>JAFJYJ010000035.1:5256000-6570000 GCA_019022615.1 Acacia melanoxylon
CATTGATATTGATGATGAAATTCATTCAAATTACGGTCTTCCTGAGAGTACTCCTTTTTCAAGGGGTCTACCGGACATGAACGAAGAAGATGAAGCGGATAATGAACCCGGAATAAGAAATGATCATCAAGAAGGGATATGGGAGGATATCCCTTTATAAAAGAGTCAATTCATATGGTAATATTCATATGCAGAATTCTTTGAAAACTTTAAGGTTTTAACTATATTCCTTCCATGTTCTTAAACAATAATGTCACTGACTATGAAGTTTTTGTTCTTGTTTTATTTTGTGGCAGGATCCGATATATATGTTATAAAAGGGGATATCATGTTACGTTGTTGGGTGGGATCAGATGAAGGCATGGTGTGGTATTTGTAACTGATCATTGTATTTGTAAGTTATCTTATTACATGTATATATTCATTACGGTGTTGTACTAAATTAAGAGGCCACATAACTCATGGTAATATTTGTATTCTTTTCCCAATTCAATTTATTCATAATGGATTGTTCATAGCTTGTAGCTTAAAGTATCGATTTTTTTGTACTGGATTGGGTGGTGGATGTGTGTATATATATATATGATCAGGAAGAACAAAATAGGGAAAAATTCTGGAAAATTTGGACGGGGAAATAATAACGCCGGTTTTATAAGTTCAAATTTTAAGACCCGATGAATTTATATGTCCGGTCTTAACAATTGGTCCTTTAAGACCGCTGTTTATTAAGACCGGTCTAAAAAGTTCAACTTTTAAGACCGACTTTATTAAGACCGGTCTTAAATTTAATTAATTTTAGAACCAGATTAGTTAGTCGTCTGGTCTTAGAAGTCGGTTTTTTTAGACCGGAGTTTCTTTATCCGGTCTTTAACATGTCCATATTTTTAGACCGGTCTATGGTTTCCTCCGGTCTTAAGAGTTGATTTTTAGGACCGAACAAAATACATATCAGGTCTATATAGTACGAATTTTAAGACCTAACTTTTAAAAGGTCCGGTCTAAAAAAGTTTCTTTTAGACCGGTTCGAGTCCGGTCTTAAAAGTTATGAACTTTTATACCGGCTGGAACAAGACTGGTGTCGAGTCCGGTCTTACAGTGCCTCTTTTGTCCGGTCTTAAAATCTTTTTTTCCACCCGTGTAGTGTGAGTTTTTAACACTTGAGTGTGTAGTAGAAATCAATTTATTATTTCCAATCTCTATCTTTTGAACCAGTGTTCTACCACTCAGAAACATCAACAATCGAGTATTGATATAAGACACTCGAGTGTTTGGAAGAGAAAACATATTTTCAACTAAACTTCTTTTTGAAACAAGTCTTCTTCTAGTACAAGTTCATCAACACTCGAGTATTGAGCATCAACACTCAAGTGTGTATATTCAACACTCGAGTGTCACTTGTCTCTGAACTTAATCTCCATCTTTGTAAATTCAAATTCACTGATTATTATCTTGATACTTCATATTATTATTCATCGTTATTCTCAATGCTTCTAAACATGTTAATTAGTGAGTTTTAGATGATCAAATGAAGGATTACATGAAAATATTTTAAAAGGAAGATTTGTGTCAAAAGAATTTAGTGTTATAACATAAACAGAGGATGGACACGAAAACTAAGTCAGAGTACGTCAAATAATCATATGTTCAGACACCCATTCCAGCGAAAGTGACTCTACCTTAGTGAAATACAGAGACCAAATGCATGTCATACGAAGATTGTCAACGGCGATACGAAAACAACATTTCATTAAATCTTCTAGCGACTCTGGCTTGTGTCTTATGGAAAACTTTTGATTCTAAACGAAAAGTTTGAAATCTCATAACAGATAGTTTGAAGCTTCACCAATGGAATAATGAAGTTCAACTTTAAATATGAAGTGCATTCAATTCGGAGCTAACAACCAACTGTAAAAATATTCATTGCTCAGTTAATCCTTGTACTATTTGATATACTTCATAAAAGTCATTAAGACTCTTTAGTTATCATATATCTATTCTATGAGAGAGTTCTTATCATTAATTGATTGTTTTAAAATCTCAAGGTAGTGGGACCTTGAGTGTGGTTGTCTGATTACAGTTGTAAGGGGAAGTGAGTCCTAGTGAGGATTACTTTGAGCTTATTCCAATCATTGAGGACTGCCCTGTGGAAATTATTCCACCAAAGGCTTCCTTTGAGGTCGTGGATTAGTTCTTGGACTGATAGTGATAGTCTCTGTCCAGTGTGTCATTAAGAAGAGGAGACTAGTTTACATGTGTTTAAGGACTGCCCTGTGGTTCATACTCTCTGGTTTGATTTTTTACCCTATGCTTATTTACACTCATTTTTTCATTATGACTGGAATAATTGGGTGAGGGAAAATTGTATGTTAGATGAAAAAGAATTTGGAGGATACATTTGGCATGCTTTATTCCTTGTCTCTTGGTTTATTTGGAAATGGTGGAATGTTTCCATCCATCACTCTCAGGATAGTGGTAGCAGATATGGCTCTAAGCCCATCCTTGAGTTCTTAGGAGGTATTAGGATGGCATTTGTCAAGGTTGGGATTAGAAGCCTACGATAGTCTCCTAGTACTGTTTGTTGGTCTCTCCCCAAAACTCCATTTGTAAAGCTCAATTCAAATGGGGCATCAAAAAGCCCCTTAATGGTGGCAACCTATGGGGGTTTGATTCGGGATTGTTCTGGTCCATGGCTCGATGATTTTGTTGTAAGGCTTGGTAATTGTTCTATGCTGACAACTGAATTATGGGGAGTTTTGAGAGGTCTCGAGATGGTATGGGAGGCAGGTTGGAGGCTTGTTGTGGTTGAAAGTGACTGTCAAACAGTCATTGCATTGCTTTACAAAGAAGGTAGTGCAGCTCGTGAGTCCCATTTGGTGACTTGGATATAGGCATTTACTAGACGTCAATGGGATGTATAGTTCTGTCATGTTCTAAGGGAAGGCAATCAGTGTGCGAACTGGTTGGCTAATCTTGTTTTGTCTCATGTGGAGATTCTTGATGAAGCTTACTTCTCCGATCCTCCTTCTGGACTCTACCAGTTTCTCCTAGCTGACTTGATGGGAGTAGCGCATTTAGGCGTAGTTTGGGTCCTTATTTCTTGTATCAATATATATATATATATATGTATATATATAGGGAGAAATACACTTCTCATGTTGTAGGAGAAGTGTCTCCTCATGTCATAGATACTTTGATTTCCGTGCTTGAGTTTTTTTTTTTTTTTTTTTTTAAAAAGATGTGGGTCCCACCATTTCATGTGTGTGTAGGAATCTTCTTCTTCTCATGCAACATGAGAAGATTAAACCTGATATATATATATATATCTCACTCGCTTCAGTCCTTCATCCTAATTTTCCCATTTTTGAAATCAAAAATCCCACTGTTTATAACTACTTTTTTTTGGCAAAACTGTTTATAACTTCAAAGTATCATAATAATAATAATTAAAAAAATCCCTCAATCTATATTTTTCATTTCATAAGTCTACAAGAATAATTTAAAAAAAAAATCCATACGCTCAATGAGCCTCAAATAAGTTTGAAGCGAACATTCAAGTAAAGGGTCCGATACTCTATCATAATTTTTTTTCACTCAAATACTCTATCATCATAGGCCCAAAAAGGAGAAAAAGTTAAATCCCAACCATTGAAACCACCAGAAAATGAGAACACTAGAAAGGAATAACGCATTAGCTACAACACCTCCTGTTCATGAGCGACAGTTTACAGCTATGAAGACAATAATTAACGGCCAAAAGATTGAATAGGTTTACCTGTAGACAAGTGCTTAATAGGGTTTATGGTGGGCACTTTGGTCAATTTTTAAAATTATAATGGCAATAATTTCTTTTGCACTTGATTACAATAAATATGCATCCACATTTATTCACTAGTCTTTTTCAAGAAATTAAACCAAACACCGTAATTAATCCATTGAACAAGGATTACATGTAATCCTTTTTCATTGAATCAAAGGTCAAATGTAATTTTTAGGGCATAAATGGAATGGATCAAATTTTTCCTTAAAAACCTCAAAGGTTGCGAACACGTACACTATATCCCATCCTGGTCTATAATTCCCACATTCTCAAAAAGCAAGAAGAGTATGTGTTATGGACTCATATAATAGGCCTGGCAGATATGCGGCCCAATAAGGGCAATTTATGACCAGATCCCTCCTTAATCAAGTAAAACACTAATCACCCAATGATCATGCTTATAATTCTAGATAGTACAGGTAGTGGAGCAGGCATTTGCATATCATGGAGGCGCATGTTGCCTGGGGAGCGGACGCACAGCTAGAGGATTGAAACCCTGGGTGATCTCTATAAATAGAAGGATACTCACCAGGTGAATTCTCTCCATTCTCGATTGACTTACTTACTTTCAGTCTCACTGTGCACACACCCTACCCCTCAGGCGAAATGCCATATCTGTGTAGCACAGTGATCACCAAATACTCTCTGTTATCTTCCTCATAGATAACATTGGGTAATCTTATTCTCCCTGGTGTTTAACCGATAGATACCTTGGGGAATCCACTTGATCCAACATAAATCATTCACTAGTCCATTGAGGCTAGACACTTGTGTTTGATACTAGAACATTGGCGCCGACCGTGGGGATCCATAAACTTTGATTCCCAAACCACAAAAAACTACAAACAACCATTGAAAATGGCCACAAGCACTAGAAGTCGCAGTCAGGAAACTCGGAAGGACCAGTTGCCAGAACCACAGCAACAACGTCAGGAACAGACGATTCAATTTGAAGATTCGGTTGCTCCAAGTCCTAACCATGTTATCGTGGAGACTGAAGATGAAACGGCTGATGCTGGATCTTCTCCAGCTCCTTGTAACCGAGTTACCTTGCTAAGCTAGCCACTAGTCCAACAACAAAATCCTCTTCCACAAGTCCCAATTGTAGATCCCGACGTCCGACTTACGTAGAACGCTTTGGTGGCTCTCCTAAGGCGGATGGAGCAGCATCATGAGCTCTAGAGGAAAGAAGATATCCGACTTAGGCAGGAGGATTTAGACCGTTGCAATGCATATTGGCAACAATTATTTGATGAGTGTCTCGGGAGAGTTGAGAACCTGGCATGTAATGCAAATCGGGAGGTGAATGATCTTGGTCGAGCTAGTACCCTTGCCCGAGATGAGAACCGGGATACCGATGGCCCCAGCTGGATCAATGTAACAATATCCACCCAGAGAAATCCTGAAGTACCACGTGTGAATTACGTGGAAGAAAACGCGGCTAGCCAGGGTCGAGCTCAGGTTTCTGACGAGGAGACCCGGAGAATACTATTGTTGGAAGAGCGCATTAGGCTGCTTGAGAATCCAACGCAAAATGTTGATCGGGATGCGAGTGGTCCCAGCCGAGTTAGCATGACGACCGCTACTCAAGCCGACGATGGTGTTCCCCGAGTTGGCAATGCTGAAGAAGATCACGTTTGAATTTTGAATTTGGCGCATGCGAAAGGAAAACAACCAGCTGAGAGCCAAGATCTCAGAAAGGAAAGAACGATGCCTTTATCGCAAAGTAGGCCTGGGACACAGATAGGAGGGCATGACGGAGACAGAATCCCAAGTCCTGTCTCGGACGAGATCATGACCGCCGCTTATCCAAAAGGGTTAGATTCGAGGGATTTGCCAAAGTACGATGGGAGCCAAGACCCACAAGTTCATGTCAGTAATTTTAAGATGGAAATCATGGTGAAGGGGTTTGTACGGCCTATAATACCTCAGCTATTTGCGGGGACGTTACGGGGAGCTGTGCAGATTTGGTTTAACTCCATGCCGCTATACTCTATTCAAGACATCAAAAGCCTAGAAAAGGAGTTTTTGCTAAATTTTGCTACTAGCAGAAAACAACCAAAAACCGAGTTCCAACTCTTTCAGGTGAAGCAAGCATCCGGAGAAACTTTACAGAAGCATTTAGAGCATTTCAAAGATACAGCTCTGCAAGTACTGGGGTTGAAGGAACACGTTCATCTGCACTGTGCCATTGCCGGCTTGGATAGTTCATCCCGGTTGAAGAAATCAACTATGAAGCGTGGTGTTGACACTTTGGCGGATTTCCGAGATCGATCTAAGTAGTACCTATAATTGGAACAAATGGAAATTGCAAGCTAGGCAACAAAAGAGAAGGCTAAGAGTCCACCTCCCAAGGCAAAGAGCAGTACAGCGAGTACAAGCAAGATTCCCGTGGACGTGGCACAGAAAACAAGCCCAGAGGAAGAAGGGTGGAAGAGAAATATGAAAGATATACTCCTTTAAAGGTATCTCAGGAACATATTTGGAAGGAGGTGTCCATGACCGAGATGAAGAAAGTCGAACGGCCCCGGCCACTCCAACATAAGGCCACCTTGAACAAGTCTCGGTATTGCGAGTTCCATGACCAACATGGTCACACCACAGAGCAATGTTGGGACTTGAGAGATGCAATTGAGAAGTTTATCCAAGATGGAAAACTCTGAAAATATGTCATTCAAACCCAAGGCCGACAGAACAAGCGTCACAGTGGGGGCCAGAGCAAGAGTCTGCCCCAAGAGAAGAAGAGAGGGGACCAGAAGAAAAAGGTGGAAGACAGTGACGATGAGTTCCCTGAGCCTAAGTATGATTGCAGCGTAATAAGTGTAAGAACCGGATGAACCCAAGAGGGGGGTGAATTGGGTGAATAATAAAAAGTTATCAACTTTGAAAATCTTTTTGCATCTCAGTAAATGTAGTATGTATGATAGTAATGATACATAAACCAATAGTTATATATTCAAATGAGTATGCTGGAAATATAAGAGATAAGGGAAGAGAATATGCAAACGAAGATTTATCCTGGTTCGGTCCAATCCTTGACCTACGTCCAGTCCCCAAGCTCCACTTGAGATTTTCAATCCACTATCTTCTTTCAACTTGATTACACGTTCTGTACTTGGAGTAATCCTCTCACTAGGATTCGCTCCCCCTTACAAACTATAATCAATACACCCACTTGATTACACACTCTGTACTCAAAGTAATCCTCTCACTAGGATTCACTCCCCTTACAAGCTGCAATCAATACAATGGGTTTCCCACTCAATATCACCCAATCTTGAGTAACTCTCAAATAGAATGATAGGATGATTACAATGAATCTTCTCTCTCAGAAGTGAATGAATAAACACTGAATTACATTACAAATAATTTCACTCTCTATGATGAATTTGTAAGCATTGAAAACATAGTGTGTATGAAATAGATATTAGATTTCGAATGTTGGCATCTTGACAGTGCAATCTCTTGTCTCCATCTTTCTTCGTTTTGAATGGGCCTCTACTTATAGATGAAGATCATCTGAACATTGAGAATATGACCGTTATGAATAGCAGCCGTTAGAGATCAGTTGGAACTAGCCGTTACAACTTTTGCTCAGCTTTTGATGTTCTGACACAAATCTGAGATTTTGAGATTTGCTTCTAATCCTTTGTTTTAATCATCTGAAACTCGCTAACAAATTGATTAAACATAGTTAAGAATAGTGATGAGTGATGATAAGAAGTATCTAGATAATACATGAAGATTTCGCAAATCTAGAAAAGCTGATTTTCAAAATGAGCGCTGAAAACTATAGTTTCCAAATGCAAACTGGAGTTTGTAACTGTTCACTCAAGTGCAAACTCGATTTTAGAAACACAAACTCGAGTTTTGTTCTTTCTTAGGGAAACATCGTGATTAAGCTTTGAAGAACATTTTGAAATAGGAGCAACACTCAAGTTTTCAATTACAAATCGAGTTTTGGACTCTTGACATGAAAAATGAATTTTAGTCCAAAACTTCAAAACTGGAGTTTTCATTCTAAACTGGAGTTTTCAAATCATAGAAAAGAGAGCAAAGCTTTGTTTGGTCAAAACTCGAGTTTCCAAAACAAAACTCGAGTTTTCATGTAAGTATGAAAACTTTGAGAAATTTATGCCAAGTCAAAACTGGAGTTTTCTATGAAAACGAGTTTTCAAAAACCGAGTAAAAATTTTCAAAAAGTTTCCAAAGTAAAACTCGAGTTTTCTCAAAAATTTGAAAACTTAGAAAACTTTAACTGAAAACCGGAGTTTCCATATCGCGGAGTTTGCATAAACTCAAAATGTTGGAAAACTTGTATGACCAAAACTTGAGTTTCCAAATTGGTTTTTTCTTCTTGAGAAAATTTTGAAGAGTTTTCAGATGATGCAAATCTCAAAATATGGAAAAAACTTGGCTAATCTCAAACTCAAGTTTACATGCCCAAGCTTGAGGTAAGAATCCAATGCAAGAAGAATCAACTCCAAACTCATTGTATTATGTTCGTTATGATCCGATGAATAAAGGCTGTTCTTGACCAGCGTTTTTGAAACGTCTTGAACTGACTGTCGACTTTCGAAGGCCATATCTCCCTGGTATGAACTTCGTTTTTGTCCGTTCAAGTCTTGATGGAAATCCTTTGAAGTCTAATTTCATATTCCACTGATTTCAACTCAATTGGATTTGTATTTTGTGAGATACACTCAAAACATTGAGGCTTGGTTTGCTACGTGGCGTGAATTTCAGTGTCAACTTCTACAATTCATTTCTCCTTGATCTGAACTTTTTTGGGCTTGAATGTTATATCACAATGACGCATTTGGAGTCTAGTTTCAAATGCCACTAATTTCACCTCAATCCAATATGTGGTTTAGGAGATATAATCAAATTACCAGACATCGCCGTCCGATCGTGAAACAGTAGTAGAACGAGGTGCGATCGTAAACTCGACTTTCCTAGTCCAGAGACGGCAGAGATGCTGAAGACACTTATTGACTCAAGTTTATGATGGCTGACTCAAGTTTTGAGTCTGAAACTCAAGTTTTCTCGTATCCAAGAAGCAAATCACTATAGCAAGGTAGTAAACTCTAGTTTAAACCTTGGAACTCGAGTTTGCTCATCCAGAACCTCATATTTGCTTGTTTTAACTCCGAATTGAGCCATTCCAACTCCCATTTGATTATGGAGACTTCTAGAATCAGTCTTAGAAACTTGAATAATGATATCTTCATTTCTTTCAACAAGTTCTTCTTTCTTTCTTCTTCTCTTGATCATTCTTCATAACTCAACTCTTTCTTTCTTCTCTTCTCTTGATCATTCTTTATCAATTGACTTCACATCTTCTTTGATTCAATTTCTTTCTCTAATTCAATACTTCCTTATTGATCTTCTTGTTGATCGTTCTTTGTCATTCAACTTGGACTAATCTACAATAAATTTAGTAGTTAGTCAATGTAGGAGATAAAGATATTATACAAGCTTTTTGCTCTTAATAATGGCATCTATATAAGACATCATCAAAACTAATCATATCCAACAATAAGTGGCAGTTTGGGGGTGGAGGAGACTCGGTGAGTCAAAGAAAGAAATACTTGAGGGAGGTCTTCTCCATCGGGGACCATCTGGAGTTCAAGAAAGATGCCACACAGCCGGAGCCTCCCGTACTTTGTTTTACAAAAGAAGACCTAGAGGACGTGGCGCCAGTCCACCATGACGGGTTAGTTATCACCAGTACGATAGTCAACTACCGTGTTAAGAATATCACTGTTGATAATGGGAGCGCAGTCGACATCCTTTTATGGGACGCCTTTAAAAGAATGAAACTCGACCCTGAGGATTTGAAGACTTGCAAAACAACTTTGACGGGCTTCAATAGGCAGGATACACGTCCTAAAGGGTACATTGACCTCAAGCTAACACTGGGGACAAAGAAGGCGTTTAAGTCGGAATGGGTCAGATTCATGGTAGCCGACTTCCCCTCTTCATACAATATCATCTTGGGGCGACCGACCATACATAACTGGGATATGCTGGTGTCCTCCAAACATTAGAAGTTGAAGCTGGTCAGCAACAAGAACGAAGTTGTCACCATTAAGAGGGACCAGAAGGAATCTCGGCAGTGCTATTTCAAGATTGTCAGGGAAAGTAAGGAGGATTCGTCCTCCCTAACTTGGACTCCTAAAGCCAAAAGCTCAAGCGAAGGAAAAGCTAAATCTTTAAGGAAGTCCATCTATCTGGTAGAATTGAACCTACTAAAGTTGGTAAGACAATAGGCCCCGAAGTTCAAACAGAGTTAAAAAAAAAAGGAAGGATATGTTAGCAGGGGAGACATCCGGGATACTCTGATAGATCCCGAGTTTTTCCTGCCACAGATTAACAATACATCCGGGATCGATCCCACTGGCTTAGAAAAAGAGCAAGCCTGACCCTTAGATTGACATATGGATGCGAAACCATAATCCCGTTTGAGATCGACAAATCATCTTGGTAGAGGGTCAGGGCCCCGCAAAACGAAGAAGAAAATAACAAAGCAATTGCCGTAGAATTGGACTTAATTGATGAAGTCAAAGTCGTGGCACATTGTCGGGATATGGATACAAAACAACTCATTGCAACCCGATACGATAACGAGATGGGACCCCAGACATTTTGGTAGCTGATCTGGTCCTCCTGAAAGCCGATATAAGCAACAAAATGCCAATGACAGGAAAGTCACCACAAATCGGGAAGGCCCATACTGGGTTACTGAAAAGCCCGACAAAGGAGCTTATAAGCTGGAGACATTACAGAAAAAGGCAGTTAAGAGAACATGGAATGCGGATAAATATAGAGCCTACCGTTTTTAGAAGCCGGGTTCCATGAAAGAGGCGACACTGGTGCAAGTTTGTGTAAATTCCTACGGGAACCCATTTGTTGTCATTTATATGTATCAATTCGTGGTAAAGAAACCTATTTTCATAGATCATGTTATAGCGGCAAAGCCGCTTAATCCATTTACATGTATGAATTCATTTTAAAGAAACCTATTTTCATGGATCATGTTATAGCGGCAAGGCCGCCTAATCCATTAACATGTATGAATTCGTGGTAAAGAAACATGTTTTCATAGATCATATTATAGAGGCAAGGCCGCCTAATCCATTTACATGTATGAATTCGTGGTAAAGAAACATGTTTTCATAGATCATGTTATAGCGGCAAGGACGCCTAATCCATTTACATTATAATTCGTGGTAAAGAAACATGTTTCATAGATCATGTTATAGCGACAATGCTGGCAAATCCATTTACATGTATGAATCCAGGGTAAAGAAATTTATTTTCATAAATCATGTTATAGCGGCAACGCCACCTAGTCCATTTACATATATGAATCCGAGGTAAAGAAACCCGTTTTCATAAATCCTGTTATAGCGGAAATGCCGGCTAATACATTTACATGTATGAATTCGTGGTAAAGAAACCTGTTTTAATGGATCATGTTAAAGAAGCAAGGCCACCTAATCCATTTACATGTATGAATTCGTGGTAAGGAAACTTGTTTTCATAGATCATGTTATAGCGGCAATGCCGCCAAATCCATTTACATGTATGAATCGGGGTAAAGAAATCCAATTTTATAAATCATGTTATAGCGGCAATGCCGCCTTGTCCATTTACATATATGAATCCGACGTAAAGAAACCCATTTTCATAAATCATGTTATAGCAACAACGCCGCCTAATACATTTACATATATGAATCTGAGGTAAAGAAACCCGTTTTCATTATTAACCGTACGGATATGCGAATGTTATTGTGTTCATCTAATCCTATTAGTTAAATGGTTTGGTGTGTGAATAGAAGTATACATTTCCTGCCTTTGTCCTGCATCAGAGGAGCCTGTCTTAGTTCTATGCAAGTCTGATATGTAAACTGTGAAAAGGTAAGATACTAACACTAGTGCAAAAAAGGGCTTTAAGACCGCCTCGTTTAGACCGGAGAACTAACGTACCGATCTTAAAAGTATGACCGGTGGTAGTTTTGTAAATATCAAGAACTCCTTGGACCAGATCATTTATTACTGAGTCTTAAATATATTATTCATACCGGTTAACAAAACAACCGGTCTTAAAAATGTTATTAAAAATTTTGAAATAATCAAATTACAATTATATAGAAATCTCGTACAGGCCGACTTATATTTTTTGCTGTCCAAAATAATAAAGAAAAATTTCTAAAGCTTTTAAGACCGGATATACATAAACGATTGTCTTAAAGTTTCTATTTTTAAGACCGGACATAAATTGTGCCCGGTACTAAATATTGAAAAAATTTAAACAAAAAGTTTATTACTTTTAAGACTGGCTATTAATAAAGGATGGTCTTAAATGTTAACCTTTAAGACCTTCGTTTACTTCATCCGGTCTTAAAACTAAAGTGCCAAATATATTTTTCTTCGCGTGAAAGCTTACTCTCACTGAAGAACCTCTGTTAACATTGTGAAACCCTTCCTATTGCATTACCTCTCTTCCTCGCCCACGTACCATTAGCCTCTGTTACTCTCTCATTTGCTCAAGCATTCCTCTCTTCCTGTCTTGAAAATGAATGGTGAAAACGATTCTAGTCCAGTTCCTGGAACGCCAGTTACTGGTGTGAATCAGAACGAACCCTCTTCATCTCACAATGAGCCTAGTAACCACCGTGCACGTCGTGGTAGAAGTGGCACACTAATGATGGATGTATCCCTAAGTCGGACTTTTGGGACAAAGCTCGAGATTCAGTTTGATGAAAAGTTGGAACCTTTCGGTTATAATAAACACAAATATAATAGTTTTGTCGGCTATCTAGCACGCAGCAAGGTTAGCATCTTGAAAGATGAGTGGAAAAATGTGGACCTTCACACATTAAAGGATCCTATTTGGGACACTATCCGGCTTACATACATTGTCCCTGACTGTCAGAAGTTGAAAGACAATACATTGTCTTATTGTGCTGATCGGTGGAGGAAGTTTAAGACCTTTCTAGCTAACAACTATATTTTTGCCAAGGTTCAGCCTGACCATAATCCTTGGGACAAGTACACATTTATTGATGAACAAACATAACAACAATTTGTTTAGCTGCGGACCACTCCTGAAGCTTTGGTGATCTTATATTTAGTTTTGTTTGCCTTTTTTTGTTTGTTTATTAACCTGTGCGGATATGTGAATGTTATTGTGTTCATCTCATCCTGTTAGTTAGATGGTTTGGTGTGTGAATAGAAGTATATATTTCCATCCTTTGTCCTGTATCAGAGGAGCATGTCTTAGTTCTATGCAAGTCTGACATTATTATATTCTTAGCTAGTTCTGTTATAGTAGGTAGTAGTTAGACATTGCTATTAGTTAGTTGGTATGTTAACTGTGTAAAGGTTTCGGTGCAAGCTGTTATTGGGCCACAAGAGTCATGCCTCTAACTATATATAAGAGGTTAGACTAATATGTGTAGGAACCAGGTATGACGAATGAATGAATTGACTGAGTTGGCAGCAGTTCTGCAACTCCCTTTCCTCTGTTTTTCCCAATTTCTTCTACAATTCTACATCTTCCTTAAATAAAATGTTGAAACTTGATGAAGTGAATTTGACTAGTGTTTGAGGTTCATATCAAGCAGAAGTTCTCTAATTTATGTTAGTGAGATGGCTGGAATTCATAATTAATAGTTGTTTTCAATTCTGATTCACAGAAAAGAAGGGAACAAGCACAAGAGATAGGGAGAAAGAATGATTGCCCGCATAGGGCTTCTCGCGGCGGATAGGAAAAGGCTGAAAAAGAATTGATGGCGGCCAAGCGGAAGAGATTGGAAGATGAAGCTGAATCCAATCCTTCTGTGATACATGATCGCCATCTCCAATATGTCGCAAGGAGTTGTGGTTGCATATTCGACAAAAGCCAAGCGGCGCCTACACGAACGAACAAACTCGTCTAGTTGCTGAAAGAATTGTAAGTATCGTTATTGTTATTTTTTAGTTACTAAACATGTTTCATTACTAAGCTTCTCGTTATTTGCATCTTACTGGAAGATCTTAAAAAGAAAGAAGCGGAGGGATCTTTTGTGTCGGACGGGAGGAATGATGTTCTGACTGTTGCGACCGGAAAACCGGATCACTCGGGGCGTGTAAGGGGGATTGGGGGATGGGTAGGCCTAAAGTATTACTTTGGTAAATCCAAACGCCACAAACAAAGTATGATTACCCGGAAGGAGATGGAACAAACGATGGCCAAACTAAATGAGGAAGCAGTGGTCAAAGCAATGGCTCAAGAAGCTTTATTGACTGCAATGTTTCAATCCCAGATGAGCAAGATGGAGGAGGAAATGAATGAATTGAAGATGCTTTTGAGCTCTCGTCCAGAGACCAGTGTTCCCTTCACACATTCACCTGCACCTATGCAGCAGAGCACTAAAGGGAGCTGCATTGTTGATGATCGAGCAACCTTGTTGCCTGTATGTGGAAAAACCTCATAGACTATTATTTGCAAAAGGCACTGTCCACAACTTGGGATCAACTGTACACCACCAAAAAATGGCTGATGATGAAGTAAGAGTGTCAGTTGAAAAGGTGATCGTTGATGCACCTCTCCCTCTCCCAACTGATCAGCTGAAGCTTGTGAGTGATGTCAAGGGAACCTTCATCTCTTGGATAGTGAAGCTTGTACATGTCTCTACGCCTCCTGAAGCTTCATCCCCTCCTCAAGCTCTATCCCCTCCTCAAGTTCCATCCCCTACTGCTAAGTTGATTGCCAAGGAAAAAAATATTTGATTCGGTAAAAAAGGATATTTTAAAGATAAATCGTGGGCTGTCAATGAAGTAGTAGGCATCCCTCTTCCTCAACCGGTTTATGTTGACACCAAAGATTTAACGTCCCTGCTGCATCCTGGATCCAAGCTTACTGATGCAATTGTTCAAATGTTTATGAAGTAAGTATCTTCTTCTATGAGTACATAATTTAAACGCATCGTTTCGACACACATACATATATACTAATTCCCTGATCGATGTCATTATTGTAGGTTCATGCATAAAGAATTGGTTCAACAGGGTAGAATCAATGATTTTGGATTCTTGTGCCTAGTGTATGCAAGTACAACAACCTTGGAGGAGAGACAGAAGTACATATCAACGAGGTTGTGTGAAGTGAGAAGAAAGGTGTACTTGTTTCCATACTACCAAGGGTACATATCACAATTCTTGTCTGCAATTCACTTAATTCTGCTACATATATCACTAGTACTTTACTGCTGTGAATTTTCAGCCGCCACTGGTAGTTGGTCATCATGTGCATGGATGTGCATACAGTTATCTTATTATGCTCCACTCACAGCGATTTATCCCCTACATTGAAGCAGACCATCAACCAGTATACATGTCATTTTGATTCTCTTTTCTGACATCTCTGATGTGAATTTTCAGTGAACATTATTGATAAATTTGTGATTTTGATGATAGTGCCATGAGGACCTTCCAAAGCAAGGTAAACAAAAAGCATACGTATGATGACAAAGATCCTAAATGGTTCACACCAAAGGTTAGTACATATTTGGACACTAGCACACTGCCTTGTGAACTTGGTCTGTAAGCTATATATGCTCTTATATATATTTCTTGTTCTTTTTAGACCCGTCGTCAACCAAAGGGGTCCAACTTATGTAGCCCGTACGTCATGAAACACATTTATGATATTATCACGCAAGGAAAGACTAAATTAATTGCTAAGGTAAATGTATTTGATGTTACATATTATGGCTGAATTCAGTTTCTAGCTTAATGTTACATATGAAATATACAAGCAAGTTAATTCAGTTTCTGTCTTTGATGTTACAGAGGTTTTCTTGTGCTGATCCCTTTTTGGATAATGAAGTGGAGCACATACGCAATTTGTTTTGTCAATATCTGTATGACCTCTTAAAGTCAAAAAAAAAAATTATAGTCCTAATTTCATTTGTAAATATATGTTGTAGCAACAATAATCTTATGTAAATTTGTTTATTTTTTCGAACAATTCACACATTTGTAAATATACATACGCAATGTGTAATTCAATAATAAAATTTAATTATTTTTTCGAACAATTTTCTTGTGTCCATTTTGGGTTTCTGAATGTATTGGATGGTGGATAAAAGCTATTTAGTACTTGAAATTTGAGGTAGAGGATGTTGAAAATGAGTAGTAAGAGATAGAAAAGTATATGCGACTTTTAGGACCACATATTTTTTAAAGATCCAGTCCTAAAAGTCTTCGTTTAATTCTAAAAAATATGACTAGACTTTTAGGACCGTATATTTGTTAAAAGTCCGGTCATAAAAGACTTCGTTTATTTTAAAAATATGGCAAGACTTTTAGGACCGTATATTTGTTAATTATCCGCTCCTAAAAGTCCGGTCATAAAAGTCTTCGTTTATTTAAAAATATGGCGAGACTTTTAGGACCGTAGATTTGTTAATTATCCACTCCTAAAAGTCCGGTCATAAAAGTCTTCGTTTAATTTAAAAATATGGCGAGACTTTTAGGACTGTATATTAGTTAATTATCTGCTCCTAAAAGTCAAGTCTTAAAAATCTAATTTTAAAAAATGGCTTAACCTTTAGGACCGTGTATTTGTTAAACGTCTGGTCTTAATAGTCTTCTTTTAAATAGAAATGGTGACTTGCTATTAAAACAAATCATTAGGGTTCAAGACAACCGAGGTTCTGTCATTTTGCTCAAGTTAGGTCCTTCGTTGTCGTCGTTTTTACCTCTCCTGTTCTTGAGCAGCATTATCGGTCTCCCTTTTCTTTGTCTTTTTTCTTTTTGTCGGAAACAGAAGGAAGATAGTGAAAAGGACACTGAAAATATTCAAATCAGGGCGAGGTAAAACCAACGACAACGACGGTCCAACCTAAAGAAGAATTGTCACTGTGTTTGTTTTTATTCGAATAAGGTAAACGATGTTTTTTTTGTAGGGTCTTAACCGTATTCTGTGAATTTTTAATGTTGATCATGCACACGAGGACAATGTTTTGTTTGTTTCCTTCTTGTCGGAAAAAGGAAGATAATGAAAAGGACAAGGCGATCAAAGATGAGAACTAAAACTTTTATTTTTATATTTTTTTTATGCTGCCTGGTGAGGGGCAGCAGTAGTACATACAAAAAAACATAAGGGGCCTGCAAAAGTATTGTGGTATCTTCCAATCATACCAAGGTTCAAGCGGTTGTTTTCGAATGAAAATGATGCAAAAAATTTGAGGTGGCATGCAGATGAGAGGATTTTTGATTGAAAGCTTCGACATCTGGCCGATTCTTCTCAATGGAAGAAAATCGATCACTTATTTCTGAACTTCGGCAAAGAACCTAGGAACCTTAGGCTTGCCCTTAGCACGGATGGCATGAATCCCTATGGAACCCTTACCATACATAGTTCATGGCCTGTGCTCCTTATTATTTACAATTTATCTCCTATGTTATGCATGAAATGAAAGTACATCATGCTGTCTATGATGATTTCGGGACCAAAACAACCTGGAAATGACATTGATGTTTACCTTGAGCCCTTGATCGAAGACTTGAAGGAGTTGTGGGGAGAATGTGTCGATGTTTTTGACTCTTTCAAGAAGGAGGTTTTTAAATTGCGAGCCAAGATATTACGTACTATAAACGACTTCCCAAAGATATGGGAATTTTGTTATACTCGGCTATCACCCAAGAGGGGTGGTGAATTGGGTGTCTGATAAAACTTTAGATTATTTTGAAAATCTTTTCGCAACTTACTGAAAGCAGTTCGAATGATGGAAATAGTTTATAAAGCAATAGTCAATCATTCAAACATATATGCTGGAAATGTAAGAGTTTAGGGAAGAGAATATGCAAACCAAGATTTATACTGGTTCGGTCCAATCCTTGACCTACGTCCAGTCCCCAAGCTCCATTTGAGATTTTCAATTCACTATCTCCTTGTTTAATCGGGCACTTGTGCAGCCTTTACAACCTCACAAGTTTAGTCGGGCACTTGTGCAGCCTTTACAATTTATTACTGAGATACTCTCCCTTACACACTGTAACGATACAATTACACACTCTCTAAACGAATGATGATCCTCTTACTCTTGGTCTCACTCCCCCTTACTAGTTGTAATTGATACACCCACACTTAAGGTTCCACAACCTTAAGATTTTGACAACTAAAAGAATTAAATGGTGTTTAAGAACTCCTCACTGAGTAAATATTGATAAACACTAAAGTACATAATCGATCATCTCACTCTCTACTGTAAACTATATAAACATTGAGAAACAGAGAGTATATGAAATAAGTGTTGGATTCAGAATATCAGCATTTCGACAGTGCAACCTCATATCATCATCTTCTCCATTTTGAATGGTTCTCCTTTTATAGTCAGTGAAGAACATTGAGCAATTCTTCCAATTTTGAATATGATCGTTGTGAGCGTATATGACCGTTGGAACTATTCGACCGTTGGAGATTCTCCGTTGAAGCTTCTGACGTAATCATTCACCTTTTGATGATATGATGTTAATCCTTTGTTTGATCATCCGAAACTTGCTAACAAACATGATTAATAGCATTGAGAAGTATAGCAAGTAGAAATCAATTGATAATAATCATTTCGAAATTGGACGTTGTTGTTCCGAGTTGTTGTCATCGACTCGAGGCATAGAAAAGCTTGGCTCGAGTTACGCTGAGAAAATGAAGTAATTCAGAAGTGAACCTGACTCGAGGCAAAGATCACCTTGACTCGAGTTCATAGACTCGAGGCAACATTCCTGGAGGCTCGAGGCAATACACAATTTCATCAATGCAATTTTGAGGATCTGACTCGAGGCTGCATCATTGGCTCGAGGTAATGTGACAGTAAATGCTTTTCTCAGATAATATGTGATTTTGACTGGAGGCACCACTTACTGACTCGAGGCAAAAACTGCTCTCTATTCTTCTAACTCTCTGTTTGCCCAGTTGACTCGAGGCACACACTCTGACTCGAGGTAAAAAGTGCTCTCTATTCTTCTAACTTTCTGTCTTCAATTTGACTCGAGGTGCAACTACTGACTCGAGGCAAAAACCCTTCTCAAAGTGTCTATCTCTTCCATTTGACTAGAGGTACATAAATTCCTGGCTCGAGTTAACCAACTCGAGGTGGCATTCTTACTGGCTCGAGACAACAACTTCAATTCTGTGCTCTTTGACTTGAACTTGATTTGAGGAGGCACTCATCAAAATTGGTTTCTTCCAAATTCTATGAAACCTTTGTTGTATCTAGATTCATATGGAATTGGTTTCATTGCATTTGGTTGTGTATAGAAGAACAACCGAAGCCATGCTGAACTGATTCCGGAATCACATGTGTCCACTTTCGAAGGCCATATCTCCTTGGTCTGAACTTTGTTTTTGCTGGTTAAACTCTTTATAGAAATATCTGTGAGTCTACTTTCATATTCCACCAATTTCAGCTTAATCTAATTTTTAGGTTTGTGAGTTATACCCAAAACATCGAAGCTTGGTCTGGACCGTGACGGTGATTGTTGTGCCAACTTGCAGAATTCATAGGTCTCTAATATGAACTCCTTTGAACTTGGATTAAATATCAAAATGACGCATTGGGAGTCTAGTTTCATATGCAACTAGTTTCACCTCAATCTGATTCCTGGTTTGGGAGATATCATCGAATTACCAGAGGTCGTCCGAGCTGAACGTGAAACAGAGTGTGCTGAAGGTGCTTCTAACTCGAGGCAGCTGAATTCTTAACTCGAGGCTGGTGACTCGAGGCAGCAAGTTTCTGGACTCGAGGCAAATCGTCCGAGAGGCAAAAATCACTGTAGCAATCATTTTAACTCGAGGTAAATTTCCTGGCTCGAGTTAACTCATCCCAAAACTTGATTTTGCTTATTTTAACTCCGATTTGAGCCGTTCCAACTTCCATATCATCGTGGGGACTTCTAAAATCAATCTAAGAACTTGTATAATGACTTTATCATTCCATTAAGAAAGTTCTTCCTTTCTTCCTTCTCTTTTCTTGATCATTCTTCATCATTAAACTTCACATCTTCTTGATTCAATTTCTTTCTCTGATTCAGTACTTCTTCTTGTTGAACGTTCTCCGTCATTCAACTTGAACTCATCATTCTCAGCAAGTTCCTCAATATCTTCTCTTCTTGATTATTCCAAAAATCCTTTAAGAGCTTCTTGCTTCCTTGACATTCTGATATTCCCATTATATTGTGTGCAATAACTTCTTTCTTCAATCTACTTTCTTGATCATTCTCCATTATTAAACTTTGCATCTACATTAAATATAAGAATTAGTCAAAGTATAATGTAAATGTAGTGTGCAACCTTTTTGCTCTTAAGAATGGCACCTATATAAGACATCATCAAAACTAATCATAACTAACAAATTTGTCAGGGTATAGTGTAAAAGGCCATAAAACATGTCCGAATTGTGAAGAAGGCACATGCTACCATCAACTTCAACATGGAAGAAAGATGGTTTATCTTAGACATAGGAGATTTCTTAGACGGGGCCACCCATATCGTCGATTAAAGAATAACTTTTTTGGTGGCCAAGAGTATGAAGATGCTCCGGTGGCATTGACTAGGGAGCAAGTTTATGAAAAGGTGAAAAATATCAGTGTCATATTCGGTAAGACTGTAAAGAGTAGAAAAGACACAAATATATGGAAAAAGAGATCGGTATTCTTCGATCTTCCATATTGGCGCAATCTTGATGTGAGACACTGTATTGATGTCATACACGTGGAGAAAAACGTATGTGATAGTATTGTTGGCACGCTTCTCAACATACAAGGTAGTTCCAAGGATGGTGTGAAGGCAAGATTGGATTTGCAAGCAATGGGAATACGCGACGACTTACATCCAAGGCCATATGGGAAGAGCACTTATCGTCCCCCGGTTTCTCATACTTTGTCTAAGGATGAGAAACGAAGTTTTTGTGAGTGTTTTGAAAGTGAAGCTTAATCACCAAGAAGGGGGTGAATTGGGGATTTTAAAATTCTTTTCTAAATGCTCTGTTTTTCGACACTAAAAACAGAGGTAAGTAGAGAGTAGAGAAGAAGAGCAAAACTCAAAGAATTTATACTGGTTCGGTCCAACCTCTTGACCTACGTCTAGCCCCCAGACTCTCTGGGATTTTTCACTATCTCAATTGATTACATACTCTATAACTCAAGAGTAATTCTCTCACTAGAACTTACTCCCCCTTACAAGTTGCAATCAATATCCCAATCTCCAAGTCCCCTGACTTGAGATTCTTACAATGAAATGATTCACAATATATGAACTCTCTCTAAGAGTGGATAAATATAAACACTGAAGATCAATGTATCAAAAGATACTTTACAAGTGAAAATTGAAAGAGTAGTTGGTAAACTTGAATGCAATTCGTTTTCAGCAGATGTGTTGTTGAGAAGAATTGAATGCAACTCTATTTATACTAAGAGAGCATTAAATAACCGTTGCAATCTCCATTATAACCGTTGGAGCATTAAACTAGCTGTTGGAGGCACTTTGGTGTCTTCTGTCTCCACTCTTTAGTTAATTCCTTTTGTCTAGAGGATTAGTGTTGACTTTCCTTGTAATAGATCCGTTGGAAGAGCAACTACTGCTTAGGGAAAGCAAACATTAATCCCTTTGTAACGTGTAAAGAATGATGGTACAAAAGGATGCAAGTTTTTTGGACTTTGCATTTAATGTTCTGACATCACCTTTTGCTTTTGTTCTAATCTTCATTTAATATCTTCTAAAACATCTGTAAGTCACTAACAAATTGATTAAACATAGTTAAGAATAGTAGTGAATGTGGAGGAGAAGTATTAAGATCAAACGGGAAGATTTCGAAATTCGAGCAAGTTTATTTTCAAAACCAGTGACGCAAACTCAAGTTTTGTTTATCAAAACTTGAGTTTTGGACTTTTATATAGAAACCATGTTTAAGTCCAAAAACTCAAAACTGGAGTTTCCAATTGCAAACTGGAGTTCCAAAATGATAAAATGAGCAAAGCTCTCTCTAAGCCTGAAACTCGAGTTTCCAACACTAAACTCGAGTTTCATCTTAAAATTGGAAACCTTTGAAAATCTTTCCCAAGTGAAAACGGAGTTTTCAAATGCAAACTGGAGTTTTCAAAATTGATGAAAAGCGCAAAGCTTTTTCGGTTGCCCAAAACTCGAGTTTCCATTTTAAGTATGAAAACTCATAATTTTATCCCAAAGTCAAAACTGGAGTTTTCAAAAACTAAGTAAAACTTGAAAACTTTCTGTTAAGCGCAAACTCGAGTTTCCATAGTAAAACTCGAGTTTTCTCACAATTTAGAAAAAGCTTAGAAAACTCATAGCAAATTGAAAAATTGAGTTTCCATATCAAAACTTGAGTTTGCATAACCCCAAAATGTTGAAGACTCTTTGTATGACCAAAACTCGAGTTTCCATTTGGAAACTAAAGTTTTGTCTATTTCAGAAAATGTTGAAGAGTCTCGTTATTATGCAAACTGGAGTTTTCTATGAAAACTGGAGTTTTGTCTAGGAGTGAAAACTTGGATAGCTCTCTCAGAAGTTCAAAACTCAAGTTTCCAAATGGAAACTGGAGTTTTGCTTAGTTCATTAAAATTGAGCTATTCTCTGTCAAGTCAAAACTTGAGTTTGCCTTTGACAATAAGTTTTTCAACTTACCAAAGACAAACTTCAACTTGTGTTTACAATTGTCAGTTATCATCAAAACACATAGAGAACTAACATTCTCCCTCTTCTTGAGAGAGAGATACTTACAACTCATTGGGATTTACCATTCCCAATTCTCTCCTTATGAAATTAAATTGTTCTTTGGCCAATGGTTTGGTGAAGATGTCAGCAAGTTGAAGATGAGTTGGGATGAACATGACTTTGACATCCTTCTTCTCCGAACATGATCCCTTATGAAATGATGTCTCACATCAATATGCTTGGTCCGAGTATGTTGTACTGGATTCTTAGCCAAGCTTATTGTGCTTGTGTTGTCACACAATATTGGGATCTCCTTCAGGTTGATTCCCAAGTTAGATAGTTGTTGCTTGAGCCAAAGGACTTGAGCACAACATCTTGAGGCAGCCACATATTTAGCTTCAGTAGAGGATACAGCCTCGCTTGTTTGCTTCTTGCTGAACCAGGAGACAAGTGAGCCACCAAGAAATTCACATTGGCCACTTGTGCTCTTTCTATCCGTCTTATACCCAGCATGGTCTAAATCTGAATATGCCACCAAATGTTTAGGTTGACCTTTGGGAAACCATAAACCAAGGGTCTTTGTGTCAGCAAGGTATCTGAAGATTTTCTTCACATTCTCAGCATGAGACTCCTTGGGAGCATATTGGAACTATGCACACATCCCTACACTGACTTGGATGTCAGGACGACTTGATGTGAGGTAGAGCATTGATCCAATCATTCCTCTATATCTTTTGATATTGAAGTCTTTGCCCTCTTCATCAGCATCCAAGGCAGTGGTTGAACTCATTGGAGTATCAGCTCCATTGGATTGATCTATTCCAAATTTCTTCAGCAGATCATTGAGATACTTGGTCTGAGATATGAAGATTCCATCTTTCATTTGCTTGATTTGTAGACCAAGGAAGTAGTTGAGTTCTCCCATCATGGAGATCTCAAATTCTCCCTGCATATTCTTAGCAAACTCTTCACACAAAGCATCATTAGAAGCACCAAATATAATGTCATCAACATATATTTGAACAATTAAAATTTCACCAAGCTTATTACTCTTTATGAAGAGAGTCAGATCTCGCTTTTCCTCTAATAAGTCCTTGATCAATAAGGAATTTGCTTAATCGCTCATACCAAGCTCTAGGAGCTTGCTTAAGACCATAAAGGGCCTTTTTGAGGCGATAAACATGATTTGGATGATAATCGTTTTGAAAACTAGGAGGTTGCTCAACATAAACTTCCTCCTGAATAAAACCATTTAAAAACGCACTCTTTACATCCATTTGATAGAGCTTGAATCCTTTGACACAAGCAAAGGCTAGAGGAACTCTTATTGCTTCCAATCTTGCCACTGGAGCATAAGTTTCTTCATAATCAATTCCTTCTTCTTGATTATAGCCTTTAGCAACCAATCTTGCCTTGTTACGAACAATGATTGCTGATTCATCTCGTTTGTTCTTGAATACCCATTTGGTGCCAATGACCGGATGGTCGTTAGGCCTAGGTACCAAATCCCAAACTTGATTTCTATCAAATTGATGTAACTCCTCTTGCATTGCTATCACCCAATCATTGTCTGAAAGGGCTTCATCAATTTTAGAGGGTTCAATCTCTGATATAAAGGCAGAAAAAGTCACTTCATTCAAGGTACTATTTCTGGTTCTTACACCTTTTTTACATCACCTATTACTTGGTCCAAAGGATGATTCCTAATGAACCTCCAAGCTCTAGGCTGAGATTGATCAGTGTTTTCTAAATTATTTTGAAGATCAACCTCGAAAACATTTTTAGGATTTTCAATAGAGGCAAGAGTAGTTTTCGAAAAGAATTGATTTTTGAAAGTATTTTCCTCATCATCATCCAGGGACTTATCATCTTTGGATTCACAGATGACAACATGCATAGACTCTTCAACAATACGAGTACAAGTATTAAAGACTCTATAAGCTTTACTTCTATTTGAATAACCCAAAAATATACCTTCATCCGCTTTGGGGTCAAACTTTCCCAAATTGTCCTTACCATTATTGTGGATGAAACACTTACATCCGAAAACATGCAAATGAGCCAAGTTTGGCTTTCTTCCCTTGTACAGCTCATAAGGGGTTTTGTTCAACTTCTTCCGGAGATATGCCCGATTCGAGATGTAGCAAGCCCTACTCATTGCATCAGCCCAGAATACTTGGGAAGTATTGTTCTCATTTAGCATAGCTCTTGCCATCTCGATGAGGAATCGATTCTTTCTCTCCACAACACCATTTTGTTGAGGTGTCCTCGGGGTTGAGAAATTGTGATCAATTCCCATGTTGTCACAAAATTCTGCAAATGCATGATTTTCAAATTCTCCTCCATGATCAGTTCGAATTCCTAAAATAGAGAAGCCTTTCTCGTTTTGGATCTTCTTGGCAAAAACAACAAATTGATCAAATGTTTCATCTTTAGAGGATAAGAATATAGTCCAAGAAAATCTAGAGAAATCATCAACTATGACCAAAGTATAAAGATTGCCACCAAGGCTTTTTACTCTAGCTGGTCCAACTAGATCCATATGAAGTAGTTGAAGAGGTCTATTAGTTGAAATTTCATTTTTAGATTTGAAAGATGATTTGGTTTGTTTCCCTTTTGACAAGCATCACAAATCATGTTATTTTTAAAACGAAGTTTTGGAACACCAATAACAAAATCCTTTTTAAGTAATCTGTCAAATTGGATCATGTTGACATGAGTTAATCGCTTGTGTCATAGCCAACTATCATCCAAATTACTAACAAAACATTTTTCAGAAACAGAACCATTTCTAGAGAGATTAAGTGTATAACAATTTCCTTCTCTAGGAGCTCTAAATAAAGCTTTTGATTTTATGTCTTTCAAAGGGAGAATATCCTTACTGACAATCAAGCACTCCTCAGAATCAAAGATAACTAAGTTACCTTTATCTGTGCTTTGGCTTACACCGAGGAGATTGTGACAAAGTCCCTCCACTAGGTAGACATCTTTGATTGGTGGTCCTTCATTGTTTCAAATTTCACCAATGCCAAGAATCTTTCCAGATTGATTTCCACCAAAGGTTACCTTGCCACCATCCTTGGGCTTGATTGAAGCAAATTTAGATTGGTCCCCCATCATATGTCTAGAGCATCCACTATCAATATACCACTTGTTGGGATTTGATGCTCTTAGACAGACCTGCAAAACACAACAGATCAGGTCTTAGGTACCCATCTTTTCTTGGGTCCTTTGGGGTTAGTTTGTGTCTTAGGAATCTTGTAAGATCCCTTTGGCACCCATTGATAATTTCCTAAAGGTTTACTTTTTCTTTCCTTTTTATGAAAACAAGAAGAAGTAGTATGACCTTTACGATTGCAATAATTGCAATGAGCAAAAGGATTTGAAGAATGAACAGATTTTCTAAAATAGTTCATATAAGTCTTTTCTCCAAATTTCTTTTTGCCTTTCTTTTTGTCAAAGTTTGGTTTGTAACCGATCCCTGATCTGTCATTTGTAAATCTTTGCTGTTTCAAAATGACATTGAGCATTTCACTACCTCTAGTGAATTTCTCAAGTGCCTTTGTAAGATGCACATTCTTTTTCTTTAGATCAGGACAATCTTCACAAACAACATTTTCAAGACAGGAAAACTTTTCTACTTGCAGCTCAAGAGTTATATTTTTCTTTTTCAAAGCAAGATATTTTTCGGCAAGTTTTTCAAATTCAGATTGCACAAGGTTATATTCAGCAAATAACTCATCATAAGTTGGTTGTGAATCATATACCTCATCACTATTTTCAAAGTGCTCTTCTTCTTGAGCTACGAGGCATATGTTAGCTTTGTTCTCCTTTTCAACTTCATCTTCATCGGATGAGCTGTCTCCCCATATTGCTGAGACATAAGCTTTCTTTTTGAACTTATTGATTTTCTTCTTGTCTCTGTCTTTGTCCTTCAACTGGGGGCATTCTGACCTGATGTGGCCAGGCTTTTCACATTCGTAGCAGATGATTGGCTTCTTTGCCTTAGTGCTGGAGCTACCTTTGTGAAACTTTTTGTATCCTTGATCCTTTCTGTAGAATCTTTTAAATCTTCGAACAATCATTCCCAGCTCTCTTTCTTCGTTTTCTTCTTCATCATCATCTGTCTCCTTAGCTTCTTTGACAGCTTTAAAAGCAACGCCTTTGAACTTGCTAGTTGCTTCATCAAGTCCCTTTTTGAAATTGAGCTTGGATTCATATTCAGAAAGGCTACCAAAGAGGGCTGCAACAGATGCCATTGATTCACCACGAGTTTCTTCAATCACGGTCACTTTAGCTTCCCAGTCCTTGTTGAGGATATTGAGAATTTTCCTCACTTGGGCAGGTTGCTCATATTTTTTGCCCAATGCAGCAAGCTAGTTGATCCGATGAGTGAATCTTAATCAAAATTCGTTGATAGATTTACCAGGCTTCATTCGAAGAAGATCATATTCTGTTATGAGAGTGTTGATTTTGATAGATTCACCAGGCTTCATTTGAAGAAGATCACATGGCCTTTGCATTTGGCAATGTGCAAACACGAAAATACTCTTGTTGACTCAAGGCACTTTGCAACAAAAGAATAGCTTTACTGTTGAGTGTGATATTTCTCCTATCATTCTCATCATAAGCTTCTTCAGGCTTTGGAACTCTGACGCCATTTTTAAGCAATGTTGGATTGTAGTCTCCAGCCTCAAATACTCTCCATAGGCCATATTCAGAAGCCATGACAAAGACTCTGAATTTGGCTTTCCAGAAGGAATAATGCTCTCCATCGAATCCCGATGGTCGGTTGATCGAAGCTCCATCAGGTAGAATACCTTCCATAGTGATCCTTCTCAAGATGTTAATCTTTTCAGAGAAGACCAGGCTTTGACACCAAAAGAAAGTGAAGCTTAATCACCAAGAGGGGGTGAATTGAGGATTTTAAAATTATTTTCTAAATGCTCTCTTTTTCGACACTAAAAACAGAGGTAAGTAGAGAGTAGAGAAGAAGAGCAATACACAAGAAATTTATACTGGTTCGGTCCAACCTCTTAACCTACGTCCAATCCCTAGACTCTCTGGGATTTTTCACTATCTCAATTGATTACACACTCTGTAACTCAAGAGTAATTCTCTCACTAGAACTTACTCCCCCTTACAAGTTGCAATCAATATCCCAATCTCCAAGTCCCCTGACTTGAGATTCTTACAATGAAATGATTCACAATATATGAACTCTCTCTAAGAGTGGATAAATATAAACACGAAGATCAATGTATCAAAAGATACTTTACAAGTGAAAACTGAAAGAGTAGTTGGTAAACTTGAATGCAATTCCTTTTCAAAGAGATGTGTTGTTGAGAAGAATTGAATGCAACTCTATTTATACTAAGAGAGCATTAAATAACCGTTGCAATCTCCATTATAACCGTTGGAGCATTAAACTAGCTGTTGGAGGCACTTTGGTGTTTTCTGTCTCTACTCTTCAGTTAATTCTTTTTGTCCAGAGGCTTAGTGTTGACTTTCCTTGTAATAGATCCGTTGGAAGAACAACTACTGCTTAGGGAAAGCAGACATTAATCCCTTTGCAACGTGTAGAGAATGATAGTACAAAAGGATGCAAGTTTTCTGGACTTTGCATTTAATGTTCTGACATCACCTTTTGCTTTTGTTCAAATCTTCATTTAATATCTTCTAAAACATCTGTAACTTACTAACAAACTGATTAAACATAGTTAAGAATAGTAGTGAAAGTGGAGGAGAAGTATTAAGATCAAACGGGAAGATTTCAGAAATTCAAGCAAGTTGATTAATCAAAACTCGAGTTTTGGACTTTTATATAGAAACCATGTTTAAGTCCAAAAACTCAAAACTGGAGTTTTCAATTGCAAACTGGAGTTTCCAAAATGATAAAATGAGCAAAGCTCTCAGCCAAGCCCGAAACTCGAGTTTCCAAAACTAAACTCGAGTTTCCTCTTAAAATTGGAAACCTTTGAAAATCTTTCCAAAGTGAAAACCGGAGTTTTCAAAATTGATGAAAAGCGCAAAGCTTTCGGTTGCCTAAAACTCGAGTTTCCCATACTAAACTCGAGTTTCCATTTTAAGTATGAAAACTCATAATTTTATCCCAAAGTCAAAACTTAAGTTTTCAAAAATTGAGTAAAACTTGAAAACTTTTCATTGAGCGCAAACTCTAGTTTCCAAAGTAAAACTCAAGTTTTCTCACAATTTAAAAAAAGCTTAGAAAACTCATAGCAAATTGAAAACTGGAGTTTCCATATCAAAAATGGAGTTTGCATAACCCCGAAATGTTGAAGACTCTATGTATGACCAAAACTCGAGTTTCCATTTGGAAACCGGAGTTTTGTCTATTTCGAAAAATGTTGAAGAGTCTACGTATTATGCAAACTGGAGTTTTCTATGAAAACGAAGTTTTGTCTAGGAGTGAAAACTTGGATAGCTCTCGAAGTTCAAAACTCGAGTTTCCAAATGGAAACTAGAGTTTTGCTTAGTTCATTAAAATTGAGCTATTCTCTCGTCAAGTCAAAACTCGAGTTTTGAAACCATAACTCGTGTTTGCCTTTGACAAGAAGTTTTTCAACTTACCAAAGACAAACTTCAACTTGTGTTTGCAATTGTCAATTATCATCAAAACACATAGAGAACTAACATGTTTACATGGCATGAAGTTCCCTCGGGGTATTCCTCAAATTTTAAGAGGCTTGTATCGATAAAGGACTTGAAGTTAGTTGGCCAAAAGTCTCATGATTGTCATGTCGTGATGCAACAACTACTCCCAGCAGCTATTCGAGGCATCGTCGAATATGATCTTCGGGTCGTATTGACTAGACTTTGTTTCTTCTTCAATGCAGTTTGTAGTAAAGTTTTCGAGATTGAAAAGTTGGATGAATTGGAGAATGAAGGATATCTTATCTTGTGCCACCTTGAGAAGCTTTTTGTTCCTGCATTTTTTAACATAATGGTTCATCTAATTATTCATCTAGTGAGGGAGATAAAGTTGTGCAGCCCTATCCATTTATGGTGGATGTACCCAATTGAAAGATCTATGAAATTCCTAAAAGGGTACGTGAAGAACGCAAACCGGCCATAAGCATCAATTGTTCAGAAATATGTTTGGCCAAAGTTAGACATATTGGGCTTCCTCAACATCAGCATGCTGAAGGGGGTAGACAAGGGGCTTCGGTAAAGAGTGTGGATCCTGATGAATTGTCAGAAGTCCACTTATACATCTTGAATAATGTTGATGAAGTTCAAGCTAACATAGCTGCACATAAAGAAGCTGTAAGGAAAGAAAATCATCGAATGATTGAACAAAGGTTGATTAAGGAGTATAACAGAACTTTTGCAAACTGGTTCAAAAAAAAGGTCGAGGGAGAGGAATGTGTTTCTGATACAATGAAATGGTTAGCATGTGGTCCTGAGGTTGATGTCATATGTTGGAATTCGTATGTTATCAATGGTTATACATTTTACACGAAGTCCCTAGATGATAGGAGCACCGTCCAGAATAGTGGTGTTATGTTAGAGGCTGAATCTATACACTTCTGCAGTTCCAAAGGCAAGAGGCCTAAATTGGAAGTCATGCCATATTATGGGGTTATTGAAGAGATTTGAGAAGTAGACTATGTTGAAATTAGATTTCCCATTTTCAAATGCAAGTGTGTTAATGTCAATAATGGTGTTCAGATCGATCAGCTAGGATTTACATTAGTCGATGTCAATAGTAGAAGTTGAAAAACTGGTTATCACCCAAGAGGGGGTGAATTGGGTGTATGATAAAACTTTTGGAAGTTTGAAAATCTTTTTGCAATTTACTGAAAGTAGTTTGTATGACAGAAATAACTCATAAAGCGATAATCAGTCATTCAAACTTATATGCTGGAAATGTAAGAGTTAAGGGAAGAGAGAATATGCAACCGTGATTTATCTTGGTTCGGCCCAATCCTTGACCTACGTCCGGTCCCAAGCTCACTTGAGATTTTCAATCCACTATCTTCTTGTAACTTGATTACACGTTCTGTACTTGGAGTAATCCTCTCACTAGGATTCACTCCCCCTTACAAATTGTAACCAATGCACTCACTTGATTACACACTCTGTACTCGAAGTAATTCTCTCACTAAAACTTACTCCCCTTACAAGCTGTAATCAATACAATGGGTTTCCCACTCAAGATCACCCAATCTTGAGTAACTCTCAGATAATATGGAAGGAATGATTACAATAAATCTTCTCTCTTAGAAGTGAATGAATAAACACTGAAGAAAAATTACAAGTCATCTCACTCTCTATGATAAGCTATGTAAACATTAAGAATAGAGAGTAAATGATATGAAAATCGAGTATTAGCATCTTGAAGATGTCGCTTGTGTCTCTACGTTTTTCTCGCTTCCGTGTACTCGTATTTCTTATGGAGTCTTCAAATCTTCAGGTATTTATGCTAGTTGAAGCTTATGACCGTTATAGATCCGTTCAGACTTGAACCCATTCGAAAATATAGCTGTTGTGTGCATTTCTGAGGAATATAGCTGTTGGAAGCAGTCTTGGTGTCTTTTCTCACTTAATCCAGCTGTGCTGAAGTTCAGAGTTGACTTCCTGTAAATTAATCCGTTGGAGTAGCTACTACTTGATGTGGAAGGCAGTCATTAATCCTTTGTAGGCGTGTGCAGAAGGATTACCCAAAAGTATGCAACTTTATGGGTTTTGCATTTAATGTTCTGACATCACTTTTGCTTTAGCTTTAAACCTTCAATAAACATTCTCTAATTCATATGAAACTCACTAATAAAGTGGTTAAACATATCTAGGAACATTAGAGATTAATCATAGGAAGTATTAAGATCAACTATGAAGGTATTGCAAATTCGTCAAATTTGAAATTCTGAAGTCATTATGAAACCTTGAGGTTTTATCATAAACCTTGAGGTTTTATCAAAAACCTGGAGGTTTTATCAGAAACCTTTGAAAAAATCGCGCCAAGAGCAAACCTGGAGGTTTTCTAGAAACCTGGAGGTTTTCAAAATTAGTGAAAAGTCGTTTGCTCTCTGGATGCCAAAACCTGGAGGTTTTGTATCAAAACTTGAGGTTTCACTTTGAATATGAAACCTTGCAAAATCGCGCCAAGAGCAAACCCGGAGGTTTTCCGAAACCGGAGGTTTTCAAAAACAATGAAAAGTCGTTTGCTCTCCGGATGCCAAAGCCTGGAGGTTTTGTATCAAAACTCGAGGTTTCGCTTAAATGAGAAATTCGAGTTTTGCGCCAAAACAAAACCACGGAGGTTTGAGAGTAAAACTAGAGGTTTTGTAAACTTGGAAAGCCCATATCCTCTCTGCCTGACCAAAACTCGAGGTTTTGGTTCCAAATCTCGAGGTTTTGAAGATACTCAGAAGTTCATTGCTCTTTGTCTGATGAAAACTCAAGGTTTCCAATGCAAACTCGAGGTTTTGACTTTGTTCAGCTTTCTTGAAATAACTGTCAACTTTGGAAGATCATATCTCCTTGGTCTGAACTCCGTTTTGGTTCGTTCAACTCTTGATAGAACGTTGTTTGAGTCTACTTTCATATGCCACAAATTTCAGCTCAATCCGATTTTTAGTTTGTGAGTTACACTCAAAACATTGAAGCTTGGTTTGCTGTGTGGCGTGAATTTCAGTGTCAACTTGTACAATTCATAACTCCTTGATCTGAACTCATTTGGGCTTGGATTTTATATCACCATGACGCATTGGGCGTCTAGTTTCATATTCCACTGGTTTCACCTCAATCCGATCTCTGGTTTGGGAGATATCATCGAATTACCATAGGTCGCCCGAGCTGAACGTGAAACAGTGTGGAGCTGAAGAGCTGATGATAGCTGGAAACTCGAGGTTTTGACTGAAACCTCAAGGTTTGCTAGTCTAGTTCTTCTAAACTCGAGTTTTGAGTTCCAAAACTCGAGGTTTGAGTTCCAAACTCGAGTTTTGTGTCCTAAACTCGAGTTTTCTCATCTTGAACCTCATATTTGCTTGATTTAACACCTTTGAATTGAGCCATTCCAACTTCCATATAATCTTGGAGACTTCTAGCATCAATATAAGAACTTGAATAATGATATCTTCATTCCATACAGCAAGTTCTTCCTTCTTTCATCTCTCAACTTGATCATTCTTCATCATTTAACTTGGACTCATCATTCTTTACAGCTTCTACCTTCTTCAATATCCTCTTCTTCTGATTATTCCCAAAATCCTTTGATAGCTTCTTGCTTCCTTGACATTCTGATATTCTCATTATATTATGTGCAAGAACTTCTTTCTTCAATCTGTTAGTTCTCAATGTGTTTTGATGATTAATAACAATTGTAAACATGAGAGAATGATTTTTGTTAAAGATTGGTAAAGCATGTTGTTTGCAATTCAAAAACAACATCGGCGCAAGACCAAACTCAAGCTTGGTTCTCCAAACTCGAGCTTGCCCCTTACGTAAAGTAAACCAAGCTATTTTGCATTTTCTAAACTTGAGCTTGGTCCATAAACTTGAGCTTGAAGGTTTTCAAAGTTTACTCATATCGAGTAAGCTCGAGCTTGCACACTGTAAGCTTGAGCTTACGAAGGTTTGAGGATTTTATCAAGTTACTCAAATTGCAAACTCAAGCTTATTAGTTTTAAGCTCAAGCTTGCCTCTTCTAGAGACTTTTCTCACTAAGTTTACAAATATGTAAACTCGAGCTTGAAGTTACAAGCTCGAGCTTACCTCTGACAGTAATCCTTTAAACTTGAGCTTATCATTTTTCGTAGAGTTTGTGAGTTTACAAAAGTTGTAAACTCGAGCTTGGCATCCCAAGCTCGAGCTTGCACCAGTGCGAGAAAGTTTTCAAGTTTTCCTTTCAAAGAGTAAACTCAAGTCCGGAGTTGTAAACTCAAGCTTGCGCCCGACGAAACTTTTCAAAGATGTTAACATTTGTGACAAACTCAAGCTTCCCCTTGCAAGCTCAAGCTTGGGTCGACGAGAGAGCAATGTCATATTTTGAGCTTAGCAAACTCAAGTTTACACCTCTAAGCTCAAGCTTGCATTTTGTGAACTAAAATTATTTTTGACATGAATAGTGCCAAACTCGAGCTTACTCACTAATAAGCTCAAGCTTGCGTTTTTCCATTTTGGTTCTCAAAATGATTTCAAACATGTTTCCCCGACAAATGCTAAACTCGAGCTTACTCACTTACAAGCTCGAGCTTGGATAAGTAAGCTCGAGCTTGGAACTTCAGAACAGATGAACGCATCTGAGTGTATCTTGTTCGGTTTGATTTATGCTTTAGCTTGATTCTGCGAAATGGTTGCTTATAATTTATATGATTCATATCAATATTTCCTAACCAGATTTAACCAGTTTGCTTATGAGATTTCAGAAGATCTAGGTTTGTTTTAAAGAAGACTTTAAGACAACAACTTGTGCAACTTGCAATATTATATTATATCTTCTTCTCCCAAGACAATGGTTACAACCTGGAAGGCAGCACCACCATTCTCCAAGACAAAAAGCAAGCCTCCACCAACTAAAGCAACTGAACAATATTATTTTCAGGCCTCCACTCAACATACAAGCATGGGAGACTTTCTTGAGAAGCCAAATTTCAAATATTCAAATCTGCAACAACCACATTCAAACAGATTTGTTTTACAACAGCTAGATTCATGGAGACACACTCACAACAGCTATATTTTCGAATTAGATCAAGTCTCAAAGGATCTACAACGTTCACAAGCTTCAATTCAGTATAAATACATGAAGCTTTGAAGTCTGCAAGAAGAGAAGACATACACAGAAAACGCATACAAAGATCTCAGTCTTTTACTGCTTATATTTCTCATTTTGTATCTTTGATACATTATGCTTCAGTGCTTATATTTATTCACTCTTTGAGAGAGTTCATTTACGTAAATCATTCTTTGTAAGAATCTCAAAGTTGTGGGACTTTGAGGTTGGGTTATCATATTACAACTTGTAAGGGGGAGTGTATCCTAGAGAGAGGATAACTTTCGAGTACGAGTGTGTATCGATTTGAGTGATAGTAGAAAAACCCGGAGAGTCCGGGGATTTGGACGTAGGTCAAGAGTTAAGACCGAACCAAGTATAAATCTTCGTGTCAAGTTCTTCTTCTCTACCTCCATTTATTTTGGTTAAGCATACGTTGTGTGGGTGATCCGAAAATAATTTTAAAATCCCCAATTCACCCCCTCTTGGTGATTTCCTTCACTTTCATTTGGTATCGAGTATAGGTTATCTATTTGAAGGATTAACATCCTAGATCAAAGATCCAATGGAAGGAATTCTACCCGATGGAGCTTGATCAACGAGACCTCCGGGTTTCAATGGAGAACATTACTCCTTCTGGAAGGCTAAGTTCAGAGTCTATGTAATGGCTACTAAGTATGGCCTATGGAAGGTGTTCGAGAGAGGAGACTATGTTCCAGCAACAACTGAAGATGGAATCAGAACTCCTAAGCTAGAAGAAGAGTATGATGAGAATGACCGAAAGCAAGTCACTCTCAACATGAAAGCAATCCACATGCTGCAAAGTGCTCTAAGCCAAAAGGAGTATTTTTAATTTGCACTTTGTCATCTGCTAAAGCTATGTGGGATGCTCTTGAGATAGCCCATGAAGGGACAGTGGAATCAAGGAAAATCGAGTAAACACTCTCATGACTGAATATGATTTATTTCGTATGAAGTCCGGAGAATCCATTAGTGAATTCATTTCAGATTCACTCATTTGATCAACCAACTTGCGCATTGGGAAAAGTCTATGACCAACTGTTCAAGTGAGGAAAATACTAAATATCCTCGGCAAGGAATGGGAAGCTAAGGTCACCGCAATCGAAGAAGCTCGCGGTGAATCAATGGCTTGATGCTTGAGCACTATTTGGCGGTCTTCCGAATATGAAGGAAAAATCAAATTCGGAAAAGGGCTTGATGAGATTGATGGCAAGAATAAAGGAATGGTTCTCTCAAAGAGGTAAAAAGATGATGAAGATGAAGATGAAGATGATGAGCTAGGCATGATGGTCCGAAAGTTCAAGAAATTCTACAAAAAGGACCAAGCCTACAGAAAGTTTCACAAGAGTAGCTCTAGCACAGAAACAAAGAAACCCATCATATGCTATGAATGTGAGAAGCCTGGTCACATCAAGTCCGAATGTCCCAAATTTGAAGAACAAAGATAAGAAATTCAATAAGTTCAAAAGAATGGCTTATGTTTCAGCTATATGGGGCGATAGTTCATCCGATGAAGATGAAGCTGAAGAAGAAGACAAGGCCAATATCTGTCTTGTAGCTCAAGAAGAGGATTCAGATAGTGAAGAGGTAAATAATTCTGACTCGTCTTATGATGAACTTTCAGCCGAATATAATTATCTTTTCATTGAATTTCGAAAAATTGCAAAAGAGCTTCTGTCTTCAAAGAAGAAAATTAAATTGTTGGAAGAACAAGCTCAAACTGTTTCTTCTTCGTTTCTCCTTGTGAAAACATTTCGAAAAGAATTGCGAAAAGATTTCGAGAAAAAGTTTGTGACAATTGCTGTATTTTAGAGAAAAGAAATTTGCATCTTACAAAAACTCTTGAGAAATTCACTAGAGGTAGTGAAATGCTCAATGTTATTTTAAAACAGCAAAGGTTCACAAATGACAAGTCAGGAATTGGTTATAGACCTGATTCTGATAAACGAAAAGGGAAGAAGAAGGTTGGACAAAGATCTTATTTGAACTATTTGTTGGAAATTATGCCCTAGGGGCAAGTCATTGTACAATGAACGTTTAAGATATTTATAGTATTCTCCTTTTGTTATCATTTTCATTTGCATGTTTGTATTGATAACTGCATCCCTGGATATATCTTATAGATTATCCTAAATGTCTCGGGTCGGTCATCTACGCGGAGCGAAGATGAGTTAAGACGATATGACTTTGATGAGATATGGAGATACAATCGAGTCATGGGCACTTGCAAGAGTACAAGGTCTTTGGACCGACCCACTATGAGAAAGCTGCATGGATCTAGTGATTAGCTTGTCTCATGTATAACCGCATCACAACGCCCTATGACACGAGATCATCATGGATTCCTACATGATGAATCATTAATCTTTGACCTAGTCAAAAGTCACCTTTGACTAGGGTGATGATAAAGGCTGGGATCGGGATCAGTGGTTTTCATGCGGAGGAATGTGAATGGTCAAGATGGAATTTGTCCCTCACATTTGTAGAGAGATAATACTGGGCCCCTCGATGAGTGAGTCTAAGAAATGTATGGCCATACTATGTTGGAAAGGAGTTTCCATTTCACTTATTAGACTACTCGAGAATCGAAAGTAATGGACAAGAATAGGAAGTTGACATTGTCCATGCTTCATCCTTGACCAAATTATCGCGTGACAAAAGGGACGTGACATGGTTGTATGATAAGGTTGTATCGTGATATCGATCCCCATGTGAGTTGGGTAGTCGCAATGTCTTGCTAGAGGCCGCTTGCGACTTTTGGGTCGATACTGAGTTTTGGCCCACCGCCAATCTCATATGGGCTCATAGGGTCGCACACAAGAATAACCCAACACGAGCATTTGTGTCCGGGTTCATTGAATCTCGATTAATGCGGAATTAATGAATACTAAATTTAATCTAGGATAAATATATATTTATATATATTTATTAAAATTCAAAATTAATATATATATATATATATATATAAATTATATATATATATATATTAATATTATTAATGGAGATTATAATATTATTATATATAATGTTTGTTTTGTATTTAATTTATTTGATAAATTAAATATCTAAAACAAATAGAGATAATGTATCTCGTTTAATATTCGAATAAGAATATCGAGATATCGTATAGATTAAATTGAGATATGGTATCTCATAATTAATTAAATAGATGGGTATTATTTCTCGATTTGATTTATAGAGATAAATTAAATCGAAGGCTTTTAGTTTGCATTAAATAAATACATTAGATTAGATCTATCGAGATAGATTTAATTAATATTTTTTTAATTCAAGAATTCGAAATTCAGATTTCAAAAATTAGTTTTTGAAATTCGAAATTCAAACTTAATGCGTATTGATTGTACATTAATGCAGATTAATTGTACATTAATGCAGATTAATTGTACATCAATACGGATTAATTGTACATTAATACGTATTAACACGTATTAATGCGGATTGATGCACAAAAACGTACAGAAGCTTTTGAGGCTTTTGATGGTTGTGTGTATAAGCCTAAAAACGAGAAACAAACTCATCTGGTGAAAAAGAACCTAGAGAGACACAAGAAGCGCTAGCACACTGCCGTAGCCGTGTTCGGGAAATTGTTCGTGTGGATACCAGTAGAGGAAGCCGATTCAACGAGTCGTCTTCTATTGATCGAGGAGGTAGCCCACCAGTTCAAAGGAAACGAGACGCGAACGGATTCACCAAAGGTAATTTCGGATTCCTTAGTCTTGATTTAAACGCACCTGAGTGATCCTCGGGACGGGATTCTTAAAATTTTAATCCGCTGCGTTGTAAGAATTCCTACACTATTTTCGAAAAACAGTCCACTCCTCTAAACCTTTTGCTCATTGCAATTATTGCATTCGTAAAGGTCATGCAACTTCTTCTTGTTTTCATAAAAAGGAAAGAAGAAACAAGCCTATAGGTAATTATCAATGGGTGCCTAAGGGATCCTATAAGATTCCTAAGACACAAACTAACCCAAAAGGACCCAAGAAAAAATGGGTACCTAAGACTTGATATTCTATATCATGCGGGTTTGTCTTAGAGCATCAAAATCTAACAAATGGTTCATTGACAAAGTGGATGCTCAAGACATATGACGGAGACGAATCTAAATTTGCTACAATTAAACCTAAGGATGGTGGCAAGGTAACATTTGGTGGGAATCAATCCGGAAGGATTCTTTGGAATTGGAGAAGTTGGAAACAACGAAGGACCACAAATCAAGGATGTTTACCTTGTGGAAGGCTTATGTCACAACCTCCTTAGTGTGAGTCAAAGCACGAGATAGAGGTAACTTAGTTATCTTTAATTCGAAGAATGTTTAATTGTGAGCAAAGATGTTCTCTCCTTAGATAACATTAGAACTAAAGCTTTATTTAGAGCTCCTAGAGAAGGAAATTGTTATACTCTCAATCTCTCTAGTAGTCGTTTTCGAAAATTGTTTTGTTGGTAACTTGGATGAAAGTTGGCTTTGGCATAAACGATTAGCTCATGTTAATATGTTTCAACTTGACAAGTTACAGAAAAAGGATCTGGTTATTGGTTTACCAAAATTAGAGTTTAAAAACGACACGATCTGTGATGCATGTCAAAAGGGTAAACAAACCAAGACTTCCTTCAAATCTAAAAATGAAATTTCAACTAATAGACCTCTTCAACTACTTCATATGGATTTAGTTAGACCAGCTAGAGTAAAGAGCCTTGGTGGCAATCTTTATACTTTGGTCATAGTTGATGATTTCTCTAGATTTGCATGGACCATATTTTTATCTTCAAAAAATGAAACATTTGATCAATTTCTTGTATTTGCCAAGAAGGTCCAAAACGAGAAAGGATTCTCTATTGCGGGAATTCGTACGGATCATGGTGGAGAATTTGAAAATCATGCTTTTGGAGAATACGTGATAATATGGGCATTGATCACAATTTCTTAGCCCCAAGAACTCCTCAACAAAATGGAGTTGTTGAAAGAAAGAATAGAGTCCTCACTGAGATGGCAAGGGCCATGTTAAATGAAAATCAGACTTCTCAAGTGTTCTGGGCTGATGCTATGAGCACTGCATGCTATATTTCAAATCGAGCATATCTTCGGAAGAAGCTGAACAAAACTCCCTATGAGATGTACAAAGGAAGAAAACCCAATATAGCTCATTTGCACATCTTTGGATGCAAATGTTTCATCCACAACAATGGTAAGGACAACTTGGGTAAGTTCGATTCCAAGTCGGATGAAGGTATATTTTTGGGTTATTCAAATAGAAGTAAAGCTTATAGAGTCTTTAACACTAGAACACGTATTGTTGAAGAATCTATGCATGTTGTATTATGTGAAACCAATCTAGACAAATCCTTGGATGATGATGATGATGTTTCTCCTATTTCAAATCAATGCGGTTGAAACATTTCCTACTTTAACAAATTCGAAAAACCTTTGGAAAAGGAACTGAATTTGAAAATCATTGTGAAAATGTTTGTGAAAACACGATCAACACCAACCTAAATCATGGAGATAGTAGGAGTCATCCTCTGGATCAAGTGATAGGTGATGTTAATCAAGGAGTTAGAACTAGAAAAAGCACCTTGAATGAAGTCACATTTTTCGCATTCATTTCGAAAATTGAACCTCTAAGATTGATGAAGCCCTTTCGGACAATGATTAGGTTATAGCAATGCAAGAGGAGTTATATCAGTTTGAAAGAAATCAAGTTTGGGATTTGGTACCTAGGCCTAAAGACCATCCAGTCATTGGCACTAAATGGGTATTCAAGAACAAACGTGATGAATCTGCCATAATTGTTCGAAACAAAGCAAGGCTAGTTGCAAAAGGCTATAATCAAGAAGAAGGAATTGATTATGAAGAAACTTATGCTCCAGTGGCTAGATTGGAAGCTATAAGAGTTCTTCTAGCTTTTGCTTGTATTAAAGGATTCAAACTTTATCAAATGGATGTCAAATATGCTTTTTAAATGGTTTTATTCAAGAGGAAGTTTATGTTGAACAACCTCCTGGTTTTCAAAATGATCATCATCCAGATCATGTTTATCGCCTCAATAAAGCACTATATGGTCTTAAGCAAGCTCCTAGAGCTTGTTATGAGCGATTAAGCAAATTCCTTCTTGATCAAGGATTTGTTAGAGGTAAAGCAGATACAACTCTCTTCATAAAGAACAATAAACTTAATGAAATTTTAATTGTTCAAATATATGTTGATGATATAATATTTGGTGCTTCTAACAATGCTTTGTGTGAAGATTTGCCTAAGAACATGCGGGGAGAATTTGAGATGTCCATGATGGGAGAACTCAACTATTTCCTTGGTCTGCAAATTAAACAAAGGAAAGATGGAATTTTCATTTCCCGGACCAAGTATCTCAATGATGTTTTAAAGAAGTTTGGGATGGATGAATGCAATGGAGCCGATACTCCAATGAGTTCAACCTTTGCCTTGGATCGATGAAGAAGGCAAGGACTTTAACATTACAAAGTATAGAGGAATGATTGGATCATTACTCTATCTCACAAGAAGCCGTCCCGACATCCAATTCGGTGTGGGGATGTGTGCAAGATTTCAATCTGCTCCCAAGGAGTCACATGCTGAGAATGTGAAAAGAATATTCAGATATCTTGCTGACACAAATCTTGCAAAATTTTATGGCCTCTGGAAGTATTTTTAATAAAAACTAGACATGTCAAGGATGAAATGGCCACTAGAATCACGTCAATTGGATTTTCCTAGAATTAATTATGAATTTTTGAAGTTAAGGCATAATTTCTGAAAATTTTGGAAAATGGATGAAATTCATGAAAATAAGGGGAGAGTTTATATAAATGAATAAAATGGAGTGTATTTTCTATGTATAAGGAAAGTGCATATTTGGAGTAATATTCGGACATCGAGGAAAAAATGTATTAGTTATTGATCAACTATCAGGTAGTAACTGTTTACTTATTTTTTCTATGTTTCTTTTGTATGTTTTTTGTGCCATGATTGCGGGACATGTCTCATGAGTGGGACATGCGTTTGGGTTGTATGGCCCAGTGAATTGTGTGTCCTTAGGTCGCTACTAAGTCGGTGATGCATTTAGTGTAGTTAGATTTGAGGCCCGGCTACTGTTATTTTCCTAGCGCTATGGAACCGGTGCCTATCTATAGGCTGTCTGGCGTTATTATGTGTACTGAATGCCTGTGGTATGTATTGCCATCATTGATGTTGTGATTTTCCCTAATTATGGTCGTATACATGCACTGCATACATATTGTATATGAGTTTGACAGTTACTTGGGATTCAACTTTGAACCTCAGACCGTTCTGAAGATACAGGTGGGTCTCATTGAGCTGCCAGAAGAGTAGAGGTAAGGGCATGTGCTGAGCGGATGGTTGAAGAAATAGGGAATGCCCTATTGTCTTTTTGTATATTATATTTTGGATGACTGTATATTTTTTTTACTATCTAGCATTTACTTTGGATTACTGTACCTATGGGGACCATTTACTGTTTACTTTTCATACTTTTACCAGTATTATGTATTTGTCCAAACCGATCATATGTTCTGCTGCATAACACTCTGATATATGCTAAAATGGGACAATTAATCAACAAGGTAATGAGTAAGAGGTAATCCCTATATCCCCCACCAAAAAGGGCGAGGCTGGTAGGGGTGTAACATTTTTACACCGAAACTACTATTGGTCGAATTCCCTTATGGCAACTAAACCAGTCGAACAAGTAATAAAGAGTAAGTAAAGTTATCGTCCCACAGAGACTGTTGATATCGAAGATGATGCCAGTTTCTATGACAGTTGTGTGAAGTGAAATTATATTTGGTTTTGGTTGTTTTCGCTATTTCTAATGAAAAGAACTAAATGAGTGATCAGAAGTTGAAGGAAGATATCAGTTTAAAGACAAACTGAGTTCATATTTCCTCCTCAATCGCATTATTCCCCCAGTTTTCATACAACACATTGCTATAGCAATAATGTTGCACAGCTTCCGCAATGCTACAGCATAACCACCTTTCACATTATGCAGTTAACCCACCACTATCCTATACAGAAGCGTCTGCATTCTGTAAATACAGTCCTCACTCTACTTCTCCCATATTCCTTTGGAAATTTCAAGTTTAATCTATCTGATTAAACCTAGGTGCTCTAGTTATGAGTTGTAAACCCATTCCTAGCGTCTACAGTTTAGGTCTAGCTGTGCACGGACTCGCCCAACAAACACTAAAGAGGTATAACATTGACTCCCTTTTGGGCAGCCAAGACCACTAATCTAGCCCTTAGCGTCCGCTAACAAACTATAGAAAAATTTATTGTTAAACAAACTAAATTTATTAAATTAAGAACTAGCAAATTGGGTTCATTCTACAACTTAAGAATTCATTCTCACTCAACCAAAGGAAGTTTAGTTCATGACTGATGAGGGAAACACTAAACAAAGTAATATAGAACAACTCATGGAAATAAAATAAACGAAAGAAACAAAGAAGCTCTTCTGAAAGGTTGATGACATAAGAGGCATCTTGGCACACGACATCTCTACGTCTTCTACGATCTGTCTTGCTCCAGGGAAAAGTTAGGTCTAGTCTACTGTCTTCTCAATTCTCTGCATCTTCTAGATTCAGCCTCAGTCAATTCAACCGTCGTTAAATGTCTATCTAGATGACCTGTCTTAATTTCCTAAAAACTCGCATGGAAAGGTTAGGGTAATGTAGCGAATAATTCTACATCATTTACGATGCTCAGCATAACGATTGCATTGTATTGCTGGCACAGGTGTAAGCATACGATATGCTATAGCATTATATCAGCTTCGTTATGCGCTTTCAAGACTAACAATAAAGTAGGTCTTTTCTTATGCACATGAGCAGGATAACAATATGAATGCAACATTTTGTAGGATCTATCCTCTATTTCCCTATGTGCATGAATTCTTAGACATTCTATCAGAAAACACACAATAAAGCTCAGACTCAACATTTAAAAAAGTCAAAACACATACGAAAAACATAGCATAAATATGACTCATTAAACTCCCCCACACTTAGCTTTTTGCACTCCTAGGCAAAACAAAGAGAAAAAATAGAGCAGAAAATAACCTTACAGATTTGTGCTTATCTTAAGAACCATGTATCCTATCATTGTCTTAAGTTCAGTTCACGCGTGTAAATAATACCACTACCCAGTACTGGTGAACGTAATGTGGGGCATTGCTCTAGCAGGGGGCATCAAGAGACTCTTGAGTGAAGTGTTTATTCACTCTTTCACATAGAGAGATTTGTTTCCCTCTGCCATGCTAGCCTAGAGGTTCTACGGGCTTGTAAAAGTTTTAAGGTTGCTTCCCAACATCTGAAAATAATTGCATCAAAAGGGCTTTTCAAGTTTTAATGTAAGGAGTTGCAGTGTGTTTATAGGGATAGTTATTGGAAATTAAACATGCTATAGCAAGGTGCTAGACAAGCTTTTAGAACAAGTATTCATGATGTCGCGTTTTAATCTGCCCTATTTAGTGATGATACCATATGCTACTACATAAGAATTTTTTTGTTTTTGTTTTAGCCTAAACATCACTTTGTCACCCCTTTTGTACTGCAGGTGATATGCTATATAGCATTGCAATGCACATCTTATCATTAACTAACTATCTGGCATCTGCTATTGTTGTATGTGTATGGCTCAAAGGGGGTGACAATAAGAGTATGATATCAGTGGCTTGTGTATAGGATTAGTGGGCAAAAAGTGAATGCATTTGTCCTATGCAGTTCTATTTAGATGCAGGATATCAAAACTAGAGAAATAAGAACAAACCAAAGAAAGTTCTTAACACTAGCAGGCATGCTCACAGAATTATGAAAATTTAGGCTAAAAAATTCCTTCCTTATGGGTCACTCTGTACTTTCCCCTACTGTCACTTTGCCCTACACTGAACAATCCAGTACTGTTAGTTTCCCAAGCCTACATGGTTTAGTTTCCTTAAGAAAATTTTATTTACCAGGTTATGTTGGAAATTATGCCCTAGGGCAAATCATTGTACTTTAAGCATTTATGTTATTTAAAGTATTCTCCTTTAGTTATCATTTCATTTGCATGTTTATAGTGATAACTGTATCCTTGGATATATCTTATAGATTATCCTAAATATCCCTGGTCAGTCATCTACGCGGGAGCGAAGATGAAATAAGACCATTATGACTTTGATGAGTATGGAGATACGGATCAAAGTCATAGGCATTTGTAAGAGTACAAGGTGCTGGACCGACCCACTATGAGAAAACTACATGGATTAAGTCATAAGCTTATCTCATGTATAACTACGTCACAACGCCCTTTGACCTGAGATCATCATGGATTCCTACATGATGAGTCGCTGATCTTTGACCTAGTCAAAAGTCACCTTTGACCGGGTGATGATAAAGGCTTGGATCAGGATCAGTGGTTTTCATGCAGAGGAATGTGAATGGTCAAGATGAAATTTGTCCCTCACATTTGTAGAGATATAATATTGGGCCCCTTGATGAATGAGTCTAAGAAATGTATAGCCATACTACAATGGAAAGGAGTTTCCATTTCAATTGTTAGACTACTCAAGAATCGAGAAAGTAATGGTCAATAACAAGAAGTTGACATTATCTGTAATATCCTGAATTTCGGGCATGGAGACTTGAGAATAAGCCTAAGTTAAGTAGATTACTAAGTCCGGTTTAGGAAGTATGACATTTTCTGGACAGATAAAGATCCTCTGCATTTTTGAGGAAAATAGGAAGAGAAGGAGACACTGGAGAGTCAGTGTAATGATCACATTGGGATATGTGTCACTTCAGGGGTAAAAGAGGAAAATCAAGGGTAAAATAGACAATTCCTTGTCCTTTTAACATTGAATTTCGTCCACCATGAGAGAGAAGAGAAAACCAGATGACTTTAATCATGTGTAGGCCCAAACACAAAATGCGGGTCTCACAGGTGAGTAACGGTGGAAAGGGACTGATAGGAACCAGTTAGGGGTTTCTTTTAGATTGAACGGGACAAGTGTGGGGCCACTTTGGGAAGTTAAGAAGGCGCCACATATGAATGTCCATTCAGGGGAGAATATCTGTAAAGTTGAAGAAAAGTACAAAGGGAGACATCCGGTGGACCAGTGGGACCACGTGGATTGGTAAATCGAGAACTGGACTGATAAAGTAGGGAAAAGGGAATTAAATATGGGGGACCATATTTGTGGTCCCCATTAGGTGCCACATGACCCCCTTAATGATTAAAATATTTGCTTGCGGAGCAAGAAAAGGAAATCAGTGCAAAAGTCAAACCGCGGGTCCCAAGTTTCAGGCAAAAGGGTAAAATGGGAATAAAAGTGCAAAAAAATAATTGGAGCACCTATGTGGGACTCAAATTGCACCTCATAGGTCATTTTGGGTAGGTGAAAAAGTACATGGGGAAAGTCAGAAATAATTAGTAAGTTCTGGGCCACAATTGTAATTTACGAAAGATTCGGGCCAAAACTGGTAATTTGCCCCAAAAGCATATAAAGATCTGCACTCTTTCAAGAGAAAGGCGCCACATGTCAAGCCCCTAGAGACCTCTGGAATTCTCTGGAGAAACTTGGAGAAGAAGTCAAAAAGTCAGATACAACTGGACAGGAATTAACCACAGTTATTCAGGACTGATTAGTACTTTTATCATTATTAAAACACATGCTATCTCTCTCTCCTAAATTAAGGGAGCACAAAATTTCCAGAGGAAGGGAGAGAAATTTTCGGCATATCTCCATAGCTAATCAAGGTCCAAGCTTCATAGATCATCAACCGAACTTCCGATTCAGGTAAACACCGAAAACCCGCACCTTTGGAACTTGAATTTGTGATTTTCGTCAAACTGGTTAGGGTTTGGTGTCGGGGTCTGATTTTGGAGTTTTTGATTTTGTATGGGGTTAACCTATGGTTTGATTCTCCGAACTCAAAAACACCGAAAAACCCCTAAGAACAAGCTTATTGTTGATTCTGGAAATTCTGGCAGTGAGCCTTCAACCGGGTTCTAAAAATAGTAAATAAACTTGAAATAATCTGAAATTGCACAGGTAGAAATAAAACTTCCTGAGCTTCACCTTGATGTATAATTTTGCATCATTTGCAGTTTCCTACTAAGAGATAAAAATTGCTAAAGTTGACCCAGAAGCATCAAGTCGAATCTGGATCCAGAGAATGGAATATTGGCTACACGCCAAATTATGTATCATGTTGGTCTCTAAAATTATTTTTCCTGAGAAATAGACATCCTAATGGTTCAACTCGTGTTGGTTTCATGTACATATGATGTTTGTGAAATTTATTAAAAATCATTGAATTTGGGCCAAATTCACTGGATTTTCTGAAAAATAAGTAAAGGGCTCGGTTTTAATTAAAAATGCAAGGGTAATTTTGGAAAATGCTGAAATAAGGTATTTTGGTGTTGTTTAGGACAAGGGCATATTTGGAAAGGCAATCGGGCATACTAAAATTTTAAGACGGTACATACCCCATCAGGTAGTAACCTCTGTACTCCGGCACTTTTATGTGTTTTTGCCATGTGTGTGTTTTTTTATATACTGTTTCCAAATATGCATACAGAGCATGATTGATGTTTGTGTTCCCACGCGCGGTGGCCTGGTCCGGGGTCTGCCTTGAGGGGCGACTCAACGGAGACAAGGTTATGATTCTGGTAAATCCGGGGCCTGCCTTGGTAAGGCGGCCCGACGGTACGAAGACATGTTTGTTTGTGTATCTGTATGCATATTTTGGTATATTTGGCATGTGTAGCTGTGTTTAGATACTTACATGGTTGCATGCATACGCATTACACATTTAGTGCATGAGTATTGATGGTTACTCTGAGGGCCATTATTGGACTCCAGAAGCTTGTGTAGACACAGGGGAACGTGCCTGATCTAGAAAGACCTTTTTGGAAAGATCTTGAATATTCCCTAGGAGGTGTATGATTGAGAATTGGAGTCTCAATGGATTTGATTGATAGCTAGAACCTCGATAGCCACAGGTTTCGGTCTCATGTTTAGGATCGATAACTGTGTATATGTTAGATGCTAGTGGGTTCCCTGAAAGATGTGGATTAAATACTTGTTAGGGGAAGTTGAATTTGTGATTATGCCTGTAGCTGAATCGTTATCAGAACTTTATGTACAGAATGACCTCAATTGAGGATTATTGGATGTGATATCGAGGTATTGTCATGGGGTGCTCCAGTGCTACATGTATCATTATTGGAGTGAAAATTGGTGGGTAAGGAGACCTACTAGATTGATATGATTTTGGGTTGATAAGTGTTCAATGAGAAGCCTTAAGTCCTGTGGAAACTGAGACGTCTATAGGCCGTCAGTAACCTATAAATACTAAACCATGAATACCGGGCAGAGTGCCGAAAAGGTTGTAAGCCTGAGAGATACATGCATTATTCTAGAATGGCTTGACAAAGGAAAATTAGAATGGACTGAGTGTCTTATTAATAGCTTGAGTAGCCAAGGATAGAGTCGAGATGAAATTGGAGTTAATGACTTTCTATGTCAGTTGTCTAGTTCCTGGTATATGTAAAAATTCAGTTTTGAATTTACTAATGCACCTGCTATGTTTATGAAAATTTGAAATTTAATTCCTGAACTAAATTTTCAAATGAAATGTTTTTCAGAATTTGAGAACAATTTGTAGTGATTGTTCTTAAACTATGTTGTCTCATAGATAGGGTCCTGATGAAGCCCAGATTTGAAATTGAATTTTGAACTATGTTGTGGTGGAAGAAGTACAGTACTGGAAGAGGCCAGAAACTGTTGTAGATGTACTCAGTTTACTGGATCTTGCCAGATGTTTTGAGATTATTTTGATGTCGCTGGCCATTTTTGAAAGCTTTTATGAGGGGATTAGTTCTGAGAAGCTGATACTCGCACCAGTAGTGCATGCACCCAATCTGAGTAGTTTCACCTTGTGAGGGCACGTGTTTTGCCTTGTCTGGCTGGCACCCACACAGGCGTTTGGAGCAGCGCTCCGAGGACGATGGTCCTTTTTCCTGGGTTTGGGATTTCGGTGGGTCGCCTGTTATTGTATGTGCCAGTGTGGACACTGGGTCCCGAGAAGGGACGGAAACTCTCCCACATTGGCCGACAAGTGCAGTGGTTTGTATATGAAAGGATTGGGATGTACCGCTATACCGAAAGGTGTAAGTGGTGGCAAGAGTTTTTGAATTTTGAATTTGTGAAATAAATAATCCCCCTCAATAATGTATGCCGGTAGTAAATGTTTTCTAAAAATAGTTCGGCAATGAATTGTTTTCATGAAAAGTTAAGCTGGCAGCGATTGAATTTGAAAACGAGAACATACTGCTTTATGTGATTATGAAAATGTACTGCGACGACCGAGATTTTCAAAAATGTGAAAATTTAACATGTTGAATATGAGACAACATAGTAAGCAGTGACATGACTGTCATTGTTGTGATATTGAAATGGAAAGTAGTACAGTTGGTTATTATGTTGATCCAAGAACAAAAACTGATAGAATGGTCTACAAATCTGAACTGGTTAAATATGATGGTATTTGCCAGTCACCGTGCTAAGCAAGAGGGAAATAGTCTAAGAGCTTAAAATTGAGAAAGCTCAGATGAAATAAATGAGCAGAGGCTCAAGGCAGTAAAACCCGATGTGAGAGTTTGCATGGGGCGGTGTCCCTAGGCTGTAAGACCTGTAATTGCTTAGCATTGTATGGAATACTAATTAACATGGTAACTTTAGACCAGTGTGTCTAGAGTATATCTTAAGGCTATCAAAACATTTGAATTGTACCAAGTGAAAGAGGAGATGCCTAAACCTTAGGGTAATTTCCTAAGCGGTAAGGCTAGAAAGTCCCGCGCTATGATAATAGACTAAGCTGGAAGGCTAGTATGTGATAGACCAAGTGGCAAAATGAACAAGTAGTAAGGCTTGTGTAAACAGGCGTTATGAAAACAGATAATTGGTCTTGTGTGATTAAACACTATACCTGGGTACAAGTTAAAAGAGCGTAGTGTATAATTGTGATGTGTGCTTAAAGAGCATGCACATCCCCAGAATGAATGGAACTATTATCTGATGACTATGTGGCAGATCCTGTTAGCATGGATAGAAAAAGAATAAATTGAGTGGTCAAAATGATTCCCCAAGGTATAAATGTTCAAATTTCGAGGACGAAATTTATTTTACGGGGGGAGAAATGTAATATCCTGAATTTTGGGTATGGAGACTTGAGAATAAGCCTAAGTTAGGCAGGCTACTAAGCCCGGTTCAGGAAGTGTGACATTTCCTAGACAGATAAAGATCCCCTACGTTTTTTAGGAAATAGGAAGAGAAAGAAACACTGAAAAGTCATCTGGTCAAAAAGCAAGAGTTAGTGTAATGACTACATTGGGACACGTGTCACTTTGGGGGTAAAAGAGGAAAAGCAAGGGCAAAACAGTCAATTCCTAGTCCCTATAATATGGAAATTACATTCACCATGAAGGAGAAGAGGAAAATCAGGTGATTTAAGTCATAGTCAATCCCAAACATGAAATGCGGGACCGATAGGGATTAGTCAGGGGTTTCCTTTAAACTGAATAGGACAAGTGTGGGGCCACTCAAGGGAGTTTGGAGGGCGCCACATGGTACTGCACATTCAGGGGAGAATATCTGAGAAAATTGAAGAGAAGTACAAAAAGAAGCACATTTGTACCCAGCGGGGCCCGGTGGGGACCGGTTGATCAGAAACTGGACTGATAAGTGAGGAAAAAGGAATTAATTATAGGGGATCATATTTGTGGGTCCCATTAGGCGCCACATGACCCCCCTTAATGATTAAAATATTTTCTTGGGGTGCAAGAAAAGGAAATCAGTGCAAACGTCAAACTGCGGGTCCCGTAATGAGAGAAAAAGGGCAAAATGGGAATAAATGGGTAAAAATTAATAGGACCAGGTTTGTGGGCCCAAAATGGCGTGCCATATGTCCTTTTGGACAGGTCCAAGCACATGGGGAAAAGTAAAAAATAATTAGAAAGTTCTGGGCCACAAATGCAATTTACGAAAGTTTCAGGCCAAAACTCGTAATTTGCCCCAAAAGCAGAGAAAGATCTGCACGTTTTTGGAAGGGGATGCGCCACTTGGCAGCACCCTATAAGCCCTGGAATTTTCTAGATTTTCTTGGTGAAAAAGTCAAGAAAGCCAGATCCAATTCATTAATTACTGGATAGGAATTTACTCCAGTTATTTTGGACTGTCTGGCTTCCTTTAATTATTATTTAAAACACATGGACTCTTCATTTTTGGCACCCTAGGGACGTGTCCAGCTGAAGGAAGAGGAGAGACCAGCAAGTTTCCATACTTAGAGCAAGGAACCAAGATCACCAAGCCGGCTACCGATCCAGGTAAACACCGAAAATCCTAAGCTTTTGAGTTTCTAGTTAAGGATTTTCGCTCATGAAGCTAGGGCTTGGTGTTGTGGTTTGATTCTGGTGTTTTTTAGGGTTCCAATGGGTCTAAAACATGTTTTTTATGGGGTTAAGTTATGATTTAAGTTTCTGAACTCAAAATCACCGAAAAAGTCCTAGGAACAAGCTTGCCGTCAATTCTGGAATTCTGGGCAGCGAGTCTTCATCACCATATTAAAAATAGTAAATGAACTTAGTTAAATCTGGTATTTTACAGGGAGAAATTAGACATCTTAAGGTTCACCGTGATGTATAATTTTGTGTTATTTGGAGTTTTCTACTAGGAGATAAAAATTTCTAAAGTTGATACATAAGCAACAGGGGTGAATCTGGACCAGAGGGCAGAAAAGTGGCCCTAGGCCAAAATACATGTACTTTTGGCTTCTGGAAATATTTTTCCTATGCAATAGACATATTAAAGGTTCAGATGGCGCTGGTTTCACACAAAAATTATTTTTTTGAAATATATTAAAAATCTGGGAAGTTGGGTCAGAAACACTGGAATTATGGAAATTCTGTATTGAGCTCGGTTTTGACCAAAATTGTAAGGTATTTTTGGAAAATACTCAAATAAATTATTGAGTAAATACCCTTTTGGGTCCCCGACAAAAAACACGGACCCCATTTTCGTCTCTAGGGACTAAAATGGGACTTTTTATGGACTAAAAAGGGCTTTTTGGAAATTTGCGAGGGACCAAAATGTTCACAAATCGACCCTTATTCATCCTTTTTAGGGGAAAAAAAAGGCATTTCTTTGTGTGAGGGACCAAAATGGGGTCCGTGTTTTTTTCCATGGACCCAAAAAGGTGAAACTAGACTCCCAATGCGTCATTTTCATATATAATTCAAGTCAAAAGGAGTTCAGATGAGAGAGCTATGAATTCTACAAGTTGGCACATCAATTCACGTCACACAGCAGACCAAGCTTCGATGTTTTGAGTGTATCTCACAAAATACAAATCCAATTGAGCTGAAATTTGTGCCATTGGAAAGAAGACTCAAAATGAGTTCCATCAAGAGTTGAACCAGCCAAAAATGGAGTTCATACCAGAGAGTTATGGCCTTTGAAAGTTGATACTCGAAATTCTGGATTCAATTCAGAATAGCTTCGGTTTTCTCTCAATACACAACCAAATGAAATGAAACTAATTCCATATGATTCTAGACACAACAAGGGTTTCATAGAATTTGGAAGTAACCAATTTTGATGAGTGCCTCCTCAAATCTAGTTCAAGTCAAAGAGCACAGAATTGAAGTTTTTGCCTCGAGTCAGCTTATCCACCTCGAGTCAAAGGCAAATAGAAAGTTAGACGTTTTGAGAAGGGTTTTTGCCTCGAGTCAGAAGTTCCACCTCGAGTCAAATTGAAGATAGAAAGATAGATGTTTTGAGAAGGCTTTTTACCTCGAGTCAGAAAGTGCACCTCGAGTCCAAATGATAGAAATCATGTTTTGAACACAGACTCGAGCTAAGATTAATTGTACCTCGAGTCAAATGCTTCTGAACCTAAATGATCAATTGACAATTAACTCGAGCCTATAAGAATGATGCCTCGAGTCTATTGCCTCGAGCCAATGTATCATGTGCCTCGAGTCAAGTTGATTTCTGAAATACTCTATCACGATGATTTAACTCGAGCCAAAATTTGTTTCAACTCGAGCCAAGTGAAGCTAGAGCAATTAATGAAGAACAAATCTATCGTGCAACCTCGAGCCAAGGAAGTATGTGCCTCGAGTTGGTAAAATCGAGCCAGGACCTAATGTGCCTCGAGTCAGATAGCATTCTGAAACGAACATATTGATTTTAACGATGTGCAAACTCGAGCCAAGTTTTTCTATGCCTCGAGTCAGACAGCAGAGCTCAATCCCATGATCTTCGAGAATTCAAAAGTGATCGTTATCAATTGATTTCTACTTGCTATACTTCTCAATGCTATTAATCATGTTTGTTAGCAAGTTTCGATGATCAAACGAAGGATTAACATCAGATCATCAAAAGGTAAATGATTATGTCAGAGCTTCAAACGGTAACTTTGAGCAAGTCACAACGGTTATATTCCAACGGGAAGAGTTACTCAGAAGATGAATGCTCACAACAATTAAATGATCTTCATTACCTATAAATAGAAAAGTCTTCAAACCGAAAGAAGTCACGATTGATGAATGAATCGACAAAGCCAACAGAATGATTTTACTACTTCACCATCGATAGTTCATACACTCTGTTCTCAATGTTTATATAGTTTACAATAGAGAGTGAGATGATCGATTATGTACTTTAGTGATTATTATTCATCTACTCTGTGCGAGAGTCCAAAAACTTATTTGATTATCTATTTAGTGATCAAATCTCAAGGTTGCGGAACCTTTGAGAGTGGGTGTACAGTTGCAACTTGTAAGGGGGAGTGGGTTCAAGAGTGAGAGGATCATCATTCGTTTACAGAGTGTGTAATTGTATCCTTACAGTGTGTAAGGGGAGTATCTCGTAAGAGATTATAAAGGCTGCACAAGTGCCCGACTAGACTTGTGAGGTTGTAAAGGCTTTTCTCTTGTGCCCGGTTAAACAAGGAGATAGTGGATTGAAAATCTCAAGTGGAGCTTGAGGATTGGACGTAAGTCAAGGAAGGGCTGAACCAGTATAAATCACAGTTTGCATATTCTCTTCCCTTATCTCTTATATTTCCAGTATATGCTTACTTGAATATCTAACTGTTGATTTAGAAAACGCGAAAAGATTTTCAAAGTTTCAAGTTTTTAATCTTCACCCAATTCACCCCCTCTTGGGTTCAGCTGGTTCTTCAAAGGGTATTTACTCTAAATTATTTTTATGATGTTTAGGGTCAAACAACATATTGGAGAGCTAGTGGACTCCCTAAAAATATAAGATGGTATTTTTACCACCAGGTAGTAACTTCTGTACTCCGACACTTTTATGTGTTTGTTGTATGTTTTGCGTGCCATATGTGTTTTCTTTGTATTGTTCTGCCAAATATGCATACAGAACATGTTTGTGATTGTGTTCCTAGCGCTAAGGGTTCCTAGTCCGGGGTCTACCATGTGTGTGGCGACTCAACGGAGACAGGGTTGGCCTAGTCCGGAGCCTGCCTTGAGGGGCGACTCAAAGGAGACAGGATTGTGATTCCGGTAAATCCGGGGCCTGCCTTGGTAAGGCGGCCTGACGGTACGAAGACGTGTTTGTTTGTGTATTTGTTTGCATATTGTGGTATATTTGGCATGTGTAGCTGTGTTTAGATACTTACATGGTTGCATGCATATGCATTACACATTTAGTGCATGAGTATTGATGGTTACTCTGGGGGCCATTATTGGACTCCAGAAGCTTGTGTAGACGCAGGGGAACGTGCCTGATCTAGAAAGACCTTTTTGGAAAGGAAGGGCGTATCGGTGCAGTGAAGAATGGGAAATGCCCTATCATTTTTGTACTTTACATTTGGATGACTGTACATATTATTTTGGTATTTATTTTGGATAACTGTAGCCTTAACCCTTCGGGGACTTTATTTTCTGATTATTTACTTTTACCAGTACAGTAGATTGTCCAAACCAATTAAATGCTCTGTTGCGCTCACTCTGATACATGGTAAATGAACCTAATAATGAAGGAAAGGTAATCAATATAAGGAATCCCTCTAACCCGCCACCCGAAAGGGCGAGGCCGGTAGGGGTGTAACATTATCCATGCCTCATCCTTGACCAAATTATCGCGTGACAAAGGGGACGGGACATGGTTATACGATAGGTTGTATCGTATCATCGATCCCCATATGAATTGGTTAGTCGCAATGTCTTGCTAGAGGCGCTTGCGACTTGTGGGCCTGGTAGATAAAGATATTGGCTCATCATCATCAATCTCATGTGGGCCTGCAGGGTCGCACACAAGAATAGCCCAACACGAGCAAACGAGTCTAGATTCATTGAATCTTAGATATGTCTAAGATTTAATGAATACTGTATTTAATCTAGGATGAATATATATATATGTATTATTAAATTCAAAAATTATATAATATTATTATTTAATAGAGATTATAATAATATTATATAATATTTGGTTTTATGTTTAATTTATTTGATAAATTAAATATCTAAAAGAAATTGAGATATTGTATCTCAGATTTAATTTTTGAATATAGATATCATATATCTAATTTAATTTGAATTGAGATACAGTATCTCATATTTAATTAAATAAATAGATATCATATCTCAGATTTAATTTATAGAGATAAATTAAATCAGAAGGCTTTTAAATTCAGATTAAATAAATAGATTAGATTAGATCTATTGGATACATTTAATTAATATATTAGTTTTATCCAAATTCAAATTTCAAGATTAATAAGGATTAATTTTGAATATATAATACGTCTGTTAGGTTTTGAAAAACCTACGGGACATTTGTAAGACGTATTAGAAAAGCCGCGAGAAACCTTAGAGAGAAGAGAGACGCGAAAATAATTAGGGCGCTAGCACGCTGCCGTCGGTGTTCGAGGCTGTTCGTGTGGATACCAGTAGAGGGAGGGGATTCGTAGAGTCTTCTCCTGTCGATCGAGTAGGTAGCCCACGAGAACGAATTGAACGTAGGACGCTCACGAATTTTGCATAGGTATTGTTTCTAACGAACCTTGATCTAAACGCCGTTGATGGATCCTCCGATGTGATTCGTAAGATTTTTTTAATGGAGGAGAATCCTTTCGCTGTATGTATAGATCCTAAAGTGGCATCACAGCCAGATCAACCGTGCATTTAGATTGGGTTTTCTATATGAGAATACATGTTATGTATATATGCCTGAAACCGAATTTGTGTATGCGTTGAAATAAATATATGCTAAAACCGAATCCTGTTATGTGTTTAAATTGAAAAACTCGCGTTAGGGTTTCTACGGATAATAAGTCAGATATAGGCGGCCATTTCTGAATTGTTTAGATCAAATTTCGTGGCTGTTTCGTGAGGATTTGAATCGTTCAGATCAAAGATTACGTTCAGATCCGTGAAGTGCTGAAGAGTTCAGATCGTACGACATTCTGAAGCCTGGTTATGTTCATCGACGATCACGTTCTTCCAAGTTTGGAGATGCTGATCAAATCGGACTTGACCACGCTGGGGTCGGACAACGCTGTTACTCAGACGCGTTCGGACGTTAAGGGGTTGAACACGTTCGTCTGGATTGATCACGCTCGGTCATACTTGGATGTGCGATCACGCTGTTATGAACAGCGTCGTATCACGTTGGGTCGATCCCATTCAGGCATGTTCGAACTTGACCACTTTTTTTTGAAACGTTAGGGCTTTGTTTTTGAACTTGTAAACAGATTTTTTTTTAATGAAACATTCTTTCTAAAACAATATGATGTTTTCAAAAGTCGCAAGGGCGCTGCCCCTTGACCTCGCCCGCTAGCGGGACCGCCGTGGCTAATTGTTCGTAGTGCGAGGATTTAAATCATGATATTATATTATATTATATATATTATATAATATAAACTCGATAATTTAATCATGATATTTTCTTTCATATTGTATGAATTAATATATGTTGTGATTTAACCTTTCAAATGTTGTTTGGGTATGGTGAACAACATGGCTCTAGAATTTACAAGTATTGTATTATTTAAATATGGCTTGCGAGCCATGCCTTTCTCTAAATATTCTTGATGTACATTCTCTTCTCATCTCACTCCCCTCGTATGTGAAACGAGGTTTCTCTTGATATATTTCTCTTTTCTTATTTAGAGAAGTCCTCCCATTGGCTTGAGAGGATTTTAGGTTAGGTGAGCCATGTTGTGTCACAGTTTTAATTATGTTTTGATTTTATCACTGCATGATTAATTTAGAGATTATATGAGATACAATCGCGATTGCATTCATATAAGTAAAATTAATAGGATTAATTAGATAATATCAATTATACCCTCTAAATAAAATCTTAAGTCATAATGCCTTCAATAAATGAATACTTGTCAAAACCTAGATCGCCCATTTGTATGTTCCACCAAAGTGGATGCACTTGAGTTATCTTGGTGAGACAAGAGTGGGTAATGGTGATACCCAACATTCATTATTGTCTTGACTTAATTGAGATTATACAAATGGTTTTGGATCTCAAGGCATTAGATAGGATTAAATGTGTCATGTCATGTGATGATCGAATCCCATAAAGATCTAAGAGTTACATATGATGTAATTGGCAAAGAGGTTGCCTACCTAAATAACTTGATTTTAAGCGTCCTGCCAAAACAAACTTAAATTTAAGCCAAATATGGATCTTAGCCCACTAATTATAATGAGGGTTATTAATTCAGTGGGAGGTTACTAATTACACTTATCATATCTTTTGATTTTTAGAATCATGTCGAATAGTAACACCGCAACACCATCAATGTGATTAGTCCTTGAGAAGGACGAACTTGATGAGACAAACTTTCTTGACATGTTTGGGAACTTAAGCGTTGATCCTAAGCACGAAAGAAAGGAGTCTCTCATCGATCAACCTATCCCGAATGAGCCTGCAGCTACTGATCCAAGAGCTCAGACTGATGCTTATACGAAGTATAAGGATGGCTCTGTGGAAGCAGGATGCCTGATGCCTGCCACTATAGTTCCAAACCTCGATAGAGATCTAGAACTTGTGGAGATCTCTAAAATGATTGATCATCCTATGGAAATGTTCCAGCAACAGACGAGGCAAGAGAGGTATGAGACCACAGAGGCCTTATTTTCTTGCAAGATTGCTGAAGGTACATCAGTTAGTCCTTATGTGTTGGAAATGAAAGGCTACACTAATCACATTGAGAGGCTTGGATTCCCCATGTCCCAGGAGTTGGCTACAAATGTGATCTTGAACTCACTCCCAGGAAGCTATGATCACATTGTCATGGATTACAACATGAACAACATGGAGGAATCAATTTCTGAACTGCATGGGATGCTCAAAACTGCTGAGCAAAGCCTTAAGAAGAGGCCCAACACTGTTTTGTCCATTCAGAAAGGAAGGGGTATGAAACGGAAAGCCAAGAAGGCAAAACCTCCGAAGGATAGGGTCTGCTTCATCCGCAATGAAATTGGTCATTGGAAGAGGAATTGCAAACTCTATCAAGAAGATCTGGAAAAGAATAAGAAGGATAGCGAAGCTATCGCTTCAGGTATCTATGTCATAGATATTCACTTTTCTACTTCCTCTACATGGGTATTAGATACTGTATGTAGATCTCACATTTGTATAAATGTGCAGGGTCTCAAGGACAGTAGAAAGTTGAAGAAGGGCAAAGTTGACCTACAAGTTGGAAATCGAGCAAGAGTTGCTGCTTTAGCCGTAGGCACTTATGAATTAGTTCTGCCCAGTGGGCTTTTGTTAAAATTTGAACAATTGCTTTTATGTTCCTGCTTTGAGTAGTAACATTATTTTGCTTTCTTATTTGGATAAGGAAGGTTATACTTCCATTACTAGTAATCGTAAATGTTCAATTTATCATAATGATATTTTTTTTATGCTCATGGTGATTTGCATTCTAGTCATTATGTACTTAATTTAGATCATCCTAATAATGGACATATCTATGACATAACTACAAAAAGGATCAAGTCAAATGATTTGAATCTGACCTACCTATGGCACTGTTGTCTAGGCCATATAAATGAAAAACGCATTTCAAAACTCCATCACAGATGGATTTCTTGACTCATTTGATTTTAAATCATTTGATACATGTAAGTCTTGTTTATTGGAAAGATGACAAAGGCACCTTTACTAGGACTAGTAAAAGGGTCACTGATTTATTGGGCCTCATACATACTGATGTGTGGACCAACGAATACATCTACCAGAGGAGGTCATTTGTACTTCATTACATTCATAGACAATTTTAATAGATATGGGTATATCTATCTAATGAAGCATAAGTCTGAATCTTTTGAAATGTTCAAAATATTCCAAAATGAAGTACAAAACCATCTTGGCAAAACAATTAAGGCACTTCGATCCGATCAGGGTGGTGAATATTTTAGCCAAGAGTTCATTGACCATCTTAGGAGTTGTGGGATCATCTCACAACTAACTCCTCAAGGCACACCTCAATGGAATGATGTTTCTGAACGGAGGAATCGAACTCTATCAGATATGGTTTGAACTATGATGAGTCAAACATATCTTCCACCTTCCTTTTGGGGCCATGCCCTAGAAACAGCTGCATTCACACTAAATCGTGTTCCGTCAAAGGAAGTTGAAAAGACACCATATGAGATATGGACTGGGAAGAAACCCAGTTTGTGCTTTCTTAAAATTTGGGGATGTGAGGTTTACGTTAAACACCAAGCCTCTGATAAATTATCATCCAAATCCTCAAAATGCCTTTTCGTGGGATATCCTAAGGAAACTAAAGGATACTATGTCTACAATCCTATCGATCACAAAGTGTTTGTTATCCGGAATGGTATCTTTCTGGAGAAAGAATTTATCTCTAAAAGAACCAGTGGGAGTAAGGTGTACCTTGAAGAAGTTTGAGAGCCACAAGAGAACATAGAACCACAAATGGAAAACGGAGAAGACTCACAACATCAAGTAACACAAGGCCCACGAAGGTCCGATAGAATACGGCTACAGCCTTAGAGATATGGGTTTCTGATTATTGGAAGTCGTGATGTTTTGCTCATTGAGCAGAATGAGCCAACTACCTATTGAGAGGCCATGGTGGGACCAAACTCCAAAAGATGGCTAAATGCCATGAAGTCTAAAATGCAATCCATGTACGACAATAAGATATGGACCTTAGTCGATCCACCTGAAGGTGTAAAAACTGTTGGGTGCAAGTGGGTTTTCAAGGAGAAAACTGACATGGATGGCAAAGTAAATATCTTCAAGGCACGACTGGTTGCAAAAGGATTCACTCAAACTCATGGTGTGGACTATGATGAAACCTTTTCCCTAGTTGCAATGGCCAAATCAAACATAATCCTTCTTGTCATTGCATCATATTATGATTATGAAATATGGTAGGTGGACGTCAAAACAGCCTTCCTTAATGGAAAACTCCTTGAGGATGTGTACATAACACAACCTGAAGGCTTTGTGTGTCTTGAGGAATCTGGTAAAGTTTTCAAGCTTCAAAGATCCATTTATGGATTGAAGCAAGCATCTCAAAGCTGGAATCATCGTTTTGATGAAGTAGTCAAAGAGTTTGGATTCATTCAAAACATCGATGAACCTTGTGTTTACAAGAAGGTTAGTGGGAGTACAGTTGTAAATCTAGTGCTTTATTTTGATGACATCCTACTTATTGGGAATGACATTCCTACCTTGCAGAGTGTCAAGTCTTGGTTAGGAAAGTCTTTCTCAATGAAAGATTTAGGCGAAGCCACTTATATCCTAGGGATAAGGTGTTGGGATCCGTACACGTGGCGATAGGATTCTCATCCATTAAAGATCTTACGAATCCCATCAGAGGATCCATCAACGACGTTTAATTCTTAGATCAAGGTTCGTCAAAAACAATACCTATGCGAAATTCGTAAGCGTTCTACGTTCAATTCGTTCTTGTGGGCTACTACTCGATCAACAGGAGCAGACTCTACAAATCCCTTCCCTCTACCAGTATCCACACGAACAGCCTCCAACACCGACTGCAGTGTGCTAGCGCCTCCAGTATTTTCGCGTCTCTCACTTTTCTCTAGGGCTTCTCGCGGCTTTTCTAATACGTCTGACTAAATGTCCCGTAGGTTTTTCAAAACCCATTAGACGTATTATATTCAAAATTAATCCTCATTAATCTTGAAATGTGAATTTGGATTAAAATAATATTTTAATTAAATCTATCCAATAGATCTAATCTAATCTATTTATTTAATCCGAATTAAAAGCCTTCTTCGATCGGTATGCCTGGTTGGTCTAGTATGTGGTTCTCTAGTAGAGATAGGAGATCTGCGACCTGGTTCTCTTTTCCCTTTCTGTCCCTTATTTCCAAGTTGAACTCTTGCATCCGTAGAATCCACCTAATAAGTCTCGGTTTGACGTTCTTTTTGGTGATTAGATACTTAATGGCAAATTGTCTGTGAATACTACGACTTTGGTGCCAACCAGGTATGAGCGAAATTTTTCGAACTCGAAGACTACAGCTAGAAGTTCCTTTTTAGTTGTGTAATTTGCCTGAGCATCGGTCAGAGTTTTGCTAGCATAGTAGATGAAGTGAAATACCTTATCATGTATTTGTCCCAGTACTGCTCTAACAGGAATTTCTTTTTCTAGTGGTATGTCAGGTTAGTGAGGAGTTCGCCAGTGACCAAGAAGTTGACAATGTCCACATACCAAGGAGTTTAGGTACTAGTGATGGCGTATAGTTGTTCATCAGGAAAGAATTCTTCGATCGGTATGCCTGGTTGGTCTAGTATGTGGTCCTCTAGTCGAGATAGGAGATCTACGACCTGGTTCTCTTTTCCCTTTCTGTCCCTTATTTCCAAGTTGAACTCTTGCATCCGTAGAATCCACCTAATAAGTCTCGGTTTGACGTTCTTTTTGGTGATTAGATACTTAATGGCAAATTATCTGTGAATACTACGACTTTGGTGCCAACCAGGTATGAGCGAAATTTTTCGAACTCGAAGACTTTAGCTAGAAGTTCCTTTTTAGTTGTGTCATTTGCCTAGGCATCGGTCAGAGTTTTGCTAGCATAGTAGATGGAGTGAAATACCTTATCATGTATTTGTCCCAGTACTGCTCTAACAGCAATGTCAATAGCATCACACATGAGTTCAAATGGTAGCTGCCAATTGGGAGCAATTATTATTGGTGCAGTAGTGAGCTTTTGCTTCAAAATAGTAAAGGCTTCCAAGCAAGCTGCGTTGAAATGGAATTGGGTGTCATACTCTAGCAGGGCACAAAGGAGTTTAGAAAGTTTTGAGAAGTCTTTGATGAATTTTCTGTAGAACCCCGCATGTCCAAGGAAACCACCTAATTCCTCGGAATATAGTAGGTGTAGCTTCTCAATGATGGCCACGTTTACTCTGTCCACTTCGATCCTCTTTTTGGAGATTTTGTGACCTAGTATTATCCCTTCGGTCGCCATGAAGTGGCATTTCTCCCAGCTCAGGACTAAATTGGTCTCTTCGCAGCGTTTCAGTACTACTTCCAGGTTATGTAGGCAGTCATCATAGGATTGCCTGAAGATAGAGAAATCATCCATGAAAATTTCTATTGACTTTTCCACCATGTCTGAGAAGATTGTCATCATACATCGCTGAAATGTTGCTGGAGCATTGCATAGTCTAAAAGGCATTCGGCTAAAGGCAAAGGTTCCGTAGGGGCATGTAAAGGTGGTATTGTGATGATCTTGCGGTGCTACAACAATCTGGTTATACCCAGAGTAACCGTCCAAGAAACAATAGTATTCCTTCCTCGCCGGTCGATCCAACATTTGATCAATGAATGGTAGTGGAAAATGGTCCTTCAGGTTCGCCTTATTGAGCTTGCGATAGTTCATGCATATCCTCCAACCAGTGATTGTGCATGTATGGATCAGTTCATTCTCTGTCTGATTTCCTTAGCTCTTGGACTATGCGTTTCCTTGTCGACAGTTTGAGTCATACCCATCAATTCCTTGCTGACGATGTTCCTATTATGTGGCTGTGCTCATTGAAGGTTATTCAAATGATATACTCCCTTCTTTTCCGTTCTAAATATTATATAGAGTTTTTTTTTTTGAAGATAAAGAAAGTTAAATAAGTTACTTAACCATATCATATATATTGTATATTATTAGATATTTTATATCATTTTATATGCTAGGCAAAATTGTTTAGTGAAAAAACGATAAATATAAATACCTTTGAAATAATCTAATTAGTTTTCTTAATATCTCAAAAAAGTTGACTCTGCCTTATATTTAAGATCAAAAAAATATTAAAAGAATATTATTTACTTGTATCCTTTGCCTGAACTGGTTGTTGTAGCATTTTATCCCTTGTTGGAGATTTTATTTTCGCCAGTGGTTAGTTTGATTTTCCTTTTAAGTCATGGTTTGGTCTTTTGCTCTTTTATTCCTATTGTTCATATTTTTCTGCACTTTAGGCTTCTAGGTTCTGAAGTGTAGCTTTTTAGTTAATGAACTCATTGGTGAGTTGTTAACGAGATTGATATAGTTGTTAACGAGACTGATATAGTTGTTAACGGGTAGGTCTTTAACAACAAAATCAGCCATATTAACAACAATTTTCTAACAACTAAATCAGCCCCATTAACAACTATATCGACTCTACGTTAACAACTATATATCGCGCCATTAACAACTCACGTAAGATTATGAAAATTCCGAGAAAAGAACGTTAGGCTTCGGGATTTCTTTTTAGGGGCCTTTTTTTGCCAAAGTGATTTTTTATTTTTATCAATTTTCGATATCAAAATGAGACTTGAAAAAGTTTGATTTTTTTTTATAATAATAATGTCTGAAATAAAAAAAAAAAAAAAAAAAAAAAATCAATCGATGATTCGATATCAAGAATGAGACTTGAAAAATTCTGTTTGGAGGTAATATTTTTTAAAATAAAAATTAAATATAATTGTTTATTTATTTTTTAAAAAAAAAAAAAAGCCCTAGTCCGCCTGCCTCAATTACTCACAGTCACGACGGCGACAACCACACGCCATTTTCGTTCGATCCTCTTCTGCTTCTTCCTCCCAATATCTCCATTTTCGTTCCCAAAATTTTATTATCTTTAGACCTACACTACCCTGCTGCTGTACCTAGTGGCTAGTTCTTGCTTTGTCTTATTTGGGGCTGCATCAAGCCGCTCTCTGATTCGGAATCCACGGTATCTCGTCAATTCGAAATACTCTTCCTCCTTCTCGATTCTAATTCGCCAACTACTACTTACAGATTTTATTTTCTGTTTGGTTTGAGGATGTGGAGATTGGGGTTTGCACGACAAGCGTTTCAGAAGTTCAATGCTTCCCGAACCCGAATTCCTAAGGTAACTGCGGCTCTCTCTAGCTCAGTAGCCATAATTCAATCTTCTCATTCATTTGCACGGGATTTCCCTCAAAGATCCTTTCTTTGCAAGAATCATCGATTCTTTTCCCAGCATTCAGCTGAACACTCTCATTTTGAATCGCAAACTACTGATTCTACCAAGGAGTGGTTCATTCATGAGGTTCCAATGCATTCTTCTGAGGGTATTGATGAATATGATGGTGCTCAGATGGGTAGTAATGCCCTTTTAAATAATGGGCCGCTGGAGGAATCTCTTGAAGAAACTGGGGATGTGCAGATGGATATTTCTGCTTCTGATTTTGACCAGCAGGGGGAAGAGGAGGGGAAGGAAGAGGTTTATGAGATTGATCCGGAGAAGTTGGAGAATGTGTTGTCTCTTCTCCAAAGTAGTCCTGATGGGTCCCTGGAGTCGTGTTTAAATGACATGGGTTTAATTCTACATGAAGAATTCGTGATCAACGTGCTACAAACCCCTCTAATTGCTGGTGACAATCTTATCAGATTTCTCAGGTGGGCTTGGAAAGACAAATCATTTAAGGTCACCACTGCCGTTGTGGAATCTCTTGTTTTGACTGTATGCAGTGCTCTCAGGAAGAAAGAGATATACTCGCTATGGGATTTAATTAAGGATATTAACGAGAAAGAGAATGAGGTGCTGACTGTGGAGATTCTCAATCAATTGATAGCTTCTTTCTCAAAATTGGGCAAAGGAAAAGCTGCATTTGAAGCCTTCAATTATTTTGAGGAACACGGGGGTGTGCCAAATGCAGACACCTATTACTTTACTGTTGAAGCTCTTTGCAGGCGATCATTTTTTGATTGGGCTTGGTCTTTGTCTCAAAATATGCTCGATGCTAATAGCCTGCCGACTTGTGAGAAAGTTGGTAAGATTATATCTTGGTTTTGCAAGGGGAAAAACGCTAAAGCTGCCCATGAAATTTACATTGCAGCAAGAGAGAAAAAGCAGCACGTACCAACATCTTCTATCAATTTTTTGATCGGTCAACTTAGTCATGAAAATGAAACTGTACAATTAGCTTTGGAGACGTTAGAGGATATCATTATTAGAGAAGATAAGAAACATGCAATAAAGCCATACTCAGCTGTTGTTAAGGCCTTGTGCAGAATCAAAGACGTTAATAGGGCCAAGCAACTGGTCTTACGAATGATTACAGAAGGTCCACCCCCTGGGAATGCTGTTTTCAATTATGTTATTACCGGATATTCCAAAATTGGTGAGATGGATCAATCATTGGAGATGATGAAACTAATGGAAACTAGAGGCTTAAGACCAGATGTATATACTTATACTGTTCTTATAAGTGCTTATGCAAATGGTGGCAAGATGGAAGAAGCTCAGAAAGTCTTTGCAGAAGCCAAAAAGAAGTATTCTGAGTTGAGCCCTGTAACTTACCACGCTCTTATAAGGGGATATTGCAAGCTAGACCAGTTTGATAAGGCTTTGGAACTATTGTCAGAGATGAAGAACTTTGGTGTCCAACCAACTGCTGATGAATATGAGAAGTTGATTCAGTCTCTTTGCCTGAAGGCTTTGGATTGGCAAACGGCAGAGAAGCTCCTTGAAGAAATGAAAGAGAATGGCTTACATCTCAAGGGTATCACTAGGGCCCTAATTACAGCAGTCAAAGAAATGGAGAAAGAGGTTGTGGAGAGTGAAAAAGTTAGTTTACTGGCTTAAAATGCCTACTGGCTCCGGGAGGTGGCATTAACTAAATGTAAAAGGCCTAAGACGTGTATTTCTTTTCCAATTTTGATGCTTTCTAATACCTATTTACTATTTTTGTTCTCTTTCGATCTAAAGGCAAAACTATTGGTAGGAAGTCAACTTAAGCTTTGATCGTTGTAATGTGAGGTTAGTGTCTTCAATATTTAATAATGCAGTTCTGCTTGGCTATGTTTCAGGGTTTTCCCTATTGTCATTTGCATTTGAGTTACAACGTTAGTTTTAATTTTGGGTCGTCATACTAAACTTTCTTTTCTTCTCTTTGCTTGGACTGGGGAAATATTAATCACCCTATTTGTGTCATGAATCCCTAAACACGCACTAAGGAATGAAACAAATAAAACAGAAATGTGTGGCAAGAAACTGTATGACCATTTTTAAATGAAGTGTTCATTTAGATACTATACTATATTTTTATTTCATATTTAGGTTTTCTCTTCAGTCATAATTGCTGAATGTCCAATATGGAATATAATGATTGTTACATTTGCTTTTTATTATAATTGGAGCTCAAGGTGGATATGTTTTGGGGATTAATGATTGTAATTAGAAATCTTGATGTGAAATCTGAAATGATAAGGGAAGAGAAAGGCTGTGTGTCTGGAGTCATTGATTGGTATGGTAGCCTCATAGAAATCCAGAGCTCCATGATTTCATCATCGATGGGCTACATTACTATCCACGATTGCATGAGATAAGGAACAATCCCCCTCTTTAACCTTCTTTATGTCATTGTAAAATATTTGCTTTCCATTCTGGTCATTTTGGCAGTTTTATCTGTTCCTCTCATTTTCCTTGGCAGCAATTGGTATGGGTTGAGAATTTTTGGACTCTGCTTTAGCTCAATAAAAACGTATGATTTTGTTTATTTGACAAGGCAGAGGATTTGCTGAGTTTCCACGTTTGCAAAATTGAACATTTATAGTATGGAGGGCAAATCAGGTAGCAAGTGCTTCCAGGAACCATTGGTTATTAGCTTTATATTTTTAATTCCTAATGATAATAGAGTGGGGTTATTAACCAGTGAGTTATTAATAACTCATTTTATATTTGGATGAATGCTAGCAACACAACGCCAAGTATGTTTTGTCTTTGCTTTTAGAAATCGAGTCTTCATGAGCATCAAGGTTTCTGGATACAGGCTGCTATTATGAGTACATCTAATATTCCAGACTACTGAACCAAATTGGTTGCATGTTTGCTGACTTTGACCAAAGATATTGGTTTTAACGAATGAGAATTTTATTTGTACGGAAATGCCTAACAGAGCATCAGAATCAGCCTTTCTATGTCTATTCAATACTGGATTGGTTATCGGCGCCATAGTCTTACTTCCAGTTCATTTCCTGCCAAAGAAACTTGTCTACAATAAATTCCATTCAGCTATTGGAATAACAAAGGTCTTGCAATATTGTTATTTATTTTTGTAAATAAAACTGAGTAGTATATATATGCTTTTAGTTGATTGTTTGTCTTTTAAACTTTCATTGAACTTCCCTGTCATTGGTACTTAATTTGATGGAATGACATACTGTATCTATGTTGTTAGATGCATTTTATTGTGTGTGGTTCCCTTTCATTCAAGAGGATAGAAAGAAGCTTGAAAATTAACCAAGAAAAATACATGTTTCTTTCCCTGTGTTGTCTATAGGAAATATATTGTTCATCTGTGCTGTTGTACAATAACATGTCATTATTTATGTTTTGGAAATGGATTACCTTTGTTCTTGACCAGGAAAACTTTGGGCCCGTTTGCTTCACGGAACTTGGAAGAGGGAACGAGAACTTAACACAATTCCCTCAGCGAAAATGCGTTTGGCGCGCCTTGTGCGTGGGAACTCACATTCCCGCCATTGTCGAAGCTCCCACAAATGAGGGAAAATGAGCTCCCCCAAAAAGTGGCGGGATCCTAAAATATTTCCCGGGAGAGTGAATTAGCAGGACTAAAAAGCCCCTATGAAATCATAAATCAGAATCGAGCTTGGAGTTGGAAGAAGGAGCAGATGAAGGTTGAGACGACAGCGTGAGCTTCAATCGAAGGAGTAGGCAAGCAAGATCAAATCGAGGTAAATGAATGATTTTTTTTTGTTCATTGTGCTGTGCGTGTTAAAAACTTTCCAGAAGGATTGCTTCTTCGTTTTCTTCTTCCTCATCTTGTTCTTTTTCTCGAGTTTCAATCGAAGGATTGCTTCTTCTTTTTCTTCTTCTTCTTCATCTTGTTATTATAAAATGAACAGAAAAGAACAGACTTGTATTGCTTCTTTTTCTTCTTCTTCGTCTTGTTCTTTCTCTCGGATTAAAAATTTCAACTTTTTAGTTTGGGCAAAAATGAAAACTTATCTTCTATTTAGGATCTTGTTTCTTTTTTGTGATTATTTATGGGGTAATGTCAGAACCGATTTCTGAATGCTTCGTTGATGAATCAGGGATCGGCTAATTGGTGGGGTCATTGGCATTTGAACTTGCATTTGAACTTTGCGTTTCTTGTTATCTCTTCCTGGATTTCGAGGAATTTTAGTTCCTCGCTGGTTTTTCTGTTGTCCATGAATGGTTGGCAAATTTATGTTTCCATGATTATTTGAACTCTTAAATGACTTTGGTCTTGCCTGCAATTATCTTCACATTTGCTCTGCTGATATGTCCTTCTGTCAAATAATGCATTCGAACGTGTGTACTCGTAAAGTTTGTAAGTTTGAACTTTACGCTTATGTTCAAACTTCTTCATTTTGCTCTGTAACATCAGTAGCATTGTTTTTTATGCTGAAGTTTGCTTTTACGCAACTCTGTTTTTTCTTACCAACTCCACTTCACAATTTCAGGGTTTTAGCACTGAGTAATATCAATTTTTGATTTTTCCCGTCAAAGCAGGAAATGGGTTCATTGTTCACTGATCCCTATTCCTCTTGCAATATTCATGTCCGCACCAGATTGCTTCATTTCGTGTTGTCCCCTCTATTTTCTTCCATGTCCAACGTCCTTCTCACCTCAAGTAACTGTTATGCTCGTCGCGGTTGCAGATCCCTTCGATGTCTGGTTACAATTTTCTTTCTCCACCAAGACGTGATTTGGTTTGACTCTCTGTCCAATTCGCAAAACAAAAACAAGAAGTTTTATGGCTTTTTTTGTGGGAGGGCATTGTAGGAATTTTACCTAAGGTTCCCACTTAACCAACACCCAATTCTTCTTACCAAACAATTTATCTTCCCTCAACTTACTTATATTCCCATGTCTACCAAACATCTCAACTTTTTTAAGTTTCCTCTCAATCTTCCCTTCCCTTCCTTTCCCTTTTTTAAGTTTCTTTCCCTCCTTAAATGTTCCTCGTACCAAACGGGCCCTTTCTGTTTCTGGCTATATACGGGCTGGAATAAGTGGTGGTGGCACTTTGCCCTTGCATGTCGATGGATTTGTTTATGTTTGATACATACCATGTATAACTTGGTAAAGTTGATTCTTTCATGCATCCTTTTTTGTTGTTATGCTTTAACCTGATAATATGAAGGCAATTGGTGTAAGCTACTAACCAACTGCATAGCAATATGCTGTGGATCATTTTAGGCAATTGGTGTAAGAAACAAACCAACTTCATAACAATATGCTGTGGATCATTTTATATCAAGTACATACGTTGTAGTAGAGGTGTTTGTCTTTATCCATTGAGAAGCAACCTATCCCATAATAGCTGAAGGAGAAATTCCTATTAAATTTGTAAAGGGAAACGATAGGTAGGTTGTAGAGAAACTAAGAATTCAGAGGGTAAGGACAGAAATCAGAGGGGTTGAGAAGAGAAACAAGAGAGGGAGAGAACAGAATCCAATTTGGAATTCCTTCATTCATTCATCAGAACAATTCACTGAACATCCCTACTGTAGTCTAAGCCTTCTTATTTATAGGCCATTGACTATAGACTCCATAAGCCAATTTCCCAACAGTAACTAACAAGTTATAACAGAAATAACAACCAAAACAACTAACTACTAACTAACTAACTCTTTTTCTACACCTTACATATCAGGAAACATTTGGGAGGAACTAGAAAAGATAGGTGAATTCATTTGACAACCGACAACCTGTAGTGGCGAATTTGAAATTATGATACTATATCTCTACAAGATTGGCTTTGGTGGCGTATGCAGCAATTCCTTCTAATTCAAAAGTATCCAACTTTATACTGCACTCTGCCCGCAAGTGGGACCTTTTGTTGATCTCATTTATAATTCTGAAATTGGCAATCACGTTTTGCAGCTCCCCATTCTGGGTTTTTATCACAACGATTGTCTCATATGGAATGGTAACAGATTTGGAGAGTATACCGTTCATGAAGGCTATACGAAACTGACTCAGGCTTCTTATTCTCCAGCTGATTTCCCCTCCTTGCCGTGGAAACAGCTGTGGAAGTTAAATATTCTCCCAAGAATTAGTTTTTCTTCGGAAAATCATCAGAAATAAACTTGCAACCTCAAACTTCCCCAAAACTCATTATCTCAACATGGTTGAAATATGTCCTTTTTGCGGAGAAAATTCAGAATCCTTATCACAATTATTTCTCACTTGTCCCTTTGCTCGAGCATGCTGGTATGGCTCACCTTTAGATATTAGGCCTTATTCTAATTTTGTTGCCAATTGGATTGCTTTATGGATTTCTTCATACCACCAAGACCTATCTAGCAATGAATTTAATCAATTTATCAAAAATTTTCCATTTTATATTCTGGATACTTTGTGGTTTTCACGGAAGCAGATTCGTTTTGCAGGAAAGGAAGTTCTACCTAGGGAGGTTATTGCAAGAGCAACTTCAAGTGCATCCAATTATATCTGGAACAAGGAGGGGCTCAACAATTCCTTCAATCTCTTGGGCGGAACCAAGTCCTCGAAGCAACAATGCCACGTGAGAAAACATTAGGTGCCTTACCAATATCGAAATTGTAAGATGATCAATTTCAATTTGAATAGGCGCAGGAGTGAACAAATTCATGAATGTCTTATCACCACAGTTGTGTGCTTTTTGGGAGTCATTTTAATTAGAGGTGGAAATAGGCTAAGCTTTACTTAAGTAGACTTGGACATGCAAGAGAAATTCAAAATCTGAGCATGTTTGTAGGCTTCCTTTTAGCCTTGAGTCCGAGCTTTCAAAAAGCCTGATATGGCTTGAAGCCTATTTAAAATGTAGGTTTTTAAATAGGCCTAAAACCTATGTATGTAAGTTCATATATAATTCATCAGGCCTATTTGAAAGCCTATGTTATGTCTTGAAAGTTTAAGGACTCATTCTCTAATGAACTAAGAGTTAGTAAGAGAAAGAAAAGAACACCAAGTGGCAATAACTGTCTAAGCAAGAAGGAATTGATAAGGAAAATCAATAATTTATTGACTAAGGAGATATATATATATATATATATATATATATATATATATATATATATATATATATATATATTTTAAAATCAACCAAGTATTATAAGTGGTACGTAATCTAGATTATTGACTAAGGAGATATATATATATATTTTTTAAAATCAACTAAGTATTATAAGTGGCATGTAAAACTAGATTTTACTTGTTTTTCTTGTAGAAAATGAGACCAACTCCTCTTATTGTAATCATTTTCATTTGGGCTTCACTAAAATAAACTTATTGCAATTATTATGTTGCATCAAATGACACAAATCAAGGGAGAGGTAGTGAGCTATGTTGGATATGATTAGTTTTGATGATGTCTTATATAGATGCTATTATTAAGAGCAAAAAGTTTGCATACTACATTTATCTTCTACTTTGACTAAGTCTTATATTTAATGTAGATGTGAAGTTCTATATTGAAGAATGATCAAGAAAGTAGATTGAAGAAAGAAGTTCTTGCACACAATATAATGAGAATATCATAATGTCAAGGAAGCAAGAAGTTATCAAAGGATTTTGGGAATAATCAAGGAAAAGAGAAAATATTGAAGAAGGTAGAACTTGCAGAGAATGATGAGTCCAAGTTGAATGATGGAGAACAATCAACAAGAAGATCAATAAAGAAGTATTGAATTAGAGAAAGAAATTGAATCAAAGAAGATGTGAAGTCAAATGATAAAGAATGATCAAGAGAAGAAGAAAGAAAGAAGAACTTGTTGAATGGAATGAGAATATTATTATTCAAGTTCTTATATTGATGCTAGAAGCCTCCAAGATCATATGGAAGTTGGAATGACTCAATTATGAATTAAAGTCAGCAAAAATTAGCTTCAGGATGAGAAAACTTGAGTTCAGATCTAAAAACTCAAGTTTCCTACTTCGCTACAATGATTTACTTCTTGGATATGAGAAAACTCGAGTTTAGGACTCAAAACTCGAGTCAGCCATCACAAACTCGAGTTAATAAGTGTCTTCAGTATCTCTGGCGTCTCTGGACTAGGAAAACTCAAGTTTAGGACTCCAAACTTGAGTCAGCCATCACAAACTCGAGTTAATAAGTGTCTTCAGCATCTCTGGCATCTCTGGACTAGGAAAACTCAAGTTTCTAAGTACAAACTCGAGTTTACAGCGCTGATCAACAACTTTGTTTCACGTTCAGCTTGAGCGAGGTCTGGTAATTCGATGATATCTCCCAAATCAGAGATCCGATTGAGGTGAAACCGGTGGCATATGAAAATAGACTTCCAATGCGTCATTTGGATATAAAATTCAAGCCTAAAGAAGTTTAGATCAAGGAGCTATGAATTGTGGAAGTAGACAGTAAAATTCACGCTACACAGCAGACCAAGCTTCGATGTTTTTAGTGTAACTCACAAACTACAAATCGGATTGAGATGAAATTGGTGGCATATGAAAGTAGACTCAAAGGGCTTTCCATCAAGATTTGAATGGACCAAAACAGAGTTTAGACCAGGGAGATATGACCTTCGAAAGTTGACAGTCAGTTCGAAAAGGCTCAACAAAGTCAAAACTTGAGCCAGGCCAAGTCAGAGAGCAACCAAGGGAAAATCAACTTACAAACTCGAGTTTACAGGTTACAGAGAGCAACCAAGTCCAGAAGATCATCCAAACTCGAGTCTATTGGTGGGAAACTCGAGTTTAGCTCAGATAGAGAGTAAACAATGGTTTTGGAGAAAACCAAACTCGAGTCATTAAGTGACAAACTCGAGTTTGGCTCAGTCAGAGAGAAATCTAGCTTTCGAAAAAAAAGGAAACTCAAGTTTACTTATGCAAACTCGAGTTTACGTCTCTACTTCAGAAAATCACCGTGTCGAAAATTTTGTTTCTCATCATGAACATCTAGATGATTACCCAAATGACTTATAATACTTCTTAACATTATTTATATCATTTGTTTACATGTTTCAGATGATCAAAGGTTGTTAATATGAAGATCAAGGGTAAAGAAAATGCTGATGTCATAGCTGGTTCAAAAAATGAAGTTCTAACGGCTAGTTCCATCTGAGTCTAACGGCTATATTTCTTTATCCAACAGTCATTGAATCTTTTCAACAGTCATAAATTGCAACTACCTATAAAAGAAGATAGATTCAAGACAGAAGAAGCAAGACACAAGCCTACATCTTCAAAATACTCATACTCTGATCTTCATATTATTTACTCTCTATTTTCAATGTTTACATAGTTTATCATAGAGAGTGAGATGATTTGTATTGTACTTGAGTGTTTATTCATTCACTTCTGAGAGAGAAGATTCATTGTAATCATCCTATCATTCTATTTGAGAGTTACTCAAGATTGGGTGATCTTGAGTGGGAAACTCATTGTATTGATTACAGCTTAAGGGGAGTGAATTTTAGTAAGAGGATTACTTCAAGTACAGAGTGTGTAATCAAGTGGGTGTATTGATTACAGTTTGTAAGGGGGAGTGAATCCTAGTGAGAGGATTACTTGAAGTACAAAACGTGTAATCAAGTTGAAAAAAGATAGTGGATTGAAAATCTCAAGCAGAGCTTGGAGACTGGACGTAGGTCAAGGATTTGGTCGAACCAGTATAAATCAGTTTGCAAATTTTCTTCCCTTATCTCTTATATTTCTAGCATATATATTTGAATGACTAATTATCGCTTTATAAATTATTTCTGTCATTCAAACTACTTTCAGTAAGTTGCGAAAAGATTTTCAAAGTAACTAAAGTTTTAATCAAACACCAATTCACCCCCCTCTTGGGTGATAGCCAGGTCTTTCAAGCTAGCATTACCATATCGAGTGATCAAAAAGAAGATAAGGTTGTAAAGCCCAAGGTAGTGGTGATGGGGAGGCTTCTAGCTTTTGGGATCTCTCATCGGATGGACATTTCACTGTTGCCTCGGCATACAAGATGTTATGTGACTCCGGGTTTGTTGGCATGGATAAACTATGCGAGTTGATTTGGCAATGGAATGGCACACGGAGGGTTCAGGTCTTCTTATGGCTAGCGGCTCGTGACAGTTTACTAACTAATGCAGTGAGACGACGGTGACACATGACAGAGAATGATGTTTGTGCAAGATGTGGGGTCGAGTGGAGGACATCGACCACATCCTAAGACAATGTACGTTCGCAAAGGAGGTATGGAGTCATTTCATACCACTTAACCGACGGTTGTGTTTCTTCCAGGAGGAGTTTTGGAGTTGGTTTTTGTAAAATCTCGTCCAGGATATTTCTGTAAGTGATGACCCTATCCCATGGGCAATTCTATTCTGTTTGGTATGTTGGAAGTGTAACACCCCAAATCCAACACCCAAAAACTTGGCCAAAATATTTGAAATTTCTCCAACGACGATAATCGACATCCTTATCATTAAATTTCATAACTGAATCAAATCAAGATCCATTTTAAAAACAACATAATTTCCCAAAATGTTTTATAATAAAATTACAAAGCGGAAGTCTTAGGGTCATGACAAATAATAATAACATAACAAGCTATAGGAGTACAAAAGAGCCTTCAAAGCTCACTCCATAGGTGTTTTCCCTTGCTCCCTACTAGGATATTCACCTGAAAAATGTTAGTATGGGATGAGATTCCACGTCTTAGTAACTACTAAATATTTCTACCGTACACAAGAAAATCACATATGATAAAAACAGGTGCTGATTACAAATATATATATATATAATTTCTAATACAAAATTCTTTTTGCAAAAGTAATCATCAGTATGTCAATTTGTGAACTATACAATTATACATTATGTAATATGCAGCCTCCATTATATCACCGTCTACCCTTGTACCGCTGACTGGAGCCATAGGCTAACACATAGTCCAACAGAAACTCATTCATTTGACTAGATGGTTCCAAGCTCACGAAACTTAAGATACACTCGGCCAAAGGTATAGCGCTTAAGTTTGGACTATGGCTCCCCTCCTTAAAAACACAACTAAGGAGGTGTCACATGTCCCACAGCTCCAATGCAATCCCGGCCAGAGGAAAACATGGAAGAAGGGGCACTGACAAGTACCATCCACTGTGCACCGAGTGGTGGAATAAAAAAAATCTTATCATTTAAATTCCTCCTTACTCCAACCCATCACAAATACAGCCGCCATGATAATTATATTCAATAAAAAAAAGTATACAAGCTTCCATTTATATAGAATATCATTGCATGGTAAACCCAAACATCTCATAAAACCTTATCGGACCAAACTGTCATTTATGAAATTCGAGACCAAACTATCATTTCTGAAATTTGGGGGCAAACCCGTAATATTCAGTTTTCATTATAATAATATTGTAATACATATACATATAATTTAGTCTATATAAAAAATAACATAATTTATAATCATACACAATTCACAAGTATATGGAAGAATATTCAGGGTTACATGTTACTCTATAGCTCCCAAAAAGTTACCACAAGACTTCCATACTCTCCTTCTTCTCTCTCTCTCTCTCTCTCTACCTTTCTATGTGTTTTGAGTGTTTGTGTGTTGTGAAAGAAATGATAAGGGGTGAGGTATTTATAGAGTTTGGGTCTCAACTATTTTTTCAAAAATCACATGTCTAACTACCACCCATCTACCTTAAACATGTCAATCTACAATCTATCTACCAACCATATGCCTATCTACCATGTATCTACCATCCTCTAACTACCATACACATCTTCATCTACCATCTAACTACCACATATGTCCATCTACCACATAACTACCAAATATTTATCTACCGATCCAGTATCACATGCTTATCTACTACATAACCATCTACCAATCAAGTTAATATCTGATTTTTACCCTGATTGCAACGAAAAAAAAATAGCAATTATCAAGAGCCTAGTAGTTTTCTTATCTCGGTCCTATTCCTAAATTCATTGTTCCAAAATTTGGGATATTACTATAAAAATCAATTTTAAAATCTACTTCAGAAAAATATACTCTCATACTGAGTAATTACATGGTATATTTTAATTACCATAAATTAATTTCTCTTGAAAAAATTTCAGGATGTTACAGGAAGCTATGGGATGTAAGGAACAAGTATTTATTTCAACAAGTTGGCCACCGGCCTAACATGATAGCAAGGGAGGTATGGATTTTTGCTGAATTTAATAGCCAAGCTACGGAGAGATGTGGTGCAACGTAGAGGGAAGCAGTCGTGAAGCAAGACCGTTCCATTTGCTGGGTTAATCCGTGGCATCTGAGTGTGGCTTTAAATTATGATGGTGCGAAGAAGAGTGGCACTTCATGTGCAGGGGTGTGTAGCGTAATTAGGTGTTAGACCTGGCTATCACCCAAGAAGGGGGGTGAATTGGGTGTCTGATAAAACTTTAGGAACTTTAAAAATCTTTTCGCAACTTACTAAAAGCAGTTCGTATGACAGTAATAATTTATAAAGCGATAGTCAATCATTCAAACATATATGCTGGAAATATAAGAGTTTAGGGAAGATGATATGCAAAATGAGATTTATACTGGTTCGGCCTAATCCTTGACCTACGTCCAGTCCCCAAGCTCCACTTGAGATTTTCAATCCACTATCCTCTTGTTTAATTCGGGCACAAGAGAAGCCTATACAACTTGATTACACGCTCTGTATTCGAAGTAATTCTCTCACTATGATTCACTCCCCCTTACAAGCTGTAATCTATACACCCACTTGATTACACACTTCGTACTCGAAGTAATCCTCTCACTAGGACTCACTCCCCCTTTTAAGCTGTAATCAATATAATGAGTTTCCCACTTAAGATCACCCAATCTTGAGTAACTCTCAGATAAAGTGTTTACAATATATCTTCTCTCTTAGAAGTGAATGAATAAGCACTGAAGTAAAATACAAATCATTTCACTATGTATGGTAAACTATGTAAGAATTGAGAACAGAGAGTAAATGGATATCAAAGTATTGGCATTTTGAAGATGTAAGCTCGTGTCCCTGTGTTTGCTACTTCTTCCGTTGCTCTTTATTTATTTATAGACAATTAGTATTGATGTTGTTGGAAGCATTCGTCCGTTGCGTTTTGGCCATTGTGAATAACTTGAATGTAGCCGTTGTGACTGTTTAAACTTCCATTAGGCACAATTGATTTTTCGTTGAGCATAATCGACCGTTGCTTTATTAAATGCATTCGCCACCGACTGTACTTGTGCAGAGGGTGACTTAGAATAATAGCAGGAATAAGTATGCCTCGAAGGAATGTTTTCGTTTGTCACGAGCTTTAGTTCCAATTGTTGGCTCTGTTTCTAAGACGCATTTAATGCTACTTGACACATAGGACTGCTTTTCGGCTAAACTCAATTTAAACAAGGTTAATCAACTGAAACTTATTCAAAAAGATGATTAGATATGATACAGATAAGTTTGGGTATGATTAAAAGGGATTAGATAATAACCCAGACAATTTAAGAGGACGATTAGTGAAACAGATAGAATGATAAATATGCTAAGAGAATATACTCGAGAATCACTTATATCATTCTCGAGAATTCCTTAAGAAAGAAAGCTTAACGGATGCCATCTCTCGATAATACTCGAGAGCCAAGATTCTGAGTACTCGAGAATGCTATGATCAGAGGGCTTTTTAACATGAAGAATTAAGCATACTCGAGAATCATCTTACCAATACTTGAGAACCATTCTCGAGAATCACAATGATAATATTCAAGAATTCCAAGACCAGAGAGCATTTGGCATATCAGACTAAACATACTCGAGAATCATATCAGAAGATGTTCTGCGATAACAAATTTGTCAAAGCACACTCGAGAATACTTAACCCATTCTTGATTAATATCATGATCATTCATCTTCGAATGTCAAACTGCTAGCTACTATATACCATGTTCTTGTGCAAATTTCAGACTTTCAAAACGCAATAGTATTGGCTGTACAAGAGTCAATTTCCAGTGAGGGTAACGTCTTCGATATAGCTCTTAATTTGGAAAATCACCCATGATCATAAAGCTCTTCAAGTCTTCTTTCCAATTCAAGAAGAATCAGCTCCAAACTCGTTGTATTTCGTCTGTTATCATCAGATGAATAGAGGTTGTTCTTGACCAGCGTTTTTTGCAGTATCCTGAACTGACTGTCAACTTCAAAACATCATATCTCATTAAATTGATCTTTATTTTTCATTATCTTGATATTTTTGAAAAGGTATTTGAGTCTAGTTTTAAATGGCACCGGTTTCAGCTCATTTGGATTTGTCGTTTGAGAGATACACTCAAAATACCGAAGCTTGGTCTACTGTGTGGCGTGAATTTCACTGTCATCTTCCTAAATTTATATGAAATCCTTTGGACTTGTATTTTATGTCAAAAGGATGCATTGAGAGTATAGTTTCATCCAAAATTAGTTTCACCTCAATCTAATCTCTGGTTTAGGAGATATCATCGAATTACCAGACCTCGCCCGAGTGAAACGTGAAACAGAATCGAACAGAGTTGCTGAAACACGCTTATACTCAAGAATTGATGTTTCATACTTGAGAATGGTTGTTTCATACTCGAGAATGGCTGGAATTTATGTGCAACAAGGAGCTGTTCATGCACGGGGCTGCAACAATTGAACTGTAGCAACTCCTATTCATCGGGAAGCTTGAATTTGCTTATTTTAACTCCGAATTGAGCCGTTCTAACTTCGGTTTGATCATAGAGACTTGAATATTGATATTTTCAAAATATTCAAACATGTTCTTCTTTCTTCAATCTCCATTCTTGATCATTCTTTATTATTGAAACTTCACATCTACATTAAATATAAGAATTAGTCAAAGTAGAAGATAAATGTAGTATGCAAACTTTTTGCTCTGGATAATGGCATCTATATAAGACATCATCAAAAATAATCATATCCAACATTAGGAACCATGAAGGAAGGTGGCTACATGGGTGTTGTCGCAATATAGGTATATGCACCTCTCTTCAGGCGGAGTTGTGGGCACTAATGAATGGTCTGGGACTTGCCTGGGGTCTTGGCTACTAGGACATCACAGTGCAGATCGATTGCTTAATGGCACTAAGGCTTGTCCAGGATACAGAGGATTTACATCATGCAAGTAGAAGCATCGTCAGGGAAATCCAGAGGCTACTAGCCTAGGATTGGCGAGTATCCATTACCCATATTTATCGTGAAGGGAATAGGTGTGTGGATTTCTTAGCTACCTATGCGTTGAACCTGGGTATGGGATTCCATCTCCTTAAGGAACCACATGAGAGCATGCAGTGTCTCCTTCGAGCGGATGTAGTGGGTATTGGCTGTGTTCTGCGTTGCCTAGTAGCTTCTGATTAGTTAATTAGCCCTTATCAACCAAAAAAAAAAGGAAAAAGAAGAAGAGAAGCAGATGTAATCAATTGATGAATCAAAAGATTTAGTTCATAGGTAAATGATGAAATGTGAAACTTAGGTTTAAAACTAAGTTATTAATTTTACAAATAATTTACAAAATTAATTTAGATTAAATTATATATAATTATGAATAATAATACATTTAGAAGAAAAACTAAGTAGGTCAGGCCTATAGGCTAGGCCTTATGAAAATAGGCCTAAGCCTAACTTATTTACTAAATAGGCTAGGCTAGGCTTAAAGTAGGCTAGGATGTAGACTCCTGATAGAAGCCTAACATATTTCTACCCCTAATTTTATTGGATATATATTATCCCAAGTTGGTGTATCAAATGTTTTTTATACGCCTTTAGGTATAGAACTAATATCACAATCTTTTAGTTTGGATAAACTGTTGATAGTATAAAAAGGCATTTCCCTTGACCCATTCTAGGATTATTTACTCCTACAAAGAGTGGTTATTAGTGATGAAAGGATACAATAAGGAAACTTTTTTTGCTCAAGATACTATAAGGTAATTTACTTTGCTTAAATGTTAATGATTTTGGTTTATCTATGCATATTTATTGTCAGTGTGTCGACATGAGTTTACAATTGAGTGTGCCATTTGACCTTGGAGAAGTTTCCCTCCATAATAAATAGGAGAACTGTTAGGAATAAGAGGGCGAAATTCTATGCTTAGTCATTTTGTTATACTATCTCCGGTCCTAAATATAAAACATATTTTGTACTGTAATTTGTACTACAAACTATATCATATATTTAGAACTAAAGGAGTAGTATATTGAGTTGTAGAGCATCTTTGCGATTGTATAATTTTGTGGTTTCATGGATCCTTTTCTTTTGGCTACTTTATTTTATTTCTTTATCCCCAATTCGATCTTGGTGATATTAGGAGTAGATAATCCTACATGGATCCTTTTCTTTTGGCTACTTTATTTTCTTTCTTTAGGCAGATAATCCTACTCTTCTCTCTATTATTGAAGGTATAGAGGGGTACTATTACAGTACCCGAAAAAAGAATAGAAAGGCATCCTTTCCTGACTGTGAAAATTGTTTTGATATTTTGTTTCAACAAGATATATGATTTTGTTACAGAGAAATTTCTACCTCTTTACCTTTGGTCCTTAATATAAATGTTAATCCCCTACCGGCCTCGCCCTTTCGGGTGGCAGGTTAGAGGGATTCCTTTTAAACCGTTACCTTTTCTTGGTTATTAGTCCATTTTGATTATATATCAGAGCACACGCAACAGAGCATACGACTTGTTCGGACAACTACTATATTGGTAAAAGTAAAATAAACAGAAAGTAAAAGTCTCTGAAGGGTTAAGGGTACAGTCATCCAAAAGTAAATACCACTAATATACAGTCATCCCAAAAATATAAAAATAAATACAAAAGGGATAGGGCATCCCATATTCTTCATCTGCACCGTGGGCCCTACCTCTCCAAAAAGGTACTTCACTTCAAACACGATCCCTTGTAGCTACAGAAGGGTCTGGAGTCCGGTAATGACCCCCAGAGTAACTGTCAATACTCATGTACTAAACGTGTAGTGTGTATGCATGCAACCATGTCAAACATAGGATCACAAATAATATGCCAAATATACCATATATGCAAACAGAAACATACACAATAACCTATCATCGCACCATAGAGCTATCTTACCAAGGCAAGCCCCAGAATTACCGGAATCACAAATCGTTGAGCCGCCATACAAGGCAAGCCCCAGAACAATCCTCAGCGCTAGGAACACTATCATTAGGGACTCAAAACCCAACATGCTCTATATGCATATTTGGAAACACAAACATATATACACAAAACAACACGGCAAGGCAAACATACAATAAAACACATAAAAGTACTTGAGTAAAGCAGTTACTACCTGGTGGAGTATACACTGTCTTAGAATTTTAATGTGCCCACTAGCTTTCTCAAGTATGGTTTTAACCTTAAATAACACCGAAAGACCTTATTTTAGCATTTTCCAAAAATACCCTTGTATTTTTCTTCAAAACCAAGCCCATAACAAATTTTCCAGAAAATCCATAAATTCTGGCCCAACTTCAAACATTTTTCAAAGTGCCATATGAACCATTACGATGTCTATTTTGCAGAAAAATATTTCCAAAATCCAAAAGTACTCATATTTTGGCGAGTAGCTCAATTTATACCCTCTGGTCAAAATTACCCTGTTGTTTTCTGAACCAAATTTACCAATTTATTTCTTCTAGTAGAAAAATCCAAAAGACACAAAATTATACATCACGATGAACCTCAGGATGTATACTTTCTTCCTGTAAACTTTCAACTCAAATCAACTTCATTTACTATTTTTAAAACTGGGTTGAAGCTTTGCTGCCCAGAATTTCCAGAACTGGCAGCAAGCTTTCCCTTTTGTGTTTTTGGTGTTTTCGAGTTCGGAAACTTAAACCATGACTTAACCCCATACAAAATCATGTTTTAGACTCATTGGAACCCTAAAAAAAAAATACAAAAATCAAACCACAACACCAAGCCCTAACATCATAAACGAAAATCCCAACTTTGAACCTTAAAGAGTTGAGTTTTCGGTGTTCACCTGAATCGAAGGTTTGACTTGGTGATCTGGGTGTTTTGGCTCTTGATCTAAGTGTGCGGAGGTTGCTGGACTCTTGCTTTCCCTTCAGCTGGTCACGCCACTTAGTGCTCAAAAATGAAGAATTGTAGCCTTTTAATAATGATTAAAAGGAATCCAGGCAGTCTCAATTAACTGGAGTAAATTCTTGTCCAGTAATTAGTAAATTTGATCTGGCTTTTTGACTTATCCACCAAGGAATTCTAGAGAACTCTAGAAGGTGCACATGTGGCGCATCCCTAGCCTAAGTTGGCAGATTTTATTTTTCAAATGGCTAAAATTACCTATGTTGGCCCAAAACACCTTTTTGTCCAGCAAGTGGGGCCCACATCCTGATTTTTGAACTGATTTTACTTTTCTTTTTCTCCAAGTCAATTTTAATAATTATGGTGGGTAGGTGGTGCCTCATGGGCCCCACCAAATCTGCTCCCTTCCATTTTATCTGACTTTTTCACTTTATTCAGTCCAATCTCCTTCCACCGGTCCTTGCTGGGCCCTGCAAATCAAAAGGGTGCTTTCTTTTGTACTTTTTTTCAACTTTTCAGATATTTTCCCCTGATTAACCATACATATGTGGTGCCATCTTGCCCTCCTATGTGGCCCCACATTTGTTTCATTCAGTCCAAAAGAAGCCCTGAACCGGTCCCTATCAGTCCCCTTTCTAACAGTTAACATCCTGTGGGACCCGCACTTTGTGTTTGGGCCTGAGTATGGATAAAATCATCTAATTTTCCCTTCTCTCTCCTAGGTGGATGAAATTAATGGCTTAAGGGATAAATATTTGACAATTATGCCCTTACTATGCCTCTTTTACCCCTGTAGTGACACGTGTCCCAATGTAATCATTACACTGACTTTTGCTTTTTGGCATATGACTTTTTCAATGTCTCTTTCTCTTCCCTGACCATGGATGGCGCATGTACACTAACCAGGGGTGGGAATATGTGTTCAGTCAACATCACCGGGCCCCACCTCATTGTACCAGCTTATATTACACCAGTGTTTTGCCCTGGGCTTGCTCTTTTCCAAATCTGGGCACAGTCATGATCTTTTTTTTTTCTTGTCAGCACTAGGTGACATTTTGGACCTTTTTAGCGTCCACAACCCTATCTCCCATTATTTTGACAGCCTTTTATAATTATTATTTAAAATAAAGTATTACAGAAAAATAATAATTAATTCAGCAGTAAATACTTCTCTTTAATTCATCAATGCTTACAAATACATTATTTACAACAGTGGGGTGTTACAATAAAACTTATTTAACTAATTTGTTAGACTAAAAAATTTAAGTGAGTTTGTTAATGATAATAAATATGATATATTTTTCCTAAAACACCTTAATCAACTTTCTTAATTCCTTCCCTTTTCTCCAATTTGAGGCATAATCAATAAGGTTAATATGGTAAAAGTCGATAAATATGAGAAATAGGTCTTTCATTAAAGACCAAAATGAATTCTCAAATCAATATATCACGTAATACTTCTCGACCCAAGCCAATTGCTGGAAATTGGTTCACCACGGCTTTAGAAACATTTCAATGTTCCGGCTTGCTATTTCAATAAAAAGCATTGGGCTTCTTTCCAAGTTACTGGCTTACAAGAATTTGCATAGGGTTGCGTGAAAAGTTGTGCAAGTGACATTTGAAATTTGAAATCATGGCTCAAAGGGCCAACCGATAGTTGTGAGTCCAGATCACATCCTAAGCCTAGGGTTATTTTAATATTATCTCACCTTCCTTTTAATCTCTCTAACCATCGACCCAGTTATCCAAGTCCCCCTTTTCTTCTTCTTTCTAAGGGATTGAGAGGCAGAGAAGCTAGGGAGATTCTGTTTAGGTCACTCTATTAGCCACCGCCATCTTTTTCGTTAGCTTTGATAAAGGATAAGTTGTGAATCAATTTTTATCGAGCGATAGCTTTTGCATGGGGTTGGTGATTTTAGTTGTTGGCATCTCTATCCTCTCCCTCTCCATACCTTCACTCTCTTTCTTTTCTGTTGGAAATTATGCCATAGGGGCAAATCATTGTACTTTAAAACACAATTTTTATTTAAAGTATTTCTCCTTTTTGTTATCATATTATTTGCATGTTTATTATGATGACTGTATCTTTGGATGTATCATAAAGATTGTCCTAAATGTCCCTGGTCAGTCATCTATGCGAGAGCAAAGATGAAATAAGACCAGTATGACTTTAATAAGGTATGGAGATACGAATCAAAGTCATAGTCACTTGTAAGAGTACAAGGTGCTGGACCAACCCACTATGAGAAAGCTGCATGGATTAAATCATAAGCTGATGAGTGGGGTAACTAGTGCAAGTATACACTATCAATGTAATACTAGCAAGTATCCCGGAGTAATAAAATATCGTTCCCACAGGGACCAAAGTTCCAATTACCAACCCAATTTACATGAATTTAAAGTTGATGCAACCATATGAGTTTTTGATGAAAATATTAAAAGAATAAAATCACAAAGAAATTGAACTAAACTTTGTAGAAAATAATTAACAAAAGCCTAGGGTCATGTATATCATCAATAATCCATTTAATTGCTCTTCCTTTACCAAAAGCTAGATTAAGACCTAATCTTCTTTTAAGGTAGAATTTAATTACTTAACCCATGAATTAGAGTATGTCAATCGAATTTTAGATTTTAATCTAATTGCTTATTCCTAAGTCAATTAGCCTAATCCTTAATCCTAAAGTCATGTTCCCATGCTCATTAGAATTAATTCTTGCATTAAGTCCAGAATTCTTTATGATTGCATAAAGCCTATGTCAAGTTCCCTTGCTAGTACCTTATGTTCTTTAATCAATTGAACCTAGAATTAACTAGCCTTTCCCAAGGTCTAATTAATCTTTCAATTCCTTAATTAGATGATCAAACTAACTAAGGCATTAAGCATGGATTAAAGAAACACATCCAAAACAAGTATTATGTAATTAAAAACAGAATTTCAATTAAACTTCATAAAGAATCCATACATGACCTTAGAAAGATACTTAGTTCATGCTATTCATGACCAACCATAAAAAAGGTAAAAGATGAAGAACATAAAATTAAACTAAAACATTCAAAAGGAAAGATTACAACTAGTCGTCCATGTAGGAGGTAGAACCATCACATGTAGGACTCAAATGAACAAAACATAAATTAAATTAAAACAATCAAAAGGAAAGATTAATCGTCCATGTAGGAGGTAGAACCATCACATGTAGGACTCAAATAAACAAAAAGGAAATAATGCATAAAAATCATAAACAAGATATAAGAACCATCCATATAGGAGGTTATGAACAAAAAGGAAAAACAATACATGAAACTAATAAAGCAAAACTAAGCCATTCCATGTAGGAGGCAAGACATACAAGAAGGAAGATAGAAAGGGAGAGATCTTGGTCATCTCCAAGGTGTGTTTTGCTCTTGAAAACATCCATGTATTTATAGGAAAATTGGAAGAACTATTGAGCCAAAATTCTTGACTTTTGTGCTCCAAACACGCGTCAACCGTCCACTGTGTTACACCATGAAATCGGTGGAGTTGGACCAAGCTGTATTCATACGAAATGTATCCCTGGATGTCATCTTTCCATTCGTTCAAACCGCACCAAATTTGGAGTTCGGTAGCATGCGTTATGGATCAAACACCGAACGTTGTTCCAGAGTCCAGTGCCAACGCCTTGTCTCGGATTCAAAGCCCATTTTGGATCTCTAAACATCTGATTTAGATTTTGGGATCTTCATAATAGTTGTAGGTATATCTTTCAGATTTCCTACAATATAAAGTGCAGATTTATTTGAGGTCTAGAACTCAAGATATTATTAAAATACGAAATAGTGTTCTTTACTCAATTGTAAAAGAGATGAGATTTAAGCCCAATTTTGATCCAAACTACAAATATGACCAAGATTAATGCAAATGAAGTCTAAAAACTCATTATGAAGATGAAATCACATATTTAACTAATTGTCCCATTAAAGCATGACAATGACAGAGTTTTTAGCTCTTTTTTGCATTAAAAATAATATGAATTTAAAGATTATCATAAGCTTATCTCATGTATAACAACATCACAATGCCCTTTGACCTAAGATCATCATGGATTCCTACATAAGAGTCGCTGATCTTTGACGTAGTCAAAAGTCACCTTTGACCGGGTGATAATAAAGGCTTCGATCGGGATTAGTGGTTTTCATGCAGAGGAATGTGAATGGTCAAGATGAGATTTGTCCCTCACATTTGAAGAGAGATATTATTGGGCCCCTCAATGAGTCAGTTTGAGAAATGTATGGTCATACTACGATAGAAAGTAGTTTTCATTTCAATTGTTAGACTATTCAAGAATCGATAAAGTAATGGTTAAGAACAGGAGAATGACACTATCCATGTTTCATCCTTGACCAAATGTCGCGTCACAAAAGGGACGTGACAAGGCTGTATGATAGGTTGTATCGTATTATCGATCCTCATATGAATTGGGTAGTCGTAATGTCTTGCTAGAGGCCACTTGCGAGTTGTGGGCTGGTACAGTATTGGCCCGCTGCCAATCTCATGTGGGCCAATACTACTCAAGAAAGGAGAAAGTAATGGTTAAGAACAGAAGGATGACACTATCCATGCTTCATCATTGACCAAATATCGCATGACAAAAGGGACGTGGCATGGTTGTATGATAGGTTGTATCGTATGATCGATCCTCATATGAATTGGGTAGTCGCAATGTCTTGCTAGAGGCCACTTGCGACTTGTGGGCTGGTACAGTATTGGCCCACTGCCAATCTCATGTGGGCCTGTAGGGTCGCACACAAGAATAGCCCAACATAACCAGTAATGTACATATTCATTGAATCTTAGATATGTCTAATATTTAATAAATACAACATTTAATCTAGGATGTATATATATATATATAATGTAATTTCGAAAATAATAATATTATTATTTATATAGATAATAATATTATTATATAGTATTTAATTTATTTGATAAATTAAATAACTAAAACAGATAGAGATATCATATCTCATATTTAAATAGACGAAGCATTGAATTGGCCAACTACCGAAACGATGTGCATTCAATTTGAACGTACTACAATCTGCTGTTTCAACTGTCTCATTAATATCTTTGGATATTTTGCTGTACTTCAGTGTTTATCAATATTTACTCGGTGAGGAGTTCTCAAACACCATTTAATTCTTTTAGTTGTCAAAATCTTAAGGTTGTGGAACCTTAAGTGTGGGTGTATCAATTACAACTTGTAAGGGGGAGTGAGTCCAAGAGTGAGAGGATCATCCTTCGTTTACAGAGTGTGTAATTATCTTTGGAAGATTAGTGGAAATCCCAAGGTGTGCTTGGGGACTGGATGTAGGTCGAAATATTAGATCGAACTAGTATAAATTGATCTGTGTCCATTTTCTCTTCTCACACTTGCATTTCTCTACAGCACGTAAAAAAAAAATTAATCAGCTATTCACCCCCCTCTAGGTGATATTCCAATCTTCATTTAGTATTAGAGTCAGGTTTCTCAGTTGGGCTTAACATCCTGAGATAGATCATGGAAGGAATATTACTTGACCGTGCTTCGATTAATCGCCCTCCAGGATTCAATGGAGAACATTATTCATTCTGGAAAGCAAAATTCAGAGTGTTTGTGTTAGCCACCGAATATGGTCTCTAGCGAGTAATAGAGACTGGAGATTATGTTCCCACAAGGATTGAAGGTGGCATCGCCATCCCCAAGACACAAGACGAGTTCGATGAAAATGACAAGAGAAACATCACTCTTAACAGTAAAGCTATCCTAATGTTACAGAGTGCTCTTAGTCAGAAGGAGTACTTTCGGATATGCAACTTGTCGACTGCGAAAGAAATGTGGAAGGCTCTGGAGGTAGCATATGAAGGAACCACCGGCATTAAGGAAAACCAGATTAGTACTCTGACCACTGAGTATGATCTTCTTCGAATGAAGACCGAAGAAACTATTGCTGAGTTTCAACTTCGCTACACTCATCTTTTCAATCAACTGGCGACCTTGGGCAAAACAGATGATCAAGGTCCTCAAGTCAGAAAAATTATCAACATTCTAACAAAAGATTGAGAAGCAAAAGTTACAGCAATAGAGGAGACTCGTGGAGAATCAATGACTTCGGCTTTCGCTTTATTCGAAGCCTATCTGAATATGAAAGCAAGCTGAAATTCAAGAAGGACTTGGACGAAGTCAACCCTACTCGAAGCAAAGGTATTGCTCTTAATGCTGTGAAAGAAAAAGAAGACATAGACGAAGATGATGACGATGATGAGATGGGCTTGTTCGTAAGAAGATTCAAGAAGTTCTACAGAAAAGATCAAGGCTTCAGGAATAGGTTTCAGTAACAGACAAGAATTCAAAGATAAAGATCAAGTCATCTGTTACGAATGCAAGAAGCCAGGACACTACAAATTAGAATGCCCTTAGCTGAAAGATAATGGTAAAGAGAAGAAGAGAAGGTTCAACCACTTCAAGAAGAAGGCCTATGTATCAGCCATATGGGGTGATAGTTCCTCAGAAAAAGAAAGTGAAGAGGAAAAAGAAATTGCAAACGTCTGCCTAGTAGTAGAGGAAGAACAACCGGATAATGACAGAGAGGTATATGAATCACAACCCACTTATGATGAATTATTCAATGAGTACAATGAAATACAAGCTGAATTTGAAAAAGTAGTTGAGGAATGTATAACCTTGAAAAGGGAAAACATGACTCTTAAACTACAAGTTGAAAATCTTTCTCGTGGAAATTTAGTTTGTGATGATTGCCTGGATTTAGAGAAAATAAATTTATCTCTCACAAAAACACTTGAGAAATTTACTAAAGGGAGTGAAATGCTCAATGTTATTTTAAAAGCACAAAATTTACAAACGATCGATCAGGCATTGGCTACAATCCTATTTTTGACAAAAAGAAAGGGAGAAAGAAAAGTGGTGGAAAGTCTTACTTAAACTATTTTCAAAAAACTATCCACTCTTCAAATCCCTTTGCTCATTGTAGTTACTGTAATCGAAAGGGGCATAATACTTCATCATGTTTCCACAAGAAAGATAGAAGAGATAAACCAGTTGGCAACTATAAGTGGGTGCTTAAGGGAACTTATGTTCCTAAGGCCCGAACTAACCCCAAAGGACCCAAGAAAAAATGGGTACCTAAAGCTTAATCTTTTCTGATATATAGATGTGTTTGAGAGCATCAAGGATCAACAAGTGGTATATTGACAGTGGATGCTCAAGACACATGATGGGGGATGCAGACAAGTTTGTTGCAATGAGATCAAAAGATGGTGGCAAAGTCACCTTTGGAGGGGATCAATTCAGAAAAATCACTGGGATTGGCGAGATCGATGCCAAGAGTGGGCCTCTAATTCAAGACATGTACCTTGTTAAAGGTCTCTGCCATAACCTCCTAAGTGTGAGTCAAAGTGCTGATAAGAACAACTGGATTATCTTTGACTCAGAAGAATGTCTCATTGTCAACAAAGATGATCTCCCAATTGATAAAGGTAAACTGAAGGTATTATTCAAAGCTCCTCGTGAAGATAACTGTTATACATCGGACTTGCCTAAAGTAAACTCTGAAAAGTGTTTTGTTAGCAACTTAGACAAAAGTTGGCTTTGGCATTAGCGACTAGCTCATGTCAACATGTTTCAGCTGGATAAGTTGTTAAGAAAAGACTTGGTGATCGATTTACCCAAACTTCGTTTTAAAAATGACATGATTTGTGATTCATGCCAACGGGGTAAACAAACTAAATCATCTTTCAAAAACAAACCTGAAATTTTGACAAACCGGCCTCTTCAACTACTTCATATGGATTTAGTTGGACCTGCAAGGGTAAGAGTCTTGGTGGTAACTTATATACTCTGGTGATTGTAGATGATTTCTCTTGTTTCACTTGGACTATTTTCTTATCTTCTAAGGATGAAATATTTGATCTATTTGTTGTGTTTGCCAAAAAGGTGCAAAATGAGAAAGGTATTTGCATTACAGCCATTCGAACAGATCATGAAGGTGAATTCGACAATCAATCATTCGGAGAATTTTGTGAAGCCCATGGAATTGATCACAATTTTTCTGCTCCAAGAACACCACAATAGAATGGTGTGGTGGAAAGGAAGAATTGTGTGCTCACTGAGATGGCTCGTGCCATGCTAAATGAAAATCAAACTTCACAAGTCTTATAGGAAGATGCAATGAGCACAACCAGCTATATCTCCAACAGAGCCTATCTCTGAAAGAAGCTCAATAAGACTCCTTATGAACTATACAAAGGAAGGAAACCAAATTTCGCTCATCTTCATATTTTTGGTTGTAAGTGTTTTGTGCATAACAATGGTAAGGAAAATTTAGGAAAATTTGATTCCAAATCCGATGAAGGTATATTTCTCAATTATTATAATAGAAGTAAAGCATATAGAGTTTTTAACAAGCGTACTCGTATAGTTGAAGAATCAATACATGTTGTGTTTTGTGAATCTAGATCTGATGTATCTTTGGATGATGATGAGGAAATTTCTGACAAAAACCAATTATTTTAAAAAACTACTCCTTCCTCTCTTGAAAACTCAGAAAATGTGTATGAAAAGGATTCTCAAAATATCTTTGAAAATTCTGATCAATCTCAGCCTAGAGCCTGGAAGTTCATTAGGAATCATCCTTTGGACCAGGTAATGGGAGATATACATCAAGGGGTAAGAATCAGAAAAGTACCTTAAATGAGGTCACGTTTTCTGCCTTCATATATGAGATTGAGCCCTCTAAGATTGATGAAGCCCTATCAGACAATGATTGGGTGATAGCAATGCAAGAGTAGCTACATCAATTTGATAGAAATCAAGTTTGGGACTTGGTACCTAGGCCTAAAGACCATCCTGTTAATTCCTATATTTTGATGATTTAAATTCCTAGTGGATTGAATTAAGCATGATTAGATTTCTAGTAATCATGCCCGAGCAAAGATAGAACCTTGCCCGAGCAACATCGGACTTTAGTGAAGGAAGAAAAGCAAGGTAACGTAATCATGCCCGAAGCAACCTTCGAAAGCATCAAGAAGCATAACCTTGCCCGAGAAAGGTTATAACCATGCCCGAGCAACATCGAGTTCTCTGAAGAAAAAATAAAGTTCAAAGTGATCATGCCCAAGCAATGTCAGAAAGCATCAGAAAGCATGACCTTGCCCGAGCAAGGTCATAATCTCGCCCGAGCAACATCATGGCAAGAGCAAAATGAACCTTGCTCAAGCAACATCTGAAAACATCAGGAAGCACGACCTTGCCCGAGCAAGGTCACAGGTCTGCCCGAGCAACTTCGAGACAAAGGCGAAAATCGTCAAGTTTAGGAAGCCTTGCCCAAGCAAAGAAGAGAACTTGCCCGAGCATGTTTCCCGAGCAAAGACCAAAAGGCTGCCCGAGCATCATCAAGCTTTCACCTTTGTCTGAGTATTGCCCGAGCAAGAAAGATAGTTTGCTCGAGCAACATCAAGAAGAAACACTTAACTCCTTCACGAAGAAGAACTTGCCCGAGCATGAAGAAATGCTTGCCCAAGCATTATGCTCGAGCAAAGGAAAAAGTCTGCCCAAGCAGACTTACGCTCTCTTCCTGAAGTTGCCTCTGTCTGCAGTTTGCCCGAGCAATAATATGAGCTTGCTCGAGCAACATCGAAAGGAAGTAATTTTACGGCATATTCAAGAGCTTGCCCGAGCATGAAAAACATCATGCCCGAGCATCATGCCCAAGCATGGAATTTTCCTTGCCCGAGCATAAGCAAACAAAAGACATTTTAAACTTCATTTCAAGAAGCTTGTTTGAGCAAGCCAATAATGTTGCCCGAGTAAAGTAGCCCCTGTTTTTGAAAATCATCGTCTGCGTAATTCTTCTGAGCTTAACACTGATCTTATTACTCATGATTTTTACTTATTGAGATTACCAAATGCTTTTAACCAATGTGTTAATGAGTTTCAGATTATCAAGACACTAATTACCAGCTGATTAGGATAAAGCAATTTGCTCTGACAAAGCATTAAATGAAGTTACCCAAACCGAAGATAAATTGTTCTGATCGAAGTAAAGCCTCTCTTATATTCTCATTGCACATTAAATGCTATTAGACAATGGATATGTTAAAAGAATGTAAGAGAATATTTCCCCAACAAATTCCAGCTGTGGCATTCAAACGAATGAAACTGAGGCGAAGTGATTCATCTGTCTAACGGCTAACTTAATGAGTCACAACGGCAGATTATCAAATCTTCTCCAACAGTCATTAATGGCATTCACTATAAATAGGAGGAACATTGAATTTGGACACCTACCGAAACGCTGAACAATTAATTTGATTCCAGATTCATTCGCTGTTTCATCTGTCTCATTAAATTCTCGAGTGTTCTTCAATGTTCATTATTATCGCTCGTGAGGAGTCTTTTAAACACTTATTTATTTCATTCGGTGAGTTATACTTAAGATTGAGGAACCTTAAGTGAGGGTGTATTAATTACAACTTGTAAGGGGGAGTGGAGCGACCATCCTTCGTTTACAGAGAGTGTAATTATTTGAAAGAATAGTGGAATCCCAGGTGTTTTGGGGACTGGACGTAGGTCAGTGAATTGAGACCAAACCAGTATAAACTGTCTTGTGCTCATTTTCTCTTCTCCATCTCATTCGTGTATTTCTGTATCATCGTGTGTGTTTCGAAAAGAATTTTTGAAATCACCTATTCACCCCCCTCTAGGTGATATTCCACCTTCATTTTGGTATCAGAGCTAGGTTATCTCAGTTGGGCTTAACATCCTGAGATAGATCATGGAAGGAATATTACCCGATGGTGCTTCAATCAATCGTCCACCTGGCTTCAACGGAGAACATTATTTATTCTGGAAAGCAAAGTTCAGAGTGTTCGTATTAGCCACTGAATATGGCCTCTGGCGAGTTATTGAAAAGGGAGACTATGTTCCCACAAAGATTGAAGGTGGCATCTCGATTCCAAAGTCAGAGGAGGAGTTCGATGAAAATGATAAGAGAAACATTACTCTTAACAGCAAGGCCATTTTAATGTTGCAAAGTGCTCTCAGTCAAAAGGAGTACTTTTGAATAAGCAGCTTGTCAACTGCAAAGGAAATGTGGAAAGCTCTGGAGGTAGCATATGAAGGAACCACTGGTACTAAAGAAAAACGCATCAGTATGCTAACCACCGAGTATGATCTTCTTCGGATGAAGAATGGAGAAACTATTGCTGAGTTTCAACTCCGCTATACTCATCTTGTCAATCAACTGGCGGCCTTAGGAAAAACATATGAACAAGGTCCTCAAGTCAGAAAAATTCTCAATGTTCTAACAAAGGATTGGGAAGCGAGCAATAGAGGAGACTTGTGGAGACTCAATGGTGTCTGTTGCTGCACTATTCAGAAGCTTATCTGAATACAAAAGCAAGCTGAAATTTAAGAAGGAACTAGATGAAGTCAATCCTACCCGGAGCAAAGGTGTTGCTCTAAATGCTGAAAAAGAGAAGGTAGATAAAGGTGAAGATGAAAATGACGTTGATGATGAAATCGGATTGTTCGTGAGAAAATTCAAGAAATTCTAGAGAAAGGGTCAAGGCTTCAGAAGTAAATTCCAGAGAGGTGGCCCCAGCAACAGAAGAGAATTCAAAGACAAAGATCAAGTTATCTGCTACGAATGCGAGAAGCCAGGGCACTACAAGTCAAAATGTCCCCAGTTGAAGGATAATGATAAGGAGAAGAAGAAAAGATTCAATCACTTCAAAAAGAAGGCCTACGTATCAGGCATATGGGGAGAGAGCTCTTCAGAAGAAGAAAGTGAAGAAGAGAAAGAAATGGCAAATGTCTGCCTTGTAGCAAAGGAAGAACAACCAGATCATGACAAAGAGGTAAATGATTCACTACCTACCTATGATGAATTGTTTGATGAATATAATGAAGTACAAGCTGAATTTGAAAAGGTAGTTGAGGAATGTATAAATTTGAAAAGAGAAAACATGACTCTCAAACTACAAGTTGAAAAACTTTCTGTGAAAATCTAGTTTGTGATGATTGCCTGGATTTGAAGAAAAGAAATTTATCTCTTACGAAAACACTTGAGAAATTCACTAAGGGAAGTGAAATGCTCAACGTTATTTTGAAAGCACAAAAATTTACAAATGATCGATCATGCATTGGTTACAATCCCATTTTTGATAAGAGGAAAGGAAGAAAGAAAAGAGGAGAAAAGTCATATTTAAACTATTTTCAAAAGTCTATTCATTCCTCAAATCCCTTTGCTCACTATAGTTACTGTAATCGAAAAGGCCACAACACTTCATCATGTTTTCACAAAAAGGAAAGAAGAGATAGACCTGTTGGAAATTACAAGTGGGTGCCTAAGGGAACCTATGTTCCTAAGGGCCGAACTAACCACAAAGGACCCAAGAGAAATTGGGTACCTAAGGTTTAATTTCATCTGATCTGCAGGTGTGTTTAAGAGCATCAAGAAACAACAAATGGTACATTGATAGTGGATGCTCAAGACACATGATGGGAGACGCTGACAAATTGGTGGCAATGAAATCAAAGGATGGTGGCAAAGTCACTTTTGGAGGAGACCAATCTGGAAAGATTATAGGATTGGCGAAATTGGTACAAAGGATGGACCTCTAATCAAGGATGTGTATCTTGTTGAAGGTCTCTCATCACAATCTCCTAAGTGTGAGTCAAAGCGACAAGAATAATTGGATCATATTTGATTCAGAAGAATGTCTTATTGTCAACAAAGATGATCTCCCAATTGATAAAGGTAAACTTAAGGTATTATTTAAAGCTCCTAGAGAAGGTAATTGCTATACCTTAGATTTACCTAAAGTTGGTACTGAAAAATGTTTTGTTAGCAACTTGGATGAAAGTTGGTTGTGGCATAAGCGTTTGGTTCATGTAAACATGTTTCAACTAGACAAGTTGGTAAGAAAAGATTTAGTTGTTGGTTTACCCAAATTGCGTTTTAAAAATGATATGATCTGTGATTCTTGTCAAAAAGGGTAAACAAACCAAATCATCTTTTAAAAACAAACCTAAAATCTCGACCAATCGACCACTCCAACTACTTCATAGGGATTTAGTTGGACCAGCAAGAGTAAAGAGCCTTGGTGGCAATTTGTATACTCTGGTCATTGTCGATGATTTCTCACGATACACATGGACCATATTTCTATCTTCTAAGGATGAAACATTTGATCTGTTTGTTATCTTTGCCAATAAGGTGCAAAATGAGAAAGGTATATGCATTACAAAGCAATCCGAACAGATCATGGAGGTGAGTTTGAGAATCAAGCTTTTGGAGAGTTTCGTGATTCTCATGGAATCAATCACAATTTCTCGCTCCAAGAACACCACAAAGAATGGTGTGGTTGAAAGAAAGAATCGTGTACTAACGGAGATGGCTCGTGCAATGCTGAACGAAAAATCAGACATCACAAGTCTTCTGGGCAGACGCTATGAGCACTGCAAGTTACATTTCAAATAGAGCCTATCTCTGGAAGAAACTCAACAAGACTCCATATGAGCTATATAAGGGAAGGAAACCGAACTTGGCCCATCTTCATATCTTTGGATGCAAGTGTTATGTACATAACAATGGTAAGGATAATCTGGGAAAATTTTATCCCAGATTCGATGAAGGTATATTCCTTGGTTACTCAAGTAGAAGTAAAGCATATAGAGTTTTTAATAAACGCACTCTCATAGTTGAAGAGTCAATTCATGTTGTATTCTGTGAGTCTAAGATAGATGATCTTGATGATGAAGAAAACATCTTCAAAAACCAATTCTTTTCAAAAACCACTCCTGCCTCTATTGAAAATCCCAAAAATGTTTTTAAAAGTGGTCCTCCAAACAATTTAGAAAATCCTGATCAATCTCAACCTAAAGCTTGGAAGTTCATCAGGAATCATCCCTTGGACCAAGTTATAGGTGATATTAATCAGGGAATAAGGACCAGAAATAGCACTTTAAATGAAGTAATCTTTTTTGCTTTTATTTCTCACATTGAACCCACTAAGATTGACGAAGCCCTCTCAGACAATGATTGGGTGATAGCAATGCAAGATGAATTACATCAATTTGATAGAAATCAAGTTTGGGGTTTGGTACCCAGGCCTAAAGACCATCCGGTCATTGGCACTAAATGGGTATTTAAAAACAAACGAGATGAATCGGCAATTATAGTCCGTAACAAGGCTAGATTGGTTGCCAAAGGCTATAATCAGGAAAAAGGTATTGATTATGAGGAAACGTTTGCTCCAGTGGCAAGATTGGAAGCAATACGTGTACTCTTAGCCTTTGCGTGTATCAAAGGATTCAGACTCTATCAAATGGATGTAAAGAGTGCCTTCTTAAATGGTTTTATTCAAGAGGAAGTATATGTTGAACAACCTCCCGGTTTTGAAAATGAGCATCATCTAGATCATGTCTATCGTCTTAAGAAAGCCTTGTATGGTCTTAAACAAGCTCCTAGAGCTTGGTATGAACGGTTGAGTAAATTTCTTTTAGAACAAGGCTTTGTTAGAGGAAAGGCATATACAACATTATTTATTTGAACCAATAAAACTAATGAAATTCTAGTTGTACAAATTTAGGTAGATGACATTATTTTCGGAGCTACTAATGATTCTCTGTGTGAGGAATTTTCTAAGAAAATGCAGGGAGAATTAAAAATGTCAATGATGGAAGAGCTTAATTACTTTCTTGGACTGCAAATAAAGCAACGGAAGGATGAGATATTTATCTCCCAGACAAAGTACCTCAAAGATTTGCTAAAGAAATTTGGATTGGAGCATTGTAATGGTGCAGATACACCAATGAGCTCAACAGCATCGTTGGATGCGGATGAAGAAAAGGGAAAAGACTTCAACATAACTAAGTACAGAGGAATGATAGGCTCTCTACTCTACTTAACTGCTAGTCGGCCGGATATACAATTCAGTGTGGGAATGTGTGCGAGATTCCAATTGGCACCCAAAGAATCACATGCCGAACACGTAAAAAGAATTTTTCGGTATCTCTCGGACACAAGGCAATTAGGTCTCTGGTTCCCAAAAGGTCAACAAGAATTCCTGGTTGCATACTTGGATGCTGATCATGCCGGCTACAAGACTGATAGAAAGAGTACCATTGGACAGTGTGAATTCTTCGGAGGCTCACTGGTATCTTGGTTTAATAAGAAGCAGACTACTGTAGCTGTATCATCAACTGAAGCAGAGTATGTTGCTGCCTCAAGTTGCTGTGCACAAGTCTTGTGGTTAAAACGACAATTATCTGACTTGGGAGTCCTTCTGAAAGAGATTCCAATCTTGTGTGATAACACAAGCACGATTAGCTTGGCGAAAAATCCAGTGCAACATACAAGGACCAAGCATATCGATGTAAGACATCACTTCATCAGAGATCACGTGCAAAAGAAAGATGTGAAAGTGATGTTCATTCCTACTCACCTTCAGTTGGCTGACATTTTTACCAAACCACTAGCAAAGGAGCAATTTTTGTTCATTCGGAGAGAATTGGGAATGGCTAATCCCAATGAGTTGTGAGTATGTCTCTCATAATTAATTTATTTTTAAATTACAAATACTGACTTTAGCATCGGAGGTTCTTATTAATGTTTTGCAGGATACTCTGTTCATAAGAAGAAAAACAGAGGTCATCTGAGAAAAAGTTGCTCGAGCATATCAATACACCTTGCTCGAGCAAACAAGCAAAAGTTGCATTGAAAAAGGCCAAGAGAGAAAGTTTGCTCGAGCAAACTTAGAAACTTTGCTCGAGCAAGAACGGGCCTCGCCGAAAATTTTGGGCCTTCATGTTCTTGCTCAGGCAAGACAGAAAGCCTGCTCAAGCAAGGACTTTGCCCGAGCAAACACGAGACTTTGCTCGAGAAAAGTCGGACGCCCGTCTTCAAAACAAAGAGACGTTTCATTTCACGGCCAAAATTCATTTTCCCCAAATTCCTCCATCAAAAACCCTAAACCCTCTACTCTCAATTTCCTCTGCCGTTACTTTCGTTTTCGAATCGTTACTCCAAATTGAACCGTTTCGACTGTTCAATCCATCAAACCCAACGATTTTAACCGATCAGATCCTAACTCTTCCCTCCATTTCCTCTTTTTCACGGTCTCCTCGTCGTCGGAATCGTCAGTCGTCATCATCAACAAATTTTCCTCAAATCTTCTTGTCGGACTCTTCATCGTTGATTATGGCTAGTACAAGTGATAAGTCAGCGTCTCAATCTTCTCCGACAAAGAAATCGAGATTCTACCGACCAAAAGTCGCCACCTCCGGCAAACCCCCAAAACAGAGCATCTCCAAATCTTCGGCACAAACGAAATCCTCCACTAAGTCGAAGATATCCGAGAAGTCTAAGACGAGTGTGGACGCTCCGACATCACCAACGACAAGAATGAAGACTGGGTCTTTTCCTACAGGAAAATCCAAACAACACCGATCACCATCTCCATCCTCTCCTAAGTCAGTTGGGTCCCCTGGCCCGTTTGATGAAGTTGGACGAAAAATGATAGAAGATCATCCCCGACCTCTCAAACCATCGCTTAGTCAAAAATCTCAAGGGTCCGGGAGCAAAAAGCTGAAGGTCTCTTTCTCACTCCAATCCGAAGGGTCAGAAAACAAAAAGGATCAATCCCCGACAAATCGACCTCCCGATGGTAAACTCCCAGAACCTTCGCCTAATATGATCACTGCCGATATTTCTGTTGATGATTTCAAGATGTTTGATCACTATTTTGGATCTCGACCATTCTATCCTATTGTGTTTGTCAATTTGGATCATTTCAAGGAAAAGTTTAATTCCGATTTGACAAACTGGTTACTCCAATTTATGCCTCTCTTGAGTATAAGCAAGCCATATTCCCCAGAAGTAGTACGAGTCTTCTACCACAATATGCATATGCAAAAAGAAGGCCAACAAAACTGATGATGATGTGTTAATTACTAAGGTGCGAGATCAGGAAATCAAGCTCACGGCCTACGACCTCAATGTTCTTTTAGGTGTAGTGGAAATTCCTGAAGATCCTCCACGACTCTCTCATGTCGAATGTCATCAAATTTTGTTTCCGGATGTTCAAGTCGAAGGCAAGAAGATCAATGTTACCCCGGCTATGATGAAGGATGAGTAAAGAGTACTCTGGTACATCTACAGTCGCTGCTTGGTTCAGAAAGGTCAGAGCTTCACACATTTTGTGAGGAAAGATTTTGAGCGATTTGCTTCTCTGATTGCTATGGAACCACGAGATTTAGGCAAATGGATTCTGGAGGAGATGATGACATTTATCTCAGAGGCTAAGGTTTGACTTCTTGCTACAATTCCATATCCTTCCTTAGTTTCTCGAATCTTAGAAGTCAAAAATATTTGGTACCTCTCGGATGACAAAGAAGTGTACCCTCCAGTATTTGGGAAGGAGCACATGAAAAGTTTGAGAATCTCATTCACAAAAGCTCAATCTCAAAGCAAAGGCAAAGCACCTCTTTCCTCCTCTCAACCAGATGTTTCTAAGCCAATTGCCTTCCAACCTCCTGATGAAGCTGAGTCCTCCAAAGCCGGACCTTCTTCCACAGCGCCATCCTTCTCTCAGGCTGCTATTCAAACCATTATTGAAACCACAATTCAAAAAGTTGTGGCTCCTATATATCAATCAATGATTGCTTATCAGGATCTCACAAGGTCAATGATGAAAGGTTTCCATGAAGACATGATAGGGTTGAAGTCTCAGATTAGAATACAGGTGGATACAGACTTACAAGACTTCAAGACCGAGATGGAGGAGTCCATGAACAAAAGCTTCTCTATTATCTATGATCAGCAAGAGGAAATCAAGAGGGAAATTCAGACTTTATCTAAGCAACAGTATGGGACCCACAAGATGGTTAGTTACTTTGACTATACCTTAGACAGCTTTGTGAACAGCTTTGATCCCGATGGTCCTACTGGTGATTTCCCTACTCCTCCCTCCACTTCTCCTGTTCCATCTGCTTCTGATCCACTTGGTTCCGCTGGTCCTTCCTTCGCACCCTCTACCACAGTTGATCATTATTCTCTAGGTTCCCTTGTTGATTCTTCCATTGTTCCTCCAACTCCTCCGGATCAGGATCCCCATTTTGACGATGACAAAGGGGGAGAGTAGGTGATTAGGATTTTCAATGTTAGGATATATTGTTGCTATTTAGGATTTTCTTGTTGCTATTTATGATGTTGCTTGCAATCAATATATATATCAGTTATTGACTTCATTACGAGAATCTAGTTCATGCATAACTGATTTGTATAATACTTAATTCAATAATGTTTGAATCTAATCCTAAGAATTGTCATCATCAAAAAGGGGGAGAATGTTAATTCCTATATTTTGATGATCACAATTCCTAGTGGATTGAATTAAGCATGATTAGTTTCTAGTAATCATGCCTGAGCAAAGATAGAACCTTGCCCGAGCAATATCAGACTTCAGTGAAGGAAGAAAAGAAAGGTAACGTAATCATGCCCGAAGCAACCTTCGAAAGCATCAAGAAGCATAACCTTGCCCAAGCAAGGTTATAACCATGCCCGAGCAACATCGAGCTCTCTGAAGAAAAAATAAAGTTCAAAGTGATCATGCCCAAGCAATGTCAGAAAGCATCAGAAAGCATGACCTTGCCCGAGCAAGGTCATAATCTCGCCCGAGCAACATCATGGCAAGAGCAGAATGAACCTTGCTCAAGCAACATCTGAAAACGTCAGGAAGCACGACCTTGCCCGAACAAGGTCGCAGGTCTGCCCGAGCAACTTCGAGACAAAGGCAAAAATCGTCAAATTTAGGAAGCCTTGCCCAAGCAAAGAAGAGAACTTGCCCGAGCATGTTGCCCGAGCAAAGACCAAAAGGCTGCCCGAGCATCATCAAGCTTTAACCTTTGTATGAGTCTTGCCCGAGCAAGAAAGATAGTTTGCTCGAGCAACATCAAGAAGAAACACTTAACTCCTTCACGAAGAAGAACTTGCCCGAGCATGAAGAAATGCTTGCCCAAGCATTATGCTCGAGCAAAGGAAAAAGTCTGCCCAAGCAGACTTACACTCTCTTCCTGAAGTTGCCTCTGTCTGCAGTTTGCCCGAGCAAGAATATGAGCTTGCTCGAGCAACATCGAAAGGAAGTAATTTTGCTGCATATTCAAGAGCTTGCCCGAGCATGAAAAACATCATGCCCGAGCATCATGCCCAAGCAAGGAATTTTCCTTGCCCGAGCATCAGCGAGCAGAAGACATTTTAAACTTCATTTCAAGAAGCTTGCTTGAGCAAGCCAATAATGTTGCCCGAGTAAAGTAGCCCCTGTTTTTGAAAATCATCGTCTGCGTAATTCTTCTGAGCTTAACACTGATCTTATTACTCATGATTTTTACTTATTGAGATTACCAAATGCTTTTAACCAATGTGTTAATGAGTTTCAGATTATCAAGAACCTAATTACCAGCTGATTAGGATAAAGCAATTTGCTCTGACAAAGCATTAAATGAAGTTACCCAAACCGAAGCTAAATTGTTCTGATCGAAGTAAAGCCTCTCTGATATTCTCATTGCACATTAAATGCTATTAGACAACGGATATGCTAAAAGAATGTAAGAGAATGTTTCCCCAACAAATTCCAGCTGTGGCATTCAAACGAACGAAATTGAGGTGAAGTGATTCATCTGTCTCACGGCTACCTTAATGAGTCACAACGGCAGATTATCAAATCTTCTCTAACGGTCATTAATGGCATTCACTATAAATAGGAGAAGCATTGAATTTGGACACCTACCGAAACGCTGAGCAATTAATTTGATTCCAGATTCATTCGTTGTTTCATCTGTCTCATTAAATTCTGAGTGTTCTTCAGTGTTCATTATTATCTGCTCGTGAGGAGTCTTTTAAACACTTATTTATTTCATTCAGTGAGTTATACTTAAGATTGAGGAACCTTAAGTGAGGTTGTATTAATTACAACTTGTAAGGGGGAGTGGAGCGACCATCCTTCGTTTACAGAGAGTGTAATTATTTGAAAGAATAGTGGAATCCCAGGTGTTCTGGGGACTGGACGTAGGTCAGTGAATTGAGACCGAACCAGTATAAACTGTCTTGTGCTCATTTTCTCTTCTCCGTCTCATTCGTGTATTTCTGTATCATCGTGTGTGTTTCAAAAAGAATTTTTGAAATCACCTATTCACCCCCTCTAGGTGATATTCCACCTTCACATCCGGTCATTGTGACTAAATGGGTATTCAAAAAAAATGTGATGAATATGCAATTATAGTCCGTAACAAGGCTAGATTGGTTGCCAAAGGCTATAATCAAGAAGAAGGCATTGATTATGAGGAAACGTATGCTCCAGTGGCTAGATTGGAAGCTATACACGTACTCTTAGCTTTTGCGTGTATCAAAGGATTTAAACTCTATCAAATGGATGTTAAGAGTGCTTTTCTAAACGGTTTCATTCAGGAGGAAGTTTATGTTGAACAACCTCCCGGTTTCGAAAATGAACATCATCTAGATCATGTTTATCGTCTTAAGAAAGCCTTGTATGGTCTTAAACAAGCTCCTAGAGCTTGGTATGAATGTTTAAGTAAATTTCTTTTAGATCAAGGCTTTGTTAGAGGAACAGCAGATACAACATTGTTTATCAAAACCAATAAGCTGAATGAAATCTTGATCGTACAAATATATGTAGATGACATAATATTTGGTGCTACTAATGATTCTCTTTGTGAAGAATTTTCCAAGAAAATACATGGAGAACTTGAGTTGTCCATGATGGGAGAATTGAACTACTTTCTTGGCTTGCAAATCAAACAACGGAAGGATGGAATATTCATTTCACAAACAAAATACCTCTGTGATTTGCTAAAGAAGTTTGAACTGGAAAATTGCAATGGAGCTGACACTCCGATGAGCTCAACTGCTTCTTTGGATGCAGATGAAAAGAAAGGCAAGGACTTCAACATAACCAAATATCAGGGAATGATCGGATCGTTATTATACTTAACTGCGAGTCGGCCTGATATTCAGTTCAATGTGGGAATGTGCGCGAGGTTCCAATCCACCCCTAAAGAATCACATGCTGAACATGTCAAGAGAAGTTTTCGATATCTCTCTGATACAAAAGAATTGGGTCTCTGGTTTCCAAAAGGTCAACAAGAATTCCTGATTGCATACTCAGATTCTGATCATGCTAGATACAAGACTGATAGAAAAAGCATGAGTGGACAATGTGAGTTTCTTGGTGGCTCACTCGTTTCATGGTTTAGCAAGAAGCAAACCACCGTAGTTGTTTCCTCCACCGAAGCTGAGTATGTTGCTGCTTCGAGTTGCTGTGCTCAAGTTCTTTGGCTGAAACAACAATTATCTGACTTGGGAGTCCATCTAAAAGAAATTCTAATCCTATGTGACAACACCAGCACAATAAGCTTGGCAAAGAATCCTGTTCAACATACAAGAACCAAGCACATTGATGTGAGACATCACTTTATCAGAGATCATGTTCAAAAGAAAGATGTGAAAGTGATGTTCATCCCAACCCATCTGCAATTGGCCGATATCTTCACTAAACCGCTGGCTAAAGAACAATTTATGTTCATTCGAAGATAATTGGGAATGGCTAATCCCAACGAATTGTGAGTATATTTCTTCCTAATTAACTAGTTTTAATAAGAATTTACTGACTTTGGCATCAGAGTTTCTAGATTGTTTTATGCAGGATGCTCTGTTCATGAGAATTGAAACAAAGAGTAACAGAGCCATTCTTGTTTGAGCATACAAACAATCTCTACTCGAGCACACTTGTGAAAAAGACAGATAATGAACTGAGTCAGAGAAGATTGCTTGAGCAACCTCTTCAAGCCTGCTCAAGCAACAACAGGAAGCAAGGAAGAGGAAGCAGTCTGCTCGAGCACGCCAAAAAAAACGTTGCTCGAGCAATAATAAAAGAAAACAGTGAGGTAGTTGTTTGCTCGAGCACGAAAAAGCAAGCCAGTCAATCCTACTCGAGCAACGGAGGGATACCTGACAAAAACTGGAAATTGACGAATGCTGCTCGAGAAACCTCATATCCATACTCGAGCATAAGACGATGGCAGACGATTTCCTGAAAGTAGAAGTTCTAATCTTACTGATCAAAGATCCAATCTTCATCCATGAATCAAGTGTTCACAAAACACACTTGATGGGAGGTTGGTTTCGTCATTTAATTTAAATATTTTAAATGCATATGAATGTCCATGCTCGAGGAAGATAAACAGTCTGCTCAGGCAAGAACCCAGCTCGAGTACGCAGAAAACACTGCTCGAGTAACATCGGTCGACAAGGTTTTTAAAAACCTGTGTCGTTTCATTTTGACGGTTCATCTCTTTCTTGAAAATTCCATCGAAACCCTAACACTCACCCCCTCTCATCTGTTACACCTGTTGCAAATCGTTATCTTTCCCTCCAAATTCGTCTTCTTGAATCTTTCTCTCCAAATCTATCTTCTACATCGCCGGTGTTTGAATTTTTTTCCCCAGACTTCCATCTCTGATTCTCTCATGGCAGGTTCAAGTGACAAATCACCTTCCAAACAACCTCCGGCAAAGAAATCGAGATATTATCGTCCTAAAGTCGACGCTTCTTCCAAAACCAGTAAACCCAAGAGCATGACGAATCCATCAGTTTTCAAGGAATCTCAAAAGGCAGTTTCTACTCCTGAATCTCCAAAGCCAACAACACGATTCAAAACTGGGTCTCTACCCAAAAAGGGAAAAAGAACTAAATTGCCTTCGGCATCCGACGATTTTGAGAAGACGTTCGATGAGATTCGTTCTAAGGCCAAAGAAGATATCCCTCAGTTTCCCAAGTCTTCCCTAAGTCAAAAATCTCAAGGCTCAGGAAGCAAGAAACCGAAAGTCTCCTTCTCACTCAAATCTCAAGCCTCTAGAAGCAAGAGAGAGCAAGTCGCTACGAGTCATCCTCCAGATGGGCAATTGCCAGAACCTTCACCGGGTATGATTACTAGTGCAATAGCTGTGGATGATCATTTGCTCTTTGCTCGTTACTTTGAGCGAAGGCCATTCTGTCCAATTGTGTATGTGAATTTGGAGCACTTCAAAAAGGAGTGCAATTTAGACCTGACTGATTGGCTTCTCCAGTTTATTCTGCTTCTCAGCATTAGCAAGCCATATTCGCCTGAGGTTGTTCGAGTCTTTTATCACAATAAGATTCTGCGAGCGAAGATTAACAACGACGATGATGATGTTTTGGTTACCAAGGTTCAGGATCAAGAGATTAAGCTTAAAGCTCACGATCTCAATATTATTCTTGGCATCATCGAACCCCTTGAGGATCCTAGGAAACTTTCTCCTGTTGAGTGTCATCAAATACTCTTTCCTCATGTTTCGCTTGAAGGCATGAAGATAAATGTTACCCCTACTATGATGAAAGATGAGTTCAGGGTTCTCTGGTATGTGTACAGTAGGAGTCTCGTTTAGAAAGGCTAGAGCTTCATCCACTTCGTACAGAGAGGCTTTGAGCGTTTTGCCTCGCTTACTGCCAAGGAACCACGGAATCTTGGTAAATGGATTATGTTAGAGATGATTTCTTTTATCTCTGAGGCTCAGGTCCGGCTTCGTGCAACTATACCTTATCCCTCCTTAGTCTCTTGGATTCTGGAAGCAAACAATATTTGGTACCTCTCGGAAGACAAGGAAGAGTATCCCCCACTGTTTGGTAGAGAGCACATGATTCGACTCAGGATCTCATTCACTGAGGCATTATCCAAGAAAAAGAAAGGTAAAACCCCTGTTACATCTTCTCAGCCTGCTGTCTCCAAACCAGTTGCTCCTCAGCCCTCTATTTCCAAGCCATCAACCTCTCAACCTCCTGATGAAGCAGAGTCTTCAAAGGCTGGGCCCTCTTCCTCTGCTCCTGCACCATCCTTCTCACAAACAGCCATCTAAACCGTTGTTGAAGCCTCAATTCAAAAAGCTATGGCTCCTGTACTAAAATCTCTGGAAGCCTATCAGGCACTTACAAAGATGATGATCAAGGCTTTTTCTGAAGACATGGTAAACTTGAAGTCTAATCTTGGAATGCAAATGGATACAGACCTGCAAGACTTCAAAGCAGAATTAGAGGCAGCATTGGACAAACACTTCTCTATCATATATGATCAGAAGCAAGAAATCAAGAAAGAGATTCAGACTCTCTCCCAACAGCAGTATGGGATTCACAAGGCTGTTCAGGCTTTTGACTTCACTTTAGACAACTTTGTGATGAGTTTTGCTCCTGATGGCCCTGTTGATTTTTTCTACTCCTGATACCTCATCTCCTGTTCCATCTGCTTCTGCACCTTTTAGTTCTGCGGGTCCTCCTTCCATTCCAGCCACAGTGGTTCCTCCTGTTGATCCTTCTACTGTGCCTCTCCCATCTATTTCTATTTCTTCTGATAGTGCTTCTTCCTCTCCTTCCCAATCTGTCCAAGGTTCTCTTTTTGCTGATGACAAAGGGGGAGAGTAGATTTTGATTTATTGAGAGTCTTTTGGATGTTTTGGTTAAGTTTTTTTTATGATCTCATTGTACTGACAATTAGAGAAATGTGAATGAAAAATTATTATTAGCACTATCAATGATATATTATTTTATGCTGATTATCATTTTCACTCAATTCAAAACTTATGGGACTCTTTTTATTTCAAATCATACAATTCAGGATTGTCATCATCAAAAAGGAGGAGAATGTTAGTTCTCAATGTTTTGATGATGAAAAATTCTAAAGTTTTGTATTGAGTCATAATCGTTTAAGTCATGGTTTGCTCGATCAGCACATTGGCCTTGCCCGAGCATCATCGGGATTATTAAGATGAAGAAACTAGTTTTTCTCAAGCAAAAGATTTAGTTTGCCCGAGCAACATCGAGTCAAAAGTAGAATCTATAAGTTGAGCAACCATGCTCGAGTAGCATGCGCCTTCTTCACTACTCTCCTTCTTGCAACAAATTGTGCCCGAGCATAAGAAAATATATGCTCGAGTACCATGCTCGAGCATGGGCAAAAGCTTGCTTGAGCAGTGTCGTTAAAATCTCAAATCTTCTCCTCTGCCTGTCTCTTGCCCGAGCATGAAATATTTCATGCTCGAGCACCATGCTCAAGTAGACAAGAAGTCATGCTCGAGCATAGTCGCTGAATGATCAATCTCTCGCCTCTACCTATGTCTTGCTCGAGCAAGCATAATGTCATGCTCGAGCATCAGCGTAGCAGAACACTTCTCAGCTTCTTGAAGAGAAGCTTACCCGAGCATGATTTTTATCATGCTCGAGCAGACGAAAATCCTTGCTCGAGCATCAGCGAGGTTGCTATAGTTTTATGTGTTTCAAGAGAAGCTTGCCCAAGCAAGCTTGAACTGTTGATCGAGCAAGTCCCCTCTGTCTTTGATATCTCCGATTGCACAATTCATGAAATCACTGTGTTAATTTTATTACTTTAGATTATTGCACATTGCTATTACCAAATGTTTTTAACGAATATGTTTATGAGTTTCAGTTTATTTAAACATGGATTAACAACATATTTGAATAAAGCAAAACGTGTGTCAGAGAAGCATTAAATGCAGTTGCCAAACCGGGTGATAATCTCCGTAACCAATACTCTGATCAATGTAAAGCTTTCACTTCTATTCCGTCTGCGCTATTAATGCTATCTCCCAACGGACACAACAAACGAAATAAAGAATATCTGCGAAGGACAAAGGACTTACATCAAATGTGTCCAGCGAAGTTTCATCTATCTAACGGACACATTCAAGACACTCAACGGCTATTCTTCAAAGCTTCTTCAACGTCTTTGATTGCAACATCTAAAAATAGACGAAGCATTGAATTGGCCAACTACCGAAACACTGTGCATTCAATTTGAACTTACTGCAATCTTATGTTTCAACTGTCTCATTAATATCTTCGGATATTTTGCTATACGTCAGTGTTTATCAATATTTACTAAGTGAGGAGTTCTCAAACACCATTTAATTCTTTTAGTTGTCAAAATCTTAAGGTTGTGGAACCTTAAGTGTGGGTGTATCAATTACAACTTGTAATGGGGAGTGAGTCCAAGAGTGAGAGGATCATCCTTCATTTACAGAGTGTGTAATTATCTTTGGAAGATTAGTGGAAATCCCAAGGTGTGCTTGGGGACTGGATGTAGGTCAAAATATTAGACCGAACCAGTATAAATTGATCTGTGTCCATTTTCTCTTCTCACACTTGCATTTCTCTACAGTACGAAAAAAAAAATATTCACCTATTCACCCCCTCTAGGTGATATTCCAATCTTCACAAAGAAGAAGGAAGAGTGAAGAAAGAAGAGCCTTCATCATATTAGTTAGAGAAATGAAGAAACTATGAAGTTGAATTATGAAGAGGGATTAAATGGAAGAAAGAATAACTTAGAAGCCAAGAAAAGAAAGAAGTTATCAAGATGGTTTGTTGAGAATAATCAAGAAGAAGAAAAGAGATTGAAGAAAGAATAACTTGCAAAAAAACAACGAGAATATCAAGATTAAAGTCCTTAGATATTATATTGGAGGTCTTTATGGTTAAATGAAGGTTGGAATGTGATGAGTCATATTTATGTCATGTTTTCCGTATGTGTTTGGACTATTTTGAATGATAAATCTGAGCTTTATTGTGTGCTATCTGATAGAAAGTCTAAGAATTCATGCACATAAGGAAATAGAAGATAGATCCTACATAGTCATATACTATTATTCTAGATGTGCATAAGAAAAGGACAACTTTATGGTCTGCCGTGAAAGCGCATAACGAAGCAGATACAATGCTATAGCATATTGTACGCTTACAACTATGCCAATAATACAATGTGACCGCTATGCTTTAGCATCATAAGTGATGCAGAATTATGCGCTACGTTACTCCAACCTTTCCTCACAAGTTTTCAGGAAATTAAGACAGGTCATCCAGACAGACGTTAAATAGCAGTTGAGTTGACTGACATTGAATCTAAAAGATGTGGAGAATCGAGAGAAAGATTTGAAGAATCCCACAGTATTAAAAGAAAGATCAATCAACCAAATCTAGGGATTTGGACCAAACAGATTTGGAAGGCCCAACTCATTGGACATATGACGCAAGAAAATCTAACTATAAAAGGAAAGCGCGACAAAACCTGAGGGGGTCGTTGAAATCATGAGAGTCAAGCAGTCAACACAATTCCAATCTGACTGAACTCACACTGAAGGAATAAGAGAGAGAATACCGATTGAGAGGACAGTAGACCAGACCTAACTCTTCCCTGGAGCAAGACGGATCGTAGAAGATGTGAAGCCGTCGCGTGATAGGATGCCTCTTACGCCGTCAACCTTTCCAACGAGCTTATTTGTTTCTTTCATTTATTTTATTTCCATTAGCTGTTCTATATTACTCTATTCTATATACACAGCCACCAGTGCAGCCTTTGCTCCTCCTAGCTGACCAGAGACTTAGTTGTTTTGTTCTTTTTTTTAGACGGTAGGGCCCTTTTGACTACTCTCGAATATAATATACTATGTATCGCCCTGTTCTCTAGTTCCACTCAACTGTGTTTCTCTTGATTATTGTTTACTCGTTTCACTTTTCACACACCGTCATTTACCCGTGCATCTTCTTTCCCTCCTCTCGCTTCTTGGCTGTAATGGGGACATTGCAGCAAATAAGTGTGGGGAAGGGCTGTGTGCTATTTGATTATGTGTGTGCAAATTTGAGTTACAAATGACTAACTTAGCTCTCTGTGATTCGGGAAAAACAAAAATTTTGAACTTTTAACATGACATTAGACTATGAACAGAAACCTATAGCAGTATAGCAATTGTTTGCATAACTAGGTAGAATAAAATTGTCATAGGGGAATTGGGTAGGAATTCTTACAACACAGCGGATTAAAATTTTTAGAATCTCGTCCCGAGGATCACTCAGGTGCGTTTAAATCAAGACTAAGGGAATCCGAAATTACCTTCAGTGAACCCGTTCGCGTCTCGTTCCCTTTGAACTGGTGGGCTACCTCCTCGATCAGCAGAAGACGACTCGTTGAATCGGCTTCCTCTACCGGTATCCACACAAACAATTTCCCGAACACGGCTACGGCAGCGTGCTAGCACTTCTTGTGTGTCTCTCTCTCTGATTCTGTTCACCTAGGTCATTGGTTTCTCGTTTTTTGGCCTATTCATCCACACACAAAAAACTGCCTCATAAGTTCTGTCCGTTACAAAACCAATCAGCCCATTATGTGAATTAATGCGTATTAATGTACAATCAATCTGCATTAATGTACAATCAATACTCATTAAGCTTGAATTTCGAATTTCAAAATCGATCTTTGAAATCTGAATTTCGAATTCTTGGATTTTTTTAAAAAAATATATTAATTAAATCTATCTGATAGATCTAATCTAATGTATTTATTTAATGCAAATTAAAAGCCTTCTGATTTAATTTATCTCTATAAATCAAATCCGAGAAATAATATCCATCTATTTAATTAATTATGAGAAACCATATCTCAATTTAATTTAAAAGAGATATCGATATTCTTATTCGAATATTAAACGAGATACAATATCTCTATTTGTTTTAGATATTTAATTTATCAAATAAATTAAATACAAAACAAATATTATATACAATAATATTATAATCTCCATTAATAATATTAATATATATATATATTAATTTCGAATTTTTTTAATAAATATATATTTATCCTAGATTAAATTTAGTATTCATTAATTCCGCATTAATCGAGATTCAATGAACCGGACACAAATGCTCGTGTTGAGTTATTCTTGTGTGCGACCCTGCAGGCCCATATGAGATTGGCAGTGGGCCAAAACTGTATCAGCCCACAAGTCGCAAGCGGCCTCTAGCAAGACATTGCGACTACCCAATTCACATGGGGATCGATGTCACGATACAACCTTATCATACAACCATGTCACGTCCCTTTTGTCACGCGATAATTTGGTCAAGGATGAGGCATGGACAATGTCAACTTCCTATTCTTGTCCATTACTTTCTCGATTCTCGAGTAGTCTAATAAGTGAAATGGAAACTCCTTTCCAACATAGTATGGCCATACATTTCTTCGACTCACTCATCGAGGGGCCCAAGTATTATCTCTACAAATGTGAGGGACAAATTCCATCTTGACCATTCACATTCCTCCGCATGAAAACCACCGATCCCGATCCCGGCCTTTATCATCACCCGGTCAAAGGTGACTTTTGACTAGGTCAAAGATTAATGATTCATCATGTAGGAATCCATGATGATCTCAGTCATAGGGGCGTTGTGACGCGGTTATACATGAGACAAGCTTATGACTAGATCCATGCAGCTTTCTCCTAGTGGGTCGGTCCAAGACCTTGTACTCTTACAAGTGCCCATGACTTTGATTGTATCTCCATATCTCATCAAAGTCATATCGGGTCTTAACTCATCTTCGCTCCCGTAGATGACCGACGAGGACATTTAGGATAATCTATAAGATATATCTAGGGATGCAGTTATCAATACAAACATGCAAACGAAAATGATAACAAAAAGAGAATACTATAAATATCCTAAACATTCATTGTACAATGACTTGCCCCTAGGGCATAATTTCCAACAAATTGAACCATGTAGGCTTGGGAAACTGACAGAACTGGATTATTCAGTGTAGGGCAAAGTGACAGTGAGGCAAATTACAAAGTGAGCCATATGGAAGGAAGTTTTTAGCCTAATTTTGCATAATTTTGTGAGCGTGCTTGCTAGTATTAAGAACCTTCTTCGGTTTGTCTTATTTCTCTGGCTTTGATATCCTGCATCTGAATGGAACTGCATAAGACAAAGGCATTCATTTTTCACCCACAAATCCCATACACAAGCCACTGTTATCATACTTTTATTGTCATCCCCTTGATCCACACACGTACTGCTATAATAGAAAACAGATAGTCATTTGATGAAGAGATGCGCGTCACAATGTTGTAGCATAATGCCCATAGTACAAACGTCGTGGCAAAGTGATGCTTGCAAATAAATAAATAAATAAATATTTTTGTAGTAGTATAAAACATAACCACTAAATATGGCTTATTAAAATGCCGCATCATGACTACTTGTTCTAAAGAATTTTCTAGCCCCTTGCTATAACATGTTTCATTTTCAATAAACATCCCACACACACTGCCACTACATGCATTACAGCCTAAAAAGACCTTTTGTTGCAGTTAAGTTTAGATACTGGGAAGCTGTTAGTTCTCTATGTGTTTTGATGATGACAGACATTTGTAAACTAAATGAAGTTAATGGTTAAGTTAAAAATGTTTGAAATTTGTTCAAACTAAACCAATAACCTACTGTCAAAGGTTAACTCGAGTTAAGAGATGTAAAACTCAAGTTTACTCATGGCAGGGAGCTTTCAAAGATTTTTGAACTTAACTTGACTGAAGTTTCAGAATGCAAAACTCAAGTTAGTGCTTGGCCGAAAGTTTTCAAAGCTTTTACATTCTAAAGTAAAATCGAGCCAATTATTGTTAAACTTGAGTTAGTTCAAGCCTGAGAGTTTTCACAATATTTTGAACCTAAAGTTACTCGAGCCTGTTCTTGGAAACTCTAGTCAGAGTTTGTGGACTTAAACCTATTTTCAAAATTAAAGTAGTCCTAAACTCGAGTTAATCACTTAATGACTCGACTTAATGCGATCTCAAAACGTTTTCAAAATGCTATCACGAAGCTCATTTCGAAAGAAGATCTAAACTCAAGTGAACAATAATAAACTCGAGTCATACACTTAAGTGTAACATTTTAAACCCAAATTTCAATCATACAAAGACATATTCATTTTAACTTTAAATCTATTTTCAAAGATGATCATGTGACTCGAGCCTAAAATGTTAAACTCGAGTCATGCACTCTAGTTTGCTTAAACAAACTCGAATGTAAAGCGTCTCTGTTTTGAAATCACCATGTATCTATTTGTAAAATCTTCATGTATGATCTATATACTTCATATCATCTCTCATTACTATTCCTAACTATGTTTAATCAATTTGCTAGTAAGTTTCAGATGATCAAACAAGTGTTTAAATGAAGATTAGCCAAAAAAAATGATGATGTCAGAGCATTAAATGTTGGACCAGAAAACTAAGCACGAATTTTGCAAATCACTCTCTGCACATTCCAAAGGCTTTAATGTTTTCTTTCCTCTTCTGAATGCCAGATCATCCAACGGATTTATTTCAAGGAAAGTCAACAAAGAAAGCTTGGGCATCTGGGTTAAATCAAAATGACAAAGTAAATGCACTTGGTTCAACCTAATAGCTCTTTTGATGCTTCCAATAGTTGTATCAAGATTTCCAATGGTCATTAAATGCTTCCAACATATATAAGCTAAAGCATTCAATTCTCAACAACCAAGAGAGACAAGAATGCAAAAACGATCAACTTGCATTTACTGTTCCACTTTCAAGTGTAATATCTACTGATATATATATTCTTCAGTGTTTATCAATATGCTATTTTAGAGAGTTTATTATTGAATCATTATTCTTGTAAGAATCTCAAAGTTGTGGGACTTTGAGATTGGGTTATTAGTTTACAACTTGTAAGGGGGAGTGTATCCTAGTGAGATGATAACTTTTTAGTATAAAGTGTGTAATTGATTGATGTGTTAGTGAAAATCCCAAAGAGTCTAGGGATTGGACGTATGTCAAGAGTTGAGATCGAACCAGGATAAATCCTTGTGTTCATCTTCTTCTATCCGCTCTCTCTGTTAGTCTCTATTTTGTGGTGACAATCTGGGCTTATCAAAAAGACTTTTAAAATCCTTAATTCACCCCCTCTTGGTGATATTCTGCCATTTACAGAAGCAACCTTAGAATTTTTACAAGCCTGTAGAACTTCTAGGCTAGTATGGCAGATAGAAACAAATATCCATATATGAGAGAATGAATATACACTTCACCCGAGAGCCTTTTGACGCTCCCATGCTAGAGCAATGCCCTTCATCATGTTTACCAGTACTAGGTAGAGGGATTGTTTAGACAGATAAACTGAACTTAAGAAAATGATAGGATACATGGTTCCTAAGACAAGCTCACAGCTGCAAGGTTATTTTCTACTCTATATTTTTCTCTTGCATTGCCCAGGAGTGCAAAAAAAAAGCTAAATGTGGGGGAGTTTAATGAGTCATATTTATGCCATGTGTTCTCTATGTGTTTGGACTGTTTTGAATTATAAATATGAGTTTTATTGTGTGCTATCTAATAGAATATCTAAGAATTCATGCACATAGGAAAATAGAGGATATATCCTACAAAATGTTGTATTCGTACTATTATCCTGCTCATGTGCATAAGAAAAGGACCACTTTATGGTTTGTCGTGAAAACACATAACAAAGTTGATACAATGCTATAGCATATCGTATGCTCACACTTGTGCTAGCAATACAATGCGACCACTATGTTGTTGTTGGGATCTGTACATGCAGCGGAAGGATTCTCATCCATAAAAACTTACGAATCCCATCGGAGGATCCATCAACGACGTTTAAATCAAGGTTCGTTAGAAACAATACCTATGCGAAATTCGTGAGCGTCCTACGTTCGATTTGATCTGGTGGGCTACCTACTCGATCAACAGGAGCAGACTCTGCGAATCTCCTCCCTCTACCGGTATCCACACGAACAGCCTCCAACACTGACGGCAGCGTGCTAGCGTCTTCAGTATTTTCGTGTCTCTCTATTTTCTCTCTAGGCTTTCTCGCGACTTTTCTAATTCATCCGTCTACTTAATACGACTAGATCAATATCTATTATAGAGCTTCTAAAACCCTAATAAGCCGTATTAAAATATTCAAAATTAATCCAATTAATCTTTATTAAAATAATATATTAATTTTAGATCTAATCTAATATATTAATTTAATTTAAATTATAATAATATATTAGCTTATTTTTATTATAATCTACTTATAAGTAAATAGGCCAAACAAGATCTAATCTTATAATTATATATTTTTAATTTAATTTAAAAATTATAGCTTATTTTTAAGCTCTTTTTATAAGCTCTTTTTTAAAAAAAAAAAAAAACTTGTAATCTCTCGATCAAACAATACCGCGACCGCGCGCCATCAGATTTAATTTATCTTTATAAATTAAATCTGAGATATAATATCTTTTATTTAATTAAATATGCTTAGATAAAAATTTTGTTACTTATTTTTAATTTATATAACTTTTTATATAATCACCAAACAACTTTTCTTTTTTTAGCTTTAGCTTAAAAATAAGATGATCCAAACGGGCTCTTAATTTATCTTTATAAAATCTTTTATTTAATTAAATATGAGATACTATATCTCAATTTAATTAAATCGAGATACCATATCTCAATTTATTATAGTTATTTAATTTATTAAATAAATTAAATACTATATATAATAATATTATTATCTATAAATAATATCATTATTAATTTCAAATTTAATAATATATATATCTATATTCATCCTAGATTAAATACATTATTCATTAAAATCTTAGACATATCTAAGATTCAATGAATCTAGACACTTTTGCTCGTGTTGGGGTATTCTTGTGTGCGACCCTGCAAGCCCACATGAGATTGGTAGCGGGCCAATACTGTGCCAGCCCACAAGTCGCAAGCGGCCTCTAGCAAGACATTGCGACTACCCAATTCATATGGGGATCGATAATATGAAACAACCTATCATACAACCATGTCATGTCCCTTTTGTCACGCGATAATTTGGTCAAGGATGATGCATGGATAATGTCAACTTCTTCTTCTTGACCATTACTTTCTCAAGTTTTGAGTAGTCTAACAATTGAAATGGAAACTCCTTTCCATCGTAGTATGGCCATACATTTCTCAGACTCACTCATCGAGGGGCCCAGTATTATCTCTCTACAAATGTGAGGGACAAATTCCATCTTGACCATTCACATTCCTCTTCATGAAAACCATTGATCCCGATCCAAGCCTTTATCATCACCTGGTCAAAGGTTGTTAGACTAGGCTATCACCCAAGAGGGGAGTGAATTGGGTGTTCGATAAAAACTTTTGGAACTTTGAAAATATTTTCGCAATTTGGTGAAATTAGTTTGTATAACAGTAATGATTTATAGAACAATAAACAGTCATTCAAACATATATGCTGAGAATATAAGAGATAAGGGAAGAGAATATGCAACCGAGATTTATCTTGGTTCGGCCCAATCCTTGACCTACGTCCAGTCCCAAGCTCCACTTGAGATTTTCAATCCACTATCCTCTTGTTTAATCCGGCACAAGAGAAGCCTTTACAATCCCACAAGTTCACATAGGTACTTGTGAAGCCGAATCTCTCTCGAGATACTCCCCCTTACAACCCGTAAGGTTACAATGCTTCCCACTCAAGATTACCCAATCTTGAGTAACTCTCAAATGATAAGATGATTACAATAAATCTTCTCTCTCGAAGTGATAATAATAAACACCGAAGTACAATACAAATTATTTCACTCTCTATAGAAGTTTATATGATCATTGAGATAAATAGAGAGTAAGCGATATGAAAATCAGAGTATTGGCATTTCAAAGATGTAAGCTCGTATCATCATCTTTCTCCGTCTTGAATGAGTCTATACTTATAGACAACTGATATTAGTTCGTTGAAGCATTGTTCTCATGTAGAATATTACCGTTGTAAGTTTCAGTCTGTTGGAGAAATAGCCGTTGGAGCTTCTGACGTCATCATCTACTTTTTGATAATCCTTTGTTTGATCGTCTGAAACTTGCTAATAAACATGATTAATAGCATTGAGGGGGGGTGAATTGGGGATTTTAAAAATTCTTTTCAGATCACCCACACAACAGATTCTTAACCAAGGTAAATGGAGTTAGAGAAGAAGAGCTTGACACAGAAGATTTATACTGGTTCGGTCTTAACTCTTGACCTACGTCCAGTACCCAGACTCTGTGGGTTTTTCTACTATCACTCAAATCAGATACACACTCTGTACTCGAAAGTTATCCTCTCTCTATGATACATTCCCCCTTACAAGTTGTAATATGATAACCCAACCTCAAAGTCCCACAACTTTGAGATTCTTACAAAGAATGATTTACAGAAATGAACTCTCTCAAAGAGTGAATAAAGATAAGCACTGAAGCACAATGTATCAAAGATACAAATAAGAAATATAAGCATAAAAAAGACCGATGTTTTGTATGCGTTTTGTGTGTGTGTCTTCTCTACCTGCGACTTCAAAGCTTCATGTATTTATACCTGGATTAAAGCTTGTGAACGTTGTAGATCCGTTGAGACTTGATCTAATTCGAAAATATAGTCTGTTGATAGTGTGTCTCCATGAATCTAGATGTTGTGAACAAATTTGTTTGAATATGGTTGTCAGAAAGATTTGAATATTTGAAATTTGGCTCTTCAAGAAAGTCTCCCATGCTTGTTATGTTTGGTGGAGGTAATTGAAAATAATGTTGTCCAGTTGCTTTAGGATGGTGGAGCTTGCTTTTCTGTCTTGGAGAATGGGTGTCTTGTCTATCCGGGTTGTAACCATTGTCTTGGGAGAAGAAGATATAATATTATATTGCAAGTTGTCCAAGTTGTTGTCTTAAAGTCTTTTTAAAACAAACCTAGATCTCTTGAAATCTCATAAGCAACCGGTTAAATCTGGTTAGGAAATATTGATATGAATCATATAAATCATAAGCAACCATTTCGCATAATCAAGCTAAAGCATAAATCAAACTGGGCAAAAATACTCAGATGCGTCATTTCTCTCTGTTTGGTGAAACCTCGAGTTTTGGACTGTTGTGAGTAAAGATGATTTAAGTCCAAAACATCAAACCTGGAGGTTTCTACCCAAAACTGGAGGTTTTCGAAACAGCGAAAAATGTCACCCTTTCTGTTTGACAAATACTCGAGGTTTTATTAGAAACCTCGAGGTTTCATTTGAATATGAAACTCTTGGAAAAATTGCGCCAATGTAAACCTGAAGGTTTCCTGGGAAACCTGGAGGTTTCTAAAACCAGTGAAAGTCGTTTGCTCTCTGGATGCCAAAACCTTGAGGTTTTATATCAAAACTCGAGGTTTCACTCAAATGTGGAAATACTGAGTTTTTGCGCCAAAAACAGAAACCTGGAGGTTTGAGAGTAAAACTGGAGGTTTTATAAACTTGGAAAACATAGATCCTTTCTGCCTGGACAAACCTCGAGGTTTGTAACCTCGAGTTTTCACAATCTTGAGAAAACTGGCTATACTCAAACCTGGAGGTTTTCAACGAAACTGGAGGTTTTGAAAACTGGCGATAATTTGAGCTTTCTCGCTAGATCAAAACCTCGAGGTTTCTTATCAAACCTCGAGGTTTCACAAATTTTGTGAAACCCGAAATTTAAAACCCGGAGGTTTCTATGGAAACCCGGAGGTTTCTCTCGGAAACCCGGAGTTTTGCTTTTTCCGAAAGCTTATGTTCTTCTTCTCGTAAGGCCAAACCTCGAGGTTTCTATGCAAACCTCGAGTTTTGCTCTTACAAAGGGGTTTTACAATATTTGAGAGCAAAACTTCATGCTTTGTTTACAATTATTGAAGATCATCAAAACCCTTAGAGAACTAACATTCATCTGTTCTGAAGTTCCAAGCTCGAGCTTACTTATCCAAGCTCGAGTTTGCTCTTCTTTTAAACCTTGAGTTTTGCCTCTGGAAGTCTCAAGCTCGAGCTTGTAAGTGAGTAAGCTCGAGTTTAGCATTTGTCGGGAAACATGTTTGAAATCATTTTGAGAGCCAAAATGGAAAAACGCAAGCTTGAGCTTATTAGTGAGTAAGCTCGAGTTTGGCACTATTCATGGCAAAAATAATTTTAGTTCACAAAATGCAAGCTTGAGCTAGAGGTGTAAACTTGAGTTTGCTAAGCTCAAAATATGACATTGCTCTCTGTCTCGACCCAAGCTTGAGCTTGCAAGGGCAAGCTCGAGTTTGTCACAAATGTTAACATCTTTGAAAAGTTTCGTGACGCAAGTTTTGAGTTTACAACTCCAGGACTTGAGTTTACTCTTTGAAAGGAAAACTTGAAAACTTTCTGCTGGTTCAATCTCGAGCTTGGGATGCCAAGCTCGAGTTTACAACTTTTGTAAACTCACAAACTCTACAGAAAAACGATAAGCTCAAGTTTAAAGGATTCTGCCAGAGGTAAGCGCGAGCTTGTAATCTCAAGCTCGAGTTTACATATTTGTAAACTTAGTGAGAACAGTCTCCGGAAGAGGCAAGCTTGATCTTAAAACTAATAAGCTTGAGTTTGCAATTTGAGTAACTTGATAAAATCTCAAACCTTCGTAAGCTCAAGCTTACAAGTGCAAGCTCGAGCTTACTCGCATATGAGTAAACTTTTGAAAACCTTCAAGCTCAAGTTTATGGACCAAGCTCAAGTTTAGAAAATGCAAAATAGCTTGGTTTACTTTCTGTAAGGGGCAAGCTAGAGTTTGGAGAGCCAAGCTCGAGTTTGGTGCTGACAGAATGTTTTTGAATTGCAAACAACATGATTTACCAATCTTTAACAAAAATAATTCTCTAATGTTTACAATTGTTATTAATCATCAAAACACATTGAGAACTAACATTTTCTTCATAGAGCTCTCCATAAAGCATATCTCAACTTCAATGATGGAGCGTGAAAGCATTATTCCTCAATTTGATAGTTTCTCCTTGTAATATGTTGAGGAATGTCCTTGCACAAAACGAAATCTCCTACTATAATTGTAAAATTTTCTTGCAAGAGAGAAATATGTTAGTTCATACCAAATGTAATTCCATAGTGATACCTCTACCATGGCATTACATTGGTATCTCAGCCGCTAATTTATGCATCGCCTCATGGCTTGTGCAACCAGCTGTCAAAATATCCCTTTCTATATAATATTTTCAAGATAAGATATTTTCAATTATAAGATTAACTCATCATCAAAACTAATAAAAGATAATGAATGCAGATGAGTATGCTTAAAAGGGTTTTCTTCAAATAATGGAGATGAGCTCTTTAAGATATAATATACATGAGAATGTGAAGCTCCCCCTTAATGAATGCATGACTAAAAATATAAAACTCCCTTTAATGATACTAAGTATGAAGAAATCACTTATACTTTTATGATGATAAAATTGTTTAAAGCATAAGGATCATTTTAAAAATGAGTTTGCTCAGGCTAAATTCATAAAATACGATGAAATTGAAATCAAGTTAGCCTAGCATGGTTATGATTTATGCATGTTACAATACCTCACTCAAGTAATATCGTAATTACTTGAGTCATAATCCTCTATTATCCATTGATGGATCACTGGCTAGCCACTATCTGATGATGTGATCAATACTGAAGATCTCCTGATTTGATGCATAAGGATGAGTTTCTGTGAAGTGTGGGTTGATCAATTCATAGAGTTGTCTGATCTCGTCATTCACAGAAGGGATGAACTTCAATATCGTTTGTGGCAAGCTCAGTGTAGAATTGATGAAGTTCCTTTCTCACATAGCTCGAGTGGTTTGATGTCCATGACTTTGTAGTTCACACGAGAGGAACTTACATGCTTATCTTCCCAGTTCGAACTTAACTTCTTAGTTTGAACTTAACATCCCAGTTCGAACTTAACTTCTTAGTTTGAACTTAACATCCCAGTAAGTCAAACTTGAAGTTATTTTCCTTTTACCTCAAGGCATCTTATCTTGAAGTTACAACTTTGTAACTTCAAATTACACAATAGTTGAATTAACTCGAGGCACAAGGATCAGCAAATGGAGTTATTCTTTACTCTGTTAGCCTCTGTTTTTCATCTTCTAAACAGAGTCCTACAAAACAACAATATATGCTCTTTGGTACCCTATGTTACTTGGGTCCACATAAGATTAGACAAGACAACTCTTATGCACTTATAGAATTAAATCAACAATGGTGATATCCAATTAGTTCATGTCACTTAGCATACAGGTCAACGAATAAATGATACCAAGAAAATTATTTCTCAATGACAATTTGGAAATATACTTTAAGTAGAAAAATATGTCATTGATATGAATCTCAGTAATCCATGGATGAGATAAAAATTTCAAAAATGATCATGAAACATGCAGATTGTTTCAAATCTCAAATGTTCTTTCAAACATTGATGATGTATTAAAAAACAATTATATGAAAGATTCATTTTTGAAATATGTTTAAAATCGATGCACACGCTAAAAATGGTGGAAGTCAACTTGTTAAAGAACATGTCAGAGTGCTTCAATATTTGGAAAACATGTCGAACATTGAAGTTAACACGTTGAAGAATTTCTCAAAAGCAAAAGTCATAAGGAACATGAATTAGCCAAAAAAGCTAAGTATGATAGGAATATATAGGCACAATGATTTTGCTATTGACCAGAAGATAATTTTGCCTCTTAGAAATATATGAACATTCAGGACAAGAATTTGAATATAGTTACTCAAAAATGGATGAAGACAAAGTTGATGTATTTGAGTAACAAAATGACTACTAGGATTCATGGAAGATGAAGCACATACTCATTAGTCCAAATGACGAGAGTTCCAGAAAGTCATCCTAATAAGCTATTCCACTAGAGGTTAGTGTATTAACACTCAATGCATTAATAATCATTCATAAATCATGGAATAACTCGGCCAACTAAGAATTCATCCAATAAGCATAAGATTTTCACAAATTGAATTCTTTTCTGGAGATAAACTTGAGACTCGTATAGATGATCGATGAGACTAAAGAGTTCAAGTATCACATTGAATTTCAAATATCAATATGTGAATGACAGGGAAAACTCAACTGGAAAAATTTGAGGCATATCTGACATTCAACATACAAAGATTTAACTTCCAATTTTGAAACATCATTTGAATGCATTCAAGGTATGAATATTTTTCAAAAGCATTTGTATGCATTTTTACAAAAGAGAGTGACTTGAAATCCAAACAAATTTTAGAATTGTGCATTTCAAAAACGTAAACTCAGAAAGTTATGCACAAATTCACTTATGGTCCATTTAGCAATCTGGAAAATATTTTGAAAAACATAAATGATTGATTGCTAATGGAATGCAATGATGGACAAGTATTCATTACCCAAAAATGAATATATAATTACAGTATGATGTAAGAATTAGATATCACCGTAATTCCTCTTGTCCTTATATTATCTTTGAAAGACGGAATATCACCAAGAGGGGGGGTGAATTGGGGATATAAAATTTTCTCGCAAAAATGCTCTGTTGGGATAGTGCAAAACAGGATAAACAGAGTAAGGGTAAGAGAGATTTAACACAATGGATTTATACCGGTTCGGTCCAACTCTTGACCTACATCCAAATTCCCGTAAACACTCGAGATTTCACTATCTAGAAACTTGATTACACACTCAGAATCCCCGAGTAATCCTCTCACTAGACTTACTCCTCTTTACAAGCCGTAACCAAATAACCCTGCACACAATTACACACTCGTAAACGAAGGACGATCCTCACGTACTCCACTCCCCCTTACAAGTTGTAATTGATACACCCTCTCTTAAGGTTCCTCAACCTTAAGATTCAACCGATAAACAAATATTCAAATAGTGTTTAACTCCTCACCGAGTAGATAAATGATAAACACCGAAGTACAAGAATATTCGAAGATATTAAATGAAACTAATGAAATGTAAGATTGCAATAATATCAAATTGAATGCACATCGTTTCCCTCTCACACTTGTAGATTTGAATGCTTCTAACATTTATAGTTGGTGGCATTTATGTCCGTTGTAGAAGCTTGAAGTTATCCGTTGAGACTCTTTGAATTAGCCGTTGAGTGTAATAAATATTTCCGTTGAAATTACGTTGCTCTGTTTCTTCGTATTTCTCTGACATTTGTCCGTTATTCTCTCTTGACATTCTTTATTCAAAATGTCCGTTGGGATTAGTTGAGAATGTAAGAGGAAAGTAGTAGAGAAGCTTTAATGGTGCCAGGAGGTCATCTCGAAGGGTGAATATGTCGCGTTGCATTAAATGCGTCCGACACATGCTTCCTTATTTTCAAATTAGCGTTAATCCCCATAAAACTCTTTCGAAAACCATTAGCAAACTGGTTAAATGCAATTGGTAATAGTAATTACAGAGGATACAAGGTATATAAACCATAACAAGAGCTTTGACAAAGATTGGAATATGATTTGCAAACCGACATAGTTTGGCTAGAGTCGATTCTTTTGGCTGAGCCAACTTCAAAGTGGTGAAACTTGCTAGGCTAGAGTCACAAGATATTGGCTCAAGTTTTGGTTGACACTCCAGGCATATGATGAAGGCTGGAGTCAAATAGATCAGATGTAACGTGCTAGGCTTGAGTCAAAAGTATTTTGGCTAGAGTCTAGGTTGAAACTCAAGTCACGGTTTGTAGGCTAGAGTCAAATCACTCTATGGAACCACCCTTGGCTCGAGTCATAATTCTCTGGCTTTAGTTTGGGTGAAGACTCGAGGCATAATGCGTAGGCTAGAGGTAAAAAATGATGTTTGAAATTAACGGTCGTAAACTTGGTCGGAGCCAATGCTCTTTGGCTAGAGTTCGTGGCTTGGCTCGAGTCGCCGCACTGGCTAGAGCCAACGTTTGCTTTTTCTCAAATGTAGAGAGGATATTGGCTCGAGTCGATAACTTTGGCCGGAGTCAAGGGCTTGGCTCGAGTCGCCTAATTGGCTAGAGCCAAGATTTGTACTCTATCAAATTTAGCTAAGGACTTGGCCGGAGCCACCGAGGTGGCCGGAGCCAATCCGACGATAAAATTGCAGATTAATTTTCACAATGGTAAATGAACCTTGTTGATCAAGTTCCTTTTACAATGGTTAGTTATCATCAAAACAATCATTTGGAGCTAACATTCTCCCCCTTTTTGATGATGACAACCTTTGTAAATTTTTTAAACATTTAGAAGTCAAGAAAGGTGTTTTACACAATTTTAGCAAGTGTTGAAAATGAGACAGAACATAATACAGCCCAGTAAACAATATAAACAATATAGATGACATATCATGTAATCATAATAGATAACAACATGTAATTATCAGAGATAACAGCATTCCATTGATAGTTAAGTCAGATACATTAGATTGAGAGAGACAAAATAAAGATGAACTATCGCATAACTTGACATACAAAAGGAAGCAACATAACAAAAAGTAAACAGAAAGTTTTGTCAAGTAAGCTTCAAAAAAATTCACAGAAAGTTTGTCTCTTCTTCACAAAAAGTTTGTCTCTTGACTCTCCCTTGATTCTCTTGACTTCTTCTATCTCTCCCCCTTTGGCATCAGTCAAAAAGGAAGATTCAGAGGTGGAAGCTGGAAGCGAGATGAGAAGGGATGAGGGGAAAGGCAGAGGAGATAAAAAAATGTGAGAGACACTTGAGAAACAATAGGTTCAGGTTTATTAATTGGAGAATCAGGATCACTGTCATCAAAGAGGTCAGCAGTAGAAGTACCAAAATAGGTTATCTTGATGGGTGAAGCTTTTGGAGATGGAAAAAGGGTAGTGGCAGGAGTGGGAAGAATGATAGTAGCAGGGGTGGTAATGGAAGTGGAGATAACAGGAGTGGAGAGAATGGAAGTTTGATGGTGAGAGGGCGAGAGAATAGGTGATGAAGGAGAGGATGGCTTTGGGGAAACGTGAGGAATGCCAAGACCAGGAGCAACCAATGAAGATTGTTGTTGCTGAAATGCTTGAAGTTTCTGAACCTTATGAATCAAGGTCCACAAGGTGTTATGGACATTGGTGAGACTGGCACAATGATCGCCAATATGACCACTTAAGCTACCCACTTCTTCTTTGATGTCAACTAAGTCATCTTGAATCTGAGCAATATCTTCCACTAGTTGAGCAATCTGTGTTTCAAGCTTTACACAGAGAGAATTCTGAGCAGCAACAGAAATAAGGAAAGGATCCAAACTATCCGCTATAGCCTTCTCAACAATATATTTGAAGTGTGCTCCCTGAGAGAATGGGTGCATAGAGGAGTGATCTCGGATCGGTATGGATTGAGCTCGGATTTGGTAGCTTTTGAGCCGATGGAGCAGTGCTCTAGATTCTCCAGATCCCTCTTGAAAAGAAACCTTCATAAGATTCAAATGATGTTGGCCAAACCTCTCGTGTGTCTTAGTTTGCTCAAGAGATTCAAGGTACCATACCTTTTCATGGAAAAGAATGACAGAAATCAGGCTAGGAAAAGGAATAGTAGAGTTCTTCCTAGAGTGAAGATTGTACTTCTTCATTTCATGAAAAATACAGTGATCCAAATTGTGGGGGACCTTAGCCACAAAAGAGGTGAACATTGTGTAATCTCTTTGGGTAAAGTGAGTAAAATTCTTCCCTTTCTGGACAAAATTTCTTGAATAGACATACCACAAAGCTCTGTAAGTTGGAGGCATAACTACAGAGAGAAAACTTAAATGGCTCGGGAAAGGTATACCTATTTGAAGTATTTGGTAAATCTGATCATTGCCATAGCGAATTGAAGGAACAAAGTGGAGGATTGGTAATTTGAAGCATAGAGTTAAGATAATCGACAGTTAAAACTATCCTCTTGCCTCTTACATAAGTGATCAGTTTCTCTTCAGAGACTTGATTGTCTTTGTCTAACAAATGATGAGCAGTCATATTGAAATAAAACAATCTTACCAGAGCAGGACTATATGAGGCACGAATGGAGAGAAATAGCTCATAATATTTGAACCAGGGATAGAGGTCCAAATGACACTCTTCCTTCGCCTTAGGCGCATCAACATACACTATAGGGTAGAAATCCCTAAGCGCAAAATCCTCACCGTATTTCTTTCCTTCTTCAGTGAAAAATGTATGGTCCACAAGCAAAATCTAATGGAGGATTAGAGATAGGAGCATGGTAAATAGCGTGAATAGCAGGAATTTCCGCACCTTGGTCCTAGACGGCTCGTTAATTTGAGACCCGAACTAAGCAATCACTTTGGATGGAGATTTTTCTTTGAGCGTTGAGGAAGTGAGCTTCTTTCTGGATTGCTTGGGGATCTCTATTACTGGTTCCTTGTCTTTCCGAATGGCGGCCTCCAAGTCCATTTGATCTTTGACAGGGGTTTCAGAAGGGTCCTCGATTATCAGCTTCTTTGGACGCTTGGATGGAGGTTCGTCAAAAGCAACTTTCGGACGAAACCTTTGAGGAGGAATTTTTGCTCGTTGAGGACGCTTCAGTTGAGGAGGAGACAATGATTCAGTTCTCTCAGGGTCGGAAGCAGATCCTTTGATCTTGGTAGAAGATTTTTGGGAGATTTTGGGAGCCATTACCGAACATGAAGGTTAGGGTTTTGAAGAGATTTCGAGAAGAGTGAAAGGTCGGAGAGAGAAGAGAAGCACAGAAATGGAAATGAAAGGACACATCAGTTTATAAAGCAAAATATAATACAGGCTCGAGGTTTTGATAGAGTGGCTCGAGGCTAAATAAAAAACAAGTAACCTGGAGTGTAAAGCTGATGCTTGTTGGCTAGAGCTACTTCTCGTTGGCTCGAGTTTTGCCTTAACCTCGAGGTTGATCAGGATGGCTCGAGTTTGTTCATCATATTTGTTCTTCGCAGAACAGCATTGGCTCGAGTTACATACCACTGACTCGAGCCAAAAAACCTTTCTCAAATTGCTTATCTCTCTGTCTTGCCAGGGGCTCGAGGTTGTTTCATTCTAGCTCGAGTTAGGAACCAAATTTCAAGCATCTGTCTTCGAGTAGGCTCGAGTTTCATTGGGATAGGCTTGAGCCAAAACATACTCTGATTACCACTGTTTCTTCTTATCTTAACAGAGTCCTCGGGCATCTTGTCTTGAAGTTGCAACTTTGAAACTTCAAATAATACAATATTTTTTGAATTAACTCGAGGCACAAGGATCAAGCAAATGGAGTCATTCTTTACTCGTTAGCCTCGTTTTTCATCTTCTAAACGAGTCCCGCAATATATGCTCTTTGGTACCCTATGTTTCTTGGGTCCACATAAGATTAGACATAACAACTCTTAAGCTCGTTTCTTACATAATTGAAACATATTATATTTGAGCAAAGAGCAATCGAGATCAAATCATAATTTCACCCAATCAAATAAGTTCAAGCCAATGAATCATAAAGGGTAACAATTAAATGATTCCAAGAATGTAATATCTTAATGACAATTTGTAAATACACTTTATGAAGAAAAGATGTCATTGATACAAATGCATGTAAGTTTGAGCACGTAAAATCTTATCTATAAAGATAAGCATTTATCAACTAATAGTTTATGAATGAGAACATTTTCCAAGAATGATAATGAAATATGCAAATAGTTTCAAATCTCAAATTTTCTTTCAAACATTAATGAAGTATTAAGAAATTTTATGAAAGGTTCATTTTTGAAACATGTTTAAGATCAATGCTCACTCTAAACATGGTGGAAGTCAACATGTTAAAGAATAAATCAGAATGCTTCAAGATTAAGAGAACATGTGAAACATTGAAGTTTACATGTAGAAGAATTTTCCAAAAACAACAGTTAGAAGGAAAACGAATTAGCCTAAAAGGCTAAGTATGATAGAAATATTTACGCACAATGACTTTGTCGATGACAGGAGATAATCGTGCCATTTAGAATTGTGTCTTGAAACATATGAACATTCAAGGCAAAAATCTGAATACACGATTATAGTTACTCAAAATATGGATGAAGACAAAAGTTGATGAGTTTGAGTAACAAAATGGCTACTAGGATTTATAGATGATACCAAATGAAGATGAAGCACATACTCATTAGTCCAAATGACCAAAGTTCCTGAATATCATCCTAGTAAGTTATTCCACAAATGGTTAATGCATTAACATTCAATGCACTAATGAATGAAGCTTGGAATAACTCGCCTAACTAAGAATTTATGCTTTAAGCATAATAGTTTCACAAGTTGAATTCTTTTCTTGAAGATAGGCTTAAAACTCATATGAGATCAACTTGTCGACATGAGGTCCAACTAGTTAGAGAATAAAGAATGAGGAGTTCAAGCATCACATTAAATACCAAAGATCATATGTGAATGAAGTGAAAACTCAATTAGACAAATTTGAAGCATATCCAACATTCATTATACAATATTAACTTCCAATTTTGAAACATCATTTGAATGCAATTTTACAAAATAGAGTGACTTGACATCAAAAACAAATTTTAGAATTGTGCATTTCACAAAACATAAACTCGAAAGTTATGCATAAATTCATTGATGGTCCATTTAGCAATCTGAAAAACTTTTTGAAAGCCGTAAATGATTGATTGCTAATGGAATGCAATAATGGACAAGAATTCATTACCCAAATATGAATTTCATATAAGCTCAAGATAGGGTAAGGTTAAATATCACCGTAATTCCTCTTGTCATTGTATAGAGGCTTGCTAGATTAAGGTAGATTGATGTAGATGTCTCCTTTTTTAACATTCACCATCAACATCAAGCATTGCTTCTTCAACTTCCTCAAGAGTCGAATTATTTCACTATGTAGTTGCTCTCTTGAGAAGCTTTCTTTGATCCTACAAAACCGTATAAGTCTTTTTTCTCTTGGTATCCAACCTTGCTTGGATCCAATCATTGTTAGTAAGTAAGAACAAGATTGTATGCTCTTAAGAATTCAAAACAACCGAGCACAATGAATTAAACATGACTTTATAAAAGAAATATTTTCTTTTCAACTTATCATGTCTGCATAAAGAATTAAACTTTTTGAACATTGCAATCCCTTTATGAATAAATCGTCAAATGGATTTTCAAGGGATAAGAAGGAAATTAATTTCAAAATAGTTTTCAATGCTCATTCATAATATCCAAAGTATAAAACCTCAATAATTATTACCGATAATAGCGTAGGAGGTTTTACCATTGTATACCTTTTACATTAGGCACTTGGAGGATCGGCTTTGCTTACCCACCGTTTCTTCCTATCACATTGATTCTTCATATGTCTTTCCATGGGTGTCTGCAAAGTTCTCTCAAAGGATGTAGACTTCAAGTGTCTTCTCGTTTGATACTTGATAGATTCTCCTTTTCTTATTCTCCTCAAGATAGTTGAACGGTACTCTATTATAGTTTGTTCTTGAGGTGGAACTTACTCCTATTTTCCATTGCTTCTCTTCTCCGGTTGGACTTTGTAGTTTTAGCAATGGACGCTCTGGGAGTTCTCTTGTTTGACATAGGTGCTATGCTCCTTTTCATTGGCGTACAAGAGACTCTTGGCTTTTTTAATGTACCCTTATGTCCATTGATTTCGGAATCAATCTGCACACAGAAAGCACTAGATGGACATTTTGGTACCCATGTATACTTGGGTCCTTTCGGGTTAGCTCGAGCCTTAGGGAAAATATAAGTTCCCTTTGGTACCCATTGATAATTACCAAATGTGTTTGTCTCTTCTTTCTTTCTTATGAAAACATGATGAAGTATTATGTCCCTTTCGGTTACAATAACTACGGTGAGCAAAGCGGTTCGAAGAGTGGACAATTTTTTGAAAATAGTGTAAGTAGGATTTTCCACCACTTTTCTTTTTCCCTTTTTGTCAAAAATAGGATTGTAACCTATGTCTATGTCTCGATCGATCATTTGTAAATCTCGAGCCTTTAAAATCACATTGAGCGTTTCACGCCTTTAGTGAATTTCTCAAGAGTTTTCGTAAGATAAGAGTTTTTCTTTTCAAGATCGGAGTTTTTGCAACTCATGTTTTCGCAAGTAGGAGGGGAATCTTTATTTTGCTGCTCAAGTAATTTGATTTTCTTTTTCGAAGCAATGAGTTCTTTCGCAATATTTTTGAATTCAGAATGTAAATCATTGTATTCAGAAAGCAACTCATCATAGGTAGGTTCAGAATCATATACCTCATCGTTGTTTTCACATTGCTCTTCTTCTTCAGCAATTAAGCATATGCTCGCAACTTCTTCTTCCTTGGGCGCCTTCTCTTTCACAGCATTCAGAGCAATTCCTTTGCCTCTGTTACTATTGATTTCGTCCAAGCCATTCTTGAATTTCAGTTTGCTTTCATATTCAGATAGACTTCCGAATAGAGCAACAACTGATTGCATTGATTCTCCACGGGCTTCTTCGATCGCTGTGACTTTGGCTTCCCAGTCTTTCGTCAAGACATTGAGAATTTTTCTAACTTGAGGACCTTGCTCATATGTTTTACCCAAAGCTGATAATTGGTTGATAAGATGTGTATAACGAAATTGAAATTCAGCAATGGACTCTCCGGTCTTCATTCGAAGAAGATCATACTCTGTTATGAGAGTGTTGATTCTATTCTGCTTTACTCCAGTAGTTCCTTCATGAGCTATCTCCAGAGCATCCCACATGGCTTTTGCATTTGGCAAAGTGCAGACACGAAAATACTCTTGTTGGCTTAAGGCACTTTGCAACATCGAATAGCTTTTTTCGTTGAGTGTGATATTTCTCCTATCATTCTCATCATAAGCTTCTTCAGGCTTTGCAACTCTGACGCCATTTTCGAGAATCGTTGGGTTGTAGTCTCCAAACTCAAATACTCTCCATAGGCCATATTCAGATGCCATGACAAAGACTCTGAATTTGGCTTTCCAGAAAGAATAATGCTCTCCACTAAATCCCGATGGTAGTGCGTTGATTGAGGCTCCGTCAGTGTAGAATACCTTCCATAATGATCCTTCTCAAGATGTTAATCTTTTTTCGAGAGAAGACCTTGCTCGATACCAAATGAAAGACGGAATATCACCAAGAGGGGGTGAATTGGGGATATAAAATTTTCTCGCAAAAATGCTCGTTGGGATAGTGCAAAACAGGGGATAAACGAGTAAGGGTAAGAGAGATTTAACACAATGGATTTATACTTGGTTCGGTCCAACTCTTGACCTACATCCAGTCCCCGAAACACTCGAGATTTCACTATCTAGAAACTTGAATACACACTCTGTAACTCTCGAGTAATCCTCTCACTAGGACTTACTCCTCTTTACAAGCTGTAACCAAATAACCCCAGACACAATTACACACTCTGTAAACGAAGGATGATCCTCACAGACTCCATTCCCCCTTACAAGTTGTAATTGATACACCCTCTCTTAAGGTTCCTCAACCTTAAGATTCAACTGATAAACAAATATTCAAATAGTGTTTAACTCCTCACTGAGTAGATAAATGATAAACACCGAAGTACAAGAATATTCGAAGATATTAAATGAAACTAATGAAACGGAAGATTGCAATAATATCAAATTGAATGCACATCGTTTCCCTCTCACACTTGTAGATTTGAATGCTTCTAACATTTATAGTTGGTGGCATTTATGTCCGTTGTAGAAGCTTGAAGTTATCCGTTGAGACTCTTTGAATTAGCCGTTGAGTGTAATAAATATTTCCGTTGAAATTACGTTGCTCGTTTCTTCGTATTTCTCGACATTTGTCCGTTATTCTCTCTTGACATTCTTTATTCAAAATGTCCGTTGGGATTAGTTGAGAATGTAAGAGGAAAGTAGTAGAGAAGCTTTAATGGTGCCAGGAGGTCATCTGGTCGAAGGGTGAATATGTCTGCGTTGCATTAAATGCGTCTGACACATGCTTCCTTATTTTCAAATTAGCGTTAATCCCCATAAAACTCTTCTCCGAAACCATTAGCAAACTGGTTAAATGCAATTGGTAATAGTAATTACGAGAGGATACAAGGTATATAAACCATAACAAGAGATTTGACAAAGATTGGAATATGATTTGCAAAACTGACATAGTTTGGCTAGAGTCAGATTCTTTTGGCTAGAGCCAACTTCAGTGGTGAAACTTGCTAGGCTAGAGTCACAAGATATTGGCTCAAGTTTTGGTTGACACTCCAGGCATATGATGAAGAAGGCGGAGTCAAATAGATCAGATGTAACGTGCTAGGCTTGAGTCAAAAGTATTTCGGCTAGAGTCTAGGTTGAAACTCAAGTCACGGTTTGTAGGCTAGAGTCAAATCACTCTATGGAACCACCCTTGGCTCGAGTCATAATTCTCTGGCTTTAGTTTGGGTGAAGACTCGAGGCATAATGCGTAGGCTAGAGGTAAAAAATGATGTTTGAAATTAACGGTCAGAAACTTGGCTGGAGCCAATGCTCTTTGGCTAGAGTTCGGTGGCTTGGCTCGAGTCGCCGGTAATTGGCTAGAGCCAACGTTTGCTTTTTCTCAAATGTAGAGAGGATATTGGCTCGAGTCGATAACTTTGGCTGGAGTCAAGGGCTTGGCTCGAGTCGCCTAATTGGCTAGAGCCAAGATTTGTACTCTGTCAAATTTAGCTAAGGACTTGGTTGGAGCCAGCTGAGGTTGGCTGGAGCCAATCTGACAGATAAAATTGTAGATTAATTTTCACAATGGTAAATGAACCTTGTTGATCAAGTTCCTTTTACAATGGTTAGTTATCATCAAAACAATCATTTGGAACTAACAATCTTGCTTGGTTGAGATGGATTGCTGTAGATAACTCCTTTTCCGACGTTTACCATCAACATCAACCATTGCTTCTTTGGCTTCCTCAAGGGTCGAATTGTTTCTCTATATAGTTGCATTCTTGAGAAGCTTTTTCTTTGATCCTACAGAGACTACATATAAACCTTTTTCTCCTATGGTATCCAACTATGCTTGGATCCATTAATTGTTAAGCTTGTAGGAATCATAACAAAATTCATATGCTCTTACGAGAATAATCAAATCAGAACAAACAATTGAGCATAATGACTTTATGCATAAAAGAGATACCTTTTTTTAAAACAATTATCATGTATGCATAAAGAATTAAATCCTTGAATATTGCAATCTCTTTGATAAATAAATCAGGATGTCAAAACCCAATTTTAAAATAGTGTGCAGTGCTCATTCCTAAGGTTACAAAATATAAAACCTCAATATATAAGTCAGATAATAGCGTAGGAGGTTTTACCATTGTCTACCTTTACCTTAGGTACTTGGAGGATTGGCTTTGCTTACCCACTGATTCTTAATTTGTTTTCCTGTGGGTGCATACAAAGCTTTCCCAAAAGATATAGACGGTAAAAGTCTTTTCCTTTGTGTATGAGAGATCCTTCTTATCTTATTCTCCTTAAGATAGTTGAATGATACTTCATGGTAGTCCATTCTTGAGACAAAGTGTATTCCTCTTACTGGTGTCCATTGCTTCTTATGATTTGACTTTGTAGTTCTGGCAATGGATGCTCCGAGAGTTCTCTTGCTTGATATAGATGCTATGATCTTCTTCATTGGTGCATGAGAATCTCTTGGACTCTTTTTCTTCTCTATACCTTTATGTCCATTCTTTTTGTAATCAATCTACACACACACGGCACTAGATGGACATTTTGGTACCCACTTATACTTGGGTCCTTGATCGTTAGCATTGGACCTTGCTTGTCCTTTCGGAACCCAAACAAATTTATTTCTCACATTAGAATTTCTCCTAATATAGCATGTATGAGAAATATGTCCAGACTTTCCACAATAATTGCAAATAATAGAATGATGCTTATTATGAACACTTTTGCAAATATTGTGATGGTCAAGGGGATTCAATATCAAATTACCCATATTTGTAAATTCTTTCTTCCCACATTGTTTTTCAAAGATTATTGAAAACATTTTTGCTTTTCAAAATAGAATCGTAATTGGTTGAAAAATAATTTTATGCAAACTTTCAAAATCATTTTTCTTAACTTCACAAGAAGAATTAGAATTGTTTACCAGATGTGCATCTTGAGCTCGAGATGCTAATTTACCATAATCGTGCATCATGAACTCTTCATGGGAATTGTCTTCTTCTTGTTCTGTGCTGACTGGACCGTGAAGGTAATGTACGATTTCTCCTTCTTCATTCTCCAGTTGTTCATCAGTCGTGGATATGCACTTTATAGTTTCAGATGAACTGTCAACACTCTCAACTTCAACACAATTGTTAGATGTATACATAGAATCAAGAGTATCCCAAATATCTTTAGCACAAGAGAAAAATTTTATTTTCTCGAAATCATTTTCTGTCAATGCACTGTAAAGGATTTTCATTGCTTTAATGTTCAATGAAAACATTCTTTTTTCCTTTTCTGTCCAATCCTTTCTTGGTTTGAAATCAAAAACATTTATAAAAACATTCCACATATCAAAATCAAATGCTTTAATAAAACTGGACATTCTAGCTTTCCAAAACCAAAAATCAATATCTTTGAAAAACGGTGGAATGGTATAATCGAAACCTTCTAAAAACAAGCAACACCCAAAATCAGCCATTGATAACTCTTGAGACGATTAAGTCCTTTAAACAAGAAACCTGGCTTTGATACCAAATGTTAGACTAGGCTATCACCCAAGAGGGGGTGAATTGGGTGTTCGATAAAAACTTTTGGAACTTTGCAAATATTTTCGCAACTTGGTGAAATTAGTTTGTATGACAGTAATGATTTATAGAACAATAAAATGATCATTCAAACATATATGCCGAGAATATAAGAGATAAGGGAAGAGAATATACAAACTGAGATTTATACTGGTTCGGCCCAATCCTTGACCTACGTCCAGTCCCCAAGCTCTACTTGAGATTTTCAATCCACTATCCTCTTGTTTAATCCGGGCACAAGAGAAGCCTTTACAATCCCACAAGTTCACACAGTACTTGTGAAGCCGAATCTCTCACCGAGATACTCCCCCTTACAACCCGTAAGGTTACAATCTGTTTCCCACTCAAGATTACCCAATCTTGAGTAACTCTCAAATGATAAGATGATTACAATAAATCTTCTCTCTCAGAAGTGATAATAATAAACACTGAAGTACAATACAAATTATTTCACTCTCTATAGAAGTTTATATGATCGTTGAGATAAATAGAGAGTAAGCGATATGAAAATCAGAGTATTGGCATTTCGAAGATGTAAGCTCGTATCATCATCTTTCTCCGTCTTGAATGAGTCTCTACTTATAGACAACTGATATTAGTCCGTTGAAGCATTGGTCTCATGTAGAATATTACCGTTGTAAGTTTCAGTCCGTTGGAGAAATAGCCGTTGGAGCTTTTGACGTCATCATCTGCTTTTTGATAATCCTTTGTTTGATCGTCTGAAACTTGCTAATAAACATGATTAATAGCATTGAGAAGAATAGCAAGTAGAGATCAGTTGATAATAACCATTTTTGAATTTGGACGTTGCTGCTACTGATCTTTAAAAAAATGCAGAGATGAAGTTCTGAAATATTGACTTGAGGTATAGAGGAACTTGACTCAAGGTATTCGACTCGTGGTTGCATTTGGAGAGGCTCGAGTGAATTCATCGTGATAGAGTATTTCAGAAATCAACTTGACTCGAGGCACATGATACATTGGCTCGAGGCAGTAGACTCGAGGCATCATTCTTACAGGCTCGAGTTAATCAATCGTGATAGTCAAGCAGTGTATTCCAAATGAGAAATTGACTTGAGGCAGGAGAAACCTTGGCTCGAGTTTGTCGACTCGAGGCAGTATTCTTACAGGCTCGAGTTAATTGTCAATTTGATCATTTAGGTTCAGAAGCATTTGACTCGAGGCACAATTAACCTTGGCTCGAGTCTGTGTTCAAAAACAAGATTTCTGTCATTCTGACTCGAGGTGAGCTTGCTGACTCGAGGGAAAAAGCCTTCTCAAAACATCTAACTTTCTGTCTTCAATTTGACTCGAGGTGCAACTTCTGATTTGAGGCAAAAACCCTTCTCAAAACGTCTAACTTTCTGTTTGCCTTTGACTCGAGGTGGATAAGCTGACTCGAGGCAAAAACTTCAATTCTTTGCTTTTTGACTTGAACTAGATTTGAGGAGGTACTCATCAAAATTGGTTTCTTCCAAATTCTATGAAACCCTTGTTGTGTCTAGAATCATATGGAATTGGTTTCATTTCATTTGGTTGTGTATTGACAGAAAACCGAAGCTATGCTGAATTGATTCCAGAATCAAGTGTGTCAACTTTCGAAGGCAATAACTCCTTGGTATGAACTTCATTTTGGCTTCTTCAACTCTTGATGGAACGGATTTTGAGTCTACTTTCATATGCCACAATTTCAGCTCCATCGGATTTGTAGTTTGTGAGATACACTCAAAACATCAAAGGTTGGTCAGCTGGGTGACGTTAATTGATGCTTCAAATTGTAGAATTCATCGATCTCTCATATGAAATCCTTTTGGCTTGGATTATAGATCAAAATGACGCATTGGGAGTCTAGTTTCATATGCCACTGATTTCACTTCAATCTGATCTCTGGTTTGGAAGATATCATCGAATTACCAGACCTCGCTGGAGCTGAACGTGAAACAAGAGTATCGAAGGTACATCTCGACTCGAGCGGCTGAATTCTTGACTCGAGGCTGGTGACTCGAGGCAGCAAGTTTCTTGACTTGAGGCAAATTGTTCCAGAGGCGAAAATCACTGTAGCAATCATTTTAACTCGAGGTAAACTTCCTAGCTCGAGTTAAGTCATCCCAAAACTTGATTTTGCTTATTTTAAGTCCGATTTAAGTCATTCCCACTTCCATATCATCGTGGGAACTTCTAGAATCAATCTAAGAACTTGTATAATCATATTCTCATTCCATTGAGAAAGTTATTCTTTCTTTCTTCTCTTCTCCTGATCATTCTTCATAATTCAACTTGAACTCATTATTTTCTGCAAGTTCTTCTTTCCATAACCTCTTATTTCCTTCTTGATTAATCTTCATAATTCAATTTGGACTAATCTACATTAAATATATAACAGTTAGTCAATGTAGGAGATAAATATAGTATACAAGCTTTTTGCTCTTAATAATGGCATCTATATAAGACATCATCAAAACTAATCAGATCCAACAAAGGTGACTTTTGACTAGGTCAAAGATCAGCGACTCATCATGTAGGAATCCATGATGATCTTAGGTTATACATGATAAAAGCTTATGACTTAATCCATGCTACTTTCTCATAGTGGGTCGGTCCAGCACCTTGTACTCTTACGGTGCCTATGACTTTGACTCGTATCTCCATACTCATCAAAGTCATCGGGTCTTATTTCATCTTCGCTCCGCGTAGATGATCGATCAAGGATATTTAGGATAATCTATAAGATATATCCAAGGATCAGTTATCACTATAAACATGCAAATGAAATGATAACTACAGGAGAATACTTTAAATAACATAAACGTTTAAAGTACAATGACTTGCTCCTATGGCATAATTTCCAACAGTTGTAGCATCGTAAGTGATGTAGAATTATGTGCTTCGTTACTCTATCCTTTCCTCGCGAGTTTTTAGGAAATTAAGATAGGTCATTGAGACAGACGTTTATTGGCGGCTGAATTGATTGAGGCTGAATCTAGAAGATTTGAAGAATCCCATAGTATTAAAAGAAAGATCAATCAACCAAATCTAGGGATTTGGACCTAATAGATTTGGAAGGCCGAACTCATTGGACGTACGGCGCAATAAGACCTTACTATAAAAGGAAAGCGCGGGAAAACCTAAGGGGGTTGTCAAAGTTGTGAGAGTCAAACAGTCAACACAATTCCAATCTGACTAAACTCACACTGACGGAATGAGAGAGAGAATACCAATCGAGAGGACAGTACACCAAATGCAACTCTTCCCTAGAACAAGACAGATCATAGAAGACCTGGAGCCGTCGCGTGACAAGACGCCTCTTACTCCGTTAACCTTTCCGACGAGCTTCTTTGTTTCTTTCAATTATTTTATTTCCATGGGCTATTTTATATTACTCTGTTTTGTGTTTCCCTTATCAGTCTTGAACTAAACTTCCATTGTCTGAGTGAGGATGAATTTCTAAGTTATAGAATGAACCCAATTAGCTAAGGTTTAAATTTAATAAATTTAGTTTTTCTAACGGTGATTTTATCCATAGTCGATTAGCAGACGCTAAGGGCTATATCAGTGGTGTTGGCTTACTAGACAGGAGTCAAGGTTAGACCTTGTTAGATAGTGTTTGCTGGGTGAGCCCATGCTCGCCTCGACCTAAACTATAAACACTAGGAATAAGTTTACCGGTCATAACTAGAACACCTAGGTTTAAACAGATAAACTAAACTTCAAATTGCCAAAGGAATATGGGAGAAATAGAGTGAGGACTGTATTTACAGAATGCAGATGCATGTGTATAAGATAGTGGTGGGTTAACTGAATAACGTTGTGAAAGGCAATTATGTTGTAACATTGCGGAAGCTATGCAGCATAATTGCTATAGCAATGCGTTGTATGCAAACTAGGGGAATGACACAACTTAGGATGAAATCCGAGCTCAGCCTACTTTTAAACTGATATCTTCCTTCAACTTCTGATCACTCATTTATTTCTTGTCATTAGTAATAGTAAAAACAACAAAAATCAACTCTACTTTTACTTCACACAACCGTCATTAGAAATTGGCATCATCCTTGGTATCAATAGTCTCTGTAGGACGATAACTCTACTTACTTTTTATTACTTGTTCAACTGGTTTATTTTCCATAAGGGAATTCAACCAACATAATGGCTTGATCCAAAGTTAAGATGCTTTATATGGAAGTTATACCAACTTCACTCGAGTGGCACCTCTAGAGATGATCACACAAGGGACCACTCGAATGATGAGCACTCTGTTATACTATGTTTTCATTTAGCATGATAGAGGTTTATTGTTTTAGATGTGTCTCTTAAAATACACATATGATTTAGATGAAACTATTTTCTTATGAAACTAGACTACAAATACAACACACAGATACCAAGATCAAGCTCAAAAAATTTCATATGAAAACGATATGAGTTTCAGAAGTTGATACTAGAATTTTACGCGTTATTCCATAACAGGTTCAGTAATTTGGACATATCTCCTTCACCACAACTCCAATTGAGGTGAAACTTGTAGTATATGAAACTACACTCAAAAAATGTTTCACAAAAGCCAAGATAAAGCTCAAAGAGTCTTAGAAGAAAGAGATATGGATCTCAGAAGTTGATACTCAAAGTTCTCACTATGTTCCAGAAAGTCATTCTTCGGACTATGGCTATCAGAAGACAATATGTTTTAGAATGAAACCTATTGCATATAAAACTAGACTCAAGAGGCATTTCAAAGACTTATCACGCTCAACAAAGATCAGGTAGAAGAGATATGAATTTCAAAATTGCACTATCGTATAAAGACGCTACCCTAGGCTGGCTGCTATGAATTTGATCACAACCCTCATAATATAACAACTTTTGAGCTAATTCTTTTAGCATTAAAATGTAGACTTTAAGAGCTTTCTGATGACAGGTCATTTGGCATATTTGGATTGAAAATGAGTTTATCATTAACAAAGATCACTCCAGTGAGGTGAAAGTGATACCTAAGATCCCTGCAGTGACCACTCGAATGATGTGTAATATTTCAAAGAGAAAATCACTCAAGTAATTACTCGAGTGATGTATTCAGATCACTACCACATACTGTAACACCCCAACTTTTGTAATCTGTGTATAGACATGTATTTATGAAGTAATGAGGAATTTTGATGTGTATTCGAAGCATTTTATCTTCCATAAATTATGGAATAAATTGTTTGAAGGACCCTAAGATGGAAATCCATTGTTAATAATTAAGCGAAGAATTCCTAAGTCAAGCTAAGAAGAAACTATGATCAATCGTGAGGTAACTTGTGCACGAAGTAAGCTCAAAGAAGGAAGCCGGTATAAGGTATAAAAGACAAAAGACATTAGTGAGACAAGGACACTGACCCTGTGGGACAAGGGTATGCGTGTCCAACCAAGGAAGAGAGAGAGAATATGTATTCGGACCAAACATTGAAAGAGAAATCAGTAGTAGTAGTGTTACGTCGGACACGTAGCGTTTCGGGGTCAGAAGTCGAATTATCGGGTAACACGTAGTACGAGGTGATTATGAGGTACTGGAGTAAGGGTTTCTTAATCCCCAAGGTATAATATTCTATCCACATGTGGTCAGGGGAAAGTGACTGATAATCCGGCCCCACACAAGTCCAGTTAAAGGGCACGTGTTACGAGGAAGGCGGTAATCGACAAAAAGGAGCAAAGCGGGACCGGTCAGGATTTCCCAGAGTAGACATGGTAAGGGGGCAAAGTTTGGTGGGCCCAGAGGAGAAAGAAAGAGGGTCTTGTCAAGTATTTATGAAGAGAGGAAATGTCACGTCAAGTATTTATGAAGAGAGAGAAAGAATTAAATATTCCAAAAATTCTGGACCACACAATTTAAAATTGATATGACAATGAAGAGACATGTAATCATGACACCTAAAGGTCATTTATGGCATACCTAAAAAGCAGATTTTGTGGGTCCCCCGAGTTGGCAGAAGTGCAGTGCAAATTACCGTTTTACCCCTACACCAAAAACCACCAACAGGGGCAGTTTTGGAACTCCAATTTTTGGGTAGATTGAGGGCGCCATTTTGGCCAAGGAACTCTCTATAGTTCTTGAGAAATAAGTTAGGGAATTATAAATTAAATCCAGGAATTTTTCCCGACCGTTGGATCATGATCAAGTTGATCAAGGGCCCCACCTTTGGAGCCTATAAATAGGACACCACCCTCCTTCATTTTTCCCACACCAACCACAAGCTCAAGGAGAGTAGGAGGGTGTTCAGCTGAAGTCTTTGGTTCAGGAGGAGAAGAAGGCCACACGCAACCAACATTCGAGGTAAGTTCCCTAAACCGGCAACCTAGCTACTTTCACTTCTGCCCTATGGTGTTTCGTGGGAATGCAGTAGTATTTTCATATCTTTAAGGTCTTCAATGGTTCCAGAGGGTGTTTTTGTGTAGGTTCAAGTAGGATCACCTCTTCCTAAACTCTAAAAACCTAAGTCTTTCATATACGAAAATCTGTCGGTTCTTACGGGTTTTGGGCAGCGAAGAGTAATCAATGGTTTTGGAGTAGTAAATGGAGTCTGATTTCCTTGAAAATTTACATGGTGAACGTAGACATCTTGAGGATGATTTTTATATAAGGTTTTGCATCATTTTGATGTTCCAACCGAGACCTATGTAAGAATGCCAATGACCTAAAAACAGAATTTTGCTCTCGGACCAGTGGCCCAAAACTGGAAACCAGAAAAGGATACGAACCCATTTTGCCTTGGGAATTATTTTTCCTATAAAATAGACATCCTAAGGGTTCTAAGACCACTGATGGCATGTCAATACAAGTTTTCTAGAATTTACTAAAAATCTTTGAAGTTAGAACAGAGGTTCTGGAAATTCTGGTGTTCTGCGAAATTTATGAATCATGAAGTATAGCTTGGATATATGATTAAAAGCATGGTGTTTGGTTGTATTTAGGGTATTCTCACATTAGGACGCAACCCCAACGCTAAAGGAAGAATTCACCACTTTCAGAAAGTGACAGGTAGTAACTGTAAACTTGCATACTTTATGTGGCTCCTGTATGTTCTGTATTATCATGATTGTGGATGTAGGGTAGGTAGCATCTATGGGACTCCGTGTTCTATGGTTGCTACTGAGGCCCGAGGTATGCAGGGTAGGTAGTACCTGTATAGGTGCTACTGAGGCCCGAGGCATGATGGGTAGGTAGTATCTCTTTTGGGGTGCTACTGAGGGCCTTGGCATGTAGGGTAGGTAGAGCTTATGAGACTGTGTGTTCATAGGTGTCTACTGAGGCCCAAGACATGTGGGGTAGGTGGAGCCTATACGACTGTGCGTTTATAGGTGTCCACTGAGGCCCTAAGGTAGGTGGTTGGGGTTGGCCACCCTGCCTACTGAGGCCCTATTGCGTGCTAGTTTGGGGGGCTTGTCTTGACCAGGCGGTCCTGCGGAGTACATGTCAGATCTGTGTGTTCCTGATTGTGATTTGCATTACATGCATTGCATACATATTGTATATCAGTTTAAGAGTTACTCTGGGGTTCAACCTTGAACTCTAAACATTTTTGAGGCACAGGGGTAAGACGATAGCGGTCGAAGGCGAGGAGAAGGTAGGGCGTGAAGCGGGGAAATGAAGAAAATAGGGGATGCCCTATCTCATTTTGTACTCTATGTTTCGGATTACTATTGTTTATAATCAGTACTCTATCTGGATGATTGTATTAACCCTTCGGGGACTTACATGCCTTTTGTATTATAAATGTTATCAGTATATTAAACTTATCCAAACCAGATCCTGTGCTCTACTGTGCTAACTCTGTGTTAAATTAATTGGTCTTGAAGGTGGAATATCACCTAGAGGGGGGGTGAATAGGTGATCTTGAAATTCTTTCGCTAATTGCTCAAGAACACGTAAAACAGAGATAGAGAGAAGAGCAATGAACACAAGAGATTATATTGGTTCGGTCCAACTCTTGACCTACGTCCAGTCCCCAGAAACACTCTGGGATTTCACCATCTTCAAACTTGATTACAGACTTTGTAACTCACGAGTAATCCTCTCATTAGGACTTACTCCTCTTTACAAGTTGTAACCAACTAACCGTGGACACAATTACACACTCTGTAAACGAAGGATGATCCTTTCACTCTCGGACTCACTCCCCCTTACAAGTTGTAATTGATACACCCACACTCAAGATACCTCTACCTTGAAATTTGAATGAATTGTAAAACAAATGATAAGACTCTCTCACAGAGTAGAAAAATGATAAACACTGAAGCTCAATGATATCCTAAGATATATACAGAATGTAGATTGAATGCTTTTAATGCTTTGTCTGTGTATTTGTCTGTTACACCTGATGAATTCAATCCTTCGGGTATTTATAAGTTGAAGCTTGAGGACCGTTGGAAGGATTTGAATATGCCCGTTTGAATATATGAATTCATTCGTTGAAGGTGTTTAGACGTCCGCTCCTTCTGCTCAACCACGATGGAATGTTTGTTTAGTTGAGTTTCTTTCCAGGTTGTCATTCACGTGGTCTTGGATGAAGATTAGCTTAGAATATTAGTTCCGATGCTTTTGCTTTATGGGCACCATTATGGTAAGCATCTTTTTGTCGGCTCTGTTCCTCGACTCTTTTAGTGCGCCAGCTTGTCACAATTTGAACTTTGAGAAGTAGCTGAAAAGCAAAGCTTTGATCTTCCGAAATCTCATAAGCAACTGGTTAAGTATGATTGAAGGGAATATAAGTCAATGATAATAACAAGACATATTCAATCATTTGCAGATCAGCAACAGTAGGCATCCTCGGTGTTCTTCGTCCGAATTTGAAACTTTGATTATGAATCTGAAAAACACTCGGGAAGATGATTAGTAATATCATAGTTTAGATTGAATGATATATTCAAGGATAGAATCAATTATCTAAACCATTTGAATGAAGTTGCAGACATTTCACGATTGCTGGTGTACCATACTGTGCTTGGCATTCTCGAGAATCAGTATTATCATACTCGAGAATCACTCATAGAATCAAACCTGATGCTGAACCAAGTGATTCTCTAGAACCATTCTCGAGAATTGGTTTCCAATTCTCGAGAATCACTTCGTGAAATAGATAACTCAGAAGAACATCAAGTGAAGCAATCGTTCATACTCGAGAATCCTTTGCTCATTCTCGAGAACCATTCTCGAGAATTGATTTTCATTCTCGAGAATCACTTGTGCGTAGTATATCGGTGAAGGAGTATTCGACCATTCTCGAGAATTCTTCCGATTCTTGAGAGCCATTCTCGAGAATTTCTTATACATTCTCGAGAATCACATCGAGATTATGTCGGTGTGGTTTTGTCCCGATCATTCTCGAGAATTGTTGGTCCATTCTCGAGAATCCTTCGAGAGTCCAATAACCATTCTCGGAATCGAACCGATGTAGGTGAAGAATATTCGAACTGCGATGATGTCACACACTATTCTTGAGAATCCTTGATCCATTCTCGAAAGTCAATTTCACATGGACATGTAAAGGAGTTAATTTTGATTCAAATTCTTGAACTCTTTAAAGCCTTCTTTCCATGCAAGAAGAATCAGCCCAAACTTGTTGAATTTCGTTGGTTATCATAGGATGAATGTAGGCTGTTCTTAATCAACTCTGATTGCAACTTCCTGAACATACTACCAACTTCAAAACATCATAACTACTTCAATTGATCTTCGTTTTCTGTGTTCTTGATGTTTTTGGAAAGGTATTTGAGTCTAGTTTCCAATGGCACCGATTACAGTGCAATCCAATATGTCGTTTGTGAGATACACTCAAATTACCGAAGGTTGGTCTGGACTGTGACGGTGATTTGTGTTCCAACTTGAGAAAATCATAGCTCTCTCATATGGACTCCTTTGGACTTTAATGTTTGTCAAAAGTACGTGTTGGATGTCTAGTTTCATATGCCACTGGTTTCGTGTCAATCCGATTCCTGGTTTGTGAGATATCGTTGAATTACCAGAGGTCGCCCAAACTGAACGCGAAACAGAGCTGCTGAAGAATTGCTGAATCCGATGATTCTCGAGAATCAGAATGGCATTCTCAAGAACCATTCTCGAGAATGGATTTTCAATTCTCGAGAATTGCTTCCAATTTTCACATAATCAGTACATTCTCGAGAATCAAGTTTCTATACTCGAGAATTGCTTCGGAATGAACTTGTGACTCGTTTTCACTCATTTTAACTCCGAATTGAGTCGTTCCAACTTCCATATCATCGTGGAGACTTGTAGAATCAATCTAGGAACTTGTATAATGATTTTCTCATTCCATTAAGCAAGTTCTTCCTTTCTTTCTTCTTTTTTCTTGATCATTCTCCATCATTAAACTTCACATCTACATTAAATATAAGAATTAGTCAAAGTAGAAGATAAATGTAGTATGCAAGCTTTTTGCTCAGGATAATGGCATCTATATAAGACATCATCAAAACTAATCATAACTAACATTCTCCCCCTTTTTGATGATGGCAAATACCTTAAGAAAAATATGTATGAATAAGAAGATATATTAAATGCAGCATATTTTTCTTGCCATTTCTCTCCCCCTTATTTGTCATTAGCAAAAAGTTGAAGTAAAAGGAAGGTATACTTAGAGAGACAAATATTAAACTAGATAGAAATGAGTCAAGGAACCGATTTTCTCTCCCCGATTGAAAATACTTGATTTTTAATATGATGCAAGTAGAAATGAGTTCTTCATGAAAATATGTTTGAAAACAATTTGGAGAGGCTTTTCAAGAAACTTTCATATTTGAAACATAGAGATATCAAACATGTGCAAAATTTCTACTGAATATAAAGAGATAAGGATTAGAAATGCTCATGTAGATTTTGCAAATGATGAATGATCGATGAAGTCCATTTTCTTCTTGTATGCATTTTGGTTGAATTCTTGTGGCCTCGAAAGCAAGTGGTAGACTCTCTTCCTTTATAGCTCAGCTTCAACCATCAAGGCATCTTTCCTTAAATTAATATATTCTCCTTGTATTGTGTTAAGGAAAGTCCTAGCACATATCAAAATCTCCTGCTACAAATATAAAACTTTCTTTGCAAAAGAGATTTGTTAGTGCAACCAGATATCAAAGTATTCCTTTCTATATGATATTTTCAAGGTAAGATAATGAAAGGAAAATATGATGTTAACTCATCATCAAAACTAATAAAACATAGTGAACGCATATGAGTAAACTTAAAAGGGTTTCTTTCAACTAAAGAAGATGAGTTTTTAAGACATAAAACACATGTTAATCTGAAGATGAATAATGGTAAAAGAAAAATGATGCTTGATCAATTAAAGAGCCTCATGCACACAACACCATCAATTTCTTTGAAATAGAATGCTTGTTCATTTAATTGACGCACACAGTAAAGGAATTCTTTGAATGAACCACCCTTTTTGAATGATGCTTTGACCTGTAAGAAGATGACGCACATGAAACTATTGCAAAGTTTCCAGTAAATGAAGACAAGGATCAGAAAATGAAGCTTTTAAATAACTGATACACCTTGGCATTTATCTACGCTACAGCAATGCTTTTTCAAGACAACTAAAGCATCAATTAAAATACCACGGCCCACAAATGCAAAGCTTTATTATATATTGAGAGAACCTTTTAGATGATAGTGAGTGATACTTGGGAATTCTTTTCTCATGCTTGAGAACTGATGATAATGTTTGCAGCAGAGGAGACCTTTACTTGATCGTTCTCGAGAACTGAAATTGAATACTCAAGAATGATCAGTTAAGCACAGTTCTGGAATGGTCTCAGTCTTGACAATTCTCGAGAATCTCCAAGTGATTCTCGAGAGCCGTTCTCGAGAATGCCACTTTATTCTCGAGAATGATCTCAGAAATGAAGAATAAACCATTCTGCAGAGCACACTATCTGCTACAATTCTCGGGAATGCCTGATCCATTCTCGAGAATGATAAGTACGAACATGCTTGAGCATCGAGAATTCGATATTTTCGAGAATGACCCTGTATTCTCGAGAATACTTAAGTCCGAAATGATCCTCATCTAGCAATTCTCGAGAATGATAACCCCATTCTTGAGAGTTATCGCTTTATATCAGCTTTTGCAAATGAACCAACCCGCAAAAACAACAACTAGAAGCTCCCGCACAAATCAATTGTATATCTTTGATATGCATTTGACAATTATCATCCTTTGATAGACTCGTAATTCTAACCATAGAGCATCCTGCATAAATCAAATGTATATGCTCTTTGGTACCAAATGAATCTTGAGTCCACACATGATTAGACAAGACAACTCTTATGCTCTTAAAGAATTAAATCAAATGACATTTGAGCAAAGAGTATAACAATCAAAGATCAAAAACATAGTTTTACCCAATCAAATAAGTTTAATCCAATGAATCAGATAAAGTAACAGCTTAATGATTCCAAGAATGTGATTTCTCAATGACAATTTGGAAATACACTTTAAAAGGATGTCATTGATGTGAATCTTCTGTAATCCATGGTTGAGATAAAAATTTCAAAAATGGAACATGCAAATTGTTTCAAATATTGAATGTTCTTTCAAACCGTGATGATCCATTATGAAATCCAAATTCTGATGAAAGATTCATTTTAAAACATGTTTGAAGTCAATGCTCATTCTAAAACATGGTGGAAGTTAACAGGTTAAAGAATATATTAGAATGTATCAGAACATGTTTCAGATTTGGAGAACATGTCATACACAGAAGTTAACATGTTGAAGAAGTTGCTCAGAAGCAAAAAGTCATGGTTAACAGAAATAAATGAGCACAATGACTTTGCTATAATTAAGAGATGATCTTGCCTCTTAGAATTGGATTTAGAAATGTATGAATGGTCAAGGTAGAAATATGAACATACAGCTGTAGTCACTCAAAATATGAATGGAAACAATGTTGATGTATATGAGTAATAAAATGATTACTAGGAATCATAGATGACGAAGCATATATTCATTAGTCCAAATGACTAGTGTTCCAGAATATCATCCTACTAAGTTATTTCATATAATGGTTAATGCATTAACATTCAATGCACTAATGAACATAAAGCTTGGAATAACTTGATCAACAAGAATTTATGCAGTAGGCATAACACTCACAAATTGAATTCTGTTATGAGAGATAAACTTGAAACTCATAGATGATCAACTTGTTAGATATGAGGTCTAACTAGTTAGAGAATAAAGAATAAGGAATTCAAGTATCGCATTAAATACTGATGATCAATATGTGAATGACAGAGAAAATCATCTTGACAAACTTGAAGCATATCCGACATTCAATGTACAATATTAACTTCCAATTTTGAAACATCATTTGAATGCAATTAAAGTATGGACATGTTTTCAAATCATATGTATGCATTTTCACAAAACGAGTGAATTGAAACAGATTTTAGAATTGTGCACTTCAAAAACATAAACTCGTAAAGTTATGCACAAATTCATTTACGGTCCATTTAGCAATCCAAAAACATTTTGAAAAACATAAAAGATTGATTGCTAATGGAATGCAATGATGGACAAGTATTCATTACCCAAAAATGAATATGTAATCACACGTATGGGGTAAGAGTTAGATATCATAGCCGTAATTTCTCTTGTCCTTTGTAATGGCATGCTTGGTTGAGATGGATTGATGTAGATAACTCCTCTTTCGATGTTCACAATCATCATCAACCATTGCTTCTTTTTCATACTTGGGAATTGCTCCATTATATCAGAGCCAGCATGTGATAGTTGATCCATCCAACCAATACTTGAGTGTATCTTACCAATACTCACATATTGATGCCTAAAACACTTAAGCATACTCATTGAAGCCCGACAATACTCGAGTAGGTTAGCTTGTTACTCGAGTGCTATTCCAAAATATGCAGTTCACAGAGGGAATTATGAAATCATTGTATATGCATAAAGAGTCAAACTATTGAATATAGCAATTCTTTTAAAATCAATGGATTTTAAGACATATGGAAGCTTAATTTCAGAATAGTTTGCAATACTCATTCCTACGGTTCCACAATATAAAACCTCAATTAATATTACAGATAATAGCATAGGAGGCTTTACCATTGTATACCTTGTACCTTAAGTACTTGGAGGATCGAATTTGCTTACCCACCGCATCTTCTTCATATGTCTTTCCATGGGTGTACGCAAAGTTCTCTCGTAGGGTATAGACTTCAAGTGTCTTCTATTTGATACTTGAGAGAATCTCCTTTTCTTGTTTTCCTCAAGATAGTTGAATGGTATTTCGTGGTAGTTTGTTCTTGAGGTGGAAGATACTCTCTTGCTTGTGCCCATTGCTTCTTTTGATTTGAGGATAAGGTTGTAGCAATGGTTTCTCCACGAGTTCTCCTAACTGATATAAATCTCATTTTCGGTTCATGAGAAGCTCTTCGATTCTTATTCTTCTCTATACGTCTAGGTCCATTCTTTTCAGAATTAATCTGCACAAATAAAGCACTAGATGGACATTTTGGTACCCATTTATAATTGGGTCCTTCCGGGTTAGTTCGAGCCTTAGGGAAAACATAAGTCCCCTTTGGTAGCCATTGATAATTACCAACGGGTTTATCCCTTCTTTTTTTTTATGAAAACAAGATGATGTGCTGTGACCCTTTCGGTTACAATAATTACAATGAGCAAAGGGGTTCGAAGAGTGGACAATTTTTTGAAAATAGTTTAAGTAGGATTTTCCACCACTTTTCTTTTTCCCTTTTTTTTTTGTCAAAAATAGGATTGTAACCTATGCCCGATCGATCATTTGTAAATCTTTGAGCTTTCAAGATTACATTGAGCATTTCACTACCGTTAGTGAACTTCTCAAGTGTTTTTGTAAGATAAACATTTTTCGTTTCGAGATCAGGGCATGTTTTGCAAATCACATTTTCACAAGATGGAGAAATATCTTTAGCTTGTTTTTCTAGCAATTTTATTTTCTTCTTTGAGATAATGAGTTCTTTCACAATTTTACTATATTCAGAATGTAATTCATTATACTCAGAAAGTAGTTCATCATAGGTAGGTTCAGAATCAAATACCTCATCATCGTTTTCACATTGCTTTTCTTCCTCGGCAATTAAGCATATGTTTGCAACTTCTTCTGCCTTACTTGCTTCATTTGAGGAGTTATCTCTACTTATAGTTGATACGTATGCCATTTCCAAAGCTTTCCACATCTCCTTTGCAGTAGATAGATTGCAGATGCGGAAATACTCCTTTTGACTAAGAGCACTCTGTAGCATCAGAATGGCTCTACTGTTAAGAGTTATTTTCCATCTATCATCCTCGTTGAACTCATCTTTAGCTTTCGAAACATTAACTTCGTCTTCTACTCTTATGGGAACATAGTCCCCATTCTCTATTACTTGCCAGAGACCATACTCCGCGGCTAACACAAACACTTTGAACTTTGATTTCCATATTGAATAGTGTTCACCGTTGAAGCCAGGTGGTCGGTTGATTGAGGCACCGTCAGGTAATATTCCTTTCATGATCTATCTCGGGATGTTAAGCCCAACTGAGAAACCTTAGCTTTGATACCAAATGAAGGTGGAATATCACCTAGAGGGGGGGTGAATAGGTGATCTTGAAATTCTTTCGCTAATTGCTCAAGAACACTTAAAAACGAGACGAGAGAGAAGAGCAATGAACACAAGAGATTATCTTTGGTTCGGTCCAATTCTTGACCTACGTCCAGTCCCGTAAACACTCTAGGATTTCACTATCTTCAAACTTGATTACGACTCTGTAACTCACGAGTAATCCTCTCATTAGGACTTACTCCTCTTTACAAGTTGTAACCAACTAACCGTGGACACAATTACACACTCTGTAAACGAAGGATGATCCTTTCACTCTCGGACTTACTCCCCCTTACAAGTTGTAATTGATACACCCACACTCAAGATACCTCTACCTTGAAATTTGAATGAATTGTAAAACAAATGATAAGACTCTCTCACAGAGTAGATAAATGATAAACACTGAAGCTCAATGATATCCTAAGATATATACGTAATGTAGATTGAATGCTTTTAATGCTTTGTCTCGTGTATTTGTCTGCTCCACCGATGAATTCAATCCTTCGGGTATTTATAAGTTGAAGCTTGAGGACCGTTGGAAGGATTTGAATATGCCCGTTTGAATATTTGAATTCATCCGTTGAAGGTGTTTAGACGTCCGCTCCTTCTGCTCAACCACGATGGAATGTTTGTTTAGTTGAGTTTCTTTCCAGGTTGTCATTCACGTGGTCTTGGATGAAGATTAGCTTAGAATATTAGTTCCGATACTTTTTCTGTATGGGCACCATTATGGTAAGCATCTTTTTGTCGGCTCGTTCTCGACACTTTTAGTGCGCCGGCTTGTCACAATTTGAACTTTGAGAAGTAGTGAAAAGCAAAGCTTTGATCTTCCGAAATCTCATAAGCAAACCGGTTAAGTATGATTGAAGGGAATATAAGTCAATGATAATAACAAGACATATTCAATCATTTGCAGATCAGCAACAGTAGGCATCCTCGGTGTTCTTCGTCCGAATTTGAAACTTTGATTATGAATCTGAAAAACACTCGGGAAGATGATTAGTAATATCATAGTTTAGATTGAATGATATATTCAAGGATAGAATCAATTATCTAAACCATTTGAATGAAGTTACGAGACATTTCACGATTGCCGGTGTACCATACCGTGCTTGGCATTCTCGAGAATCAAGATTATCATACTCGAGAATCACTCATAGAATCAAACTCGATGCCGAACCAAGTGATTCTCTAGAACCATTCTCGAGAATTGGTTTCCATTCTCGAGAATCACTTCGTGAAACGATAACTCGTAAAGAACATCAAAGTGAAGCAATCGTTCATACTCGAGAATCCTTTGCTCATTCTCGAGAACCATTCTCGAGAATTGATTTTCATTCTCGAGAATCACTTCAGAAGCAGAGTATATCAGTGAAGGAGTATTCGACCATTCTCGAGAATTCTTCCTGATTCTTGAGAGCCATTCTCGAGAATTTCTTATACATTCTCGAGAATCACATCAGAGATTATGTCAGTGTGGTTTTGTCCCGATCATTCTCGAGAATTACTGGTCCATTCTCGAGAGTCCAATAACCATTCTCGGGAATCAGAACTGATGTAGGTGAAGAATATTCAGAACCTGCGATGATGCTTTGTCACACACTATTCTTGAGAATCCTTGATCCATTCTCGAAAGTCAATTTCACATGGACATGTAAAGGAGTTAATTTTGATTCAAATTCTTGAACTCTTTAAAGCCTTCTTTCCATGCAAGAAGAATCAGCCCAAACTTGTTGAATTTCGTTGGTTATCATAGGATGAATGTAGGTCGTTCTTAATCAACTCTGATTGCAACTTCCTGAACATACTACCAACTTCAAAACATCATAACTACTTCAATTGATCTTCGTTTTCTGTGTTCTTGATGTGTTTGGAAAGTTATTTGAATCTAGTTTCCAATGGCACCGATTACAGTGCAATCCAATATGTCGTTTGTGAGATACACTCAAATTACCGAAGGTTGGTCTGGACTGTGACGGTGATTTGTGTTCCAACTTGAGAAAATCATAGCTCTCTCATATGGACTCCTTTGGACTTGAATGTTTGTCAAAAGTACATGTTGGATGTCTAGTTTCATATGCCACTGGTTTCGTGTCAATCCGATTCCTGGTTTGTGAGATATCGTCGAATTACCAGAGGTCGCCCAAACTGAACGCGAAACAGAGCTGCTGAAGAATTCTTTGAATCCGATGATTCTCGAGAATCAGAATGGCATTCTCAAGAACCATTCTCGAGAATGGATTTTCAATTCTCGAGAATTGCTTCCAATTTTCACATAATCAGTACATTCTCGAGAATCAAGTTTCTATACTCGAGAATTGCTTCAGAATGAACTTGTGACTCGTTTTCACTCATTTTAACTCCGAATTGAGTCGTTCCAACTTCCATATCATCGTGGAGACTTGTAGAATCAATCTAGGAACTTGTATAATGATTTTCTCATTCCATTAAGCAAGTTCTTCCTTTCTTTCTTCTCTTTTCTTGATCATTCTCCATCATTAAACTTCACATCTACATTAAATATAAGAATTAGTCAAAGTAGAAGATAAATGTAGTATGCAAGCTTTTTGCTCAGGATAATGGCATCTATATAAGACATCATCAAAACTAATTATAACTAACAGGTCTAAGTATTAATGGAAGGTGATTAACTAAAAGGAATCCCTCTAACCCGCCAACCGAAAGGGCGAGGCCAGTAGGGGTGTAACACATAACCACGAGGATCCTTCGTAATGATGTTCTGCCCAGTTTATAATCAACATCTCAGATTTCATGATTTTCTTCCAAATTCATATAAACCCTGATTACATCATTCCTAATGATTAGTAATCAAGTTTATATGAAGATTATAGGTGATTAAACATGGATCAAGCTTCAACGGCCAAAAAGAAAATCTTGTCAGAACTTCCAACGGCTACTTCCTACCGACATATTCAACAAATCTCGACGGGAAGAAAAGCTCAATGGTCAGATAGCTATCATCAACTATAAATACTAAAGCATTTAAAACCAAAGTAGGGTGAGCAAGTGCAAACAAGATCAAAATGCCAAAAATTTGAACCCATCTTCGTCTCATATACTCTTTGTTTCTCTATACTGGTGCAATATATTTTAGAGAGAAACTATTTGTATTATGTTTCAATGTTCATCTTATTCACTTCTGAGAGTGAAGATCATTGTTATTTTTTATCATCAAGATTGTATCATTACGGTGTATAAGGGGGAGTAACTCGGTGTGAGAATTATACAAGGCTTCATATGTGTTAGGCTAAACTTGTTGGATTGTATAAGCTTCTCTTGTGCCCAAATTAAATAAGAAGAGAGTGGATTCAAAATCTCAAGTGGAGCTTGGGGACTGGATATAGGCCATCAAGGATTGAATTGAACCAGTATAAATCATAGTTTGAATATTCTCCTTCCTTATCTCTTGTAATTCAGCATATTTGATTTGAATAATTGACTGTGAATTTATGGTTCATCATCTTCATACTTATTATTTTTACTTAGATGCAAAAATATTTTAAAAGTTCTTGAGTTTTTATATTACACCAAATTCACCCCCTTTGATGATAGCCGGTTCTAACATTTGGTATTGGAGCAAGGCTCTTGTTTAAAGAACTTAACCATCTCAAGAGTTTTCAATGGATGATTCTGGGTGTTACGTGCTTCCAAAATATTTTGATTATTGTGTTCCACCTTTTCTAAAAGATATTGATTTTTTTTTTGAAAGCTAAAATGACATGTTTTATAAAAGCATTTGATTATGATATGTGGAATGTTTTTACAAATGTTCTCAGTGTTAGTTCTCGAGTTTTGATGATAACAAGACTTAGATGATTAAAGTTTTCTATTGAAAATGGTTAAGCTTTCTGAATCAATAGATATTGCCTTTGTTACAAGTGTCTCTCGAGTAAGCCCTTATGTCTACTCGAGTAAGCTCAATCTGATATGTTTGTTTAAGTATTCACAGAACTCAACGTTACTTGAGTATGGCAACCATAGTACTTGAGTAATGTTATTTCAACACAAAGTTTAGAGGTCGCCATCTATAGCTACTCGAGTATGTATAATGGCTTCCTCAAGTAAGCTACTCGAGTAAGGCATCTTGTCTACCTGAGTAATAAAGGCTTACATGAAGAAACAAGTCTCTGTCTAGTAGCTACTCGAGTAAATGGTAAGTCCTATTCAAGTAGAGTACTCGAGTAAAGGTAATATATTACTCAAGTAATTATGTTTTTGAACTTTACATTTGCTCTTGGTATGAAGCTTACTGATTGACTATTTATGTCATGTTTTCCCTACGACGTGTGACAGTTTTGTATAGTGAACTTGAAGTTAAATGTATCTAATATGAGTAAATATGTTATAATTCACACTTATAGGGAAATGTAGGATGAATCTCATAAATTGTGGAAATTGCAGAATTATCCTATATATGTGCATAAAATTCCTTTGGCTAAGCGATGATGAATTCTTGAATGTAGAATAACCCAGTTTGCTAGTTCTTTAATTAAATAAATTCAATTTGTTTATTAGTGTTTTAATCTCTTATCGGTTGGTGGAAGCTAAGGGCTAGATCAGTGGCCTTGGCTTACTGAAAAGGAGTCTGGGTTAGACAGCTGATAAATAGTGTTTGCTGGGTAGGCTGGGCAAGGCTTGACCTATCATTGTAGGCTACAGGAATGAGCCTACCGCTCATAACCATACACCTTGATTAGGACTGATAATCTGAACTAGAAAATCGTCATAGGAATATAGGAGAAGTATAGCTAGGATTGTAGTTATAGGATGCGGAAGCTTCTATATAACATAGTGGTGGGTTAACTGGATAACATTGTGAAAGCGTCTTTGCTGTAGCATTGTGGAAGCTGTGCAGCATAATTGCTATAGCAATGCGCTAAGGCAAACTAGGGGAGTAATATGCTAGGGATGAAGTCTGAGCTCAGCCTATCTTTAAACTGATATCTTCTTGCGACTACGACCATTCGTTATTTTTTTATTTGTTAGCAATAGCCAAAACAACCAAACCAACTATAATTTTCTTTTCTTTCAACACAACTGTCTTTCAAATTAGTAACGTTATTGCTATCTCGATCTCTGTGGGACGATACTCTACTTACTCTTTATTACTTGTTCGACTGGTTCACTTGCCATCAAGGGAATCGACCAACAAGTTTTTGGCGCCGTTTTCAGGGACTGTAGATACCTTTTATGATTACAAGTTTATTGTTGAATAGTTGTGTTTTATACAATAAGCTCGCTCCTTCTCTGCTTTTGATTTTTAGGTACATTCTGTAGTGTATGCGTGGCTCACCCTCAATTAATCTTAAGCCTTACGATCTCGAGATTGAACACACTTACAAGTAAAGGCCCAGGAAGCAGAAGCAAGGATGTCACCCCCGTGACTCTGCAAACATAGCAGATATACCAGCAAGTCATGGCCAGGGTCAAGTTGAGAAACAAGTAGTAAATGAAGCCAGTCAGGTTCCTCCACCACCAAATGCTGACTTGAACAAAGCCATTATGGAGTTTGGGATTCCATATTTTTCCAAGCTCAACTCGGCTATTACACCCTCAACATTCAATACAGGGCACTTTGAGATTAAAGGTGTTATCATTCAAATGCTGAATTTAGCTGGGCAATTTGGAGGACTCCCTTCTGACGACCCCCATCTGCATCTCAAGTCCTTTATGGAGGTTTGCGACTCATTTGTCATTCCCAAAATCACACCCGATGCCTTTGTTGGGTCGATTTCCTTGAAGGCAAGTGAACCAATCAACAAGTAATAAAGAGTAAGTAGAGTATCGTCCCACGGAGACTAGGATACTGAATGATGACACCTTTTCGCAGAATTTAGTTGTGCTTAAAAAGAAAATAACTTTAATTAGTTTGAGAGGTTTGGTAGCTATACTAATGAATAGGAAAATAACTAAATGATCGTAGTCGTAAGAAGATATCGTCAAAAGATAGATCGAACTCATAATCCTTTCGAAGCATATCATTCCCCAACCGCCTATACGCAATGCTATAGCATTCATACCGCATGCCTCTCGCAAATGCTACAACAGAACACCCTACACAGAGTTATTCAGTTAACCACACCACGCTAATCTATTGAAGCTCTCACGTCCGATACATACAATCCTAGTCTTTACTTCTCCCATATGTCTATGGCGATTCTTCTAGTTGGATTATCAATACAAATCAAGGTGTTATGGTTATGAGCGGTAGACCCATTCCTGAAGTCTACAACAATAGGTCAAGCCTTGCACCAGCCCACCTAGCAATCACTGCTTCTCAGATGTCTAACCCCGACTCCCTCTCAGTAAGCCGAGGCCACTGATCTAGTCCCTAACTCTCGCTAATCGACAAGAAATTGAATTACTGATAAGCAACTGAATCTATTAAATTAAGAACTAGCAACTGAGTTCATTCTATACTTAGAAAATCATCCTCGTTCAGCCTCAGGAGGTTAGTTTATGACTAACGAGGGAATCATAAAATAGAGTACTACAGAATCGCCCATGATAAAAGATTGACTGGAATTCAAATAAAGAAACAAGAAACAAAAGTTTGATGGATGTTCCGTCGGCGTCAGAGAAGCCCTGTCACGTCACAACTCCACGTCTTCTTCACTCCGTCTCACTAGTAGGAAGGATGTTGGGTTCTCCTGGGGTCCTCATGCTTCGTGACTTCTCTTACTCTTCTTTCGAGTCAGGCCGTATATGATTTAGACCCTTTTCTCTCGATGACTTCCGACCTCTTTTAGGGTTGGCCGTTGCTTACTTATATAGTTTGGTCTACTTGCAGTGTACGTTCATCAATCTGGGCCTTTCCTAATCTGTCGAGGTTCGATCGTATCTATCTTCCAATTCTCGGTAGATTGATTCTGCTGATCCTGTGGGATTCTTCAAATCTTTTAGTTCCGATCCTCTGCATCTTCTATTTCAATACATTAGCAATCTAACCGTTATCCTCGACCTGTACTATACTTCCTGAAATAATCTTGACAAAAGATTAGGATATATGCCACATAGCACTGCGTCACTTACTATGCTATAGCTTCAGGGATGCATTGTATTGCACTTCGATAAAGCTGTCTTGATGCTATAGCACCGCATCGGCCATGTTATGCGACTTTCTCATAAAACCTTAAAACTTGCTCTTTTTTAGCACATGTTTAGGATGTAAACAGAATTCACCCTTAAGTTCCCTGTACAATGAATAAATGCCTTTTTGCTCAGATTAAATGCAGTTAAAATCATATTCACCATACAATTCAGTCATAAAATACAGGGAAAAACATGAAAAAATCATGCTTATCAGCCTTTCGAATCAAATTATTCCTATTCTCTCTACAGGAACAACCTACCTGATAATTCTATTACCTCTTGGAATGACATGGGGAATAAATTCTTGATCAAATTCTTCCCACCAACAAAAATTGCACAACTAAGAGAGGATATCACCAGTTTCTAAGAGTGATCTGGTAAGTCAACTTTGAAGCATGGGATTGATTTAAGGATCTTCTTAGGAAGTGCCCACAACACGGATTGAGTGAATGGATTCAGCTGGAAACTTTTTACAAGGGACTAGATGGATAAACACGTTCAATCGTGGACACTTCTGCAGGCGGCTCAATTCTGATGAAGTCTTATGAAGAGGTTCATGAATTGTTGGAACGAATGGCAATGAACAACCATCAATGGTCAGCTAAAAGGGCAACTCCCTCCAGAATTGTTGCTGGAATACATGAGTTGGATGCTATGAATGCCCTTAAAACCCAAGTGTCATCTCCCCCACACACGATTAAAGGGCTGACCCTTCCTGCTAACAACTCACTGATGCATCTAGCCCAGGTAGCGTGGGTGTACTGTGGCGGAGAGCACTCCTACTCTCAGTGCTCCGTCAACCCTGAATCTATCAACTATGTTAACAATTTCAACAAGGGCAATAACACCAATAACCCTTACTCTAATACATACAACCTAGGATTGAGGCAGGACCCTAACTTCTCATGGAGTTCTCAGGGTCACCAATTAGCAGGACAATCAACCGGCCCATCATACTCAAATAAGCCATCAAACCCACTAGGTTTTACCCAACAAGGAAGGTGGTAGGGCAATGATTCGCACTCGGACTCCGTATGACAAATCTTCTGAACGAATACATGCCAAAGAAGGATGCAATAATCCAGAACCAGCAAGTGACCCATGTTAGTTCTCTATGTATGTTTTGATGATAACTAATCATTGTAAATAAAATAAGGCTTATGATCCAAGCGAAAATGTGCTTGCCTTATTCAAAAGAGGATCATTTCAGCCTGTCACTTTTACTGTCAAAATGACTCGAGTGTGAGGTGTCAAACTCGAGTCAAGCTTGTTCTATTTTCAAACTGATGAGTCTTTTAGACTCGAGCCTCTCTTAATTGACTCGAGTTAAGGTAAAAACTCAAGCCAACGCCTGGTGCCTTGAGTTAAAATTCTGCAAACTTGAAAATAATTTTAAAAACTAAGTTGGTCGACTCAAGCTTAAAATCAGAGACTCAAACTCGATTCACCGTATGCAGCCTCGAGTCTAAGACAAAACTCGAGTCTGGGTGATTCACTCTCAGTTCATGTTAGTAAAATTTACCTAAACTCGAGCCAGTTCCTCATAACTCGAGCAAGTAACTCGAGTCATAAGGTTGAAACTCGAGTTTAGCTCTTTCTCTATATATATGTGTTTGCAACCTATACTCTTCACTTCTTCTCTTTCCTTTCACCGTCTCTCAAACTTCTCTGAAAAGCCCATAACCCTAACTCGAATCTACCTTCACAATGCCTCCTAAATTGACCTCCAAATCTCCTGCCAAATCTAAGGGATCATATTCAGATTATGAGGCAACTGAATCTTCGTCACCTCCACCATTGTAATGTCAAAAACGAGTATAGATTCCTCCCAAGAGGTTTCGGCCGAAGGTTGCATTTGAAGAACCTGTGCCCAAATGATTGAAGAAACTAAAGGTTAATGAACCTCCTGTGATTCCCAAGCAAGAATGATCGACCCAGAAGCAGCTACTCGCAAGCATAAAGAAAAAGTCACTGAAACTCTAAAGAAATCAAAGAAGAAGAGTGTTCCGTCTTCTAAGTTTCGAGCATCTTCTCAAGGTCAATCCTTTGCCTCTACTTCTAAGGCTTAAGAGCCCTTTGACTCCAAGGTACTATTGAATTTTCCTGCTATCCAAGCTATTTATCATCAACCCCCTTCCAATCCTCCGTTGATTTTGCTTGTGGACCTATCATGTTTGCTCCTGAGGATGGAGAGAAATACAAAGAGGACTATGCACTTAAGGGTTTCTGTCTCTTTGTGTATCTTGATTTAGTCAAACTCAAGGAAGAGTGTAATCTTGATCTCTCTCCTTGGTTTAGAGCTTATGAATCTTTTCTTTCTATTCGTGCCCTTTTTAGTCCTACTTTTGTTAGTGTCTTCTACTTTAATATGATTGTTCATAATTTGTTAAACAAATATGATCTTCTAGTTGAGGAGAGAATAATCACTTATGTAAGAGTCAAGAGAATTGTTCTTACTGCCAAATACATAAGTGATTTGCTTTTGATTTCTAATCCTTCTCCTGTTCCTGAGTTTCACCAAGACAACGGGGAAATTTTTAAAATTCTTCGACCAAATAAACCATTGAATGGACCAATTGGGTCACTTAATTTTTCTCATGTTGTCATGCCCCCAATACATAGGGCCTTGTGGTATATCTACTCAAGGGACCTAGTACAAAAAGGGAAGAACTTCACTCATTTCACCCAGAGAGACTATTTTCTCTTTACTTCTTTTGTGGCTAAGGTTCCTCATAACCTTGGTCACTACATTTTCAATGAGATGAAGAAATTTTTCTTGCACTCTAAGAAAAATTCCACCATTCCTTTTCCTAGCCTTGTGTCAATTATTCTATTTCATGAAAAGGTTTGGTACCTTGAGAGACATGAGACTCTTGTGAAACCTAAGATGTTTGGGAAGCATCATTTGAAAGTAATGAGGATTTCTTTCCAAGAGGGATTCGGGCAATCAAAAGCCCCTGCTCCATCTAAATCAAGAGCTTCTAAAGCTCAGGAGGCTCAGTCAGAAACTGGTCAAGAGCAGTCTTCTCAAGCTACAATCAAGGCAATTGTAGAGAAAGCTATATCTGATTGTGTGGGTCCACTTCAAGTTTCTATGGTGGCTCAATATCATGAATTATCTGAGAAATTTAAAACAGAAATTGGAAAGTTTGTGCATAAGGTGACTAAGGGTCGTAAAGTTCAAGAAGAAATTGGAGCAGAAGTTGGTAATTTGACTGACCACATTGAAGATCATAATGCAAGCCTTACCAACATCCATAATACCCGATGGACCCTGACCAACAAGGTGGACAAGCTGCTAAAGTCACAACCATCTGAGGCTCCTAGATTTGGCATACCCCCGCCTGTTCCTAAATCTTCTCCACCTTCTTCACCTCACCTTCTTTTGTTTTTACCACCACTTCTATTTTCTCAACCCCTATCATCTCCTCAACCCTAGCCATTGTCTTCATTCCACCTTCAAACACTTCTACTGTGAGAGTCACCTATTCTGGTTCTTCCACAGCATAACTATTTGATGAATGTGAGCCTAAGGTAGATATTTCTATCTCTCTTCTTGTGCCATCACACTCTTACTCCCTCTTCTCCTCTTTCTTTCCCTCATTTCACTCATCTTTTCTCCTCTCACTTTTGGCTTCCTCCTCTGAACCTCCCTTTTTGAGTGATGCCAAAGGGGGAGAAAAATATGAAGTGAAGATTTTTTTTTATCATTTCTATTGTTTTGGTATTTAAGTCAAGATTTGTATTTGTCATTACTGCTATATCTGAACTACAACTGCTGTATTTGAAGTTCACATGAAATTAAATGATAAGTTATTACCAATATTTTGCAATGGAATGAATTTATATGTCTTTACTTCATTGCATTACCTTTTGGTTCAAAAGCATCTTTTGTTAAAACATCCTCTTGATTTTTATTTTACAAGGATTGTCATCATCAAGAAGGGGGAGAATGTTAGTTATCTATGTATGTTTTGATGATAACTAATCATTGTAAATAAAATAAGTCTTATGATCTAAGAGAAAATGTGCTTGCCTTATTCAAAAGAGGATCATTTCAGCTTGTCACTTTTACTGTCAAAATGACTCAAATGTGAGGTGTCAAACTCGAGTCAAGCCTGTTGTATTTTCAAACTGATGAGTCTTCTAGACTCGAGCCTCTCTTAGTTGACTCGACTTAAGGTGAAAACTCAAGCCAACGCCGGGTGCCTCGAGTTAAAATTCTGTGAACTTGAAAATAATTTCAAAAACTAAGTTGGTCAACTCGAGCTTAAAACCAGAGACTCAAGTCTAAGTTTTGACCGTTGTATTAAAAAAATCTTGTTAACTTGAGCCAGCCTCTATTGATTTGAGTTAAGAGAAGTTTTTTAAATTGCTTTCAAAGTTTCTTCAAACATTAACTCGAGTTAGTCTTGTGTGACTCGAGTTTAGACTTAAACTCGTGCCACGGGCATCGTAGACTTGAGTTGTAGTCTATCCGAGTTATCTTCAAAATCTTTGAATCCACTCGAGTTGATTTTCTGTGCCTCGAGTTTGTACCTAAACTCGAGCCAAGGTTTTCAGACTCGAGTTCAATATATCTTAGAGTCATTCTCAAGATTAAGATAGACTCAAGTGTGATTCCAGTGACTCGGGTTTGGAGCCAAACTCAAGCAATTTTTGTGAGACTCGAGTTGATGTCTCTTTTTTCATCTTCTATCTCATTTATTAAAAGCATAGACTCGAGTCTGTCTTATTTAATCTTGAGTCAATCTTTCTCTATCTGAAATTAACCATGTTCGAATTCATTAAATTTCTTGATAATGATTTAATCTCTTCATATCATTTCTCATCACTATTCCTAACTGCTTTTAATCAGTTTGTTAATGAGTTTCAGATGATTATTCAAGGATTAACAATCAATTTATTGTAAAGCAATTTGTGTGTCAGAACACATTTAATGTAGTTACCTTATCGAGACACAAACCCAGCAACTATACCTCTGAACAATTGAAAGACATTCCTGCGATTCTGTCTATACATTAAATGTTGTTTCTCAACAGACAAAAACAAAAGGAATGAAAGAATGATAATGGTACAATTTCACTAGAACATTAAACCGTGAATGTGATTATCAAGGCTTCACCTGTGTAACGGCTATTTTGAAGAGTCACAACAGATATTCTTCAAGCTTCTCCAACGGTCATTAATGGCAACCATTATAAAGACCAGAAGCATTGAATTCGCCATCTACCGAAACTCTATGCATTCAATTCAATCTTATTGCAATCTACTATTTCATTAAGTTTCATTTAATATCTTCGGATACCTTTCTACTTCAGTGATCATTATTCATATGCTATGTGAGATAGTTTTTTTTAAACACTTATTAGACTACTTATCTAGTTGTCAAATCTTAGGGTTGTGGAACCTTAAGTGTGAGTGTACGATTACAACTTGTAAGGGGGGTGACTCCTAGTGTGAAAGGATTACTTCAAGTACAGAGTGTGTAATTGTAAGTGTTTATGAGTTAGTGAAAATCCCAGAGAGTCTGGGGATTGGACATAGGTTAAGGAGTTGGACTGAACCAGTATAATCTTGCTGTGTCATTTCTCTGTATTTCTGTCTCTAGTTCATTGCCTTTGTCTTATTCGCAAAAAGATTTTTGAGATCACTTATTCACCCCCTCTAGGTGATATTCCACTTTCATTTCGGAACATTGAGACCCAAGTCGGACAGCTCGCAACTACTCTTAACAACAGACCCTTCGACTCTTTGCTGAGCAATGCTGAAGTCCCCAGGAGCCACGGAAAGGAGCAAGTCAAGGTCATAGAACTCAGAAGCGGCAAGAGTGTGGTAGCCACGAAGGTAACCCAAAGGCCAATCGAAGATGCTGATCCTAAATTTGGTCAAACAAAGAAAGGTAAGGAAACTATTGAACAATTCCTTGAAGAAGAACTACAGCCTCCAATGCCAAAGCAACTTGACAAGGGCATCAAAGCTACAACATCAACATCATTTGTCACGCTAGATGATCATGTATCAGAACCTAAAAGGAATTATATATCATCATCGTCGTAGCAGACCCTCGACCTAGGACCATCTTGAGTTATAACGCAACCTCCTCCGTTCTCGCAAAGACTACAGAAACAGAACCAAGAAAAGCAGTTTCAGAAATTCCTCGACATGCTGAAGCAACTGCACATCAACATCCCTCTGGTAGAAGCATTAGAGTAGATGCCCAGCTACGTAAAATTCATGAAGGACATCCTATCCAAGAAAAGAAGACTAGATGAATCTGAAATAGTCGCTCTAACCCAAGAGTGCAGTGCTCTGCTATTAAATATATTCCCCCAAAACTGAAAGACCCTGGTAGCTTCACCATCCCCTGTTCCATTGGGCCCTAGTACGCAAGAAAAGCATTGTGACCTTAGAGCCAACATTAATCTAATGCCAATATCTGTATTCAAAAAGCTGGCAGTTAGAGAGGCTAGACCCACCACAGTCACGTTACAATTGACAAATCGCTGTTACACCCCTATCAGCCTCGCCCTTTTGGGTGGCAGGTTAGAGGGATTCCTTTTACCTATTACCTTTCCTTTGTGAATTAGTCCCTTTTAACATATATTAGAGTATGCGCGGCAAAGCATATGATTGGTTTGGACAACTACAATATACTGGTAAAGGTACGAACATCAAATATAAAGTAGTCCCCATAGGGTTAAGGGTACAGTCATCAAAAATAAATATACAGCATAGTAAATAAACTCATATAGTTTTCCCAAAAATAAATATACAAAACAAGATAGGGCATTCCCTATTTCTTCGATCCTCCACTGCATGCCCTTACCTTCAAGAAGTCTGAACAGCTCAACGTCCTTCACCTGTATCTTTATAATGATCTGGAGTTCAAAGTTGAACCCCAGAGTAATTGCTAAACTCAAATACAGTATGTATGCAGACTACGACTAGGAAACACATTCATAGTCACAGTCATACATCACAACATACCATCGAGCTGCCTTACCAAGGCAAGCCCCATAATCATCATAGATATTGAGCTGCCACCAGCCCCAGAATCCACATAGTCGTCGAGCCACCTAACAAGGCAAGCCCCAAAAAATCCTCAGCGTTAGGACAACACAGTAGCCGGGCCTCAAACCCAACCACCATGAATGCATCTCAGGCTCGGTAGCGACCTAAGGACACACAGTCCACAAGGCCCTACCGCCCTAGATATTCCTCAATCATAGCACACAAACATACTACAGTAACATACAGTACGTGAGTAAACATTTACTACCTAACAGCTGTTCACATATCAATAAAATCTCCCAGTGCTTGTAAAATCTCTCTGGTCACGTATTGTCCCTAAATAAATCAAATACACCTTGTTTTTTATTGCTTATATAAATTCTTTTTTCAAGACCAAAAAATTCGCCCTACCTTCAAAATTTCCAGAAATGATGTTCCAACTTCAAAAATTCATAGTTAATTCTATGAAACTCTGTTTAACGTGAATCTAGTGGCTATTGAACCCTTAAGATGTCTAGTTTTCAATATAAAAAAAAATATGTTTAGAGGCCACAAAAACTCAAATCCTTGTTCTGTACAAAACGTTGCTTGCTGGTCAGGGTTAAAGTTCATGTTTCGAGCTATTTTCAACAATTATTTTCTCCCAAGTAAAAGACTTGAAAAATTACCAAATTATATATAAAAATGAATCTCACGATGTCTAATTTGACCATGTAAACGTTCGTGGCCATCATACACTGTTTACTATTTTAAAACCATTTACCAAGTTCGATTGCTCGAAATTTGTAAAAAGCGGCGATTCTTGTTTCTTTGAAACTTAGGGTTTTGGAGTTCTAAATCATGATCTTAACTCATTCTTATACAAAATTTCGTTTAAAACCCTTTGGAACCCTTAAAAACATCAAAAACACATTATAGCCCCATGTTTAACCCACTAACCAGAAATCACCAAAATCCAAACTACCAAGTCACAAGAGACTAGCTTTGCAACTTACTTGATTTTGGACTTGGTTAAGCTCGAATCTCTTCCTCCTTGGTCTTCCTAATGGTTCGACCTTGAGCATAAAAGAACCATAAATATGTTATTCAGAGACACTTTGAGGATATTCATGAGGATGAAGAAGACAGAAAGCTTGTCTAACTGAATCTTGCACCAACGTACCATGAACTTCAATCTTGTATGCCTTCTTGTTCTTCCTTGCTTGTGTTCAGCCCTCCTTGACTCTCCTCTCTCTCTTGCACGTTTTTAGGCATCCAAAAAAGGGTTGAAGAGTCCTTAAATGAACCTTAATTACCACCCAAAATATCTATGCAAGTTATTGCCCAATGGTCCATAACATATTCTAGGCTTTCAACTTACTTTTTCTCAAAGTTTTTCACTTTTCTTGATTACATGACATGTGGCAAAATTTAAGGCAAACCAAATTAAAACAAAGTATATTTTGCATCAAGTTTTACTTTTTCTTATTTTGACAAGTTGGAAAACATGTTATCTAAATGGCAAAACTCGCCATACAAGTTTTGGTTACAAAATTTCTATCGAGTCAAAATTTGATCTTAAAATATATCAAGATGGCACTTAAAAATTCCCCAAATCAAATTATCCAAGAACTCAACCTTTTTACTTAACTTATTAAGCATATTAAAACATGTGTCCCTTATAGCAATTGACAAAAATGCCCTCAAAATATTTTTCAACCTTTTGAATTTTGCACTTGTAATTATGAAAACTCAAGTTTTCACAATACAAGTTGGAAAACTTCTCAATATCTTTTTTGAACTAAAAAGACAAAACTCCGGACTTCTCAATATTTTTTTCATTGAAAACTCGAGTTTTGGACCTACAGAAGAGTCCCCTAAGTTTTGGACTTGGAAAACCTCCAGTTTTGGCTAAAACCTCCAGTTTTCAATTTAACTTGAAATTTTCAAAGTTTTCACTCAATTTGTGAAAACTTGAGTTTTGAGTTGGCAGAGAGGATTCAGTTTTTAGCTAGTTTTCAAAACCTCCAGTTTTTGTGAAAACCTCTAGTTTTGAGTTTGGCAAAGTTTTCTCAAAGTTTTCACAGTAAAGTGAAAACTCGAGTTTTGATTTCAAAACTCGAGTTTTGCTCAGGCAGAAAGTCTTTGGATTTTCTCAGTTTTGAAAACTGCCAGTTTCCGCCAAAACCTCCAGTTTTGAGTTTGACAAAGTTTTCTTCAAGTTTTCACAGTAAAGTGAAAACTCGAGTTTTGATTTCAAAACTCGAGTTTTTCTCGACGAAAGTCTTTGGATTTTCTCGTTTTGAAAAGCGCCGGTTTCGCCAAAACCTCCAGTTTTTTTTTGGCACATTTCCTCTAGTTTTCATATTTAAATGAAAACTCAAGTTTTGATATCAAAACTCGAGTTTTGGCCAACAGAAAGTTTGATGTTTTTCAATGTTTTGAAAACCTCTAGTTTTGAAGAAAACCTTCGAGTTTTGATGTTTTGGACTTAAAACGTTTCTACACACCAAAGTCCAAAACTCGAGTTTTGAGAAACAAAACTCGAGTTTTTCATTAGCGAGTTTGAAATTCAAAAGCGATGAATTCGTGAAACCTTTTTGTTTGATCTTAATACTTCCAATTAACATTCCTAAATATTCCCAGCTATGTTTAACCACTTTGTTAGTGAGTTTCAGCTTACTTAAACAAGATTAAATGAGGACTGAAAGCAAAAAGCAAAAAGCATGTCAGAACATTAAATGCTACACCCAGAAAGTTGCATATGAAAGTGGAGCTAAATCACCAAGAGGGGGGTGAATTGGGGATTTTAAAAACTTTTTCAGCTTACTCTGTTTTTGTACACTAAAAACAGAGATGAACTAAGTATAGGGTAGAAGAGCAAGACACAAGGATTTATACTGGTTCGGTCCAATCCCTTGACCTATGTCCAGTCCCTAGACTCTCTGGGATTTTCACTATCTCAATTGATTACACACTCTGTACTCAAGAGTAATTCTCTCACTAGAACTTACTCCCCCTTACAAGTTGCAATCAATGAACCCAATCACCAAGTCCCCCGACTTGTGATTCCTTTACAATAAATGATTTACAATCAATAAACTCTCTCTAAGAGTAGATAATGATAAACACGGAAGCTTAATGTATCAACGGATACTTTATACAAGAAAACTCAAGAGTAGTTGGAAACTTGAATGATTTTCGTTTTCTATAGTCTTGGTTGTTGAGAGGAATTGAATGCAGCTCTATTTATACTGAGAGTGCATTAAATGACCATTGTAATCCTTCATATAACCGTTGGTAACATTAACCAAGGTTCTGGTTCAGTTTTGGTCTTCTTCTCTCTCTACTCTTCACTTAATCCAGTGGGCGAAGTTTAGAGTTGACTTCTAGTAAATAAATCCGTTGGAGTAGCATTTCTTGGATGTGGTAGGTAGGCATTAATCCTTTGTAAGCGTGTGCAGAAGGATTTCCCAAAAGAATGCAACTTTCTGGGTTTAGCATTTAATGTTCTGACACCTTTTTGCTTTTGCATTAAATCTTCATTTAATCTCCTCTAAATAAGCTGAAACTCACTAACAAAGTGGTTAAACATAGCTGGGAATATCAGAGAATAATAATGACAAGTATTGAGATCAATCAAAGAAGTTTTCACAAATTCGTTCAATTTGATTTTCAAAACTCGCGACCAATACTTGAGTATGTTCTTCAATACTTGAGTATTGCCTTTGTGCACTAATGTGAATACTTGAGTATTCAGATGAATACTTGAGTATTTGTCTTCCAGAGAAGGCACTACATGTTTTGAGCGTTTGGACAATTTCTTTGAGTAGGACCAATACTCGAGTATTGAAACCAATACTTGAGTATTGAACTTTTTATGTGAAAATAAGTTTAAGTCCAAAACTTCAATACTTGAGTATTCAAATCAATACTTGAGTTTTCAAAACATTTGAAAAAGAGCCAAGCTCTCTGTATACCCAATACTCGAGTATTCAAACCAATACTTAAGTATTGAACTGTTTGAAAACTTTGTGAAAAATTTTCCAAGTCAATACTTGAGTATTCACCTCAATACTTGAGTATTCAAATCACTTGGAAATAGCAAACCTTTCTGTATGGCCAATACTCGAGTATTCAACTCCATACTTGAGTATTGAACTGTTTTCAACATTTGTGAAGTTTCTGTCATTTCAATACTTGAGTATTCATTTCAATACTTGAGTATTGATAAACATGTGAAAACTTGAAACCTTTCTGTTTGCCCAATACTCGAGTATTCAAACCAATACTCGAGTATTCACATGTTGAATACTTTAATGTTTTTCTGTATGACCAATACTTGAGTATCCATACGGATACTTGAGTATTGGCAAATTTGCCTTTCAGCGAAAAAGTCTTTGTAAGATCAATACTTGAGTATTGAAACCAATACTTGAGTATTGACTTATAGTGAAAAACTTGGAAGGCTCTCTGTAACACCAATACTTGAGTATTGAGACCAATACTTGAGTATTGTATGACTTTGTGGAAACAAGTCATTATCTGTCAACTCAATACTTGAGTATTGAAACCAATACTTGAGTATTGAGCATTTTGCGAAAAATGCATCATTCACTGTCAACTTTAGAGGGTCATATCTCCCTAGCCTGAACTCCATTTTGGTTCGTTCAACTCTTCATGGAACGATCTGTGAGTATACTTTCATATGCCACCGATTTCAGCTCAATATGATTTGTATTTTGTGAGTTACACTGAAAATGTTGAAGCTTGGTTTGCTGTGTGGCGTGAATTTATCTTTCAACTTCCACAATCCATAGCTCTCTCATATGAACTCCTTTGGGCTTGAATTTTATATCCAAATTACGCATTGGGAGTCTAGTTTCATATACCACTGATTTTACTTCAATCCGATCTCTGGTTTAGGAGATATCATCAAATTACCAGACATCGCCCGTGCTGAACGTGAAACAGAGCTGATCAACGTTGAATACTCGAGTATTGAACTTACATACTCGAGTATTGACAGTCCAGAGAGCCCAGAGATGTTGAAAACACTGGATACTCGAGTATTGAAATTCGAGAGATGCCAGAGAAGCTGAAGACACTCCAATACTTGAGTATTGATGAACATACTCGAGTTTTGACTCCTAAAGCTGATTTTTCCTTGTTTTAACTCTAAATTGAGTCATTCCAACTTCCATATGATCTTGGAGGCTTCTAACATCAATATAAGAACTTGAATAATGATATCTTCATTCCATTCAACAAGTTCTTCCTTTTTCCATCTCCCAACTTGATCATTCTTCATCATTCAACTTCACATCTTCTTGATTCAATTTCTTTCTCTGATTCTCTTCTTCTCTTGATCATTGTCCATAATTCAATTATTTCTTTCTTTCTTCTCTTCTCTTGATCATTCTCTGTCATTCAACTTGTACTCATTATTCTTTGCTAGTTCCTCAATATCTTCTCTTCTATATCCATAGAGTCGAGCCTATCTTGAACTTGTTTATGAATTTAATGTGTAGACTTTTCGTATCAGCACTATTCATGTATACTCCTCTGTAGCTCAAATATGATGAAGCTTCATTCCAACTTCAGTTTGATCATGGAAATTTCCAGTATCACATATAAGAACATATAGTGCAAGTTCTTATTTCTTTAGCCTCCTTTCTTGGTCAATCTCTATAGTTCAACTTGGAATAATCTTCTTCAATATCTCCTTCTTGATTAATCTCTATAATTCAACTTGGATTAATCTACATTAAATATAGCAGTTAGTCAATGTAGGAGATAACTATATTACTCAATCTTTTTGCTTTTAATAATGACATCTATATAAGGCATCATCAAAACTAATCATAACCAACAGCATACTTTTAGGTAATTTGTCTGCACACGCTTACAAAGCATTAAAGAATGTTTTCTTCATCAAGAAACTGCTCTACCAACGGATTAATTCGTAGAGAAGTCAACTCTGAACTTCTGTACAGCTAGATTAAGTGGAGATTAGAGAGAGAAGAAGAACAAAATTGAACCAGAACCTTGTCTAATGAAGGCAACGGTTATATTGAAGATTACAACGGTCATCTAATGCACTCTCAGTATAAATAGAGCTGCATTCAATTCCTCTCAACAACCAAAAATACTGCAGAAAACGAAAATCATTCAAAGTGTCAAACTACTCTTGAGTTTTTCTGTGTAAAGTATCTATTGATACAAAAAGCTTCAGTGTTTATCTATATCCACTCTTAGAGAGAGTTTCTTTTCGTATATCATTTATTGAAAAGTATCACAAGTCCGGGGACTTGGTGATTGGGTTCATTGATTGCAACTTGTAAGGGGGAGTAAGTTCTAGTGAGAGAATTACTCTTGAGTACGAGTGTGTAATCAATTGAGATAGTGGAAATCCCCAGAGTCCGGGGCGGACGCAGTCAAGAGATTGGACCGAACCAGTATAAATCCTTGTGTCTTGCTCTTCTACTCTCATCTTAGTTCATCTCTCGTTTTTAGTGTTCAAAAACAGAGGTATTCAGAAAAAGATTTTTAAAATCCTCAATTCACCCCCCTCTTGGTGATTTAGCTCCACTTTCATCATGCTTTTACTGGTCCAACATAAAAGTGTGTCATCATTTGTCATCATGACTTACTTTATTAAAGGCACAAATACCGAGACCCAACAAACAATCCACACACTGATGTTTTCTCAAAAACGCAGGGCATACCCAACTACCCTGGAAATTCCGTATACTTACTTATTCCGGCATATTTTTGCTCAACTAATTGTCCTATACCTCAAGACATAGTTAGGTGGCATCTTTCCCAACTGGACTTATAACGTATAGGTCTTCTGTGCCCCTTTTCCATTGGCACTTAAATTCCATGTTTTATACATACTAGGTCTACTGACCCGTATGGCCGAGTTAAGTAGTCCCTGAGAAGCTTCCTATCTCTTGACATTCTGGAGACTCTTCCCAAATTGGGCTTAGTCGTCCGCCTACTTTAGGCTTATTATCAATTCTTAGGGTCCAAATTTAAGATGTTACAACCGCTCCATCATCCAGCCGGAAGGAAAAATTGAAGATGTCCTAGTAAAGGTGGATAAATTCATCTTTCTTGTGTATTTTATCATTCTTGACTTTGAAGCAAATAGAGAAGTCCCGATTATTTTGGGGAGACTATTCATGGTGACCGGGAGAACGGTGATTGATGTTGAAAAGGGAGAGCTCACTATGCGAGTCAATGATGAACATGTGACTTTCTCGATTCTGACACTAGTGCGGTATGCAGACTCATCACAGGAATGTTCATTGCTACAAGGTGACGGAGATGGAAGCACATGGATAGCCAGCACCCTCGTTTCTTGTATGAAGTAAATGTTACGGCAAAGTCAAGCTAAGGACTATAATCCAAGTACTATTAGGAGGCAACCCAGTGTTTTATCTAATGATTTGCAGGAAAATAAGGAGACGACTACAACATGGTCATTGCTATAGCATTATGTCAAACCAAATGAGCATTGTGGCTGTTGGAAATTATGCCCTAGGGGCAAGTCATCTCCATTTAGCTATCATTTCATTTGCATGTTTATAGTGATAACTAATCCCTGGATATATCTTATAGATTATCCTATATGTCCCTGGTCGGTCATCTACATGGGAGCGAAGATGAAATAAGACCAGTATGACTTTGATGAGGTATAGAGATACGAATCAAAGTCATGGGCACTTGTAAGAGTACATGGTGCTGGACCGACCCACTATGAGAAAGCTGCATGGATTAAGTCATAAGCTTTTCTCATGTATAACCGCATCACAATGCCCTTTGACCTGAGATCATCATGGATTCCTACATGATGAGTCATTGATCTTTGACCTAGTCAAAAGTCACCTTTGACCGGTGATGATAAAGCCTTGGATCGGGATCAGTGGTTCACATGGAGAGGAATGTGAGTGGTCAAGATGAAATTTGTCCCTCACATTTGTAGAGAGATAATACTGGGCCCCTCGATGAGTGAGTCTGAGAAATGTATGGCCATACTACGATGGAAAGGAGTTTCCATTTCAATTATTAGACTACTCAAGAATCAAGAAAGTAATGGTCAAGAACAGGAAGTTGACATTATCCATGCCTCATCCTTGACTAAATTATCGTGTGACAAAAGGGACGTGACATGGTTATACGATAGGTTGTATCGTGTCATCAATCCCCATATGAATTGGGTAGTCGCAATGTCTTGCTAGAGGCTGCTTGCGACTTGTGCGGCCGATACTGAGCATTGGCCCACCGCCAATCTCATATGGGCTGCGGGGTTGCACGAGAAGAATAGCCCAACACGAGCAAAAGTGTCTAAATTCATTGAATCTTAGATACGTCTAAGATTTAATGAATCTTTGAATTTAATCAAGGATATATATATATATGTGTGTGTGTGTATTTAATTCAAAATTAATATATATTAATATTATTAATGGAGATTATAATATTATTATATAATATTTGTTCGTATTTAATTTATTTGATAAATTAAATATCTAAAACAAATAGAGATATTGTATCTCATTTAATTTTCGAATAAAGATATCATATATCTCTTTAATTTAAATTGAGATATAGTATCTAAAATTTAATTAAATAGATAGATATCATTTCTCGGATTTAATTTATAGAGATACATTAAATCGAAGGCTTTTAATTTGAATTAAATAAATAGATTAGATTAGATCTATTAGATAGATTTAATTAATATATTTTTTAATCCAGATTCAAAATTCGAATTTCAGATCAGTCTTTTAATACGGATTAAATAAATACGTTACATTAGATCTAACAGATAGAGTTAATTAATATATATTTAATCCATATTTGAAATTCAAAATTATTGAGGATTAAATTTTGAATATAATACGCTGATCGGGTTTAGAATAACCTACGGGAATTTTATCGAGCGTATTAAAAAGCCGCGAGAAACCCTAGAGCGAAAAGAGAGAGACGCGCAGTTCGAATGCGCTAGCACGCTGCCGCAGACGTGTTGGAAGCTGTTCGTGTAGATACCGGTAGAGGGAGGGGATTCCCAGAGTCCGCTCCTGTTGATCGAGTAGGTAGCCCACCAGGTCAAATCGAACGTAAGAAACGCTCAGAATTTCGCATAGATATAATTTCTATAACGAACCTTGATTTAAACGCGGTTGAGTGATCCTCAAAAGGGATTCGTAAAACTTTTATAATTCCACTGCGTGTACGGATCCCAACAGTGGCATCAGAGCCAGATCAACCGAGCGTTTAAATTGGGTTTTTCTATATGCGTATATATGTGATATATATGTTTAATCCGAATCCTGTATGCTTTAAAACGCAATTTCGCATTAGGGTTTCTACGTAACGCTAGTCACATATTGCGGCCGTCTCTGAATTGTTCAGATCGCATGATGTTCGGAATCGACAGTTCCGTTCGCGCGTATCGGAGACGTTCTGAATCGTTCGAAACCTTCGATCATGCCAGATGCGTTATATTATATATATTATATAATATAATTTAAATTATAGAATTTAAATCATGATACTATATTATATATATAATATAATATAATTTAAATTAGAGAATTTAGATCATTATACTATATTATATATATTATATAATATAATATAAATTAGAGAATTTAAATCATGATACTATATTATATATATTATATAATATAATGCAAATTAGAGAATTTAAATCATGATACTATATTATATATATATTATATAATATAATTTAAATTAGAGAATTTAAATCATGATATTATATTATATATATTATATAATATAATATAAACTCAATAATTTAATCATAATATTTTATTTCATAATTGTATGAATTAATATATGTTATGATTTACCTTTCAAATGTTATATGGGTATGATGAACAACATGGCTCTAGAGTTTTACAAGTGTTGTAAATTTTAAATATGGCCTGCGAGCCATGCGTCTCTCTAAATATTCTTGATGTACATTCTCTTCTCATCCCACTCCCCTCGTATGTTAAACGAGGTTTCTCATGATGTATTTCCTTTTATTATTTAGAGAAGTCCTCTCATTGTGCTCAGGTTGAGTTACAAAGGTGAAGGATGGAGAGGGTTGAGGTTCAGTTGAGGGTGCGGGGTCTGGTTTAGAAATGGGTTCAGCTGAAGTAGATGCACCCAAACCAGAACTAGAAGCAGCAATGGACTGATTTTTCATGATTTTGTCCATTTTGTCGTTGAGGCTCATCATAGTGACCAGAAGAGTGGATATGGTAGCTGTGTGTTCTCCAAGCTGACCACTAAGATCTTTAACTTCCTTTTTCAGTTCTGCCTGGCCTTCTTTCAGCTCTTCCTGGCCTATATTGAAACCTTCCCGAGTATCCACCAAATTGTTATGACCCTTATTTACTTCGAGAGACCAATTTTCCATTTCGCTTCGATTCCCTATCGTTAAATCGAAATAGCTTATCAACTATTTCTTTGATCCTTGCATCCATATCGAAGGTATAGGCATAGTAGGAGGATGAGGAGGAGGAGGAGCACTCTGAGCTTCTTGAGCTCTAGACTGAGTTGCTTTTGATCTGGTAGGTCTAGACTGAGATGGAGCCCTTGATTGTCCATAACCTTCATCCACATTGATTCTCATGAGGTTCAGAATGTGCTGGCCAAAAACTTGAGGTTTTTCTGGTTTTTCGTGGGCTCCAGGTACCAAATTTTCTCATGGAAGAGAATCACAGAAATGAGGCTTGCAAAAGGAATTTGAGAAGCCTTCCTAGAAGTGAATCGAAATTTGGCCATCTCTTAAAAAATCCAGTGCCCGATATTGTGAGGCACTTTGTCAATGATTGAGGCAAAGATAGGATAATCCTTCTTTGCAAAATGAGTAAAGCTTCCACCCTTCTGAATGAGATTTCTGGTATAGATGTACCAGATAGCTCGATTTACAGGAGGCATTGATGCAGGAAGAAAATTCAGAACATTTAACCCTTCAGGAATTAGGTCATTGGGTTTCAACAATTTAAAGATTTCCTGATCAGAGTAGTTTAAAGATGCAACAGGTGGGGGATTGGGAATTTGCAAGATAGAGTTCAGATAGGAAGAAGATAGAACAATCTTCTTACCCCTTACAGAAGTGGTTATTCTTTCCTCAACTAAATTTCCATCACTATCTAAAATATTATCATACCATGCATATAGTGATAGAAGATTTTGACAAGAGTGGGGCTATATGAAGCTCGAATTGAAATCAGATTTTCAAATTGTTTGAGCCGGGGGAAAGATCTAAATTGCATTCAGTTTTGAGTTTCTCAAGGTTCCATTGAGACAATAGGACAAAGGATTTATGATTAAAACGATCCTTAAATGCAATTGCATCATCACCAACCATTTGAACAGACAGATTTAGGAAATCTCTAGGTACTGAAGTATGGTTATAGATTTCGAAAAGAGCAGGGGTTTCCTCAGATACCTTTGAACCAGATTGTTCTTGTTGATGCGATGTAGAGGGACCTTGAGAACTTGCTTGAGCTAGTCCGGTAGGTAGCCTTCTTCTTTTGTCATTTTGAAGGTCTTAGAAATCTCCGGAATTTTCTCTTTCCCTTTCTTTGGAAGCTTTTTCGAATCAGTTATTTCAATAGAGACCTTGGAATTTTCCAATTACCACTCTTCTTGGTCCAGGAGGTCGAGAAGATTGAGTCGCTGCAACTCCAGGAATAGACTTGTCGATTCCATGTCTGTATCTGTTTGGGAAAGATTTTCTCCTAATAGGTCGTTCTGGAGGAGGTTGAGGGATTGAAGGTGTCTCCTCATGGTCTGAATCAGGTGCATTGTGGGTAGCAGTACGTTTAGGGGCCATTTTCGAGGGTTTTCGTCGAGGAAGATGAGAGGATTTGAGAGAGAATAGGGTTAAGCTCGAGGGTTGAGTGAAGTGAAGAGGAACAATAAGATTTTAAATCATTTAAAAGACGTGACAAGCTCGAGTTTATAAAGATAAGCTCGAGTTTGTATAAACTTGTACTAACCTGGACTTCAAGAGTGTATGTGTGAACTCTTGAAATTCCTCTGCAAGCTCGAGTTCACTCACTTATAAGCTCGAGGTTGGCTTTCTCCAAAATTTCATTTTTCTCTGACCTTCTCGAGCTCGAGCTTACACTTCTAAGCTTGAGTTTGCCTCTCTTGACAGCAAACTTTAGCAATATGTCAGGGTTGTTTAACATTATAAATGCCCTGCATAAAACACATCTAGATACTCCGATGCTTAAGTTAGTAAATTTTAATCATAAAACACATAACTAACATTAAGTAAGAGCTACTTACAACTCATTGGGATTTACCATTCCCAATTCTCTTCTTATGAACATAAATTGTTCTTTTGCTAAAGGCTTTGTGAAGATGTCAGCAAGTTGGAGATGAGTTGGGATGAACATGACCTTGACATCTTTCTTTTGAACATGATCCCTTATGAAATGATGTCTCACATCAATATGCTTGGTTCGAGTATGTTGAAATGGATTCTTAGCCAAGCTTATTGTGCTTGTGTTGTCACACAATATTGGGATCTCCTTCAAGTTGATTCCTAAGTCAGATATTTGTTGTTTGAGCCAAAGAACTTGAGCACAGCAACTAGATGCAACACATATTCAGCTTCGTAGAGGATACAAAGCCAACACTTGTTTGCTTCTTGCTAAACCATGAAACAAGTGAACCACCAAGAAATTCACATTGGCCACTTGTGCTTTTTCTATCAGTCTTATATCCAAGCATGATCTGAATTTGAATATGCCACCAAGTGTTTAGGTTGACCTTTGGGAAACTATAAACCAAGAGTCTTTGTGTCAGCAAGATATCTGAAGATTCTTTTCACATTCTCAGCATGAGACTCCTTGGGAACATATTGAAATCTTGCACACATCCCCACACCGAATTGGATGTCGGGATGACTTCTTTGTGAGATAGAGTAATGATCCAATCATTCCTCTATACTTTGTAATGTTGAAGTCCTTGCCTTCTTCATCAAGCATCCAAGGCAGTGGTTGAACTCATTGGAGTATCAGCTCCATTGCATTCATCCATCCCAAACTTCTTTAAGAGATCATTGAGATATTTGGTCTGGGAAATGAAAATTCCATCTTTCTTTTGCTTAATTTGCAGACCAAGGAAATAGTTGAGTTCTCCCATCATGGACATCTCAAATTCTCCCTGCATGTTCTTAGCAAACTCTTCACACAAAGCATTGTTAGAAGCACCAAATATTATATCATCGAATATATTTGAACAATTAAAATTTCATTAAGTTTATTGTTCTTTATGAAAAGAGTTGTATCTCGCTTTACCTCACGACAAATCCTTGATCAAGAAGGAACTTGCTTAATCGCTCATACCAAGCTCTAGGAGCTTGCTTAAGACCATATATTGCTTTCTTGAGGCGATAAACATGATCTGGATGATGATCATTTTGAAAACCAGGAGTTGTTCAACATAAACTTCCTCTTGAATAAAACCATTTAAAAATGCAGATTTCACATCCATTTGATAAAGTTTGAATCCTTTAATACAAGCAAAAGCTAGAAGAACTCTTATAGCTTCCAATCTAGCCACTGGAGCATAAGTTTCTTCATAATCAATTCCTTCTTCTTGATTATAGCCTTTGCCACTAGCCTTGCTTTGTTTCTAACAATTATGGCAGATTCATCACGTTTGTTCTTGAATACCCATTTAGTGCCAATGACCGGATGGTCTATAGGCCTAGGTACCAAATCCCAAACTTGATTTCTTTCAAATTGATGTAACTCCTCTTGCATTGCTATAACCCAATCATTGTCCGAAAGGGCTTCATCAATCTTAGAGGGTTCAATTTTAGAAATAAATGTAGAAAATGTGACTTCATTCAAAGTGTTTTTCTCGGTTCTAACTCCTTGATTAACATCACCTATCACTTGATCCAGAGGATGACTCCTACTGTATCTCCATGATTTAGGTTGGTGTTGATCAATGTTTTCACAATGATTTTCAAATTCAGGTTCCTTTTCCAAAGGTTTTTCAGGATTTGTTAAAGTAGGAGATGTTTCAGAACCAGATTGATTTGAAATAGGAGAAATCATCATCATCATCCAAGGATTTGTCTAGTTTGGTTTCACAGAATACAACATGCATAGATTCTTCAACAATACGTGTTCTAGTGTTAAAGACTCTATAAGCTTTACTTCTATTTGAATAACCCAAAAATATACCTTCATCCGACTTGGAATCGAATTTACCCAAGTTGTCCTTACCATTGTTGTGGATGAAACATTTGCATCCAAAGATGTGCAAATAAGCTATATTGGGTTTTCTTCCTTTGTACATTTCATAGGGAGTTTTGTCGGCTTCTTGGGAGATATGCTCGATTTGAAATATAGCAGTAGTGCTAATGGAATTAGCCCAAAACACTTGAGAAGTTGATTTTCATTTAACATGGCCCTCGCCATCTCGGTGAGGACTCTATTCTTTCTTTCAACAACTCCATTTTGTTGAGGAGTTCTTGGGTGAGAAATTATGATCAATGCCCATATTATCACGAGAATTCTCCAAAGGCATGATTTTCAAATTCTCCACCATGATCTGTACGAATTCCTGCAATAGAGATTCCTTTCTCGTTTTGGACCTTCTTGGCAAATACAACAAATTGATCAAATATTTTGTCTTTTGAAGATAAAAATATGGTCCATGCAAATCTAGAGAAATCATCAACTATGACCAAAGTATAAAGATTGCCACCAAGGCTCTTTACTCTAGCCTGGTCCAACTAAATCCATATGAAGTAGTTGAAGAGGTCTATTAGTTGAAATTTCATTTTTAGATTTGAAGGAAGATTTTGGTTTGTTTACCCTTTTGACATGCATCATAGATCATGTCGTTTTTAAACTGTAATTTTGGTAAACCAATAACCAAATCCTTTTTTACGTAACTTGTCAAGTTGAAACATATTAACATGAGCTAATCGTTTATGCCAAAGCCAACTTTCATCCAAGTTACCAACAAAGCAATTTTCGAAATAGAGTTACTAGAGAGATTGAGAGTATAACAATTACCTTCTCTAGGAGCTCTAAATAAAGCTTTAGTTCTAATGTTATCTAAGGAGAGAATATCTTTGCTCACAATTAAACATTCTTTAGAATTAAAGATAACTAAGTTACCTTTATCTTTGCTTTGACTCACACTAATGAGGTTGTGACATAATCCTTCCACAAGGTAGACATCTTTGATTTGTGGTCCTTCGTTGTTTCCAACTTCTCCAATTCCAGCAATCCTTCTGGATTGATTTCCACCAAATGTTACCTTGCCACCATCCTTAGGTTTAATTGTAGCAAATTTAGATTTGTCTCCCGTCATATGTCTTGAGCATCCACTTTGTCAATGAACCATTTGTTGGATTTTGATGCTCTAAGACAAACTCGCATAATATAGGATATCAAGTCTTAGGTACCCATTTTTTCTTGGGTCCTTTTGGGTTAGTTTGTGTCTTAGGAATCTTATAGGATCCCTTAGGCACCCATTGATAATTACCTATAGGCTTGTTTCTTCTTTCCTTTTTATGAAAACAAGAAGAAGTTGCATGACCTTTACGATTGCAATAGTTGCAATGAGCAAAAGGATTAGACGAGTGGATTTGTTTTTCAAAAATAGTTCAAATAAGATCTTTGTCCAACCTTCTTCTTCCCTTTTCGTTTATCGAGAATCAGTCTATAACCAATTCGACTTGTCATTTGTGAACCTTTCTTTGTTTTAAAATAACATTGAGCATTTCACTACCTTTAGTGAATTTCTCAAGAGTTTTTGTAAGATGCAAGTTTCTTTTCTCTAAAATACAGCAATTGTCACAAACTTTTTTTGAAATCTTTTCGCAATTCTTTTTCAGAAATGTTTTCACAAGGAGAAACAGAAGAAGAAACAGTTTGAGCTTGTTCTTTCAACAATTTAATTTTCTTCTTTGAAGACAGAAGCTCTTTTGCAATTTTTCAAAATTCAATGAAAAGAGAGTTATATTCGGCTGAAAGTTCATCATAAGATGAGTCAGAATTATTTACCTCTTCATTATCTGAATCCTCTTCTTGAGCTACAAGATAGATATTGGCTCTGTCTTCTTCTTCAGCTTCATCTTCATCAGATGAGATATCGCCCCATATAGCTGAAACATAAGCTCTTCTTTTGAACTTATTGAATCTCTTATCTTTGTTCTTATTTGCTATGGACATTCGGACTTGATGTGGCCGGGCTTCTCACATTCATAGCATATGATGGGTTTCTTTGTTTCGTGCTAGAGCTACTCTTGTGAAACTTTTCGTAGGCTTGGTCCTTTTGTAGAATTTCTTGAACTTTCGGACCATCATGCCTAGCTCAAAGCATCTTCATCTTCATCTTCATCATCCGATTTTACCTCTTTGATGAGTCTTGAGAGCAATTCCTTTATTCTTGCCATCAATCTCATCAAGCCCTTTTCGAATTTGATTTTTCCTTCATATTCGATAAGAGCGCCAAATAGAGTTGCCACCGAAGCCATTGATTCACCGCGAGCTTCTTTGATTGCAGTGACCTTAGCTTCTCATTCCTTGCTGAGGATATTTAGTATTTTCCTCACTTGGACAGGTTGATCATAGACTTTTCCCAATGCAGCAAGTTGGTTGATCAAATGAGTGAATCTGAGTTGGAATTCACTAATGGATTCTCCAGACTTCATACAAAATAAATCATATTCAGTCATAAGAGTGTTTACTCGATTTTCCTTGATTCCAGCTGTCCCTTCATGGGCTATCTCAAGAGCATCCCACATAGCTTTAGCAGATGACAAAGTGCAAATTCGAAAATACTCCTTTTGGCTTAGAGCACTTTGCAGCATGTGGATTGCTTTCATGTTGAGAGTGACTTGCTTTCGGTCATTCTCATCATACTCTTCTTCTAGCTTAGGAGTTCTGATTCCATCTTCGTTGTTCTTTGGAACATAGTCTCCTCTCTCGAACACCTTTCATAGGCCATACTCAGTGGCCATTACATAGACTCTGAACTTAGCCTTCCACAAGGAGTAATGTTCTCCATTGAAACCTGGAGGTCTGTTGATTGAAGCTCCATCGGGTAGAATTCCTTCCATTGGATCTTTGATCTAGGATGTTAATCCTTCAAATAGATAACCTATACTCTGATACCAAATGAAAGTGAAGGAAATCACCAAGAGGGGGGGTGAATTGGGGATTTTAAAAATTATTTTCAGATCACCCACACGACAGATGCTTAACCAAAATAAATGGAGGTAGAGAAGAAGAACTTGACACAAAAGATTTATACTGGTTCGGTCTTAACTCTTGACCTACGTCCAGTCCCCAGACTTTCTTGGTTTTTCTACTATCACTCAAATCAGATACACACTCTGTACTCGAAAGTTATCCTCTCTCTAGGATACACTCCCCCTTACAAGTTGTAATATGATAACCCAACCTCAAAGTCCCACAACTTTGAGATTCTTACAAAGAATGATATACAGAAATGAACTCTCTCAAAGAGTGAATAAAGATGAGCACTGAAGCACAATGTATCAAAGATACAAATGAGAAATATAAGCGAAAAGACTCGAGCTCTTTGTATGCGTTTTTTACGTGTGTGTCTTCTCTCGCTTAGACTTCAAAGCTTCATGTATTTATACTGGATTGAAGCTTGTGACCGTTAAAGATCCGTTGAGACTTGAGCTAATTCAAAATATAGCATGTTGTGAGTATGTCTCCATGAATCTGAATTGTGAACAAATCTGTTTGAATATGGACATTGCATATTTGAATATTTGAAATTTGGCTCTAGAATAATATGTTCCATAGTGGAGGCAATTGTATAATGTTGTCCAGCTATTTTAGAATGGTGGATGCTAGCTTTCTGTTTTGGAGAATGGTTGTGCTGCTATCTAGGTTGTAACCCATTGCTTTGGATGAGAGATACAATATAATAATGCAAGTTGTCAAGTGGTTGTCTTAAAGTCTTCTTTTTAAAACAAACCTTGATCTTCTGAAATCTCATAAGCAAGCTGGTTAAATCTGGTTAGAAATATTGATATGAATCATATAAATCATATACAACCAATTCGTAGAATCAAGCTAAAGCATAAATCAAACCGAACAAAATACACTCGGATGCGTTCATACGTTTCAAGTTTTGAAACTCGAGTTTACATACCAAGCTCGAGTTTGGTCTTCATTTAAACTTGAGTTTTGCCTCGGAAGTCTCAAGCTCGAGCTTGTAAGTGAGTAGACTCGAGTTTAGGCCATTGTCGGGGAGTTTAGCATTTGTCGCTCGGGAAACATATTTGAAATCATTTTGAGAGCCAAAATGGAAAAACGCAAGCTTGAGCTTATTAGTGAGTAAGCTCGAGTTTGGCACTATTCATGTCAAAAATAATTTTAGTTTACAAAATGCAAGCTTGAGTTTAGGGAAAGGTTTTCATTTGTCAATAGTTTACATTGAAAAGGTAAGCTCGAAAAGTTTTCATTTGTCAAATTGTAGGGAAACTCGAGTTTGCAACTACAAAGCTCGAGTTTACATGTTTGTAAACTCATTGAGAAAAATCTCTGGAAGATGCAAGCTTGAGTTTAAAACTAATAAGCTTGACTTTGCAATTTGAATATCTTGATAAAATTCTCAAACCTTCGTAAACTCGAGCTTCTAGGTGTAAGCTCGAGCTTACTCAGAATATGAGTAAACTTTGAAAACCTTCAAGCTCAAGTTTATGGACCAAGCTCAAGTTTAGAAAAATACAAAATAGCTTGGTTTTCGAGTTTTTAGCCAAGCTCGAGTTTGGAGCTCAAGTTTAGGAAATACAAAATAGCTTGGTTTGCTTTCTATAAGGGGCAAGGGGCCAAGCTCGAGTTTCGAATGTTTTTTGGAGACACAAGCTTAACAAAGGTTCATGTTTACAATTGTGAGTAATCATCAAAACACATAGAGAACTAACAATATTATATCTATTATATAATATAATTTAAATTAGAGAATTTAAATCATGATATTATATTATATATATATATATATATTATATAATTTAATTTTTGAATAAACATGCTTTATATATTATCTTTAATTTAAAAACATTTCTCATGTTTACAATTGTTATTAATCATCAAAACACATTGAGAACTAACATCATTGAATTAATGAGAGGATTTTAGGTTAGGTATGAGCCATGTTGTGTCACAATTTTAATTATGTCTTGATTTGATCTCGTATGTGAAATGAGGTTTCATAATTAATTTATATTTTTAATTATGATTTGATTAGATCACTCATAATTAATTTAGTTTTTTAATTATGATTTGATTAGATCACTCATAATTAATTTAGAGTTTTATTATGATTTGATTAGATCACTTTTGATTAATTTAGAACATATGAGATACAATAATGATTGCATTCATATAAGTAGAATTAATAGGATTAATTAGATTATACCAAATATACCCTCTAAATAAAATCTTAAGTCAAAATGCCATCAATAAATGATACTTGTCAAAACCTAGATCACCCATTTGTATGTTCCACCAAAGTGAATGCATTTGAGTTATCTTGGTGAGACAAGAGTGAGTAATGGTGATACTCAACATTCATTATTTTCTTGACTTAATGGGATTATCAAAACGGTTTTGGATCTCAAGGCATTAGATGTGATTAAACATGCTAGGTCATATGATGATCGAATCCCATAAAGATCTAAGAGTTACATGTGATGAAATTGGCAAAGGGATTGCCTACCTAAATAACTTGATTTTAAGCCTCCTCCCAAAGCGGACTTAAAATTAAGCCAAATATGGATCTTAGCCCACTAATCATAATGAGAGTTGTTAATTAGTGGGAGTTTACTAATTAAACTTTGCATATCTTTTAGTTGTAGAATCATGTAGTCAATAGTAACAACGCAACACCATCAATGCGATCAGTCCTTGAGAAGGACGAACTCGATGAGACAAACTTTCTGATATGTTTGGGAACTTAGGCGTTGATCCTAAACATGAAAGAAAGGAGTATCTCATCGATCAACCCATTCCTGACGAGCCTGCAGCTACTGATCCAAGAGCTCAGACTGATGCTTATACGAAGCATAAGGATGACTCTGTGGATGCAGGATGCCTGAAGCTTGCCACTATGGTTCCAGACCTCGATAGAGATCTCAAACATATGGAGGCTTTTGAGATGATTGCTCATCTCAAGGAAATGTTCCAGCAACAGGCAAGACAAGCTTATGAGACCACTAAGACCTTACATTCCTGCAAGATGGCTGAAGGTGCATCAGTTAGCCCTCATGTTTTGAAGATGAAAGGCTACATTGATCACCTTAAGAGGCTGAGATTTCCCATGAGCCTGGACTTAGTGACAAATATGATCTTGAACTCACTCCTGGAAAGTTATGACCAGTTTGTCATGAACTATAACATTAACAACATGGAGGAATCAATTTCTGAACTGCATGGGATGCTCAAAATTGTTGAGCTGAGCCTTAAAAAGAGGCCCAGCACTGTTTTGTCTGTTTAGAAAGGAAGGGGTATGAAACGGAACGCCAAGAAGGGAAAACTTCCGAAGGATGGGGTTTGCTTCTTCTGCAATGAAATCAGTCATTGGAAGAGGAATTGCAAACTCTACCTCGAAGATCTGAAAAGAACAAAAAGGATAGCGGGGCTATCACTTCAGGTATCCATGTCATAGATATTCGCTTTTCTACTTCCTCAAACATGGGTATTAGATACTGCATGTGGTTCTCACATTTGTATAAATATCGGGATCTCAAGGACAATAGAGAATTGAATGGACATCTATGACATAAACTACCAAAAGGATCAAGTCAAAAGATTTGAATCCGACCTACCTATGACATTGTCATCTACGCCATATAAATGAGAAACACATTTCAAAATTCCATTAGGATGGATTTCTTAACTCATTTGATTTTGAATCATTTGATAAATGTGAGTCTCGTTTATTTGGAAAGATGACAAAGGCACCTTTTACTGGGCATAGTGAGAGAGCCATCGATTTATCGGGCCTCATACATACTGATGTGTGTGGACCAATGAATACTTTTGCCAGAGGAGGTCATTTGTACTTCATTGCATTTATAGACGATTTCAGTAGGTATGTGTATATCTGTCTGATGAAACATAAAGTCTGAAACTTTTGAAATGTTCAAAACGTTTTAGAATGAAGTGCAAAAACAGCTTGGCAAAACAATTAAGGCACTTCGATCTAATCGGGGTGGTGAATATTTGAGCCAAGAGTTCATTGACCATCTTAGGAGTTGTGGGATCATCTCACAACTTACTCCTCCAGGAACACCTCAATGGAATGGTGTTTCTAAGCGGAGGAATCGAACTCTATTAGATATGGTTCAATTTATGATGAGTCAAACAGATCTTCAACCTTCTTTTTGGGGGCCATGCCCTAGAAACAACTACGTTCACACTAAGTCACGTTCCGTCAAAGGCAGTTGAAAAGACGCCATATGAGATATGGACTGGGAAGAAACCTAGTTTGTCATTTCTTAAAATTTGGGGATGTGAGGTTTATGTTAAACAACAAGCCTCTGATAAATTATCATCCAGATCCTCCAAATGCCTTTTTATGGGGTATCCTAGGGAGACTAAAGGATACTATGTCTACAATCTTACCGATCACAAAGTGTTTGTAATTCGGAATGGTATCTTTTTGGAAAAAGAGTTTATCTCTAAAAGAACCAGTGGGAGTAAGGTGAACCTCGAAGAAGTTCGAGAGTTACAAGACAATGTAGAACCACAGATGGAAACCGGAGAAGACTCACAACAAGTTGTTGAGCCTACTCAAGTAACACAAGGCTCAAGAAGGTCTGATAGATCACGACTACAACCTCGATATATGGATTGACGATTCTTCGGAAGTCGTGATGTTTTGCTCATTGAGCAGAATGAGCCAACTACCTATCGAGAGGCCGTGGTGGGACCAAACTCCGAAAGATGGCTTGATGTCATGAAGTTTGAAATGTAATCCATGTACGACAATAAGGTATGGACCTTAGTCGATCCACCTGAAGGTGTAAAAACCATTGGGTGCAAGTGGGTTTTCAAAGAGAAAATTGACATGGATGGAAAAGTAAATGTCTTCAAGGCATGGCTGGTTGCAAAAGGATTCACTCAAACTCATGGTGTGGACTATGATGAAACTTTTTCCCTAGTTGCAATGGCCAAATCAATTAGAATCCTTCTTGCCATTGCATCATATTATGACTATGAGATATGGCAGATGGACGTCAAAACAGCCTTCCTTAACGAAAAGCTACTTAAGGATGTGTACATGACACAACCTGAGGGTTTTGTGCGTCCAGAGGACTCTGATAAAGTATGTAAGCTTCAAAGATCCATTTATGGATTGAAGCAGGCATCTCGGAGCTGGAATCATTGTTTTGATGATGTAGTCAAAGACTTTGGATTCATTCAAAACATCGATGAACCTTGTGTTTACAAGAAGTTTAGTGGGAGCACAGTTGTATTTCTAGTGCTTTACGTTGATGACATCCTACTCATTGGGAATGACATTCCTACCCTGTAGAGTGTCAAGTCTTGGTTAGGAAAGTTTTTCTCAATGAAAGATTTAGGCGAAGCCACTTACATAATAGGGATTAGGATCTATTGAGATAGATCCAAGAGGCTCATAGGCCTAAGTCAGAGCACATACATAGACAAGATACTACATGGATTCAGTATGCAGCATTCTAAAAGGGGTAACATGCCCATGTCTCATGGCATCCATCTCAGTAAGGATCTGTGTCCTAGTACACAAGATCAAAAAGACCGCATGAGTAAGATTCCATATGCTTCTATCATGTATGCCATGTTATGTACTCGACTGGATGTGTCATTTGCCTTAAGTATGACCAACAGATATCAACAAGGTCCGGTGAGAGTCACTGGACTGCTGTCAAGAATATCTTTAAGTACTTAAGAAGGACTAAGGACTTATTCTTGGTATATGGTGGCTTGGAGGATGAGCTCTGTGTGACTGGTTACACCGATGCGAATTTCCAAACTGACCAAGATGGTCTAAGATCGCAAGCAGGATATGTATTCCTGTTGAATGGTGGTGCGGTAAGCTAGAAGTGCTCCAAGCAAAGCACTGTAGCTGATTCTGCGATAGAAGCTGAGTATGTAACAGCATCGGATGCAGCTATGGAGGACTTTTAGATTAGAAAGTTCATTAATGAGCTTGGGGTGGTTCCTACCATCTCAAATCCAATAGACTTGTTCTGTGACAATAGCGGCGCTATTGCGCAGACCAAGGAGCCTAGGTCATATCAAGGACCAAGCATATACTCAGGCGATTTCATCTTATCAGAGAAATCAATGATAGAGGTGATATAAAAAATTATGCAAAGTACCAGGAGAAGACAATGATGCTGATCCTCTTACTAAGCCGCTTGCACAAGCAAAACATGAGCGTCATTTTAGAGCAATGGTAATTAGAGTAATTAATGATTGCGCCTAGTGCAAGTGGGAGTCTGTTGGAAATTATGCCCTAAGGGCAAGTCATCTCCATTTAGTTATCATTTCATTTGCATGTTTATAGTGATAAATGATCCCTGGATATATCTTATAGATTATCCTAAATGTCCCTGGTCGGTCATCTACGCAGGAGCGAAGATGAAATAGACCAGTATGACTTTGATGAGGTATAGAGATACGAATCAAAGTCATGGGCACTTGTAAGAGTACAAGGTGCTGGATCGACCCACTATGAGAAAGCTGCATGGATTAAGTCATAAGCTTTTCTCATGTATAACCGTGTCACAACGCCCTTTGACCTGAGATCAACATGGATTCCTACATGATGAGTTGTTGATCTTTGACCTAGTCAAAAGTCACCTTTGACCGGGTGATGATAAAGGCTTGGATCGGGATCAGTGGTTAACATGGAGAGGAATGTGAGTGGTCAAGACAGAATTTGTCCCTCACATTTGTAGAGAGATAATACTGGGCCCCTCGATGAGTGAGTCTGAGAAATGTATGGCCATACTACGATGGAAAGAAGTTTCCATTTCAAATATTAGACTACTCAAGAATCGAGAAAGTAATGGTCAAGAATAGGAAATTGACATTATCCATGCCTCATCCTTGACCAAATTATCGCGTGACAAAAGGGACGTGACATGGTTATACGATAGGTTGTATCATGTCATCGATCCCCATGTGAATTAGGTAGTCGCAATGTCTTGCTAGAGGCCGCTTGCGACTTGTGCGCTGATACAGTATTGGCCCACTGCCAATCGCATATGGGCCTGCAGGGTCGCACACAAGAATAGCCCAACACAAGCAAAAGTGTCCAGATTCATTGAATCTTAGATACGTCTAAGATTTAATGAATACTGAATTTAATCTAGGATATATATATATATATACATATGTATATGTATTAAATTCAAAATTAATATATATTAATATTATTAATGGAGATTATAATATTATTATATAATATTTGTTTTGTATTTAATTTATTTGATAAATTAAATATCTAAAACAAATAGAGATATTGTATCTCATTTAATTTTCGAATAAAGATATCATATATCTCTTTAATTTAAATTGAGATATAGTATCTCAAATTTAATTAAATAGATAGATATCATTTCTCGGATTTAATTTATAGAGATAAATTAAATCGAAGGCTTTTAATTTGAATTAAATAAATAGATTAGATTAGATCTATTAGATAGATTTAATTAATATATGTTTTTAATCCGATTCAAAATTTGAATTTCAGATAGTCTTTTAATACGGATTAAATAAATACGTTACATTAGATGTAACAGATAGATTTAATTAATCTATATTTAATCCATATTTGAAATTCAAAATTCAAAATTATTGAGGATTAAATTTTGAATATAATATGCCGATCGGGTTTAGAATAACCTGCGGGACTTTTTGTCGAGTGTATGAAAAAGCCGCGAGAAACCCTAGAGCAAAAGAGAGACGCGAGAAAACCTTGAATGCGCTAGCACGCTACCGCCCGTACGTGTTGGAAGACTATTCGTGTGGATACCGTAGAGGGAGGGATTCCCGAGTCCGCTCCTGTTGATCGAGTAGGTAGCCCACCAGATCAAATCGAATGTAAGAAACGCTCAGAATTTTGCATAGGTATAATTTCTATAACAAACGAACCTTGATTTAAACGCGGTTGAGCGATCCTCAGAAGGGATTCGTAAAAGTTTTATAATTTCCGCTGCGTGTACGGATCCCAACAGTGGCTACAGCAGAGCGGCGAATTGGTTTTTATCCACAAAAAAGGGAATAAAATCACATGACCCAGGTATGTGCCTATCTATGTGTGCGATGGTTATGTGAAATTTGGTTATCGGCCCACCACTTATGGGCCCAAAGCACTTTACGTTGTGCCAACTAACCTCACAAGTATCACATCATTTCACCTCCTACCCTTCAAACATAACACCTCGGGTCACCTTTTCATCTTCTAGATACATGCCCGCTAACCTCATCCCGCTTCCTGCACGCTTCCTCTTTCCCCAATCCTAGCATTTACCTTATCCCTTCCATTGCAACCCTCGTTTTACCCCTCCCCTCACCTACTAAACATGCCGAGAGTCAAGCAAGTCGCGTGGCGGGGCCGTTTGCCCCGGATAGTGTACGCTCGCCTTTTCCGAGCTCTACCGCCTCCACCCGTCTTACAGCAACCACTCCCACCTGCCCCTGTTCCTACCGCGCCTATCAATATCTCTTATGACGCCACATCCTCCGGCTCGTCTGGCACGACCGCTTCTTCTGACAAATCCTACATATTCACTCATGCCCCACTCTTCTGGTCGCCCGCCCTAAATCCCCTGCCGAGTGCATCTCCCGCCTCGGTACTCTCTGTTTCAGGTTGAAGTCCCTCCTCCGCAATTCGCGTACATTTCTCGCCGCTTACAGCTGCGGACCACCCATGGCCATCTCCCTTTCCCAATCCCATTCGGAGAACCCAATCATGAACGACGTTAACGAGACCTCCTCAGATAAGGACACTACCACCAGCGCTCACGCCCCATCTAGCCCCTCTGACCAATAATGTCATTTGTTGTGCCCTTGTTTTCCTTTTATTTCATTTCTTCTTTTTGTTTATCTATTTCCCCCATGCTCCATTGTCATAGGCATTTTTGTATATGCAACTTCGTACTAGTTTTATATAATGGATCTCTACTACATCATTGCCTGATTTATTCTACCACTTCACTAATACCTCTTCCGATTGCAATGAGGGCATTGCACCATTTAAGTGTGGGGGAGGAAATTATCTATGCTATGTTTGATAATCGATGATATATGTGCCCCCGAATTTAGTTTTTGCACACTCTAGATTTATTTATTTTTGTGAAGAATAGAGCGCGAATAGAAACTATTAGCAATAGAAGAACCATTTGTATGACTGAGCATAACACAATTGCCTGAAGGAAACTAAACCGTATAGGCTTGGGAAATAGACAGCACTAGATAGTTCTGTGTAGGGTAGAGTGACGGTGAGGAAGAATAGAGAGTAACCCCAATTTGGAAGGATTTGTTAAGCCTAATTTTTTCTAATTCAGTGAGCATGTTAGCTAACCCATTAATGATATTTGATTTGTCTTATTTCTCTGATTAAAATATCTGGCATTTGAGTAGTAATGCGTAGAACAAAGGCATTCATATTTCATCCCCAATTCTCATACACAAACCATAAACCTTATTCTCTGTTAGCTACCCCCTTTGAGCCTTATATACATTGCTGTGACAGAAATAGATAGAAAGCTAAGTGAGAAAAATGCGCATAAAGCTATAGCGTATTGCTCCCTATAAAAATTTTGTGAGAAAAGAAATTCAGTTTGTTAAAAAAAAAAACCCTACTATGGTGATATAGAGACAAGGCAACAGAGTAAGCAAAAGTTTGAATGGAGCGCAAGAATACTTGAGCATAACTTGATGATTGTCTAGTGTTTTGCTACAGCAATGATCCCTTTTTACCACCTCTACACACAGATAGCCACTCCATACATTACAACCCCAGAAGCCCTTTTGACGTATGAAAACTCAGATGCTGGGGAGTAATCTTAGAACTTTGACAAGGATATAAAACTTATAGGTTAGCTTGACAAAGAGAAAATAAAATCCCCAGAGTAAGAGAGAGCATACACTTAGACCAAGAGTTTCTCGATGCTTCCTTGATTTAGCAATATCTTGCATCACGTGCTGCTAGTACTGGGTAGTGGGATTGCCTACATGGGAATGTGAACTAAGGGCAATAACAAATGGCATGATTGTGTAGACAGTAATGCTACTGCCATGAGTCAATGTTTTGCTCTATTATTTTATCATTATTTTTCCCAGAAGCGCAAAAAGCTAAGTGTGGGGGGTATTTGATGAGCACTATTTATGCCATGTTTTCCCTACGATTTGTGACTATTTTGTATGGTGCATTTGAACTTAAATGTATCTAATATGAGTAAATATGTTATAATTCACGTTTATAAAAGAATGTAGGATGAATCTCATAAATTGTGGAAATTGCAGAATTATCCTATACATGTGCATAAGAAGAGAGCAAGTTTGAGGTTTATAGTGAAGGCACATAGCATAGCAGTACAAAATTTCATTTTAAACTCAATGGAACCCTCAAAAACATCAAAATAATATCACAACTTCATGTTGAAACCAGATGAACGAAAATTCTAAGCTTCAAGTCATAAGAGCTAGTTTTGAGCTTACCTTGATTCTGAGCTTTAACCGGTGTTTCAGCTTCTTCTTCCGGGTATATGAGCTTGGCTGGACCTTCCCTAGCACTCCTGGATTTTGCCTCTTGTAGCCAAGAATGTAAGGGATAATGCCTTTTAAAAATGGTTAGGTGCAAGGAAATGTCCAGTTCACATTATCGTCCACTAGTTAAAAGAGCGTATTAGGGTTTCTTAGAGAGGGACATGTGGTGCCTTTGTAATCATTAAGATCAGATTTTATTTACTTTTACTTGAATTATCCAAGTCATCCTTTGATCCAATGATCGATAGGGTGCATTGCTGGTTAATAGCTTGCAACCTCTTTACTTTTTCTTCAGATTTTTCAGATCTCTTCTCCAGTTGATCCGCTATATGTGGTGCCATCTTATACTCTTAGGCATCCTAATATTTGTCCCATTTCATTCAAAAAGAAGTCCTTAATTGGTCCTTGTTGGTTCCCTTTCATTGGTTAACTTTCCCTTTTCATTGGATTCTTTTAACAAGATTTCCTTAAGCAAGGAGTTGAATTTTACAATGTCATCAACCTTTTTTGTGATTGGACTTCTGATTGGACTTCTATGCAGGTGAAAGCAACTGATTCTTTCTCCTAATTTTGCATGGCCAAGATTCACTCCTTCTTAAGCAAGGAGTTGAATTTTACAATGTCATCATTACTTGTACTTTTCACTTTTTCCAAAAGTCAACTTTTAACCCTTGAATGCCACGTGTCCTCTGGTTATTATTGCGGTTGACTTTTCACTTCTACATGAGATTTATGCATTATCTCTTCTTCTTCCTCCTTGTTTCCTCCAAAAACGCAGGAAACCCTTATCAGCCCAAGAAATGTCATATGCATATTTATTTTAGCACATTTTTCCTCAGCTAATTGTCCCATACCTTAGGGCATAGCTAAATATCATTTTTTACCAACCAATTAACACACCGTATAAGCGTTTTTGTGCCCTTCTGTACTGACACTTTAATTTCAATGGCTCTTGAACTCTCGATCAAAATACACATGCAAAAGGGAGTGTAAAACGTCTTAAAATATGTCAAGAAGGCACTTAAAAATCCCCCAAATCAAATGACCAAAGTGCCCTTACAAAATATCCTATTAAGTTGGCTTATTTATCAAGTTTCATGCCTTTTCTCTCTCCCTTACCTTTTTAGACTAATTCAAGGCTTATTAAAGAAGCTTTTGAGTCATCATTTCATATTAATTGCATGCACATGTGTCCCTTACGGAAATTGACCAAAATGCCCTCACAATATCTCCTTTCACATAGCTTCTTTCACAAGCTTCTTGTCTCATTATTTAATAATTTCATCATTTTCCTTTTCCTTCTTATTATCTCGAAAATCATAATACTCATAGGAATCCCATACAATATTTCCAAATTTAATATCACACTTCCTGAATAAGGTCTAGTCGTCCGCCTGATACAGGCTTATTCTCAAGTCTTTAAGCCCAAAATTTAGGATATTACAGAATGTTGAAAGTACATAAGCAATGTTAGTATATAGGTGTCCTAGAGACAATTTGTTTTGACAAAGGAACACATTTTTATATTTAGTATTTATGATTTATGTATTTGAACATATTTTATCTTTATCATATTTTTATCGACTTTATTTTAAGGTCAAAATGCATTTAAAGATAAAAGCCCTAGGAATAGAACAAGTGTTCACTCAAGGATCTATGATAGGGATCATAATCATGAGGATTCAAGGATACTTCATATTTATAGCCTGAAACTTGCTCCTATTCTTTAATCATCAAGAAAGGGCATTGGTGATATCAATGAGACTAGCACGACATCATCTACTTGTATAAAGATACATGGTAGGGACCTCATGGAATACAGGCAGGATGATGCCTTAACTGATGTCATGGGTGGATCTGTTGGAGAATAGATAGCACTGAACTGACCTGCCAAGAGACTCCACAAAGATTCATTGTAGAGAGTATCATTATATATGTAAAGTCTCTCATCATTTGGTAGTGCCGATCGTCCGAGACTTAAGGATGTCATCGAATACTATGTCCTAGAGTTATACTTTAACCGTACAACTCTATCCTCCTGAGAGTGGGGAGAACAGTGTACTCTTGGGTGTAACTTGAATACATGAGTATAGATGAACATACCGAAAGGACTCAGTCCCCAACAAGGGATTAGTCATTCACAAGACTAGTAGGGCTTGGATGACTTCTAGTTGACTCGAGAGTCTGTATGCACAGCAAGCGATCATGAAGAGTCTTGATCCGTCTTAGAGTCAATAGAAGAAGATTCATTGTTATATGAAAAGCTATATTTAGTCAACCAAGAAAGATGATACTCTATCTTTGTTCTCGACTAAATGTGAATGACGATGTAAGGGATGATGTCGACACAATATCCAAATTAGAAAGAAAGATCACTTGATCAACTCAATTAGTTCTAAAGCTACAGAGCATTGCTAGTGTCTAATGTGGTCATTAGATAACTTGGGCTCATTAAAGGAATTTAATTGGTCCAATTTTATTTATGTCAGTGACTAATTGGTCACTGATGAGCACTATTTATGTCATGTTTTACCTGTATTATATGACTGTATTGTATGATGAATATGAGCTTAATTGCATTTAATCCGAGAAAAAGGGCATTAATTCATTATATAGGGAACTTAAAGATAAATTTCACATACATCCTAAAACATGTGCTAAGAAGAAAACGAGTTCAGAGGTTTTATGAGAAAGTCACATAACATAGTCGATACTATGCTATAGCATCAGGATAGCTTTATCAAAGTGCAATACAATACATCCCTTAAGCTATAGCAGAGTAAGTGATGCAATGCTATGCAGCATATGTTCTAATCTTTTGTCAAGGTTGTTTCAAGAAATATAGTGCAGGTCAAGAATAAGAATTAGATTGCTGACGTATTGGAATAGAAGATGCGGAGGATCGAAACTAAGATTTGAAGGATCCCACAGGATCAGCAGAATCAATCTACCAATATTAGAATGAAAGATACAATTGGACCTCGATAGATTAGGAAAGGCCTAGTTCGCAAGACATATGCCACAAGTAGACCAGACTATATAAGGAAACAATAGCCAACCTTAAAAGGATCGAAGTCATCAAGAGTAAAAGACCAATCCTATAAGGCCAGGCTCAAAAGAAGAGTGAGAGAAGTTACTGAAAGTGGAGCTTAATCACCAAGAGAGGGGGTGAATTGGGGATTTTTAAAAATTCTTATAGAAAAGCTCTCTTTTTTGAAGACTAAACCAGAGTTGACTATGGAGTACAAAAGAATAGCAAGACACAAGGAATTATACCGGTTCGGTCCAATCTCTTGACCTACGTCCAGTCCCAAACTCTCCGGGTTTTTCACTATCACAATTGATTACACACTCGCACTCAAGAGTAATTCTCTCACTAGAACTTACTCCCCCTTACAAGTTGTAATCAATGAACCCAATCACCAAGTCCCCGACTTGTGATTCTTTACAATAAATGATATTCAAGATGAAAAAATCTCTCTAAGAGTGGATAACGATAAACACTGAGGATTGAATGTATCAACATATACTTAGTACAGAAAGACTCAAGAGTATATGAAGACTTTAATGATTTTCCCTTTCTGAGGTCTTAGTTGTTGAGAGGAATTGAATGCAGCTCTATTTATACTGAGAGTGCATTAAATGACCGTTGTAATCCTTCATATAACCGTTGGAGACTATAACCAAGGATTATGAAATGTTCTGGTCTTCTTCTCCCACTAATCTTCACTTAATCCAGCTGGGCAGAAGTTCAGAGTTGACTTCTAATAAATAAATCCGTTGGAATAGCAGCTACTGGATGCGGTAGGTAGACATTAATCCTTTGTAGGCGTGTGCAGAAGGATTACCCAAAAGTATGCAACTTCCTGGGTTTTACATTTAATGTTCTGACATGCTTTTTGCTTTTTGCTTTAAATCTACATTTAATCTCGTTTAAGCAAGCTGAAACTCACTAACAAAGTGATTAAACATAGCTGGGAATATCAAAGAATAATAATGACAAGTATTAGAATTAATCAGATGAGATTTCACAATTTTGCTCAAGTTGATTTTCAAAAACCGTGACCAATACTTGAGTATGTTCCACAATACTCGAGTATGTCACTGTGCACTAATGTGAATACTTGAGTATTCATCTGAATACTTGAGTATTCATTTTCCAGAGAAGGCACTACATGATTTGAGCGTTTGGACAATTTCTTTGAATAGGACCAATACTCGAGTATTGAAACCAATACTTGAGTATTGAACTTTTTATGTGAAAATAAGTTTAAGTCCAAAATCTCAATACTTGAGTATTCAAAACAATACTTTGAGTTTTCAAAATATTAGAAAAAGAGCCAAGCTCTCTGTATGCCCAATACTCGAGTATTCAACTCAATACTTGAGTATTGAATTTGTTTGAAAACTTTGTGAAATCTTTTCCAAGTCAATACTTGAGTATTCAACTCAATACTTGAGTATTCAAATTACTTGGAAATAACAAACCTTTCTGTATGGTCAATACTTGAGTATTCTACTCAATACTTGAGTATTGAACTGTTTTCAATATTTGTGAAGTTTCTGTCATTTAATACTTGAGTTTTCATTCCAATACTTGAGTATTCATAAACATGTGAAAAGTTTGAAAACTTTCTGTTTGCCCAATACTCAAGTATTCAAACCAATACTCGAGTATTCACATGTTGAATACTTTGATGACTTTCTGTACCACCAATACTTGAGTATCCATATGGATACTTGAGTATTGACAGTTTTTCCTTTCAGCGAAGGAGTCTCTGTATGATCAATACTTGAGTATTGAAACCAATACTTGAGTATTGACTTATAGTGAAAAACTTAGAGGGCTTTCAGTAACTCCAATACTTGAGTATTGAGACCAATACTTGAGTATTGTGTGACTTTGTGGAAACAAGCCATTCTCTGTCAACTCAATACTTGATTATTGAAACCAATACTCGAGTATTCACTTGACAGTGAGTTTTTCAACTTATCAAAACAACTTTTAACTTGTGTTTACAATTGCTAGTTATCATCAAAACACATAGAGAATTTGTGTCTTGTTTTGAATTTTGCATTTGACAGTATTTTCCAATCATTAAAGAGCATAAGATTTGCATTTTTGAAAGATTCAGAGACATATCAGAGTTAGCAGAGGCATGTGGAAACGAGTAGAAATGCATAATATTGCATAATGTCATAAACTTAAAACAATACATGGCAATTCAAATAAGACAATATGCATACACAATCAAACTAAACTCTAGTTAAGAACAATCAAATTCTTCAAATTCTACTCTTGATCTACTCTTGATCTTTGCCTTTCTCTCCCCCTTTGGCATCGTCAAAAATAGTTGGAGAGGGTGCTTGGAGAAGATCGATGAAGGGAGTAGGGGGTGGAGAGTAAAGAACAATGGCAGTGGATGGGGTTGTGTGAGATGGAGAAGCTAGAACCTCAGTGGCAGGAGTGGAGGCTGGAATGGGTGAGGTATCAAGAATGGGAGTAGAATCCGCAGGAGGAGAAGTGGTGATGGGTGAGGTGTGGAAGACAAATGGAGGTGAGGATTCAGGTTTGACAGGATCAGTTGTGGTGCCAAACGTTGAAGTGGATCCAGTATGAAGGTTCTTCAGTATCCTATCCACAGTATGACTGATCAGGCTAGTAGTGACAGATTGAGTGGACATCCTGGCATCAAGATCAATCAACTGATCAGATAGCTCAGCATTCTTGCTGGTAAGCTCATCTACCTTCTTCTGCAACTCCTGATTCTGACCAATGAGAGTGTTAATTTGCTCCTTCATAGCATCCTGAGCATCTACCATACCATGATTCCCTTGTCGAACCTCGTGCACCAACTTGCCTATTTCAAACTCCAATCTGATAGAGAGTGAGGCAATAGCAGCATCCACAATTCCCTTGAGTCGATCATCAAAGCTTGAAGGCAGATGTGACTGAACAGGTGGAGGAGATTGAGCTTCTTGTGCTCTTGACTGAGATGCTCTAGCTTGAGATCTTGAAGGTACTCGTGATTGACCAGACCCTTCTTCAAAATTGAGCTTCATGAGGTTCAACTGAGCTTTTCCAAACATGGGTGGATTTTTCATAACCTCAGGTGGACCAACATACCATATTTTGTGATAGAAAAGTATGACAGATATGAGGGAAGGAAAAGGTATGTAGGAGTTCTTTCTGGATGAAAATTTGAATTTGATCATTTCTTGGAAAAGCCAATGACCAAGATTCAACGGATGCTTTTTCACAAACGCAGTGAAGAAGCGATAATCCTTCTGAGAAAAGTGGGTGAAACTCCCTCCTTTTTGGACAAAATTTCTAGAGTAGATATACCAGAGAACTCTGTTGAGTGGTGGCATTGACCCAGGCTTGAAAGATAGTGTATGACTCTGGTTTTCAGGGAATTCCTCATTGGGTCTCAAAGTGGAGAAGATCTCTCTATTGCTGTAGACTGGAGTTGAGATAGGAGGAGGGTTAGTGATTTTCAGAATGGTGTTGATGATAGAAGCAGATAATGTGAACTTGACACCCCTGATACTAGTGATTACCCTTTCCTCAACTAATTCCCCATTTGAATTAAGGATATTTGCAGACTCCATATTAAGATAAAATAATCTAACTAGATTGGGAGTGTAAGGAGCTGATATTGAAGTGAAAGAGTTATATGGCAAGAGCCAGGGTGAGAGATTGATACTATGTTCTTGTTGGAGTTGAGTTAGATCTACTGCAACAACTGAACAGAAATCCTTCTTCATGTATTGCTCCCTGAATTTGACATTGAGAACATTAGAGAGGATGGTGTTGTCAGTGGTGAAACCTTTGGGGGGATTGGGATTTCTGGAGATCTCTTCTACAGCATTTGCCACCACAGAGGGTCCTTCTTCTTCTGAGTGTGTGTGTGATGAAGAAGAGGTTTTGGAAGAGGATTGGCTTTGTGAAGTGGTGAAAGATGAGGTAGTGGCCCTCTTCGTTCTTGCAGGCTGGGATTTCTTCTTTGGGGGCTCAGTAACCTTCTTCTTTTCTTTGCTAGGTTTAGGCTCAAACCTCTTTTTCCTTGGAGGAGAGGGAATGGGTTGTTTGAACGAAACCCCTTTCTTAGGGTTGGGAGATGATGCTTCAGGGATGTTTTCGCTGACCCCTCTGATTGAACGATCAACACCGTGGTGAAGACGCTTTGGGATGGATTTCTTCCTCGGAGGTCGTGGAGCAAGGATTGGTAAATTGGATTGAGTTCCTCCTTGGGTGGAATCAACGATGGCCTTGGACGAGGATTTGGAGGCCATTTTAGTGATAACAGAGAAGATTTATGACGAAAATGGCGAGAAGAGGTCTGAGAGAGAAGCAGACAGTTCTAGGGCAAAACTTGAGTATTGGGTCGAGTAAGGAAGAACATGAATAGTAAATATATATATATGCAGTGAAATACTCGAGTAATCACTTCATTACTTGAGTAATGAAGTAAATTTTCACTTACCTGGAATCAAAGGTGTGATGTGAACCTTTGACATTCTTGTTCAATACTTGAGTAATCAACTTACATACTCGAGTATTCAATACTTTACTCGGATACTCGAGTATTGACTCAAGTGTTGCTTCGTTGGCCTTTAGGTGAACCTTTGACATTTCAGACCTTTACTTGAGTATTGTCACTTACATACTCAAGTATTCAATATCTTACTCCGATACTCAAGTATTGTCGCAAGTATTGCTTCCCCCAATTTTCAAGTTGCTCTCTGCCTCTGGAATACTCAAGTATTGCCTTACATACTCGAGTATTCAATACTTTACTTGGATACTCGAGTATTCTCTCAAGTATTACTTCTTGACAACAGCAATGTTGCTCTCTGACCCTGGAATACTCAAGTATTGTTTCCAATACTCGAGTATTGCTTCTCTTATCAGCAAATACTCAAAAATTTCATGCATAAAACATAGCTAGACACTCTGATGTTTAAATTAGTTCCCAATAATAATCAAAACCATAACTAACATTGAGATAGATAGATATACTTACAACTCATTGGGATTTACCATTCCCAATTCTCTCCTTATGAAATTAAATTGTTCCTTGGCTAGAGGTTTGGTGAAGATGTCAGCAAGTTGAAGATGTGTTGGGATGAACATGACCTTGACATCTCTCTTCTGAACGTGATCCCTTATGAAGTGATGTCTCACATCAATATGCTTGGTCCGAGTATGTTGAACTAGATTCTTGGCCAAGCTTATTGTGCTTGTGTTGTCACACAATATTGGGATCTCCTTCAGGTTGATTCCCAAGTCAGATAGTTATTGCTTGAGCCATAGGACTTGAGCACAACAACTTGAGGCAGCTACATATTCAGCTTCAGTAGAGGACACGGCTACGCTTGTTTGCTTCTTGCTAAACCAGGAGACAAGTGAGCCACCGAAAAACTCACATTGGCCACTTGTGCTCTTCCTATCCGTCTTATAGCCAGCATGGTCCAAATCTAAATATGCCACCAAATGTTCAGGTTGACCTTTGGGAAACCACAATCCAAGGGTCTTTGTGTCAGCAAGATATCTGAATATCCTCCACATTTTCAGCATGAGACTCCTTGGGGGCATATTGAAACCTTGCACACATGCCCACACTGAATTGGATGTCCGGGCGACTTGCCATGAGATAGAGCAATGATCCAATCATTCCTCTATATCTTGTTATGTTGAAGTCCTTGCCCTCTTCATCAAGATCCAAAGAGGTGGTTGAGCTCATTGGAGTGTCGGCTCCATTGCATTGGTCCATCCCAAACTTCTTGACAGATCATTGAGATACTTGGTCTGAGATATAAAGATTCCATCTTTTCTTTGCTTGATTTGCAAACCAAGGAAATAGTTGAGTTCTCCCATCATGGATATCTCAAACTCTCCCTGCATGTTCTTAGCAAAATCTTCACATAAAGCATCATTAGAAGCACCAAATATAATGTCATCAACATATATTTGAACAATTAAAATTTCACTAATCTTATTACTCTTTATGAAGAGAGTTGTATTTCCTTTTCCTCTAACAAATCCTTGATCAAGAAGGAACTTGCTTAATCGCTCATACCAAGCTCTAGGAGGATGCTTAAGGCCATATAATGCCTTTTTGAGATGATAAACATGATCTGGATGATGATCATCTTGAAAACCAGGAGGTTGTTCAACATAAACTTCCTCTTGTATAAAACCATTTAGAAAAGCACTTTTTACATCCATTTGATAGAGCTTGAATCCTTTGACACAAGCAAAGGCTAGAAGAACTCTTATGGCTTCCAATCTTTCCACTGGAGCATAAGTTTCTTCATAATCAATTCCTTCTTCTTGACTATAGCCTTTAGCAACCAATCTTTCCTTGTTACGGACAATGATTGCTGATTCATCTCGTTTGTTCTTGAATACCCATTTAGTGCCAATGACCGGATGGTCTTTAGGCCTAGGTACCAAATCCCAAACTTGATTTCTATCAAATTGGTGTAACTCCTCTTGCATAGCTATCACCCAATCATTGTCTGAAAGGGCTTCATCTATCTTAGAGGGTTCAATATGAGATATAAATGCAAAAAAGATTACTTCATTCAAAGTGCTGTTTCTGGTTCTTACTCCTTGATTTACATCACCTATTACTTGGTCCAAAGGATGATTCCTTATGAACTTCCAAGCTCTAGGTTGAGACCGATCGGGATTTTCAATATTATTTTGGGGATCAGCCTCAAAAACATTTTCGGGATTTTCAATAGATGCGGGAGTAGTTTTCGAAAAGAATTGATTTTTGAAAACATTTTCCTCATCATCATCCAAAGATTTATCGATTTGGATTCACGAGAAAACAACATGCATAGACTCTTCAACAATTCGAGTACGAGTATTGAAAACTCTATAAGCCTTACTTCTATTTGAATAACCCAAAAATATACCTTCATCGGCCTTGGGATCAAACTTTCCCAAGTTATCCTTACCATTGTTGTGGATGAAACACTTGCATCCAAACACATGCAGATGAGCCAGATTTGTCTTTCTTCCCTTGTACAATTCATAGGAGGTTTTGCCCAACTTCTTCCGGAGATATGCCCGATTTGAGATGTAGCAAGTGGTGCTCATTACATCAGCCTAGAACACTTGAGAAGTGGTGTTTTCTTTCAGCATAGCTCTTGCCATCTCGGTAAGAACTCGGTTCTTTCTCTCCACAACTCCATTTTGTTGAGGCGTCCTCGGGGCTGAGAAGTTGTGATCAATTCCCATGTTATCGTAGAACTCAGCAAATGCATAGTTCTCAAATTCTCCTCCATGATGAGTTCGAATTCCTGAAATAGAGAGACCTTTCTCGTTTTGGACCTTCTTGGCAAAGACAACAAACTGATCAAATGTTTCGTCTTTTGAAGATAGAAATATAGTCCAAGCAAATCTAGAAAAATCATCAACTATGACCAAAGTATAAAGATTGCCACCAAGGCTTTTTACTCTAGCTGGTCCAACTAGATCCATATGAAGTAGTTGAAGAGGTCTATTAGTTGAAATTTCATTTTTAGATTTGAAGGAGGATTTGGTTTGTTTTCCTTTTTTGACGTGCATCACAAACCATGTCGTTTTTAAATCGAAGTTTTGGAATACCAATAACCAAATCCTTTTTGAGTAATCTGTCAAGTTGGATCATATTGACATGAGCTAATCGCTTGTGCCATAGCCAACTATCATCTAGATTACTAACAAAACATTTTTTAGAACCAGAGCCATTTCTAGAGAGATTAAGTGTATAACAATTTCCATCTCTAGGAGCTCGAATAAAGCTTTTGATTTAATATTTTCTAAAGAGAGAACATCCTTGCTTACTATCAAGCATTCCTCAGAATCAAAGATAACTAAGTTACCTTTATCAGTGCTTTGGCTTACACTGAGGAGATTGTGGTAAAGTCCTTCAACAAGGTAGACATCTTCGATTTGTGGTCCTTCATTGTTGCCAATTTCACCAATTCCAGCAATCTTTCTAGATTGGTTGCCACCAAAGGTCACCTTGCCACCATCTTTGGGCTTGATTGAAGCAAACTTGGATTGGTCTCCTGTCATATGTCTTGAGCATCCACTATCAATGTACCACTTGTTGGGATTTGATGCTCTTAGACAAACCTGCAAGACAAAGCAGGTCAAGTCTTAGGTACCCATATTTTCTTGGGTCCTTTGGGGTTAGTATGTGTCTTAGGAACCTTGTAGGATCCGTTAGGCACCCATTGATAGTTTCCCATGGGCTTACTCTTTCTTTCCTTCTTATGAAAACATGAAGAAGTGGTATGACCCTTTCGATTACAATAACTACAATGTGCAAAAGGATTTGAAGAGTGAACTGATTTTCTAAAATAGTTCATGTAAGATTTTTCTCCAAATTTCTTTTTACCTTTTCTTTTATCAAAACTTGGTTTGTAACCGATTCTTGATCTATCATTTGTAAATCTTTGTTCTTTTAAAATAACATTGAGCATTTCACTATCTCTAGTGAATTTCTCAAGTGCCTTTGTAAGATGTAAATCCTTTTTCTGTAGATCAGAGCAATCTTCACAAACAACATTTTTGATGAAGGAAGACTTTTCAACTTGCATTTCAAGAGTCATGTTTTTCTTTTTCAAAGAAAGATATTTTTCAGCAAGTTTTTCAAATTCAGTTTGAACAACAACATATTCGATAAATAATTCATCATAGGTTGGTTTTGAATCGTATACCTCATCATTGTTGTCATGTTGCTCTTCTTCTTCAAAGAACTAGGGAGATATTTGCTTTGTCCTCCTCATCGCCTTCATCTTCATCGGATGAGCTATCACCCCAAATGCATTTGGAACATAGGCTTTCTTTTTAAATCGGTTGAACTTCTTCTTTTCTTTGTCCTTGTTGTTTAGCTGGGGGCACTCAGACTTGATATGGCCAGGCTTTTCACATTCGTAGCAGATGATCGGCTTCTTTGCTTCAGTGATGGAGCCACCTTTGTGAAATTTCTTGTAGCCCTGATCCTTTCGATAGAATCGTTTGAATCTTCGAACGATCATGCCAAGCTCTTTTTCTTCGTCTTCTTCTTCATCATCATCATCGATTTCTTTAACTTCTTTGATTGCCTTGAAAGCTATTCCTTTGCTCTTGCTGTTGATTTCATCAAGTCCCTTTCTGAACTTCATTTTTCCTTCATATTCGGCAAGGCTACCAAAGAGAAGCACTACGAGATGCCATGGAAGCGTCATGGGCTTCTTCAATGGCAATGACCTTGGCTTCCCATTCCTTCCGAGAATGTTCAAGATTTTCTCGACTTGAACGGGTTGATCATAGACTTTTCCCAATGCGGCAAGTTGATTGATAAGATGAGTGAATCGAGTCGGAACTCACCAATTGATTCCCCGACTTCATACGAAGAAGATCGTACTCGATCATGAGAGTGTTGACTCTATTCTCTTTGACTCGGTGGTTCCTTCATGAGCTAGTTCCAAGGCGTCCCACATAGCCTTTGAGAAGTTAAAGTGCATACTCGGAAGTATTCACTTTGACTTAAGGCACTTTGAAGCATAAGAATAGCCTTGCCGTTAAGAACTACCACTTCTTGTCATTCTCATCGTATTCTTCTTCGAGCTTTGGAGTTCTTACTTCATCTTCGTAGTTGATGGAACATAATCTCCTCTTTCAAATACTCTCCGTGAGACCAAACTCGTGGCCATTACAAAAACTTTGAACTTGCCTTTCCAAAATGAGTAGTGCTCTCCGGTGAATCCGGTGGTCGGTTGATCGAAGCTCCATCGTGTAGAATACCTTCCATAGTGATCATTCTCGAGATGTTAATCTCTTCAGAGAAGACCAGGCTCTGATACCAAATGAAAGTGGAGCTTAATCACCAAGAGGTGAATTGGGGATTTTTAAAAATTCTTCAAGAAAAGCTCTATTTTTCGAAGACTAAAACAGAGTTGACTATGGAGTAGAGAAGAATAGCAAGACACAAGGTATTATACTGGTTCGGTCCAATCTCTTGACCTACGTCCAGTCCCGGACGGGTTTTTTACTATCACAATTGATTACACACTCGCACTCAAGAGTAATTCTCTCACTAGAACTTACTCCCCTTTACAAGTTGTAATCAATGAACCCAATCACCAAGTCCCCTGACTTGTGATTCTTTACAATAAATGATATTCAAGATGAAAAAATCTCTCTAAGAGTGGATAACGATAAACACTGAGGATTGAATGTATCAACAGATACATAGTACAGAAAGACTCAAGAGTAGATGAAGACTTTAATGATTTTCGCTTTCTGAGGTCTTAGTTGTTGAGAGGAATTGAATGCAGCTCTATTTATACTGAGAGTGCATTAAATGACCGTTGTAATCCTTCATATAACCGTTGGAGACTTTAACCAAGGATTAGGAAATGTTCTGGTCTTCTTCTCCCACTAATCTTCACTTAATCCAGCTGGGATGAAGTTCAGAGTTGACTTCTAATAAATAAATCCGTTGGAATAGCAGCTACTGGATGCGGTAGGTAGACATTAATCCTTTGTAGGCGTGTGCAGAAGGATTACCCAAAAGTATGCAACTTCCTGGGTTTTGCATTTAATGTTCTGACATGCTTTTTGCTTTTTGCTTTAAATCTACATTTAATCTCGTTTAAGCAAGCTGAAACTCACTAACAAAGTGATTAAACATAGCTGGGAATATCAAAGAATAATATTGACAGTTTTTCCTTTCAGCGAAGGAGTCTCTGTATGATCAATACTTGAGTATTGAAACCAATACTTGCGTATTGACTTATAGTGAAAAACTTAGAGGGCTTTCAGTAACTCCAATACTTGAGTATTGAGACCAATACTTGAGTATTGTGTGACTTTGTGGAAACAAGTCTTTCTCTGTCAACTCAATACTTGAGTATTGAAACCAATACTCGAGTATTCACTTGACAGTGAGTTGTTCAACTTATCAAAACAACTTTTAACTTGTGTTTACAATTGCTAGTTATCATCAAAACACATAGAGAACTAACAGTTACAAAGCACGAGGACTCTAAGAGAACCCAGCATCTTTCCTTGCAAGTGAGACGGAGATAAGAAAACGTGGAGTTGTGATGTGACAGGGCTTCTTCCACGCTGTCGAAACCTCCATCAAGCTTTCTGTGTTTTTCTTTATTTTAATTCTAATTAATCGTTTTGACATGGGCTATTTTGTTGTGCTCTGTTTAGTGATTCCCTCGTCAATCATGAACTAAACTTCCTATGGCTGAGCGAGGATGATTTTCTAAGTGTGGAATGAACCCAGTTGCTAGTTCTTAATTTAATACATTCAGTTTGCTTATCAGTGATTTAATTTCGTGTCGATTAGCGAGAGCTAAGGGCTAGATCAGTGGCCTTGGCTTACTGAGAGGGAGTCGTGGTTAGACATATGAGAAACTGTGATTGCTAGGCAGGCTGGTGCAAGGCTTGACCTATTATTGTAGGCTTCAGAAATAGGTCTACCGCTGATAACCATACACCTTGATTTGTAATTATAATCTAACTAGAAAATTGCCATAGACATATGGGAGAAGTAAAGTTAGGATTGTACGTATCGGACGCGAGAGCTTCGGTAGATTAGAGTGGTGGGTTAACTGAATAACATTGTAAGGGGTGTTTATGTTGTAGCATTGTGAGAGCCGTGCACCATATATGCTATAGCAATGCGTATACCCTAACTGGGGGATTAACATGCTTAGGAAGGATTTTGAACTCAGCCTATCTTTTACTGATTTCTTCTTACGACTATGATCATTTAGTTGTTTTCCTTTTTATTAGTATAACTATCAAACTCCCAAACCAATCAGATTTTACTTCCTGTTAAACACAACTAATTCTGTGACTTGGTGTCATCATTCGGTGTCTCAGTCTCTATGGGACGATACTCTACTTACTCTTTATTACTTGTTTGACTGGTTCACTTGCCATCAAGGAAATCTACCAACAGCCACACATAAAGGTTACTCTTAATTGCTTAAAATTAGCAAGCTTGGGCAAATAATTGTTATTGGTCTTTTTCAAGACAATAGGTGTATTTGGGTTAGAGTGGGACTCCAAGCCCAATAAGGTATAATGGTGCCATATATAGTCTACTAGTGAGAAATTAGTTTCTCCACTAATAGGCTCAAATATGATAGAAGACGAAATGAGGTCTTGAGGCAATTTGAATTTGGCATTCGAATTTTGAATTTAAGTTTGAATTTTAAAGTCAAGAAGTTAGGATAAAAAAAGATAATTCTGAATTATTATATATATATATCCAATAAAGATTGGATAAAGAATAAATAAATATTGGACAAAAACATTATCTTAAATTTCAAATTCAAGACAATTTAAAAGGATATGAATATGATCAAGAGTAAATACCCTTTTGGGTCCCTGGAAAAAAACACGGACCCCATTTTGGTCCCTCACACTAAGAAATGTCCTTTTAGTCCCTGAAAAGGACGAATAAGGGTCAATTGGTGAACATTTTGGTCGCTCGAAAATTTTCAAAAAGCCCTTTTTAGTCCATAAAAAAGTCTCATTTTAGTCCCTAAGGACGAAAAATGGGGTCCGTGTTTTTTGTCGGGGACCCAAAAGGGTATTTACTCTATGATCAATTATCTTGAATTTTTAATTCAAGGTGCTTTGTCTTCATTTTGAATTTTGATTTCAAGATATGAATTAAATCCAATATCTTGAATTAACTTGGAATGGGTTTTTCTTCTTGAAACCCTAATTAATAGTTTTTGGTCGTGTAATATAAATATACAAGGGCTTGGATGTGCACTTGTAATCACGAATTTGAGAGGCAAGTGGCGGCATCCAAGAAGATCAAGAAGGCGCTAATTCAAAAGGTAAGATCCAATCTTGTTCATCTTATCCTTCACTTAACCTCAAATCACCATTATCATCTTAGGAAAAAGAAAACCCAAGAACTTAAAGTGTCTACCTTGTTATTTGCTATCAAGCATCCAAGAAGAAGGAAGAGTCAAGGAAAAAGAGTTCTCATTGCAATTGAGAGATAACCGTGTGTGCCACACCCGCCTGGGGTGCTGGCATGCTACGCCATAATCATACGCAATTGTGTGGCAAAATCAGAAATAATTTGTTATACTGATACAGCGGAAATTAAATTTTATTACATAACAAGGGTATTCCTAAGGTTTATACCCCTTTACAGCCATTTACATTCATTACAGAAAATGTAAATTGAAAATAACATTAAACAATGTCATCCCTCAGTTCTTCAACTATTCTTCTGTTGGGCCGCCTTCAAACAACGCTCCCTCCTTGAACCTTGTACAACACTTCTCTCTTGTGCTCACCTATCTATTGGTTAGTAGAAGGTGAGATTCTGAGGAATCCTAGAAGTAGAAAACATCAAACAATGCATGCAAGATAAATGCTAATGTATGATATACTTTCCTTGCACAAGCTTATGTTAACATAATGACATATCTGCATGATCAATGCTTCATACATTATACCTATGGCCATAGCATAATCATAAACAGAGCTTCAATCATTCAAGTATGTTAAACATAGAAAGCAAGTATAGCAATCAAACATATACACATACACAATAATATCAAATACACGCAAGTAAGGTAAGCTTACTACCTTTTAAGGACTATTGTCCTTACTTGGGTTCCTCTTTTGACAACCGTTAGGGTTGCTTGAAGTTCCTTCCTTCTTCTTATGGCCCTAAGGACATAACCATATCCTTAGAACCAAGGAAAATGAATGTTTATTTTCCTTTTTAACTCTTGTTACATTAGGGTACAATTTATCAACTTAAATTGGTTATTTTCAACCTTTATCTTTGACTGTCCTTAAAAGTCCAACAACTTCAACTATTTTTAATAAATTGCATAAAACTCCTTTTAATGTGCCTTCAAATCTTATGTGCTCTCTGACCATTCTATTTTTAAGGAAAAATAACTTTAGAAGTCAGAGCACGCCATCTAGACCCCTTTGTAGATCCTGTTACCATCAATACTTCAAAAGACAAGGAAGTTGCTGATGACTCTCTTTCTGCTTCCACATCAAAAGATCAATCCACCTTATCCAAACACACATGTGGTACCTAATGTAGAACAAGAAAAGGATGGTGAAGGAAAGCAAGTGATCAAGCAGGCCCTACCTTTCCCTACTATAGTGGCTAAGGCTGAAAGGAGAAAGAAAGACACTGAGGTGTTCAATGAAATCTATGATATATACAAGAAGGTGGTGATCAATGTTCCACTAATTGACTTAGTCACACAAGTGCCTAAATGTGCAAAATTCTTGAAGGAAGTGTGTACTACAAAGAGAAAGTTTAAGCAAAAGGCAAGGTTGACTTAGGGGTAGTTGTCTCCTCTCTTTATCAAATGCCAATGCCAATGAAGTGCAAAGATCCTGGTAGTTTTCTCATACATTACACTATTGGTGATGTTGAATTCTCAGATGCCTTAGCATATTTGGGAGTAGCTATCAATGTTATGCCAAAATCAATCTTTCATCAACTAAATGGCATAGAGCTTAAGCCCACGAATCTTGTTGCATCCCTTGTTGATAGACGTTGCACAGTCCCAGAAGGTATCCTAGAGGACATCTTGGTTAAGGTAAAAGATTTCATATTCCCTGCACATTTCTATGTTCTTGATATGGATGATGGTCGGTTTAGGCAGAAAGGACATTCATCTTTAATTTTAGCTAGACCATTCATTAAAATTGCTAGAGCTATGATAGATGTGCATGCTAGTAGCCTTACTCTAGAATTTTTGGTGAAACTATTAGACTTAATGTGATTGAATCTATGAGACATCCCTCTGATGATTGTCTGGAGATAGATGTTAATGTTATTGATGCTATTACGAATGATTCTATTGTAGATCTTAAAGAGAGCATGCTTAGTAGATCCTGTGATATTGTTTGTTTAGATGATACCATCTCTTGTTCATGTGCTAAAATTGGTAATTGTGATACATGTGTTGACCTTGATAATGCTGATATTGATATTTTCACTAATACTATTGAGATTATGAGACACTCTAAACATGATGCTTCTATGCCTATTTGTAGCATTAGTGATTCTAAAGATCATGTATCTGTTACTTCTCTTGATTCTGATAGACTTTCTCAGCTACTTAGTGTGATTGATGCCATGTATAAAATTGATTTATCTTCACTATTTGATTCTAAGTTATTGATTAGCAATGCTCATGTTTCTGATGGGGCAATTTCTGATTCTAACTCTAACATGAGTGCTACTGATGGCACTATTGATGTTGATTGTGATGTGTCCGTTGATTCTTCTGCTCTTGCAATTTCTACTAATACTCCCCAAGGTGGGAAAGTTTGCTCTTTGTCTGTGAGTCTGCTGTGCAGGTTTCTAGTTTGACTAATGTTGATTTGAAGCCGCTCATACCTTCGATTGAACAAGCTCCATCTTTAGAGTTAAAGCCACTTCCTAACTCATTGAAGTATGCCTATTTGGGGAAGGATGAGACACTTCCTATGATTGTAGCAAGTGTAGAGCAGCTGATGAGGAGACCCACCTGCTATTGGATGGACTCTTGTCAATATCCCTGGAATCAGCCCAAATGTGTGAATGCATCAGATCTTACCAGAAGATGGTGCTAAAGTTGTACGACAGCCACAGAGACGACTCAACCCATTGATCCTTGATGTGGTAAAGAAATAAGTCTCTAAACTTCTTTCTGTAGGTAAAATCTACCCTATTTCTGACAGTCGTTGGGTAAGTCCAGTTCAGGTAGTACCTAAGAAAACTGATATTACTATTGTTCGTAATGAAGGTGAGCTTGTTCCAACTAGAGTTCAAAACAGTTGGAGAGTATGTATTGACTATAGAAGATTGAATTCAGTGACTAGAAAGGATCACTAGCCCCTTCCCTTCATAGATCAAATGTTAGACAGACTAGCTGGTAGATCACATTACTTCATTAAAACCAGTCTGTGCCTCTCTCTATTTGTGTGCACTAAGCTTTTGTTGCTCTGTTTTGGTTCAAGTATTATTAGGTTGAGGGGCTAACCACTAAAGTTGGTATCCTACTCAATCCCACCTCTGCGATTATACCATAGGTTCATATTCCTAGATTCATTTAGGCCATTTTTAGTTTTAATTCTCATGGGGTCTTTTTCTTTTTTGGGGTGTGATCCTACCAAGCAATGCTTAGGTTTCATTTCTGCCTCTGAAAATATCTCCTCTATCAACATCTTGTGACAGGGGGAATTCACTTTGTGGAGATCCCAACGGGCAGTGGCAGTTAAGAAACATCATTGATGTTTGTTCTTTGCACAATTTGGAACTTCTTTTTACTACCAGCTTCTGAAACTACTCATCAGAAATCATTAATCAAGCTCTAAGCAAGAGTTTCGTTTCCATATGTGGATTCTAATTTTGATGTTGTTGCATTGTTGTCATATACTGAAACCCTGCTTTGGTTATTATCATCTCGCAACGTGTTACTTCCTAATATCCTTTCTTTCGTTCCGTATCCTTTCCAAGTCCTTCACTGCAGTACGCCTCTCTCAATTGGATTGGATTGGATTTCTTGAAGGTAGAGAAGCATTGGGATTTTGATTTCTGAGATGATGTTGAGGAAGTTGATGGTGAAGAATATGATTTTATTTTTATTTTTATTTTTATTTTTGAGTTGTGGGCATTTGAGTACTTTTAGAATAATGAGGTGGTCTCACCATAAAAAGTAACAGGTGTTAATTTCCAAAGTTCATAATTACCTTTACCCCTAAAAAAAGATTTGGTGTTGGGAGCACAATTAATAAAATCACATATGTATTTTTACAACTTAACCCTTCTAAAAATCTTTCCAAAAATTTATTGCGAAAATTAATTATAGCAAATTGATCACAACTGCCCTTTTAAAATTGACTAGTAATTTACGTAAAAGTTGTTTTTGTATTTGTGAATTGGACAACTTATAAAATTCATAGCTTCATTATATAATTCGTAATTACCCTTTTGAAATTTACTAATTGTTAATTGTTTCAGGTTTGAAAACTATGGATTTTTTTATGGGGGGTAGAATTTCACTTAGTATCTTAAGGATGACATAATTGGAGTCAATCCCATAAATTTCCTGAAACTTCAACTCTTAGGTAAAAATGAAATTAAGTTTTTCGGGTGAAAAGACAATGATGCCCTTTTTTGTCATGTAAATTTTCTTATTTGTCTTGTAAATGCTCATATATTGTCTTGTGAATTTTCATATTTGTCTTTATAAATGGCCAAAATATTTTTAATTCCTAAGTTCTTTTGAATCTTTTTATTTATTTTATAAATGTCTTTATTTATCTTGTAAATGCTCTTCTAAAAAAACCCAAAAAAAAAATGCATTATTTTTTTCCTCCTACAAAACTTTTTCATTTTCATCCATTGGGGTGTAGTGAACTTTCATAAAGTTTTGAGGTTGACTAAAATTGTGTCACATGGGCGCGATGAAATTGTCCATTTTTTTCCCTTATAATTGTTAAATTATTGGTTGGCCTACTGGTAATGGTAATGTGGGCTTTAGGCAAACCTAAGATTAATTGGACCAATTTGTTGGGTCTTGATTTTCTGGTCTAAATATTTCATTGTTTGTAATATGTGCCCAATAATATTGTTATTACTTAGCCATCAGCCCAGCCCATTTGTATTTCCAATCATTGCCCTCAACCTCGCTTTGCTTACTGGGTTGGGCTTAACCTATAAATAGCTAAATTTTGATGTTAATGGCATTTAAGTCCCTAAAGAGGGAATTAGTGACAATTAACTTACTTTTAAAAATAATTTGAAAATTAAGTTTATCAATTCAAACGGCTAAGAAACAACTGTATGTATGTATGTATAAAATGAATTTTTATATTAAATTTCATTTTATGAAAAATTGGAACAATTGGTGTGATAGAATGAACGGAAAATATGAATTGGGAAGAAGAAAAGAAAGAAAGGTCAAACTACATGACACACAAACCTGCGTTTGAAGTTTGATAAATAGGTTAATGTGCAAACTTATCAGGGAAGTTTTAGCTTAAGAGCACTTGAATGTGTTTTTAGGTTTAATGTTGCTCCAAAAATATTTAAATAAAGCAATATTGCCCCTCATTATTAAAAATTTAACTATTAACGTCAATTTTTTTTATAGTCAACGTGAGATTTTTAACTATGTAGAACAATATTACCCTTCGACAAAAACATTTAGGACAAATTAGCACATTGACCCTTGATAAAATTATGAATTATTTATGAGGAAATAGGTTATGAATGACCAACACAGATTTTGTCTAGTGGTGTAAAGCATCACTAGATCTCTTTGGTTCTCGAGTGTGAGTTCCATATGAGACACTTTTATTAGAAGAGGAAGTCACGAATCCTGAAACCGAATAACGGTTGAAAGTATAAGAAAAATAAGTTAATGAATGAGTTGTACTAGTGTTATATATATATATATATATATATATATATATATATATATATATAATTGAATTAATTATAATTCATGAATAATATTATATACATAAATAAACTTTTTATTATATAAAAGGAGAAATATGAAGAAAAAAAAAACTATATCTGCAATATTCCTTAATACTAGTAATATTTTTCATTAAATTATAAAACCATATTTTTATTTTTTGTTTTTATTTAATTTGATTCAACTCAATCATGCACATATAACGAACGATATTTTCAAATTACATGGTAAATTAGTGCCCTATGCAACAACGCAACTTAAATCTTAGTGTTCTGACTGTCACAACCCTTCAAAACAGTCAATACGACACAGTGGACACCACACACAGGAAAAACCAGGCGGTTTTTTTTGTTTTGCTTCCTATTCTTATTGTCTCCCCTTTATTTCTCTCAAAAAACATAAAATTCATATAAAAATCAGATTGCCTTATCAGTCATCCATCATCACTAGCTATACAGAAAAAAATTTCAAAAGTAAAAAAATAGTTTAATTGAATTTAATAAAGTTGCCATGTTGAAATTCAATCACAAATATTAATCAATTAAATATACAAAACAGACATACCCAACGAAACACGTAGCTTTCATCAGATTTGTCTTCTACGGAAACCATTTCCCATAATCTTCCCATCTTGCCTCTAATTGAACAAAATTAACAACAATTTTTATTTTATTAAGTGGAGTTGGCTAAATAGGTTAATTGAACACTTGTATGTTCACTTATGAATACTTGTAAATTTTTGTATTATTTCTTATAATGTAAATTAATATTATAAATTTTGATATGGACACTTGTTATTTTGCTAGAGTTATTTGTTAAAATGTGAATGTGCACTTATAAATTTACTTATGAACTTAATCTAATATATATAAGCAATTTGACATAAGTTTTGTTGTACCCAATAATATCGAATATTATATATTAATTAAAGAAAGGATAAAATGGAAAAGGATACGTGCAAGTTGAATCAACTTTAATATTATGTAAAGAAGTTGCACAAAGTTTATACGTTTCCTATGTGGATTTAGGATAACACATCATTGGATAACAGATTTGTGATTTATCATTTCTGTTGACTTCACTTCTGTCTGCAAGTTCCAATTCTGGGGAGAAATTTATCCCATATATCATCGTCCTGAATTATACAGGTGTCCTTTCTAAATTAGAAAAAAAAAAAAAAAATCTGTTTATCTTGTTGTGTATGACTTCTAACTAATTGAATTGGTTTATTAATTTCGTGGGAGATATCATTGAGATAATCAGAATTTAAAAAGTAGAATTGGGTCAAAATTTGATGGCGTGTTGTCGTTCACTGGGGAGCTAGCTAGCCTGCAGGTTAAAAGACATCAAGATTTGTGTACAAAAAAGAAAGTGATAGAAGAATATTTTCATTTTATATTTTATTTTTCTAATAGCAGAAAATTTATTTATGAAAATCAGACTTAAATAAAATTTAGACTATCTAATTCTATCTGAAAGATTCAAACACACACACACACACACACATATAAGATTAAGATCCTTTTCTTGTCTTTCCCTTTTCTTTGGTGATCGAAATGGTCTAAACTATTTCTACTACAACTAAAAATGGATTATCCATTGCTACTCAACAAATTGTGTTGCAATCAATGGATTTGCAAAATTCTCATCTGAACATTTTTTTGTGGTCTGCTAACATTTTATGAATAATTTGAGATATAAAAAATCTTCAAGGTAAATTTCTTTTTTTGAAGAGAGATTTCATGGAGATTAAAAATGGGACTGATTAATGAATCGGTGGAGGAAATACTTTAAAGGTTAGTGGTTAAAGCGTAGTTGAACCAAGTTCAATCCAATTATAACCAGAATAATTTAATTTAACTAAAATATACAAAAAATATATATTACCCATTGGGTTAAGGTGCCTAAATTAGTTTTTTGAAAAGTACAACAATAACCATAACTTACTTTTTGGAGCAAAAGCAATTAACCATCAATATTATAAAAGAGGGAAAAAGTGACCAAGACGTTAATAATCACAAACATCCATTACTGTGAGCTTTTTAATGAAAGATTAAAGTGCTAAAATAGTCATTAACTTATACCAAAATTAAAGTGCAAAAGAAGCCATAAATGTTTTTTTTAGATGTAAAAGTAACTAAAATGTGACTTTTTGACACTAGTGCAAAAAAGAGCTTTAAGACCGCCTTGTTTAGATCAGAATATTGACGCACCGGTCTTAAAAGTATGACCGGTGGTAGTTTTGTAAATATAAATAACTTCTTGGACCAGATCCTTTATTAATAGGTCTTAAATATATTATTCAGACCGGTAAACAAAACAACAGGTCTTAAAAATGTTATTAAAAAATGAAATATCAATTACTTTTTAGAGAAATCTCATACAACCGGACTAATATTTTATGCGGTCCAAAAATAGAAGGAAAAATTTAAATATAAAGGTCTAAAACTTTTAAGACCAGTTATATATAAAAGACGGTCTTAAAAGTTATACTTTTAAAACCGGACATAAATTGTGGCCGGTACAAAATATTGAAAAAATTAAACAAAAATTTAATTAATTTTAAGACCGGAGTTTCATAAGGACAAGTCTTAAATTTATACTTTTAAGATTGGCTTTTAAATACTCCCGGTCTCAAAATTAAATCTTTTAAGACCGGACATAAATTGTGGCCAGTACAAAATATTGAAAATAAATAAATAAATAATTAATTACTTTTAAGACTGGAGTTTAATAAGGACCAGTCTTAAATATTAACTTTTAAGACTGTCTTTTTAATACATCAGGTCTTAAAACTAAAGCGCCAAATATATTCTTCTTCGCGCAAAACCTTACTTTACATTGCTCTCTCTGAAGTCTGAACCCCTGTTCTTGTTGCGAAACCTCTCTTCCTGTTGCAGTACCTCTCTTCCTCGCCCCGCCACCACCATCCTCTGTTACTCTCTCATTTTCTCAGGCATTCCTCTTTCAAACCTCCTCTCTCAACCTCTCTTCCTTTCTCGAAAATGAACGGAGAAAACGATTCTAGTCTTGTTCGTGCAACGCCAGTTACTGGTGTGACTGGTGTGAGTCAGAACGAACCCTCTTCATCTCACAATGAGCCTCATAACCGCCCTTCACGTCGTGGTAAAAGAGGCACATGAATGAAAGATGTATCCCTAAGTCGGACTGCTGGGTCAAAGCTCGAGATTCAATTTGATGAAAATTTGGCTCCTTTCGGTTCTAATAAAAACACATATAATAGTTTTGTCGGCTCACTAGCATGCAGCAAGGTTAGCATCTTGATTGATGAGTGGAAAAATGTCGACGACGCCAAAGTAAAGGATATTATTTGGGTCACTATCCAGCTTACATACATTGTTCCTGGCAGTCAGAAGTTGAAAGACAAGACATTGTTGTATTGTGATCATCGCTGGAGGAAGTTTAAGACCTATCTAGCTAACAACTATATTTTTAACGTGGTTCCAGCTGGTGAGCCTCGCCCTAATCGTTGCGACAATTACACATTTCTTGATGAACAAACTTGGCAAAAATTTGTTCAGATGCGAACCACTCTTGAAGCTTTGGTGAGTTTATATTTAGTTTTTTTGCCCTTTTTTATTTGCTTATTAACCTGTGCGGATATGTGAATGCTATTGTGTTCATCTAATCCTGTTAGTTAGATGGTTTGGTGTGTGAATAAAAGTATTCATTTCCATCCTTTGTCCTGCATCAGAGGAGCATGTCTTTGTTCTTATGTGAATGTGACTATGGATGGAGTAATACAGTAAAAGTTAGCTATTGTTTTATGCAAGTCTGATATGTAAACCATGAAAATGTAAAATTATTAATAAGTAGGTAATTATGGAAATAATAATGGCATATATGAGGCCGTTAGTAAGTTAGGAAGGTATTATGTTATAGTACGCAGTGGTTGACATTGTTGTTAGTTAACTAGAATGTTAACTGTGTAATGGTTTCGGTGCAAGCTGTTATTGGGCTTTCAGAGTCAAGCCTCTAACTATGTATAAGAGATTAGACTAATATGTGTAGGAACCACTTATGATGAGTGAATGAATTGACTGAGTTGTCAACAATTCTGCAACTATCGTTCCTCTGTTTCTCCCAATTTCTTCTACAATTCTACATCTTCCTTAATAAAGTCTTGAAACTTGATGATGAAGTGAATTTGACTAGTGTTTGAGGTTCATATCAAGCAGAAGCTCTCTAATTTATGTTAGTGAGACTGCTGGAATTCATAATTAATAATTTTTTTCAATTCTGATTCACAGAAAAGAAGGGAACAAACACAAGAAATTGGGAGAAAGAATTATTGTCCGCATAGAGCTTCTCGTGGAAGATATGAAAAGTTCGAAAAAGAGTTGATGGCGGCTAAGCGGAAGAGATTGGAAGATGAAGTTGTATATTCGCCAAAAGCCAAGCGGCGCTTACACGAGTGAACAAACTCGTCTAGTTGCTGAAAGAATTCTAAGATCGTTATTCTTATTTTTTAGTTACTAAAAATGTTTCATTATTAAGCTTCTCGTTATCTATATCTTACAGGAATATCTTAAAAAGAAAGAAGCAAAAGGATCTTTTGTGTCAGAGGGGAGAAATGATGTTCTGACCGTTGCGACTGAAAAATCGGATTATGCGGGGCGTGTAAGGTGAAAGTGGAGCTAAATCACCAAGAGGGGGGTGAATTAGGGATTTTGAAAATCTTTTCAGAATAGCTCTGTTTTTGAACACTAAAAACGAGAGATGAGCTAAGATGAGAGTAGAAGAGCAAGACACAAGGATTTATCGGTTCGGTCCAATCTCTTGACCTACGTCCAGTTCCCAGACTCTCTGGGTTTTTCACTATTTCAAAAGATTACACACTCTGTACTCAAGAGTAATTCTCTCACTAGAACTTACTCCCCCTTACAAGTTGTAATCAATGAACCCAATCACCAAGTCCCGGACTTGTGATTCCTTACAATAAATGCTTTACAAGAATGAAACTCTCTCTAAGAGTGTATTATGATAAACACTGAAGTTTTGTATCAAAAGTCACTTTCACACATAAGAACTAGAAAGTAGTTGAGAGCTTTTGAATGATTTTCGTTTTTCAGCAGATGTATATGTTTGGGAAACTTGAATACTGCTCTTTTTATGCTCAGAGATCATTTAATAACCGTTGCCAACTTCATATATCCGTTGAGGGATTATTCTAGCTGTTGGAGGCAATTTGCAGATTTGAATATTTGAAATTTGGATCTTCAATAGTGTGGACATTGTATAATGTTGTCCAAATTTTTGTTTTAGATGATGGATGCTAGCTTTGTCTTGGATAATGGTTGTGCTACTTTCCAGGTTGTAATCCATTTTGCTTTGAAAGAGAGATATAATAAAATATTGCAACTTTGTCAAAGTAGTTGATTTAATGTTTATCAAACAATCTTTGATCTTCGAAAATCTCATGAGCAAACCGGTTAAATCCGGTTAGGAATAATGATACGATATATATATAAATCATAAACAACCATTTTACGAAATGATCTAAACCATGAATCAAAAACTGAACAATATTATGTCAAATGCGTTTTTTCAGATTGTCGTTCCAAAACTCGAGTTTTGTACCAAAACTTGAGTTTTGGTCCTTTTATCGTGAAACATCACATTTGTCCAAAACAACAAAACTTGAGTTTTTATATCAAACCGGCGCTTTAAAAACATTGAAAACGCATCAACCTTTTCTTGGCCAAAACTCGAGTTTTGAATCAAAACTCGAGTTTTCACTTAGATATGAAAACTTGAGGAATTCGCGCCAAGTCAAAACCGGAGGTTTTGGGCAAAAGCGCAGTTTTCAAAAACTCGAAAACATGAATGCTTTCGTCGATCAAAACTCGAGTTTTGAATCAAAACTCGAGTTTTCACTTTTCGTGAAAACTTTGCCAAACTCAAAACTCGGAGGTTTTCACCAAAACTGGAGGTTTTGAGATCCGTCTAAAACCGAATTGTTTTCGTCAACTCAAAACTCGATTTTTGCATCAAAACTCGAGTTTTCACTTGTTGGTGAAAACTTGGAATATTTCAAGTTAATTTGAAAATCGAAGGTTTTAGCCAAAACTGGAGGTTTTCAAAATCTCAAAATGTAGGAGACTTTCTGTGAGTCCAAAACTCGAGTTTTGAATTGAAAACTCGAGTTTTGACTTTATCAAAAATATTGAGAAGTCTCTGTGTAGTTAAAACTTGAGTTTTGAAAGAAAACTGGCGGTTTTGCTTTGATCAGAGAATTGGTTTCTTCTCTGTAAGGTCAAAACTCGAGTTTTGAATCCAAAACTCGAGTTTTGATTTGATAGTAAGTTTTTTTAATTTACAAAGCAAAACTTTATCCTTTGCTTACAACTTGTTGGTAATCATCAAAACCTTTAGAGAACTAACATAAGGGGCATTGGAGGATGGGTAGGCCTAAAGCAATTCTTTGGTAAATCCAAATGCCATAAACAAAATATGGTTACCTGGGAGGAGATGGAACATACGGTGGCCAAATTAAGTGAGGAAGCAACAGCTAAAGAAGCTTCATTGACTGCAATGTTTCAATCCCAGATGAGCAAGATGAAGGAGGACATGGATAAAATGATGCTGCTTTTGAGCTCTCATCTAGAAACTAGTGTTCCCTTCACACATTCATCTGCACCTATGCAGTAAAGCACTAAAGGGAGTTGCATTGTTGGACAGTCAGAGGAACCTTGTGACCTTTATGTGGAGGATCCTCATAGATGATTAGTTACAAAAGGGACTATCTACAACTTAGGATCAATTGTACATCACCAAGAAATGCTTGATGATGAAGTCCGAGTGTCAGTTGAAGAGGTGATCATTGATGCACTTGTCCCTCTCCCAACTGATCAGCTGAAGCTTGTACGTTATGTAGAGGGAACCTTCATCTCTTGGCCAGTGAAGCTTGTACATGTATCTACTCCTCCTGAAGCTCCATCCCCTCCTCAAGCTCCAGCCACTGAAGTTGTTGACACGGCTAAGTTTATTGCCAAGGACAAAATTGTCGTTATGGTATCCAATCGATGTTTTACAGATAAATCGTGGCCTATCAATGAAGTAGTAGGCCTCCTTGATAAGCAATCGGTTTTCGTTGACGAAGATGATTTAACGTCCCTACTGTTTCCTAGAAAGGAGCTTACTAATTCAATTGTTCTAATGTTTATAAAGTAAGTATCTTCTTCTATGAGTACATAATTTAAATGCATCGTTTAGACACACATACATATATACTAATTCTCTGATGTCATTATTGTAGGTTCATGCATGATGAATTGGAACAACAAGGTAGAAGCAAAGATTTTGGATTCTTGTGCCCAGACTATGGAAGTACAACAAACTTAGTCCATAGGTAAGAGTACTTATCAAAGAGGGTGTGTGAAGTAATCAAAAAGGTGTACTTGTTTCCATACTACCATAGGTACATATCACAATTATTGTCTGCAATTCACTTAATTCTGCTACATATATCACTGAGTACTTATCTGCTGTGAATTTTCAGCCACCACTGGCAGTTGGTCCTCATGTGTATGGAGGAGAATAAAGTGGTCTTCTTATGCTCCACTCACAGCAGTCCAGGGCCTACATTGAAGCTGACAATGAACGAGTAAGCATGTCATTTTGATTGTCTTGTCGGAAATCTCTGCTGTGAATTTTCAGTGACCATTGTTGATAAATTTGTGATTTTGATGATAGTGCCATAAGGACTTTCCAAATCGAGGTAAGAAAAAAGCATGAGTATGAGGCCAGAGATCCTAGATGGATCTGTCCAAAGGTTAGTACATATTGGACACTGGCACACTGCCTTGTGAACTTGGTCGGTAAGCTATATATGCTCTTATATATATTTCTTGTTCTTTTTAGACCCGTCGACAACCACATGGGTCCAACTTATGTGGCCAGTACGTCTTGAAACACATATATGATATTATCATGCAAGGATGGACTAAATTCACTGCAAAGGTAAATATATTTGATGTTACATATTATCGCTGAATTCAGTTTTTGGCTTAATGTTACATATGAAATATGCACGCAAGTTAATTCAGTTTCTGTCTTTGATGTTACAGACGTTTGCCTATGCTGATCCCTTTTCTGATGATGATATGGAGCACATACGCAAAGTGTTTTTGTGAATATCTGTATGACCTCTTAAAGTTAGAACAATAATTAATGTCCTGAATTCATTTGTAAATATATGTTGTTGCAACAATCTTCTTCTGCAAATGAACAATTGTACAATTTGTTTAATGGTCAATAAAAAATTTGTTTATTTTTTCGAACAATTTCCTTGTATCCATATTTGGTTGCTGAATGTATTGGATGGTGGATAAAGCTATTTAGTGCTTGTACCTTGAGGACATGATGTTGTAAATGAGCAGTACGAGTCATTTAAAAGTCTTCATGACTTTTAGGACCAGATAGTTTTTTAAGATCCGGTCCTAAAAGTCTTCGTTAAATATGACAAGACTTTTGGGACCGGATGGTTTATAAAGGTCCGGTCCTAAAAGTCTTCGTTTAATTTTAAAAATATGGCGAGACTTTTAGGACCGGATGTTTTATAAAAGTCCGGTCCTAAAAGTCTTCGTTTAATTTTGTTAAAAATATGGTGAGACTTTTAGGACTAGATGGTTTATAAAGGTCCGGTCCTAAAAGTCTTCGTTTAATTTTGTAAATTGGCTAGACTTTTAGGACCTAATGTTTTATAAAGGTCCGGTCCTAAAAGTCTTTGTTTTATTTTGTTAAAAAATGATGAGACTTTCAGGACCAGATGGTTTATAAGAGTCCAGTCCTAAAAGTCTTCGTTTAAGTTATCTTATTGTATATATTCATTTAGGTGTTATACTGTCATAGTATAATCATTAAGAGGCCATATAACTCATGATGAATAATATTTGTATACTTTTCCCAATTCAATTTATTCATAATGGATTGTTCATAGCTTCTAGCTTAAAGTATCGACTTTTAGGTGCTAGATTGGGTGGTGGATGTGTGTATATATATGATCAGGAAGAATAGAACAAGGAAAAAATTCAGGAAGATTTAGACTAAAAATAAATACGTCGGTCTTAAAAGTTCAAATTTTAAGACCGGATGTATTTATTTGTCTGATCTTAAAAGTCGAGTACATACTAGGGCGGTCTTAAAAGTGAGTCTTTTAAGACCGGTGTATTTATTCGTCCGGTCTAAAAAGTTCAATTTTTAAGACCGGATGTATTTATTATTCGGTCTTAAAAGTCGGTCTTTTACGGCCAGTATAATTAGTCATCTGGTCTTAGAAGTCGGTATTTTTTAGACAAGATTGTTTTTTGACCAGTCTGTCAATCTGTTTAAACCGGCCTATTTGTTTGTCCGGTCTTAAAAGTTGAGTTTTAGGGCCGAACAAAAAATATATAAAGTTTATATAGTACGACTTTTAAGACCTAATGTTTTTAATGTTCGATCTAAAATAACTTCTTTAAGACCGATTTGGATCCGGTCTTAAAAGGTACAGACTTTTAAGAATGCCTGGAACATGATCGGTCGCGGATCCGGTCTTATGATGCCTCTTTCGTTCGGTCTTAAAAGCCTTTTTTGTACCCGTGTGAACATTAATTCATAAGTTTTTTTTTGTTCTTTATGCAAGTTAGAGTTCAAATAGATGTTAATTACAAGACAACTAAGGATGATGTGGATTTTCCCAACCCTATCACACTAGTGCAAAAAAAGGTTTTAAGACCAGACAAAAGAGGCATCGTAAGACCGAACCCGCGACCGGTCTTGTTCCAGCCGGTATTAAAAGTCCACATTTAAGACCGGACTCGAACCGGTCTTAAAGAAACTCTTTTAGACCGGACATTTAAAACAATAGGTCTTAAAAGTCGTACTAAATAAAGCTGAAATATTTTTTGTTTGGTCCTAAAACTCAACTTTTAAGACCGGACAAAAACTCGAAGGCTCTTAAAAGATCAGAATTTTAAGACTGGACAAAAATAAATCCGGTATGAAAAATAGCGGCTTCTAAAACCTGACGACTAATTATATGCGGTCTTAAAAGACTGACTTTCAAGACTAGATGGTAAATACATCCGGTCTTAAAAATTGAATTTTTAGACCGGATGTATAAATACACCGGTCTTATAAGACCAACTTTTAAGACCGGCTTAATATCAAATATGTACACATGACCTTTAAGACCGGACATATAAATACATCCGGTCTTAATAGTTGAACATTTAAGATCGGTGTATTTATTTCCGGTCTAAATTTTCCCTAATTTTTTCCTTGTTCTGTTCTTCATGATCATATATATACACAAATCCACCACCCAATCCAGCACATAAAAGTTGATACTTTAAGCTACAAGCTATGAACAATTGTGAATAAATTGAATTGGGAAAAAGAATACAAATATTATTCACCATGAGTTATGTGGCTTCTTAATTAATGATTATACTATGACTACAACACCTAAATTAATTTATACAATATAATAAGATAACTTACTTACAAATGCAATAAGTTACAAATACAACATACATGCCCAATATAATATTCACCATACCTTTATCTGATTCCCACCCAACAACGTAACATCCTCTTTTATAACATGCTCCTTTGGATCGGATCCTACCACAAAAATAAAACAAGAACAAACTTCATAATCAGTGACATTGTTTAAGAACATATAGAAGGAATATAACATAGTTAAAACCTTAAAGTTTTCAAAGAATTCTGCATATGAATATTACCTTATGAATTGACTCTTTTATAAAGTGATATCCTCCCATATCCCTTATTGATGATCATTTCTTATGCCAGGTTCATTATCCGCTTCATCTTCTTCGTTCATGTTTGGTAGACCCCTTGAAAAAGGAGTACTCTCAGGAAGACCATAATTTGAATGACTTTCCTCATCAATATCAATGACCCTTTTTCCTTGGAGAACTACAGACCATATTTTATTTTCTTGATCGGTGATATAGAAAACTTGTTTCGCCTAGTCTGCCATAATAAAAGGTTCATCTCCAAAACTTCTACCATTGAAATTTACTAATGTAAATCCTAGCCGATTGATCTGAACACCATTATTGACATTAACCCACTTGCATTTGAAAATGGGAAATCTAATTTTAACATAGTCTGAAAGTTGAGCTTAATCACCAAGAGGTGGGGTGAATTGGGGATTTAAAAATTCTTTTTAGATTGCTCTGTTTTCGAACACTAAAACAAAGCTAGACAGAGTATAAGGAGGAATAGCAAGACACAAGAAACTTATACTGGTTCGGTCCAATCTAAGACCTACGTCCAGTCCCCAGACACTCTGGGATTTCACTGTCTCGATTGATTACACACTCTGTAACTCAAGAGTAATTCTCTCACTAGAACTTACTCCCCCTTACAAGTTGCAATCAATATCTCAATCTCCAAGTCCCCGACTTGAGATTCTTACAATGAAATGATTCACAATAAATGAACTCTCTCTAAGAGTGGATAAATATAAACACTGAAGATCAATGTAACAAAAGATACTTTACAAGTGAAAACTGAAAGAGTAGTTGTCAAACTTGAATGCAATTTGTTTTCAACAGATGTGTTGTTGAGAAGAATTGAATACTGCTCTATTGATACTAAGAGAGCATTAAATAACCGTTGCTAACTCCATTATAACCGTTGGTGCACTAATCTATCTGTTGGAGGCACTTTGGTGTCTTCTCTCTCTACTCTTCAGTTAATTCCTTTTGTTCAGAGGATTAGTGTTGACTTCCTGATGCGAGTTGTCGAGCTCCCACAAAATAACCAAGTTACCAAATATTTGTAGTATAGGGACAACCTGGATTGTCTCCCAAGGAATTCGCAGTTGGTTTAAATCAATTGGTAAACACGGTGAATGAAATGGGGGTTTTGAGGTTTAATTAAAATTAAAAAGAAAGAACTAAAGATAGAATGCAAGGATGAATGAAATGAAGTAGATTAAAAACGATCAACCCGAATTGGGATCCAAAATCTTCCATCATCGGACAAAAAATAGAATAACTAACCTTGTGATTGATTCTAGACAAACCGAAATCTCTCGCATTAGTCTAGAACTCCCTCGACTAGACGATTGCCTAGCATTTATTCGAACACGTGGCGAGCTCGCTATACGATCGTACAACGCCCTCTATAACCTGGTCCAAACTATGTCCTTGGGATATCAATCTGGATATTAAATCTAACATCCAATCTCTTTCTAAAATCGAATCCGATTAAAGTAGATTTAAACAAACAAGTCGATTCGATTAAAACACAAGTCCTCCGGATGACACCATGGAATCCTCAACTCATGGGTCGATCACGAAACTTAGCCAAGCATTGCTATGTAAGATGAAAATGAAGAAATAAGGATATTCATCATGACCACGAAGAACATGAACTAGTTCAACATGAACACGAAGAACACAAAGAACAACTTAAGAAAAATGAAAGCTTCTATTTCAATATAAAAGTAAATCTCACAAACATAATGAATCCATAAAAGAAAAAGATGAAGAACATAAAATCAACATAAATAATTAAAAGAAAAGATTAAAATGCCATACCAAGAAGGAGGCAAGAAATTAAAGACAAGAATTAAAGACAATACATGAAAATAATAAAGCAAGATATTGCCATACCAAGAAGGAGGCAAGAAATTAAAGACAAGAATTAAAGACAATACATGAAAATAATAAAGCAAGATATTGCCATACCAAGAAGGAGGCAAGAAATTAAAGACAAGAACTACAAGAAAGGATTTAGAATGGGAGAATTAGAGAGATCTTGGTCTTCTCCAAGGGGTGTGTCTTGCTCTTCTCAAAATCCATCTATTTATAGAAATCATGGAAGAACTATTTAGCCATACTTTTTGACTTTTGCACCTCCAAAACCGTGTTCCATCTTGCAAGCTGTATTACACCACGAATTCGGTGGAACTGGGCCTTGTTGTCTTCATATGAAATATGACCGTTTGTGTCAGCTTTCCAGTCGTTCAAACTGAGCCTCATTTGGAGTTCTGTAGCTCAAGATATGGATCAAACACCGAACATTGTTCCGGAGCCCAGTTCAGCGCCCCTGTTCCGTATTCCAGGCCCAATTTGGTCCTTTAAACATTTAATTTAGCTTTTGGGCTCTTCATATGGTTTGTAGATCTTCATTTTAGCTTTCTGAAAATATAAATTGCAAAGCCATTGGATCTCTAAAACTCAAGTTATACCCAAAATACTGAACAGTGTTCACTACCCAATTGTAGTAAGAATATGACTCAAGTTCAATTTTGAATCCAAACTCAAGATGTGACCAAGATTAATGCAAATAAAGTTTAAAAACTCATTATGAAGTGTAACCACATATTTAACTAATTGGTCTATTAAATCATGACAATGACAGAGTTTTTAACTTCTTTTTGCATTTAAAATAATATGAATTTAAAGATTATCAAACTCCCCACACTTATTCTTTTGCACTCCGGAGCAAAAATAAAGATAAAAACGATTCTCTTTTCTAACAATTGCTGAAATTTCAAAACTTAACAAGGATCACAAAAGGTTCAAAAGATCAACCAATCAAGACAGAAATCTCTTCATCTCAATTTACAAATCATGGCAATACCATTCAATGATGCTAATCACACAAGATAGTCTCTCGGGATGCCCTCAATCAATCGCTCAAGTGTATATGGTTAATAAGTGTATCGCTCAAATTCCACTCAAGGAAATTGTTCTACCATAAGCTTGCTCAAGTTCTACTTCTCCACTACTTATAACACATGCTTGCAAAAATCAAGAGGACTTGTTATTAAGGTTGTAATGGGGCTATGGTAATGGTATGGAAATGAGAGGCTAAATACCCGAGAAATTTTTAAAAACGTTAGTACATAATATAAAGTCACTCTTTTTTTTTTTTTTTTTGCTTCTTTTTTTTTTTCAATAAATGCCAGATGATGAATGGCACATAAGCTTCTTTTTTTCTTTTCTTTTTTTTTTTTTTTTTTTTTTTTACAATAAATGCCAAACAATGAATGGCACATAATCAAATACTTTGAACAAATACTTCAAATAATACTTTGAACAAATACTTCCCCACACTTAACCACAAAACCAATGCGCAATTAATTTCCAAGGTGCGGAATAAAATGGTGTGACATTTAGGCTAGTAATGTGGCTTCGAAAGGAATGAGTCAAAAAGGCACAAAGGGCTAACAAAGGAGATATAATGCAAGGGAAAGGCTATTTGGTCAGAGTGAGGAAATAAAAGAAAGAAAACAAGCCTCCATCATATTTATGCATGCAAATGAAAAATGTAGTTTTGAAAAGAATGAGAGCAAGTTCTAGAGAACATAAATCATGAGCAGATGCACACAAGAAAGAAAGAATGGTAAAAGATGAGTTCCATTCATGTAGGCCCAAGATCTCACAAAGGAAAATACCAAATCATGCAATTAGCATCGCGAATTAACCACCAGGGCAAGTAATCCAAGAATTAAGAAATATAGCCCAATTAGAATGATCCATTAAAACCAAAATGTCCAAGTTCATAATATGTTGCAATCATAGAAGTAGAGAATGTATTGTTCAAAAGAAAAAAAATATTTTTTTTTTGTTTTTTGTTTTGTTTTTTGTTTTTGTTTTTGAAATGAAAAGTGAGAAAATGGAAATAATAAAAGAAAACAAAATAGAGAAAGTAAAGAAAAATACTCCCCAAGGTTCTTATGGATGGTAAGTGGCATCGTGAGTAGGATCTCTTCTTCCATAGGCTGCTCCGGGATCCTTCGTAAAATTGTTTGAGGCGATGTCCATTCACTTTAAAGATTTTCCCGTAGGCGGATCACACAACTCAACAACACCAAAAGGAAATACATTAGTAATCACAAAAGGGCCATCCCATCTAGATCGAAGTTTACCAGGCATAAATTTGAGACGGGAATTGAATAGAAGGACTTTTTGGCCCACAACAAACTCTCTCCTCGGGATCTGCTTATCATGGAATGCCTTTGTCTTTTCCTTGTATAACCGCGAACTCTCATAGGCATCTAATCTAAGCTCATCCAGTTCTTGTAATCGCAACTTCCGTTCAACCCCGACTTAGCCAAGTCCATGTTGCCTTTGTTTAATGGCCCAATAGGCTTGATGCTCCAACTCAATTGGAAGATGACATGCCTTACCGAAGACAAGCCGATAAGGAGACATCCCAATCGGAGTCTTGTAAGCGATTCGATATGCCCACAAAGCATCGTCAAGTCTCTTGCTCCAATCCTTCCGAGTAGAGTTAACGGTTTTCGAAGGATTTGCTTGATTTCTCTATTTGAAACTTCAAAGCTGACCATTGGTCCGTGGATGGTATCTTTGTGGAGACCTTATGAATCACTCCATATTTCCGTAATAAAGCACTCATGCTTCGGTTACAAAAATGAGAACCCCGGTCACTGATAATAGCTCGTGGAATACCAAACCTGCATAAAATGTTAGACCTGACAAAATCTACCACCACAGCAGAATCATTAGTCCGGGTGGCCTTTGCCTCAACCCATTTTGAAACATAATCAACAGCCAGCAGTATGTAAGTAAGCCCATAGGAAACAGGAAATGGACCCATAAAATCAATACCCCAAACATCAAAGATTTCACAAAATAGTATAGGTCTTTGGGGCATCTCATGCCTACGGGAAATACTCCCCGCTCTCGACGTTATCACATGTCTTACAAAACAAATAAGAATCACGAAACGGGGAAGGCCAAAATAAACCCGAGTCCAACACTTTCCTAGCAGTTCTTTGTGGTCCAAAGTGACCACCACAAAGGGCGAAAGCATGAGAAAAATGCAATATGGAATGAAATTCATGATCAGGCACACATCTCCTAACTACTTGATCACTACAAAATTTCCACAGATAAGGGTCATCCCAAACATAATATTTAGACTCACTCTTCAATTTTAGGTTTTGGGCCCTAGTGGAATCTACAGGAAAAACACCAGCTACCAAGTAGTTAACCAGATCAGCATACCAAGGAATCTTACCTTGCGGTGTGAAGCGCTTTCATCGGAAAATCATCCGAATGGAAGAGGGGTTAGAAGAATGAGTGATGCGACTAAGGTGATCAGCTACCCAGTTTTGTGCTCTATTTCTATCTTTAATCTCAACATCAAATTCTTGGAGCAATAGCATCCACCGGATGAGTCGCGGCTTAGCATCTGCCTTTTTCAACAGAAACTTCAAAGCAGCATGGTCATAAAAGACAATTACTTTAGTATCTAGCAAATATGACCTAAACTTGTCAAATGCAAACACTATAGCCAAGAGTTCTTTCTCGGTGGTTGTGTAATTGGATTGGGCGAGAATCCAAAGTCTTGGATGCATAGGCAATGACATGAGAGGCTTTGTTGACCATTTGTGCCAAGATAGCACCAACAAGATAGTTAGAAGCATCACACATCAACTCAAATGGAAGATTCCAACTGGAGGTTGGATCACGGGAGTTGTGGTAAGACAACGCTTCAAGTGATTGAAGGCTTCCTTACACTCATCATTGAATACAAAATCGGTGTCCTTATGCGAAGGTTGGACAAGGGTCGGGCAATCTTGCTAAAATTCGAATGAAGCGTAGGTAGAAACCGCATGACCAAGAAAAGAACGAACTTCCCGAACAGATGTGGGGTAAGGCGGAAGCGAATAATAACATCAATTTTAGCATGATCTACCTCAATACCCTTACTTGATACAATGTGTCCCAAAACTATTCCTGACTCAACCATGAAGTGACACTTTTCATAATTAAGCACAAGATTAGACTCTATGCATCTATGCAAGACTCTAGAAAGATTAGCCAAACATGCATCAAAACCAGATCCATATACGGTAAAATCATCCATAAAAACCTCCATGCAATCCTCTAGAAACTCGAAAAGATACTTACCATACAACGCCGAAAGGTGCCAGGTGCATTGCGGAGGCCAAATGGCATCCTACGTAAGCATAAGTTCCAAAGGGACATGTGAATGTTGTCTTCTCCGATCCTCGGGAGCAATGTGGATCCGAAAGTAGCACGAGAAACCATCCGAGAAAGCAATAGTGTGACTTACCACCAATCGCTCTAACATCTCGATCAATGAATGGTAAAGGATAATGATCCTTGCGAGTAGCTTGGTTGAGCCTCCTATAGTCAATGCATACTCTCCAACTATTCGAACTCGTGTAGGGATGAGTTCATTTTTACGATTGGCTACCAAATACTCCCGGACTTCTTGGGAACCACGGACCGGGCTAACCCATCGATCGTCGAGATGGGGTAGATGATACCAGCTTGCAAAAGCTTAGTGACCTCATTTTTCACCACATCAAGAATAAGGGGATTAAGGCGTCTTTGGGGTTGTCTCACCGGCTTAGCCTCCTCTTCAAAAAAAATTCTATGCATACACACGAGAGGGCCGATGCCAACGATATCGCTAATGTCCACCCAATCGCCTTCTTGTTTGCTCTCGCAATGTCAACAACTTTTCTTCTTGATCGGTAAAAGATTATTTGCCAATATGATGGTAACCGCTCATTGTCCTCCGAAAAGCATACTTCGATGATCCGGAAGAGATTTAAGATCCAACTTCGGTGGTCGTCGTAGAGGGAAGAAGCTTAGGTGGTTGTTGCACTAACTCGATGTAATCACACTTGGAACGCCCGAAACCAAATTCACGAAGCGAGAGAAAGAACGTGCCTTGATGGCTCAACATTATCATCAGAATTCAGTTCACAATCAGAATGAACATCAAAATCAGAATTTAGCTCCAATGTGCAATCATTAGTATCAATAAGAGAGTCAGAATCACCATATAATGCATCATTTATTTCAGAGCATGCAGAGCACCATTCATTATCAGAACATGCACAAATGGTAGCATCACTCATATATGCAAAATCAGGATAATCAGCAAACCAATTAGCAAGAACATCATCAACAAGACATCATCAACCACATCAATACACAAAACCGAATGTTCTTCCCTAGGATGTTTCATGGCATCAAATATGTTAAAATGCACAATTATATCACCAAACTCCATAGAAAGAGTACGAGAATGTACATCTATTTTAGTCCTAGTTTGTTTTCATGAAAGGTCTCGCCTAAAATGATTGGTGACTTTATGCTAGGAGACTCATCCTCCATATCTAAGATGTAAAAATCAGCAGGAAATATCAATTCATTAACTTTGACTAATACATCTTCAACTAAACCGAAGGATGAGCATTACTCCTATTAGCTAACCGGACAACAATACCGTGAGGGACGCAAGGGACCAAGACCAAGAGATTTATAGATGAGATGTAGGCATGACATTAATTGAAGCACCTAGATCTAACATGCAATCATCAAATCTATAATTACCAATAATGCAAGGGATAGAAAACATTCCCGGGTCTTTGCACTTGTGAGGCATGGGTTGGAGGAGTCGACACATTTCGATTCAGCTCGCTCGCTCGTCCCCTTGATCGCCTCTTGTTGGTACATAGCTCTTTGAGAAACTTGGCATATTTGGGAATTTGCTTGATTGCATCCAAGAGAGGAATATTGATCTCGACCTTTCGAATGTCTCAAGGATGTCCTTTTCTTGTGCTTTTTCACCCAACTTCTTGGGTTGAATTGTTCTTTGAGGGAAAGGAAGAGGAATGGGAATGTCAAGTTCTTCTTGGCTTTGATGCATTGGCATTTTATTACTAGAGTCAATCTTCACATTTTCTGACTCTTTTCCCGATGTGGATTCGATTACATCGTAGCTTGTTTAGGCTCCTCCAATTTCTTGCCGCACCGTAGGGTTATAGCACTAACGTTCCCTTTTGGATTGGGAATTGTTTGTGAAGGAAGAGTGTTGGATCCCGAGGTTGTAGTTGGTTCAATGATGTTGCTAATTGCCCAATTTGTGTTTGCAAAGTCTGAATAGAAGTCTCAGTTTGCTGTTGGAATTGCATATTGTTTGCAGCAAATTGCTTCATCATTTCTTCCAGTGAAGAACCATTACTACTGGTCTGCTGTTGTGAAATCTGCAGAGGTGTAGATTGCTGAAAATTCTGTTTATTTTGTGGAAATTGTCTTTGTTGGTAATTTACGAATTTTCTTTGAAATTGGTTATTCGGGTTCGACTCGATTCCGATTCCACCGAAAGTTTGGGTGATTTCTCCATCCTGGATTGTAAGTGTTGGAAAATGCATTATGTTGCTGTTGGTACTGTGGCTTCCCTGGAAAGACTCCAACTGCAGCTACAGACTGGTCTGGGGAAGTGGTATCTTGCAAAGTGGGGCAAGAATCAGTAGGATGAGAAGGGTCTGAACAGAATCCACAGGAATACCCAATAGAAGGAGTAGAAGATTGCATTGTCTGTGTCACTGCTAGTTGCCTCACAAGAGAAGTCAGATTATCAAGTCTATTCTCTAACCTTTGTTGATCTCGCACTTGAGGAACCGATTTCGGGAATTAAGTTGATTTGGTGGTGCTTGAATCACGGTAAACCGCGGTGCTATTTGCTCGGTGCCAAACTGCGAGAATTAGCAGCCATAGTGGATATTAAGTCTCCGGCCTCTTCGGGAGTCTTGCTATCTAAAGTCCCACCACTTGATGCATCCACCAAGCTTCTATCCATCGGCAATAAACCTTCATAGAAATAAGTGATTAGTAGTTGCTCGGTGATTTGGTGATGCGGACGGTGGCACACAATCGCTTGAACCTCTCCCAATACTCATACATGTTCTCCCCATTGACTTGTTTTATTCCACTAATCTCTTTTCGAATAGCGGTAGCTCTTGAGGCGGGGAAGAATCTCTCTAGGAACAATTTTTGCATGTCAATCCGGCCCGAATGGATGACGGTTGAAGATAATATAACCAATCCTTAGCAACTCCATCGAGAGAAAATGGGAAAGCTCTCAACTTAATGTGGTCCTCATCAATTGCTTGTGGTTTCATCGTGCTACAAACCACGTGGAACTCTTTGAGATGTTTATGCGGACATTCACCCGCAAGACCATGAAACTTGGGCAACAAATGGATAAGACCAGATTTAAGTTCAAAGTTAGCACCAAGTTCGGGATAGGTAATGCACAAAGGCGATAATTAACATCAGGTGCAGCCAATTCCTTTAAAGTAGGACGAATTCTTTGTTCAGCCATAATTTTGGAGTTAGAATCAGTGAAAACAACAAGGTTATCAGAGGAACTAGAAAGATCAACAGAATGAAGAGAATCAGAATGATCAGAATCAGAATGGTCGAATCAAGACTTATCCTAACAAACTCTTCTAGCAAAGAAGAATTGTTCTTTCTATTTCGTGGTCGAATCCAAACAAAGATTCGGGGAATAGTAGCACTCCTAGTATTCATACAACATAAGAAGAAAGAAATGCTAGAAATTAAGAAACAAAATGAAATGATTTTTGTTTTTTTTTTTTGAGAACAACTTCTACACAATTTAGGAACCTAAAATGAAATAATAATAAAAAAAACTCAAAAATTGCAAAAGTGATTTGGGTGAGATAGAAATCTGCCCAATCACCAAAACCACTAGATTTAAACCGATGCGAGTTTCCCCGGCAACGGCGCCAAATTTTGATGCGAGTTGTCGAGCTCCCACAAAATAACCAAGTTACCAAATATTTGTAGTATAGGGACAACCTGGATTGTCTCCCAAGGAATTCGTGATTGGTTTAAATCAATTGGTAAACACGGTGAATGAAATGGGGGTTTTGAGGTTTAATTAAAATTAAAAAGAAAGAACTAAAGATAGAATGCAAGGATGAATGAAATGAAGTAGATTAAAAACGATCAACCCGTAAGTGGGATCCAAAATCTTCCATCATCGGACAAAAAATAGAATAACTAACCTTGTGATTGATTCTAGACAAACCGAAATCTCTCGCATTAGTCTAGAACTCCCTCGACTAGACGATTGCCTAGCATTTATTCGAACACGTGGCGAGCTCGCTATACGATCGTACAACGCCCTCTATAACCTGGTCCAAACTATGTCCTTGGGATATCAATCTGGATATTAAATCTAACATCCAATCTCTTTCTAAAATCGAATCCGATTAAAGTAGACAGAAACAAGTCGATTCTACCGATTAAAACACAAGTCCTCCGGATGACACCATGGAATCCTCAACTCATGGGTCGATCACGAAACTTAGCCAAGCATTGCTATGTAAGATGAAAATGAAGAAATAAGGATATTCATCATGACCACGAAGAACATGAACTAGTTCAACATGAACACGAAGAACACAAAGAACAACTTAAGAAAAATGAAAGCTTCTATTTCAATATAAAAGTAAATCTCACAAACATAATGAATCCATAAAAGAAAAAGATGAAGAACATAAAATCAACATAAATAATTAAAAGAAAAGATTAAAATGCCATACCAAGAAGGAGGCAAGAAATTAAAGACAAGAATTAAAGACAATACATGAAAATAATAAAGCAAGATATTGCCATACCAAGAAGGAGGCAAGAAATTAAAGACAAGAATTAAAGACAATACATGAAAATAATAAAGCAAGATATTGCCATACCAAGAAGGAGGCAAGAAATTAAAGACAAGAACTACAAGAAAGGATTTAGAATGGGAGAATTAGAGAGATCTTGGTCTTCTCCAAGGGGTGTGTCTTGCTCTTCTCAAAATCCATCTATTTATAGAAATCATGGAAGAACTATTTAGCCATACTTTTTGACTTTTGCACCTCCAAAACCGTGTTCCATCTTGCAAGCTGTATTACACCACGAATTCGGTGGAACTGGGCCTTGTTGTCTTCATATGAAATATGACCGTTTGTGTCAGCTTTCCAGTCGTTCAAACTGAGCCTCATTTGGAGTTCTGTAGCTCAAGATATGGATCAAACACCGAACGTTGTTCCGGAGCCCAGTTCAGCGCCCCTGTTCCGTATTCCAGGCCCAATTTGGTCCTTTAAACATTTAATTTAGCTTTTGGGCTCTTCATATGGTTTGTAGATCTTCATTTTAGCTTTCTGAAAATATAAATTGCAAAGCCATTGGATCTCTAAAACTCAAGTTATACCCAAAATACTGAACAGTGTTCACTACCCAATTGTAGTAAGAATATGACTCAAGTTCAATTTTGAATCCAAACTCAAGATGTGACCAAGATTAATGCAAATAAAGTTTAAAAACTCATTATGAAGTGTAACCACATATTTAACTAATTGGTCTATTAAATCATGACAATGACACAGAGTTTTTAACTTCTTTTTGCATTTAAAATAATATGAATTTAAAGATTATCACTTCCCTTGTAATAGATCCGTTGGAAGAGCAAACATCGCTTAGGGAAAGCAGACATTAATCCCTTTGCAATGTCTAGAGAATGATGGCTCAAAAGGATGCAAGTTTCTGGACTTTGCATTTAATGTTCTGACATCACTTTTTGCTTTTGTTCAAATCTTCATTTAATATCCTCTAAATAATCTGAAACTCACTAACAAAGTGGTTAAACATAGCTAGGAATATTAATGAGAGATAATAGGAAGTATTACGATCAAACAAGAAGGTTTCACAAATTCGTCAAATTTCATTTTCAAACTCTGCGACTCATACTCAAGTTTGTTCGTCAATACTCGAGTTTGTCACTGTGCACTAATATCAATACTTGAGTATCCATAATAAAACTTGAGTTTTCTTCTTCCAGAGTGGAATGTCATGATTTGAGCTTTGGACCATATCTTTGAATAGGAACAAAACTCGAGTTTCCAAATCCAAACTCGAGTTTTGGACTTTTGATATGAAAATATGTTTAAGTCCAAAACCTCAATACTAGAGTTTCCATTTCAATACTTGAGTTTCCAAATCATTGACAAAGAGCAAAGCTCTCGGTATGCCCGAAACTCGAGTTTCCAAATCCATACTCGAGTTTTCAGAGATTGTGAAAATTTTGAGAAATCTATGCCAAGTCAATACTTGAGTTTTCAAAACATGTGTAAAACTTGAAAACTTTCTGTCAATCCGATACTCGAGTTTCCAGACCCATACTCGAGTTTTCACAAGTTGAAAACTTTGGTGACTCTTTGTATGACCTATACTTGAGTTTTCAAATAGATACTTGAGTTTTGAAAACATTTGTAAAACTTGAAAACTTTCGTCAATCCGATACTCGAGTTTCCAGACCCATACTTGGGTTTTCTCAAGTTGAAAACTTTGGTGACTCTTGAGTTATGACCAATACTTGAGTTTTCATTTCTTCAGAAAATATTGAAGAGTCTCTGTAAGATGCATACTCGAGTATCCAAACCGATACTCGAGTTTGGCTCAGGGTGAAAAACTTGGAGTGCTCTCTGTAAGTTCAATACTCGAGTTTCCAATGGAAACTTGAGTTTTGCTTTGTTTAATAAAATTGAGCTACTTTCTGTTGTCAAGTCGGTACTCGAGTTTTGAAACCAATACTTGAGTGTTCCTTTGACAGTAAGTTTTTCAACTTACCAAAGACAAACTTCAACTTGTGTTTACAATCGTCAGTTATCATCAAAACACATAGAGAACTAACATAGTCTACCTCCCAAATTTCTTCAATAACCCCATAATATGGCATGACTGCCAATAAAGGCCTCTTGTCTTTCGAACTGGAGAAGTGCATAGTTCAGCCTTTAACATAACACCACTGTTCTGGACGGTTCTCCTATCATCTAGGGACTTCGTGTAAAATGTATAACCATTGATCACATACAAATTCCAACTTATGACATCAACCTCAGGACCACGTGCTAACCATTTGATTGTATCATAAACATGTTCCTCTCCCTCGACCTTTTGTTTGAACCAGTTTACAAAAGTTCTGTTATGCTCCCTAATCAACCTTTGTTCAGTCATTCGATGATTTTCTTTCCTAACAGCTTCTTTATGTGCAGCTATGCTGGCTTGAACTTCATCAACATTATTCAAGATGTATAAGTGGACTTGTGACAATTCATTAGGATCCACACTCTTTACTGAAGCCCCTCGTCTACCCCCTTCAACATGCTGACGTTTTGGAAGCCCAATAAGTCTTACTTTGGCCAAATAATTTTGACATAATTTCATGGCTTCTTCAGAAACATATTTCTGAACAATTGATGCTTCTGGCCGGTATACGTTCTTCACATACCCTTTTAGGAATTTCATAGATCTTTCAATTGGGTACATCCACCGTAAATGGATAGGGCCACACAACTTTATCTCCCTCACTAGATGAACAATTAGATGAACCATGATGTCAAAAAATGTAGGAAGAAAAAGCTTCTCAAGGTGGCACAAGATAAGATATCCTTCATTCTCCAATTCATCCAACTTTTCAATCTCGAAAACTTTACTACAAAGCACATTGAAGAAGACACAAAGTCTAGTCAAAATGACCCGAAGATCATATTCGGGGATGCCTCGAATAGCTACTGGGAGTAGCTGTAGCATCAAGACATGACAATCATGAGACTTTTGGCCTACTAATTTCAAGTCTTTCATCGATACAAGCCTCTTAAAATTTGAAGAATACTCCGAGGGAAATTTTGTGCCATGTAAACACTCACAAAAACTTCGTTCCTCATCCTTAGACAAAGTATGAGAAGCCGGGGGACAATAAGTTCTCTTCCCGTATGGCCTTGGTTGTAAGTCTTCGCGTATTCCCATTACTTGCAAATCCAATCCTGCCTTCACACCATCCTTGGAACTACCTTGTATGTTGAGAAGCGTGCTAACAATACTATCACACACGTTTTTCTCCACATGCATGACATCAATACAGTGTCTCACATCAAGATTGCGCCAATATGGAAGATCAAAGAATACAGATATATTTTTCTATATATTTGTTTCTTTTATACTCTTTGCAGTCTTACCGAAGATGACATTGATATTTTTCACCTTTTCATAAACTTGCTCCCCAGTCAATGCCACCGGAGCATCTTCATACTCTTGGCCACCAAAGATAAACCGTCTTTCTTCCATGTTGAAGTTGATGGTAGCGTGTGCCTTCTTCACAAACCGGACATGCTTTTTGGCCTTTTACACTATACCCTAACAAGTTTCCATATGTTGGGAAGTCGTTTATAGTACAAAATATCATGGCTCGCAATTTAAAACCGTCCTTCTTGAAAGAGTCAAAAACATCGACATCTTCTTCCCACAACTCCTTCAAGTCTTCGAGCAAGGGCTAAAGGTAAACATCAATGTGATTTTCGGGTTGTTTTGGTACCGAAATCAACATAGACAACACGATGTACTTTCATTTCATGCATAACATAGGAGATAAGTTGTAAATAATCAGGAGTACAGGCCATGAACTATGTATGCTGCTAAGGCTTCCATATGGATTCATGCCATCTGTGCTAAGGGCAAGCCTAAGGTTCCTAGGTTCTTCACCGAAGTTCGGAAATAAATGATCGATTTTCTTCCATTGAGAAGTATCGGCCGGATGTCGAAGCTTTCCATCAGAAATCCTCTCATTTGCATGCCACCTCAAATTTTTTGCATCATTTTCATTCGCAAACAACCACTTGAACCTTGGTATGATTGGAAGATACCACAACACTTTTGCAGGCCCCTTATTTGACTTGTACCTTAGGGTTTCACATATCGGACAATTCTTCTTCTCTTCAAACTCTTTTCTATACAATACGCAATCATTCGGGCATGCATGGATCTTTTTGTACTCCATCCCCAGTGGACAAAGTATTTTCTTAGCATCATAGTATCAATGCGCAACACATTATCATCCGGAAGCATGTCCTTAAAAGCCTCAAGCATTTTAGAAAAACTCTTGTTTCTTCATCCATGATGTGCCTTCAAGCTTACCAATTTCAATACAGCATTCAACAATTGGTATTTTTTACACCCAGGGTATAGCGGGATCTCTGCATCACTGCACATATTACCATATGCATGTGATTGATGAAAAGCCTTTTCTCCTACATCACGAATAATGTCCTCTATGCGATCATCCATATCCGTGTCATTATCATCAAAGGCCACATCCCCATGTTGAGACCCACTTGGTATTTTTTCACCATGCCATACTCATACTGTATAAGTATTACAAAATCCTTCACAAATTAAATGTGTGTGTATAACTTCAGGACTTAGTCGCCTCTCATTCAAACATTTTACACAAGGGCAATAAAACTTCTCACTTTCATCATGGGCATTTTGTTTAGCAAATTCTATAAAGTCCCTCACCCAATTTTGATATTCAACACTCGTCCGTAAAGCATTTATCCAACTGTGATCCATAGTAGAATTCCTATAGACGGAAAGATTTAACATACATAATCCGAAAAAATTGACACTTGCATATAAAATAAGGCAACACCAAATGCATATTTATGCTCAATGTCAGTTATGTCTTCTTCTTTTTCTTTTTACGGAGAAACTTGCCCATTAAATGCATAACGAACAATCACTTTTGGTTATAAATGTATCACAGTGAATCCAAGATGTAAAATAAATGCATGACACAGAAATTAAATGTATCGCATGAAGGTCTTGTGGACTCACCTGTAGCATATAAATTCAAATGCGTTTGCTAAGTCTTTCTTCTCCCGCCACGAACGTTGATGTTGTAGACAACAAGAGTAACCTAAAAACATTTGTTGGTCAGTTGGGTAAGTCTAAAGTACAAATATAATCTTCAAAATACAATCTTCATAAACAACAGAGAAACCCACAAGAACATTTCATCCATTTCGTTCAACCCAGAAAATCATAGTTATATAACCGAAACACCTCTTACAGCTTGGTCTATAGACGTTTAGCTAAGGAACCAGAAAGTGATTGTCGAGAGAGCAGCGACGAAGCAACACAAAAACAATGGAGACAAAACCTGAGTAATCACTTTCGGCGCGACAAGAGAAGTTCAGAGAGGGAAATTTAATATTCCGCGCGACAGAGACATGTTTTATTTTGGATTTTATTAAGACCGGTTAATTATAAAGTAGCCGGTCCTAAATATATAATTAAATTTTTAAGACAGAAGGTTTAAAGGACTCTAGTCCTAAATTTTTATTATTCATTTAATTTTAAGACCGGAGTTTTATAAAACATCCGATCCTAAAAGTCCTCATTTAAAAAAAATAGAGAGGATTGGCTTTGGCGAGCGCAGCAGCAACTGAATGAATAAAAATTAAAGAAAAACTGGAGAATAAGCTTCTTTAATTACTGGAGAATATGAACAAAAAAAAGACACAAGCTTAGTTCTTAATGCTTCATACATTACTGGAGAATATGCACGTACACAAGAAAAAATACAAAAGAAAAACAAGCAGAAAATTATCAAAAACAAGAATATGACTAAACATCCTAAAGCTTATTATCCTCCAATGCCTTAGCGATATCGGCGTGAGCAGCATTAACTTCCCGCCGGAGATCAGCAAGTTCCTGTCTTATTCGCATCAGCCGCAATGCATCATTAGAGGAAAGAGAAGAGGGGTTAGCGGTAGGCGCGCTGGGGCCAACTGGTTGGAGAGGAGGAGCAGAAACCTCTTCATGGTCTGAAGGCTTGAGGGGGGGTGCGGCAATGTCTTCATCATCCGAAATAACAATGGGTCCAATGACCCGAGACTCTTCTGTCACAATAGAACGCATTCTCGCTGGAGGAGGCGCACCGTATAACGATTTACGGAAGGCACGAGCATCAAGAGTAAGAGTACCCCTACGAGCAGTTCTCTTGTATCTAACCATGGTTTGAGCAGTTGGAGCAGAGAGCCACGTAGTGTGGAGTTACGAGATTGTGAGGAGTTAATAAGGATAGAGAGGTATTAGGAGTTTATATACTTTAAGAGCCACGTAGTGTGGAGTTACGAGGTATGAGGAGTTTAATAAGGACAAAGAGGTATGAAGAGTTAATAAATATGTGGTCTAAAATTTTATTATTTAATTTTTTTCAATTCAATTGATTTTAAGACCGACCTTTTATAATATATCCGGTCCTAAAAGTCTGTTATTTATTTTTTTCAATCAATTCAATTACTTTTAAGACCGACCTTTTATCTTGTATCCGGTCCTAGAATTCATTAATTTTTTTCAATTCAATTTTTTTAAAAGTAATAATTTTTTCTTTAAAAATATTTGTTTTAAGAATGGATCTTTTACAATATTCGGTATTAAAGGTTCATTCTTTTCAAATTACTCAGATAGCAAAGTCGTATCCTTACACGCTGTTCAAATGAATGATTCAGAGTCTCTTCGACTTCCAAATAAACTTCCCAACTAGGCGTCTCCTTGTATTTTGAGGAACTATGCATCTCCTCATTATTGTTTCCGATGTTTCACATTGTTCAGGAAGCATTCTCTATTTAAACCCGATGTTACTTTACTTCCTTCACATTCATCTCCATCACTTCTAAAACCTCCACCGTAATGGCTGCTCCACCACTATGAGGTCCTCAACCACCACCAGGTCCTCCTTTTCCTATTAATCCTCTTCCACCTCCGTTGCCTCCGGACCTGACATTCTACCAGATGATGCAGCACCTTCTGGCCCATGTCGATCATATAGACCGATGCTTGGGCCAACTGTTTTAGGTCTATCACGCCGTCAACAACAAGATGATCACGGTACTCGACTCCCATGATGTTGAGTACCATCCTTCAGATGACGACATCTCCGACGACTCCCTCCCCTCCGACAACGATGGGGAGGAGTAGATGTTTTATGTTTTTTTTCCTGTACTGAGGGGCAACATTAAAAAAATATAATAAATAAATTTTTGGTTTCCATATTCGATCGCCTTGTCCTTTTCATTATCTTATTTCTTTCTCCGACAAAAAGGAAACAAACAAAACATTGTCCTCATGTAAATCAACATTAAAAATTCATAGAATATAGTTAAGAACATACAAAAAACAAAAAAGATCATTTACCTTATTCGAATAAAAACAAACAAAGTGACTATTCTTCTCAAGGTTGGACCGTCGTTGTCGTCAGTTTTACCTCGCCTTGATTTGAATATTTTCATTGTCCTTTTCATTATCTTCCTTCTCTTTCCGACAAAAAGAAAAGAGACAAAGAAAAGGGAAACCGATAATGCTACTCAACATCAGGAGAGGTAACATCGACGACAACGAAGGACATAGCTTGAGTAGAACGCCATAACCTCAGTTGTCTTGAACCCTAATAATTTATCTGAAAAACGAGTCAACATTTCTATTTAAAGGAAGATTATTAAGACCGGAGATTTAACAACTACACGGTCCTAAAGGTTAAGCCATATTTTACCAAAAAAATGAAAAGACTTTTGGGAGCGGAAAATAATAAAATATATGGTCCTAAAAGTCTAGACATATTTTTTAGAATTAAACGTAGACTTTTATGACCGGTCTTCAAATAAATAGGCGGTCCTAAAAGTCACTCCATATTTTTAAAATAAATGAACACTTTTAAGACCTGACTTTAAACAAACATACGGTCCTAAAAGTCTAGCCATATTTTTAGAATTAAAGTAGACTTTTAGGACCAGATATTTAAATAATATGCGGTCCTAAAAGTCTAGCCATAGTTTTAAGAAATAAAAGAAGACTTTTAGGACCGGATGTTTAATAAATATGCGGTCCTAAAAGTCACGTCATATTTTTAAAATAAACGAACACTTTTAAGACCGGACTTTAAACAAACATACGATCCTAAAAGTCTAGCCATATGTTTAGAATTAAACGTAGACTTTTAGGACTGGATATTTAAATAATATGCGGTCCTAAAAGTCTAGCCATAGTTTTAAGAAATAAACGAAGACTTTTAGGACCGGATGTTTAATAAATATGCCGTCCTAAAGGTCTCGCCATATTTTTAAAATAAACGAATACTTTTAAGACCGTACTTTCAACAAATATACGGTCCTAAAAGTCTAGCTATATTAGGAACGAGGACTTTTAGAACCGGATCTTTAAAAAATATGCGGTCATAAAAGTCGCGAATACTTTTCAGAGTCTCTTATTGCTCATTTACCACATCATGTACGTCAAATTTCAAGCACTAAATAGCTAGAATGAATGAATGAATTCTTCGAAAAAATGAACAAATTTATTATTGAATTACACATTGCGTATGTATATTTACAAATGAATGACTTGTTCGAAAAATAAACAAATTTACAGAAGATTATTGTTGCTACAGTATATATTTACAAATGAATTTAGGACTTAATTAGGTCATACAGATATTGACAAAACACATTGCGTATGTGCTCCACTTCATCATCAGGAAAGGGATCAAGACAGGCAAACTTCTGTAACATCAAGGATAGAAACTGAATTAACTTGCGTGCATATTTCATATGTAACGTTAAGCCAGAAATTTAATTCAGCCATAATATGTAACATCAAATACATTTACCTTTGCAGTTAATTTAGTCCTTCGTCCTTTCGTGATAATATTATATATGTGTTTCATGACGTACATGCCACATAAGTTGGACCCCGTTGGTTGTCGACGGGTCTAAAACGAACAAGACATATATATAAGAGCTAGCATATATGTACTAACCTGTGGTTTGAGCCATTTAGAATAAGTGGCCTGATACCCACGCTTTTTGTTTACCTCGATTTGGAACAGAGGCTAATGGTACGTGGGCGAGGAAGAGAGGTAATGCAACAAGAAGGGTTTCGCAACGTGAACAGAGGTTCTTCAGTGAGAGTAACAAAAGCTTTCGCGCGAAGAAATGTATATTTGGCGCTTCATTTTTAAGACCGGATAAACAAAGAGACGATATTAATAATTAACATTCAAGACCGGTCATATTAAAGTCTGGTCTTAAAAGTAATTAATTTTTTATCCACACTCTTTTTCTATATTTTGTACCGGCCGCATTTTATGTCCAGTCTTAAAAGAATAACTTTTAAGACCGGCTTTTAAATATGTTCGGTCTTAAAAATTTATTACCTTTATATTTAAATTTTTCCTTATTATTTTGGACCGAGAAAATATTAGTCCTAAATTTGTATGAGATTTCTCCATAAAGTAAATGTGATTTGAATTTTTTTAATAACATTTTTAAGACCAGTTTGTTTTTTAACGGGTCGAATAATATATTTAAGACCTATGAAAAAATGATCCGGTATAAGAAATTCTTTATATTTACAAAACTGTCACCAGTCATACCTTTAATGAAAGACCTGGCTATCACCCAAGAGAGGGGGTAAATTGGGTGTTTGATAAAAGTTTAGGAACTTTTAAATTCTTTTCGCAACTTATTGAAAGCAGTTTGAATGACAATAATAATTGATAAAGCAACAATCAATCATTCAAACATGTATGGACATTCGATATATATATGCGGAAATATAAGAGATAAGGAAGAGAATATGCAAACCGATTTATCTTTTGGTTCGGCCCAATCCTTGACCTACGTCCGGTCCCAAGCTCCGCTTGAGATTTTCAATCCACTATCTTCTTTCAACTTGATTACACGATCTGTACTTGAAGTAATCCTCTCACTAGGATTCACTCCCCTTACAACCGTAATCAATACACTTGCTTGATCACACACTCGTACTTGAAGTAATCCTCTCACTAGGATTCACTCCCCCTTACAAGCTGTAATCAACACAATGTGTTTCCCACTCAAGATCACCCAATCTTGAGTATCTCACAGATAGAATGATAGGATGTGTACAATAACTCTTCTCTCTCTCAGAAGTAGATGGATAAGCACTGAAGCACAATTACAAGTCATCTCACTCTCTATGATAAGCTATGTAAACATTAAGAACAAAGAGTAAATGATATGAAAATAAGAGTATTAGCATCTTGAAGATGTCGCTTGTGTCTCGCATTTTCTCGCTCTCCGTGTACTCTGTGTTTCGTATGGAGTCTTCAAATCTTCAGGTATTTATGCTAGTTGAAGCTTATGACCGTTATAGATCCATTCAGACTTGGTGTTTCTCCATGGATCTAGCTATTATGACCACTGCTGTTTGAATATAGCTGTTGGGAACTTTTGAATATTTGAAATTTTGGCTCTTCAAGAATGTGTCCCATGTGGTCTTGTCTGGAGAATGATGATGTTCAGCTTTAGTTGGTGGAGGCATTGTTGTTTGCATTGAGAAATGGTTGGTCTTCTTTCCAGGCTGTCTTCCATTTGCTTTGTTTGAGAAGATATAATAAAATAATACAAGTGGCTCATGGAGTTGCTTTATTTGACTTTAAAGCAAATTCAAATATTCTCAAGTCTGAAGTTAAAGCATATCAAGGACATTGAACATTCGAACCCATTGAAGAACATTAATATTCAGCATTCAACTTTGTTTCTTCAAGTTTCTCGTTCAATTCTGCCTTCTTTGTTGTTTCTGAAAATCAGCAGCAAAGTTCATCTTCATACTCTTGACAGATTTTGATTTCTGTCAAATTGATGTTATCTCAAACTTTAATCACCTGAAACTTATACACAAATGATATAAATGATGTTAAGAAGTAGTATAAATCATTTGAGTAATCATCTGGATGTTCTTGATGAGATATGATGTTTCGATCATGGTGATTTTTCCGAATCGATGTGTAAATCTGTTCGGAGTTCCAAGCTCGAGTTTACATAGGTAAGCTCGAGTTTGGTCTTCTTTTGAACTTGGATTTTTGCCTCTGGAAGTCTCAAGCTCAAACTTGTGACTTATAGACTCGAGTTTGGGTGTTTATCGGGACTCGCTTGCTCTCTCGTCTCGAGTTAAACTCGAGTTTGGTCACTTATAGGCTCGAGTTTGGCTTTTTCCAAAAGTTCATTTCTTCTCTGGAACTCTCAAGCTCGAGCTTGTAACTTCAAGCTTGAGTTTGGATTTCTTCAAAATCAGCATTTCCTCTCTGTAACCCGTAAACTCGAGTTTGCTACTTGTAAGCTCGAGTTTGCTACTTGTAAGCTGAGCTTGCAACTTGTGTCAACTTTCGAAGGCCATATCTCCCTGGTATGAACTCCGTTTTAGTTGGTTCAACTCTTGATGGAAAGATCTTTGAGTCTACCTTCAGATGCCACTGATTGAAGCTCCATTGGATCTGTATTTTGTGAGATAAACGCAAAACATTGAGGCTTGGTTTTCTATGTGGTGTGGATTTCTATGTCTACTTCCACAGTTCATAACTCCTTGATAGGAAGTCATTTTGACTTTAATTGTATATCCAAATGACGCATTAGGAGTCTAGTTTCATATGCCACTGGTTTCACCTCAATCGGATCTCTCGGTTTGGAAGACATCATCAAATTACCAGACGTTGCACTGTCTTTGAACGTGAAACAGAGTTGATCACCGCTGTAAACTCGAGTTTGTAAGTGTAAGCTCGAGTTTGACTAGTCCAGAATCACCAAAGCTGCTGAAGACACTTATAAAATCGAGTTTGAAGTGCTAAGCTCGAGTTTGCTCATATCAGATAGGAAAATTACTTCAGCAAGATAGTAAACTTGAGTTTAATACTTGGAGGCTCGAGTTTGCTCATCCAGAACCTCATATTTGCTGACTTTAACTCTGAATTGAGCCAATCCAACTTCCATATGATCTTGGAGACTACTAGCATCAATATAAGAACTTGAATAATGATATCTTCATTCCATTCAACAAGTTCTTCCTTTTTCCATCTCCCAACTTGATCGTTCTTTATCATTTAACTTGGGCTCATTATTCTCTGCAGCTTCTACCTTCTTCAATATTCAGAAAGCTGATCCTATTCTGAACTTCTTCAAGAATATTTTGTGTCAGCTTTCTATGTTAGCACTTATTCATGTGTAGTCCATTGTAGCTCAAATAAGATGAAGCTTCAGTCCAACTTTTGTTTGATCATGGAGACTTCCAATATCACATATAGTGCAAGTTCTTCTTTCTTGAGTCTCCTTTCTTGATCATTCTTCATTATTAAACTTTACACTACATTAAATATAAGAATTAGTCAAAGTAGAAGATCAATGTAGTATGGAACCTTTTTGCTCTTAAGAATGACATCTATATAAGACATCATCAAAACTAATCATAACCAACATTTAAGACCGGGGCGTCGATAGTCTAATCTAAATGAGGCGGTCTTAAAACCTTTTTTTGCACTAGTGTCATATCCATATGCGATCTTCCATTGCTTCCTAGTTTGCCTCTTAGATCTCCTCCCTTAGAATCTTCTCAGAGTTGGTTATGAGAATGCTTCAACATTTGCAATGACATTACTTTTAAGGCCAGCAAATCCTGTTGGGGATTTTAGCCTTTGAAATTTGGGAGATAAGTATTAGTTATTAGATTATGTTGTGATGATAACAAATCTTGGAATACTATGAGGACTTGATGATTGAAGTCACTTGAGTGAAATTTTATACACTCGAGTGATATAACTATATTTGGACTAAAAGTTGAATCAACAAGATATCTCTCTTCAAGTGATCTAAGATGATCACTCAAGTGGAACGCAATGTACTCGAGTGATGATCCTAACTTCTAGTGATTTTGCAGGTCACTCACTGAAAGATTGAAGAGTGATACAAGATCACTCGAGTGATCCTCCTTCACTTGCAAGAATTCAGCAAGTCACTCATAGGATTTATGGAAGTTTTGGTAGATCACTCATGCGATGGATTTCATCACTCAAGTAATAAGTTAAGAGCACTCGAGTGGATAAGTGACCACTCAAGTGCTAGTGATCACTCACATAGATTTTGCAAGTCGCCTGGGTATTTTCTTAAAGTTAACTAAACCTCACTCGAGTGAGTAAGTTGCCACTCGAGTGATGGTCACCAACTTGTGAGGTTTCAACGAGTCAATCTCTATTGAACTAAGAGTGCAGTGCTTCTCATATGGAGATCACTGAAGTGATCCAAGGTCACTTGCAGTCAAGTGAAAGTGTTACAAACATGCACTCGAGTCATTAGTAATGTTGAAACTATTTTAAAACAAACATAAGATTACTCAAGTCAGGTTTTAAGCACTCTAATGACACAATCTTTTAACACTTCATAACCAGAATTCATAGTTTATTAGGCACTCGAGTTGGATGGCAAAGCACTTGAGTAATAAATACTTGCTCGAGTGCAAGTTTATTACCTTCTGAAAATCAACGTCTCTATAAATTTGAAAGTGACAATGAACATATGTTTAAACTTGATTTTTACTTATGCATCTTCTCTATGCTACTAATCATATATATGTATAATGTCACACACCTATCGGCCTCACCTTTTCATGTGGCAGGTAGTGTATTCCTTTATCATAGTCCAATTCTAATTCAATTATTTAATTCCATTTCCCAAGTTAAATACGCCATGCATTAGAGTATTAGCAGCAAAGCACACCTCGGTTTGGACAACATATACTAGAAAAATAAAATACCGTAATGTAAATTTCCCTGGAGGGTTAATATACAGTTATCCAGAAATCATAATGTCCCAAAATAGCCAAAATAATAATACAGTCATCTGGGAGAAAACAAAATAAACAACCAAAAGAGAGTTACCAACAGTCACCAACAAACACTTCAATCTCGCTCTGCATTCTTACCTTGGTCTCCCGACACCACTCTAGATGTGTAGATGATAGAATATCACCTAGAGGGTGTTAGATATGATTGTTTTTGATGATGTCTAATATAGAAGCCATTATTAAGAGCAAAAATTTTACATAATATATTTATCTCCTACATTGACTAACTATTATGTTTAATGTAGATTAGTCCAAGTTGAATTATGAAGAATAATCAAGAAGGAGATAAGGTATTAAAGAAAGAAGAACTTGCAGAGGTTGTCAAGGAAGCAAGATGTTATTCCAAGTTAAATGGGAGAGAATGCCAAGGAAGCAAGAAGTTATCAAAGGATATTTGGGAAAATCAAGAAGAAGAGGAGAGATTGAAGAAGGAAGAACTTGCTGAATGGAATATCATTATTAAAGTTCTTAGATCGATGCTAGAAGCCTCCAAGATCATATGGAAGTTGGAATGGCTAGATTAGGAATTAAAGTCAGCAAAAATCAGCTTCAAGATGAGAAAACTCGAGGTTCCAAGTGAAAACTTGAGTTTCAACACTATTCAGCAACTCTGGTCTACTCTGTTTCACATTCAGCTTGGGCGAGGTCTGGTAATTCAATGATATCTCCCAAACCAGAGATCCGATTGAGCTGAAATCAGTGGCATATGAAACTAGACTCCCAATGCGTCATTGGGATATAAAAGTAAATTCCAAAGGAGTTCATATGAGAGAGTTATGAATTTTGGAAGTTGACAGATAAATCCACGCCACACAGCTAACCAAGCTTCAATGTTTTGAGTGTAACTCACAATATACACATCTGATTGTGCTGAAACTGGTGGCATCCGAAAGTAGACCCAGAGCTTTCCATCAAGACTTGAACCAACCAAAAACAAGTTCAGAAAAGGGAGATATGGCCTTCGAAAGTTTGACAAAGTTTTCACGGTAAATGGAAAACTCGAGGTTTCTGTTCAAACCTCGAGGTTTGGCCTTACAGAGAAGGACTCCAGGTTTCTGGACTAAGCAAAACTCCAGGTTTCCAAAAAAACCTCCAGGTTTCATCATACAGAGACTTCTCATCAATTTTCTAGAAAATGAAAAACTCGAGGTTACTGTTCAAACCTCGAGGTTTTGACTTACAGAGAGTCTCATAAGTTTTGAACTCTTGAAAACCTCCAGTTTTTTGTCTAAAACCTCAAGGTTTCGTTTTAACATGAAAATCCCAGGTTTCACAAGTTTTTGAAACCTCGAGGTTTGTGAATAAACCTCCGGGTTTTGACCTACCTAAGAAAACTCATGTTTTGGCAAGTTTTTTAAAACCTCCAGTTTCATGAGAAACCTCCAGGTTTGAGCTGAATGAAGTTTTCTCAAAGTTTTCCACAATTAAGAGAAAACTCGAGTTTTGAGGACAAACCTCGAGGTTTGTCCAGACAGAAAGTATCTATGTTTTTCAAACTTACAAAACCTCCAGTTTTACCTTCAAACCTCTAGGTTAATGTTTTGGCGCAAAAAACTCAGAATTTCACATTTAAGCGAAACCTCGAGTTTTGACACAAAACCTCCAGGTTTTGCCATCCAAATAGCAAACGAGTCTTCACTAATTTTGAAAACCTCCAGGTTTTCTCTTGGCACGATTTTGCAAGGTTTCACATTCAAAGTGAAACCTTGAGGTTTCTGATAAAACCTCCAGGTTTTGGCGCATTTAAAGACCGACGCTTTTTGCTACTACGAAAACCTCCAGTTTTGGAGAGTAACCTCCGTGTTTGATGTTTTGGACTTAAATCTCTTTCACTTGCTACGGTCAAAAATCGAGGTTTGAAGAACAAACCTTGAGGTTTCATAGCGACTTTAATTTCAAATCGACGAATTTGCAATACCTTCTTGTTTGATCTTAATACTTCCTATCATTATTCTCTAATGTTCCTAGATATGTTCAACCACTTTTTTAGTGAGTTTCAGATGAATTAGAGAATGTTTATTGAAGGTTTAAAGCAAAAGCAAAAAGCATGTCAGAACATTAAATGCAAAACCCAGAAAGTTGCATACTTTTGGGTAATCCATCTGCACACGCTTACAAAGAATTAAAGAATGATTTCCACATCCAGCAGCTGCTACTCCAACGTGTTAGTTCTCTAAGGGTTTTGATGATCTCCAATAATTGTAAACAAAGCATAAAATTTTGCTCTCAAATGTGTAAAACCCACTGTAAGAGCAAAACTCGAGGTTTGCACGAAACCTCGAGGTTTGGCCTTACAAGTGAAGGACTCCATGTTTCGGACCGAGCAAAACTCCAGGTTTCCGGAGAAACCTCTAGGTTTCGTCATAGCGTAGACTTCTCATAAATTTTCGGAAAATGAAAAACTCGAGGTTACTTTGTTCAAACCTCGAGGTTTTGACTTACAGAAAGTCTCCTAAGTTTTGAACTCTTGAAAACCTCCAGTTTTGTGAAAAACCTCCAGGTTTGAGCTAAATTAAGTTTTCTCAAAGTTTTTCAAAATTATAAGAAAACTCGAGGTTTCTGGACAAACCTCGAGGTTTGTCCAGGCAGAGAGGATCTGTGTTTTTCCAAGTTTTCAAAACCTCCAGTTTTATTCTCAAAAATCCAGGTTTCTGTTTTCACGAAAAAACTCAGGATTTCCATGTTTAAGCGAAACCTCGAGTTTTGATACAAAACCTCCGTGTTTTGGCATCCGAAGAGAGCAAACGATTTTTTTATCGATTTTGAAAACCTCCAGGTTTCGGAAAACCTCCGGGTTTGCACTTGGCGCGATTTTGCAAAGTTTCACATTCAAAGTGAAACCTCAAGGTTTCTGATAGAACCTCGAGTTTTTGCCAAACAGAAAGGGTATCGCTTTTTGTGACTTTGAAAAACCTCCAGTATTAGGAAGAAACCTCCAAGTTTCATGTTTTGAACTTAAATCTCTTTCACTTGCTACAGTCCAAAACCCGAGGTTTGATGAACAAACCTCGAGGTTTCGGCGCATACTCAAAATTTCAAATTCTGCGAATTCCTTAAACCTTCTTGTTTGATCTTAATACTTCCAATGATTAATCTCTAATGTTCCTAGATATGTTTAACCACTTTTTTTAGTGAGTTTCAGATGAATTAGAGAATGTTTATTGAAGGTTTAAAGATAAAGCAAAATTGATGTCATAACATTAAATGCAAAACCCAGAAAGTTGCATACTTTTGGGTAATCCTTCTGCACACGTCTACAAAGGATTAATGTCTACCTACCACATCCAGTAGCTGCCATTCCAACGGACTAATTCGCAGAGAAGTCAACTTTGATCTTTTGCACAGCTGGATTAAATGAAGATTAGTGAGAGAAGACACTATAACAGCCTACAACAACTAGATTATCACTTCAATGGTTATATGAAGAATTACAACGGTCATTTAATGATCTCTGAGTATAAATAGAACAACATTCAAGTCTTCTACAGAGAACACACCTGCTGAAAAAGCATAGCATTCAAAGTTCTTCAACTACCTTTCTGTTTTCACTTGTATTGTGTCTTTTGACACTTAAAGCTTCAGTGTTTATCAATATCCACTCTTAGAGAGAGTTACTTTTTTGTATATCATTTATTGTAAAGGATCACAAGTCTGGGGACTTGGTGATTGGGTTCATTGATTGCAACTTGTAAGGGGGAGTAAGTTCTAGTGGGAGAATTACTCTTGAGTACAGAGTGTGTAATCAATTGAGATAGTAAAAATCTCAGAGAGTCTGAGGACTGGACGTAGGTCAAGAGATTGGACCGAACCAGGATAAATCATTGTGTCTTGCTCTTCTACTCTCATCTTAATTCATCTATGTTTTTAGTGTTCAAAAACAGAGGTATTCAGAAAAAGATTTTTAAAATCCCCCATTCACCCCCCTCTTGGTGATTTAGCTCCACTTTCATTTGGTATCAGAGCAAGGTCTTCTCTGAAGAGATTAACATCTCGAGAAGGATCACTATGGAAGGTATTCTACCCGATGGAGCTTCGATCAACCGACCACCGGGATTCACCGGAGAGCACTACTCATTCGGAAAAGCAAATTCAAAGTCTTCGTAATGGCTTCGAATATGGTCTCTGGAGAGTGTTTGAGAAAGAAGACTATGTTCCTTCAACTACTAAAGATGGAGTAAAAACTCCAAAGCTCGAAGAAGAATACGATGAGAATGACCAAAAGCTTATCGTTCTTAACAGCAAAGCCATTCTCATGCTCCAAAGTGCCTTAAGTCAAAGTGAATACTTTCGAATATGCTCCAAGACTTCTGCTAAAGCAATGTGGGATGCATTGGAGTTGGCTCACGAAGGAACCACTGGAGTCAAGGAGAATAGAGTTAACACCCTTATGACTGAGTACGATCTTCTTCGTATGAAGTCGGGGAATCGATTGATGAGTTCCACCTTAGATTCACTCATCGATCAATCAACTTGCGCATTGGGAAAAATCTATGATGAACCGGTTCAAGTCGAGAAAAATCTTGAACATTCTCATCAAGGAATGGGAAGCCAAGGTTCTCGCCATCGAAGAAGCTCATGGCGTATCAATGCAATCAGAAAGCAGCTTTATTTGGTAGCTTATCAAAATATGAAGGCAAGATCAAGTTCAGAAAGGGACTTGATGAAATCCATAGTAAGAGCAAAGGCATAGCTCTTAAGTCTATCAAAGAAGCTAAAGAGACAGATGATGATGATGATGATGAAGACGAAGAAAAAGAACTTGGCATGATCATTCGAAGATTCAAAAGATTCTACCGAAAGGATCAAGAGTACAAGAAATTTCACAAAAGCAGCTCCAGCACTGAGACAAAGAAGCCAATTATATGCTATGAGTGCGAGAAGCCTGGCCACATCAAGTCTGAGTGTCCCCAGCTAAACAACAAGGACAAAGAAAAGAAGAAGTTCAACCGATTCAAAAAGAAAGCCTATGTCTCAGCTATTTGAGGAGATAGCTCATCTGATGAAGATGAAGCTGATGAGGAAGACAAAGCGAATATATGTTTAGTTGCTGAAGAAGAAGAGCAACATGACAACAATGATGAGGTATATGATTCAAAACCGTCCTATGATGAATTGTTTGCTGAGTATATTGTTGTTCAAACAGAATTTGAAAAACTTGCAGAAAAATATATTGTCTTGAAAAAGAAAAATGTCACTCTTGAACTGAAAGTTGAAAAGTTTTTCCCATCTTGAAAATGTTGTTTGTGAAGATTGCCCTGATCTTAAGAAAAAGAATTTACATGTTACAAAGGCACTTGAGAAATTCACTAGAGGAAGTGAAATGCTCAATGTCATTTTGAAAGAACAAAAATTCATAAATGATAGATCAGGAATCGGTTACAAACCAAATTTTGATAAAAGAAAAGGGAAAAAGAAATTTGGAGAAAAGAACTATATGAACTACTTTAGAAAAATGTTGTTCATTCTTCAAATCCTTTTGCTCATTGCAATTATTGCAATCGCAAGGGTCATACTACTTCTTCCTGTTTTCATAAAAAGGAAAGAAAGATTAAACCATCGGGAAATTATCAATGGGTGCCAAAGGGATCTCACAAGATTCCTAAGACACAAACTAACCCCAAAGGACCCAAGAAAAGATGGGTACCTAAGACCGATTGGTTATGTTTGTAGGTGTGTCTAAGAGCATCAAATCCCAACAAGTGGTACATTGATAGTGGATGCTCAAGACATATGACGGGAGACCAATCCAAATTTGTCTCAATCAAGCCCAAGGATGGTGGCAAGGTGACCTTTGGTGGAAATCAATCTGGAAAGATTTCTTTGGCATTAGTGAAATTGGAAACAATGAAGGACCACAAATCAAAGATGTCTACTTGTGGAAGGACTTTGCCACAATCTCCTCAGTGTAAGCCAAAGCACTGATAAAGGTAATCTAGTTATCTTTGATTCTGAGGAGTGCTTGATTGTAAGTAAAGATAATCTTTGAAAAATATTAAATCAAAAGCCTTATTCAGAGCTCCTAGAGATGGATATTGTTATACTCTTAATCTCTCTAGAAATGGCTCTGCTTCTGAAAAATGTTTTGTTAGTAATTTGGATGATAGTTGGTTATGGCACAAGCGATTAGCTCATGTCAATATGATCCAACTTGACAGATTACTTAAAAAGGATTTGGTTATTGGTATTCCAAAACTTCGATTTAAAAACGACATGATTTGTGATGCATGTCAAAAAGGAAAACAAACCAAATCTTCTTTCAAATCAAAAAATGAAGTTTCAACTAATAGACCACTCCAACTACTTCATATGGATCTAGTTGGACCAGCTAGAGTAAAAAGCCTTGGTGGCAACCTTTATACCTTGGTCATAGTTGATGATTTTTCTCTATTTGCTTGGACTATTTTCTTATCATCGAAAGATGAAACATTTGATCAATTTGTCTGTTTTGCCAAGAAGGTCCAAAACGAGAAAGGGTTCTCAATTTCAGGCATTCGAACTGATCATGGAGGAGAATTTGAAAACCACGCATTTGCTCAGTTCTGTGACAACAATGGCATAGATCACAACTTCTCAGCCCCAAGGACTCCTCAACAGAATGGTGTTGTAGAAAGGAAGAATCGAGTCCTCACCGAGATGGCAAGAGCAATGCTTAATGAGAACAACACTTCTCAAGTGTTCTGGGCTGATGCAATGAGTACAGCTTGCTATATCTCTAATCGGGCTTATCTCCGGAATAAGTTGACAAGACTCCCTATGAACTTTACAAGGGAAGAAAGCCAAATTTGGGTTATCTGCATGTGTTTGGATGTAAGTGTTTCATCCACAACAATGGTAAGGATAACTTGGGAAAGTTTGATTCCAAGGAAGATGAAGGTATATTTTTGGGCTATTCAAATAGGAGTAAAGCTTATAGAGTTTTTAATACTCGTACTCGAATTGTTGAAGAGTCTATGCATGTTGTTTTCTGTGAATCCAAAACTGATAAATCCTTGGATGATGAAGAAGAAAATGTTTTCAAAAATCAATTCTTTTCGAAAACTACTCCTGCATCTATTGAAAATCCTAAAAATATTTTTGAGGCTGATCCCAAAACAATCTTGAAAATCCTTATCAGTCTCAACCTAGAGCTTGGAAGTTCATAAGGAATCATCCTTTGGACCAAGTAATAGGTGATGCAAGTCAAGGAGTAAGAACCTTAAAACAACACTTTAAATGAAGTAATTTTCTCGCATTCATATCTCATATTGAACCCTCTAAGATAGATGAAGCCCTTTCAGACAATGATTGGGTAATAGCTATGCAAGAGGAGTTACATCAATTTGATAGGAATCAAGTTTGGGATTTGGTACCTAGGCCCTAGGACCATCCGGTCATTGGCACCAAATGGGTATTCAAAAAAACGAGATGAATCAAGCAATCATTGTCCGTAACAAGGAAAGATTGGTTGCTAAAGGCTATAATCAAGAAGAAGGAATTGATTATGAAGAAACTTATGCTCCAGTGGCAAGATTGGAAGCCATAAGAGTTCTTCTAGCCTTTGCTTGTGTCAAAGGATTCAAGCTCTATCAAATGGATGTAAAAAGTGCTTTTCTAAACGGTTTTATTCAAGAGGAAGTTTATGTAGAACAACCTCCTGGTTTTCAAGATGATCATCATCCAGATAATGTTTATCGTCTCAAAAAGGCATTATATGGTCTTAAGCAAGCTCCTAGAGCTTGGTATGAGCGATTAAGCAAGTTCCTTCTTGATTAAGAATTTATTAGGGGAAAAGTAGATACAACTCTCTTCATAAAGAGTAATAAGCTTTGTGAAATTTTAATTGTTCAAATATATGTTGATGACATTATATTTGGTGCTTCTAATGATGATTTGTGTGAAGATTTTGCTAAGAGTATGCAGGGAGAGTTTGAGATGTCCATGATGGGAGAACTCAACTATTTCCTTGGTCTGCAAATCAAACAAAGAAAAGATGGAATCTTAATCTCTCAGACCAAGTATCTCAATGATCTGCTGAAGAAGTTTAGGATGGATCAATGCAATGGAGCTGACACTCCAATGAGTTCCACTGCCTCATTGGATGCTAATGAAGAGGGCAAGGACTTTAATATTACAAGATATAGAGGAATGATTGGATCACTACTCTATTTGACTGCAAGTCACCCTGACATCCAATTCAGTGTGGGGATGTGTGCAAGGTTCCAGTCTGCTCCTAAGGAGTCCCATGCTGAGCATGTGAAGAGAATTTTCAGATACCTTGCTGACACAAAGACCCTTGGATTGTGGTTTCCCAAAGGTCAACCTGAACATTTGGTGGCATATTCGGATTCAGACCATGCTGGGTACAAAACGATAGAAAGAGCACAAGTGGCCAATGTGAATTCTTTGGTGGCTCACTTGTATCCTGGTTCAGTAAGAAGCAAACCAGTGTGGCTGTGTCTTCTACTGAAGCTGAATATGTAGTTGCTTCAAGTTGCTGTACTCAAGTTTTATGGCTCAAGCAACAACTATCAGATTTGGGAATCAACTTGAAGGAGATCCCAATATTGTGTGAAAACACAAGCACAATAAGCTTGGCAAAGAATCCAGTTCAACATACACGGACCAAGCATATTGATGTGAGGCATCATTTCATAAGGGATCATGTTCAGAAGAAAGATGTCAAAGTCATGTTCATCCCAACTCATCTTCAACTTGCTGACATCTTCACCAAACCATTGGCTAAGGAGCAATTCAATTTCATAAGAAGAGAATTGGGAATGGTAAATCCCAATGAGTTGTAAGTATTCCTTACTCAATGTTAGTTATGGTTTTGATGATTGAAAATTACTAACTTAAGCATCGGAGTGTCTAGACATGTTTTATGCAGGATATTGAAAAATCTTGGTTTTGCTGTCAAAGAGCAAAACCTCGAGGTTTTGAAGAAAACCTCGAGGTTTGGTCGCGGATTGTTGGGGTTAGAGAACAGCTGAGATTTTTAAAGAGAATGAAACCTCGAGTTTTCATTAGAAACCTTGAGTTTTCATAATACAGAGAGATATCGAGTTTTTGAAGAATTTCAAAACCTCGAGGTTTTGGAGAAAACCTCGAGTTTTGCACACTGACGTTTCAAAGGTTCACAGAACACCTTTGAAGTCCAGGTTGGTAAACATTTATCAAACCTCGAGGTTTGGCTTGAAACCTCGAGTGTTGTCGCAACTATATATATATGTGGCACTGTTATGTTCTTCAAAACTTGACCTAAAACTCTAGGTTTAGCCTTGACTGTTCTCTCTTCTGTCTGATTCTCTCATTACCTGTCCCAAATCTCTCCAATGGCTTCGAAATCAAACCCCCAAGCCACTTCCGCCACTAATTCCAGTCAGGAAGGAACCAAATCCTGGTCTCCTCCTCCTCCTCCTCCTCCTCCTCCTCCTCCACAATGACCAGTAAGGACAAAAACCATCCCAAATCGTCTTCATCTTGGTGCAGATCGTGCGATTCGAGGAATCCAAGGCACAATCCCTGAAGCTCCATCACCAAACCCTAAAAGAAAAGGAGTCTCGTTTAAAGAACCAGCTAAGTCACCAGACAAGAAGAGGAAGGAACCTGAACTCAAGGGAAAAGGGAAGGCAAAAGTCTCTGAGGCTCCTAAATCCTCTAAACCAGCGAGAAAGAAGAGGGCTTCTGTGTCCCAGTCTCAGCAAACCTCACAAGGACAACCTTCGTCTCAAGCCGCCACTTCTGCTCAGGATCACAATGAAGAAGAAGTGCCTTCAGTAATTGAGAATGCCATTTCAGACATCTACAAAAATATCTCTCCACCCGAAGGTTTTACAACTGCTCCCTCTACTATGACTAAGGAAGAGAATGACAAATTTAGGGAAGGCTACTTGCATCGTGACTTATCGTCCCGTGATTTTTGTTGATTTAAAAGCATTTTTCAATGAGTGTCATTTTGATCTGTCCCCTTGGCTAAAACAGTATGAGTCTTTTGTTTCCATATCAGCACCCTATACTCCCAACCTTGTTTGTTTGTTCTATTACCATATGAAGTATGATAACGAACTAAGCCCAGATGGTGACTTGATTGAGGAAAGAGTGACCACTGTTGTTAAGGGCGTCAAGTTCACTCTGTCTACCTCCATTTTAAATAAAATCCTGAAAATGACACCCCTCCACCTATTCCTGAGTTCAATTACAGTAATCAGGAGATTTTTGAAACTCTTAGACCAAATGAGTCCTTTCCCCAAGACCAACATCATAGGCTTACCTTTAATCCTGTTTCTATGTCTGCTTCAAATAGAGTATTATGGTATGTCTACTCTAGGAATTTTCTTCCAAAAGGTGGCAATTATGCCCATTTCACTCAACAAGATTATCAACCCTTTACTGCTTTTGTGAGAAAGGTGCCTTTTAATCTTGGCCACTGGATTTTCCAGGCTATGGTCAAGTTTAAATTTTCCCGTAGAAAGTTGTCACATATACCATTTCCTTCCCTGATCTCTGTAATTCTCTACTACCACAAAATTTGGTATGTGGGCTCTACTGACACACTTGAGTATCCTCCATCTTTTGGGAAGACAATGCTAAATCTAATGAAGATCAGGTTTGGAGAAGAAGGGTATGGACAGTCACGAGCTCCTTCACGATCTCAGCCAAGAACATCTCAGGCTCGGGCTCACTCCCAAGCTCAAGAGGCTCAATCAGCACCTCCATCTCCTCAGACATCACTGCCATCTGATCTTACTTCACAGATCAAGGAAGTTGTGGATGCTGCTCTTGCTGCAATGACTATTCGCATGGAGTTTGAGATGGGAAAGATCAGGGCTGAGATGACTCGTGGGCATAATGGACTCATTGAGATTCAGGATGCCATGAAGGAACACCTTGAGATGGCTTACGGACGGATCGGACCGAGCTTAGAGAAAAGGTTGAAGAGATTGATGCCAAATTGTCCACTCAGATCGTCTCTCACATGGATCTCAGTGATAAGGTGGACAAGCTTGTGAAGCACTTGCACACTGGACCCTCCTCACCTTTTGGCACTGCTGCTGGTCCTAGCACTTCTGGCCCTGCCTCTGGTTCATCCTCATCTTCCTTCACCTTCACCTCACCTCAGATCCCTACCACCTCTCCTGATCCATCGACTCCCATCTTCACCTCTCCAGTTGGAACCACTACACTAGACACAGTCATCCTTCCATCACTATCTACCCCAGCCACTGAAGTTCTTCCTTCTCCATCTCAAGATACTCCTTCAACTAAAGTTCTTCATCTTTCCCCTCCTTCTACACCCTTGGTCCACCTTAACTTTGAAGATGACAAAGGGGGAGAGATTAGCAAGGATTAGAGTTTGAGTTTTAGAAGACTTTGAAATTATGTCTAGAAGAGTTTTGGAGAACTTTGAAATTATGTCTCTAATGTTATTTTGGATATGTTGCTGATATGAACATATATCTTGTAATATCTTCTAGTTTGCTAATATAAGTTGTGATCCTTGTGTTTCAATTAAGCTTTTGTTGCTCATCTCTGACATTTATGTGTTTTCTTAAATTGTGACATTCACAAGTTTTCTCAAAATGAACTTCTTAAAACATTGTCAGGATCAAAGTTTGTTTCAAAATTAAAACTCTTTCAAACTCTCATAGATGTTTGTTTACAAATGTTGTCATCATCAAAAAGGGGGAGAATGTTAGTTCTCTAAGGGTTTTGATGATCTCCAATAATTGTAAACAAAGCATAAAGTTTTGCTCTCAAATGTGTAAAACCCACTGTAAGAGCAAAACTCGAGGTTTGCACAGAAACCTCAAGGTTTGGCCTTACAGTGAAGGACTCTAGGTTTCTGGACTGAGCAAAACTCCAGGTTTCCAGATAAACCTCTAGGTTTCGTCGTACAGAGACTTCTCATCAATTTTCTGGAAAATGAAAAACTCGAGGTTACTGTTCAAACCTCGAGGTTTTGACTTACTGAGAAAGTTTCCTAAGTTTTGAACTCTTGAAAACCTCCGTTTTGTGAAAAACCTCCGGGTTTGAGCTAAATTAAGTTTTCTCAAAGTTTTTCAAAATTATAAGAAAACTCGAGGTTTCTGGACAAACCTCGAGGTTTGTCTAGGCAGAGAGGATCTATGTTTTTCCAATTTTTCAAAACCTCCAGTTTTATTCTCAAACCTCCAGGTTTCTGTTTTGACGCAAAAACTCAGGATTTCCATGTTTAAGCGAAACCTCGAGTTTTGATACAAAACCTCTAGGTTTTGGCATCCAGAGAGCAAACGACTTTTTTACTGATTTTGAAAACCTCCAGGTTTCTGGAAAACCTCCGGGTTTGCACTTGGCGCGATTTTGCAAAGTTTCACATTCAAAGTGAAACCTCAAGGTTTCTGATAGAACCTCGAGTTTTTGCCAAACAGAAAGGGTGTCACTTTTTGTGACTTTGAAAAACCTCCAGTATTAGGAAGAAACCTCCAGGTTACATGTTTTGGACTTAAATCTCTTTCACTTGCTACAGTCCAAAACTCGAGGTTTGATGAACAAACCTCGAGGTTTCGGCGCATACTCAGAATTTCAAATTCTGCGAATTCCATAAACCTTCTTGTTTGATCTTAATACTTCCAATGATTAATCTCTAATGTTCCTAGATATGTTTAACCACTTTTTTAGTGAGTTTCAGATGAATTAGAGAATGTTTATTGAAGGTTTAAAGATAAAGCAAAAGTGATGTCATAACATTAAATGCAAAACCCAGAAAGTTGCATACTTTTGGGTAATCCTTCTGCACACCTACAAAGGATTAATGTCTACCTACCACATCCAGTAGCTGCTATTCCAACGGACTAATTTCGCAGAGAAGTCAACTTTGATCTTCTGCACAGTTGGATTAAATGAAGATTAGTAAGAGAAGACACTATAACAGCCTACAACAGCTAGATTATCACTTCAACGGTTATATGAAGAATTACAACGGTCATTTAATGATCTCTAAGTATAAATAGAACAGCATTCAAGTCTTCTACAGAGAACACACCTGCTAAAAACGCATAGCATTCAAAGTTCTTCAACTACCTTTCTGTTTTCACTTGTATTGTGTCTTTTGACACTTAAAGCTTTAGTGTTTATCAATATCCACTCTTAGAGAGAGTTACTTTTATGTATATCATTTATTGTAAAGGATCACAAGTTTGGGGACTTGGTGATTGGGTTCATTGATTGCAACTTGTAAAGGGGAGTAAGTTCTAGTGAGAGAATTACTCTTGAGTACGAGTGTGTAATCAATTGAGATAGTGAAAATCCCCAGAGTCCGGGGACTGGACGTAGGTCAAGAGATTGGACCGAACCAGTATAAATCCTTGTGTCTTGCTCTTCTACTCTCATCTTAATTCATCTCTGTTTTTAGTGTTCAAAAACAGAGGTATTCAAAAAAAGATTTTTAAAATCCCCAATTCACCCCCCCTCTTGGTGATTTGGCCCCACTTTTACAACAGATTAATTTGCAGAGAGTCAGCTCTAAACTTCTGCACAGCTGGATTAAGTGGAGATTAGAGAGACAAGAAGACCAAAACTGAACCAGAACCTTGTCTAATAAAGGCAACGGTTATATTGAAGATTACAACGGTCATATATTGATCTTTACCTATAAAAGAAGACAGATTCAAGACAGAAGGGGCAAGACACAAGCCTACATCTTCAGAATGCTCATACTCTGATCTTCATATCATTTACTCTCTGTTTTTCAATGTTTACATAGTTTATTATAGAGAGAGTGAAATTATTTGTAATGCACTTCAGTGTTTATCTTATTCACTTCTGAGAGAGAAGATTCATTATAAACATTATATCTAAGAGTTACTCAAGATTGGGTGATCTTGAATGGGAAACAGATTGTAACCTTACATTGTGTAAGGGGGAGTATCTCGGAGAGAGATTTGGCTTCACAAGTGCCTGGGTGAACTTGTGGGTTTGTAAAGGCGTCTCTTGTGCCCGGATTAAACAAGAGGATAGTGGATTGAAAATATCAAGTCGAGCTTGGGGACTGGACGTAGGTCAAGGATTGGGCCAAACCAATATAAATCTCGGTTGCATATTCTCTTCCTTAATCTCCTTTATTTCCAGCATATATGTTTGAATGACTGTCTATAGCTTTATAACTCTTTACTGTCATACAAACTAATTTTACTGAGTTACAAAAAGATTTTCAAAGTTGCTAAGTTTTTATCATCCTAGTTCTCTGTTTTTAGTGTTCAAAAACATAGCATTTCTGAAAAGATTTTTAAAATCCCCAATTCACCCCCCTCTTGGGTTCAGCCGGTTCTTACAGAGGGGAGTCAATTGGGGCTTTAAACACTTTTTCTATGAACTCAGAATTTTCCACAAAAACAGAGCCAAATAGAGAGAGAGAGAGAGAGAGAGAGAGAGAGTAGAAGAAGATAAACACAAGGATTTATATGGGTTTGGCCTTAACTCTTGACCTACCTCCACAGTCCCCAGACACTCTGGGATTTTCACTATCACTTTAATCAGATACACACTCTGTACTCAAAAGTTATCTTCTCACTAGGATACATTCCCCCTTACAAGTTGTAAACTGATAACCCAATCTCAAAGTCCCACGACTTGAGATTCTTACAAAGGTTTGATAATCAGAAATGAAACTCTCTAAAAGAGAAAATTGATAAACACTGAAGAATATTTATATCCACAGATTTTACATTTGAAAGTCGAACAGTAAATGCAAGTTGTTCTTTTTTTTCGTTTTTGACTCTCTTGGTTGTTAAGAATTGAATGATTTAGCTTATAAATGAAGGAAGCAATTAAAGACTATTGGAGATCTTGATATAACCATTGGAGACATCAAAAGAGCTGTTAGGTTGAAATCAGGTCTATTCTCACTCATGCATTGATTCAACCAATGAGCCAAAACATTCTTGTTGACATTCCTTGAGATATATCCATTGGATGATATGGAATCCATATGAGGAAAGAAAGCATTAAAACCTTTGGAATGTGCAGAGAATGATTTGTCAAAATGGTGCTTTGTTTTTTGGGCCAGCATTTAATGTTCTGACATCATCTTTTGCTTTTTGCTTAATCTTCTGTTTAACTCTTGTTTGATCATCTAAAACTCACTAACAAATCGATTAGACATAGTTAGGAATTGTAATGTGTGATGATTTAGAGTATATAGATCATTCAAGAAGATTTTACAAATTTGGACATGTTGATATCATAACAGAGATGCTTTACACTTGAGTTTTGTTTATTAAACCTGAAGTGCATGACTCGAGTTTAACATTCTAAGCTCAAGTATCATGATCATCTTCTTTGAAAATAGATTTGAAACTTAAATGAAGATGTCTCTGTAAGATTGAAAATGGAGTTTAAAATGTTTCACTCAAGTGCATGACTCGAGTTTAGAACTTCTCTCAAAATGAGCATCGCGATAGGATTTTGAAAAACGTTTTGAGGTTGCGACACTCGAGTCATTAAGTGATAAACTTGAGTTTAGGACTTATTAATTTTGAAAATAAGTTTAAGTCCACAAAATTTAACTGGAGTTCCAAAGATTAGGCTCAAGTCCAGTTAATGTTCAAAACACCTTGAAAGCTCTCAGTTTGGGATAAACTCGAGTCAACCCAAACTCACTCGAGTTTACTTAAAAATATAAAAGCTTTGAAAAAAATCTCGGCCAAACATTAACTTGATTTTTATCTCGACAGGCTTGAGTTTGTTTAACACTAAAAATCTTTGAAAGCTCTCGGCCAGGCTAAAACTCAAGTTTTCATTTAGACACTCGAGTTAGGCTTTGCTCAAAAGAACTTGACTAACTCTTTGTCAAGTGCAGACTCAATTTTTTCAATACTAAACTCTAGTTTAGATTTGACAGTAATTTTTTGGTTAAGTTTGAATAAAATTCAAACAGTTTTAACTTAACCATTTAGGTTTGTAATTGTTAGTTATTATCAAAATATATAGAGAACTAACAAGATGAACTACCTGAAGCTTTACGAAAGTCAGGTATTCATAATTGAATCCTAGAGTAACCATTAACCTCATATGTAAAGTGTATGCATTGCATGTATGTCACCACAATCAGGAAAATAATAAATCATAAAGCATTTAGTAATTACGTGCAGTAATATAAATAAGCATACCACACATATGCAATATTTACTGCGGAAGGACCCCAAGTCCTAATAAACGTAGGACTGCTCAACATAGCAAGCTTCGGATCCACAGCGTTAGGAAAATCACATTTGTCGGGCCTCAAACCCAGACCACACTGAATGCACATACAAACGCATGTCTCTCATGAGACATGGATCCACAATCATGGAAAATCAAGCATACAAAGTAACACAAGGCATGTGAAGATTAAGGTTACTACCTGGTAGCCAACCACTAATATTAGTAATTTTCCGGTGCGTAAATGGCAAAAATAGTCCTAGAATAAACAATAATGCAAATAAATTCTCAATACTTAAGAAAATTCATTTTAATAAATATTTGACTTCTTAATTTGAAATAAGGCTTTTCCAAGCTTCCATGATCTTTAAATCCCTTTTCTCAATTGGAAATCCATTATCTGTAAAAATCCCTTTTATTTTTGGATTACGCAGAAATTTCAAAAACAGTAACTGATATTCACAAATTCATAACTAAATCTAGAAAAATCATTTTCGGGTGGTTCAAAAGCCCAACTGACCCTTAACATGTCTAGGTTTGGCTAAAAATATTTCTAAAGACCATAAAAATTCGTACGATTTTTGTGTGTCTAAAATCCACCCTCTGGTTAGAGACAGAGTCCAGTTTTTTGGACGATTTTCAAAAATTCATTTCTCTTAGTCCAGATCTCCACAAATAAAAAGTTATATACCAAATTAATCCTTGAAATGTCTACTTTATACCTATACAATTTTAGAATTTTTGGAGTTCATTTGCTAGGTCAAAAACCATGAGAAAGTCGACTAACTCCACTGGATATATTACAAAACAGTTTACCAACGTTTTTAAATCTTCCCTTTATGATTCCAAAATCATGATCCAAGTTCATTCTTACACAAAATCTCATTTTAAACACTTTAAAATCATCAAGACATCCAAAATAAACTCAAATCTTCATGTTCAAGTAGTTGGACGAAAATCACAATAACAAGTTACATACCAAGCTCTTGTTTTAATAACATATCTCTTCTTAATCATGATTGATCTATCTTTCTAGGCCTTGGATCTTAACTTTAGTTTTGTATTCACCATCTTCCTTCACCAAACATTCCCATTTAACACATGTATGCCCAAGAAACCAACCATTACCAAAGCCAATCATCATATAAATTTCAAGGAAGTTCAAGGATTGCTTACTTGTCTTAGGATCTTAGCTTCCTTTGAAACTCTTGATCCTTGTACTCCTTCTTCCTTCCTTTGGCCTTCACTTCCATCATCAAGGAAGAGTTTGTTTGTTAATATTTACCATGAAGAAGAAGGTAGAAGAGAGAGTAGAGTATGACTCCGACATATTTACCTTAGTTTCAATCTCCTTCTTGCTACTTGAATTCCTTTTTAAACCCTTGTGCCTTAGCTAATAGCCTCTTGCTCTCTCTTTTCTTTCCTCTCTAAACCAAAAATGAGAGCTAAAATGAGAGGGAGGTGCCTTTTTCAAAAAGCACATCCTTTGGTGTTTTGGAAATTACCCATTTGCCCTTATTTTCTCTTAATATTTCATGATCAATTTGTTTTCTCCTCTTGTTTCCATGTGGGGCCAAAAATATGGGGGCAATTTGGGAAGAAAATTTGTGTTCCAAGGTCCCTCTCATGCTTCATAAAATTGTATAAAGGTGATGATGTCACCTTGCTTACATAAGCATGACTCACATGACTTTGGCTCCAATTTCAAATTTGAAACTTTGGCTCCAACTTTAAATTCAAAATTTTGGCTCCAAAGTGCTTCTTGAATTGTATTTGTTTCATGAGCATTTTTTTTTCTTCTTCTTCTCTCCTCAAGCTAAAATGGGCTCCCTCTTGGGCTCCAAAGAATTGTCTTACTCCCTAGCCCAATGACCTTAAAGTCATAATCTACAACATGTGTTCTTCTTCATTCACATTAGGAATTTCACTATTTTCGTCTTATTTTTCCCCCTTGGCTGAAATTACAAGGTTAAAAAGAAAATATATGTTTTGACTTCTATTGACATCTATCTCAAATTGTCCATAGCCATGTTAATTAACCAAATTTTCAAGTAACAATTCCATATCCCTCTTTTCTTTAATTAATTATTCATGTTGGAAATTAAATATCATTGGCTACAGACTTGATGAAAATTCATGTATTCCATTAATTCATCCAATATATCAATTTACATAAAATTAAGGATGTTACGTATAAGTTTCAGATGATCAAACCATGGATTAACACCAAAAGCAACAAAAGCAATGTTCACTATCACAGCATTAAGTGCATAACAGGAAAACATAGTAGACTAGAGGGATTTTGCTGAAGCCTTTATTGTTGTGAAGATGAAAGCGACTGAACATATAAATCCTTCAACGGCTCCAATCTGTCTCTAACAAGAAGTATGATTGCTCACAACAGTAATTAATGGGGGGGACACCTATAAATAGCCGAGCATTCAATACAGAGCAACCAATTAAGCCAACAACAATCTTTTGGTTCATTTCTTACTCAGTTCATTCTTTGTAATATCTTCTAATATTCATATTGTTCATCAAAGATCATATATTATATTCAAACATTTTCAATTCTGTAAAATCTCAAGGTAGTGAGACCTTGAGTGTGGTTGGGGAGCAAGTCAAGTCCTGTTGAGGATTACTCTTTGTACTGTGGTGTCAAGAACCCAAGGAATCTTGGAAGAATATTGAAAATCTCATAGTCGCTCTGATGACTAGACTTAGATCAAAAAGTTAAGGTTGAACCAGTATAATCTGCTGTATACACTTCGATGATATTCTTCTAACTCTTATTCTTTATTTGATTGTTGATAACTTTCATTTTTTGTTTTCTAATATCACCCAATTCACCCCCCCCCTCTTGGGTAAAATGTTGAAACTAACAATAAGTTTATTGCACTTTGTCATTCTCGCCAGAATTAAAAAAAAAAAAAGTGACATCTTGAACAATAATTCATAAATTTTTATTTGACTTTTGCCATTTCAATTCCCAAATTGATGAAACACTCATAATACCAAAAGCCAAAGAAAAACTTATGAATTAATGTTCAAGAAGTCATTTTTAATTACTTTTGCATCCAAAAAAAAGTTTATAGTTATTGTTTTTGCACTTTTAGTATAAGTTAAATGTTATTAATCTGTCTTTAAGAGAAGCAGAAGATTCAAAGTCATGAATATGTCCAAACTTCTACACATAAGTTTGCATAACAAATTAGTGTCTTATATTACTTCGTTATTAATCTGACTATGAAAGCAATATATGATAGTTACATGTCAAGATCAACCGAGGAAAATTCTGTCCCTCATTTCTAGTTATTCTTTCTCTTATTTAGAATAAACAAGTTAAATTATATAAATCATTAATTCTTAAGATGCATTATTATTCGTAGATGAGAAATATTGGAAATTAAGAATTGTAGCTACAATTGACGAAGTCACAAAGGTGAGGGCAATTTTGTGATTAACTGGTTCACAAGTGTTTGAGTGTATTATTATTTATAACTTAAAATAATTGGTCTTTGCCATTTGTTTCCATTTTCCATATTAAATGACTTTTTCATTTTTCATTTTTTGGTCTGCTCCCACTTTTTAAGGTGCGTCTCACTATCATCTAAAATTGATTTCGCGCCTCTAAGTAAAACATACGCAACGATATTTAAGTCAAGTGAACTCAAATTTTCAGGGAAAAAAAAAATTCAGGGAAAAAAAGCAAAGAAAGAAATGAACTCCATTTGATTTAATAAAATCTCAAATTATATTTTTATGGAAAAATATTATGTTGAAAGAATTATTTTTATCTAGCTAGGGTTAACAATGTTTAAATCCAAAGTAGCACATAATACTAATTAACAATATTCGAATTCAAAGTAATCAATAATTATTGAATTGAATCTTGTACGTTTTTCTGGTATATTTTGCATCATATTATCTCTAATCCTTAATATAAGACCTAATTGACTAATTTAGAGAGATTAAAAAAGCTAAATAAATTACTTTAAAGTTGTTCTATATAAGAACACATATGTCTAGCCCGATGAACTAGTGTATTGATATAGGATCTGAATGACTCTCCAAGATATCTATGAGGAAGATATCACAAAGAATGATGGATCACTGTGTACGTATAAGGATTTCGCCTAAAGGGGGTGGTGTGTGTGCACAGTGACGGCATAATAATAAATGAGAATAAGTGAATGTGTGTACCTTTTAGGTTTACCTCCTATTTATAGAGATTACCTTAGGATTTGGACTCTTAGGCCCTGTACGCCTCATAGTCCTGATATTGCGCTGCCACACGTACATATTCCTTGATTGTAGCCTTCATTCCAGGGCAGTTAGAATCTCCCCTTATTATGGGCGAATTCTGATGAGTGGATTGCCCCTTGTTGGGCCACATTGCAAATGGGCCTTATATAGGTCCGTAACAGTTGCCCCCCAGCCCGGTAGTTTGGGTCTCTGGGTTGCCGGGCTGAGTATAACTTTTAACCTGAACGTAGTGTTCGAGTTGCTTCAACTTCATTTTTTCTCAGCTTTGCCTGGGTTCAACGAACCTCAAATTTATTCACATTCTAGCGATTTGCCCCCAAAGGTATAATCCGAGTTGATTCACTTTGAACTTTGTTCTAGCTCATGATTGTTTGGATTTCTTGTGCATCAACATCCGGGATTCCGGGTTCACACTTTTAATCCCCAGGATTCCTCCAATATTGGTAAAGTCTGATTCGCCCTTTCTCTCCTCTTGCGTTGCTCATCCAGGTTTGCTTTCTGAGCCAGGGTTTCAATTTGTCTCAAACGTTCCTCCAACAGCTACATTATTATGGCATCCTCTTGCCGCTGGAGGGGTGGTTGTAGTTCTCCATCTCCTCTATCCGCCTCACCATCGAACCCAAAGTGGTTTGCAGAAGGAGAATGTTTGGGTTCTCGACTGGAGCTTGTTGGAAAGGTTTTGGGTGCTGGACTTGGTGAATCACCATATTCTGAAGATTTTCCGCAGGCCCTGTGTAACATCCCAATTTGAAACGCATAATTTTTTTTTTTCAATCAGAGTCGAGCAATAGAGCGAAAGAGAAATCAGTTCGTAGCCAAAACATCAACCATTGTGTAATATTGTATAGATTACAATAGTCCTAAAGTTTTAGAAATGAAATAGCGGAATGACAGAATAACAGAATAACAGAAAACGATAAGATAGAAATAGTCTTCCGTTGCACGTCTATTCCGGGCACTTGCCTCGATCCCCGAACCGTGGTCCTCCGACCACGAAGCTACAAATTTGAGATTCAATTCACCATATTGAATCTCGGAGTAACGGTTAACCTCATACCCAAACAATACAATATACGGACAACGAGATATTTCTAGAGCTAATACCACAAGATATCATAAGCATACAAACGATGCATGATCATTATGCCGACAAACATAAGCACAAAGCAATATGTAAAGCCCCATAAGGTAAACAATAACAGACCGCACTATTCACCGGTGCCACGATAATTACTCGTGTCCTCGGCGCTAGGAAAACAAAACGGTGTTACCAAAACTATAACCCGTATAACCGTCGTATAACGGTCTACGAACATATCATTGACATATAAGTATTTAAGATGTACAAGATTAGTGTTACAAGACGCGTCCGTACCTTCGTTGACGACGTTAGGTACTTCGGCGGAAAAACGTACTTTTTACGGAAAAACGTGAAATGTTCACCACGGCACGTCACGTCGGCGAACGGCAAAGCAAATCAAAGTTTCGATGCCCTATCGAGTAATATCACTTTTATTAGTGATTTGCAATCATAAACGGCATATTAGGTAAAAATTACCATTTTGCCCTTCTACCCCTAATTTGGCGGAATTTCGCGGTAACGTTACTTTGACCGTATTCCATTTCAAAATTATCCCCACTATGTTTTTACCTCGTCGGGCATCTTTCAATGCAATGAGGCATAAAAACAAGCATAGGAACAAATTCGAAACTTCCTAGATCAAAACAACGGTTCTACTATAACTACCGAAAGAACTACGGAAACTAAAAGCTAAGGACGAGAAGAACTTACTCGGAGCTAAGGCAAAACTTTTGCAGAGCTTCTCACTCTAAGTTTCGGCCAAGGTAGAGAGAAGAGGAGGTGTGAAGAATGAATGAAGAGTTCATGCCTTTATATAGGCAAAAATTGGGCTACTTTGGTAATTTTCACTTTCCAAGTTTTGTAATTTTTCCTTTCTTTTCAACCATGTAAATTCAAGACAAAATGGGTGGTTAATTCTTGTCCATGGCTGCCTTGGTCGACATAAGGAAGGTGATGTGGCATCAAACCATTGGTCCAAGAATGGTGACTTAAGCTTACTTTATGCCCGGCCCGATAGAATTTCCCGATCGGTGTCCGTTTCGCGTAGTCTCTAAATTCTGAATTTATAACTTTGAAGATCTTCTCTTCCTCATCAATAATATCTAATTTAACTTAGATTCCAGTCCTTACAGGTTCCAACGATCCAGTTGAAGTTTTCTCGAAAAACGTGTCCGGCGCGTCGATTCTGAAAATCGTTTTCGGAATCATCAACCTCGGACAAAAATTCACTGATTCCAAATATGTCCATATAATCATAAACTCATCTCCGGATGTTGAGTTATAATTTATTTTCTTCAGATCCAAAATGTGACTATCTGCATTTTTCCCTATTTCGTCTTATTACGTAAATGCGCTACCGAGGCCTCGGAATTAACTTAGGAAGAGGTCACTTGAAGATAAAAACTCACTGATCAATATTTTACCTTGACTTTGGAATTCCTATTCCTGGTTCTCTAGATAGGATCCGTTTCCTATTTATTCCATTACTATTCACTATATTATATAATAATACAACTTTACAAAAAATATCATGATATTAAAATTTTATCCTTATCCCTTTTTTCTTTCTCAATTTTCGGCTGCCCTTTTTTTTTGTATTTATTTTACATTTATTTAATTATTTATTTATTTATTTATTCCATTTTTCCAAAAATTTCTCAAAATCACCTAATTGGTCCATTCTTGTATTTAGGCTTAAAAATACCTAAACTCACTTATTTTTTACAAAATTCTCCAATTAATTACTAAATATGTTCTTACTAATTTTAAGCCAAAAACCACTAATTTTAGGGTTTTACAAAATTACTTATGAATTTTCTTTACTTATGCTTAAGTAATTAGCCGTAAATTACTTAACTACTTTATTATCACTAGTTGATAATTTTATTAATTAAAATGCCTCATTACCTCATAATTCTAGCACCGACATTTCTGTTTTCATGTTTTCTGCATTATTCTAGAATTTGAGAGGGTATTATGGTCATTACAATGTTTTTTGAGCATTTTTATTCAATTTCCCCAAGCTCACAATTTATCACAATTAGAGATAACATACTCTCCTAACTCAAATAATTATTTCATTGCCTTTTAGGATTTTTCACAATTTTCCTAAGTCATTTTGCATACCAGGGGTATTTTGGTCATTTGGCACTTTGGCCCTTAAATTCTCTAATTTCCTACAGAACTCATCCTAGAAAAATAGACTATAATAACACAAGTCTTGCAACAATAATTTCACTTATCGTAAATAGCCAATTTATTTACCAAAATGTAATATTTCGGATAAATAAATATACGGAGTATTACATTTCTCTCCCCCTTAAACAAAATTTCGCCCTCGAAATTTAATCTATACTAACTAGACTACGGGCCATAAACTCGGGTATTTCTCCTTCATGTCACTCTCGGTTTCCCAAGTTGCCTCGTTTTGTGACAAACCCTTCCGACCACCTTCACTATCGGTATAGTTTTAGTCCTAAGCCGTTTCTCCCGGCGTTCGAGAATTTGCTCCGGCTCGACTACAAAGGTGTTATCATGCCGTACTTCAACATCATCGTACTTTATGACATGATCTCGATCTGGTAGGTATTTCTTCGGTTGTGACACGTGAAAAACATCGTGGAGATTACTCGGGTTCGGGGTAACGCTAGTTGATACGCAAGCGGGTCCTCGCTCGGCTAACACTTCAATTGGTCCAACGTAACGTGGACTAAGCTTCTTTCTCTTCGTGTTCGCCGACACCGGTTCATCGGAGATAATTTCGAAACACATGGTCTCCGACTTCAAACTTCAATGGTCTTCTCCTCTTATCTCGCATAGCTCTTTCCGTCTACCGTGTGCGTAAGGAGTCTCTTCTTGATCGGAAGCGATCGCTCGGAGGTCTCTTTTAGCATATCTCGGTCCAAGCAATCGCCCGAGACGCATTCATCCCGGCATAAAGGCGATTGGCACTTTCGCCCATACAAAGCCTCGAACGGGGCCATTTGTATGCTTGAATGATAACTATTGTTATACGCGAATTCGCTAGTGAGAGGTGTTCGTCCCAATTTCCTTTGAAATCCGGGGCACATGCTCGCAAAGCATATCCTCCGGCGTACGTATCGTCCTCTCGATTGACCGTCGGTTTGAGGGTGATAAGCCGAACCGAACTTCGCTTGGTACCCATTCCTTCATGTAGTGCTTGCCAAAAGCGGGATTGGAATCGAGTATCCGTCGAGATAATACTCTTAGGGACTCGTGCGGTCTCACAATCTCTTTGATGTAGATTGCGGCCAATCGTTACGGAGAGTAGCGGATGCTAATGGGTATGAAATGTGCCGACTTGGTTAATCGGTCAACGATCACCCAAATGGTATCGTGATGCACGATCTTAGGTAGACCTACCACAAGATCCATGGTCACATTCTCCCATTTCCACTCCGGCAGTTCTAGTCCTTGCAGAAGACCAGGGGGTCGCCGGTGCTCAATCTTTACTTTCTGGCAAGTTAGACACCCAGCTACGTACTGAGTTACGTCTCTTTTCATTCCAGGCCACCAAACTTCGGCCTTCAAGTTCTGGTACATCTTGACCATTCCTGGATGTAGAGTGTACTTACTCTTATGAGCCTCATCCAGTATCTTCCGCTTCGGTTCATCGGCGCGGTATGTAAATGCGCCCCTTGTGTCTGACCAATCCACTCGATGAAAGGTCGTGGTCTTGGGTTTCACCTTGAGAGATTTTCTCCCGCATGGAGATTGCCCAATCATCTTGTCTCTGAGCTTCATCAACTTCTTCTCTCAAGTCGTACTCCCCTGGACTCACAAGAAGATTTGCAAGGTAGGCGTCGATCTCGGAATTTCATCTGGCGTGGCCTAGCTCCACATATAAGCTCTGCGCTAGGACAGAATAGTCGTCCAGTATAAGCTGGTTAAGTTAACCATGATCGGGGGTTCTCACAGTGTGATCTGTGACGAAGCATTGGCTCTTACCCCGACATGGCCAAGCTTCCCTCAGAGGAAATGGTTGCATGCGCAGTGATGCGGTGCGTAAAACTAGCGGCTGAGGTATCTTTTGTCGTCACGGCGTGGTTGCGCCACTGAGACATTTATGGTATCAGAGCATGAAATTCTGGCAAGTATTTAACTATGTTACCACGGGCAGTTTGGTGCCGAAGGCAAGGCTAGTCTACGTGGGTGTGCCATAAGTCACCGCTAATCCGGTGAGGCCCCCGTGGTAGACACTTACCGGCCATTACGTTCGGATAACGGAGTTAGGTTCTTAAGCCTTTTAATTATGAGCACATTTTTGAAAATGAGTACCGATAAGGCCATTGGTGTAATGTGTAGAGATGAACGGGACGAAGAGCCCGTCTTAGAGCCATTCTACAATTATCACGGATTCGGAGGCGTCCCGCCCGGAGATCCATTCCTCCGTCGCACCCGAACCCTCAAATAACCCATCCCCACCGACTACGGAAGGAGATTCCATCGAAGAAGAGGTAGATTCCTACAACGCACAACCGGATGAGCCTCGAGATTGAAAACCATGCTGAACCTATTATACCCCGGGAGTACGAGATCACTATGAACAGTTTCCTTTGGATCCAAACCACGAGTGTACGGACCCCCACAACTCCTAGTCAGTCACTATTACGGTGAGCCGTAACCCTCCTATCACCCCGCTACGAGAGGACTCGAACCGATTCTCCTAATCTCAACCCGAACGACCGGAGATTGAGGACCAAGCGATCCAGAAGCCCTACCCATTCCTCGTTGATGATAACTTTGATGACCATAATACCTCTCAAATTCTAGAATAATGCGAGAAAACATGAAAACGAAATGTCGGTGCTAGAATTATGAGGTAATGAGGCATTTTAATTAATAAAATTATCAACTAGTGATAATAAAGTAGTTAAGTAATTTACGGCTAATTACTTAAGCATAAGTAAAGAAAATTCATAAGTAATTTTGTAAAACCCTAAAATTAGTGGTTTTTGGCTTAAAATTAGTAAGAACATATTTAGTAATTAATTGGAGAATTTTGTAAAAAATAAGTAAGTTTAGGTATTTTTAAGCCTAAATACAAGAATGGACCAATTAGGTGATTTTGAGAAATTTTTGGAAAAATGGAATAAATAAATAAATAAATAATTAAATAAATGTAAAATAAATACAAAAAAAAAAAGGGCAGCCGAAAATTGAGAAAGAAAAAAGGGATAAGGATAAAATTTTAATATCATGATATTTTTTGTAAAGTTGTATTATTATATAATATAGTGAATAGTAATGGAATAAATAGGAAACGGATCCTATCTAGAGAACCAGGAATAGGAATTCCAAAGTCAAGGTAAAATATTGATCAGTGAGTTTTTATCTTCAAGTGACCTCTTCTGGAAGTTAATTCCGAGGTCGGTAGCGCATTTACGTAATAAGACGAAATAGGGAAAAATGCAGATAGTCACATTTTGGATCTGAAGAAAATAAATTATAACTCAACATCTGGAGATGAGTTTATGATTATATGGACATATTTGGAATCAGTGAATTTTGTCCAGAGGTTGATGATTCCGAAAACGATTTTCGAATCGGACGCGCCGGACACGTTTTTCGAGAAAACTTCAAGCTGATCGTTGGAACCCCGTAAGGGACTGGAATCTAAGTTAAATTAGATATTATTGATGAGGAAGAGAAGATCTTCAAAGTTATAAATTCAGAATTTAGAGACTACGCGAAAACGGACACCGATCGGGGAAATTCTATCGGACCGGGCATAAAGTAAGCTTAAGTCACCATTCTTGGACCAATGGTTTGATGCCACATCACCTTCCTTATGTCGACCAAGGCAGCCATGGACAAGAATTAACCACCATTTTGTCTTGAATTTACATGGTTGAAAAGAAAGGAAAAATTACAAAACTTGGAAAGTGAAAATTACCAAAGTAGCCCAATTTTTGCCTATATAAAGGCATGAACTCTTCATTCATTCTTCACACCTCCTCTTCTCTCTACCTTGGCCGAAACTTAGAGTGAGAAGCTCTGCAAAAGTTTTGCCTTAGCTCGAAAGTAAGTTCTTCCGTCCTTAGCTTTTAGTTTCCGTAGTTCTTTCGGTAGTTATAGTAGAACCGTTGTTTTGATCTAGGAAGTTTTTAATTTGTTCCTATGCTTGTTTTTATGCCTTATTGCATTGAAAGATGCCCGACGAGGTAAAAACATAGTGGGGATAATTTTGAAATGGAATACGGTCAAAGTAACGAAGTTCGCGAAATTCCGCCAAATTAGGGGTAGAAGGGCAAAATGGTAATTTTTACCTAAAATGCCGATTATGATTGCAAATCACTAATAAAAGTGATATTACTCGATAGGGCATCGAAACTTTGATTTGCCGCGTTACGCCGCCCGACGTGCCGGTGAACATTTCACGTTTTTCCGTAAAAGTACGTTTTTCCGCGGAAGTACCTAACGTCGTCAACGAAGGTACGGACGCGTCCGTAACACTAATCTTGTACATCTTAAATACTTATATGTCAATGATATGTTCGTAGACCGTTATACGTAGTTATACGGGTTATAGTTTTGGTAACACCGTTTTGTTTTCCTAGCGGCGAGGACACGAGTAATTATCGTGGGCGGTGAATAGTGCAGTCGTTATTGTTTACCTTATGGGGCTTTACATATTGCTTTGTGCTTATGTTTGTCGGCATAATGATCATGCATCGTTTGTATGCTTATGATATCGTGGTATTAGCTCTAGAAATATCTCGTTGTCCGTATATTGTATTGTTTGGGTATGAGGTTAACCGTTACCCGAGATTCAATATGGTGAATTGAATCTCACTGTAGCTTCGTGGTCGGGAGGACCACGGTTCGGGGATCGAGGCAAGTGCCGGAATAGACGTGCAGCGGAAGACTATTTCTATCTTATCGTTTTCTGTTATTCTGTTATTCTGTCATTCCGCTATTTCATTTCTAAAACTTTAGGACTATTGTAATCTATACAATATTACACAATGGTTGATGTTTTGGCTACGAACTGATTTCTCTTTCGCTCTATTGCTCGACTCTGATTGAAAAAAAAAATTATACGTTTCAAATTGGGATGTTACACCCTGGAGAAGAAGCCGTATCTGATACGTCTTCATCAAGATGCACAGCATTAAAGTCTGGGAAATCCTTAGGTAACTGTGACTCTTGATCGTGTTGCGGTAGGTTTTCAGGTAATTGCCTGACGGGCAATTGACTGCTGCTTCTTGTATTCACCATCGTTGGTCATGGGGATTAAAGTTTTTAGGTCCCCACGGTTGACGCCAATGTTCTGTATAAGAACACATATGTCTAGCCCGATGGACTAGTGTATTGATATAGGATCTGAATAACTCTCCAAGATATATATGAGGAAGATATCACAGAGAATGATGGATCACTGTGCACATATAAGGCTTTCGCCTAAAGGGGGTGGTGTATATGCACAGTGATGACAGAATAGTAAATGAGAATGATTGAATGTGTGTACCTTTTAGGTTTACCTCCTATTTATAGAGATTACCTTAGGATTTGGATTCTTGGGCCCTATACGCCTCATAGCTATGATATTGCGCCGCCACACCTGCATATTCCTTGATTGTAGCCTTCATTCCAGGGTAGTTTGATTCTCCCTTCATTATGGGCGGATTCTGATGTAGATTGCCCCTTGTTAGGCCACATCGCAAATGGGCCCTGTATAAGTCCGTAACAAAAGTATTTATGTTTATATTTTTTAAACTAATGAGGCTCATTTATAAACTGATATATAATATAATAATACATATAAGTATTTGAGAGATCATATAGCATATTTTATAATTAAGTAATTTATTTAGTTTCATTAATCTCCTCAAATTAAAAAAAAAATCGGTGTTATATTAAGTACCGGAGGTATTATTAATTATAACGATCTACACAATTTCCCCCCTAATTAATCTGGGTGTTGTTGATAAAAATGCATATAAAAATTTAAAGACCAAATTAAATTTTAAATTCAAGTCTACTATGAAGTTGTTTATAACAAAGTTTTTATAGAATTTAAAGAGAAAACAAAATTGAGTGAAAAAAATGGTCTCATGCTCGCACTACTTCTTATTCAATTTGATTATTTTACTCTCTCTGAACTTTATGAATATTCCCTATGATTGATAGTATACGTAGGAGCAAAACATACGATAATTTGATTATTTCCAATATATTGCAATGTACTCAAAATTAATATAATGATAAAGGAAAGTAAGAAAAGATAAATTCGTCACTCAAAAACTATGAAAGAAACCTTTTTCACAAAAACAATTATGAGAAAACTCCCTTCTTTTTCAAGGTTTACTACTCTTAGATTATATTAAGAGAATATTTCTCTACATTTTTTTCAGGAATTCTCTCGATTTTGTGTTTTGGAGAGATTTCTTTTTGGAATTTTCGGAGAGAAAATTCTATCATTTTTAGGTGAGAATGCATTTCTTATGAAATTAAAACAGAGAGAAAGCTTTCGTCGATTTTCTACTGCACTATTATGGAGGTTTTCCTAAAATATATTTTCTCATAAAAAAATTTGTCAGAATTCTAAACAAATATTTTTTATAACTAAACAAATATTGTGAAAAACACTTTCTCACAATCATTTATGTAAGAATATGCATGAAGAATTTGGTCACCATTCTCATGGATTTTTGCTTGAAAAAGTATTTCTCTTGAAAAGAAAAACCAATTTCCCTTGATATGGTATTTCTTCACACACACAGAAAAAACAGTGTTAGTTCTCATGTTTTAGATGTTTTGATGATAACAATTATATAATGTAAATAAGTTAATAGATTCAAGGTTAAATCATGGTTTATATAGTTAACTTGAATCTATATTGGTTAGAAAGTTTTGCCTTTGGATGCTTTGAGTCATGTGTTATTATTTAAAAGAAAAATGTTTTTGATCTCATGTGCCTCGAGTTGAAACGTTTTCAACTTGGAGTTAATAAGTTAAATTTTTACATGCCTCGAGTTAAATCCGTGGTTGCTTCAAGTTAAACGATGGAAATGTTTTAAATAAACTTTGTTAACTCCAGTCAAATGTTTTTATGCCTCGAGTTATCTATTTGATGTTAAGTTTTTGGACCAATTGTTTTTAACTCTTGATATCAAGTTAATGACTCAAGTCATTAACTCAAGCCATTCACTTATTGGCTCAAGTTAAGTGATTTCTCCTTATACTTATCGGCTTTGACTTTCACCCATATCAAGTTAACTTTCAAATAAATATCAAGTCAACTTCTTATATCAAGTTAACTTTCAAGTGAATATCAAGTTAACTTCTTATTTCATGTTAACTTTTGCTATTAAACTTAAACTTGAAGTTAAATCACTTATTGCCTCGAGTCAACAACTGAGTGTATTAAGTTAAACGTTTTCTTTTACACTTATCGGGATTGACTTCTTCAAACATCAAGTTAACTTTCAAACCCATATCAAGTTAACTTCTTATATCAAGTCAACGTTATTTTAACTTGAAGTTAAACATTGTTCTCTTCTTATATCTATCATGTTTGACTCTCAAACATCAAGTTAAATTTCAAGCCTTATCAAGTTAACTTTAGTTTAACTTGAAGTTAACACTTTCAATTTTCAAAATCACCGTCTTCGGAAATCAAAAATCATTCGGTGTGATTTCATTGCTTCTAATCATTACTCATTAATATTCTTAAATACTTTTAACCAGTTTGCTAATGAGTTTTGGATTATCATAACCCGGATTTGCAACAAATTGTTGAAAAGCAGTTTGTGTGTCAGATCGCATTAAATGCAGTTACCATATCGAGACACAATCTCAACAACCATACTTCGAACATTCAAAAGATCTTCCTGCTATTCCCATCTCGCAATAAATGCTATTTCACAACAGGCAAAATAGAAGGAATGAAAGAATATCTTGACGGTACAAATCCACCTGGATCATTAATGGCGAAAATATTAACCAAGCTTCTTTAGTCTAACGGCTATATTTTGAAGAGTCACAACGGTTAAACTTCAAGCTTCACCAACGGTCATTAATTGCAACAACTATAAATACAAGAAGCATTGAATTCTCCAACTACCGAAAACGATGTGCATTCAATTCGAATTTATTGCAATATACTGTTTCATTTAATATCTTTAGATATTTAGTGCTCTTCAGTATTTATCATTTATCTACTCAGTGAGGAGTTAAACACTATTTGATTATTTGATTTGTAAAATCTTAAGGTTGTAGAACCTTAAGTGTGGGTGTACAATTACAACTTGTAAGGGGGAGTGAGTCCTAGTGAAAGGATCATCTCGAGTACAGAGTGTGTAATTGTATCTTTGGTTATTTGGTTACAACTTGTAAAGAGGAGTAAGTCATAGTGAGAGGATTACTCAAGAGTTACAAAGTGTTTAATCAAGTTTCGAGATAGTGAAATCCCAGAGTGTTTCTGGGGACTGGACGTAGGTCAAGAGTTGGACCGAACCAGTATAATCTCTTGTGTTCATTGTTCTTCTCTCTTTCTCTATTTAAGTGTTCTTGAGCAATTAGCGAAAGAATTTTATAATCACCTATTCACCCATCCTCTAGGTGATATTCCATCTTTAAACAGATCTGTGAGGATTAAAGACTTAAACTAGGTAAAAATGACATATCAAATTGGAAAAACTAGCTAGCATTTTATATATCATGCTTACTGAGTTGATTAAACTGCTGATCACTCATACCATTTGCTAATCATAATTATGCTGAATGTGTGCTCTACCAATCTTAATTAGAAGCATTCATATTGCATAAGAGCTACTAGTAATTGTGTTATTATTTTCAACAGTTTACACGAGTCCCAAATGCCTCTTTTTTCATACAATGTACTCCCTCCGGTCCTAATTATAGGAACACATTTTGGAGTTGATTTTGGTCCTAATTATAAGAGCAAGTTTTAACTATTGTCATTTTTTTCCTATAATACCCCTATTTATACTTTCTCAATAATAATTAAAGATAATAATAATTTAATAATACACCTATATATTTTATAAAGTAAATAATGTTTGCAACTCATTAATGTTATATACACCTGAATTATACTTTTTGTTTTATAAAATAATTTTGAGCAATTTCTTTTCATATTTTTCCCATATCACCCCTACTAATACTTCTTCTACAATAATTAATTTAACAACACACTTTTATTCTATTAAGTGAGAGATTCTACTTTATTTTTTATTTTTAAATAAAATAATTTTAATATTCCTTTAAAAATATCAAAGGAGTAATAAATATATATTTTTTAAATGCTTTTCCCTAATATTTTTTAAAACAAAAGCGTGCGTGCAATACGGGACGAGAGGGAGGGAGAAGAAAACGATTTTTTTTAAGAGAGTGAGAACTTAAAGATAATATGGAAATTGGAAAACGCTATTTGAGCTAGAAAAGTAAGTTCCTCTGGACCCTCTTGTTGGAATCAGCGAACCAAACCAACGATTGAACCCACTCAAGCAATACCTACCGATTCAGCTAATTTTGCCTTGATGTAATTTTTAATTTTAACCAGGGGTATTTTTGAAAAATAATTATAATCAACTAATTTAACTTCTCTCCTTAATCTCTCCAAATTATGGTAAATAGTTCTTATAATTAGGACCGGAGAGAGTAATTTTTAAATTATTAAAAAATAATGCTATACATACCAACGTTATGAAACCTGCATGCACATATTCATCAGTAAACTAGGTAGTTTCTAGCGCATCTGCACATATCTCCATCAACAAAGAACCAGGCCAACCATACAAATAATATCCCTCCAGTCCTTAGTATAAGACATCTATATAATTTTATTAAATTAAGGAATTTAGTTAATATTATATTTTTTTAAAATACCATAATTATATTCCTCAATTCCCTTCATCCCTCTCTTATTTAATAATTGTTGAAAAAGTATAATAGGAGTAAATAAGGACAATATTGACAAGTATGAGAAATATATCTTGTATTCAAGATTAATATCAACTCTTCAATTAAGTTCTATATATTAAAGATTGAAGGAATTATATCAATGGATATGTTTGAACTAAAAGAAAAAATTATATCTTCAACTCATCAAACAAAGAGTCATATATGGTGAAAATAGACATAAAATACCATAAACAATCATATATGGGAGGTTTTTGTAATTTAGGTAAAATAGATGGGTAGTTATTATATTTCACTCTTGATTTTAAATAAGCAAAGAATGATGGAGATTTGTTTTGTTGTTGTTGTTTTTTTGGGGGGGGGGATGGGAACTAAGTGTCCCTCCCCTTAAACAATTTACTATGTCTAATTCAATTTGTTGAAGGCATCTGTTTGAAAGTCATTTTCAGTAAATAGATAGTTATGGAATCACAACTAAAGATGTGAATGTTCAAATGAAGAGTTTGATGGAAAACGTTTATTAGTCAAATTGATGACTGGTTATAATAAACCCAAATTGTTTGATAATTAAAATAATGAGAAGAGAAAAATATGATTCTCGTTCTTGAGTTTTCAATGTATAAATGAAAATTTTATTTATACCTAAACGCATGATGCACTTGTATGTCGTACTAATACCTTGATTGGATTAAACTCCAACTGAAAACTGTTTTATTGGTAACTTGGATGAGAGTTGGTTGTGGCACAAGCGTTTAGCTCATGTCAATATGTTTCAACTTAATAAGTTGCTAAAAAAGGATTTGGTTATTTGTTTACCAAAACTTTGTTTTAAAAATGACATAATTTATGACGCTTGTCAAAGAGGTAAACAAACCAAATCATCTTTCAAATCTAATAGTGAAATTTCAACTAATAGACCTCTCTAAATACTTCATATGGATTTGGTTGGATCATCTAGAGTGAAAAGCTTTGGTGGAAATCTTTACACTTTGGTCATAGTTGATGATTTCTCTAGATTTGCATGAAATATATTTTTATCTTCTGAAAATGGAACATTTGATCAGTTTGTTACCTTTGCCAAGAAGGTCCAAAACGAGAAAGGTTTCTCTATTGTAGGAATCTATATTGATCATGGTGGTGAGTTCAAAAATCATGCTTTTGGAGAATTTTCTAATGATATGGGAATTGATCACAATTTCTCAGCCCCAAGGACTCCTCAACAAAATGGTGTTGTAGAGAGAGAATCAAGACCTCACCGAGATGGCAAGGTCAATATTGAACGATAACCAAACCTCCCAAGTGTTTTGGGCTGATGCCATGAGTACCGCTTGCTACATCTCAAATCGGGCATACCTCCGAAAGAGGCTTGATAAGACTGCCTATGAGCTATACAAAGGAAGAAAGCCCAACCTTGCACACTTGCACATTTTCGGCTGCAAATGTTTTGTGCACAATAATGGTAAGGAGAACTTAGGAAAGTTTCATCCAAAGTCAAATGAAGGTATATTTCTTAGCTATTTTAATAGGAGTAAGGCTTATCGAATATTTAATAATCGTACTCGTGTTGTAGAAGAGTCAATGCATGTTGTATTCTGCATAGCCAAATCTGATAAATCTTTAGATGATGATGATCTTCCTATTCAAAGTCAATCTATTTCGAAAACTTCTTCTAAATTTTGGTAAATTCGGAAAAAACCTTTGCAAACAGAACATGAAGTTGAAAATAATTGTGAAAATGCTTGCGAAAACACTGATCAATCTCAACCTAGATCATGGAGATACAGTAGGAGTCATCCTCTGGATCAAGTGATAGGTGATGTAAAACCAGAAAAAGAACTTTGAATGAAGTTACTTTCTCTGCTTTCATTTCAGAGATTGAACCCTCTAAGATTGACAAAGCCCCTTCAGACAATTATTAGGTTATAGCAATGCAAGAGGAATTACATCAGTTTGAAAGAAATCAAGTTTGGGACTTAGTACCTAGGCCTAAAGACATCCGGTTATTGGCTCTAAATGGGTATTTAAGAAAAAACGTGATGAATCTGCAATCTTTGTCCGAAATAAGGCAAGATTGGTTGCAAAAGCTATAATCAAGAAGAAGGAATTGATTATGAAGAAACTTATGCTCCAGTGGCAAGATTGGAAGCTATAAGAGTTCTTCTAGCCTTTACATGTATTAAGGGATTCAAGTTTTATCAAATGGATGTGAAATCTGCATTTTTAAATGGTTTCATCCAAGAGGAAGTTTATGTTGAACAACCTCCTTGTTTTGAGAATAATCATCATCCAGATCATGTCTTTCATTTAAAGAAAGCTTTATATGGTCTTAAGCAAGCTCCTATAACTTGGTGTGAGAGACCTAGCAAATTCCTTCTTGATCAAGGATTTGTTAGAGGAAAAGTAGATACAACTCTCTTCATAAAATGCAACAAGAGTAATGATTTGTTAATTGTTCAAATATATGTTGATGATATTATATTTGGTTCTACTAATGATGTTTTGTGTGAAGAATTTTCTAAGACAATGCAGGGAGAGTTTGAGATGTCTATGATGGGAGAGTTGAACTACTTCCTTGGTCTGCAAATCAAGCAAAAGAAGAATGACATCTTCATATCTCAGACCAAATATCTCAAAGATCTCTTGAAGAAGTATGGGAGGAACCAATGCAATGGAGCGATACTCCAATGAGTTCAACCACTTCTTTGGATGCTGATGAGGATAGCAAACTCTTCAACATTACAAGATATAAAGGAATTATTGGATCATTGCTCTATCTGACTGCAAGTCGGCCAGATATCCAATTCAGTGTGGGGATATGTTCAAGATATCAATCTTCCCCAAAGGAGTCTCATGCTGAACATGTGAAGAGGATATTCAGATATCTTGCAAACACATAAACTCTTGGATTATAGTTTCCCAAAGGTCAAGCTAAATATCTTGTGGCATATTCAGATTCGGACCATGCTGGATATAAGACTAACCGGAAGAGTACAAGTGGCCAATGTGAATTCCTTGGTGGTTCCCTTATGTCTTAGTTTAGCAAGAAGCAAACCACGATCTCTTTATCATCAAGCAACAACTTCAAGATTTGGGAATCCATTTCAAGGTGATACCAATTATGTGTGACAATACTAGCACAATAAGCTTGGCGAAGAACCCTATTCAACATACAAGAACCAAGCACATTGATTTTAGACATCACTTCATCAGAGACCATGTTCAAAAGAAGGATGTCAAAGTGTTGTTCATCCCTACTCATCTTCAACTTGCTGATATCTTCACAAAGCCATTAGTAAAGGAGCAATTTACATTCATTAGAAGAGAATTGGGAATGGTAAATCCCATTGAGTTGTAAGTAATCTCTATTTAATGTTAGTTATGTTTTGATGATCAATAGATGCTAACTTAAGCATCAGAGTATCCAGTTGTAACTTATGCCGAAAATCTGATATATCTGTCAAAGTTGTTGATGTTTGCTGTCAAAAGGAGTAAACTCGAGCTTTAGGATATGAAACTCGAGTCCACTGAAGGCAGAGATCGTAAACTCTAAGTTTTGGAGATAAACAAACTCGAGCCTACAGGTGGTACACTTGAGTGTCTTTCAGATAGAGAGCAACCTTGCTTGCATTAAGAAAATGGAACTTGAGCCAAATAATAGCAACCTAAAGTCAAGTCAAGATAAAGAGCAAAGACAACTTTTTAACTAGAGTTAACAAGTTGCTCACTCGAGTCAACAGAAAATATCAAGTGTTTTCAAATGCACACTTGAGGTCCAAGTTAGTACAGGTTTATGTAAACTCGAGCTTGTTTTGATAAACTCGAGCAAGTAACTCAAGTCTGAAAGTGAAAACTCAAGTTGATAGCTTTCTATATATACTATATCTTGACTGTTGCTCTTCTATTCACTCTTCCTTCTAGTCTAGACCTAATTCTCTGTGAAAACTTCTCATCTCCCTCGACTTAACTTGAGCTTTCTCTCCGAAAAATGCCTCCTAAACGTTCCACCAAGATCCAGGACATTGATTTCGACTATGAAGGGACTCAATCTATATCTTCACCTTCCTTGAAAAGACCTAGGAGAGAGAAACACACTCTTGAAGATTTCAACCAAACGTTGTCTCCGATGAGCCTTCACCCAAGGCCAAACCTAAGAAGGTTGTGATTCAGGAACCCCCTGAGGTTCTAAAGAGGAAGCCAATCAACCCTAAAGCTGCAACTCGCAAAGATAAGGATCCAGCTCGTAAGGTTGCTAAGCCTAAGAAGAAGAAGAGTACTATTGCACTCGGATTTTAGAGGTTCAGCTAAGGATCAAGGTCCTTCTGCATCTAGACCTCGAGAACAATCCAGTTCTAAGGTATTCAAAGAAATTCCTGCTCTTCAAGATATCTACAATTATTCATCCCTTCCCAGTCATTTTTGCAATCAACCTATTCTGTTTCATAATGCTGATGCCAAAATGTTTAAGGAACAATATTCTCATAAAACCATTTGCCCTGTAGTTTCTGTTGATCTTGCTAAGCTTAAGGAAGATTGTAATCTCGATCTTTCTCCTTGGCTTAAGCAATTCAAAAATCTTATTTCCATTCGTGCTTCTTATAGCCCTAGTATAGTCAAAGCTTTCTATTACAATATGCAATGGGATATTCATTTGGATAGTAAGGGTAACCTCTTAGAGGAAAGGATTGTCACTCATGTTAGGGGTGAAAAGATAGTCTTATCTCTTGCCTATATCAATTATATCTTACAAATTTCCAATCCTTCTCCTGTCACTGTTTTAAAATATAAGAAAAATCTTTGAAATTCTAAGACCTAATGAGCCTATACCTGATGGGTCATTCAATGATCTATCTTTTTTCCCTGTTGTCATGCCTCTATGTATAGAGCTATATGGTACATTTATACCAGAAACCTCATGCAGAAAGGTGGAACTTTTACACATTTTGCAAAAAGGGATTATCCCATTTTTGCATCTATTATAGATAAGGTGCCCCACAATATTGGGCACTGAGTCTTTCAGGAGATGGCTAAGTTTAAATTTTCTTCAAGAAAATCTTCAACCATCCCTTTTCCCAATATGGTTTCCATCATTCTCTTTCAAGACAAAATTTGGTATATAGCCTCGCTTGAGCAACCAGTGAAGACCCTTGTGTTTGGCAAACACCATTTAAACTTGATGAGGATCAACTTTGAAGAAGGATTAGGCCAATCAAGGGGTCCTTCAAGATCAAGAGCTTCTCAGCCTCACTCTAGGGTTCATGAAGCTCAGTCTGCTCCACCTTCTGATTTGGATACTCGTATCAAGGAAATTGTGGATAAGGCCATATCTGATCTAACTGATAGGATTGAATCTGAAGTTGGGAGAATAGTATCTGAGGTGACCAAGGGTCACAATACCTTAGTGGATGCTCAGGATGAGATGGTCGAGAAGGTTGAGAATCTTAATGGTCATTTTGAAGATCAGGCAACTAACATATCTACTTTTTGTTGGTTATGATTAGTTTTGATGATGTCTTATATAGATGCCATTCTTGAGAGAAAAAAGGTTTCATACTACATTGATCTTCTACTTGGACTAATTCTTATATTTAATGTAGTGTAAAGTTTAATAATGAAGAATGATCAAGAAAGGAGACTCATAAAAGAAGAACTTGCACTATATGTGATATTGGAAGTCTCCATGATCAAACAGAAGTTGGACTGAAGCTTCATCATATTTGAGCTACAATGGACTACACATGAATAAGTGCTGATATAGAAAGCCGACACAAGATATTCGGAAGAAGTTCAGAATAGGATCAGGGTTCGGATATTGAAGAAGGTAGAAGATGAGAGAATAATGAGCCCAAGTTAAATGATAAAGAACGATCAAGTTGGGAGATGGAAAAAGGAAGAACTTGTTGAATGGAATGAAGATATCATTATTCAAGTTCTTATATTGATGCTAGAAGCCTCCAAGATCATATGGAAGTTGGATTGGCTCAATTCAGAGTTAAAGTCAGCAAATATGAGGTTCTGGATGAGCAAACTCGAGCCTCCAAGTATTAAACTCAAGTTTACTATCTTGCTGGAGTAATTTGCTTATCTGATTTGAGCAAACTCGAGCTTAGCACTCCAAACTCGAGCCTATAAGTGTCTTCAACAGCTTTGGTGTTTCTGGACTAGGCAAACTCGAGCTTAGCACTCCAAACTCGAGTTTACAACGGTGATCAACTCTGTTTCACGTTCAGCACAGGCAATGTCTGGTAATTTGATGATATCTTCCAAACCGGAGATCCGATTAAGGTGAAACTAGTGGCATATGAAACTAGACTCCCAATGCGTCATTTTGATATAAAATTAAAGCCCAAAGGATTTCATATCAAGGAGTTATGAATTGTGGAAATTGATAGAGAAATCCACGCCATACAGAAAACCAAGCCTCAATGGTTTGCGTTTATCTCACAAACTAAAACTCCGATGGAGCTGAAATCGGTGGCATATGAAAGTAGACTCACAGAAATTTCCATCAAGTGTTGAATGGACAAAAATGGAGTTCAGACCAGGGAGATATGGCCTTCGAAAGTTGACACAGTTGCAAGCTCAGCTTACAAGTAGGAAACTCGAGCTTACAAGTAGCAAACTCGAGTTTACGGGTTATAGAGAGGAAATGCTGATTTTAAAGAAGTCCAAACTCAAGCTTGAAGTTACAAGCTCGAGCTCGAGAGTTCCAGAGAAGAAATGAACTTTTGGAAAAAGCCAAACTCAAGCCTATAAGTGAACAAACTCGAGTTTAGCTCGGACGAGAGCAAGCGAGTCCCGATGAACACCCAAACTCGAGTCTATAAGTTATAAGCTCGAGCTTGAGACTTCCGAGAGGCAAAAATCCAAGTTCAAAAGAAGACCAAACTTGAGCTTACCTATGTAAACTCGAGCTTGGAACTCCAGAACAGATCTACACATCTGATTCAGAAAAATCACCATGACTGAAACATCATATCTCATCAAGAACACCCAGATGATTACTCAAACAACTTATACTACTCCTTAACATCATTTATATCATTTTTGTATAAGTTTCAGGTGATTAAAGTTTGAGATTACATCAAACTTGATGAAACCAAAATCTGTCATAAGCTTGAAGATGAAGGTTCTTGCAGATTTTCGAAAGCTTGACAAAAGAAGGCGTAATTGAACGAGAAAACTGAAGAAGCAATGTTTAATGCTGAACGGTAATGTTCTTCAATGGATTCAAATGTTCAATATCCTTAACAACATATTTGAGAAGATTTGAATTTGCTTTAAAGTCAAATAAAGCAACTCCATGAGCCACTTGTATTATTTTAAAATATCTTCACAAACAAACCAAGAGGAGGACAGCCTGGAAAGAAGACCAACCATTCTTCAATACAGACAAGGCTTCCACTAACCAAAGCTGTACATCATCATGTTTCAAACAAGACCACATAGGACACATTCTTGAAGAGCCAAAATTCAAATATTCAAATCAGTAAATGTTCCCAACAGCTATATTCAATAGTTATGGTCATAACAGCTAGATTTTCGAACTGATTCAAGTCTCAACGGATCTGTAACGTTCACAAACTTCAACTAGCATAAATAGTTGAAGACTTGAAGACTCCACACAGAAACACAGAGTACACAGAGCAGAAAAACGCAAAGACACAAGCTGACATCTTCAAGATGCTAATACTCTGATTTTCATATCATTTACTCTCTGTTCTTAATGTTTACATAGTTTATCATAGAGAGTGAGATGACTTGTAATTGTGCTTCGAGTGCTTATCCATCTACTTACGAGAGAGAGAAGAGTTATTGTAAACATCCTATCATTCTATTCGTGAGATACTCAAGATTGGGTAATCTTGAGTGGGAAACACATTGTGTTGATTACGGCTTGTAAGGGGGAGTGAATCCTAGTGAGAGGATTACTTCGAGTACAGAGTGTGTAATCAAGCAAGTGTATTGATTACAGTTTGTAAGGGGAGTGAATCCTAGAGAGAGGATTACTTCAAGTACAGAACGTGTAATCAAGTTACAAGAAGATAGTGGATTGAAAATCTCAAGCGGAGCTTGGGGACTGGACGTAGGTCAAGGATTGGGCCGAACCAGTATAAATCACAGTTTGCATATTCTCTTCCCTTAACTCTTACATTCCAGCATATAAGTTTGAATGACTGATTATTGCTTTACAAATTATTACTGTCATACAAACTACTTTCAGTAAATTGTGAAAAGATTTTCAAGTCACCAAAAGTTTTATCATACACCCAATTCACCCCCCCTCTTGGGTGATAGCCAGGTCTTTCACTTTTCATGTTGTGCTGCTATCTCTTAATGATAAAGTAGACAAGATCCTAAAGAATCAGTCTCATGATGCTACTGCTGGTCCCAGTCATAGTGGTCCTTATCCTGATCTTGACACTTCCTCACCTACCCCTACTGGCCTAAGTTTTAGCATACCCATGTCTAAACCTTCCCCAATCTTTTCTACACCCATGCCTTCCTCACCTACTTTCACTTTCACTACTCTTATCATTTTCACTACCCCTGTTGTTGCTACTACTCCAGCTAGTTCCCTTGTTCCTCCCTCTCACACTTCCACTGTCAAACTCTCACCTTCTTCTCCTGACTCTCCTCCACCCACACCTTTAGTTAACCCTCAACCTAAGGTTCCTACCTCAGCTCCACCACCTGCTACTTCCTCTCGTCATTCTAGTCCCCCCTCTTACATTAAACTCCTTTGTCGATGATGACAAAGGTGGAGAAGTGTAGTAAAGAGCAACTATTTGAACAACTATTTTGATATTATATTATCAGTTGTATTTGTTGTTGCCTCTGCTATTTTGTGCTTAAACTCTGATGTATTTAAATTTTGAATGAAGGAAATGAAGTGACATTCATCTTTGTTGTTCTATTTGCTTGTTCAGTTCATTTTTAAATGATCAAATTTTTGAAAATTTGACGAATAGTTTACAAGTGTTGTTGTGACACCCCTACTTTTGTAAATAATGTACTTGTACGAACTCATGGAATAATGAGAAGCTTTTGATTACGGTTAAATTATTATTTTACGTAATATTTTATAATTATGATTATTTTAAGAAATGCGCGAGACCATTAGGGGATAGGATATTAAACCTTGGATAGGCCAAAACTTTTGCCTAATAAGACCAAGGAAAAAGAGGTTATGATTGTACCCTAATTTGAAAAGGAAGTAAGCTAAACATTAAATACCATAGTGGTATAAGCCGGTACAATGAATAGGGGACAGAGAGTATTAGCAGAACACATATTCTTCCCTTGCATAGTATGTATGCGCCATTCACAGGTAGGGAGAAGAAGAGACATTGCAAAAGTCACATGCTAGAAAAGAAAAGGCAGTTGTAATCATTACCTGAGGACACGTGTCACTGCAGGGTTAAAAAGGGAAAAAAGTAAAGCAGGAAAGGTCAATTCCTTATCCTTTAAGGAGGAGGTTTCGGCCCACACAAACCAGGGGAGAAAATCAGATGATTTTATCTGTATAAAGGCCCAAACACAAAATATAGGCCCTAAGGGAAGTTTACCGGTGAAAAGGAGACCGATAATGACATATTAGGGACTTCTTTTTGGACCAAATGGAAAAAATATTGGGCCATCTTAGGGGGTATAATGGCACCACATATGAAGGAAAACTTAGGGAAAAAGATCAGAAAATTTGAAGAAAAGTGGAAAAGGGAGCACCCTTTTAACCAATGGTGCACAATAAGGACCAGTGGATAAAAGGGTGAATTGGACAAATCAAATAAAAGTCACATGGATCAGATTTTCAGGCCCAAAATGTGCCACATTAGGCCCTGGAAATATCTGGATTTTTTTGAAGAAAAAGGAAAGAGAAAACATGAAAAAAAAATAGGGTACATGCTTTTAACCACTGGATAAAAGATCGTTTCAGGTAATATAGGTAATTTGCACATGGTGAAACATAAAAAACTGATCTTGATGGGAAGAATTTCGCCACCTCACCTGCTTCTAGAATGCTCTGGATTTTCTTGGGAAGCAAGCCAGGAAACCCTAGTTCATGCTATTAACCAGTGGACAAAAGTACGAACAGGACAATTTCATGCCCCTTAATTATTTTATAAGGATAACAACCCTCCAATTCTTTGCTGCCAAGGGCACATACAAGGAGGGTAGAGGAGTGATCAGCCAAGTCCATACATCTAGAGAAAGAAGCCGAAACACCGGTTAAATCTCTGAATTCCCTGAAACTAGCTTTTGAAGTTTGAAATTTAGGAATTTCGTGCAACTGGTTAAATCATGAGGTTGTGGTCTGACTTTGATATTTTTGAGGGTAGCATTGAGTTTAAAATGATATTTTGTATGGGTTTAGGTTGAAGTTAAGATTTACGAACCCGAAAACACCGAAAATCGAAAGAAACAACTTACTGCCAACTTCAGGAATTCTGGACAGCAAAGCTTAATCGGTATTTTTAAAATAGTAAATAAAGTCCATATGCCTTAAAATTTTATAGGATTCAATTATACTTCCTGAGCTCCATTAGGATATAAAATTTGGTACCTTTTCGGTTGACCTACTAGGAGAAATAATTTTTTGAAAACTTCTCAGGAAGCTGAGATACTTTTCTGACCAGCGAGTGAAGTTTGGGCTTTCTGATTAAATATGAACCATTTTGTACTCTAAGAGTATTTTTACCATAAACTATACATCCTAAGGGTTGAATAGCCACTAATTTCGTGTCAATTGGGTTTTCGTGGAATTAATTAAAAATGTTTGAAGTTGAACATAGATTTCTGGAATATTGGAGATATGGTTCGGATTTCTTAAGAGAAAAAGGGAATTTATGAAAATACTAAAAACAAGGTGTATTGATGTTGTCTAGGGAAAAAACACATCCAGAAAGGCTTTCGAACATCGTAAGGTTTTAAATCTTTGAACAGCCAATAGGTAGTAACTGTTTATTCATGTACTTTATATGTTACTGTTGTATGATTGTTTACCATACTTGTATTTGCCAAGTATGCATACAGAACAATTGGGGTTTGAGTCCCTGACTATTGTATTGTTCCTAGCGCTGAGGATTTTTTTAGGGCTGGCCTTGTTAGTCGGCTCGACAGCTTTGTGATTCTGGGGCTGGCCTAGTTCAGGCGGCTTAACGGCTTGTGATTCCGAGGCTTGCCTTGGTAAGGCAGCTCAACGGATTGTGGTATATGATATTGTGTTGTGGTTTTGAATGCATATCTGGTATGTTTGCCATGTGACAGATATTTCATGATTATGGTTGCATTCATACACTGCATACATATAGTACTTGAGTTTAGCAGTTACTCTGGGTTTCATTTTTGAGCTCCAGACCATTCTATAGACACAGGTGAAAAACCCTGAGCTGTTCAAAAGTTGAAAGATAAGGACATACAGCGAAGGATTGAAGAAATAGGGAATGCTCTATCTCGTTTTGTATATTTATTATGGGATGACTGTATGAGTTTAATTACTGTCCAATATTTTATTTTGGATGGTTGTACCCTTAACCCTACGGGAACTATTCACTTTTGGTTTTCACACTTTGACCAGTATATAGTAATTGTCCAAACCGATCATATGCTTGGCCGCGCACACTCTGATATATGTTTAAAAGGATTAAGTAATAATGGAAAGGTAATGAATAAAAGGAATCCCTCTAACCCGCCACCCGAAAGGGCGAGGCCGGTAGGGGGTGTAACATTTTGGTATTAGAGCATGGTTTGGACGATACTGGTAAAAGGATATGGTTAAGGGTACTGATATAATATTAGGAAAATGAAGGAAAAAGGACATATACCCTAAGGAAAAGGGTTAAGCTTCGAGGAGTTAAAACTCCACAGCTGGATGAGACAAAGACCTTGAATGTGGGTTCTCATTGCGACTTTAAGACCTTTGATATGGAAATCAAGGTCTGAATTGAATTCCCTAAACGAAATTGAAAATAAGAGTAACTTAAGAATACGGAAGGAAGGCATTTTAGTAAGAGGAGACCAACCGTTGTATCATGAAATGGAATAGTAGAGATATACCTCGAGGAGTAAGGTTCAATCTCCGAAAGTTGAGACTTTGGGGGATAGCTGAGGGAGCACAGAATGTGTAAATGAAGCAAATCACCAAGACGGGGGGGTGAATTGGGGGTTTCAAAAATTCTTTTGCAGACACCCAAAACCAAATAGTAAAACAGAGGAGGAGTAAAGAAGAATGACATAGCGAGATTTATACTAGTTCGGTCTCAACTCTTAACCTACGTCCAGTCCCCAGACACTTTGGGATTTTCACTAACTCACAAAATCAGTTACACACTCTGCGCTCGAAAGTTATCCTCTCACTAGGATACACTCCCCCTTACAAGTTGTAAACTAATAAACCCAATCTCTAAGTCCCACGACTTGAGATTCTTACAATAAATGATATTCAATGATATACTCTCTAAAAGAGTAGATAGAATAAGCACTGAAGTACAATGTATCAAAAGATACTTTACAAGTAGGTGAAAACACTAAATGCAGATGAACATTTGATTACTTTTCGTTTTCTGTAAGTTGGTTGTTGTAGAGACTTGAAAGCTTCACTTATATATGAAGGAAGCATTAAATGACCGTTGGAATGATTAATGTAACCGTTGGAGACATTAATCTAGATGTTTTTGGTTGACTTCCTTTGAAATAAATCCGTTGGAAGAAGATGTTTCCATAGGAGGAAAGTCGACATTTAATCCTTTACAAAGTTTAGGGAATGATTTGCCAAAAGGGTGCAAGGTTTTATGAACCAGCAATAAATGAGATGACATCACTTTTTGGTTTGACCTAAATCTTCATTCTAACATGCTTTTAATCATCTGAAACTCACTAATAAACTGATTAAACATAGTTAAGAATAGTAATGAGTAATGATAAGAAGTATCTGAAGATGGAATATCACCTAGAGGGGGTGCATAGGTGATTAAAAAAATCTTTCGCTAAGACTCAAGAACTTAAAATAGAGACAGAGAGTAGAGCAATGGACACAAGAGATTATACTGGTTTGGTCCAATTTTTTGACCTACGTCCAGTCCCCAGAAACACTCTGGGATTTCCACTATCTTTCAAACATAGATACAATTACACACTCTGTACGAAGTAATCCTCTTACTCTAGGATTCGCTCCCCCTTACAAGCTGTAATTGTACACTCACACTTAAGGTTCCACGACCTTAAGATTTAACAAAGCAATAATCAAATAAGTGTTTAGAAACTCCTCACGAGTAGATAAAAGATAAACACTGAAGTACACAGAAATATCCGAAGATATTAGAAAAGTTAATGAAACAATAGATTGCAATAAATTCGAATTGAATGCACAGTGTTTCGGTGGGTGGAGAATTCAAAGCTTCCGGTATTTATAGTTGACATTTATGACCGTTCAGAAGCTTGATGATTTATCCGTTGAGACTTTACTAAATGTCTGTTAGACTTGAAGCATGAAAGGTCTATATAATCGCCGTCATATTATTTTTAAAATTCTTTTGTTCCTGTGATTATGACCGTTGAAAGCCCAGCAAAGAGAATGAAATAATCTTGCCCAAAACATCTTTTGGATATGCAGAGGTATGTCTGTTGGTTGAGAGTCTCGAATAGGTAAGCGCAATAAATGCTCTGACACGTCAGATTGCTTTATTCAAAATCTAAAGTTAATCCGTAATCTAATCATCTGGAACTCATTAACAAGCTGATTAAATGCAGTTAAGAACATTAAAGATAGATGATATGAAGAATTCAAAAGTATACTTAGAGATTCTCATATTGTAGATAATCTTTTTCAAAAACAGAGACATACTTGGCTGGAGTCGAAACTATCACAGGCTCAAGTCAAAGCATCGTTCAAGACATGGTGAAGATTTGAAAATACTATCTGACTCGAGGTAGATAAAACATAGGCTCGAGTCTAGGCTTAGGCTCAAGTCACTAAAAAACAAGGCTCGAGTCCATGACTGGTAATCATGCAAAAATATGGTAGAGAATTGACTCGAGGCAAAAAGGCAAGGCTCAAGTCAACCTCTAAACTTGAGGTAGGAAATCAGGCTCGAGTCTATCGTGAAGGAAAGCACTTGAAACACGATAGACAAGTCTCTAGCTCGAGGCATTAAGTGTAGGCTCGAGTCAATATTGACTTTCAAATATAACGGTCAAGATTCTGGCTAGAGTCAACGCTTACTGGCTCGAGGCAAGAGAACCATGTTTTAGAAAGCATTTCAAAAACAAAGACCTTTGGCTCGAGTCTCAGAATAACCTGACTCGAGTCTTGAGGCGATCTTCACACGAGCTTGAGTCAACATGTCAATTTGACAGAAATTGCAAAGGGATTGACTCGAGGCTGCAACATTGGCTCGAGCCAACCTGACAGCAAAAATATTTTCTGATAAAAATGCATTTTTGACTAAGTTACAAATTATTTTGCTTAGATCTTTGAACATATATTAATTCCAAAGTTAATCATCATCAAAACATAAATAGGGAACTAACAGTATCTAAATCATTCATGAAGATTTTGCAAATTCGAGGAAAGTGATTTTCAAACTGAGCGACACAAACTCGAGTTTGTTCACACAAATTGGAGTTTGGAACTTTTACTCGGACCAAACTTGAGTTTAGAAACACAAACTCGAGTTTGGTTCTTTCTTAAAAAGATCATCACAATTGAGCTTTGAAGAGCATTTTGAAATAGGAGCAAACTTGAGTCAATAAGTGACAAACTCGAGTTTGGGACTTTTGAAGTGAAAATATGTTTAAGTCCACAAAGCTCAAACTGAAGTTTCCAAAACCAAACTAGAGTTTTCAAAAGTTCAAAATAGGTAGGATATCTCTATATACCACAAACTAGAGTTTGCTAACTCAAACTCGAGTTTGTTTAAAAGATGAAAAATATTGAAAGCTCTCTATCAAGAGCAAACTAGAGTTTGCAAATCCAAACTTGAGTTTGCTTAAAAATAGGAAAACTTTGAAAACTCTTTGTCTAACACAAACTCGAGTTTGCTTTAACTTGAAAAACTTAGAGCACTCTCTGTTTGATTCAAACTCGAGTTTGCAAATCCAAACTCGAGTTTGTCTAAGTTTAAAGAACTTGAGCAACTCTTTGTCAAGTCCAAACTTGAGTTTGACAACTTCAAAGTCAAGTTTGCCTTTGACAGTAAGTTTTTCAACTTAACAAAGACAAACTTCAATTTGAGTTTACAATTGTCAGTTATCATCAAAACACATAGAGAACTAACATTCTCCCCCTTTTTGTAAACCAAAAGATCAAAAAAATTAAGTGATTTGAGAATTTTAAGAAGTGAAGGTAAACTTTTCAAAAAGATAGCCAATATGAGCACAAAGCATTGCATATACGAAATACATGAATATCAGAGTTAAAACAACAGAAGCAACAGAAATTGATCTCAAACATATTCATTCATTCATGAACATAAGTTACATCAGATTAAGATTTAAGTACACCAACAATGGTTAGACAATATGTTCAAAATATGCTCAAAAACAAGATAAAAGAAGCAACGCTCGACTATAGTAAGCTACTTGTTTTTTCCTATGATCTTGATGTTTGGGAAAAAGAATTTGAGTCTAGTTTCAAATGCCACCTGTTTCATCTCAATTGGATGTGTATTTTGTGAGATACACCTAAAATACCGAAGCGGTGTCAAATGTATAGTGTGCATTCATGAGGAAATTTCTAAAATTCATATATCTCTCATCGAAACTCCTTTTGGGTTGAATTTGGTGTCAAAATGACGCATTAGGAGTCTAGTTTCTTACGAAATTAGTTTCACCTCAATCAGATTTCTGATTTGAGAGATATGATTGAATTACTGAACTTTGCTCATGTTAAAACGTAGAACAGAGTCGAACAGAGTGGCTGGAACACGATCATTCTCGAGCAACTTAGTGGATGCTCGAGCATGGTGCTTGAGTAAGCAAATCAGTGCTCGAGTAAGTTGAAGACGATGCTCGAGTAATGCCATTTTATGCTCGAGCATGATGGAAAATTGTAGCAAAAATGTTGTAGCTAACTACTATTCATCATGAAGCTTGAACTTGCTTATTTTAACTCCGAATTGAGCCATATCAACGTCCATGTTATCATAAAAACTTGAATATAGATATTCTCATAATATTTGACAAGTTCTTATTTCTTCAATCTCCTCTGTTGATTATTCTCAATAATTCAACTTGGACTAATCTATAATAGTTAAGCAATGTAGGAGATAAATATATCATACAAGCTTTTTGCTCTTAATATTTGGTAAGTATATTTGACATCATCAAAACTAATCATATACAACACTTAGGATATCCGAAGTGACATGTGGAGAAGTTGGAATCGTAAAAGGTTAAGTTATGAAGATGTGGTCTCAATAGGCGCTTCAAGAGCAGGAGTACCCATGTGATCTTTGAATAGGGCTTCAAATAAATCCAATCTCTGCTAATAACTTATCAGAATGATGCCAACCTTAAAATCATCCTGTTTTGAGCCTCTTTCTGCTCAAATAGAACCTTGAAGTTCTTATCACCTATGTCACACAACTACCTCATCTTATAATCCACAAAAGTGATGAACTTGACATTATTGGTGGCAATCTTTGTGTGAAAATTTTAAAGCTCCTTTCTTAGATATCTCTAGATAAATGAACAAAAGAATGTCCCTCATCTATGTTAATTCTCGGAGTTTTGATGATAACAAGACTTAGATGATTAAAGCTTTATATTTAAAATGGTTAAGGCTTTGAAATCAGTAAATATTGCTATGTTAAGAGTATTACTCGAGTAAATCTTTAAATCTACTCGAGTAATCTCAATCTGATAAATTTGTTAAGTATTTGCAAAACCCTACTCAAATAACCATGTTATGTTACTTGAGTAAGTCTTGAATCAAAGCAACGTTATGAGTTCCTTGTGGTATTACTCGAGTAACAACGTTGAGTTACTTGAGTAAGCTACTCGAGTAACCAATGTTACATGGGAAAGGATTTCTTCTGTGAATGTATTACTCGAGTAGATAGTAAGTGTTACTCGAGTAACCTACTCGAGTAAGGTAAGTATGTACTTGAGTAAGCTCTTCTCAAATTCATTCTTTGCTCTCTGTCTGATAGTTACTCGAGCAATGTTATTTTGTTACTTGAGTAATAGTTGCTAACTCCTTCACTTAGTACTTTTTTAGCAGAGAACAAGAGTTACTCGAGCAGGAATTTCAGGCCTACTCGAGTAAACATGTATTGTTACTCGAGTAAGCACGTTGCAGAGGCTATTGATTCAAAATATTGTGATGTTACTTGAGTAATATAGTGGTGTTACTCTAGTAAAGATCTTCAGCTAACAGACTCCTCCACTGTAACGTTAATCATAATCTTAATTATTCTAGGTTATTATCTATTTTTAGTTAATCTCACTCAAACTCATTTATACCATATCTAATCTTCTTATTGAGTGAATTTCAGATGATTAACGATCGTTTAAATTATGATTAGCCAAAAAGCCATCCAATGTGTCAGAAGTATTTAATGTCTTCAGAAAACTGAGCCTACAAATAGAATAAACTCTCATAGCAGAAGAATACATTCCTTTGAGGCATACCCATTCTGGCAAATGCTTTGAGTCAACTTCTGCGCACAAGTACGTCGACGGTGAACCCATTAATAAAGCAACGCTCGACTATACTCAACGAAAACTATCTGTCCCTAACGGAAGTTCGAAGAGTCACAACGGCTACATTCAAGTTCTTCACGATGGCATTAATGGAGTTATCTATAAAAACTCATCACATTCAATTCCACCAACTACTGAAACTCTGCGCAATCAATTGGACATTATTTCAATTTACTGTTTCATTCACTTCATTTAGTATCTTTAGATATTCTTGTACTTCAGTGATTATCATTTATCTACTTAGTAAGGAGTTAAACACTTATTTGATTTCCTATTTAAATCTCAAGGTTGAGGAACCTTGAGTGTGGGTGTACAATTACAACTTGTAAGGGGGAGTGAGTCCTAGTGTGAAGGGATCATCTCGAGTACAGAGTGTGTAATTGTAGCTGTGATTGTGAGATTAGTGAAATACCCAGAGCGTCTGGGAACTGGACGTAGGTCAAGGAGTTAGACCGAACCAGTATAAATTCTCTATGTCCATTTTCTCTGTCTCTGTCTCTATTTCTTTTGTTCGTCATTCAATCTGAAAAAGAATTTTGAAATCCCCTATTCCCCCCTCTAGGTGATATTCTATTTTCATTTGGTATCAGAGCTAGTATTCTCTATTGGGATTAACATCCTGAGAAAAGATCATAGAAGGAATATTGCCTGACGGTGCCTCCATTAACCAACCACCTGGTTTCAGTGGTGAATATTATTCATTCTGGAAATCAAAGTTTAGAGTGTTTGTGTTAGCCAGTAAATATGGTTTGTGGCACGTATTCGAGAATGGGGATTATGCTCCTACAAGAATAGAAGAAGGAATCCATGTTCCCAAGATTGAAGACGAGTTCGATGAGAACGATAGAAGGAAGATAAGTCTCAACAGTAAAGCCATACTGATGCTCCAAAGTGCACTAAGTCAAATGTATGCTTAGTTGCAGAAGAAGAGCAACCTGAAAACGACGAAGAGGTATATGATTCTGAACCCACCTATGATGAACTACTTTTTGAATATAATGAGTTACATTCTTAATTTGAAAAGATTGCGAAAGAACTTATTGCCTCTAAGAGGAAAATCAAATTGTTTGAAAAGCAAGTTAAAGATACTCCTCTAATTTACGAAAACGTGATTTGCAAAATATGTCCTGATCTTGTGAAGAAAAATGCTTATCTTACAAAAAACACTTGAGAAGTTTACTAAAGGTAGTGAAATGCTCAATGTAATCTTGAAAGATTAAAGATTTACAAATGATCGATCAAGCATAGGTTACAATCCTATTTTTGACAAGAAGAAAGGGAAAAAGAAAACTGGAGGAAAATCCTATTTGTAATACTTTCAGAAATCAATTCACTCTTCAAATCCTTTTGCTCATTGCAATTTTTGTAACCGTAAGGGTCAAAATACTTCATCATGTTTTCATAAGAAAGAAAGAAGAGATAAACCTGTTGGCAATTATCAGTGGGTTCCTAAAGGGACGTATGTTTTCCCTAAGGCCCGAACTAACCCAAAAGGACCCAAGAAAAGATGGGTACATAAGGCTTGACATTGTCTCAATTGCAGGTTTGTCTGAGAGCATCAAGAACCAATAAGTGGTACATTTATAGCAGATGCTCTAGAACATGAGGAAGTTAGTGGCGATGAAAGCAAAGGATGGTGGCAAAGTAACCTTTAGGGGAAACCAAAATGGAAAGATCGCTGGAATTGGTGAAATTGATGAAAAAGAAGGACCCCTAATTAAAGAAGTTTATTATGTGGAAAAACTTTGTCATGATTTCTTGAGCGTGAGCCAAAGTGCAAACAAGAACAACTGAAATCATTTTCGATTTAGAAGAATGTCTCATCATGAATAAGGATGATCATCCAATCGACAAAGGTAATCTTAAAACTTTGTTTAAGGCATCGAAAGAAGGTAACTGCTATACCTTAAACCTTCTGAAAGTCAATTTGAAAAAAAAATATCAACTTGGACGAAACTTGGTTATGGCATAAGCGTCTAGCTCATGTAAACATGTTCCAACTCATGTAAACATGTTCCAACTGGACAAGTTGGTAAGAAAAGATTTAGTTCTTGGTTGACCTAAACTACGTTTTAAAAATGACATGATTTGTGATTTCTGTCAAAGAAGTAAACAAACTAAATCATCTTTCAAAAACAAGTTTGAAATCTTGACTAATAGACCTCTCCAATTACTCCATATGGATCTAGTTGGACCGGCAAGAGTTAAGAGCCTTGGTGGTAATTTTTACACTCTAGTTATTGTCGATGGTTTCTCTCAATTTACTTGGACTATCTTCTTATCTTCCAAAGATGAAATGTTTGATCTGTTTGTCGTGTTTGCCAAGAAATTGCAAAATGAGAAAGGTGTTTGCATTTCAGGTATTTGGACTGATCATGGAGGAGAATTTGAGAATCAAGCTTTCAGGGAATTCTGTGACGCTCACAGAATAGACCATAACTTCTCAGCCCTAAGGACACCACAACAAAATGGTGTGGTTGAAAGGAAGAACAAAGTGCTCACCGAAATGGCTCGTGCAATGCTGAATGAGAACAAGACTTCACAAGTCTTCTGGGCAGACACAATGAGTATGGCCTGCTATATCTCACTATCTTCAAAAGAAGCTCAACAAGACTCCATACGAACTCTACAAAGGAAGAAAGTCGAATCTAGCTCATTTGCACGTTTTTGGATGCAAATGCTTCGTCCATAACAATAGTAAGGATAACTTGGGAAAGTTTGATCCTAAGTCTGACGAAGGTATATTCCTTGGCTATTCAAATAGGAGTAAAGGTTATAGAGCATTCAATACTCGTACTCATATTGTTGAAGAGACCATATATGTTATGTTTTGTGAATCCAAAATTGACGAACCTTTGGATGATGAGGAGGAACTTAGTTATAAAAATCAATTCTTTTCAAAAACTACCCCTACCTCTCTTGAAAACTCTAAAAACGTTATTGAAAGTGATCCTCAAAACTCTTGTGAAAATCCTCATCAATCTCAACCTAAAGCTTGAAATTTCATTAGAAATCACCCTTCGGACCAAATGATAAGAGATATGAATCAAGGTGTAAGGACCAGAAAAAGTACCTTCAATGAGGTTACATTTTTTGCCTTCATATCTGAGATTGAGCCCTCTAAGATTGACTAAGCCCTATCAGACAAAGATTGGGTTATAGTAATGCAAAAGTAATTACATCAATTTGATAGTAATCAAGTTTGGGACTTGGTACCTAGGCCTAAAGACCATCCAGTCATGGCACTAAATGGGTATTTAAGAACAAACATGATGAATTTGCAATCATTGTCAGAAACAAGGCAAGATTGGTTGCCAAAGGCTATAATCAAGAAGAAGGTATTTGATTATGAGGAAACTTATGCTCCACTGGATAGATTGGAAGCCATACGAGTACTCTTAGCCTTTGCATGTATCAAGGGATTCAAACTCTATCAAATGGATGTTAAGTGTGCTTTTCTAAACGGTTTCATTTAGGAAGAAGTGTATGTTGAACAACCTCCTGGCTTTGAAAGTGATCATCATCCAAATCATGTTTACCGTCTCAAGAAAGCCTTATATGGTCTTAAGCAAGCTCCTAGAGCTTGGTAGGAGTGGTTAAGCAAGTTTCTTCTTGATCAAGGTTTTGTCAGAGGAAAAGCATATACAACTCTCTTCATAAAGAGTAAGAAGCGTAATGAGATTTTAATTGTGCAAATATATGTGGATGATATAATATTTGATGCTACTAATGATACCTTGTGTGAGGAATTTTCCAAGAAAATAGGGTGAATTTGAAATGTCAATGATGGGAAAGCTCAATTACTTCCTCGATCTTCAAATCACACAACGCAAGAATGGGATCTTCATCTCACAGATGAAGTATCTCCGTGATTTTCTAAGGAAGTTTGGAATGGATCAAAGTAATGGAGCCGATACTCCAATGAACTCAACCACCTCTTTGGACGTCGATAAAAAGGGCAAAGACTTCAACATAACCAAGTATAGAGGAATGATCGGATCATTGCTATACTTGACCGTAAGCAAACCTGATATCCAATTCAGTGTGGGTATATACGCAAGATACCAAGATGCTCCAAAGGAATCTCATGCCAAGCATGTGAAATGAATATTTTGCTATCTTGCCGATGTTGGGATCCGTACACGCAGCGAAATTGAAAAAAAAAACTTTACGGATCCCAATGAGAGGATTTATCAATGGCGTTTAAATTGGGTTCGTTAGAAAAACCGTACCTATACGAACTTGTATGCGTCCTTTGCAAACACGTGGGCTAACACTTGTTGGGATCCGTACACGCAGCGGAATTAAAAACTTTTACGAATCCCATCTGAGGATCGCTCAACAGCGTTTAAATCAAGGTTAAAAGAATCTGAATCATACCTATCTCGAACTGGTGTGCGTCTCATTCTATTTGAACTGGTGGACTACCTTCTCGATCAGCAGAAGTCGACTCTTCAAATCGCCTTCCTCTACCGGTATCCACACGAATAACCTCGAACATGGACGGCAGCGTGCTAGCACCTTCAAACCTTGCGTCTCTCCTTTTTCTCTCTAGGGTTTCTTCCGGCTTTTCTAATTCATCCATCTACTTAATACAACTAGATCAATATCTAGTATAGGGTTTCTAAAACCCTAATAAGCCGTATTAAAATATTCAAAATTAATCCAATCAATTTTGAAATTCGAATTTCAATTAAAATAATATATTAATTAAATCTATCAAATAGATCTAATCTATTGTATTCATTTAATCCGAATTATAAGCCTACATATTTAATTTATCTTTATAAATTAAATATGAAATATGATATCTTTTTATTTAATTAAATATGAGATACTATATCTCAATTTAATTAAATCTAAGATACTATATCTTTATTTGAAAATTAAATATGAGATACAATATCTCAATTTATTATAGTTATTTAATTTATAAAATAAATTAAATACTATATATAATAATATTATTATCTATAAATAATATGATTATTAATTTCGAATTTAATAATATATACATATACATATACATATACATACATACATACATACATACATACATACATACATACATACATACATACATACATATATATATATATATATCCATCCTAGATTAAATATTTTATTCATTAAATCTTAGATATATATAAGATTCAATTAATCTGGACATTTTTGCTCGTGTTGAGCTATTCTTGTGTGCGACTCTGCAGGCCCACATGAGATTGGCAGTGGGCCAATACTGTACCAGCCGACATGTCGCAAGCAGCCTCTAGCAAAACATTGTGACTACCCAATACATATGGGGATCGATGATACGATACAACCTATCGTACAACCATGTCACGTCCCTTTTGTCACGCGATAATTTGGTCAAGGATGAGGCATGGATAATGTCAACTTCCTGTTCTTGATCATTACTTTCTCGATTCTCGAGTAGTCTAATAATTGAAATGGAAACTCCTTTCCACTGTAGTATGGCTGTACATTTCTCAGACTCACTCATCGAGGGGCTCATATTATCTCTCTACAAATGTGAGGGACAAATTCCATCTTGACCATTCACATTCCTCTGCATGAAAACCACTGATCCCGATCCAAGCCTTTTTTATCACCTGGTCAAAGGTGACTTTTGACTAGGTCAAAGAGCAGCGACTCATCACGTAAGAATCCATGATGATCTCAGGTCAAAGGGCGTTGTGACGCGGTTATACATGAGAAAAGCTTATGACTTAATCCATGAAGCTTTCTCATAGTGGGTTGGTCCAGCACCTTGTACTCCTACAAGTGTCCATGACTTTGATTCGTATCTCCATACCTTATCAAAGTCATACTGGTCTTATTTCATGTTCGCTCCCGCGTAGATGACCGACCAGGGACATTTAGGATAATCTATAAGATATATCCAAGGATCAGTTATCACTATAAACATGCAAATGAAATGATAACTAAAGGAGAATACTTTAAATAACATAAACGTTTAAACTAAAATGACTTGCCCCTAGGGCATAATTTCCAACAACACCTTCTTGCTTGATCAATCTCTAGGAGCCGACTCTACGAATCCACTCCCTCTACCGGTATCCACACCGAAATGCTCTCTCCAACACGTACGGCAGCTAAGTTAGCGCTTCTTTCTTTGTGTCTCACATTTTTCTCTAGGATTTCTTTCGCGGCTTATCTCTCATATTTTTCAATACGACTAAAGCTTTATTTATAGAGTTTCTCAAACCCTAATGGGGCCGTATTAAAATATTCAAAATTAATCTCAATCAATCTTGAAAAATGAATTTGGATTAAGTAAATCTGTCCAACAGATCTAATCAAATCTATTTATTTAATCCAAATTAAAAGCTCGCTAATTTAATTTATCTTTATAAATTAAATCTTGAGATATGATCTCGTCTATTTAATTAAATTGAGATACTATATCTCAATCCCAATTAAATCGATATATGATATCTTTATTCGAAAATTAAATCGAGATACAATATCTCTATTTGTTTTAGATATTTAATTTATCAAATAAATTAAATATGAAAACAAATATTATATAATAATATTATAATCTCTATTAAATAATATTATTATATTATTTCGAATTTAAATATTATATATATATATATATATATATATATATATATATATATATATCCATCCTATATTAAATACAATATTCATTAAATCTTAGACACATAAGATTCAATGAATCTGGACACTTTTGCTCGTGTTGGGCTATTCTTGTGAGCGACCCTGTAGGCCCACATGAGATTGGCAGCAAGCCAATACTGTACCAGCCCACAAGTCGCAAGTGGCCTTTAGCAAGACATTGCGACTACCCAATTCATATGGGGATCGATAATACGATACAACCTATCAAATAACCATGTCACGTCTTCTTTGTCACGCGATAATTTGGTCAAGGATGAGGCATGGATAATGTCAACTTCCTGTTCTTGACCATTACTTTCTCGATTCTTTAGTAGTCTAACAATTGAAATGGAAACTCCTTTCCATCGTAGTATGGTCATACATTTCACAGACTCACTTATCGAGGGGCCCAGTATTATCTATCTACAAAAGTGAGGGACAAATTCCATCTTGACCATTCATATTCCTCTGCATGAAAACCACAGATCCCGATCCAAGCCTTTATCATCACGCGGTCAAAGGTGACTTTTGACTAGGTCAAAGAGTAGCGACTCATCATGTAGGAATCCATGATGATCTCAAGTCAAAGCGCATTGTGACGCGGTTATACATGAGAAAAGCTTATGACTTAATCCATGCAGCTTTTGTTGGATTCGCTACACGCAACGGATTAAAGTTTCTACGAATCCCATCCCGAGGATCACTTAATAACGTTTAAATTAAAGCTAAGGAATTGAATATTACCTACGGCTGAAAACGGTCCACGTCTCGTTCTCTTTAAACTGGTGGGCTACCTTCTCGATCAGCAGAAGTCTACTCCTCGAATCGGCTTCTTCTACTGGTATCCACACGAATAATCCTCGAACCCAATTGCGGCAGCGTGCTAGCGCCTTTTCAGTTTTTCATCTCTCTCAATCTCTAGGGTTTCTCGCGGCTTTCTGTAATACGCTCGACTAAAAAAAGTCCCGTAGGTTTTCTCAAACCCCATCGATCGTATTATATTCAAAATTAAATTCCCATTAATTTTGAAATTCGAATTTTACATCTAGATTAAAATATATTAATTAAATCTATCTAGTAGATTTAATGTAATCTATTTATTTAATCTGAATTAAATGCCGATCTGAAATTCGAATTTTGAATCTTTGATTAAAAGTATATTAATTAAATCTATCTAATAGATCTAATCTAATATATTTATTTAATCCGAATCAAAAAAGCCTTCGATTTAATTTATCTCTATAAATTAAATCCGAGAAATGATATCTATCTATTTAATTAAATATGAGATACTATATCTCAATTTAAATTAAATAGATATATGATATCTTTATTCGAAAATTAAAACATGAGATACAATATCTCTATTTGTTTTAGATATTTAATTTATCAAATAAATTAAATACTAAACAAAAATTTTATAATAATATTATAATCATTATTTAATATTATTATATAATTTAATTTTGAATTAATATAATATATATATTATATTATATTAATATATATAATATTCAGCCCGGATAAAATATTCATCAAATCTTAGATTAATCTGAGATTCAATGAATCTGGACACTTTTGCTCGTGTTGGGTTATTCTTGTGTGCGACCCTGCAGGCCCATATGAGATTGGCAGTGGGCCAATACTGTACCAGCCCACAAGTCGCGAGCGGCCTCTAGCAAGACATTGCGACTACCCAATTCACATGGGGATCGATGACACGATACAACCTATCGTACAACCATGTCACGTCCCTTTTGTCACACGATAATTTGGTCAAGGATGAGGCATGGATAATGTCAACTTCCTTTTCTTGACCATTACTTTCTCGATTCTTAAGTAGTCTAATAAGTGAAATGGAAAACTCCTTTCCATCACAAAGACGGCCGTACATTTCTTAGACTCACTCATCGAGGGCCCAAGATTATCTCTCTACAAATGTGAGGGACAAATTCCATCTTGACCATTCACATTCCTCTCCATGAGAACCACTGATCCCGATCCAAGCCTTTATCATCACCCGGTCAAAGGTGACTTTTGACTAGGTCAAAGAACAGTGACTCATCATGTAGAAATCCATGATGATCTCAAGTCATAGGGCGTTGTGACGCGGTTATACATGAGAAAAGCTTATGACTTAGTCCATGCAGCTTTCTCATAGTGGGTCGGTCCAAAGACATGGTACTCTTACAAGTGCCCATGACTTTGACTCGTATCTCTATACTCATCAAAGTCATACTGGTCTTATTTCATCTTTGCTCCCGCGTAGATGATCGACCAGGGACATTTAGGATAATCTATAAGATATATCCAGGGATAAGCTATCACTATAAACATGCAAATGAAGTGATAACTAAATGGAGAATGACTTGCCGCTAGGGCATAATTTCCAACAGCTTTCTCATAGTGGGTCGGTCCAGCACCTTGTACTCTTATAAGTGCCTATGACTTTGATTCGTATCTCTATACTCATCACAGTCATACTGATCTTATTTCATCTTAAGCTCCCGCGTAGATGAACGACCAGGAACATTTAGGATAATCTATAAGATATATCCAAGGATACAGTTATCACTATAAACATGCAAATGAAATGATAACTAAACGGAGAAATACTTTAAATAATATAAACTTTTAAAGTACAATGACTTGCCTCTAAGGCATAATTTCCGACAGCCAACATAGAGGAGCTCGGACTATGGTTTCCTAAAGGTCAATCAAAATATTTGGTAGCTTATTCAGACTCAGATCATGCTGGCTACAAGACCAATAGAAAGAGTATGAGTGGTCAATGCCAATTTCTTGGTGGTTCACTCGTTTCCTGGTTTAGCAAGAAGTATCTCTGTCGTCAACCGAAGCTAAATATATTGCCACTTCAAGTTGTTGTGCTCAAGTTCTATGGCTTAAGCAACAACTCTGACTTGGGAATCAACCTGAAGGGGATTCTGATCTTTAGTGACAACACCAATATAATAAGCTTGGCGAAGAATCTAGTTCAACACACAAGAACCAAGCATATTGACGTGAGACATCATTTCATTAGAGATCATGTTCAAAAGAAAGATGTCAAGGTGATGTTCATCCCCATCCACTCACAACTTGTGGATATCTTCACAAACCCTTAGCCAAAGAATAGTTCACGTTCATCCGAAGAGAATTGGACATGGTAAATCCCAATGAGCTGTAAGTAATTTGTCTTACTAGTCATTTTCAATATTTAATTGAATTATAATTACTGACTTAAGCATCAGAGTGTATAGGACTTTATTTTGCAAGATGTTTTGTTCACTCGTCCTGTAACAGAGGACAAGTGATACCCGAGTATACCACAACCATACTTGAGTAATATTATATGAGTTACTTTGGTTAATTGCAAATATTGTTACAGTACTCGAGTAATGTAACAAATACTCGAGTAATGTCGTATTTTTAATCCTGTTGTTAAAGTGTTTCAGGCTGGTATTACTCGAGTAAGCTACAACCATTACCCGAGTAATAACGAGGAATTTGCAACCAACATTGGGTAATCATGAAGTACCCAAGTAATACAATCTTGTGAATATAGCACTTACTGTTGTGAATCTAGCTTTTCATGTTGTGAATGGTCTTTGTACGCTTAGGGACATGAGTTTCAAACAAAATCCAGGTATTTAAATTTTGTTTTGAATATAGCACTTCCTTGTGTGAATATAATTTTTTTGCTGTGAATGGCTAAGTTTTTAAATTTTGTTGTGAATATAAAGACTTCCCGTCATTAATACAAATAATATCAAAAAGTCTCTATGGACTTTTTGATATGTGATTTTGGGTTGGGGACTTTTTGATATTTTGATGTTTTCGTGACTTGATCGTCATTTTCCCTTAAGAAAAATGGTTATAATGTTTTAGAAAAATATGACATGTTAACTACCTTTACTAACTTTTTTAATATAATCAAATTAGATAAATAATATGTCTTATGTTAAGGATGGGATAGAGTAATATTTATTGTTTACCTTATTTTTTTTCTTGAGGGTCTGATAAAGAGAGATATAGTAAAATACACTTTTAACTTTAGAATTGTAGAACATATATTAAAATCAAGTTTATTAATTGAACGTAAATTAGTTGAGATATTTTTATGGCAACACGAGTGGCCAGAAATGTTTAACGATGCAGAGGAGAGCTTTTGCCACAAATGGAGGCTTGGATAGAAATTTCCCACTACAATACTCCAAAAGTCTCGTTTTGTATTTCTTAAACTATGCGGAAAATTTCTTAGAAGGACTATGAAAGAAGAAAAATGACACTGAGGTTAAAAATTTAAGAAAAGGCACAAATTTTTAAAAACTAATAAATATACGAAAATGGCATTATGTAGTAAGCATACATCTCAGTTATAAATCTCGAAAACGTAGTTGTAAATCCAAAAAAAAAAGCTCAATTTAACATGATTAATCAAGTATGTTGTCAAATATGAAATTTTTTTGTGAAGTCCATTTTCTCAGTTATGTATTTTCTTAAAACTCATTTGCAAAAATTGAAAAATCAGTTGTTTAACTTTTTAAGTGCTTAAACTGGGTTATTAATCATCCCCAACGAAGTTTTCACAATTTAAAACTATAGTTTCCAATATTTTCAACTGTTTTTGAAATCTACAAAATCATCATTTGTTAGTGGATCGGAATTGAAAAATGCTTTCAGATTATCAAACAAACATGCTTTAACCATATTCTTAAAAAGATATAGTTTTCAAGGATACTTTATTAAATTTTCTAATACATTGTTGTTGAAAAAGGGATTTAAGTGGTTGATTCTGATAGACGACTGAAAAATGATTAGTTTAATTACCGAATATATATTTAAATGCAAGGCATCTCTTGGGACACTGACACCCTCTTCAATGGTCTTTTCAACTCCCACAATTTGGGTGAGAACCCTTTTGATGTTAACTTATCCAGTTATTTGTTCATAATACATGGATGTTAATTATGACTACTTTTATACATTATATATCTCATGTATTTAATACTCCCTGGTCCTAATTATAGGAACACTTTTATAGTACAAATTACACTATAAAAGTGTTCCTATAATTAGAACCGGAGATAGTACCAGGCATGCATCATAAAAGTAATTATTAGTATACGTGTGTGTGCTAAATTAATGGAAGGGGAATAATTTATATAAAAATCATAGAAAATTAAAGTGACTGAAAATATCCTAGTGAGTAATTAGGGAATATTATTAGGATGAAGAGGAAAGCAATGGAGTTGAAAACAAACGTACGTGGGGTTAAATAAATAAAGGGTCGTAAAGTTAAACACTTTTTATTAAAAGTAACTAAAACTAACAATGATTAACAGAATCATTATAATTAACTACATAAAGACTAACGTTGTCAGAATATATGCGTAAATAATTAATAACGGACGGAGATATATATAGCCACACAAAAATGTGTTTCGGAAATCGTATTTAAATAAATGACATGAAAAGGATATAGATGTGGACAACTTCGTTTCCACCCACCATCCTAAAACAATGACACTATTCAATGCCGTTAAGGGTCTCATATAAACGCATTGATCCTCAATTTAATCCATCCCCAACTAAAAAAATAATGCTGGAGTCATTAATATAACACATATTTACAAAAATCGATTAGATTAAGGAAATTGGTTAAATTAATTAATATGATATATAGTTTCTAAAATACCCTAGTCACCTTCCTCATTTCCCTCATTTCTTCTCGTTAATTATTGTTGAAGGAGCATCAATAGAGGTAAATTAAAAAAAGATTGACAAATATAAAAGTTTTGTCTTATATTTAGAACCAAGATACTTAAACAAGTCCTATATTAAGCACTGGAGAAGTTTTACTTTTAATTATGATATCTAACTTGGGCTGGACAGTTAGATAAATGAATCAGCGAACTAGCCAATTCTTTGGACAGTTTACTTAAAAGTTTTGGATGAGTTGTATTTTATATTTTTCTCCCTATTGTATTTGAAATGACGTTGTTTTGAATTTAAAACATCACCGTTCGCTAGATTTATACTCTAATGACTTTGTTTTGTTGGATCATGTGTGATTCATACCTGAATATCTCATTTATTACGTGTTAATGCTTTTTTTTAATTAAAATATTACTCTTCTTAGGATTATATATGAATATTTTTTTATATTTTAAATCTATTATTTTTTAATTGTAATTGGGTTAACCTTGATACAAACACGGTTTGGCCTATTGAAGACTTGAACCACTGCTTCATTTGGTTCAATAAATAGTTGGTTAGTTGGTTTTTAGTAAATTGCTTTTAATACATACACACAAGGTTGTCAAACTCGCGAGTTTAAATAAACTCGTAATAGTGACGTAAACTCGTATCGTGACTCATAAGAGTTTATTTTTATCATTAAATATGTATTAATAGTATATAATAAATAATTAAAATATAAAAATGGCAACAATTTAATTTAAATATATTTTAGAATCAAATAATTGAAATTAAATCTATCAATGTTCGTAACTTATCATATTTAACAAAAAAAATATTATAAAATTCATATATAAAGCCGCTAAACATAACTAAATCGGGAAGTTAACACGAGTTTAATAGTGAGTTAACACCGTTTCTATAAGTTAGAAACGTAAAAACAGTAAACTCGGTCTGTAAACTCGTGAGTTTAACCGAGTTTACAGTTTATACAAGGTTACTAATGACTTGACTTTATTTAATAAGATAGAAACGTAAAAACAGTAAAGTCAGTGAGTCAACTCGCGAGTTTGACGCATACACATATATTCTAAATAATTAGCTCTAAACCCCTCCTCTTCCTTTCCCATCCTTTTTATTCCTCTTCCTCTTTCTAACCATTATATCAACATTTATGAATAATTCAGATTTAACCTTTTGCAAAATTCTTATTAAAATGAAAATTAAAAAAAAAAATTTAAATACAAGTTGCTAGATTTTGACATGAATAATTCAATACTACAATAAATAAAAAATAATAATAGTTTGTATAAAACTAAATCTAAATTATTCAAGTGTTGATCTAATAGTTAGAAAAGGAAGAGGAGGGAAGAGGATGGGTTCCGAACCAATGAACAATATCCCTCCTATTCTATATAATATATATATATATATATATATATATATATAATAATTCTTAATAATATAAACCAGTTTACAAAATATATGAAGCATTTGTGATTTTTTTTTTCGGATATGCACTTCATCAATAAAGCAAGCTCATCAATTACTTTCAATAACTTTTTCTGATATATTTACATGTGATTTGGTTAAAAGTGTCTTACATATGCCAACTTAAATTAACGTATAGCTATATACAAAATTACTTTTAATACAGACACTCCCATATTGTTTTTTAATATATATTTATTGCTACCTTTCTTCCACGGCCATAACATATTTCAATCTAAGCTTAACTTATTTTCTTTGCCACATATAATTATAATACTTGGTCCCGTAATCAATATTTAATACAAACGACAAAATTTTAATTGTGGCTGAAATTGTATTTATTAAAAGCAAAGCAACTTGACATATAATGCACAACTTGATGATTTGTGGACCTTAATTAAAGAAAATTCCACACTTTATCGAGACAATCTAAGCAGTTGAAGTAATTGATAAACTTGTAATGGAGTGAAATTAATAAATTATATTGATCCCTTAACTTTACATTTATAATTAATGTAAATCTATGTCTCTAAAATAAATACATATGTGGTTTTTACATTCTTTTATGAAAAAAGGTGCCATTTTTATGTATAGCAATACTTTTGTCATTTTTAAAAATATAGAAATCAATTAATGGATGCATGTATAAGATTCAAATTTGAAAATTAAGTAGAGAGAAGAAAGTAGGTTGGTTATGGCCTGGGCATGATAGTAGGTAGTGATAACTAAAAGAAACCTTGTTGCTGATTTTGACAGAGAAAAAGATTAATTGTCTTTTGTGTGAATGATGAAAAGGTAGGGACGAAGGTTTCTATATACAAATGTACACACACATTAAATTTTATACATACTCCCCTGGATCCTAAATATGTAGTATGTAGGAGTTAAATAAGTAATTTATATATATCAAAAAAATTGTTAAATTAATTATTAGTAAAAAAAATTGGTTTATATAAAGTACCCATTTTAATCATTTTTATTGGAAACTATTCCCTTGATAAGAAACCCAATTAATAGGAAAAACTTAGAAAAAAAATTATAAATTTGGCGTTTTGGGGGGGGGGGGGGGGGGAGCAGACTAAGGTCCTACATTAAGAATCAAAGCAAACTAATTTATATTAAAAGTAATAAAGAGTTTATAATACTATATCTGGTCCTTAATATAAGAGCTAGTTGGCATTTTAGGGAGATATTAAGAAAGTTAAATAAGTTATGTTAAAGTGTTTATATTTATCGTTTTTCTCCAAACTAATTTGTATAACTTATAAACTGATATATAATACAATGATACATAACATATATTATTATTAAGTAATTTATTTAACTTTAATTGCTTAATCTTTTTTAAAAAAGTCAACTAGTTTTTATATTAAGAATCGGAGGGAGGTAGTACATATATAAAAGAGTGAGGAAAATGAAATTGTGAAAGGTGTAATGAACCAATAGTAAAAGAAATAATTGGGAAAAAAAATTCTAGTAGCTTATCAAGCCCTGTCGAATGAAGTCATGTTGGCAATGAGAGCTTGTTTGGGAATTAATTGCTTTTTTGGCACAAATCATCTGCAATGGCAATGAGTCATTAGGAGAATTAGAGCTAATAATCCCATGATGGTGCTGAACGTACGCAAACATGCAATATAGAAAGAAGCTGGGAAAGTTCGGATCCGATCTCTTGCCATCTGAACTACGGTAGAGGAGAGCCATTTATACATACATATGATACCATCGCAAAAAGCTTGAGGTCTACATTTGAATTTAGTCGGACAGATGATTCATCCATTAGATGAAACTTGATAGATTGATAAAAGTGGAGAACATATCAAGAATATTGTTCTATGAGCCACAGAATGAGTGAAAGCCGCCATTCGTGAGAACACTTATTAGTTAGTTTAGGTTAGGTTTTTCACTGTTATGCATTCTTCTTCTTTTTTAATGTGCATTTAGGCGGAGAGCACTAATAACAACTAATTAAATATATACTCATTTTTATTCTTATTATAGTAATCGATTAAAAAATTGCACTTTCATATGATTTACTCTCTTTGGTTCTTTTTATAAGCAACCTAGCTTTATCCTTATTGAGCAAAACAAACTTGCAATTAAGATTAATTAAAAACAAAAAATGTGTCAAAATATCATATTTCATCCAAAAACGCCCTTATTTATGAAATTAAAAGAGAATATGAGAGAGAATAAGTAACAAATATAAGAGAGTATGAGTATAAAATATGAGAGAGAATGTGTAATAAATGAGTAAATGAAAGAGAATTAATGGTGAGTGTGAGATAATTAATAATACTCCCTCCAGTTCTAATTATAGGAACACTTTTGTAGTGCAAATTGTACTACAAAAGTGTTCCTATAATTAACGGAAAGTAGATAAAATGTGTCTTTAATAGGGGTAAAAAAAGAAAAAATAGTTTAAATTTTAAGACATAAGGAGAAAATTGTTTATAAAAAGGATCAATCCCAAAAGAGAGAAATTGATTATAAAAAGGACTAGAAGAAGTATTAGATAGTGCCAAGGTTGTTAAACTCGCGAGTTTAAGTAAACTCGTGACAATGACGTAAATTCGTACTGTGAACTCGAATGATAAACTCGTAAGAGTTTACTTTCACTATTAAATATGTATTAATATTGTATAATAAATCATTAATATATAAAAAATGATAACAATTTGATTTAAATATATTTTAAATCATAGTAATTGAAATTAAATCCATCACTATTCAAAATTTACCATATTTAAAAATAAATTTCTATAAAACTCACATATAAAGTCGCTGATCATGATCAAATACGAAAAGTTAACACGAGTTTAAGGGTGAGTTAACATAGTTTTGTAAGTTTGAAACGTAAAAACGGTAAACTCAGTGTATAAACTCGTAGATTTAATCGAATTTACAACGGTTACGAGTTTACCAGTGACTCAACTCGATTTGATAAATTAGAAATGTAAAAACGGTAAACTCGAAAAGTCAACTTGCGGGTTTGACAACAATGAATAGTGCGACTCTAGATATAGATGATCTATTATATATTAACCAAGATATTTAATATGGCTATAAATATAATACAATGAAGATAAAATTAATATTTAGCCTCTTAAGTTTTAAGATAATTACAACTCAATTATTAAATTTTAACTCATTCCACTCAATCTCTCAAATTAATTTTAGCCATTTAATATAGTTGTCCCTACAATTTATTTATAAAAAAGAAAATCATGATTCCTTTAGGATTGGATATACAACGACTATGATCGAATCAGACTTTCAGGATCACTTGTTTTTATAAATTGTACTGATTGCATATACTCACAAAAATGTAAAAAATTATTTATGAAAGAATTGTGGGGAGGGGGTGATCGAGTGGGAGTGAGGCGTCTAGGAAGCTATAGAAATAGAAGAGATTGCCAAGGTGTGTGTATATATATATATATATATGTATATGTATGTAACGATGCAGAGCCAAAGCTATTAGGATGGTCCAACTTCCGAGTCCAAAGCAAAGTAATGCAAAACAGAAGCTTTCAAATAAGTGTTTGCGAATATTATTTATTTAAGTATTTTGAAACAGAAAGAAGGAAGGACCACACTAGATAGGGTTAGGGAGGTATATATAGAGTGATAGAGAGATAATAATGAGATATTTAGTTACAACTTTCAAACTTGGCTCTCTGTCGTCTCTCTCTGTGTTGCTCTTCTTAGTTCTTAATGATGCCTCTCTCTCGCACAAAACGCCCGCCATTTGTGCTGTGCCCCGGCCCCCTTTTCCACCCTCACTTACTTTTGTTTTGGATCCTTTCTTTTTTTAAGTTAAAAACTACTTTTAAGCTAAAACTTTGAAAAAAAGAACTTCTAAGAAAAAAGTTAAAAGCTGTTTGATTGTATAAATTTTTTAATTTAAAAGTTACTTAAAAGCTCAAATTAAAAATAAATTGTTCGGCACAATTCTTGTTATAAGTACTTTTTCTAATAAAAATTATCATAAAAGGTATATTATAAAATAACCTTTAAACTATCAATATATTCACAAAATAAAAATAATATGAAAATAGATTTGCCAATAGTAAAGCATAATTAAAAAATCATCAATAGTCTTACAAATTGTCAAACAAGATTTCATTCACAAGAAATCACCTATTTCTATTTTCCATTAATGTTGATACTATTTGATTTTTGAACTCTATCCATATAACCATTAGTTGCTATTCTTCTATGACTATGGATACTTATTTCATCATCAATGTTACATTCTTCTTGACTCTCAAGAATATAATCAAGATTAAGATCATAATTGTCAAACTCTTCATCATCAATACCACACTTTCTAATGAAGTTACGAATGGCTATTGTTGCAATAATAATTTTCTCTTGCTTGATTAATGAAAATGACTTCATATCACGTAAGATGTGCCACCTGTTCTTCTAAACTTCAACATTCTCTTAATGACATTTCTTAGTGAGGAATGTGCATGATTGAAAAATTCTTGTAATCCATGTGGTTGACTGAAACCTTTACAATCAAGAATGTGATACCTTTCTCCTTTAACTGGTGATAGATACCCTTTCATGTTAGGATATCAAGCATCTACTTCATAATACTTCCCCAAAAAATTAAAAGATTTATTATTAATTCGTATAAAATTTCAATTAAATAAGTATAAAACTTAAATATTTCATATAAAAAATAATAAATTGTACCTTCAGGAGGATGAGGGAATACACTTTTCATTTCCTCGATCACAGATGAAAGAATATGTGTGTCATGTGCAGTACCAAGCCAACCAACAACAAAAGTGAATATAATGTCAAAGTTGCAAACTAACATGACATTATGTGTTGGGTATCCTTTTCTGCCTATAAAACGAATTTGATCATTAGTAGAAGGAATGGCAAGAATATGTGATCTATTTATAGCATCTATGCATCTTAAAAATAAGGCCAATATCTAGCTACTATCATTATGACTCTCTATGGCATTGGCCATTCACTCTAATGGTTTTAGCATGATTATTGCAATCCCACTCCTTTGTTTACCCTTTGCCTTTTTTTTACTCATTGCTTCTGATGTCATTTTTTCCTCTTGAGTTGGTTATTTACCATAGGGCTAGCATCTTCATTAGGATTGGATTCTGCCTCATTATATTCTGCAATTTCCTCTGGAATTGGAGTGGTATTTATAGCACTATCTTCAATTGGTAAATCCATTGTTGGGATCCATGCATGTTGACTTGCTGCCATTGTTTCCCCAAAGATGATTTCCAATTCCTCACAAAATTCTAGTCCTTGAGGTCAAAATTTTGCATATTTAATATTATTCTGAACAATCATAAATGAGAAACAAACTTTAGACCCTAAATAAACTTGAAAATTATAATGCTTACTTTTATCTTAACTTCTCACCATGTGTCATCAACTAGAATAGTTCCTACCTCATGGTTCCATCCTAATCCTCTTGTTTCTTTTCCCAATAATTGTTTCCCTTTAGTCCAATCATTCCTTAAACTATCTAACCTATTTTCAATTGCTTTTGGTTATAGATTTTATTAGCAAGTTTATTACATTCATCAACTACAACTTCTCATCTCTTAGCTCTAAAGGCAATTCCTGGTTTTCCATTAGTATGAATCTCCTTTATACAAATTTCAAGTATGATCTTAGTAGTACATCAATCCCACTTTGCATTGTGTTTTTCTTTGCTAGCCATAAACTGCAATGCATTATTGAGGTGAAAAGAAAAATATTTAAATATAGCACATCAAAAGCTCTTATTCACATGCATTCAACATTTATGGTTATTTTTATTTTCTTAGTTCTCTATAGTAAGTCTCTGAGACCAGTTTTTCCATTTGGTGACAAGAAAGAATAAAATAATAATTTTAATATAGACTAAAAAATGATAAAGCATAAATGGGGAATCTAGTTTGGTTTTGTGGGAATGTAACAACCAAATAGGACAAAATCAAGAAGATTCATATTCTTAAGCAAAGAAAAAAGAACTTAGCAATGTAGCAAAGTTACCCAATCCCTCAACATATCTGTTTTAAGGACTGCTCATTACTTATGACTCATAACTTATTTATGGCATAAAATTATAATTTAGTTGAACCAAAAAAGAAAAAAAAGAGAATGAATAAAGGAACTTCCTAAATCACAATGAATACACACAAAATAGGAAAGTACTCCCTCCGGTTCAAATTAAAGGAACACTTTTGTAGTACAATTTGCACTACAAAAGTGTTCCTATAATTAGGATCGAAAGTAGTAAATCATTAGCATAAGTCCAAAAAGAAGGTGGAAACAAACCTTTAGTAGTAGATAGAGAGAGAGGGTACCTATGAGAATGATGCTATTTGCCAAGAGAAATCTGATAGAGGAAAACAGAGTGAAAAGGATTGAAGCACTTAAAACTCAAAATTGAAAGGACGACCACAACCTCGACGTTTCATTTCAACAAAAGTTAATAAGAGCTTAAAAAAAAACTCCTTTACGGAGTTTTTGGCTGTTGCCTTTTTTCTTCATTGTAAATAAAAAAAAAATCTTTTTATTATAAGAGCTTTTGTAAAACTCTGTTTGGCCTAACTTCTTCTTATAATGAGAAGAGAAGCTAAAAAGAGTATCCAAACAGGAGCTTTGTATTTTATATATAGGGCCATACTTATGTCAACTTCTTTCTATCCATTATATCAAGTTTCCCAATCACACATGGTTATATGTCAATATTTTTTTTAATCTAATTATAGTTAAATGATAATAATTAAAAAATAGGACACATGATTTTAGAACTTGATGAAATGGATATAAGAAACTTAACATAATTAATTATTTCCCCTTTATATATTCAATTTAGTTTTAAACATATTTAGGTATGGCAAAAAAAAAACATATTCCGGTCAAAAATCTAGTTTTAAACATAAAAGCTAGAGAAAAACAACAGAAAAATATCACTTGAACTTTAAAATCTTGTTGATAACAATAATAGGATTAACAAAAATAGTAAAACAATTAACAACTCGTTTTGTTGAGAAATCATCTATTTGGGATTTTGAAATTCAAATTGTATTTTCTTGGGATTTTCCCAAAAATTTATTAGAGGAAATTATTTTGGTGTTTAAAATAAAACCCCAATTCATTTTGTTTTCAAATTTTATAGTTTTTTGAAATTCTTTGTATTTTTTATTTTGAATTTATTGTTTTATTTGGATTAAATTCTTTGTATTGATTGCATATTTAAGGAGGATTTTCATTTAAAAAAATGTAATTTATATTACAACTATATTAAAAAGGGGTGTTTAGGAAAATAAATAACACATGTTTTTTCACAAATAATTTTCTCAATATCGGTAGGTTAGTTATCTAGTTTATGCATTTAAGATTGGAGATAGTATTTAATTTATATCATTATTTATTTGTATTTAGTTACATACCAAAAAGCTACAATTTATTATATGATCATCATCATTACAATAATAAAACTATGTATAATACTGCATGTGACCAATTTATTATAGTTTTAATCTGCATTGTATGTCGTTGAAGAAAATATAAATAATGTAGCACTCTAAAATATGTAATAAGTTAACATTATTCGGTGATCTTCCCATTTATAAGAATTTGGTAAATTAGATCAATCAATCAATTTTCTAATTAACACACACAAGATATTAAATAATTGTGTGAATAAATTTTGACTAATATCTGTACCAATATTTTTTATCAAAATAAATTTAAATATTGTTATGCTTAATTAGGTATAGTTCTTCCAAATGCATCAACAATATTAACACGTTCGATTTTACCTAACCTATAGTTATAAATATAGGACCTATTATGGGCTTAATTTTGACCCTGATATAAGACATTTTTATATTTTTTTTTCCATATATTTATCATTTTTCTATATTTAATTTGATAAATTTGTAAATCGAAATATAATTTAATGTTCAACATATATATTAAGATCATGTTACAAACACGACCTATATATATATATATATATATATATATATATATATATATATATATATATATATATATATATATATTTGTGTGTGTATATCCTCATACTCTTGAGTAGTAGAACAACTTATAACGTAAAATCTGGCTCAATGAAACATAATTTATAGTTTTGACTTAGTTAAAATTTAATTCTCTAAATTGTAACTCACTCCAATGTAATCTCTATAGTTTTAATGATTTTAAATTTTAGTCCTTAAGCTTAATGAAATATATAACTTGTTTTATATTTATGGGAGTGAGATACAATTTAGAGCAATATGTGTTTTAAATGATTAAAATTATATATATGGACTTGAGTTGTATGAAATTACAATTTAAAATGGAGTTGTAACTTAAATTACAATCAAATTTAAACTATAAGGATAAAAAAACTTAATTCTCTCATTTTTAATAAAGAAAATTACAGGTTTTGGCGGGTGTTTTACGTGTATTGGGGTTTTTTTTTTTTTTTTTAAAAAAATAATTAACTGCACTTGCACCAACAACACTTTTTTATTTTGGGATAAAACCAACAACACATATTTATTTAATATCCCTCAATAAACTTATACGTTTTTTTTTTATAATAATGATAATATTTAGATGGCTTTTATTGTTGAGCAATAAATAAAATGATAATTTAATTGAGCAAATAATAATAATAATTCGTCGTCATAATCTCTTCTTGTATATATTTGTATAGGTGGTGGAGGAACGTGATTGCCCCTACGATCTGGCTTAAACCCAAGAATGCGCACAGTGCGCAATACGCCCCCCTACACTTTCTCTGGCACATCCCTCCAAACCTGTCTAAAAGTATCATGACGTCACCCTGGGCCTATGGCCCAATGAAATTTGGCAAGCGGCGGAGAAACAGGACCACCTTTCCCCCCAAAAAATAAAAATTTTATTATTCCCTTCCTTCTTCCCTATCCACGCTCCTTCCTCGCGCGTGATATTAATTCTCCATACTTCCCATACTTCATGCATTAAACTTATAGCAGTAATAATATTAGTAGTAGTGGTCATAATAATAATATTCATTTACAATATTTATAGCAGAGAAAATGATCCACGAAGCGTGCAGAATCACTTCGGAATGTGTGCGACGTTTGTGGATGTTTTGATGAAACTCGATTATGACTCGTAAATGGACTGCTTACACATGAGATTTAACTGTTTATGTCCAATGAAATAGGAAAAGAGAAAAGGAAATTGCCTATTTAATTTATTTCAAAGTGACAGAAAAATAATAAAAACACACTAAAATGGCGAAATATGTTTTCATTTTCATGAAAGTAATGGATGTCGTGTCTCATGAGCAATATAATGAACCTACGTACGTACGAAGCATCAAAAGTATTAAATGTGCAACATTGGACTATGTATAGTTTAAGGAGAAAAATGTGGCAAATATTATTAGCCGCGTCGAAATTAAACTAAATGCAGAAGTTTTTGTTTGTTTGTTTTTCGTTTCCCTTCTTCTTTTGCAGTTTTCCAAGTCATACATAAATTAATGTATATGGAACTGGAAGTTGCATATATATGGTTTACAAAGCTGCAAATAGTAAGGCTTGTAACCTCAGATTTCATAATGTAATTAATGTTCAAGACGAATCCTTCAATTGCAGACAAATATATTTGTGATATATGCATATAATTGTTAATAAGAAAATTACAGACAAATATAATCCTTCAATATATTCTTTACATTATATGGCCCCATATATAGAGAGAGAGAGGTTTAGGGTTTATGTATTGATTTCTTTTTTTTACAATACTATGTAACAAGAGAAATACTGCAAAACTCTTGCTTATAAATTTTATGGGTTAGAGTGGAATCTCCCCTAAAATTTTCTAGAGGCGAAACTGTAATACTTCAAATTTTTTTAGGCCAATTTCGCCCAACATATAGAAGTTAATCAATCAGGAAATGAGGGTCAATTTGTGTCCAAATTTCATTAAGATGAAATACGCTGGAAGAAAATTGCTCCTAGCTAATATATATACACACACATAGGTAGGAATTACGACATCTACAAAAACTAACCCAGGGAGATTGAACTTTAATTAACCTATTTTTTTCAGTTAAATTTATTCATTATATTGGGTATTTGGACTAATAATTTTAATTGAAATAAAGCTTTGTTAATTAACCAACATAGTTTTTTTCATTTCACAGCTCATGAAGCTTATATAATCTTAGCTAAGAAGTGTTAGAATTTGAAGGGTTAGAGTATAAAGGAAATAGGAGCCTCTGAATATTATTATGAATCATTACTTAATGCTTGAATCAATGAGAGTACAAGGGCTTTTATATAGGCAAGACATAACCTAAACAAATCCTAGAATATAATCTAAATAAATCTTTACCAAATATAAACTCTAATAATATATTTCTAAGATATATCAAATATCAACAAATTATATATAATATCTCAACATGAGAATATATCAAATATTAACATAAGATATAATTATATCTCTTAACCCCCATACTCAAGATCATCTTGAGTTTGTCAACTAAAAGCTAGAAGTGACAGCCGGAAGAAGCAGCTGTGGCAGTAGATGGACTAAAAGTAACATATTAGAGTAAGTGTCAATCTAGGCAAAACAGAAACGATGTATAGCATATTTGGACAGAACCAGGTAGCAAAAACTACTTGGAGCAAGTGTCGATCTAAACAAAATTGAAACGATGTCGAACTGATGACTTGTACTGAACTAGACGATCGTTGGATCTGGGTAGAACCAGTTGGTCTTTGGATCTGAACAAGATGATCAAAAGATCTGAAAGAAACCAGATGGTTCAAAGATCTGGGCGGAACTAGATAGCTGAATGATGGACAAAAGATTTGAGGCGGTATCAGATGATCTAAAGATCTAGATAGAGCTTTGAGATGAAACCAAAACTCTCTAGGAATGGATGTGGGATGGAACCAAATAGTCTACAAAAAATAGAATATGTGCATTGCGGCACCCACTATGCACTGGCCTGAGGAACTAGAGTCAAGAACTCTTTCATAGGCCGAGATGATCAAGAGAGCGAGCCAAGGAAGAATGTGAAGAAAAGCCAGTCTTGTCAATAGGAAGGAAAATAAGAAAAAACCAATCTTGTCAATAGGAAGGAAAATAATGTTCATAAGTATTAATCTCAACGTTCAATGAGGTAATACCATGTTAGGATTTGAAGAATTATAGTAGAGAGAAAATAAGAGCCTCCAAATATTATTAAATCCTTAATACTTAATTCTTGAATCAATGAGAGTACGTACAAGCTTTTATATAGGCAAAGCATAACCTAAACTAATTATATAATATAATATAATATAATTTAAATAAATCTTAATCAAATAAAAACTCTAATAATAACATGAGAATATATCAAATATTAATATAATAATATCTTAACAAGAGGCATCAAATGCCTTTCTATTCGATGGAGCTAGAATGTTGTAAGAGACAAGAATGTCATTGATCGGATGAGGATTAGGGTTAAAATAGACATGTGTGAGAGATGGAAGAAAGAAATCAAAAAGGTGAAAGCGCGTGGGGATGTGAAAAGGAATTCAAGAGAAAAGAGAGAGAGACGAGATGGGTGGAGTACTTTAATACACCAATAAATATTGAATTAGATGGGCACACATTGGACCACTTCATCATCATCTTCTCCTCTCTCTCTCTCTCTCTCATCCTTCTCTTCCTATAGCTCCCTTGTTTTAGCAACATTTTCTCATCTCTCTCTATTCCCTTAATTACTCACCACTCTCTGTGAGTCCCCAAGCTTTTCAGGCCTCAGAGAAGACGAAGAAGAAGAAGCTATAAGCCTTGTTGGCTAGTAGCTAGCAAACCTAGGCAACATTAACAGGTCCCACCAAAAACCAGACGATCCCAGACACTGAAACCCATCTGAAAAAGCCTGGAAATGACTCCTTCTTAGGAATTCTCCCTCGGGATTCGTTTCCCTTCCTAATATTCCCTCTTCACCCATTTTTTCTCTCTCTACTCTTAAAAATCAATACCAGATATACACACACACACACACATACATGGGATGGATAGCTTTAGTTTGATGAAGATGGGGTTTCTGAATTAGATTCCCAGGTTGTGGCTGTGCGAGACTCTTCTCTATATATCATGTGGCGGCTCTTTGTGTTTATTTTATGATGAGGAGTACTTGCAGGCAAAGGACGATGATTTTCTTTTCTGTTTTGTTCCCCGGTCGTTCCTAAATCCTGAAGTACTCATTTTCATAGAGAGAAGGTTAGTTTTGTTTTTTTGTTTTGATGATATGGGTATCTGACAATTAATATTGTATTACATTAAAATTGTCCTTATTATTTTATTATTTTTTTAAATTGTCGGGTGAGAATAATTGAGGGAATTTCCAATATTATTATTATTATTATTATTATTTTAATTGGCCGTTGTACGAAGTCTAGTTTGGTTTTATTTATATGCTGTTGCATTGACCCACACTCGTTCTCTTCTCCACACAGAGAGAGAGAGAGATGGGGGGAGAGAGAGATCAATGACGATAATAGCTTGAGGGTCAAAATCACCCATCTGATCGTCTTCTACTTGTGAACAGATATAACATCTTTTTCTTGTTAGCTAGCCAGGTTGATTTTTCATGGGACTCTCCTTTGTTTGCTTATTAAAAGAACAAGCCTGAGGGAAAAAAAAAACTCCTCCTCCTCCACCAACCACCACCACGCTCTCCTTTTCCGGTAAGATCTTATTCGGTGTCTCTGTTAGCTCATATTTTCAAGAGAATAATTCTCTCCACCTTTCTAATTAATCTGGGGCATATATATATAAATCGATCTCCGTTGATGGTTTTTGAAGGTACTATCTTGTGAAAGAGGCGACGATAGTTATGAAATAAAGGAATTATTATTGATTATTTGATCGATGGCTGGTGAGTTGTGTGAAGACAAATCGAGGGAGATGGTATCATCGTCAGCTGGATTCTGCTACTCCGAGGTATCAACGGGCAACCCGACGGCGATCCAAACTCATATGGGGAATCATCATCATAATCAGATCCAAGGGTTTGAATCCGACCCAGCGGAGATGTTCAACCTCACAACCAGCATGGACATGATTGGCTTTCCCAACAAGAATATTCACCACCACCACAGCACTGAAAGTAGCAACCTCGTTTGGAAAAGCTTCCTGGGTAAACCCACCACCCACCACCACAATCCGGCGGGTCCTTCTTCTTCTTCCTCCAAGACGGCGACCACCATGAATAATAATGAGTCTGGTTCCACCAATTTCTATCATCACTACACTAAACCAGATTTCACTTCCAACGAAAATCTGATTGTGGGAGAAGCTCATCATCATCATCATGATTCTTCGTCTGCCTCTTGGCAAGATAACAGGTTACTTGTGGATGATTCTTCTTTAAGGTGTGTGTTCCCTTGTGAAGGAAACGAAAGGCCAAGTCAAGGCCTTTCTCTCTCTCTGAGTTCCAATAATCCCTTAAGCATTGGATTACAATCTTTTGAACTAAGACAGACCAACAACCACCAATCAGACTTTGTTTCTTCTGGAGACAAGATACTGCTGGGAAAATCGATGAATCCCGAACAACAAGAAGAAGCTGGGAATAATATGTATCAAGGCCATTTTCTGCTTAAGAACTCTAAGTATTTGGTCCCTGCACAGGAACTTCTCAACGAGTTTTGCAGCCTGGGAACGAAGCAAACTGACTTAGTGAAGCAAAAGTCAACATCAAGTCAGAAAAACAAACAGTGGGAAGATGATAATAACGGAATCGGACCCTCCAAGAAGCATCCCGTTGGCTCTCTAGAATTCATCGAATTACAGAAGAGAAAGACCAAACTACTCTCCATGCTTGAAGAGGTATATATATTCCATTACAATATTCTCTCCATTTTCTTATAATTATATTCCTCTTTTAAATTTCTTGTATATGTTTGTGTTGGTGGGAAGGTTGAGAGGAGATACAGGCACTACTTGAACCAAATGAAGGCAGTGGTGTCTTCGTTTGAGGCGGTGGCCGGTGCCGGAGCAGCGAGGGTTTACTCGGCGTTGGCATTGAAGGCGATGTCGAGGCATTTCAGGTGTTTGAAAGATGGGATATTGGGTCAGATAGAAGTAGCAAGGAGAGGGATGGGAGAGAAAGATCCAGTTGCACCAGGAACCACAAGAGGCGAAACACCAAGACTCAGAATCATTGACCAGACTCTCAGACAACAGAGAGCTTTCCAACAAATGAGCATGATGGAGAGCCATCCATGGCGGCCCCAACGAGGCCTCCCCGAACGATCCGTCTCAGTTCTTCGAGCTTGGCTCTTCGAGCATTTCCTTCATCCGTATATTACATATCTCTCTCCTTCTTTTTCTCTCTTGTTTGATCTTATTCTCCTGTGTGTTGTGTGAATGATGATGAGGTGAAGTAGTAATAGTGCCAATATAAGTAAGCTACAAGTTACATTTTGTGAAAGAATCAATGTTTTCTCCAAAGCTAAAAAGAAAACAAACAAGTGGCTGTTCGTTGTGGGGGATGACCTCCTCTATATGTGTTTTTCTCAAGTAGAATCTTATTCATTTTTTCTTTGCAAAAAAAAATGCTTCGTTTTTGTACTTTCTGTGCATCACCATTCAGATTCCATCTTTTGGTTTTTTTGTCTCTTTAATCATTTCTTGTCCTTTTTTATTCTTTTTTCCTTCCAATCCGTAGGACCCATTAATTTCTATCTTTATTTTTATGAATTTTATCTCTTACGCCCTTTAAAAGGTCAGACCTTTTGCAGGTACCCAAGTGATATGGATAAACATATCTTAGCTCGCCAAACTGGTCTCTCAAGAAGCCAGGCATGTTCATAATTATATTGTCTTCCTTAATTGATTTATTTTAACTTCCCTTTCAAAATATATATACTACGTACGTATAATTCAAACTAAGAATAATTTAATACTACAATGAAAAAGATAACATCAAAAGACCAGGTCTTATTATTAGTTTGCTTATATATTGTAATGAGATGCGTACGTCATTGGAAACCCTTGTTTGGTGACACGTGTATTTTAATTCCAAAGCAGGTTTCAAACTGGTTTATTAATGCAAGAGTGAGGCTGTGGAAGCCAATGGTGGAAGAGATGTACTTGGAGGAAATGAAGGAGCATGAAAACAACATGGCTTCTTCTGAGGGGATCACCGATCCCGCCACTGTCGAGGATGATGGCAACATCTTGGCCGGTGCTGGCAACCCGCCGCCACCTCTGAGCGCACGTCTGGTGGATCAGAAGCCGCTCCAGAATCACCGGTTGCTTCGAATAGATTCCGAGTGTGTGTCTTCTATCATAAACAACCAGCCAGATCACCACAAAAACGCATCCACCAAGAACAATAGTAATCCCCATCAAGATCATCAACAGTGTGGTGGTACATTTGGATCTGTGGAGCTTGATTTTTCATCTTATAACACTCATCACAACTCAGCTGCCGGGGGCATGGTTTCTTACAGTAATGGGAATGGGAGTAATAGTAATCATCATCAGAATTATAACAATGGAGGTGTTTCTTTGACGCTAGGGTTACAGCAACACGGCGGAACTGGGGTGAGTCTGGCATTTCCTCCGCCGTCTCAGGCTTCACTGTTCTATCCAAGAGATCAAATGGAAGATTGCCAACCTGTTCAGTACTCGCTTTTGGACGGTGAAGCACAAAATCTTCCGTACAGAAATTTAATGGGCGCACAGTTGCTCCATGACTTGGCAGGATAAATAGATGCTTCTTCAGTACTTTAATTAGATAGGTACTAATATATATTATATACACACACAGTTATTAAGCATCATTTACATTAAGTTTCTCTCTCTCTATATATATAGTTTGTTCTCATGAACCATGTGTTCAGTACTCTCATGGCTCGTCTGATTTGGAATTGGAACTGTCAAGCAATTATATACGTATTTCCTTAATGCTTTTGTTCATAAAGGAGGGATTTTGTTTGAAGGGACGATGATGTTACTTTCGTTTAGATAATTATAACTTACTACCTCTGGTCCTAATTATAGGAACACTTTTATAGTGTAATTTGTACTACAAAAGTGTTTCTATAATTAGGACCGGAGGGAGCGCGTTTGTATTTGTGATTGGAAGCTGAGAAAATGGAAAATAATTAGAGATAGTTTTGGAGTGTGTGGTCCCTAAGATTCACAAGATACATTAGTACTCAGGGAAGACGATATGTTTTGGCACCAATAAGAAAGGGTTGCTTTATGAGACGTCAACTTGAGAGGATTGATTTTTTGTTGTGCTTGCACCTTCTTTTTCTGCCAGTGATGAAAAGATACCTTTTCAATATCATTATGTGTTAGAGGCATTTGGATTTTGAGAGGTGATATAGAGAGCCTTTACACACACACACACACACACACATTATTATGATCCTTTTAATTTCATCAAGAATCCAGCTTGTAATTTGAAAATATCCACCAAAACACATTCCATCTCATCCATCCTCTCATCACACACAGGGGCGGACCCAGAAAATTATAGAAGGGGGCACAATTGGTGGGGAAATTCGGGGGCAGCGCCTAAGATTTTTTTTTTAAAAAAAGACAAGTTTTAAATGCATTAAAAAATAAAAGAATATAAACAAGAAAAGAAAAAATATTAAAAAAATATTGATGAAATTAAGTGAATACTGATGATGTAATAAGAGAGGTAATTACTTTACAAACCTGTCATTTAAAAAATCAACGCTAAGTACGGTTAGAAATGCAGTTACATAGATTACAACGGGAATGACACTTAAAAAGTTCAGATATATGATATGTTTATTCAAAAATTAAATCGAGATCTAACATCTCTATTTGTTTTAGATATTTAATTTATCAAATAAATTAAATACAAAACAAATAATAATATCATCATTATTTAATATCAAATTTATATTACAATATATATATATATATATATATATATATATATATATATATATATCTTAGATTAAAGTTGTATTCATTAAATCTTAGACATATCTAAGGAGGCAGTATGGATCAAGAAGTTCATTAGTGAGCTTGGAGTGGTTCCTAGCATTGTTGACCCAATACCTTTGCATTGCGATAACACCGGAGCTATAGCTTAGGGCAAGGAACCTAGGTCTCATCAAAGATCCAAACATGTGTTCCGCAAGTATCACCTCATCCGAGAGATTGTTGAAAGACAAGATGTAAAGATGGACTATATCCCCACCAATGATAACTTCGCTGATTTTCTGACTAATGGAGTTTCTTAGAGAAACCATGATACTCATTATGAGTCTTTAGGTATGACACGTCGACCTGATTGGCTCTAGGACAAGTGAGAGATTGTTAGTATTTAGGTGTCCTAGAGACAATCCATAAGGACAGATCAGCACCTTTTTCTTGTAGTATTTCATAAATGAGCATATTTTATCTTTATCATATTTATGTCTCACCTTTATTTTAAAGTAAATATGTGTTTGAAAATAAAAAGCCCTAGGAATAGAATATGTGTTAATCTCAAGGATCAATGATAAGAGATCATGATCATGAGGACTCGAGAACACTGTATATCTATTACCTAAAATTTGTTCCTAGTCTTGAATCACCGAGAAATGGCATTGATGATCTCAATAAGACTAGTACGACATCGTCTACTTGTATAGAGATACAAGGTAGGACCTCATGGAATACGTGCATGGTGATGCCTTAGGCGATGTCGTGGGTGGATCTGTTGGAGAACGAGATAAGACCGAACCGACGCCGAGAGACTCCACAAAGATTCATTGTAGAAGTATCATTGGATATATAAAGTCTCTCATCGTTTGGTAGTGCGGATCGTCCCGGACTTAAGGATGTCATCGAACACTATGTCCTAGGGTTATACTTTGATGTACAACTCTATCCACCGAAAATGGGGAGAGCGAGTGTACTCTTGGGTGTAACTCAAATACATGAGTATAGATGGACATCTTGAGAGTGACTGATCCGCTACAAGGGATTAGTCATTCATAAGACCAAAGAGAGCTTGGATAGCTTCTAATTAACTCGTGAGTTTGTGCGACAAGACAAAGAAGTGATCATGAAGAGTCATAATCCGTTATAGAGTTAATATAAGAAGATTCTTAGTTCGTGAATTAGCTACATTTAGTCAATTAAGAGAGAGATACTCTATCTTTGCTCTCAACTAAATGTGAATGACGATGTGAGGGATGATGTCCGACGGTGTCCAAATATGAAAGGTAGATCACTTGATCAACTCAATTAGTTCCCGGGGCCCACAGAATTCATTGCTAGTGTCTTATGAGGTCATTAAATAAATTGGGCTCGTTAAAGGAGTTTTAATTGGTTGAAGTTTATTTATGTCAGTGACTAATTGGGCCTAATGGGTCACACACAAAGGTTATTCTCGATTGTTTAAAATTAGCAAACTTGGACCAATAATTGTTATTGGGCTTTATCAAGAGTAAATGTGTAATTGAGTTGGAGTGGGACTCAAGCCCAATGAGAAGATTTGAATTTTAATTCAAAAAGGATAGGTTATTAATTAACTAAAATATATAGGTTATATAATATATATATATATATATATATATATATATATATATATAAAGATCCAATAATGATTGGATGAAGATATGAGAAATAATAAATGGGGATTGATTTAAAATGATTTTGAATTTTAGTTTAAGAGATGAATGTGATTCATCATCTTAAATTATTATTTAATATTCAAGATATGAATTTAATTCATTACGATTTGGATTTTCCAATTCAAGTTTGGATTGACGCTTTTCTTGTGAAGCACTTAAAATAGGGGTAGACTTTTATAGAGTGCTGATTTTTTATGTGCCCTTTTATGGACGTTTTTTGAAGGAAAAAATGGGAATTTAATGTGACTTGGTTGACAAGATATGAATACGATTCATCATATTAAAATCAATCAATCAAGATGTGAATTTAATGAGACTTGGTTGACAAGATATGAATATGATTCATCGTATTAAATTCAATCAATCAATCAAGATGTGAATTTAATGTGACTTGGTTGACAAGATATGAATATGATTCATCATATTAAATTCAATCAATCAATCAAGATATGAATTTGATTCATCATCTTAAATCCAATCAATCAATCAAGATATGAATTTAATTAATTGTGAATTTGATTTTCCAATTCAAGCTTGATTGGGCCTTTCTTGTAAGACTTAAATTAGGGTTAGACTTTTATAAAGTGCTAATTTTTGGTGTGCCTTCCTCTTGCAGGTTTTTCTAGGAGAAAAACAAGAACCCTTATGCTCTCTAAATTTAGGTCTTTACAAAAGGTTTAGAGAGGAAAAGGCACCATCCATAAAAGGGTAAGGTTCCAACCTTGTTTATCCTATCCATAACCTAATTCCAAGAAACCATCACCTTCTTGAAAAGAGTAAAACCCAAGGAAACCAAACATCAACCATGACTTCGCCGAGCAAGCATTTAAGGAGTGAGAGGTTTCAGGAGAAGGAGTTTTCGTTGAAATTGGGGGGGTAGCTGTGTGGATCAACGTTAAAGGACATCAACAACATTGAGGTCTTCAAGTGATCTAAGGTAATCCTAATTTCTAATAGTCGTGTTATCAAGTTATCCTAATCCCCAATAGTTGTTTTAACGAGTAATCCTAAAGTTCATGAATATTATAAATTGTTATAAATTATCATGAGCGTCGTAAAGAGTTACGGATTCATAATTATTAACTAATTAATGTAATGAGTTCAGGTTAATAACTCATGAGGACCGTAAGGAGTTACGGGTTTCCGCAATGATTAAACAAAATTTTTATTTTCAACCTTATGAACCTTTGCATGAAAGTCATGTAATAGGCAAAATTAACCATCAAGTGATTTAATTTGAATTGAGATATAGTATCTCAGATTTAATTAAATAGATAGATATCATATATGAGATTTAATTTATAAAGATAAATTAAATTAGCAGGGTTTTAATTTGGATTAAATAAATAGATTAGATTAGATCTGTTGGATAGATTTAATTAATATATTAATCCAAACTTGTTTTCCAAGATTGATTTAGATTAATCTTGAATATTTTAAGACGACCCAATAAGGGTTTGAGAAACTCTATATAATGGAGCTTTAGTCGTATTGAAATGAGAGAGACAAGCCGCGAAAGAAATCCTAGAGAGAAAAACGTGAGAAACAAAGGAAGAAGGCATTAGTACGCTGCCGTACGTGTTGGAGAGTTGTTCGGTGTGTATACCGGTAGAGGGAGTGGATTCGTAGAGTCGGCTCCTAGAGATTGATCGAGCAAGAAGGTGTTAGCCCACGTGTTTGCAAAGAATGGAGCTTTAGTCGTATTGAAATGAGAGAGACAAGCCGCGAAAGAAATCCTAGAGAGAAAAACGTGAGAAACAAAGGAAGAAGGCGTTAGTACGCTGCTGTACGTGTTGGAGAGTTGTTCGGTGTGTATACCGGTAGAGGGAGTGGATTCGTAGAGTCTGCTCCTAGAGATTGATCGAGCAAGAAGGTGTTAGCCCACGTGTTTGCAAAGAGACGCACACTAGTTCTAAAAGGTACGGTTTTTCTAACGAACCCGATTTAAACGCCGTTGATAGATCCTCTCTATGGGATTCGTAAAGTTTTTTTTATTCCGCTGCGTGTACGGATCCCAACAGTGGTATCAGAACCAGGTCAACGGTGCATTTAGATTAGGTTTTATGTGATTATATATGTGATATATATGCTTAATCCAAACATGTATATGCGTTTAAATCGATATATGTGTTTAACCGAATCATGTATGATTTGAAACGTTAATTCGCGCATCGGTCATGTTGTTCTGAAGCGTTCAGATCGCATGATTTTCAGAAGCGATGGTCACGCTGGGGTTGGACGACAGTATGAAACGTTCAGGCGTCGCTCACACTCAGAAACGTCGAACATGCTGGGGTCGAACGCCGTCGGTCATGTTCAGACTTGATCGTTCTTGGACACGTTCATTTGTTTCCTAAAAGATTACCCCTTTTCGAAAAGTTTGGAAATAAAATAACGATTTGGAAATAATTTTCGAAAACAATATGTTTTTCCAAAAGATCAAAGAGACGGCATATCAAAGAGACGACATATGAAAAATTTAAGCCAAATATGGATCTTAGCCCACTAATTATAATTTTTAGTTCTCAATGTGTTTTGATGATTAATAACAATTGTAAACATGAGAGAATGATTTTTGTTAAAGATTGGTAAAGCATGTTGTTTACAATTCAAAAACATTCTCGTCAAGCACCAAACTTGAGCTTGGCTCTCCAAACTCGAGCTTGCCCTTACAGTAAAGTAAACCAAGCTATTTTGCATTTTCTAAACTTGAGCTTGGTCCATAAACTTGAGCTTGAAGGTTTTAAAGTTTACTCATATACCGAGTAAGCTCGAGCTTGCACCGTAAGCTTGAGCTCACGAAGGTTTGAGGATTTTATCAAGTTACTCAAATTGCAAACTCAAGCTTATTAGTTTTAAGCTCAATCTTGCCTCTTCCAGAGACTTTTCTTACTAAGTTTACAAATATGTAAACTCGAGCTTGAAGTTACAAGCTCGAGCTTACCTCCGGCGTAATCCTTTAAACTTGAGCTTATCATTTTTTCGTAGAGTTTGTGAGTTTACAAAAGTTGTAAAATCGAGCTTGGCATCCCAAGCTCGAGCTTGCACCAGGCAGAAAGTTTTCAAGTTTTCCTTTCAAAGAGTAAACTCAAGCCTGGACTTGTAAACTCAAGCTTGCGTCTGACAGAAACTTTTCAAAGATGTTAACATTTGTGACAAACTCGAGCTTGCCCTTGCAAGCTCAAGCTTGGGTCGAGAGAGCAATGTCATATTTTGAGCTTAGCAAACTCAAGTTTACACCTCTAAGCTCAAGCTTGCATTGTGTGAACTAAAATTATTTTTGACATGAATAGTGCCAAACTCGAGCTTACTCACTAATAAGCTCAAGCTTGCGTTTTTCCATTTTGGCTCTCAAAATGATTTCAAACATGTTTCCCCGACAAATGCTAAACTCGAGCTTACTCACTCACAAGCTCGAGCTTTAGACTTCCAAAGGCCAAACTCAAGGTTTAAAAGAAGAGCAAACTCGAGCTTGGATAAGTAAGCTCGAGCTTGGAACTTCAGAACAGATGAACGCATCTGAGTGTATCTTATTCAGTTTGATATATGCTTTAACTTGATTCTGAGAATTGGTTGTATATGATTTATATGATTCATATCAATATTTCTAACCAGATTTAACCAGTTTGCTTATGAGATTACAGAAGATCTAGGTTTGTTTTAAAGAAGACTTTAAGACAACCACTTGACAACTTGCAATATAATATTGTATCTCTCATCCAAAGCAATGGATTACAACTCCGGAAAGTTGGACAACCATTCTCCAAGACGTAAAGCTAGCCTCCACTATCCTAAGGCATCTCGAACAACATTATACAATGGCCTTCATCGAGCATAACAAGTATGGAACATACTATTTCGGAGCCAACATTCAAATATTCAATTCTCTGGAATTACTCTCAACATGCTATATTCAAGAAAGAAAGCTTCCAACAGCTATAATTTCGAATAGCTTCAAGTTTGAATGGATCTATAACGGTCACAAGCTTCAAACCAATATATATACATGAAGATTTGAAGTCTGGAACAAGAGAAGACATACACAGAAAACGCACACAAGAACATCAGTCTTTTACTGCTTATATTTCTCATTTGTATCTTTGATACATTGTGCTTCAGTGCTTATATTTATTCACTCTTTGAGAGAGTTCATTTCGTAAATCATTCTTTGTAAGAATCTCAAAGTTGTGGGACTTTGAGGTTGGGTTATCGATTACAACTTGTAAGGGGAGTGTATCCTAGAGAGAGGATAACTTTTGAGTACGAGTGTGTATCCGATTTGAGTGATAGTAGAAAAACCCGCAGAGTCCGGGGACCGGACGTAGGTCAAGAGTTAAGACCGAACCAAGTATAAATCTTCCGTGTCAAGCTCTTCTTCTCTAACTCCATTTACCTTGGTTAAGCATCTGTTGTGTGGGTGATCTGAAAAGAATTTTTAAAATCCCCAATTCACCCCCCCTCTTAGTGATTTCCTTCACTTTCAATAATGAGGGTTATTAATTCAGTGGGAGGTTACTAATTACACTTATCATATCGTTTGATTTTTAGAATCATGTTGAATAGTAACACCTCAACACCATCAATGCGATTAGTCCTTGAGAAGGATGAACTCGATGAGACAAACTTTCTTGACATGTTCGGGAACTTAAGTGTTGATCCCAAACACAAAAGAGAGGAGTATCTCGTCGATCAACCCATTCCTTACGAGCCTGCAGCTACTTTTCCAAGGGCTCAGACTGATGCTTATACGAAGCATAAGGATGACTCTATGGATGAAGGATGCTTGATGCCTGTCACTATGATTCCAGACCTCGATAGAGATCTAGAACATGTGGAGGTCTCTGAGATGATTGATCATCCTATGGAAATGTTCCAACAACAAGCAAGGCAAGAGAGGTATGAGACCACAAAGGCCTTATTTTGCTGCAAGATGGCTGAAGGTGCATCCGTTAGTCCTCATGTGTCAAAAATGAAGGGCTACATTGATCACCTTGAGAGGCTTGGATTCCCCATCTCCCAGGAGTTAGCTACAGATGTGATCTTGAACTCACTCCCAGGAAGTTATGAAAATTTTGTCATGGATTACAACATGAACAACGAAGAGGAATCAATTTCTAAACTGAATGGGATGCTCAAAACTGTTGAGCACAGCCTTGAGAAGAGGCCCACTGTATTGTCCGTTCAGAAAGGAAGGGGTATGAAACAGAAAGCAAAGAAGGCAAAACCTCCGAAGGATGGGGTCTGCTTCTTCTGCAATGAAATAGGTCATTGTAAGAGGAATTGCAGACTCTACCTTGAAGATCTGGAAATGAACAAGAAGGATAGCGAGGCTATCGCTTCAGGTATCTATGTCATAGATATTCACTTTTCTACTTCCTCTACATGGGTATTAGATACTGCATGTGGATCTCAAGGACAGTAGAAAATTGAAGAAGGGCGAAGTTGACCTACGAGTTGGAAACCGAGCAAGAGTTGCTGCTTTAGCCGTAGGCACTTATGAATTAGTTTTGCCCAGTGGGCTTTTGTTAATTTTTGAACAATTGCTTTTATGTTCCTGCTTTGAGTAGTAACATTATTTCACTTTCTTATTTGGATAAGGAAGGTTATACTTCCATTACTAGGAATCGTAAATGTTCAATTTATTATAATGACAATTTTATGCTCATGGTGATTTGCATGCTGGTCATTATGTACTTAATTTAGAACATCCTAATAATGGACAAATCTATGACATAACTACTAAAAGGATCAAGTCAAATGATTTGAATCCGACCTACCTATGGCACTATCGTCTAAGCCATATAAATGAGAAACGCATTTCAAAACTCCATCACAGATGAATTTCTTGACTCATTTGATTTTGAATCATTTGATACATGTAAATCTTGTTTATTGGAAAGATAGCAAAACCACCTTTACTAGGATTAGTAAAAGGGCCACTGATTTATTGGGCCTCATACATACAGATGTCTGTGGACCAATCAATACATTTGCCAGAGGAGGTCATTTGTACTTCATTACATATATAGACGATTTTAGTAGATATGGGTATATCTATCTAATGAAACATAAGTCTGAATCTTTTGAAATGTTCAAAATATTCCAAAATGAAGTGCAAACCAAATTAACAAAACAATTAAAGCACTTCGATCCGATCGAGGTGGTGAATATTTGAGCCAAGAGTTCATTGACCATCTTAGGAGTTATGGGATCATCTCACAACTTACTCCTCTAGGAACACCTCAATGGAATGGTGTTTCTAAGTGGAGGAATCGAACTCTATTAGATATGGTTCGATCTATGATGAGTCAAACAAATCTTCCACCTCCCTTTTTGGGGCCATGCCCTAGAAACAGATGCATTCACACTAAATCGTGTTCCGTCAAAGGCAGTTGAAAAGACACCATATGAGATATGGACTAGGAAGAAACCCAGTTTGTCCTTCTTAAAATTTGGGGATGTGAGGTTTACGTTAAACACCAAGCCTCTGATAAATTATCATCTAGATCCTCAAAATGCCTTTTCGTGGGCAATCCTAAGGAAACTAAAGGATACTATGTCTACAATCCTACCGATCACAAAGTGTTTGTTATCCGAAATTGTATCTTTATGGAGAAAGAATTTATCTTTAAAAGAACCAGTGGGAGTAAGGTGTACCTCGAAGAAGTTCAAGAGCCACAAGACGACATAGAACCACAGATGGAAAACGGAGAAGACTCACAACAAGTTGTTGAGCCTACTCAAGTAACACAAGGCCCACGAAGGTACGATAGAACACGGCTTCAGCCTTAGAGATATGGATTTCTGATTAGTGGAAGTTGTGATGTTTTGCTCATTGAACAGAATGAGCCAACTACCCATCGAGAGGTCGTGGTGGGACCGAACTCGAAAGATGGCTTAATGCCGTGAAGTTTGAAATGCAATCGATGTACGACAATAAAGTATGGACCTTAGTCGATCCACCTGAAGGTGTAAAAACCATTGGGTGCAAGTGGGTTTTCAAAGAGAATGTGGACTATGATGAAACCTTTTCCCCATTTGCAATGGCCAAATCAATTAGAATCCTTCTTGCCATTGCATCATACTATGACTATGAGATATGGCAGATGAACGTCAAAACATCCTTCCTTAATGGAAAGCTTCGTGAGGATGTGTATATGACACAATCTGAGGATTTTGTGCGTCCAAAGGACTCTGGTAAAGTTTGTAAGCTTCAAAGATCCGTTTATGGATTGAAGCAAGCATCTCGGAGCTGGAATCATCGTTTTGATGAAGTAGTCAAAGAGTTTGGATTCATTCAAAACATTGATGAACCTTGTGTTTACAAGAAGGTTAGTGGGAGTATAGTTGTACTTCTAGTGCTTTATGTTGATGACATCCTACTCATTAGGAATGACATTCCTACCTTGCAGAGTGTCAAGTCTTGGTTAGGAAAGTCTTTCTCAATAAAATATTTAGGCCAAGCCACTTACATCCTAGGGATTAGGATCTATAGAGATAGATCCAAGAGGTTTATAGGCCTAAGTCAGAGCAAATACATAGATAAGATACTGCATAGATTCAGTATGCAGGATTCTAAAAGGGGTTACATGCCCATGTCTCATGGCATTTATCTCTGTAAGGATTTGTGTCCTAGTACACAAGATCAAAGAAACGGCATGAGTAAGATTCCATATGCCTCCGCTATTAGATCTATCATGTATGCCATGTTATGTACTCGACCGGATGTATCATGTGTCTTAAGTATGACCAGTAGATATCAACAAGATCCTGGTGAGGGTCACTGGACTGCTATCAAGAATATCCTGAAGTACTTAAGAAGGACTAAGGACTTATTCTTGGTATGTGGTGGATTGGAAGATGAGCTCTGTGTGACCGGTTACATAGATGCAATTTTCCAAACTGACCAAGATGATCTAAGATCGCAATTAGGATATGTGTTCCTTTTGAATGGTGGTGCGGTAAGCTGGAAGAGCTCTAAGCAGAGCACTGTAGCTGATTCTGCAACAGAAGTTGGGTATATAGCAGCATTGGATGCGGCTAAGGAAGTCGTTTGGATCAGAAAGTTCATTACTGAACTAGGGGTGGTTCCTACCATCTCAAATCCAATTGAATTGTTCTGTGACAATAACGGTGCTATTGCGCAGACCAAGGAGCCTAGGTCACATCAAAGGACCAAGCATATACTCAGGCGATTTCATCTTATCAGAGAAATCAATGATAGAGGTGATATCAAAATATGCAAAGTACCAGGAGAAGACAATGTAGCTGATCCTCTTACTAAGCCGCTTGCACAAGCAAAACATGAGCGTCATGTTAGGACAATGGGAATTAGAGTAATTAATGATTGCACTTAGTGCAAGTAGGAGTCTGTTGGAAATTATGCCCTAGGGGCAGATCATTGTACTTTAACGTTATTATTAATTAAAGTATTTCTCCATTTAGTTATATTTCATTTGCATGTTTATAGTGATAACTGTATCCTTGGATATATCTTATAGATTATCCTAAATGTCCCTGGTCGTTCATCTACATGGGAGCAAAGATGAAATAAGACCAGTATGACTTTGATGAGTATGGAGATACAATCAAAGTCATAGGCACTTGTAAGAGTACAAGGTGCTGGACCGACTTACTATGAGAAAGCTGCATGGATTTAGTCATAAGCTTATCTCATGTATGACCGCGTCACAACGCCCTTTGACCTGAGATCATCATTGATTCCTATATGAGAGTCGTTGATCTTTGACCTAGTCAAAAGTCACCTTTGACCGGGTGATGATAAAGGCTTTGATCGGAATCAGTGCTTTTCATGGAGAGGAATGTGAATGGTCAAGATGGAATTTGTCACTCACATTTGTAGAGAGATAATACTGGGCCCCTCGATGAGTGAGTCTGAGAAATGTATGGCCATACTACGATGGAAAGGAGTTTCCATTCCAGTTATTAGACTACTCAAGAATCGAGAAAGTAATGGTCAAGAACAGGAAGTTGACATTATTCATGTCTCATCCTTGACCAAATTATCGCATGACAAAAGGGACGTGACATGGTTGTATGATAGGTTGTATCGTATCATCGATCCCCATATGGATTGGGTAGTCTCAATGTCTTGCTAGAGGCCGCTTGCGAATTGTGGGCTGGTACAATATTGGCCCACTGCCAATCTCATGTGGGCCTGGAGGGTCGCACACAAGAATAGCCTAACACGAGCAATAGTGTCCATATTCATTGAATCTTAAATATGTCTATGATTTAATAAATACTGTATTTATTCTAGAATGAATATATATATATAATTTCAAAATTAAATAATAATAATATTATTTAATAATGATATTATTATATAATATTTGTTTTGTATTTAATTTATTTGATAAATTAAATATTTAAAACAAATAGAGATATTGTATCTCGATTTAATTTTCGAATAAAGATATCATATATCTAATTTAATTTGAATTGAGATATAGTATCTCGATTTAATTAAATAGATAGATATCATATCTCGATTTAATTTATAAAGATAAATTAAATTAGTGCTTTTAATTTGGATTAAATAAATAGATTAAATAAGATCTGTTGGATGATTTAATTAATATATTAATCCAAACTTGTTTTCCAAGATTGATTTAGATTAATCTTGAATATTTTAATACGACCCAATTAGGGTTTGAGAAACTCTATATAATGGAGCTTTAGTCGTATTGAAATGAGAGAGACAAGCCGCGAAAGAAATCCTAGAGAGAAAAACGTGAGAAACAAAGGAAGAAGGAGCTAGCACGCTGCCGTACATATTGGAGAGCTGTTTGGTGTGGATACCAGTAGAGGGAGTGGATTCGTCGAGTCGGCTCCTAGAGATTGATCGAGCAAGAAGGTGTTAGCCTACGTGTTTGCAAAGAGACGCACACCAGTTCTAAAAGGTACGTTTTTTCTAACGAACTTGATTTAAACGCCGTTGATAGATCCTCTCTATGGGATTTGTTAAGTTTTTTTTTATTACGTTGCGTGTACGGATCCCAACAGCTTTCTCATAGTGGGTCGGTCCAGCACCTTGTACTCTTACAAGGGCCTATGACTTTGATTCTATCTCCATACCTCATCAAAGTCATACTGGTCTTATTTCATCTTTTCTCCTACGTAGATGACTGACCAGGGACATTTAGGATAATCTATAAGATATATCCAAGGATACAGTTATCACTACAAACATGCAAATGAAATGATAACTAAATGTAGAATACTTTAAATGACTTTAATGTTTAAAGTACAATGACTTGCCCTTAGGGCATAATTTCCAACATAATTGACGTGCGAACGTGATCTCTGATCTAACGATTCAGATCCACACAAAACAGCCACAAAATTCGAACCTAACCCTAGTGTCCTAACATCGAACAAAACCCTAGCGCGAACTATCACATTAAATGCATAGCTAATTCGGTTTGAGCATATATATCATATATAAACGCATGTATAAACCTAATTTAAACGCACTGTTGATCTGGCTTTGATGCCACTGTTGGGATCCGTACACGCAGCGGAAGGATTTCACACATTAAAACTTATGAATCCTAATGAAGAGGATCTATCAATGGTGTTTAAATCGGGTTAGAAAAGAACTATACCTATGCGAACTAATGTGCGTCCTAAGCGAACTCGTGTGCGTCCTACGTTCGATCAAACAGGAGCCGACTCTGCGAATCTACTCCCTCTATCGGTATCCACACCGAACAGCCTACAACACCGATGGCAGCGTGCTAGCGCCTTCAGTATTTTCGCGTCTCTTCTTTTGTCTAGGGTTTCTCGCAGCTTTTCTAATACGTCTTGCTAAATGTCCCGTAGGTTTTTCAAAACCCAATTGGCGTATTATATATTCAAAATTTATCCTTATTAATCTTGAAATTTGAATTTAGATTAAAATAATATATTAATTAAATCTATTCAATAGATCTAATCTAATCTATTTATTTAATCTGAATTAAAAGCCTCGTTGATTTAATTTATCTCTATAAATTAAATCGAGATATGATATCTATCTATTTAATTTAATTAAATTCAAATTAATCGATATATGATATCTTTATTTAAAAATTATCAATATCACTATTTGTTTTAGATATTTAATTTATCAAATAAATTAAATAAAAAACAAATATTATATAATAATATTATAATCTCTATTAAATAATAATATTATATTATTTTCAAATTTAATAATATATATATTCGTCCTAGACTAAATACAGTATTTATTAAATCTTAGACATATCTAAGATTCAATGAATCTAGACACTATTGCTCGTGTTGGGCTATTCTTGTGTGCGACCCTGCAGGCCCACATGAGATTAGCAGCGGGCCAATACTGTACCAGGCCACAAGTCACAAGCGGCCTCTAGCAAGACATTGCGACTACCCAATTCATATGGGGATCGATGATACAATACAACCTATCATACAACCATGTCACGTCCCTTTTGTCACGCGATAATTTGGTCAAGGATGAGGCATGTATAATGTCAACTTCCTGTTCTTGACCATTACTTTGTCGATTCTTGAGTAGTCTAATTGAAATGGAAACTCTTTTCCATCGTAGTATGGCCATACATTTCTCAGACTCACTCATCTGTTAGCTCCTAATGTTTTGATGATAACAAAAAGTCTAAGTTTTGAAAAAATGTTGAATCTGGTTTAATGTGTGTTCAAGAGTTCAGGAACCAATTCTCGAGAATTGACTCAAGGATTCTCGAGAATGGCAATTAAGTAACCATCGCAAAACTCTCTGAACAAAGGATTCTCAAGAATGATAGTAGATTCTCGAGAATGGTTCTCGAGAATGCACCAGTAATTCTCGAGAATGATTAAGCATGAATCACATTACAGAAGAGTGTTGTACCGTGATTCTCAAGAATGAAGAATCAATTCTCGAGAATGGTTCTCGAGAATCGGCAAAAGGATTCTCGAGAATGGTTGATTGCTTTATGTGATGCTCACTGAGAAAATGGTTTCTCGAGTGATTCTCGAGAACTGAGAATCAATTTTCGAGAATCATTTGGAGATTCTCGAGAATTATTGAAGGACGTTCTGGCATCATGCATCACTAACTTGAGATTAAGAGTAGTTCTCGAGTATGTACACATCAATTTTCGAGAATGCCCAAACATCTTCCATATATTAAACATTATGTGCTTTAAATTCCCGAGAACCTTAAACATAGTTCTCGAGTATCAGCGAGACTCAACTTCTGAATTAACATACTTGCTCAACCATTCTCGAGAACCATATGAAAAATTCTCGAGAATGCCTGTTACCATTTAACATGTCCGCTGTCATAATCTATAAATCAATGATTATGTCTTGGTTGTTTATTGTTATTGATTTATACTTCTTCTAATCAAGTTTAATTAGTTTGCTAGTGTTTTTTAGATATGATTAAAATGCTTTAATCATCAAATTTCGATAAAGCAAATTTGTGTCAGATGCATTAAATGCAAAATAGAGACGAACTACAAAAGTAGAATATGGACCTCTGAGCCACTGTAAAGCATTTGAAATATTTCCATTCAATATTCTATCTGAGTCTCAACGGACAAATCAAACAAAGAAAGTCAACGAAGTATATTCACCAACCTCGGAAGATTATGAAGAAACAGAGCAACATATATATTTATTACTCTCAACGGCTCATTTAGCTTTCTTCCAACGGGCATTAATTGCTATCATCTATAAAATCCAAAAGCATTCAAGTCTTCACCTACCGAAACGTTATGCATTCAATTCAAACTTATTGCAATTTGCTGTTTCATTAACTAAGCTAATATCTTCGGATATTTTCTGTGTTCTTCAGTATTTAACATTTATCTACTCGTGAGAAGTTACTAAACACTTATTTGATTATTGTTTAGTAAATCTTAAGGTTGTGGAACCTTAAGTGTGGGTGTTCTATTACAACTTGTAAGGGGAAGTGAGTCCGAGTGAGAGGATCATCCTAAGTTACAGAGTGTGTAATTGTGTACGTATTTGAAGAGTTAGTGGAAAGCCCAAGGTGTACTTGGGGACTGGATGTAGGTCGAAGTGTCAGACCAAACCAGTATAAATTGTTTTGTGTCTATCTTTCTTCTCTATCTTTGTCTTACTTGCGTTCTTGTACAACTCGTGAAAAGTATTTGAGATCACCTATTCACCCCCTTCTAGGTGATATTATATCTTCATCATCGAGGGGCCCAGTATCATCTCTCTACAAATGTGAGGGACAAGTTCCATCTTGACCATTCACATTCCTCTGCATGAAAACCATTGATCCCGATCCAAGCCTTTATCATCACTCGGTCCAAGCACTAGTGCAAAAAAGGGTTTTAAGACTGGACAAAAGAGGCATCGTAAGACTGGACCTGCGATCGGTCTTGTTCCAGCCGGTATTAAAAGTTCACATTTAAGATCGGACACGAACCGGTCTTAAAGAAACTTTTTTAGACCGGACATTTAAAACATTAGGTCTTAAAAGTCGTACTAAATAAAGCTGAAATATTTTTTGTTCGGTCTTAAAACTCAACTTTTAAGACCGGACAAAAACTCGGCCGCTCTAAAAAGATCAGAATTTTAAGACCGGACAAAAATAAATCCGGTCTGAAAAATAGCGGCTTCTAAGACCTGACGACTAATTATACGCGGTCTTAAAAGACCGACTTTCAAGACTGGATGGTAAATACATCCGGTCTTAAATATTGAATTTTTAGACTGGACATATAAATACACCGGTCTTAAAAGACCAACTTTTAAGACCGGCTTAATATCAAATATGTACACATGACCTTTAAGACCAGACATATAAATACATCCGGTCTTAACAGTTGAACATTTAAGACCGGCGTATTTATTTCCGGTCTAAATTTTCCCGAATTTTTTTCCCTGTTCTGTTCTTCCTGATCATATATATACACAAATCCACCACCTAATCCAGCACATAAAAGTCGATACTTTAAGGTACAAGCTATGAACAATTATGAATAAATTGAATTGGGAAAAAGAATACAAATATTATTCACCATGAGTTATGTGGCTTCTTAATTAATGATACTATGACTACAACACCTAAATTAATTTATACAATAAGATAACTTACTAACAATGCAAATACAATAAGTTACAAATACAACATACATGCCCAATGTAATATTCACCATGCCTTCATCTGATTCCCACCCAACAACGTAACATCCTATTTTATAACATGCTCCTTTGGATCGGATCCTGCCACAAAAATAAAACAAGAACAAACTAACTAGTCAGTGACATTGTTTAAGAACATAGAAGGAATATAATATAGTTAAAACCTTAAAGTTTTCAAAGAATTCTGCATGTGAATATTACCTTATGAATTGACTCTTTTATAAAGTGATATCCTCCCATATCCCTTCTTGATGATCATTTCTTATGCCGGGTTCATTATCCGCCTCATCTTCTTCGTTCATGTCCGGTAGACCCCTTGAAAAAGGAGTTTTCTCAGGAAGACCATAATTTGAATGACTTTCCTCATCAATATCAATGACCCTTTTTCCTTGGAGAGCTATAGACCACATTTTATTTTCTTGATCGGTGATATAGAACACTTGTTTTGCCCGGTCCGCCATAATAAAAGGTTCATCTCCAAAACTTCTACCATTGACATCGACTAATGTAAATCCTAGCCGATCGATCCGAACACCATTATTGACATTAACCCACTTGCATTTGAAAATGGGAAATCTAATTTTAACATAGTCCACCTCCCAAATCTCTTCAATAACCCCATAATATGGCATGACCGCCAATAAAGGCCTCTTGTCTTTCGAAAGTGCATATATTCGGCCTTTAACAAGTGCATATATTCGTGTAAAATGTATAACAATTGATCACATACAAATTCCAACTTATGACATCAACCTCAGGACCACATGTTAGTTCTCAATGTGTTTTGATGATTAATAACAATTGTAAACATGAGAGAATGTTTTTGTCAAAGATTGGTAAAGCATATTTATTTCATCTCAAAGGGACTTCATGTAAAATGTATAACAATTGATCACATACAAATTCCAACTTATGACATCAACCTCGAGTAAGGAGCTTACACTTGGAAGCTCGAGTTTACGAAGAGTCGACGACGTAAACTTTTCAAAGGTTTTAATATTTTTATCAAACTCGAGCTTGCCTTTGCAAACTCAAGTTTGGGTCAAACAGAGAGCATTGTCATATTTTGAGCTTAGCAAACTCAAGTTTACACCTCTAAGCTCAAGCTTGCGCTTTGGGAATCAAAATTATTTTTGACATGAATAGTGTCAAACTCGAGCCTGCACACTAATAGACTCGAGCTTGCCATTTTGCATTTTGGCTCTCAAAATGATTTCAAACTTGCTTCCCCGACAAATGCTAAACTCGAGCTTACTCACTTACAAGCTCGAGCTTGAGACTCCGAAGCAAAACTCAAAATTTAAATGAAGACCAAACTCGAGCTTGGTATAGTAAACTCGAGCTTGGAGCTTCCGCGTTGCAGATGAACGAATCTAAGTATAATTTGTTCAAGTTTGATTTCTGCTTTAGATTGTTTCTACGAATTGGGTGCTTATGATTTATATGCTTTATATCAATATTCCTAACCGATTCTTCACTTTCACCACATGCTAACCATTTGATTGTATCAGAAACACATTCCTCTCCCTCGACCTTTTGTTTGAACCAGTTTGCAAAAGTTCTGTTATGCTCCATAATTAACCTTTGTTCAGTCATTCGATGATTTTCTTTCCTTACAGCTTCTTTATGTGCAGCTATGTTTAATTGAACTTCATCAACATTATTCAAGATGTATAAGTGGACTTGTGACAATTCATCAGGATCCATACTCTTTACCGAAGCCCCTCGTCTACCCCCTTCAGCATGCTGACGTTTTGGAAGCCCAATATGTCTTACTTTGGCCAAATAATTTTGACAAAATTCCATGGCTTCTTCAGAAACATATTTATGAACAATTGATGCTTTTGGCCGGTATGCGTTCTTCACGTACCCTTTTAGGAATTTCGTAGATATTTCAATTGGGTACATCCACCGTAAATGGATAGGGCTGCACAACTTTATCTCCCTCACTAGATGAACAATTAGATGAACCATGATGTCAAAAAATGTAGGAAGAAAAAGCTTCTCAAGGTGGCACAAGATAAGATATCCTTCATTCTCCAATTCATCCAACTTTTCAATATCGAAAACTTTACTACAAACCGCATTGAAGAAGACACAAAGTCTAGTCAAAACAACCCGAAGATCATATTCGGGGATGCCTCGAATAGCTACTGGGAGTAGTTGTTGCATCAAGATATGACAATCATTAGACTTTTGGCCTACTAATTTCAAGTCCTTCATCGATACAAGCCTCTTAAAGTTTGAAGAATACCCCGAGGGAACTTTTGTGCCATGTAAACACTCACAAAAACTTCTTTTCTCATCCTTAGACAAAGTATGAGAAGCCGGGGGGGCAATAAGTTCTCTTCCCGTATGGCCTTGGATGTAAGTCTTCGCGTATTCCCATTACTTGCAAATCCAATCTTGCCTTCACACCATCCTTGGAACTACCTTGTATGTTGAGAAGCGTGCCAACAATACTATCACATACGTTTTTCTCCACATGCATGACATCAATACAGTGTCTTACATCAAGATTGCGCCAATATGGAAGATCGAAGAATACAGATCTCTTTTTCCATATATTTGTTTCTTTTCTACTCTTTGCAGTCTTACCGAAGATGACACTGATATTTTTCACCTTTTCATAAACTTGCTCCCCAATCAATGCCACCAAAGCATCTTCATACTCTTGGCCACCAAAAAAGGCTTTCTTTAAATGACGATATGGGTGGTCCCGTCGAAGAAATCTCCTATGTCCAAGATAAACCATCTTTCTTCCATGTTGAAGTTAATGGTAGCGTGTGCCTTCTTCACAAATCGGACATGCTTTATGGCCTTTTACACTATACCGACAAGTTCCCATATTTCGGGAAGTCGTTTATAGTACAAAATATCATGGCTCGCAATTTAAACACCTCCTTATTGAAAGAGTCAAAAACATCGACACCTTCTTCCCACAACTCCTTCAAGTCTTCGATCAAGGGCTCAAGGTAAACATCAATGTCATTTTCGGGTTGTTTTGGTCCCGAAATCAACATAGACAGCATGATGTACATTCGTTTCATGCATAACATAGGAGATAAGTTGTAAATAATAAGGAGCACAGACCATGAACTATGTATGCTGCTAAGGCTTCCATATGGATTCATGCCATCCGTGCTAAGGGCAAGCCTAAGGTTCCTAGGTTCTTCGTCGATGTTCAGAAATAAATAATCAATTTTCTTCCATTGAGAAGAATCGGCCGGATGTCGAAGCTTTCCATCAGAAATCCTCTCATCTGCATGCCACCTCAGATTTTTTGCATCATTTTCATTCGCAAACAACCGCTTGAACCTTGGTATGATTGGGAGATACCACAATACTTTTGCAAGCCCCTTATTTGACTTGTACCTTGGGGTTTCACATATCGAGACAATTCCCGCTTCTCTTCAAACTCTTTTCTATACAATACGCAATCATTCGGGCATGCATGGATCTTTTTGTACTCCATCCCAGTGGACAGAGTATTTTCTTAGCATCATAGTATCGATGCGGCAACACATTCTCATCCGGAAGCATGTCCTTAAAAGCCTCAAGCATTTCAAAAAACTCTTGTCGCTCCATCCATGACGTGCCTTCAAGCTTACCAATTTCAATACGGCGTTCAATAATTGGTATTTTTTACACCAGGGTATAGCGGGGTCTCTGCATCACTGCACATATTACCATATGCATGTGATTGATGAAAAGCCTCTTCTCCTACATCACGAATAATGTCCTCTATGCGATCATCGATATCCATGTCATTATCATCAAAGGCCACATCCCCATGTTGAGACCCACTAGGTATTTTTTCACCATGCCATACCCATACTGTATAAGTCTTACAAAATCCTTCACAAATTAAATGTGTGTATAACTTCAGGACTTAGTCGCCTCTCATTCAAACATTCAACATAAGGGCAATAAAACTTCCCACTATAATCATGGGCATTTTATTTAGCAAATTTTATAAAGTCCCCCACCCCATTATGATATTCAACACTCGTCCGTAATGCAGTTATCCAACTGTGATCCATAGTACAATTCCTATAGACGGAAAGATTTAACATACATAATCCGAAAAAATTGACACTTGCATATAAAATAAGGCAACACCAAATGCATATTTATGCTCTATGTCGGTTATGTCTTTTTTTTATTACGGAGAAACTTACCCATTAAATGCATAACGAAGAATTACTTTTGGTCATAAATGTATCACAGTGAATCCAAAAAGCAAAATAAATGCATGACAAGGAAATTAAATGCATCGCATGAAGGTCTTGTGGACTCACCTGTAGCATATAAATTCAAATGCATTTGCTGATTCAAACTTGCTCCCGCCACGAACGTTGATGTTGCAGACAGCAAAAGTAACCTAAAAACATTTGTTGGTAAGTTTGGTAGGTCTAAAGTGAAAATATAATCTTCAAAATACAATATTCATTAACAACAGAGAAACCCACAAGAACATTTCATTGATTTCGTTCAACCAATAAAGTCATAAAGTTATATAACCGAAACACCTCTTACAGCTTGGTCTATAGACGTTTAGCTAAGGAACCAGAAAGTGATAATCGAGAGAGCAACGCGAAGCAGCGACGAAGCAACACACAAACACTGGAGACAGAACTTGAGTAATCACTTTCGGCGCGACAAGAGAAGTTCAGAGAGGGAAATTTAATATTCCGCGCGACACAGACATATTTTCTTAATTTGGATTTTATTAAGACCGGTTAGTTATAAAGTAGCCGGTCCTAAATATATAATTAAATTTTTAAAACCGTAGGTTTAAAAGACACCGGTCTTAATTTTTTATTTTTTCATTTAATTTTAAGACCGGAGTCTTATTAAACATCCGGTCCTAAAAGTCCTCATTTAAAAAAAAAAGAGGATTGGCTTTGGCGAGCGCATCAGCAACTGAATGAATAAAAATTAAAGAAAAACTGAAGAATAAGCTTCTTTAATTACTGGAGAATATGAACAAAAAAAAGACACAAGTTTAGTTCTTAATGCTTCATACATTACTGGTGAATATACATGTACACAAGAAAAAATACAAAAGAAAAACAAGCAGAAAATTATCAAAAATAAGAATCTGACTAAACATCCTAAAGCTTATTATCCTCTAAAGCCTTGGCGATATCGGCGTGAGTAGCGTTAACTTCCCGCCGGAGATCAGCAAGTTCCTGTCTTATTCGCATCAGCCGCAATGCATCATTAGAGGAAAGAGGATAGGGGTCAGCGGTAGGCGCGCTGGGGCCAACTGGTTGGAGAGAGGGAGCAGGAACCTCTTCATGGTCTGAAGGCTGGAGGGGGGGTGTAGCAATCTCTTCATCATCCGAAATAACAATGAGTCCAACGACCCAAGACTCTTTTGTCACAATAGAACGCACTGTCGCTGGAGGAGGCGCACCGTATAACAATCTACGGAAGGCACGAGCATCAGGAGTAAGAGTACCCCTACGAGCGGTTCTCTTGTATCTAACCATGGTTTGAGCAGTTGGGGCAGAGAGCCACGTAGTGTGGAGTTACGAGATTGTGAGGAGTTAATAAGGACAGAGAGGTATGAGGAGTTTATATACTTTAAGAGCCACGTAGTGTGGAGTTACGAGGTATGAGGAGTTTAATAAGGACTGAGAGGTATGAGGAGTTATTAAATTTGCGGTCTAAAATTCTATTATTTAATTTTTTTCAATTCAATTAATTTTAAGACCAACCTTTTATAATATATCCGGTCCTAAAAGTCTATTATTTTTTTTTCAATCAATTCAATCACTTTTAAAACTGACCTTTTACCTTGTATCCGGTCCTAGAATTCATTTATTTTTTCAATTCAATTTTTTTAAAGTAAGAATTTTTTCTTCATAAATATTAGTTTTAAGAACGGATCTTTTACAAGATCCGGCTTTAAAGGTTCATTCATTTCAAATTACTCAGATAGCAAATTCGTATCCTTACACTCTGTTCAAATGAATGATTCAGAGTCTCTTCGACTTCCAGATAAACTTCCCAACAAGGTGTCTCCTCGTATTCTGAGGAACTATGCGTCTCCTCGTTATTGTTTCCGGTGTTTCACATTGTTCAGGAAGAGTTCTCTATTTAAACCCGATATTACTTTACTTCCTTCACATTCTTCTCCATCACTTCTAAAACCTCCACCGTAATGGCTGCTCCACCACCACCACGTCCTCCTTTTCCGTACCCTCCTCCACCGCTCCGAACCCGTCATTCTACCGTCGGCCCGCGACGATCATATAGACCGACGCTTGGGCCAACTGTTTCAGGTCTATCACGCCGTCAACAACAAGCTGATTGTGGTACTCGACGCCCAGGACGTTGAGTACGATCCTTCAGATGATGACGCTGACAACCTCTCCGACGACGATTGTCCATATTCATGAAACAAACAAAACATTGTCCTCGTGTAAATGAACATTAAAAATTCACAGAATACATTTAAGAACATACAAAAAAAACAAAAGACAAAAAAAAATCGTTTACCTTATTCGAATAAAAACAAGCAAAGTGACTATTCTTCTCAAGGTTGGACCGTCGTTGTCGTCGGTTTTACCTCACCCTGATTTGAATATTTTCAGTGTCCTTTTCCGACAAAAAGAAAAGAGACAAAGAAAAGGGAAACCGAGGGTAACATCGACGACAAAGAGGGTCCTAGCTTGAGCAGAACGCCAGAACCTCGGTTGTCTTGAACCCTAATAATTTGTCTGAAAAACGAGTCAACATTTCTATTTCAAGGAAAACTATTAAGACCGGACGTTAGACAAATATACGGTCTTAAAGGTTGAGCCATATTTTTTTAAAAAAGATATTTAAGACTGAACTTTTAGGAGCGGAAAAATAAAAAATATACGGTCCTAAAAGTCTCGCAATAGAATTTTAGGAGCGGATAATTAACAAATGTACGGTCCTAAAAGTCTAGCCATATTTTTATAATTAAACGTAGACTATTAGGACCGAAAGATTATACAATATGCGGTACTAAAAGTCTTGCCATATTTTTATATTAAATGTAGACTTTTAGGACCAGATGATCAGTTAATATGCGGTCCTAAAAGTCTTTAGAAATTAACGAAGACTTTTAGGACCGGAGTTTTAATAAATATGCGGTCCTAAAGGTCTCGCCATATTTGTAAAATAAACGAATTCTTTTAAGACCGTACTTTTAACAAATATAAGGTCCTAAAAGTCTTTTAGGACCGGATCTTTTGCCAATATGCGGTCATAAAAGTCACTGAGTACTTTATTCAATTATTATTATTTTAAATTCTTTTTTTTATAGATTACAAGGAAAATAAATTCTTAATTTTCCAATTAAGTTTAAATCATTGGCTATTCTTCATATATAATTTTAGGCATAATTCATTGAATTATTATTTTCCCTTAATTAATTTAGTTCATAGAAGTCGCGAATACTTTTCAGAGTATCTTATTGCTCATTTACAACATCTTGTACCTCAAATTTCAAGTACTAAATAGCTAGAATCAATGAACGAATTTCTTCGAAAAAATAAACAAATTTATTATTGAATTACACATTGCATATGTATATTTACAAATGAATTTAAGACTTAATTAGGACATACGGATATTCACAAAACACATTGCGTATGTGCTCCAATTCATCATCAGGAAAGGGAGCAGGACCGGCAAACCTTTGTAACATCAAAGATAGAAATTGAATTAACTTGCGTGCATATTTCATATGTAACATTAAGCCAGAAACTGAATTCAGCCATAATATGTAACATCAAATACATTTACCTTTGCAGTTAATTTAGTCGTTCCTTTCGTGATAATATCATATATGTGTTTCATGACGTACATGCCACATAAGTTGGACCCCGTTGGGTCTAAAACGAACAAGAAATATATATAAGATCGCTAGCATATATAGCTTACTAACCAAGTTCACAAGGCAGTGTGCCACTGTCCAAATATGTACTAACTTGTGGTTTGTACCATTTAGGATAAGTGCCCTGAGACCCACGCCTTTTGTTTACCTCGACTTGGAAGGTCCTCATGGCACTATCTGTTGGAAATTATGCCCTAGGGGCAAGTCATTGTACTTTAAACATTTATGTTATTTAAAGTATTCTCTTTTAGTTATCATTTCATTTGCATGTTTATGTTGATAACTGTATCCCTAGATATATCTTATGGATTATCCTAAATGTCCCTGGTCGGTCATCTACGCGAGAGCGAAGATGAGATAAGACCAGTGTGACTTTGATGCGGTATGGAGATACAAATCAAAGTCATGTGCACTTGTAAGAGTACAAGGTGCTGGACCAACCCACTATGAGAAAGCTGCATGGATTTAGTCATAAGCTTATCCCATAAATAATCGCGTCACGACGCCCTATGACCTGAGATCATCATGGATTCCTACATGATGAGTCACTGATCTTTGACCTAGTCAAAAGTCACCTTTGACCGGGTGATGAAAAAGGCTTGGATCGGGATCAGTGGTTATCATGCAGAGGAATGTGAGTGGTCAAGATGGAATTTGTCCCTCACATTTGTAGAGAGATAATACTGGGCCCCTCGATGAGTAAGTCTGAGAAATGTATAACCATACTACGATGGAAAGGAGTTTCCATTTCAATTATTAGACTACTCGAGAATCGAGTAAGTAATGGTCGAGAACAGGAAGTTGACATTATCCATGCCTCATCGTTGACCAAATTATCGCGTGACAAAAGGGATGTGATATGGTTGTACGATAGGTAGTATTGTATCATCGATCCCTATATGAATTGGGTAGCCGCAATGTCTTGCTAGAGGCCGTTTGTGACTTGTGGGTTGGTACAGTATTGGCCCATTGCGAATCTCATGTGGGCCTGCAGGGTCGCACACAAGAATAGCCCAACACGACAAAAGTGACCAGATTCATTGAATCTTAGATATGTCTAAGATTTAATGAACACTGAATTTAATCTAGGATGAATATATATATATTAAATTCAAAAATAATATAATAATATTATTTAATGGAGATTATAATATTATTAAATAATATTTGTTTTGTATTTAATTTATTTGATAAATTAAATATCTAAAACAAATAGAGATATTGTATCTCACATTTAATTTTCGAATAAAGATATAATATATCTATTTAATTTAAATTGAGATATAGTATCTCATATTTAATTAAATAGATAGATATCATTTCTCGGATTTAATTTATAGAGATAAATTAAATCAGAAGACTTTTAATTCGGATTAAATAAATAGATTAGATTAGATCTATTAGATAGATTTAAATAATGTTTTTTTAATCTAGATTCAAAATTCGAATTCCAAAATTAATGCGGATTAGTTTTGAATATAATACGCCTATCGGGTTTAGAAAAACCTACGGGACTTTTGTCGAGCGTATTAGAAAGCCGCGAGAAACCCTAGAACAAAAAGAAGAGAGACGCAAGTACGAAGACGCTAGCATTTTGCTGCAGTTGTGTTCGAAGATTATTCGTGTGGATACCGGTAGAGGAAGGCGATTCGTAGAGTCGACTTCTACTGATCGAGAAGGTAGCCCACCAGTTCAAATAGTACGAGACGCGGACAGGTTCACCGTAGGTATGATTCGGATTCTTTTAACCTTGATTTAAACATGGTTGAGCGGTCCTCAGAAGGGATTCGTAAAGTTTTTAATTTCGCTCCGTGTACGGATCCCAACACTATCATCAAAATCACAAATTTATCAATAATGTTCACTGAAAATTCACAGTAGAGGTTTCAAACAAGAGAATCAAAATGACATGCTTACTTGTTGACGCTCTGCGTCAATGTAGTCCCTGGCTCATTGTGAGTGGAGCATAAGAAGATAACTTTATGATCCTCCATGCACATGAGGACCAAGCGCGATGGTGGCTGAAAATTCACAAGAAGAAAGTACTCGGTGATATATGTAGCAGAATTAAGTGAATTGCAGACAAGAATTGTGATATGTACCCGTGGTAGTATGGAAACACGTACACCTTTCTTTTCACTTCACACACCCTCTTTGACATGTATTTTTGTCTCATCTCCAAGGGTGTTTGTACTTGCATAGACTGGACACAATAATCCAAAATCATTGATTCTGCCCTGTTCAACCAATTCTTGATGCATGAACCTACAATAATGACATCGATCAGGGAATTAATATATATGTATGTGTGTCTAAATGATGCATTTAAATTATGTACTCATAGAATCGATACTTACTTCATAAACGGTTGAAGGATTGGATTAGTAAGCTCCTATCCGGAAGCGGGGACGTTACATCTTCGTTGTCAAGGTAAACCTCTTCAGGATGAGGGACGCCTACTACTTTATTGACAGGCCACGATTTATCTTTAAAATATCCTTTATTTTTTCCAAATAGGATATTTTTTCCTTGGCAGTCAACTTAGCAGTAGGGGATGGAACTTGAGGAGGACGGGATGCAGCTTGACGAGGGGATGGTACTTGAGGAGGAGGGGATGAAGCTTCAGGAGGAGTGGATACATGTACAAGCTTTACTGGCCAAGAGATGAAGGTTCCCTTGACATCACTCACAAGCTTCAGCTGATCAGTTGGGAGAGGGAGAGGTGCATCAACGATCACCTTTTCAATTGACACTTTGACTTCATCATCAGCTATTTGTTGGTGGTGTACTGTTGATCCCAAGTTGTAGACAGTCCCTTTTGCAACTAATCGTCTATGTGGTTTTTCCACATACAGGCAACAAGGTTGCTCTGACTATCCAACAATGCAGCTCCCCCTAGTGCTATGCTGCATAGGTGCAGGTGAATGTGTGACGGGAACACTGGTCTCTGGACGAGAGCTCAACAACAACCTCATCTGATTCATTTCCTCCTTCATCTGGCTCATATGGGATTGAAACATTGCTTCTTTAGCCGCTACTTCCTCACTTAATTTGGCCAGCGTCTGTTCCATCTCCTCCCGGGTAACCATACTTTGTTTGTGGCGTTTGGATTTACCAAAGTATTCCTTCAAGCCTACCCGTCCTCCAACCCCCCTTACACGCCCCGCGTGATCTCGGTTTTTTCGGTCGCAACGGCCGAACATCATTCCTCCCGTCCGACACAAAAGATCCCTTTGCTTCTTTCTTTTTAAGATCTTCCTGTAAGATACAGATAACGAGAAGCTTAGTAATGAAACATGTTTAGTAACTAAAAATTAACAATAACGATACTTACAATTCTTTCAGCAACTACACGAGTTTGTTCACTCGTGTAGACGCCGCTTGGCTTTTGCCGAATATGCAACCACAACTCCTCGCGACGTATTGGAGATGGCTGATCAACTATCGCAGAAGGATTGGATTCAGCTTCATCTTCCAATCTCTTCCGCTTGGCCGCCATAAATTCTTTTTCGGCCATTTCATATCCGCCGCGAGAAGCCCTATGCGGGCACTCATTCTTTCTCCCTATCTCCTGTGCTTGTTCCCTTTTTTTTTTTCTGTGAATCAGAATTGAAAAAACTATTAATTATGAATTCTAGCCATCTCACTAACAGAAATTAGAGGACTTCTGCTTCATATGAAGGTCAAACATTAGTCAAATTCACTTCATCAAGTTTCAACATTTTATTTAAGAAAGATGTAGAATTGTAGAAGAAATTGGGAGAAACAGAGGAAAGGGAGTTGCAGAAATCGCCAACTCGATCAATTCATTCATTCATCATAACTGGTTCCTACACATATTAGACTAACTCTTATATATAGTTAGAGGCTTGACTCTTAAGGCCCAATAACATCTTGCACCGAAACCATTACACAATTAACATACTAACTAACTAACAAAGCAATGTCTAACCACTACCTACTATAACAGAACTAAGACTATAATAATGGCTTGACTCTTATGCCATTATTATTTCCCTAATTACCTTCTTAGTATTTTACCTTTTCAGGGTTTACATATTAGACTTGCATAGACAAAGGCAAGAAATGTACACTTCTATTCACACACCAAACTATTTAACTAACAGAATTAGATGAACACAATAACATTCACATATCTGCACAGGTTAATAAGCACACAAAAGGGCAAACAAAACTAAATATAAACTCACCAGAGCTTTAGAAGTGGTCCGTAGCTGAACAAATTGTTGCCACGTTTGTTCATCAATAAATGTGTACTTGTCCCAAGGATTTTCTTCAGGCTGAACCTTGGCAAAAATATACTTGTTAGCTAGAAAGGTCTTAAACTTCCTCTACCGATCAACACAATAAGACAATGTCTTGTCTTTGAACTTCTGACAGTCAGGGATAGTGTATGTAAGCCGGATAGTGTCCCAAATAGGATCCTTTACTGTGCCAACGTCCACATTTTTCCACTCATATGTCAAGATGCTAACCTTGCTGCGTACTAGATAGCCAACAAAACTAGTATATTTGCATTTATTGGGACCGAAAAGTTCCACCTTTTCATCAAACTGAATCTCCAGCCTTGACCCAGAAGTCCGAATTAGGGTTACATTCATCATTCGTGTGCCTCTTCTACCACGGCATGCAGGGCGGTTACGAGGCTCATTGTGAGATAAAGAGGGTTCGTTTTAACTCACACTAGTCACACCAGTAATTGGCGTTCCCGGAACACGAATAGAATCATTTTCACCATTCATTTTCGAGACAAGAAGAGAGGTAATGCAACAAGAAGGGTTTCGCAACGTGAACAGAGGTTCTTTAGTGATAGTAACAAAAGCTTTCACGCGAAGAAATGTTTATTTGGCGGTTCATTTTTAAGACCGGATAAACAAAGAGACGGTCTTATTAATTAATATTCAAGACCGGTTATATTAAATTCCGATCTTAAAATTAATTGATTTTTTATCCGTACTCTTTTTCTATATTTTATACCGACCGCATTTTATGTCTGGTCTTAAAAGAATAACTTTTAAGACCGGATTTTGAATATGTTCGGTCTTAAAACTTTATTACCTTTATATTTAAATTTTTCCTTATTATTTTGGACTGCAGAAAATATTAGTCTGGTTGTGTGAGATTTCTCCATAAAGTAATTGATATTTGAAATTTTTTAATAACATTTTTAAGACCGGTTTGTTTTTTAACAGGTCTGAATAATATATTTAAGACCTATGAAAAAATGATCCGGTATAAGAAGTTCTTTATATTTACAAAACTGCCACCGGTCATACATAAGAAGTTCTTTATATTTACAAAACTTCCACCGGTCATACCTTTAAGACCGAGGCGTCGAATGTCCTAGTCTAAATGAGGTGGTCTTAAACCCTTTTTGCACTAGTAAAAGTGACCTTTGACTAGGTCAAAGATCAACGACTTTCATGTAGGAATACATGATGATCTTGAAAGTGGAGCTAAATCACCAAGATGGGGTGAATTGGGGATTTTAAAAACTTTTTCAGCTTACTCTGTTTTTGTACACTAAAAACAGAGATGAACTAAGTAGAGGGTAGAAGAGCAAGACACAAGAATTTATACTGGTTCGGTCCAATTCCTTGACCTACATCCAGTCCCCAGACTATCTGGGATTTTCACTATCTCAATTGATTACACACTCTGTACTCAAGAGTAATTCTCTCACTAGAACTTACTCCCCCTTACAAGTTGCAATCAATGAACCCGATCACCAAGTCCCCTGACTTGTGATTCCTTTACAATAAATGATTTACAATCAATAAACTCTCTCTAAGAGTAGATAATGATAAACACTGAAGCTTAATGTATCAACAGATACTTTATACAAGAAAACTCAAGAGTAGTTGGAAACTTGAATGATTTTTGTTTTCTATGGTCTTGGTTGTTGAGAGGAAATGAATGCAACTCTATTTATACCAAGAGAGCATTAAAGATCCGTTGCAAGCTCCATTATGACCGTTGGTGAATTAATATAGCTGTTGGAGTCATCTTTTGGAGTCTTCTCTCTCTACTCTTCACTTAATCCAGTTGTCCAGAAGTTAGGTGTTGACTGTTTGCAAATTAATCCGTTGGAGTGGCAGCTGCTGGATGTAGAAACATTCTTTAATTCTTTGTAGACGTGTGCAGAAGGATTACCCAAAAGTATGCAACTTTCAGGGTTTTGCATTTAATGTTCTGACATTACTTTTGCTTTATCTTTGAACCTTCAATAAACATTCTCTAATTCATCTGAAACTCATTAAAAAAGTGGTTAAACATATCTAGGAACATTAGAGATTAATCATTGGAAGTATTAAGATCAAACAAGAAGGTTCAAGGAATTCGTAGAATTTGAAATTCTAAATATGCGCCGAAACCTTGAGGTTTGTTCTTCAAACCTCGAGTTTTGGACTGTAGCAAGTGAAAGTGATCTAAGTCCAAAACATCAAACCCGGAGGTTTTGAACCAAAATCGGAGGTTTTTAACACAAAGCAAAAAGCGACACCCTTCGTTTGGAAAATACTTGAGGTTTTATCGAAACCTCGAGGTTTCACTTTGAATGTGAAACTTTGCAAAAATTGTGCCAAGTGCAAACCCGGAGGTTTTTAAAACCCGGAGGTTTTCAAAAGCAAAAGTGAAAAGTCGTTTCCTCTCTGGATGCCAAAACCTCGAGGTTTTGTATCAAAACTCGAGGTTTCTCTAAAATGTGAAAATCTTGAGTTTTTGCGCCAAAACAGAAACCTAAAGGTTTGAGAATAAAACTGGAGGTTTTGTGTGTTGGAAAAACATAGAAACTTTTTGTCTGAACAAACCTCGAGGTTTGTCCCCAAAACTCGAGTTTTCTCTTAATTTCGAAAACTTTGAGAAAATTTCATTTATCTCAAACCTGGAGGTTTGTTCACAAAACTGGAGGTTTTAAAATGTTCAAAACTTAGGAGACTCTCTGTAAGTCAAAACCTCGAGGTTTGAACAGTAACCTCGAGTTTTTCCATTTTTCAGAAAATCGATGAGAAGTCGCGTATGACAAAACCTGGAGGTTTCTCCGGAAACCTAGAGTTTTGCTCAGTCCGTAAACCACGGAGTTCTTTTCTGTAAGGCCAAACCTCGAGGTTTGAACAGTAACCTTGAGTTTTGCTCTTACAGTGAGTTTTACACATTTGAGAGCAAAACTTTATGCTTTGTTTACAATTATTGGAGATCATCAAAACCCTTAGAGAACTAACATTCTCCCCCTTTTTGATGATGAAAACACTTGTAAACAAACATCCTTGAGATTTTGAGAGAGTTTTCATTTTGAAATTTACATTGTTTTGAAAACGTTCAATTTGCAATTGATAATGTATTATAAATTGCCTTTTGAAAAACTTAGGCATTTTGAAACACAAGTTTGCATATAAGATAATTACAGCATTTTGACAAATTAGAGATAAGCAACAGAAGCCACAAAATGCCATTAATTCATTATTCATTAAAGTGCAAAGCTACATTGATTCAATATCAGAATGAAATACAAAAACTGAAATGTAGCAATATTATAAACATACGCACTCAAGCAAAATGCAAACATCTTAACATTTAACATTCCTCCCCCTTTTTGATGATGGCAAATACTTTAAGAAAAATATGTATAAATAAGAAAATATATTAGACCCAACATATTTTTCTTGCCATTTCTCTCCCCCTTATTTGACATTAGCAAAAAGTTGAAGTATAAAGAAGATATATTTGGAGAGGCAAATATTAAACCAGATTAGAAAGAGTCAAGAAGCAAATTTGAAAGTGTTTTCTCTCCCTGATTGAAAGTGTTTCCATTCTTAATATGATGCAATTGGGAATGTTTTTATGAAAACAAATTTGAAAGAATTTGAAGAGGTTTTCAAAACATCTTTCACAATTAAAGCATATAGATATCAAACATGTGCAGAATTTCTACTGAATATAAAGATAGAGATTAGAAATGCTCATGTAGATTCTGCAAATTTGATGAATGATAGATGGAGTCCATTTGCTTTCTTTCTTGTTGTGTGAGATCCGTGATGTGCTCTGAATATAGCCTTTGAGATGTGGAATGAGACTAACGTACTGACTTCTTGAGTTATATCTCATAAGGATGAATATGGTCAGTACTCAGCTTCTATCTCTTGTCTTTTCTTCATGGAACTCTTCATAGAGCATATCTCAGCTGAATGATGGAACGTGAAAGCATTATTCCTCAATTTGATAGTTTCTCCTTGTAGTGCATTAAGGAATATCCTTGCACAAAACGAAATCTCCTGCTACAAATTGAAAATTTTCTTTGCAAAAGAGATTTGTTAGTGTAACCAAATATCAAATTATCCCTTTCTATGTGATAATTTCAAATTAAGATAATAAAAGGGAAATATAAGATATTTTCAAATATAAGATTAACTCATCATCAAAAATAATAAAAGATAGTGAATGTAGATGAGTATGCTTAAAAGGGTTTTCTTCAAATAAAGGAGAAGAACTTGTAAGATAGAAAAACACAAATGAATGTGAAGCTCCCCCTTAATGAATGCATGACTATAAATTATGAAGCACCCTTTAGTGATACCAAATAATGATGTGACACCAAATATTATGACATTTGGAGTTATCCCTGCTTCAATAGGCACAACATGATATCACAGAATTAAGAACTTTCAAGTTCGTTTGGGTGGACTTGAAATTGGTATGAAAAAAAAATCACTTATGCTTTCTATGATGATAAAAGAGTTTAAAGCATAAGGATCATTTTTAAAAAGAGTGTGCTCAGGCTAAATTTCATAAAATAAGATGGAATGAATGAAATCAAATTAGCCTATCATAAGTATGATTTGTGCATATTACAATACCTCACTCAAGTAATATCGTAATTACCCAAGTCATAATCATTTGTAATCCATAGATGCATCACTGGCTACCCATTATCTGATGATGTGATTAATACTGAGGCTCTCCCAGATTAGATGCATAAGGATGAGTTTTCCTTTGAGAACTACTCCATTAGGCATTTACTCAAGTGGTTACTTATCACTTTCATAATCGCTCAAGTTACTTTGCAAGTGATCCCTTTTCTGTTTATTTTTATTTTTTTGTTAACACGAATATAGGGGATCCTGGACTTCAAAGATGTTCTGTGAACCTTTGAAACATCAGCGTTCAAAACTTGAGGTTTTCTCCAAAACCTCGAGGTTTTGCTCCTTGAAAGCAAAACTCAGATTTTTCAATATCCTGTATAAAACATGTCTAGACACTCTGATGCTTAAGTTAGTGATCATCAAAACCATAACTAACATTGAGTAAGAAATACTTACAACTCATTGGGATTTACCATTTCCAATTCTCTTCTTATGAAATTAAATTGCTCCTTAGCCAATGGTTTGGTGAAGATGTTAGCTAGTTGAAGATGAGTTGGGTTGACATGACTTTGACATCTTTCTTCTGAACATGATCCCTTATGAAATGATGCCTCACATCAATATGCTTGGTCCGAGTATGTTGAACTGGATTCTTTGCCAAGCTTATTGTGCTTGTGTTGTCACACAATATTGGGATCTCCTTCAGGTTGATTCCCAAATAAGATAGTTGTTGCTTAAGCCATAGGACTTGAGCACAACAACTTGAGGCAGCTACATATTCAGCTTCAGTAGAGGACACATCCATACTGGTTTGCTTCTTGCTAAACCAGGACACAAGTGAACCACCAATAAACTCACATTGGCCACTTGTGCCTTTTTTTTATCAGTTTTATCCCCGGCATGGTCTGAATCTGAATATGCCACCAAATGTTCAAGTTGACCTTTGGGAAACCATAATCCAAGTGTCTTTGTGTCAGCAAGATATCTAAAGATTCTCTTGACATTCTCAGCATGAGACTCCTTTGGAGCATATTGAGATCTTGCACACATCCCCACACTGAATTGGATGTCGGGGCGACTTGCAGTAAGATAGAGTAGTGATTCAATCATTCCTCTATATTTTGTAATATGGAAGTCCTTGCCCTCTTCATCAGCATCCAATGAAGCGGTCGAACTCATAGGAGTGTCAGCTCCATTGCATTGATTCATCCCAAACTTCTTCAGCAGATCATTGAGATACTTGGTCTGAGATATGAAGAATTCATCTTTCTTTTGTTTGATTTGTAGACATATCCACTGAAATGAACTATTCCATTTGCCCATGTTCTTTGTATTAAATAACAGAATATTTTGGTTAGCTCCTGCAAAAATATGTGTTCTTTGGTACTCAATGATTCTTAAGTCCACACAAGATTAGGCATAACAATTCTTATACTCTTATAAGATGGAGTCATATGATATCTAAACAGAGAGCATAATATGCTAAGCCAATCAAACAAGTTCATGCTAATAAATCATAACGAGTAACAAGTAAATGATATCAGGAATGTTATTTCTCAATGACAATTTATAAATACACTTTATGCAGAAAAGATGTGATTGATAAAATACATGTAAGTTTGAGCATAGAAAATCTTATCCATAAAGATAATATGTAGATAGTTTCAAATCTCAAATGTTCTTTGAAACCGTGATAATGTATTCTTACAAGTGGGTTGGTCCATGCACCTTGTACTCTTACAAGTGCCTATGATTTTGATTCGTATCTCCATACCTCATCAAAGTCATACTGGTCTTATTTCATCTTCGCTCCCGCGTAGATGACCGACCAAGGACATTTAGGATAATCTATAAGATATATCCAAGGATACAGTTATCACTATAAACATGCAAATGAAAATGATAACTAAATGGAGAATACTTTAAATGACATTAACGTTTAAAGTACAATGACTTGCCCCTAGGGCATAATTTCCAACAGCAAATTAGTTATTTAGATCGGAGCAAGTATGTTAAAATTTATATATTTTTTATGGTAATGAATACTTATGATAAGTTGAGTCGCTATAACTTGTTAAGGTTTGGGCATGCCTTCAACTTGTAAAGTTTATATGGAAGTATATATAGATTCTTCCACCAATAGCCGTATCAATAGTGGGACTTGAATTTAGTGAGGTTATAGGTGATGTAAAGGTTATATATAGAAGTATTTAGATTCTCACACCTTAAAGTATTTTGGATTTCATCTTAACACTAACATAAAACTTTTGGATATATATCCTCCGCAGATCTTAATCTTTGCTAGCATGAAAATTATTCTATGGTAGTATTTGCTGTAATTCGGCAAATTAGAAGTAACTTCATTTTCATGTTGATTTCCAAGCAAACATCACCAACGAACATTCTTAAAAATCACCATCCTCTTTTTAGTTCTATCAAAAGGATCAGAGATCATGTCATGTAAGATCAACAATTATTGGATAGTCACTTTTGTTAGTTCTCTATGTGTTTTGATGATAACTGACAATTGTAAACACAAATTAAAATGAGTTTTTGATAAGTTGAAAAACTTACTGTCAAGTGAATACTCAAGTATTGGTTTCAATACTCAAGTATTGAGTTGACAGTGAATGGTGCATTTTTCGCAAAAATGCTCAATACTCAATTATTGGTTTCAATACTCAAGTATTGAGTTGACAGAGAATGGCTTGTTTACACAAAGTCATACAATACTCAAGTATTGGTCTCAATACTCAAGTATTGGTGTTACAGAAAGCCTTCCAAGTTTTTCACTATAAGTCAATACTCAAGTATTGGTTTCAATACTCAAGTATTGATCTTTCAGAAACTCTTTCGCTGAAATACAAAATTACCAATACTCAAGTATCCATATGGATACTCAAGTATTGGTCATACAGAAAATCAATAAAGTATTCAACATGTGAATACTCGAGTATTGGTTTGAATAATCGAGTATTGGGCAAACAGAAAGTTATCAAAGTTTTTCACATGTTTATCAATACTCAAGTATTGATATGAATACTCAAGTATTGGAATGGCAGAGACTTCACAAGTCTTGAAAATAGTTCAATACTTGAGTATTGATATGATTACTCGAGTATTGGCCATATAGAAAGATTTGCCATTTCCAAGTGATTTGAATACTCAAGTATTGAGGTGAATACTCAAGTATTGACTTGGAAAAGTTTTGACAAAGTTTTCAAACAGTTCAATACTCAAGTATTGGTTTGAATACTCGAGTATTGGGCATACAGAGAGCTTGGCTCTCTTTCAAATGTTTTGAAAACTCAAGTATTGATTTGAATACTCAAGTATTGAAATTTTGGACTTAAACTTATTTTCACATAAAAAGTTCAATACTCAAGTATTGGTTTCAATACTCAAGTATTGGTCCTACTCAAAGAAATTGTCCAAACGCTCAAAACATGTAGTGCCTTTCTTCGGAAGACGAATACTCAAGTATTCATCTGAATACTCAAGTATTCACATTAGTGTACAGTGAAATACTCAAGTATTGAAGAACATACTCGAGTATTGGTCGCGAGTTTTGAAAATCAAATTGAACGAATTTGTGAAAACTTCTTTGCTTGATCTCAATATTTGTCATTATTATTCTCTAATATTCCCAGCTATGTTTAACCACTTTGTTAGTGAGTTTCAGCTTATTTAAAGGAGATTAAATGAAGATTTAATGCAAAAGCAAAAAGCTGTCAGAACATTAAATGCTAAACCCATAAAGTTGCATTCTCTTGGGAAATCCTTCTGCACACGTGTAATACCCGGATAATTATTTATCTGGAATATTATATTTCGATAGATAATACCTATTGAAAATAGGTGAACATGTGGTTTCAAATAATAAGTAATAATTATCTTATTTTCTAAGGTAATTACTATGGAAATTAGGAGAGATAAAGAGCTAAAATGTATTTTTAGAGCATTAAATGGCCTAAAAATATTATGATAAATCCCAAGAGGTAGTAAAATATTTATAAAAAATTAGAAAGTATGTTGTCTCTAATTTTAGGAATTTTTGGGATCATTTCCCTTGAAAAATAATGAGGCAAAATTAAGTATTATTTTGGGATCATAAGTGACCCCATGATTTTTAATATTTTACATGGGATATAAAATACCAATGTAAGTAAAATAGTTGTGAGATAATGATTTATCCTAATTAAGAAAATTATCAAAAATTAGTAAGTGGCTAATCGATAATTAATGGGATAATTAAGGTATAAAGTAAATGAATTAAAAATAATTTAAATAATTATTTTTAATTGGAGAAATTCGAAATTATTAAATTAAATAAATAAAAAATATTAATAAAATATTTTATGCTTAGAAAAATAAATAAAAAATAAAAAGAAAAAAATAAATGTGAAGGCATTTTGAATAAAATAATAATATAATCGGTATAGAGCCAACAGGAGAAGTGGGAATAACTAGAACTTAAATCCTACCTCCTGATATAGGATTGAAGTCATAAACAACAACACTTTTTATGAACCAGTGAAAATCCATCTCGGATTGAGCGGTCTCAGAAGTCGTTTCTGAAACCAACAGCGTAATTAGGAGTACCGGGTAATTAGGAAATGACGAGATAGTGCTAAAAGTGACTTAGAGAAAACAATCGAGTTTTGGAAACCAGGAATAAGGTCACTTAGATCAGATCATATTACGAACCAGTGAATTTCTGCCTACAAACTAGTGTTTCCGGAATTTGATTTCGTAACCGAAGGCGTTAGGCCTAAAATCTTCAGCAGATAACGGAATACCCTTAATGGGATCATAAATTTCATTAAAGTATATATTCCTACCGAGGAAGAAAAGTACTTCGAAACTACACCGACAAAGATTTCGCGATTCGGCAAAATTACGCGATTCGAGCACCGATCGAGGAACGAAAGCGGTAAGTCAGCATTATGACATCATCAAAGATGATGTCATAAATGGGCAAGTAGGGCAGCCCAACTAGGTGTAAGGCCAAGATTGTTTTGTCCTCAAAAATGCGATCCAACGGTGCAAGATTCATTCTGGAAACAAATCCCTTAATTCCAACCTTGTCCTCCATTTTCCTATAAATAGGAACCTCTCCTCTTCTCATTTCCCACACCACAGCTTCGAAACCTAGAGAAAAGGAAGAGGTCTTGGAAGTTCTTGCCAAGCCGGAGTAAGTTTTTCGGTCCCTAGTCTTTAGTTTCGGTAGTTCTTTCGTAGCTATAATAGAAATCTTTGTTTTTAGCTTTAGTCTTCCAATATATTATAGATATCATATTTTTGGGTAGATATGATATATATTTCGAAATATGTGATGGGAAAATAAGTATGGAAAATTTTGGAAGATTAGAGTCAAAACAATGAAGCTCGGTGAAATTCTCGCCGATTAGGGGTTCGGGGGCAAAATGATAATTTGTACCTAAAATGCCCGTTATAGTGCTAGAAGTTGATAAATGTTATCCTTATAGGATATCTAAGATAATCGGACCGCTGTTGTACCACCGTTGTACTGCTGTTTAACCCGCTGTCAAAAAGTACCGTTTTCCGTAAAAGTACCGTTTTCCGTCAACAAAGGTACGTTCGCGTACTATAACACTAACTCTGATATTTATGGTATGCGTATATGCGATATGTGTATTGTATGTGGTAGCTGATAGCTCTGCTGTATGTCATATACTGTCTATGTTGTATATGTACGTTCGCGTACTGTAACACTAACTCTGATATTTATTGTATTCGTATATGTGATATGTGTTGGTGGTATGTTATTTGAATGCATGGTGATGTTAGAGGATAACTAAACATTTGCATGCGCTGGGAGCGATATGTTTGTATGCGCTGGGAGCGATATATCCGTATTATTTGGGAGCGGTGTGTTTTATTTGGGAGCGGTATGTCCGCATTCGCCGGGAGCGATACATGTAGGAATGGTTCATTTGTTATCTTTGATATCTTGTATATGTAAATATGAGGTTAACCGTTACCGGGGTCCGTATGCATTGGACCTCGGCTCTTAACATAGCATCGAGTTCGGGAGGACCAAGTACCGAGGAGAAAGGCAAGCGGCCGCATAGAGATCCGGTGAAGATCTCTTCGTTGACACGGCATGGTCATTGCCGGGAGACACTTTTGTTGTTATTCACTTTAAAAACTCTCGGTCATTGTACCGTTTTTGTAAATAAGCCAGACTTACGGCATTTATAAATATATGTATCAGTTACTCAATCGCTCCGATGCTCTACTCTGATGAAAAAAAAAATATACTGCTTTTGAAAATGGGATGTTACAACACGCTTACAAAGGATTAATGCTTACCTACCACATCCAGCAGCTGCTACTCCAACGGATTTATTTACTAGAAGTCAACTCTAAACTTCTGCCCAGCTGGATTAAGTGAAGATTAGTGAGAGAAGAAGACCAGAACATTTCCTAATCCTTGGTTAAAGTCTCCAACGGTTATATGAAGGATTACAATGACCATTTAATGTACTCTCAATATAAATAGGGCTGCATTCAATTCCTCTCAACAACTAAGACCTCAGAAAGCGAAAATCATTAAAGCCTTCATCTACTCTTGAGTCTTTCTGTACTAAGTATCAGTTGATACATTCAATCTCCAGTGTTTATTATTATCCACTCTTAGAGAGAGTTTTTCATCTTGAATATCATTTATTGTAAAGAATCACAAGTCTGGGGACTTGGTGATTGGGTTCATTGATTGCAACTTGTAAGGGGGAGTAGGTTCTAGTGAGAGAACTACTCTTGAGTATAGAGTGTGTAATCAATTGAGATAGTGAAAATCCCAGAGATTCTAGGGACTAGACGTAGGTCAAGAGATTGGACCGAACCAGTATAAATCCTTGTGTCTTGCTCTTCTATTCTCATCCTTATTCATCTCTGTTTTTAGTATTCAAAAACATAGGTTTTTTGAAAAGATTTTTAAAATCTCCAATTCACCCCCTCTTGGTGATTTAGCTCCACTTTCAACTTTGAATCATATTTTTCAGAGAGCTAATTAAATATGCAGATTTGTCTTTCTCATTATGTGTATCGCGGGGACATGAATATTAGGATTCTTATCGAACTACCTTTAGGGGTAGGGATATTTTGCTTATTGACCTGTCTTATTTTTGTTTTTTTACATGGTTTCTTTTCATACCGTGGCTTTGTGATGTATTCCCAGCATAAAGAAAAAGTCATGAGCTAATTTTTCAAAACTTACTGTGAAGTTAGAACATGCTTCTAACTTGAAAATTAAAAATTTTATATAAATACTCTTATAAATTATTTATTACTAAGAATCCCATATCAATCATGGGATTTGAATTTACCCTTGTGAATGGGATTGAATTTTAGCCAAGGGAGGGCATCTTAGCCGATCGATTAATAATTACTAAAGATCAAATGTCCTTTGTAACGACCCGCTTGCTCCGCTTGCCAGCCTGGCGAAGCACGACTGCAAGAGATCAAGGCCCAACCCCCATTGGGTTAGGTATTGTTCCCCCTCCAGGGAATTTGTCACTACTAAAAAAAAGGCTCTTAGATTGCCTCATTTAGACCGGAGTTTGAAGGATCCGGTCTAAAAAGTATGATTTGGTGGCCGTTTTGTAAATATAGAGAACTTTTTGGACCAGATCCTTTAATCATAGGTCAAAAATATATTATTTAGACCTGTTTCCAAAACAACTAGTCTAAAAAGTTATAAACAATTGAAATCTCAATTACTTTTTAGAGTAAAATTTTAAGACCGAACGTAAATAGTACCCAGTCCAAAAGATAAGAAAAAATTAACTAAAATTTTATTACTTTTAAGACTGGATGTTAATACGTACCAGTCTAAAATGTTAACTTTTAAGACCGGCATTTAAGAATATCCAGTCTAAAGTATTAGCGCAAAAAAAAAACGCTCACTGTATCCTCTCTTCTTCGCGTCAAAACTTGAAGTTGCTTTCTCTGAACCTCTCTTCCTATTGCATTACCTCTCTTCCTCGCCTACCACCACTAGCCTCTGTTACTTTCTTATTTACTTAAGCATTCGCCTCTCCCACAACCTCTCTTCCTGTTGTGAAAATGAATGGAGAAAATGAATAATCTAGTCTTGTTCAAGGCCATGCCAGCAACTAGTGTGAATCAGAGCGAACTGGACACATCTCAAACTGAGCCTCATAACCGGCCTTTACGCCTTTTTGTTTTTTGCTTAAGAACCTGTGCATATATGTGATATGTTCTTGTGTTCATTTAATCTTGTTAGTGATATGGCTTGGTGTGTGAATAGAAGAAAAATAAAATCTTTCTACTTGTTAATTCCAGCTTCATGCAATTATAGAATGACATTTCCATCCTTTGTCCTGCATCAGAGCATGTCTTAGTTCTTATGTAAATATGACTATAGATGGAGTAATACAATAAAAGTTCTCCATTGTTCTATGCAATTCTTGAAACTTGAAGAAGTGAATTTGACTAGTGTTTGAGGTTCATATCAAGTTAAAGTTCTCTAATTTCTGTTAGTGAGATGATCTAGAATTCATAATTAATAGTTGTTTTGAATTCTTATTCACAGAATAAAAGGGCAAAAGCACAAGAGACTGGTAAAGAGAAAATTGCCCTCATACAATGTCTCGTGGCGATTATGAATGTAAATGACAGAATATCACCAAGAGGGGGTGAATTGGGGATTTAAAAATCTTTTCGATAAACCCAGAATTTCACGCACAAAACAGAGACTAAAAGAGAGAGAGAAAGAGAGAGAGAGAGGAGGAAAGATGAACACAGAAGATTTATACTTGTTCGTCTTAACTCTTGACCTACGTCCAGTCCCCAGACTCTCTGGGATTTTCACTATCACTTCAATCAATTACACACTCTGTACTCAAAAGTTATCCTCTTACTATGATCACTCCCCCTTACAAGCTGTAATTCGATAACACAATCCTAAAGTCCCAATACTTTGAGATTCTTACAAAGATTCATAATAAAAAATAATCTCTCTAAAAGAGTAGATGAATAAACACTGAAGTTTAGAATATCCGAAGATATTATATAGATGAGTAGAAACAATAAATGTTTATATCACGTTGAGCGTTTGAGTTTCTGATGTTCTTTTTTTTTTTTGAGAATTGAATGCTTCAGCTTATATATGCTGAGGGCATTTAATGATCGTTTAAAGATTCAATGTAGCCGTTGGAATCAATAAATTGCCGTTAGACCATTTTGCTTCAACACTTTGATTCAACCCAGGTGGACTTTTGTTAAGATTAATCCGTTGGATGATCTGGCATCCAAAAGAGGAAAGAAAACATTAATGCCTTAGGAATGTGCAGAAAGTGGTTAGCCAAATTCGTGCTTCATTTTCTGAGACAGCATTTAATGCTCTGACGTAATCACTTGCTTTTTGATTAATCTACAATTGATCGTTCATTTGATCATCAGAAACTCACTAACAAACTAATTAAACATAATTAGAAACAATAATGAGTGAAGATATGAGGTATATAAATCATACTTGAAGATTTCACATTTATGGACACGATGATTATAAAACAGAGATATAATACGCTCGAGTTAATTTCAAGCAAATTGGAGTGCATGACTTGAGTTAAGCATTCTAGGCTCGAGTCACATGATCATCTTCTTTAAAAATAGATTTGCAGTTTAAGTGAAGATGTCTCTGTATGACTGAAATTCGAGTTTAAATCATTTCACTCCAGTGCATGACTCAAGTTAATTAAAGGTGCACTCAAGTCAAGCTCTTTGATAAAAAATTAGCTTTGAAATAGCATTTTGGAAATTGTTGGAAATCGCATCAGCTCGAGTCATTAAGTGACTAACTCGAGTTAATTAATACATTTCAAAATAAATTCTAAAATCTACACTTTAGTTAATAGAAATAGACTCGAGTTTACTTTGAGTTAAAAATACTTTGAAAGCTCTCTGCCTTGTTCTGACTCGAGTTAATCAACCCGAAACCTTAGTCAAGTTAAGTACAAATATTTTGACAACTCTCTGTCTTGAGTAAACTCGAATTTTGCAACTCCAAACTCGAGTCAAGTGACAGAGCTTTGATGGTAAGTTTTTGGTTTAAAATTGATCAAGTTAAAAACATTTTGACTTAAACCATTGGTTCCATTTAGTTTACAATTGTTAGTTATCATCAAAACACATAAAGAACTAACATTCTCCCCCTTTTTGATGAGGACAACACTTGTAAATCATTTGACACGTTTTCAAAAAGATTTGAGCAAATGAGGGAAGATATGAACAGAGCTAAAAATGTATTAGTTTATCTCATATGTTATTTCATTCAAATCAGAGTAGTATTCAAGGAATTGAGCAACAACTCAGAAGTGAATAAACCATTTCATTGGATTTAAAAGACTAAGTACATCATAGTAAGATAATAAACCAATTAATAGCTACTGATATATAATAGCAAAAATACAATTGAAAAACATTTGACTACAACTGATAACTGCACAAACAAAATAATAATATGCTAAACTACTTCTCTTCTACCCCTTTGCCATCAATCAAAATGGGAGGATCAGAGGAGGGAGCAGCAGGGGGCTGAGGTAGGAACCTCTGGCTAAGGTAGAGGGGAAGAGACAGGAAGGTCAATTAGAGGAATAGGTGGAGGAGAGTGGTGAGAAGTAGGTGAGTCAGGTTTCAGGTGAGTGGAAGAAGCGGAGGATTGCTCATCAAATAGGTCAGCAGTATCTCCAGAAGGTGAGATTTTGACTGTTGAAGTTTGATAAGGAGGACAGGGATGGTGGCTGGTGTAGTGGTGAGGATAGGAGTGGTGAAGGTAAAAGAGGGTGATGAAATGATAGGTGTGGAAAAGGGAAGTGAAGGAGAAGTGTTGGTTATGATTAGTTTTGATGATGTCTTATATAGATGTCATTCTTAAGAGCAAAAAGGTTGTATACTACATTTATCTTATACTTTGACTAATTCTTATATTTAATGTAGATGCTAAGTTAAATGACGAGGAATGATCAAGTTGGGAGATGGAAAAAGGAAGAACTTGCTGAATGGAATGAAGACATCATTATTCAAGTTCTAAGATTGATCCTAGAAGTCTCCACAATCAAATGGAAGTTGGAATGACTCAATTCAGAGTTAAAGCAAGCAAATATGTGGTTCTGGATGAGCAAACTCGAGCCTCCAAGTATTAAACTCAAGTTTACTACCTTGCTGAAGTAATTTGCTTATCTAATATGAGCAAACTCGAGCTTAGCACTTCAAACTCGAGTTTATAAGTGTCTTCAGCAGCTTTGGTGATTCTGGACTAGGCAAACTCGAGCTTATGCTTTCAAACTCGAATTTACAGCGGTGATCAACTCTGTTTCACGTTCAGCACAGGCAACGTCTGGTAATTTGATGATATCTTCAAAACCAGAGATCCGATTGAGGTGAAACCAATGGCATATGAAACTAGACTCCCAATGCGTCATTTTGATATAAAATACAAGCCCAAAGGAGTTCATATGAGAGAGTTATGAATTGTGGAAGTTGATAGATAAAACCACGCCACACAGAAAACCAAGCTTCAATGTTTTGAGTGTAACTCACTATATACAAATTCAATTGAGCTGAAATCAGTGGCATTGGAAAGTAGACTCAAAGAGATTTCAATCAAGATTTGAACCAAACAAAACGAAGTTCAGACCAGGGAGATATGGCCCTCGAAAATGGACAAAGTTGCAAGCTCGCTGAACAAAGTCCAAAATCAGCCAGGCCAAGTTTACAAGTAGCAAGCTAGAGCTTACAAGTAGCAAACTCGAGCTTACGGGTTACAGAGAGGAAATGATGATTTTGAAGAAGTCCAAACTCGAGCTTGAAGTTACAAGCTCGAGCTCGAGAGTTCCCGAGAAGAAATGAACTTTTGGAAAAAGCCAAACTCGAGCCTATAAGTGACCAAACTCGAGTTTAGCTCGACGAGTGCAAGGTGTCCCGATAAACATCAAACTCGAGTCTATAAGTTATTAGCTCGAGCTTGAGACTTCCAGAGGCAAAACTCCAAGTTTAAATGAAGATCAAACTTGAGCTTACCTAAGTAAACTCGAGCTTGGAACATCAGAACAAATGAACACATCTGAGGTTATTTTGTTCAGTCTGATTTATGCTTTAGCTTGATTCTGCGAGATGGTTGCTTATGATTTAAATGTTTTATATCAATATTTCTAACCAGATTTAACCAGTTTGCTTGTGAGATTACATAAGGTCTAGGTATGCTTTAAGAAGACATTAAAGCATCATCTTGAACAACTTGCAATATTATATTATATCTTCTTCTCCCAAGACAATGGTTACAACCTGAAAAGTAGCACCACCATTCTCCAAGACAGAAAACAAGCCTCCACTATCTAAAGCAACTGAACAATATTATTTTAAGGCCCCCACTCAACATACAAGCGTGGGAGACATTCTTGAAGAACCAAATTCCAAATGTTCAAATCTACAAAAGCTTCCAACAGCTATATTCAGCAACCAAGGACCCAACAACAAGATTTTCGAATGTTCAATGTCCTTGATATGCTTTAACTTCAGATTGCAGAAGATCCAGATTTGCTTTGAAAGACATTAAAGCAACAACTTGAACAACTTGCATTATTTTAATGTATCTTCTTATCTAAAGCAAATGGGTGACAGCCTGGAAAGATGGATAGCCATTTCTCAATGCGAGACAACAATGCCTCCACCAACTAAAGTGAACATCATCATTCTTCGAGACAAGACCACATGGGACACATTCTTGAAGAGCCAAAAATTCAAATATTCAAATCTGCAAAAGTTCCCAACAGCCTATATTCAAACAAATAAAGTGGTCATAACATGCTAGATCCATGGAGAAACACTCACTTGTGACTATATTTTCGAATTGGCTAGAGTCACAACGGATCTATAACGTTCATCTACTTCAAATCAGTATAAATAGCTGAAGATTTGAAGTTTGACAGCAGAAAGGACAAATACAAAACACACATACACAAGCTTAGTCTTATTACTGCTTTGTTCTATTTCTTGTGTATCTTTGATACATTGAGCTTCAGTGTTTATCAATATCTACTCTTAGAGAGAGTTCATTTTTGTGTATATCATTCATTGTAAGAATCTCAAGTCGTGGGACTTGGAGATTGGGATAATCAGAGTACAACTTGTAAGGGGGAGTGTATCCTAGGGAGAGGATAACTTTCGAGTACGAGTGTGTATCGATTGTATACAATTACTGACTTGTAAGGGGAGTAAGTCCTAGGGAGAAAGGATCATCCCGAGTACGAGAGTGTGTAATTGTATTTGAGTGATAGTGGAAAATCCCAGAGTGTCTGGGTACTGGACGTAGGTTAAGGAGTTGGACCGAACCAGTATAAATCTTCTGTGTCAAGCTCTTCTACTCTATCTCCACTTTACCTTGGTTTCCATCTGTTGTGTGGGTGATCGAAAAGAATTTTTGAAATCCCCAATTCACCCCCCCTCTTGGTGATTTCCTTCACTTTCAAGAAGAAGGAATGGAAACATGAGGAGGTGAAGATATGGAAACTTCAAAACCAAAACCAAGACTAGTACCACCATGACTAGGACCAGCTGTAGTAGACTGAGACTGATTCTTCAATATCTTGTCCATCTTATCACTAAGAATCATCGTCATAGTATGAAGAGTTCCAATACTAGCTGCTTCGTCCTTAGAATGTCCACTCAGGTTATCAACCTTCTTAGTCAATTCATCGAGAGCAACCACAAGCTCATTGTGAAAATTAGTCACTTCAATACCACCCTCCTAACTTCAGTTTCAATCCTGTCTGTCAGGTCTGAGATTGCCTTGTCAACAATTTCCTTGATCCGAGCATCCAAATCAGAAGAAGGAACAAGTTGAGGTGATGGAGCTGGAGGTGGAGCAGTAATAACTCTTCATATTTTGTATATTTAAGATACATTTTGAAGATATTTGGAGAGTTATCTAAGCAATTTTAGGAGATTTCTATGAGATTATATTATTTTAAGAGATATCAATCTGGCTACATAATTTGTGGAATTTCAATTGAAAATAAAAGTTTTTTTAGTTTAGGAAATAAATAATAACAACGAGAAGCTTTCTAATAAAAAATTGTTTTATTATTATTATTATATAATTTTCTTTTCATTTTGACAATTAGAGTAAGGTGCAAAAATGCAACGTTTGGGCTGAATCAGATTGGGAGACCTAAGTTGAAAGGAAATATAAAGAAGGAATATAGGACGATTGCGAGAGGCACACCGTTTTGGAATTGACTTGAAGACCTAAAAAGCTACAGTGTGCGTGTGACATTGGGATCATCATCACAAGAGTGCCGCATCTACGAGAGAAAAAGAGAGAGTCGGAAATAGAAAAAGACAGAGTGGAGATGCACAGCATCGCTGGAAGAGAAACAGAGAGGAGCGACGCGTAACCTCCGGACCAAGCCTTCGATCTTCTTCTTTCTCTCTCGCCAGCGGCAAGCATCATCCACAGAACAGGGCGCCGCATTAACAAAGAACAGAGGAGCAGTGCAGCGGAATATTTTTGGGCAATGAACTCATGCCTTCTACAGAGCACGATTTGGAAGAAAGGGAAATGAAAAGCGCTGCTGAGTTGAACAAAGTTTTTTTTTTGGATTGTTGTCAGTTGGCTTTATTCTTTCAAAGTGTGATTTGGTTTGCAAGTTTTTATTATCCTCCTTATGTCTTGTAGTCTGGTCACTGATTTTGCTGCTGTGATGTTGATTGAAGTCATGTTTGGCTAGTTGTTTTTGCAATCTAGAGGATCTATGAACTTATAGGTGGATTAAGCTTTATTTTCATTGTTTAGTTATAATTAATATTAATTTTGGTTACTTAATCTTGTTTAGATTTATCTATTTAGTGATTGGCCATCATTGAATATGAATTTGAGCATTACGATTTACCTTGACGAAGGGAGTTTTAATTAGGCTCTAAGATTAAGTAATATGAGATTAAATTATGATTTAATTTGCGGTTAGGATAAACATATACCTAATGGCCCCATATAATTGTTGAAGAGTGTGTTCGATTTTTATTGCCTCTTGAGTAATTATGTTAGACATAACAATTTATACTCAAGAGAGAGTTGTAAGTGAACCGACAGGCACTTATAGCTATTTATACTCGAGATTAACAAAATTGATATTAAGGCTAATTAAATTAGTGAAAACAATGGTTATGAAGCTAATAAGGGATTAGTGACTCTGGGTTGCTCGTTCTTATATTGAAATTTGCTCTTTGTGAAACTTCTTGTTTCTATTAAATTTCTTTTTACTATTTTTTTTTAAATAATTCTGATTTTCTCAACTTATACAAAAAAAAAGGAAATTTAACACCTAATCACTAGTTTGACTGAGTCTCTGTGGGATGCCGTACACTTGCGGTGCTTAGTTAAATTTTGGTAGCATCAAGTTTTTAGCGCCGTTGCCGGGGACTCAAGGCAATTGGTGATTAGTATTAGAAATCCTTTAGTAGTTTTAGTTTGAGTAATTTTATTTTATTTTATTTTATTTGTTTATTTTTAGCTTTTGGTGTTAGTTTGATATTTTGAGATTTGTAGGTACTTTGATATATGACCCGTAAAGCCAAAGCTACTAAAATACCACAAAAAACAAGGAATATCTAAGAGCTTTTGGAAGCTACAACACCTCATATTCAAGAGGAGGAAGTAATACATACTGAAACTGAAGAGATGGCTGAGGATGAAAATGATATCAATGATTTTCTGGGAAGACAATCTCGAGGCTATCAGTTAGGAATCAGAGTGCCTAATTTTCAAGCAAACAATTTTGAAATCAAGTAGACTATGCTTAAGATGCTTGAACTACAGGGTTAGTATTCAGGAAACAATCAGAGGATCCAAATCGGCCTGATACAATTCCTTGATGTTTGCAACTCATTCAAGCATAATGGAGTTCCTAATGGTGTGATCCACCTTCGGCTTTTTCCTTACTCTCTACAAGGAAAAGCCAAAGAATGGCTCAACAATTTAGAAGAGGGCAAAAGATAACCTCTTGGGAGACATTGAAGAAAAATTCAGATCAAGATTTTTTCCACAAAACAAGATGGTGGATGCAAGAGCTGTTCTTACTAATTTCTGTCAACAATTTGGGGAACATCTGTATGAAGCCTAGGAGAGGTTCAAGTTTCCTGTTAGGCAGAGTCCTAGTCACAATCTAGAGAAGTGGGTCTTGCTTCAAATTTTCAGTACTCGGTTGACTTCTGAATCTAAATCAGAATTAATGTTGTTACTAATGGGGGAATTACAAAGCAACCGATGAATCATGTCTGGAACTGTTTGGATGACTTATCAGCTGAATTTATACAAAACAACAATGAAAGAAGGCCAGTGAAATCAGTTGATAAAGTTATCGAGGATCCTTTTTCACAGTTGATGGCAATGTTGAATACAATCAACAAGAGGTTTGATCACTTATAAGTTCAAGTAAACCGATCTAATGGTAGACACATGGGAGTCAATGCTATTCATGCTTCTTGTGATTACTGTGGAAATGGCCATGTTAATAGACAATGCCTCATATCTCAACAGCTGGAGCCAGTCAATTATGCAGGAAACTATCGAGGCAATAACCAGAACAATTCATACTCAAATACATACAATTCTAGGTGGCGTAAAAATCCCAACTTCAATCCCCATATCATCACAAAACTCTCCGAAAGCATGATTTTCAAACTCACCACCATGATCAGTACGAATTTCTGCAATAGAGAAACCTTTCTCGTTCTGGACCTTCTTGGCAAAAACAACAAACTGATCAAATATTTCATCTTTAGAAGATAAAAATATGGTCCAAGCAAATCTAGAGAAATCATCAACTATGACCAAAGTGTATAAATTACCACCAAGGCTTTTTACTTTAGATGGTCCAACCAAATCCATATGAAGTAGTTGGAGAGGTCTATTAGGTGAAATTTCACTTTTTGATTTGAAAGATGATTTGGTTTGTTTACCTTTTTGACAAGCACCACAAATCATGTCATTTTTAAAATGAAGTTTTGGTAAACCAATAACCAAATCTTTTTTCTACAACTTGTTAAGTTGGAACATGTTGACATGAGCTAATTGCTTGAGCCATAGCCAACTCTCATCTAAGTTACCAATAAAATAATTGTCAGAAATAGAGCTATTACTAAGAAGATTGAGAGTATAACAATTACCTTCTTTAGGTGTAACACCCCGAATTTCGGACCCTGAGAATGGAGAATAAGCCTAAAGTAGGCAGACAACTAAGCCCAGTTTGGGAAGAGTCCCAAGAATGTTGAGAGTTACGACGCCCCTCTGGGATCAAGTAACTCGACCATACGAGTCAGTGGACCTTATATGCATAAGCCATGGAATTAAGGTGCCAGTGAAAATGGGACACAGAAGGTATTTACGGTGTAAATCCGGTGGAAAAGATACCACCCAACTATATCCTGGGGTATAGGACAATTAGTTGAGCGAAGATATGCTGGTATAAGTAAGTACACAGCATTTTCAAGGCAGTTGGGTATGCCCTGTGTTTTTGAACAGACATCGATATTCATGAAGAAAACCCGAGTAAAACCCGGGCAGGATCTCGAGCAAGTACCGATAAGGTAACTTGAATAAAGTAGTGTCATGATCACTAATGATGACATGCTTTTGTGTTGGCCAAATAGAATGGTGATATGTGTCTCTTCATGATTACAAAAGACAAAGAGTAATGATACTAGTACGACACATGGCATTTTGGGGTTGGATGTTTGACTTTTTGGCACCCCAAAGTATGAGGTAATTATGAGACATGAAAATATACATTTTTCGCTCCCCAAGAATAAGGAAAAACGTGCAGCCCCATCAGGGGATAGAAAAAGCTGATTTAAACACATATAAAAGCCCAATTTCAAGGTCAAAGACTTGGGGAAGCGTTGACCAAAGAAGGGGAACTGACCGGGATACTAAAATGTGGATTTCTGGATCCTCAAGGTACTATATTCCGTTCCCATGTGATCAAGGAGAAGAGACTGATGATCCGGGCTCACACAAGTCCAGTGGTGTGGCACGAGTTACGAGGAAAAGGGGTAACCAGCAAAAAGGAGATAAGCGGGACCGGTTAGGGTTTACCGGAGTCAGGCCCAGATCCCTGGACACAGAGGAAGGATGAAAATGGTGGGTCCAGATGAGAGAGAAAGTGACTTGGAGGAAAAGAAAAGGGTCACATCATGTAATTATGAAGAGAGAGAAAGTCACATCATGTAATTATGAAGAGAGCGAAAGAATAAAATAATCCAGAAAATATGGACCACCCAATTTAAATCCGATGTGACAATGGATTGACATGTAATTATGACTCTTTAAAGGGAATTTATGGCATATCCAAGGGTAGATCTCGTGGGTCCCGCGGGTTAGAAGAAGTGAAGTGCAAAATGACCGTTTTACCCCTAGACCTAAAGCCTACAACTTGCAATTTCCAAGACCACCACTAGGGGCGATTTTGGAGCCTCATTTTTGGGTCTTGGAATGCGCCCCCATCTGCCCAAAAGAGCCCTCTAGAACCCTTGAGAAACAAGCAAAGAAATAATAATTAAATCCGAAGAATTTTCCCCACCGTCGGATCATGATCAAGGTTGGATAAGGGCCCCACTTTGGAGTCTATATAAGGACACCTCCCCACCCATTTTTGCTGCCAAAGGACGTGCTCAAGGAGTAGGAGGAGAGGGAGCAGCTGAAGTCTTGGTTCAAGAAGGAGCGGAGGTGATACGCAACTGAAATTCCAAGGTAAGTGCCGAACCGACAACTCAGTTATTCTTGCTTCTGCCCTATAGTGTTTTTCGTGGAGTTTCTGTAGGATTTTGGTATTTTTGATGTCTCCATTGCGTCCAAAATATGAGTTTGTGTGGGGTTAAGTCAAGGTTACTTTTTCCGAACCCGAAAGGCCTTTAGACTTAAAGTTACGTAAATCTGCCGATTTGGGAGTTTTCTGGGCAGCGTGTGTTCATTAACAGATTTAAAATAGTAAATGGATTGTGTCTGCTTTGAAATTTTAAATGGTGAAATTAGACATCCTAAGGACGATCTTAGACTAAAATTTCGTGTCATTTGGGTTTTCTAACCAAGAGTTATTTAAGGATAAAGATGACCTAAAAACATGGTTTTTGACTCAGACCAGTGGCCAAATATTTGAAACCCGAAAATGATACGGATCCATTTGACCTTGGAGAATATTTTTCATATAACATATACATCCTAAGGGTTCCATGGCCACTGATTTTATGTCGATACAATTTTCTAGAATTTATTAAAAATCGGTGAAGTTGGATAAGAGATTCTGGAAATTTCTGGGGATAGGCAAAATTTATGGAACTTGAAGTAAAGTTTGGATATGTGATTGAAAGTGTGATATTTTGTTGTATCTAGGGTGTTACCACATGTGGGACGTGTCTCTGACACTAAGGGAAGAGTTTACCGCTTTCAAGGAGTACCAAGTAGTAACTGTTGACTTGCATACTCTATGTTGCTTTTGCATGTGTGTTTTATCATGATGTAGGAGATCGGGCTGTAGTGCCTCTACTACAGTACCGAGATCAGGCTGTAGTACCTATTGGATTGTGTGTCCTTAGGGTTTCTGCTACAGTACCGAGGACATATAGGATCGGGTTGCGGTGCCTATTAGACTGTGTCTCCTTAGGGTGTTGCTGCAATACCGAAATATATGAGGTAGGTAGGGCCTATGTGACTGTGTGTTCATAGGTAACTACTGAGGCCTTAGGAGGGGTAGGTGGTTAGGGTTTGGCCACCCTAGCTACTGAGGCCCCTGAGCGCGGTTTTCCGAGGGGCTTCTCTTGACCAGGCGGTCCTGCGGAGTTGCTACATGCCAGTTTGTTATGCCAGAGGCAGGTTTATTGTTACTTCCTGATTGTGATTTGCATTGCATGCATTATATACATATTGTATTTGATTCTGACAGTTACTCTGGCGTTCAACTTTGAACTCCAGACTGGTCAAAGGATACAGGTGAAAGGCGGTAGGCTGGTTGGACACTGGAGATGGTAAGGACACGGTGCAGAGCATTGAAGAAATAGAGGATACCCTATTGTTTTTGGTACTTCTATATTGGGGATGACTATATGATCTACACTCACTGTTTTGTACTTATTTTGGACGGTTGTACCTTTAACCCTACGCGGATTACTTTATGTTTTTGTATGTGCATTTACTAGTATATTGTAAGTTGTCCAAACCGATCATATGCTCTGCTGTGCACACTCTGATGTTTGTTAAAAGTGAAAAGTTAACAAGGAAAGGCAATAAGTGAAAAGGATCCCTCTAACCCGCCACCCGAAAGGGCGAGGCCGATAGGGGTGTAACATTAGGAGCCCTGAATAAGGCTTTGGACTTAACATTGTCCAAGGACAGATTATCCTTGCTCACAATCAGGCATTCCTCAGAATCGAACATAACCAAGTTACATTTGCCTGTGCTTTGGCTCACACTGAAGAGGTTGTTGAAAGTGAAGGAAATCACCAAGAAGGGGGTGAATTGGGGATTTTAAAAATTATTTTTAAAACACTCACACAACAGAAGCTAAATGGAGATAGGGAAGAAGAGCTTGACACAGAAGATTTATCTTGGTTCGGTCTCAACTCTTGACCTACGTCCGGTCCCGGACTCTCTGCGGGTTTTTCTACTATCACTCAAATCGATACGCACTCTGTACTCGAAAGCTATCCTCTCTCTAGGATACACTCCCCCTTACAAGTTGTAATCTGAAAGCCCAACCTCAAAGTCCCACAACTTTGAGATTCTTACAATGAATGAATTACAAAAATGAACTCTCTAATAGAGTGGATAAAGATAATCACTAAAGTACAATGTACTGATGAGAAATATAAGCATTAAATGGTTGATAAGCTTGTATGCGTTTTCTGTGTGTTACTTCTCTGATTGCAGACTTCAAATCTTCATATATTTATACTGGTTTGAAGTTTGTGACCGTTGAATATGCGTTCAGACTTGGGCCTATTCAAAAATATAGCTGTTGAGTCCATGTTCTGCTGAATATAGTTGTTGAGGACATTGCAGCTTTGATTCTCTGAATTTGTCCGTTGTAGCTTTCAATTTATTGTACCAATTTCGGCAGAATGGGATATCTCCAATTGATATTAAGGCGTTGACACAGATTGACGGAAATCTTTGATCATTAATAGCTTATATGAAATTAAGCATTGATTGATCATCTCTCTTCTTAAATGCTTTAATGTTTCCTAAATCATATCTTAGGTCTTCTGAAATCTCATATGAAAACTGGTTAAATATGGTTAGAAATATTGATATGAATCATTTAAATCATAAGCAACCATTTCACAGAATCAAGCTAAAGCATAAATCAAAACGAACAAAATATACTCATATGCGTTCATCTGTTCTGAAGTTCCAAGCTCGAGTTTACTATACCAAGCTCGAGTTTGGTCTTCATTTAAACTTTGAGTTTTGCTTCTGGAAGTCTCAAGCTCGAGCTTATAGTGAGTAGGCTCGAGTTGGGGCTTTTGTCGGGGAAACAAGTTTGAAATCATTTTGAGAGCCAAAATGGAAAATGGCAAGCTCGAGTCTATTAGTGAGCGGGGCTCGAGTTTGACACTATTCATGTCAAAAATAATTTTGATTCCCAAAGTGCAAGCTTGAGCTTAGAGGTGTAAACTTGAGTTTGCTAAGCTCAAAATATGACAATGCTTTCTGTCGACCCAAACTTGAGTTTGCAAAGGCAAGCTCAAGTTTGGTAAAATATTTGAAAACTTGAATAGCTTCTGACAGACCTAAGCTTGAGTTTGAAAATAATAATCTTGAGTTTGAGATTTGAGTAAACTTGATAAAATCCTCAACTCTTCCTAAACTCGAGCTTCAGTGTAAGCTCGAGCTTACTCAGAATATGAGTGAACTTGAAAACCTTTAAGCTCAAGTTTATGGACCAAGCTCAAGTTTGGAAAATGTAAAATAGCTTGGTTTCCTTTCTGTAAAGGTCAAGCTTGAGTTTGACTAGCCAAGCTCGAGTTTGAAACTGACAGAATATTTTGGATGCTTTACCAATCTTTAACAAAAACATTCTCTTATGTTTACAATTGTTATTAATCATCAAAACACATTGAGAACTAACATTCTCCCCCTTTTTGATGATGACAACACTTGTAAACATTTGTTTCTTTTCAAAAACAGATTTGATCATTTGAGAAAAAGATTTTGATAAAAACATTTGCAAATTTGAAAACTTAGTTTTGGCATACACATGATCAAAACATGAAATTTAAACATCTTGACCATTTTCTTGAAATATAATTCTTTGAGAGGATTATGATTTAAACTTCAGAAATGCAGTCAGAGTTTGGCAGCTGAAATCAAAATGTAATAATCAGCATATCATAATCATTCATCATAATTCAGAATTTAAACATACTGCTAAACATGATCATCCGTCAGGATACATTGCAGGATAACATTAGAGTTTGACTAACCAAAAGGAAAAGATCATGACATTGCAGTAGAGTTTCAAAAGCAAATATGCAAGATAGCATTAGATGATACAAATGAAATGATCAAAACAAAAGAAACAATAAACAACTGCTTCTCTTCACTTTACTACTCTTCTCCCCCTTTGTCATCAGCAAACAAGGGTGTGGTTGGAGGAGAGTCTTTGGCAGGAGAGGTGTGAGAGGGAGATTTAGTGGTGGTAGGTGGAGTGGTGTGCTCAGGTTGAGTGGCAAAGGTGAAGGATGGAGAGGATTGTGGTTCAGTTGAGGGTGCAGGGTCAGGTTTAGAACTAGGTCCAGCTGAGGTAGAAGCATCAAAACCAGAACCAGAAGCAGACATAGACTGATTCTTCAGGATTTTGTCCATTTTGTCGCTGAGACTCATCATAGTGACCAACAGAGTGGAGATGCTGGCTGAGTGTTCTCCAAGCTGACCACTAATGTCTTTGACTTCCTTCTTCAGTGCTTCCTGACCTTCTTTCAGTTCTTCTTGACCAATGTTGAAGCCTTCCTGAGTATCCACCAGATTATTGTGTCCTTGAGTTACTTCAGACACCAACTTTCCAACTTCTGCCTCTACCCTATCAGTTAGATCAGAAATAGCCTTATCAACAATTTCCTTGATCTTTGCATCCAAATCAGAAGGCATAGGCTGAGGAGGAGGAGGAGCACTCTGAGCTTCTTGAACTCTGGACTGAGTAGCTCGTGATCTTGTTGGTCTTGTCTGAGATGGAGCCCTTGATTGGTCAAAATTTTCATCCATATTGATTCTCATGAGGTTCAGAATGTGCTGGCCAAAAACTTGAGGTTTTTCTGGTTTATCAAGAACGGGTAAGTACCAGATTTTCTCATGGGAAAAGTGCGAAATCGGGCTAAGGAAAGGAATTTGAGAGGACTTCCTAGAAGTGAATCGAAATTTGGCCATCTCTTGAAAAATCCAGTGCCCAATATTGTGAGGCGCTTTGTCAATGATTGAGGCAAAGATAGGATAATCCTTTTTTGCGAAATGGGTAAAGTTTCCACCCTTCTGAATGAGATTTCTGGTATAGATGTACTAGATAGCTCGATTTATAGGAGACATTGATGCAGGAAGAAAATTCAGAACATTTAACCCTTCAGGAATTGGGTCATTGGGTTTCAGCAATTTAAAGATTTCTTGATCAGTGTAGTTTAAAGATGCAACAGGTGAGGGATTTGGAATTTGCAAGATAGAATTTAGATAGGAAGAAGATAGAACAATCTTCTTACCCCTCACCGAAGTTGTTATTCTTTCCTCAACTAGATTTCCATCACTATCTAAAATATTATCATACTGCATATAGTGATAGAAGATTTTGACAAGAGTGGGGCTATAAGAGGCTCGAATTAAAATCAGATTCTCAAATTTTTTCAGCCAAGGGGAAAGGTCTAAATTGCATTTAGTTCTAAGTTCCTCAAGGTTAACAGAGACAATAGGACAAAAGGATTTATGATTATAACGCTCTTTAAATGCAATTGCATCATCACCAACCATTTGAACAAACTGATTTAGGAAATTTCTAGGTACAGAAGTATGGTTGTAACTTTTTAAAAGAGCAGGGGTCTCTTCAGATACCTCAGGACCAGATTGTTCTTGTTGATGTGATGCAGAGGGACCTTGAGAACTTGCTTGAGCAGCTGTAGAAGCAGTCTTCTTTTGTCGTTTGAAGGTCTTAGAAATCTCTGGTGCTTTCTCTTTCCCTTTGCTGGAACCTTTTTCTTAATCAGTTCGTTCAATAGAGACCTCGGGGATTTTTCGAATTACCACTCTTCTTGGTCCGGAAGGTCGAGAAGAGTGAGTCGCCGCTACTCCTGGAATGGACTTGTCGATTCCATGTCTGTATCTGTTTGAAAATGATTTCTGTCTAACAGGACGTTCTGGAGGAGGTTGAGGGATTGATGGTGTCTCATCATGGTCTGAATCAGGTGCAATATTGGTTGCAGAATGTTTAGGGGCCATTTTTTAGGGTTTTTGTCGAGGAAGATGAGAGAGGATTTGAGAGAGAATAGGGTTAAGCTCGAGGGTTGAGTGAAGTAAAGAGGAACAATCAGGTTTTAAACATTTAAAAGATGCGACAAGCTCGAGTTTATAAAGATAAGCTCGAGTTTGTATAAACTTGTACTAACCTGGACTTCAAGAATGTATGTGTGAACTCTTGAAATTCCTCTGCAAGCTCGAGTTCACTCACTTATAAGCTTGAGTTCGGCTTTCTTCAAAATTTCATCTTCTCTCTGACCTTCTCGAGCTCGAGCCTATACTTATAAGCTCGAGTTTGCTTCTCTTGACAGCAAACTTCAGCAAATTGTCAGAGTTGCTTCTCATCATAAATATCCTGCATAAAACATAACTAAATACTCTGATGCTTAAGTTAGTATATAGTAATCATAAAACACATAACTAACATTAAGTAGGAGCTACTTACAATTCATTGGGATTTACCATTCCCAATTCTCTTCTTATGAACACAAATTGCTCCTTTGCCAAAGGCTTTGTGAAGATGTCAGCAAGTTGAAGATGAGTTGGGATGAACATGACCTTGACATCTTTCTTCTGAACATGATCCCTTATGAAATGGTGTCGCACATCAATATGCTTGGTTCGAGTGTGTTGCACTGGATTCTTGGCCAAGCTTATTGTGCTTGTGTTGTCACATAGAATGGGGATCTCTTTTAAGTTGATTCCCAAGTCAGATACTTGTTGCTTGAGCCATAGTACTTGAGCACATCAACTTGATACTGCCACATATTCAGCTTCAGTTGAGGATACAGCAACAGTTGTTTGCTTCTTGCTAAACCATGAGTCAAGTGAACCACCAAGAAATTCACATTGGCCACTTGTACTCTTTCTGTCTATCTTGTATCCAGCATGGTCTGAGTCTGAATATGCCACCAAATGTTCGGAGTTGACCTTTGGGAAACCATAAACCAAGAGTCTTTGTGTCGCAAGATATCTGAAGATTCTTTTCACATTTTCAGCATGTGACTCCTTGGGAGCAGATTGAAATCTTGCACACATCCCCACACTGAATTGGATGTCAGGACGACTTACTGAAAGGTAGAGCAATGAGCCAATCATTCCTCTATACTGAGTAATATTGAAGTCCTTTCCTTCTTCATCAGCATCCAAGGCAGTGGTTGAACTCATTGGAGTATCAGCTCCATTGCATCCATCCATCCCAAACTTCTTCAGCAGATCATTGAGATATTTGGTATGAGATATAAAGATTCCATCTTTTCTTTGTTTGATTTGCAGACCAAGGAAATAATTGAGTTCTCCCATCATGGACATCTCAAATTCTCCCTGCATGTTCTTAGCAAACTCTTCACACAAAGCATTGTTAGAAGCACCAAATATTATGTCATCAACATATATTTGAACAATTAAAATTTCATTGAGCTTATTGCTTTTTATGAAAAGAGTTGTATATGCTTTACCTCTTACAAATCCTTGATCAAGAAGGAATTTGCTTAATCGCTCATACCAAGCTCTAGGAGCTTGCTTAAGACCATATAATGCTTTCTTAAGGCGATAAACATGATCTGGATGATGATCATTAAGAAAACCAGGAGGTTGTTCAACATAAACTTCCTCTTGAATGAAACCATTTAAAAATACAGATTTCACATCCATTTGATAAAGTTTGAATCCTTTAATACAAGCAAAAGCTAGAAGAACTCTTATAGCTTCCAATCTTGCCAACGGAGCATAAGTTTCTTCATAATCAATTCCTTCTTCTTGATTATAGCCTTTTGCCACTAGACTTGCTTTGTTTCGAACAATTATGGCAGATTCATCATGTTTGTTCTTGAATACCCATTTAGTGCCAATGACCGGATAGTCTTTAGGCCTAGGTACCAAATCCCAAACTTGATTTCTTTCAAACTGATGTAACTCATCTTGCATTGCTATAACCCAATCATTGTCTGAAAGGGCTTCATCAATTTTAGAGGGTTCAATTTTCGAAATGAATGCAGAAAATGTATCTTCATTTAAAATGCTTCTTCTGGTTCTTACTCCTTGATTAACATCACATATCACTTGATCCAGAGGATGACTCTTATTGTGTCTCCAAGATTTAGGTTGATATTGATCAGTGTTTTCACAAACATTTTCACAATGATTTTCAAGAACAGGTTCCTTTTCCAAAGGTTTTTCAGAATTACTCGAAGTAGGAAGTGTTTCAGAACCAGATTGATTTGAAATGGGAAGAACATCATCATCATCATCATCCGAGGATTTGTCTAGTTTGGTTTCACAGAATACAACATGCAAGGATTCTTCAATAACACAAGTTCTAGAGTTAAAGACTCTATAAGCTTTACTTCTATTTGAATAACCCAAGAATATACCTTCATCCGCCTTGGGATCAAACTTACCCAAGTTGTCCTTACCATTGTTGTGGATGAAACATTTGCATCCAAAGATGTGCAAATGAGCTATATTGGGTTTTCTTCCTTTGTACAGTTTATAGGGAGTTTTGTCCACTTCTTCCGGGAGATATGCTCTATTTGAAATGTAGCATGCATGTGCTCATGGCATCAGCCCAAAACACTTGAGATGTTTGATTTTCATTCAACATAGCCCTTGCCATCTCGTTAGGACTCTATTCTTTCTTTCAACAACTCCATTTTGTTGAGGAGTTCTTGGGGCGAGAAATTGTGATCAATGCCCATACCGTCACGAGAATTCTTCAAAGGCATGGTTTTCAAATTCTCCACCATGATGATCGTAATTCGCAATAGAGAATCCTTTCTCGTTTTGGACCTTCTTGGCAAAAATAGCAAACTGATCAAATGTTTCATTTTTTGAAGATAAGAATATGGTCCAAGCAAATCTAGAGAAATCATCAACTATGACCAAGGTATAAAGATTGCCACCAAAGCTTTTTACTCTAGTTTGGTCCAACTAGATCCATATGAATTAGTTGAAGAGGTCTATTAGTTGAAATTTCATTTTTAGATTTGAAAGAAGATTTGGTTTGTTTACCCATTTGACATGCATCACAAATCATGTTATTTTTAAAAGGTAACTTTGGTAAACCAATGACCAAATCCTTTTTCTCGCAACTTGTCAAGTTGAAGCATATTAACATGAGCCAATCTTTTATGCCATAGCCAACTTTCATCCAAGTTACCAATAAAACAATTTTCGAAACTGAATTACTAGAGAGATTAAGAGAATAGCAGTTACCTTCTCTAGGAGCTCTAAATAAAGCTTTAGTTACGATATTGTCTAAGAAGAGAACATCTTTGCTCACAATCAAACATTCTTCGAATCAAAGATAACTAAGTTACCTTTATCGTGCTTTGACTCACACTAAGGAGGTTGTGACATAAGCCTTCCACAAGGTAGACATCTTTGATTTGTGGTCCTTTGTTGTTTCCAACTTCTCCAATCCCAAAGAATCCTTCCGGATTGATTTCCACCAAATGTCACCTTGCCACCATCCTTAGGTTTGATTGTAGCAAATTTTGATTCGTCTCCGTCATATGTCTTGAGCATCCACTTTGTCAATAAACCATTTGTTGGATTTTGATGCTCTAAGACAAACCTACGAGGATATAGAATATCAAGTCTTAGGTACCCAATTTTTCTTGGGTCCTTTTGGGTTAGTTTGTGTCTTTGGAATCTTATAGGATCCCTTAGGCACCCATTGATAATTACCTATAGGCTTGTTCCTTCTTTCCTTTTTATGAAAACAGGAAGAAGTTGCATGACCTTTACTATTGCAGTAGTTGCAATGAGCAAAAGGATTAGAGGAGTGGACAGCTTTTTGAAAATAGTTCAAATAGGATTTCGGTCCAACCTTCTTTTTGCCTTTTCGTTTATCAGAATCAGGTCTATAGCCAATTCCTGACTTGTCACTTGTGATCCTTTGCTGTTTTAAAATAACATTGAGCATTTCACTACCTCTAGTGAATTTCTCAAGAGTTTTTGTAAAATATAAGTTTCTTTTCTCTAAGGAACAACAATTGTCACAAACCTTTTCTGAAATGTTTTCACAATTCTTTTCAGAAATGTTTTCACAGAGAGAAACAGAAGTTGAACCAGTTTGAGCTTGTTCTTCCAAAAAATTAATTTTCTTCTTTGAAGATAAAAGCTCTTTTGCAATTTTTCGAAATTCTATAAAAAGAGAATCATATTCTGAAGATAGTTCATCATAAGATGAGTCAGAGTTATTTACCTCTTTATTTTCTAAATCTTCTTGAGCTACAAGACAGATGTTAGCTCTATCTTCTTCTTCAGCTTCATCTTCATCGAATGAGCTGTCGCCCCATATAGCTGAAACATAAGCTCTTCTATTGAACTTACTGAATTTCTTTTGTTTGTTCTTCAGTTGTGGACATTCAGACTTGATGTGGCCAGGCTTTTCACATTCATAGCATATGATAGGTTTCTTTGTTTCTGTGCTAGAACTATTCTTGTGAAACTTTTCGAAAGCTTGGTCCTTCTTGTAAAATTTCTTAAATCTTCGGACCATCATGCCTAGCTCAAAGATCTTCATCTTCCTCATCATCGATTTTGTCTCTTTGAGTTTTGAGGGCAATTCATTTGTTCTTTCCATCAATCTCATCAAGTCCTTTTCGAACTTGATCTTACCTTCATATTCGGATAAGCCGCCAAATAATCTTCGCGCTCATTGAAGCCATTGATTCACCACGAGCTTCTTCGATTGCAGTGACCTTGGCTTCCCATTCCTTGCTAAGGATATTTAGTATTTTCCTCACTTGGACAGATTGATCATAAACTTTGCCCAATGCAGCAAGTTTGTTGATCAGATGGGTGAATCTAAGCTGGAATTCAGCAATGGATTCTCCAGACTTCATACGAAATAAATCATATTCAGTCATGAGAGTGTTTACTCGATTCTCCTTGATTCCAGTTGTCCCTTCATGAGCTATCTCAAGAGCTTCCCACATAACTTTGGCAGATGTCAAAAAGCAAATTCGAAAATACTCCTTTTGGCTTAGAGCACTTTGTAACATGTGGATTGCCTTCATGTTGAGAGTCACTTGCTTTCTATCATTCTCATCATATGCTTCTTCTGGTTTAGGAGTACTGACACCATCTTTAGTTGAGGTTGGAACATAGTCTCCTTTCTCGAACACCTTCCATAGACCATACTAAGTTGCCATTACGTAGACTTTGAATTTAGCCTTCCAGAAAGAGTAATGTTCTCCATTGAAACCTGGAGGTCTGTTGATTGAGGCTCCATCGGGTAGAATTCCTTCCATTGGATCTTTTGATCTAGGATGTTAATCCTTCAAGTAGATAAACCGGCTCGATACCAAATGAAAGTGAAGGAAATCACCAAGAGGGGGGTGAATTGGGGATTTTAAAATTCTTTTAAAACACTCACACAACAAAAGCTAAATGGAGATAGGGAAGAAGAGCTTGACACGAGAAGATTTATCCGGTTCGGTCTCAACTTTTGACCTACGTCCGGTCCCGGACTCTGCGGGTTTTTCTACTATCACTCAAATCGATACACACTCGTACTCGAAAGCTATCCTCTCTCTAGGATACACTCCCCCTTACAAGTTGTAATCTGAAAGCCCAACCTCAAAGTCCCACAACTTTGAGATTCTTACAATGAATGAATTACGAAATGAACTCTCTAATAGAGTGGATAAAGATAATCACTAAAGTACAATGTACTGATGAGAAATATAAGCAAGTAAACGGTTGATAAGCTTGTATGCGTTTTTACGTGTGTTACTTTCCGCTCGAGACTTCAAATCTTCATGTATTTATCTTTTGGTTTGAAGTTTGTGACCGTTGAAGATGCGTTCAGACTTGGGCCTATTCAAAAATATAGCTATTGAGTCCATGGTCTGCTGAATATAGCTGTTGAGGACATTGCAGCTTTGATTCTCTAAATTTGTCCGTTGTAGCTTTCAATTTATTGCACCAATTTCGGTAGAATGGGATATCTCCAATTGATATTAAGGCGTTGACACAGATTGACGGAAATCTTTGATCATTAATAGCTTATATGAAATTAAGCATTGATTGATCATCTCTCTTCTTAAATGCTTTAATGTTTCCTAAATCAGATCTTAGGTCTTCTGAAATCTCATAGGCAAACTGGTTAAATCTGGTTAGAAATATTAATATGAATCATTTAAATCATAAGCAACCATTTCGCAGAATCAAGCTAAAGTATAAATCAAAACGAACAAAATATACTCGGATGAGTTCATCATTTCGAAGTTCCAAGCTCGAGTTTACTATACCAAGCTCGAGTTTGGTCTTCATTTAAACTTTGAGTTTTGCTTACGGAAGTCTCAAGCTCGAGCTTATAGTGAGTAGGCTCGAGTTTGGGCTTTTGTCGGGGAAACAAGTTTGAAATCATTTTGAGAGCCAAAATGGAAAATGGCAAGCTCGAGTCTATTGTGAGCAGGCTCGAGTTTGACATTATTCATGTCAAAAATAATTTTGATTCCCAAAGTGCAAGCTTGAGCTTAGAGGTGTAAACTTGAGTTTGCTAAGCTCAAAATATGACAATGCTCTCTGTCTGACCCAAACTTGAGTTTGCAAAGGCAAGCTCGAGTTTGGTAAAATATTTGAAAACTTGAATAGCTTCTGTCAGACCTAAGCTTGAGTTTGAAAATAATAAGCTTGAGTTTGAGATTTGAGTAAACTTGATAAAATCCTCAACTCTTCCTAAACTCGAGCTTCAGTGTAAGCTCGAGCTTACTCGAATATGAGTGAACTTGAAAACCTTCAAGCTCAAGTTTATGGACCAAGCTCAAGTTTGGAAAATGTAAAATAGCTTGGTTTCCTTTCTGTAAAGGTCAAGCTTGAGTTTGACTAGCCAAGCTCGAGTTTGAAACTGACAGAATGTTTTGGATGCTTTACCAATCTTTAACAAAAACATTCTCTTATGTTTACAATTGTTATTAATCATCAAAACACATTGAGAACTAACAATTGTGGCATAGGCCTTCCACAAGGTAGACATCTTTGATTTCTGATCCATCGTTGCTTCCAACTTCACCAATCCCAGCAATCCTTCTAGATTGGTTTCCACCAAAAGTTACCTTACCACCATCCTTTGGCTTTATTATAGCAAACTTTGATTGATCTCTCGTCATGTGCCTAGAGCATCCACTATCAATATACCACTTGTTAGATTTCGATGCTCTCAAACAAACTAGCAAGACATAAAGGATCAAGTATTAAGTACCCATCTTTTCTTGGTTCCTTTTGGGTTAGTTTGTGTCTTGGGAACTTTATAGGATCCGTTAGACACCTATTTATAATTACCTACAGGCTTACTCGTTCTTTCCTTTTTATGAAAACAGGAAGAAGTAGTATGACCTTTATGATTACTGTAACACCCCAACTTTTGTAATACGTGTACAGACATGTATTAATATAGCGATGAGGAATTTTGACTCATATTCGAAGCATTCATCCTCCAAAAGTTTTGGTAAAATTATTTGAAGGACCCTAAGATGGAAAATCCATTGTTAATAATTAAATAAAGAATTCCTAAGACAAGCTAAGAAGAAACCATGACCAATTGTGAGGACTAAGTAACTCGACCATAAGGGTCAGTGGACCTTGTATGCATAAGTCGTGGAATTAAGGTGCTAGTGAAAATGGGACACAGAAGGTCTGTACGGTGTAAAACCAGTGGAAAGGAGGCCACCCAACTATGTCCTGGGGTATAGGACAATTAGTTGAGTGAAAATATGCCGGTATAGGTAAGTATACGGCATTTTCAGGGCAGTTGGGTATGCCCTGCGTTTTTGAGAAGATATTGGTATTCGTGAAGAAAACCCGAGTCAAACCCAGGCAGGATCCCGAGCAAATACCGATAAAGTAATTTTAATAAAGTAATGTCATGATGACTAATGATGACATACTTTTGTGTTGGCCAAATAGAATAGTGACATGTGTCCCTTCATGATTACAAAAGACAAAGAGTAATGATGCTAGTCGGACACGTGGCCTCCTGGGGTTGGATGTTTGACTTTTTGGCACTGTAAAGTACGAGGTAATTATGAGACATTAAAATATACATTTCTCGCTCCCCAAGAACATAGAAAAACGTGCAACCACATCAAGGGAAAAGGAACAGTTGATCCGGGCCCACACAGGTTCCACAGAGTGGCACGAGTTACGAGGAAAGGTGTAACTGGCAAATAGGAGCTAAGCGGGATCGGTTAGGATTTTCCGGAGTTGGGCCCAGGCCCAAGACATGGTAAGGGGGCAAAAATTTTGTGGGCCCAGAGGACAAAGAAAAGGTTATGTCATGTATGTATGAAGAGAGAGAATGTCACATCAAGTAATTATGATGAAAGAGAAAGAATAAAATATTCCGGAAATTCTGGACCACACAATTTAAATCCGATGTGACGATGGATTGACATGTAATTATGACTCATTAAAAGGCATTTATGGCAAATCCAAGGGTAGATCTTGTGGGTCCCACGACCTTGGAGAAAGAGAGGGTGAAAAGACCATTTTGCCCCTAGACCTAAAACCTACACCTAGCAATTTTGGAAACCACCACTAGGGGCAATTTTGGAACCTCATTTTTGGGCCTTGGAATGCGTCACATTAGCCCAAAAGATCCCTCTAGAAGCCTTGAGAAGAAAGGAAATAAATAATAATATAAAACCGAAGAATTTTCCCGACCGTCATATCGTGATCAAGGTTGGATAAGGACCCCACCTTGGAGTCTATAAATAGAGCACTCCTCCCTTCATTTTCTCCACACCAAACACGAGCCAAAGTGAAGGAGGAGGGTGCTCAGCTGAAGGTTTCGGTCCAGGAGGTGAAGAAGGCTATACGCAATCGACAATCAGAGGTAAGTTTCCTAACCGGCAACCTAGCTACTTTTACTTCTGCCCTATGGTGTTTCGTGAGGTTTCAGTAGGATATACATGTTTTTAAGGTTCCCAATGGGTTCAGAAGGTTTTTTTGTGTAGGGTCAAGTGTGATCACCTTTTTCCAAACCCTAAAAGCTTAAATCTTTAGTATACGAAAAATCTGTCGGTTCTTACAGTTTTTGGGCAGCGAAGATAAATCAACGGTTTTGAAGTGCTAAATGAACTTCAAATTCTTTTAAATTTTACATGGTGAAATTATACATCTTGAGGATTACTTTAGACTAACATTTCGTGCCATTTGGATCTCCTAATCGAGAGTTATTTAAGGTTAAAAATGACCTAAAGACATGGATTCTGTTTCGAACCAGTGGCTAAGGTTTGGGAATTTGAGAAAGACTCGAACCCAGAAGGCTTTGGTAATTATTTTTCCTATACAATAGACATCCTAAGGGTTCCATGGCCACTGATTTCATGTCAATATGATGTTTCCAGAATTTATTAAAATTCGACAAAGTTGGAACAAAAATGCTGGAAATTCTGGTGCTATGCGGATTTTAGGAAACTTGAAGAAAAGTTTGAATGTGTGACTAAAAACGTGGTGTATGGCTGTATCTAGGGTATTAACGCATGCGGGACGTATCTCTAACTTGAAGGGAAGAGTTTACCGCTTTCGAGAAGTGCCAGGTAGTAACTGTTAACTCACGTATTCTATGTTGCTATTGTATGTTTGTTTTCCATGATTGCGGATGTGAGGCTGTAGGGCCTAGTGGACTGTGTGTCCTTAGGTTGCTATCGAGCCTGAGATGCATTCGGGGTAGTTAGGGTTAAAATCCCTAGCCACTGTGTTGATCCTAGCGCTGAGGATGTGTGCGTCCGGGGTCGGTCTTGAGTGACGACTCGACGGTACGCAGGGCATCTGGGGTTTGTCTTGAGTGACGACTCGACGGTACGCAAGGCGTCCGGGGTTTGCCTTGTGGGGCAACTCGACGGTACGCGGGCATCTGGGGCTTACCTTGTTAAGGTAGCTCGATGGTACGTGGGCGTCCGAGGCTTGCCTTGGTAAGGCAGCTCGACGGTACGTCGTTGTGGATATGATTGTGATGTGATGTTGAATGCATTTATGATACATGATGTGATTTCCCGATTATGGTTACTTGCATGCACTGTATACATTTTGTACTTGAGTTTAACAGTTACTCTGGGGTTCAACCTTGAACTCCAGACCATTTTGGAGTCACAGGGGTAAGGCAGTAGCGGTGAAGGTGCAAAGGAGAAGCTAGGGCGTGCGCGGTGAATTGAAGAAAATAGGGGATGCCCTATCTCATTTTGTACTCTATGTTTTGGATAACTGTTGTTTATAATCAGTACTTTATCTGGATGACTGTATTAACCCTTCGGGGACTTACTTACTCCTTGTATCATGAATGTTTATCTGTATGTTAGACTCGTCCAATCAAATCCTGTGCTCTGCTGTGCTAACTCTGTGATAAGTTAATAGGACTAAGTGATAAGGGGAGGTAATTAAATGAAAGGAATCCCTCTAACCCGCCACCCGAAAGGGCGAGGCCGATAGGGGTGTAACAATTACAATAATTACAATGGGCAAAAGGATTAGAAGAATGAATTGATTTTTGAAAATAGTTAAGATAATTATTTTCTCCAGATTTATTCTTTCCTTTCTTTTTGTCAAAATCGGCTTTATAACCAATTCCTGATTTTTCATTTGTAAACCTTTGCTGTTTCAAGATCACATTGAGCATTTCACTACCTTAAGTGAACTTCTCAAGTGTTTTAATGGGATAAGCATTTCTTTTCTCTAAAACACAGTAATTTTCACAAATCTTTTCTAAAGTCTTTTCACAAGCTGTTGTAGAAATAGAAACTAGAGGAGAGATATCTTGAACTTGTTCTTCAAGAGTTTTTATTTTTCTTTTAGAAGAAATAAATTCTCTTGCCAATTTTCAAAATTCAGAGTGAAGGGAATTATATTCAGAAAATAATTCATCATAGGTAGGTTCAGAATCAATTACCTCTTCACTCTCAGATTCTTCTTCTTGAGCACAAGACAAATATTGGCTCTTTCCTCTTCATCAGCTTCATCCTCATCAGATGAGCTATCTCCTCATATAGTTGAAACATAAGCTTTCTTCTTGAACTTATTAAATCTCTTCTTTTCTTTTTCTTTGTTCTTTAGTTGGTGGCATTCAGACTTCATGTGGCTAGGCTTTTCACATTTATAGCAGATGATTGACGTCTTAGCTTCATTGCTGGAGCTACCCTTGTGAAACTTCCAGAACCCTTGATCCTTCTTATAGAATCTCTTGAATCTTTGGACCATCATCCCGACCTCTTCATCATCGGCTTCATCATCATCATCTAATTCCTTGTCTTCCTTGACAGTTTTAAGGGAAATTCCCTTATGCTTGCTACCAATTTCATCAAGTCCTTTTCTGAACTTGAGTTTACCTTCATATTCAGACAAGTTACTGAATAGAGCTGCCACTAATCCCATTGACTCTCTCCACAAGCCTCTTCTATCGTAGTGACTTAAGCTTCTTGTTCCTTGCTGAGTATATTCACAATTTTTTTACTTAGACAAGTTGATCATATTCTTTTCCCAATGCAGCAAGTTAGTTGATCAGATGAGTGAATCTGAGTTGGAATTCGCCAATGGATTTCCTAGACTTCATATGAAATAAATCGTATTCAGTCATCAGGATATTTACACGATTCTCCTTGATTCCAGTTGTCCCCTCACGAGCAATTTCAAGTGCATCCCACATTTGTTTTGCAGATGATAATGTGCAAATACGAAAATACTCCTTCAGACTTAGAGCACTTTGAGGCATGAGTATAGCTTTGCTGTTGAGAGTGACTTGTCTTCTATCATTCTCATCATATTCTTTTTCTAACTTAGGAGTTCTAACTCCATCTTCTATTGTAGTTGGAGCATAGTCTCCTCTCTCGAACACTCTCTATAAGCCATACTTAGTAGCCATAATGAAGACTTTGAATTTGGCTTTCCAGAAAGAATAATGTTTGCCATTGAAACTGGGGGTCTATTGATAGAAGCACCATCTGGTAGTATTCCGTACATATCAATCCTTCTCGAGATGTTAAGTTCTTTTGAGAAGATCTTGCTCTGATACCAAAAGTAAATGACAGAATATTACTAGGAGGGGGTGAATTGTGGATTTAAGAATCTTTTTGATAAACCCAGAACTTTCTGCACAAAACAGAGACAAATAGAGAGAGAGGAGGAAAGATGACCACAGAAGATTTATACTGGTTCGGTCTTAACTCTTGACCTACATCCAGTCCCCCAGACTCTTGGGGATTTTCATTATCACTTCAATCAGTTACACACTCTGTACTCGAAAGTTATCTTCTCACTAGAATACACTCCCCCTTACAAGTTGTAATCTGATGACCCAATCCTAAGATCCCAATACTTTGAGATTCTTACGAAGATTTATAATCAATCATGATCTCTCTAAAAGAGTAGATGAATAAACACTGAAGTTTAGAATATTCGAAGATATTATACAAACAAGTAGAAACAGTAAATGCTTATATCATGTTGAGCGTTTGATTTTCTGATGTGTTTTTTTGGTTGAGAATTGAATGCTTTAGCTTATATATGTTGAGGACATTTAATGACTATTTGAAGATTCAATGAAGCCGTTGGAATCAATAAATAGCCGTTAGACCATTTTGCTTCAACACTTTGATTCAACATAGGTGCCTAGACATTCTTTGTTGACTTTCCTTAAGATTAATTTGTTGGATGATCTGGCGTCCAAAAGAGGAAAGAAAACATTAATGCCTTAGGAATGTGCAAAAAGTGGTTAGCCAAATTCATGCTTCATTTTCTGGGCCACCATTTAATGCTCTGACGTAATCACTTGCTTTTTTATTAATCTTCAGTTAATCATTCATTTGATCTTCTGAAACTCACTAAGAATTTGATTAAACATAATTAGAAACAATAATGAGTGAAGATATGAGGTATATAGATCATACTTCAAGATTTCGCATTTACGGATACGGTGATTGTAAAACAGAGATATCATGCGCTCGAGTTAATTTTAAGCAAATTGGAGTGCATGACTCGAGTTAAGCATTCTAGGCTCGATTCACATGATCATCTTCTTTGAAAATAGATTTGAAGTTTAAGTGAAGATGTCTCTGTATGACTGAAATTCGAATTTAAAACATTTAACTCTAGTGCATGACTCGAGTTAATTAAAGGTGCATTCCAGTCAAGCTCTTTGATCAAAAATGAGCTTTGAAATAGTATTTTGGAAATGGTTGGAAATCGCGTCAGCTCAAGTCATTAAGTGACCAACTTAAGTTAACTAATACATTTCAAAATAAATTCCAAAATCTACTCTCAAGTTAATAGAAATAGGCTCGAGTTTACTTTGAGTTAAAAATACTTTGAAAGCTCTATGCCTTGCACTGACTAGAGTCAATCAAACTGAAACTCGAGTCAAGTTAAGTACAAATATTTTGACAACTCTCTATCTTGAGTAAACTCGATTTTTGCAACTCCAAACTTGAGTCAAGTGACAGAGCTTTGACAATAATTTTTTGGTTTAAAATTAATCAAGTTAAAAACATTTTGACTTAAACCATTAACTCCATTTAGTTTACAATTGTCAGTTATCATCAAAACACATAGAGAACTAACAGTTGGATTTTGGTGAAAACAAGCCTGATTTTAAAGAATTCGATCTAGGTTCTCTTGTTTTTCCATTGAAAACCCCTACCTCTGTTATTGCTCTTGATGCCGGCGCATTAAGAAGACTCTCATCGACTGCACTGGTACCACCGTCTCGGCGTCAAGATCGCCATCCTCTTCACCAGCCACATCCCCAGCAATCATCTCTACCCCGCTGTTACCATCGATCTCCTTTTCAGCACTAAGGCACTGCCCCTAGAAACATGTAATTGCTTCAGCAGGTAGGCTAAGGGCGTGAGGGGAGCGCTCGTCGGCAAGGTCCAGCTTGGAAGTAGTCCATAACTTCTATAAACCCTTGAGTGTTAGCAATAGGCACTAGAGACTTCAGCCATATACGTCTTGCAAAACTAGAGTAACATTAGGCCCCTCCGACCAATGGTTTAGCCGTGGGGAAGAGCAATTTTATTTTTTTTCATTAAGAGTATTTTGGTCTTTTCACAATTAAATTATATTACCTAAATGTTCTACGAGACTTGCCTACAAATTAGAGATTTCAATAGACCTTTGAGTTGTACTTTCTTTAGCTTAGGACCTGAGTCCGATTTTCTCAATGTCTTGCAACAAGAAATAAGAATACCGTCTAAAAGGGGCTAGGAACACGGATGTAAAAGTTTCCATCGATAAAAATGTGACTAATTAATATCAAAAGGATAAAAGTTCAAATCTTACAATCAATATAAATATATCTTGTTAATATATATGTGATTTGTCAATACTCGTTTTTTTAATTATGAGGTTTTTTTATTTTAACAAAAATATATCTTTAAGTCCTTTTTCTAGTTACTTCATTTTATAAAATGTTTCATTTTATTTTTGTTTCTTAATTTTACACTAATGATGCCAACCTGGCTTGTGAACAAAAAGTCATTTTGCTAGAACGCTAACCCAAAGGATATTGAGAATATTTTTTCATTTGAAAGATTTGTTTAAAAATAAATATTATGGATGGGCAAGTGTTCTTAGCAATTCCAACCGTTTTTTCCATGCATTAGTTGTAAAAGGGTATGATAAAACTTGGGCCTTGGATTATGAATTCGTCTGTTTTATGTATGGTAAGCTTTATCCAAAACTAACTTTAAGACTTGCACCCCCCCCCCCCAAAAAAAAAACTAACTTTAATATTATGTGTGAAATTTAATTGATAATCCTCTTATCCTTAATATAAGACACATTGATCTAATTTGATTTGATTAAATTAATTAATATGACATGTATTTTTTAAAGCACCCTAATCATATTTCTTAATTCTCTCATTCTTTCCCTTCATTGATTTTTGCTAAGTGAACAGGTAAATTAGGAAAAAAAATTAACAAATATAAAAACTACTCATTCCGATTCTAAATATATAACCAAGTTTATAGTGCAAATTATATTAAAAACTATGTCCAATATTTAATACCGGATGTAGTATGTCTTATATTTATGATCAAGATCAACTCTCCGAATAGGTCTTATATAATAAACGCAAGAGGAGTATTACAATATATGCACCCAGACATAGGGATACAGAGCCTCTTAGGGTTCCATGAAAGATTCCGAATAACATAAATTGCACAGTAATAAGAAATCAACTTTTTGGGACATCATGCGCCATTTTCTTTTTTTGGTGCAATAAAATGTGGATAAGTTGGGAGTAGCGTCATTTTTTATATTTTTTTTAGTAAGCATAGATATCTTTCTATCGGAAACAATCTTGTTAGAAGCAAAGTTAGACATTAAATGTGAGCACATCTTCCAATAAGAATTCGAACCCTAACTCACTATGTTGTAAGAGGCCAGTCTACTAGACCCAACCCCCATTGGTTCATTTTGTTTATATAAAGAAAAGTTTTTTATACCAAAAAAAAAAAAGTTTTGAATCATGAATAATACCCACAGATAAATAAAAAAAGTAATAATAATACCCATATAAAAATAATACTAACGGGCCAATTGACGACGGTAGCGTGGGGCCACCTCTTATTCTCCCCAAAAAAGGGCTTTGGCCCGAAATTCAAAATTTATTTTGATTGTTGGGCCTCGGCCCAAACTTTATGTTTGATTCAGCAAATTCAGAGTTTATTTAGACTTTGGATTTTTAGGCCTCCCTCGAACTTTTTTTCTTAATCTTGACCTAAATTTACTTGGAGCCTCATCCAAATTCAGCAAATTTTTTCTTTTAATTTTGATTGTAGGCCAAGATATTCGGCCGCTGTCCTCTAGGGATGGAGTCAAGGCTTTGAGAAGAAAATAGAACAGGGAATTTAAGAAAGGAAAACTTTTAAATATATTAATTTTTCACAATTCTTGATAGTTTTTTTTCTAAGTATTCTTTTCTCCATAATTTTCTTCTAATCCAAACCAAGGGTAATATCGTGGTTGGCAGATTTGAACAGGGTAAAATTCATAACAAGAAATTTTTGTGATGAATTATTATAAAGTATGTACGACACAGGAAATAAAAAAGGCTTCAAAGGTTAAATCCATGAAGCGTTTTTTCTCCTTCAATTTCTTAAAATGATCTTTTGTTGAGATTTTTGCGATCATTTTTCTTAATCAAGGCTGGATGAAGTTTGATTGACCACAAGGATGCTGTTATAAAAAATGTGGCTTCACATTGTATGTGTGTGTATTATTTGTTATAAAAAAACAAGAAGTAATAAATTGATCTTTGTTATTTTTTTTTTCTTAAAATTACTATATTAAATATTTGGTTTCACATTGTATGTGTGTGTATTCTAAATTTTAAAAATGTTAGTATATAATTATCCATAGTTTATTCTTCTCCTACATATTCTATTTCAAATCACTTGACTGAGATTAAATGATAGCATCAACTGTCTAAAATGAAAGAACTTAAGACACTTGTGATTTGTAAAGTCCTAAGATTGTTTACAACCATAATTTTCCCATGATGCAAAACTTAAAGAACAATATGTTCAAATGTAAACTAGGATACGAAAATGATAAAAGTATAATGATTTCACTGCAAGAACCCGAGCAAAATAAACATCTGAAATTAAAAACAAAATTATAAAGGACTAAAATTAGAGCATCGAACATATCTGAAATTGATCTAAAGCATCAAGATCCTTTTCCAATAATAAAAACTCATCATTTGACGGCTTGTACATTCACAATTTTTTTATTTTTTTTATAACAAGGGAAAACCATTTTAGAGGTATATATACTTTTCTTTAATTTCTAATTTGGCACATATGTATTTTTTTCTTAATTAAATCCTTAACTTCGCCAAGTTAACATAATTAGTTTCTATACAAGGGCTAACAATACTAATACAGCTACGTTATAGGGGTTAATGGTTTTAAATGAGTAAAATTAAAGGATTTAATTAAGAGAGAAAAACAAATAGATATCAAATTAAAAATTGATGGAAAATATAAGTTCTTGCAAAATGGTTTTCCCTTTACATTAACAAAAAGTTTAGGCGAGTTGAGTTTATGGCCTCAATCTATCAGGCATGCCTCAAGACGGAAAGAGTGTTAGTTCTCTATGTGTTTTGATGATAACTGATAATTGTAAACACAAGTTGAAGTTTGTCTTTGGTAAGTTGAAAAACTTACTGTCAAAGGCAAACTCGAGTTTTGGTCTCAAACCTCGAGTTTTGACTTGACAGAGAATAGCTCAATTTTAATGAACTAAGCAAAACTCCAGTTTCCATTTGGAAACTCGAGTTTTGAACTTACAGAGAGCTATCCAAGTTTTCACTCCTAGACAAAACTCCAGTTTCCATTTGGAAACTCAAGTTTTGGTCATACAAAGAGTCTCCAACATTCTGAGTTATGAAAACTCCGGTTTTGATATGGAAACTTCAGTTTTCAACTTGCCATGAGTTTTCTAAGTTTTTCTAAATTATGAGAAAACTCGAGTTTTACTTTGGAAACTCGAGTTTGCACTTGGCAGAAAGTTTTCTAGTTTTACTCAGTTTTTGAAAACTCCAGTTTTGATTGAAAACTCCAGTTTTGACTTTGGGATAGAATTCTGAGTTTTCATACTTAAAATGGAAACTCGAGTTTTGACCAACCAGAAAGATTTGCGCTTTTCATCTATTTTGAAAACTCCAGTTGACATTTGAAAACTCCAGTTTTAACATGGGAAAGATTTTCAAAGGTTTCAAATTTTAAGAGGAAACTCGAGTTTCAGGCTTACAGAGAGCTTTGCTCATTTTATCATTTTGGAAGTTCCATTTTTGAGTTTGTGGACTTAAACATGGTTTCAATATAAAAGTCCAAAACTCGAGTTTTGGTAAACAAAACTCGAGTTTGCATTGGTTTTGAAAATCAACTTGCTCGAATTTACGAAATCTTCCGTTTGATCTTAATACTTCTCCTCTACATTCACTACTATTCTTAACTATATTTAATCAGTTTGTTAGTGAGTTACAGATGGTTTAGAGGATATTAAATGAAGATTTGAACAAAAGCAAAAAGTGATGTCAAAACATTAAATGCAAAGTCCAGAAACTTGCATCCTTTTGTGCCATCATTCTCTACACATTGCAAAGGGATTAATGTCTGCTTTCCCTAAGCAGTAGCTGCTTTTCCAACGGATCTATTACAAGGGAAGTTAACACTAATCCTCTGAACAAAAGCAATTAACTGAAGAGTAGAGAGAGAAGACACCAAAGTGCCTCCAACAGCTAGATTAGTGCACCAACGGTTATAATGGAGTTAGCAACAGTTATTTAATGCTCTCTTAGTATAAATAGAATAGCATTCAATTCTTTTCAACAACACACCTGCTGAAAACGAATTGCATTCAAGTTTGCCAACTACTCTTTCAGTTTTTCACTTGTAAAGTATCTTTTGATACATTGATCTTCAGTGTTTATCCTTATCTACTCTTAGAAAGAGTTCATTGATTGTAAATCATTTATTGTAAAGAATCTCAAGTCTGGGGACTTGGAGATTGGGATATTGATTGCAACTTGTAAAGGGGAGTAAATTCTAGTGAGAGAATTACTCTTGAGTTACAGAGTGTGTAATCAATTGAAATAGTGAAAATCCCAGAGAGTCTGGGGACTGGACGTAGGTCAAGAGGTTGGCCGAACCAGTATAATTCCTTGTGTCTTGCTCTTCCTCTCTATACTCTGTTTAGCTCTGTTTTTTGTGTTCAAAATAGAGCACTTAGAAAAGAATTTTAAAATCCCCAATTCACCCCCCCTCTTGGTGATTAAGCCCCACTTTCAAAGAGTACTAAAATAGGTACTTACAGACCACCCACCAATAAAGTTATCGTATCGGAAATTAGATTTGAAATTATGACATTGTGGCTTATGAGTATACTTTTTAATGGCCACATCCCCCCTTTGATAAGTTTAAGGTATTCTTCTATTAGAGACAATCCTAGGAAGTGTCGGCGTTAAATGTAGGTGGGGATTCAAAACTTGCTTTGTGGCATAGATCCTTGTTGGTTTAATGGCCACATTTTCTAGATTTTATAAGTTTGAGTATAAAGTATAGTTTTCTTATACGAATTTATAAGTCCAAATATATGAGTATTTTCACACCAAAAAAAAATGTAAATTTACAAATGTCAATACACGAATTTACCATCCGTTAAACTAGTATAATTAAAACAATAAATAATTATTTCTAATAGTGCTCTTTGTTACACCCCTACCGGCCTCGCCCTTTCGGGTGGCGAGTTAGAGGGATCCTTTTTCTTAATACCTTTCCTTTGTTAACTATTCCCTTTTAATTTTTCATCAAAGTGTGCGCGGCAGAGCATATGATCGGTTTGGACAACTACAATATACTGGTAAAGGTACATACAAAAACGTGAAGTAATCCCCGTTCAATAAGGGTACAATCGCCCAAAACAAATACTAAACAGTGAGTATAAATCATATAGTTATCCCAAATATAGAAGTACAAAAAGCAACAGGGCATCCCTTATTTCTTCAATCTTCCACACCATGCCTTTACCTCCTTATTCCTAAAAAGGCTCAGTGTAAACCACCTGTATCTTTTGAACCAGTCTAGAGTTCAAAATTGAACCCCAGAGTAACTGTTAAACTTATATACAATATGTATGCAATGCATGTAATGCAAATCACAATCAGAAAGTAATAATAAACCTGCCTCTCGCACAATAAACTAGCATGTACCTCCGCAGGACCGCCTGGTCAAGACAAGCCCCTCAGAACTATCAGCGCTAAGGGGTCTCAGTAGTAAGGGCTGCGACTCCTACCTACCCCAAGAGGCCTCAGTAGCCACCTATGAACACACAGTCACATAGGTCCTACCTACCTCATATACTTCGGACTTCAATAGTAACCCAAGGACACACAGTCTTTCAGGCACTACAATTCGTACATGCCCTCGGTACTGTAGCAGAACCCTAAGGACACACAGTCCACTAGGTACTACAACCTGATATTCCTTGGACTTCAGCAGTAACCTAAGGACACACAATCCACTAGGTACTACAGCCCAACTCCTACATCATGATAAAACACACATGAGAGAGTAACATAGAGTATGCAAGTCAACAGTTACTACCTGGCACTTCTCGAGATTAGCAAACTCCTTCCTTGATGTTGAAAAATATGGTCCACACGAGCCAACACCCTAGATATAGCCAAAATATCATTCTTTCAATCATATATACAATTTTACTTCAAATTCCATGAATTTCGCCCTACACCAGATTTTCCAGAATTTCTGACCCGACTTCGCTGATTTTTAATAAATTCTGGAAACATTGTATTGACATGAAATCAGTGGCTATTGAACCATTAGGATGTCTAGTTTATCATAAAAATAATTCCCAAAGTCATATGGGTTCGAATCCTTCTCTGAATCCCAATCTTGAGCCACTGGTCCGAGACACAGTTCATATTTTTAGGTCATTTTCAACTTAAAAGAAGTCTCAGTTGGAAAATCGAAATGACCCAAAATATTATATCAGGATCATCCAAAAGATGTCTAATTTCACCGTGTAAAATTTAAAAGCACTAGGACTTCATTTACTACTTCAAAACCATCGATTTCCATTCGCTGCCCAAAAACCGTACAAGTTGGTAGATTTACGTAATTTAAAGATTCAAGCTTTTCGGGTTTGGAAAAAGATGATCCCATTTGTCCCCACACAAAAACATGTTTTGAACTCAATGAGATTCTTAGAAATATAATAATCCTACTGTATCTCCACAAAAAACATCATAGGGTAGAAGTAAGAATTGCTAGGTTGTCGGTGAGATGCTTACCTTGGAATTGCGGTTGCGTGTGCCTTCTTCTTCCCTTGGATCAAAACCTTCAGCTGGTCCTTCTTCACCCTCACCTTGAGCTCGTCCTTGGCAGGTGACAAATGGGTGGAGAAATTTCCTTATATAGACTCCAGGGGTTAGGGCTTTTACCCAGATTTGGTTATTAACCAATGGTCGAAAGGATGTCTGGGATTAAAATATAATTCTTTGACTTGATTCTCAAGAATTCTAGAGGATTCTTGGCAGATGAGTGGAGCCTTTTTAGGCCCAAAAATCAGATTCCCAAATTGCCCTTGATGGTTATTTTTGGAGTTACTAGGTGTAGGTTTTTGTCCGATAATTAAAATAACACTCTAGGGTAAAATGGTCATTTGTACTGCTCTTCTTCCAAGTCAATGGGACCCACTAAATCTACCCAAGATTGCGCCATTAATGATCCATGTGGGGTCACAATTGTTTGTCATTCCATTGTCATGTCAGGTTCAAATTGTGTGGTCCAGATTAATTTTAGTTATTTTATTTTCTCTCTCTTCATTATTACTTGATGTGACCTTTTACTTTCTCTCCAAGTGATGTGACCTTTTGCTTTCTCTCCAAGTCACTTTTATTTTTCTTCTGGGCCTACTAAATTTCACCCTCTCCTTGCATCTGGGAGCCTGGGCCGTCTCCAGAAACCTCGTGCCACTCCGTTGGACTTGTGTGGGCCCGGATCAACAGTTTTTTTCTCCATGACCCTAGGTGGTCGAAATTCAATGCCTTTGGGAGCAAGAAGTCCAAATTTCAGTATCCTGTAACTACCTCGCACTACGTGCTACTCAGAAATATGACTTCTGACCCCAAAACGCCACGTGTCCTGCGAATCATCACTACCACTGACTTTTACTTTTGCACATGATCTGTATGCACAGTCTCTCTCCTCCCCTGGTGGGTCAATGCATACCAGGCCCTACAGGATTGGAGTTAGTGTTCGGTTATTATCTTTTGTCTCTTTTACATTATATCGACTTACGTCTCTTCGAGCTTACTTCATTCTCAAGTCACTGTGTAACTGTCACTTTAACTTCTATGGTCCTTGAGCTCTTGGTCAAAATACGCATGCAAACAGGAGTGTAAAATGTCTTAAAATATGTCTAGAGGTACTTAAAAATCCCCCAAATCAAATGACCAAAGTGCTCTTGCAAAATATCCTCCTAACTTGGCTTATTTTGCAAGTTTTGTTGACTTTTCTCTCTCCTCCTTGTTTTGCACGAATTTAAAGCTTACTCAAGAAGCTTTTGAGTCATCATTTCATATTAATTGCTTACACATGTGTCCCTTATAGTAATTGACCAAAATGCCCTCAAAATAGTTCCTTTTACATAGCTTCTTCCACAAGCTTTTTGACTTTTGCACTTGTAATTATGAAGGGACTGTTAGTTCCTGTTTGAGTTTTGACGATGATTAAGTTTGAAAATAACATGTAATTCAAAATGAAAGCAAAACAATTTGATCTTAGACAAAATCGCAGGAATAACTTTGTTGTCACATTAACTTGAGGTGATGTTGTAGCCTCGAGTTGATTGCTTAAAAATGCATCAACAAAATTTCATTCTGACCCGAGGCTGATAGAAGTACCTCGAGTCTGGGTCGTGACTTGAGTCTACCTAGTTGTAGCCTCGAGGCAATTATGTTGTTCTTTTGAAATGATTTCTTATAACGGAATCAATTAACTCGAGTCTAGCTTTACGCTACCTCGAGGTTCAGACCAGACTCGAGGCTGAGTCCTTTGTGCCTCGAGTCAATATGTGCTATCACTTACTCCTACTGTCTTTATCGATGTACTGACTCGAGCCAAATCATTTGCAGCCTCGAGGCGAGTTCATATTTGAAATTTTCTTCCTATCTTTCCGGTGGTTTATGCCGAGCCTCACCTTTCATTTTCAAATATACATATTGTCTTTAACGCTGTAGGAACTTGAGGCAGAAAAAGTGATAACTCGAGGCAAGGTTGCCTCTGTTCTAGCAAATGTTATCTAAATTTTCATATCTCTCTGCATATGCTTATAGATTCATCATATCATTTTTGCATTAACTTTCTTAACCTATTTTAACAAGTTTATTGGCAAGTTACAGATATCTAAACACAAATTATCTCTAGATTTTGAATAAAGCATTTGATGTGGCAGAAGCATTTAATGCACTTACCTATTCGAGACCAACAACCAACATACATACCACCCTGCTATTTGAAAGATGTTTTTAAGTTACCTTCTCTTTGTTGTGCTACCAACGTTCATGAACACAGGAACAAAAGAATATTTCAAATATATTATACAGACTTCTGTTTCATCTCTAACAGACATATTACAGAGTCTCAACGGATATTTGTTTTCAAGCTTCTTCAACGGTCATTAAATGTAACATCTATAAATAGTCGAAGCATTGAAATTGCCAACTACCGGAACGCTGTGAAATCAATTCAAGTTTAATATTATTCGCTGTTTCAACTGTTTCATTAATTTGTACTTCAGTGTTTAATACTTTATCTACTCGTGAGGAGTTCATAAACATTTACTTCATTGTCAGTTGAATCTTAAGGTTGAGGAACCTTAAGAGAGGGTGTATCAATTACAACTTGTAAGGGGGAGTGGAGTCTAAAAGTGAGAGGATCATCCTTCGTTTTACGAGTGTGTAATTGTTCTTGAAAGATAGTGGAATCTCAGGTGTTCTGGGGACTGGACGTAGGTAAGTGATTTTGGACCGAACCAGTATAAACTGTCCTGTGTCTACTTCACTTCACTTCTTTGTCTCATTTCTCTGTTTCTGTTTTACTTATCTTCGTGTGGGTCTGCAAAAAGAATTTGAGATCACCTATTCACCCCCCCTCTAGGTGATATTCCATTTTCAGGGACACTTGCCACCATTCTATTTAGCCAACACAAAAGTAGCTCTTTCCCTTGTCATGATGAGGGGACACGTGTCATGATTTTATTAGTCCAACACAAAAGTATGTCATCATTACCTTTGACTTTTGCTTGGCTTCTTAAATACTCTTCCCTTCTTATTTTCTCCAAAAACGCAGGTCATCCATGACTCCCTGAAAAGGCCCTATACTTACTTATACCGGCATATTTTCACTCAACTAATTGTCCTATATACCTCAGGACATAGTTGGGTGGTATTCTTTCCACCGGATTTACACCGTATAAGTCTTTTGTGCCCCTTTTTCATTGGCACTTTAATTCCACGACTTATACATACTAGGTCTACTGACCCGTATAGCCGAGTTACTCAATCCAAGAGGGGCTTCCTAACTCTCAATATTCTTGGAACTCTTCCCGAACTGGGCTTAGCCGTCCGCCTACTTTAGGCTTATTCTCAATTCTCAGGGTCCAAAATTTGGGATGTTACACTCTTGATATGGATATTGTTGAAGAATTTTGGTGAAGAGAATGAGAATGATTCACATCTATATGTGATTAAGAACTTACATTTAATTAAGGGAATCACAGGAAAGACAACCAACTAATTTTAACTATTGTGTTTTTGGTTTGCATGAATTAATTACGTAGATATTTTTCGCACGTCAAATAATTACGGTTATATTGTTACATACTCCTATATGACACATTATCTAATTCATAAAGAGATTTATGTGAAAGGAGACATGACTTCCAAGACGATATTATTATCAAAACGTTGTATGAATTCATGTGGAAAGGAGGACCCGGCTTCTCTAAGATGCCATTATTAACAAAACATGGCATTAAATTTGAGGTTTTCGTAACATACAATGTCGGAAAAAGGAAAATCTCATATATATACGACATCCTCACCATCTTAGCTTTAATTATTTCCATAAAACTGGCCCCAAAAAATTTCTTAAAGCATGTGTTTCTTTTCGAAATTTGCTTCCTTTATTAAGGCAAGTGTGCACATGTAATCCTCTAACTTCATATGAATTTTAGTTTGGTCCTTTAATTTTATAAAATTTATTTGTACTCTTTTAACTTCAACAGCGCTAGTCGTAGACCATATTTTCCCCGTCAAATATTGTTATTTTTAAAATAAGTTAATCATAATATGTTAGCATTTATGAATATTTTGTTAATAATTAAAATTTCAATGTCAGCGTTTTTTTCCCCTTCAATGAAACTAAGAGCTAGCGAACTAAGAGACAATTTATAAAATTATGGAACCAAAATGAAATTTTGGGTAAAGTTAAAAGAATAAATGAGTATTGTTCGAAAAAAAGAAAGAGAATAAATGAGTACTTTTATCTCTCATAAAAGTATTGTTCGAAAAAAAGAAAAAGAATAAATGAGTACTTTTATCTCTCTCTCTCTCTCTCTCTCTCTCTCTCTCTCTCTCTCTCTCTCTCTCTCTCTCTCTCTCTCTCTCTAACACACGCAAAACACATATATTATATAAAAATTAGCTAAAGTTTATATTTGGTCATCTAAGTTTAAATCAAAATGCAATTTAGCCTCTTAAATTTTATAAAGTGTATTGTTAGACCTTTGTTAATATAATTAATTTAATTAACAAAAATTGCTGACTCAATGAATTTAAATGGCGACTTTAATTTTCAATTAAATCCTAACAAAGCATATTTAATATTTAATTATTTAATATAATAATATTATATTTCAAAAGATGATTTGTTGATTTTGAAAGTTTAGATCAAACAACATTTTTATTAGGCTTTATTTTAAATAATTTTCAATATGAAAATTCTAAATTTAATATTAATATGTCAACATTTAATTCACAATACTAGACGTATACTTTGACAATCCGCTTTAAAGTATCAATATAATGAAATAAAAAGTCGAAGAAGAGAGAAGGTGGGTGAATTGCTTTAGATAGAGAGACTTCAAAATTGCAAATTTTCTGGCCAGAGCCAAACACATATGATGGGAAATAATACCATTTTCGGACGTTGCCAACACTTTTCAATTAATTAGTTTTGGATATCATCGTTGTGAACTTGTGATTAACTCACGCAAATGCTATTTCCATTTATAAAACATTTCCACGAAATTCAAAGTCTATCTTAAATTAGTTTATTTTTTATATTCAGCACACGATAGCATCTTCCTTCAAGTCCCCCCATCCAAACTTTCTTATATCTATATGCATGCATATCTAACTACTTGATATTGATGTATTCAAATTTCAAACGCGAATCTAGTCAAATACTTATTGTTTAGACGTTTCAACTTGTTAAGTACTACCTCTTCTCCTTAATATAAGAGTTAGACAAAAAGTTTAGTTTAATCATAAATATAAGACTTAAATCTACTTTGTCTCTGTTATGGACTTGTATAAGACCCATATTCAGTATATGACCCAACAAGAAATATTCTGTAGATCATGATCTATCTATAATGAAGGAGGAGCATATCTTATCTATAATCCAGGAAGATCTTAATCTAGATCTGGCAGTTATGATACTTGGGTCATGGATCACATAGGGCCCATATCAACCTAAGGTACACTATATAAATATGCAGGTAAAACCCTAAGGTACACAGATTCTACTCTCTCTGGCTATTTGTGTTGAAAAGCGGGAAAAAATTGTTTGCTCTCTCAGTTGCTAACTAAGTTAATTGAAGAACTAAAGTCGAATAGAGAGAAGAAATCTCCCAATATGTCTTATTCAATCATGGAACTTGATCTGTTTTTGAAGAAAACACTAAAGAATGGGTGCATCAACTTCCATGTCTCAAGTCAAATGGATCATCTATTTAATATTTGCAGATAATAATCTTTGTTATGATACCTTTCTTATACTCCCAGGATCGAGTTCCATGGTGTCCTTGGTTATGATTCTCGGCGGAATATCCCGGACTCTGTTTCCTGGATTTGCCGAGCTCTGAGTCGTTGGTGCATCTCTGATTGCTCTAGGACTCCTTGATGCATCTTTGGAGTCTGCTTACTCATGCCAAGTTGCTTCATGTAGGGATGTACACATTGCCGGTTTAGTTAAAGGTCGAGATCCAAATCCATCTGGCAATGACCTTGGCTGGCGTGGAGGTCGAACAGAATGGGCTTTTCTCAACTCTCTCAAGAAAGAAGACATAGATGCTGTGATTGCAAGAAATGTCAAATTTGACGAGCTCCCTCTAGATTAATCAAGGCTATCAAAACCTCGGAGGAACAAACATATATTGAAGCTGATGGAAAGAATTTTGATGTTCTAGCAAGTGCCAGTACTCCAGATGTTCCATATGGGAGTAATGGAAATTGGAGCTAAAATGAGAAAAAGCACTGATTATTTCAATCAAAGTATGTCACAGATCAGGTTGTAATAATCTCTTCCTTGTGGGTGCCGTAGGATTCTTGATTTTGATCTTGCTTGCTGCACCTTCAAAAAAGGATTTCTCCATATCATTTGTTAATGTTATTCTCAAACACTGCCACTCAGAGATGATTTGGAGCACTAATTTTGTATATTATCTACGTTCAATGCTACATGATTTTCAAGATCCGTCTTGGGAGGAAAGCGTGATGTGATTATTGATATTGAGGAATACGATCCCATTTCCTTTTACTTAATATTAGAGATTAGAGATTCTTTCCTCTTACATTATCTCTCAAAGCCTTGTTCCTCTTTATTACAAAAGAAGGTAGAAATATTGCACATGCTAAATTTGGCGAGGGGTAGGATTCAGCCACGAGCTGGCAAACCCATGTCATTGGGAGGCATGACTGCAGCATTTACAGCATTATGCATTATCATGATCAACCAATCTCCTTCTTTGAATTCTCCTAGTCCGGAGGAGCAGGTTATATTGGTTCCCATATTGCTGTACAACTTCTAAAGGATTCCTCCCATGTAGCCATTTTGGACAACTTGTCTAGAGGAAATTTGGGGGTCATCAGGGTTCTTCAAGATTTATTTCCTGAACTTGGAAGGCTTCAATTTATGTAAGTTGACTTGGGAGGTACGAAATCTTGTTAGTTCTCTATGTGTTTTAATGATAATTGACAATTGTAAACTCAAGATGAAGTTTGTCTTTGGTAAGTTGAAAAACTTACTGTCAAAGGCAAAATCAAGTTTTGATAAGAAAACTTGAGTTTGGACTTGACAGAGAGTAGCTCAAATTAATGAACTAAAGAAAACTCCAGTTTGCTTAGGCAAACTCGAGTTTGCAAGACACAGAGAGCACTCAAGTTTTTCACATTAAGACAAACTCGAGTTTGGGTTTACAAACTCGAGTTTGCACCATACAGTGACTCTTCAATATTTTCCAAAGTAAGCAAAACTCTAGTTTGCGAGAATAAACTCGAGTTTTGGTCATACAGAGAGCTTCCAAAGTTTTGAACTTAAGCAAACTCCAGTTTTCATATGGAAACTCCAGTTTGTGCCAAATGAAAAGTTTTATGAACTTGACCAAACTCGAGTTTGTGTTTGAAAAACTCGAGTTTGGGCTTGGCAGAGAGTCTAAATGTTTTTCATCTTAAGCAAACTCCAGTTTGCTTTGACAAACTCCAATTTGCACTTGGCCAAGCATTTTCCAAGTTTTCCAAAGTTTTGAGAAAACTCGAGTTTGGATTTGTAAACTCGAGTTTGTGCTTGACAGAGAGTTATCATGTTTTACCTAATTTGAGAAAACTCAAGTTTGTTTTGGAAACTATCAGTTTTCTCTTGGCAAATATTCTCAAAGTTTTTCAAAATTAAAAGGAAACTCGAGTTTGTTTTGAAAGACGAAATATCACCAAGAGGGGGGGTGAATTTGGGATATAAAATTTTCTTCACAAAAATCCTCTGTTCACAGTCAACGAAATAGAGATGAATAGAGTAGGATAAGGAGAGATTGAACACAAGTGATTTATACTGGTTCGGTCTAAATCCTCGACCTACGTCCAATCCCCAGACTCTCCGGGATTACACACTCTGTAACTCTTGGAGTAATTCTCTCACTAGAACTTACTCCCCCTTACAAGTTGTAATCAAATAACCCAATCTCCAAGTCCCACGACTTGATATCCTTACGATAAATGATTTCAATAAATGATACTCTCTCTAAGAGTGGATAATGATAATCATTGGAGTACAAAGTATCCGAAGATATTGTTTGTAAGAGTAGAAACAATAAATGCTCAAGTTGCTAATTGAATACGCAAAGTTTTGGTAGGTGATTAAATAAACGCTTCTGCTATTTATAGTTGATGGCATTTATGACCGTTGAAGATAGATTAATGAGCCGTTGAGAATACTAAATATATCCGTTGAGTTTGAACGTTGCTCTGTCTCTTCGTATCTTCCGATGTTGCCGTTATTCTCCGTTGACATCCTTGATTCGGTTTGTCTGTTGAGACTCAATTAGAATGTTGTTTAAGAATGGCTGGAATGCTTTATCATTGCTCAGAAGTACATTTTCCATTTTAATGCTTCGTCTCTGTTCCAGCATTTAATGCGTCTGACACAATTTTGCTTTATGATAATTTGAGGTTTAAAACTTGTTAATCATGTCTGAAACTCACTAGCAAACTGATTAAACTTGGTTAGGAGTAATAAGAAACAATAATATGAAGTACCCAGAGCATAACCAAGAGATTGTAGATTACGAGGACGAGGGGATTCAAATCCTGATACAGGTAACTTGAGTTGCATACAATGACTCGAGTCTTAGTTAGTTCAAAAGGCAGAGAAGAACTTTCAAATAAGATGACTCGAGTTATGATAGCTAATTTTTATACATAGAGCTAAGTGAAACAGGAAGACTCGAGTTGTTAAGAATGACTCGAGTCATATCAGCATTTTATATCAGTTGAAGTTCTCTGTTTCACGCATGACTCGAGTTATGGACAAAGTAACTCGAGTATATCAGTTTGTGAAAAAGCTGATATCGCGATGAATTATTTAAAAACTGAAGTACAATACTCAACTTGAGTTGTTAAGTGATAACTCTAAGTGATAACTCGAGTTATGTCCTTAGTAAAACTTGATTTTCTTAAAGAACATGACTTGAGTCATATTATATTAACTTGAGTTACTAAGTTCCAAAATCATTTTTCAAGGACTCTGAGAAGTTGTTACTGAAGTAAAAGAATTGTAACTAGTGTTACATTTACACTAAGTTATTTTGACTTAAATCAACAAACATCTCTTATGATTACAATTGTTGGTCATCATCAAAACACATTGAGAACTAACATGTTTTAGTTAACTCGAGTTTGTGCCTTACAGAGAGCTTTGCTCATTTGAGTGATTTTGAAAACTCCAGTTAAGATTTGAAAACTCTAGTTTTGAGCTTTTGGACTTAAACATGTTTTCACTATAAAAGTCCAAAACTCGAGTTATTCATTAACAAACTCGAGTTTGCTCAATGTTTCAAAATATGCTTCAAAACTCAACTTGTGACATTCTTCTCTGGAAGAAGGAAACTCGAGTTAGGATTTGGAAACTTGAGTTTGCCCTTATGCAAACTCCAGTTTGTAAGAACAAACTCGAGTTTGTGTCGCTGTGTTTGAAAATCTAATTGCATGAATTTGTGAAATGTTCATGTTTGATCTTGATACTTCTTATCATCACTCATTACTATTCCTAACTATGTTTAATCAGTTTGTTAGTGAGTTTCAAATGATTTAGAGGATGTTAAATGAAGATTTGAACAAAAGCAAAAAGTGACGTTAGCACATTAAATGCAAAGTGCAGAAAACTTGCATCCTTTTGGACAATAATTCTACATAAGTTGCAAAAGGATTAATGTTTCCTTTCCTCATCCAGTAGCTGCTCTTCCAACGGATTAATATTCAAGAAGTCAACCACAAACTTCTGTGCAACTGGATTAAGCAAAGAGTAGAGAGAGAAGAAGACCAAAGCTTAACCTAATCCTTCTTTAATATTGGCAACGGTCACATTGAAGATTAAAACGGTCATTTAATGCTCTCTTCATATAAATAGAGCTGAATTCAATTCTTCCCAACAACCAATCTGCAAAAAACGAAAATCATTCAAGTTTCCAACTACTCTTTGAGTTTTCTTGTCTAAAGTATCTTTTGATACATTTGTACTTCAGTGATTATTCTTATCCACTCTTAGAGAGAGTTCATTTATTGAGAATCATTCATTGTAAGAATCTCAGGTCGTGGGACTTGGAGATTGGGATATTTGATTACAACTTGTAAGGTGTAGTAAGTTCTAGTGAGAGAATTACTCTAAGAGTTACAGAGTGTGTAATCATTTGAGTTAGTGAAATCCCAGAGTGTCTGGGGACTAAACGTAGGTCAAGAGGTTGGACCGAACCAGTATAAATTCCTTCTGTCTTGCATCTTCTTCTCATACTCTGCACTTCTCTGTTTTACTGTTAAAAACAGAGTAATTAGAAAAGGATTTTTTAAAATCCCCAATTCACCCCCTTCTTGGTGATTTGCTTCGCTTTCATTTGGTATCTAGGCAAGGTCTTCTCTAAAGAGCTTAACATCTCGAGAAGGATCAACATGGACAGTATTCTACCTGATGGAGCTTCGATCAACCGACCACCGGGATTCAGTGGAGAGCACTATCCTTCTGGAAAGCCAAATTAAAAGTCTTTGTTTTGGCTACTGAATATGGACTTTGGAGAGTATTCGAGAGAGGATATTACAATCCTACTGTACTCGAAGATGGTCTCAGAATTCCAAAGCCTGAAGAAGACTATGATGAGAATGATAGGAGAAATATCACTCTCAACAGTAAAGTTGTCCTCATGCTGCAAAGTGCTTTAAGCCAACAAGATTACTTTTGAATATGCACTTTAACCTCAGTTAAAGCTATGTGGGATGCTTTGGAGATAGCTCATGAAGGCACCACTGGAATCAAGGAGAATAGAATCAATACCCTCATGACTGAGTACGATCTTCTTCGTATGAAGTCTGGAGAATCCATTGGAGAATTCCAACTAAGGTTCACTTATCTGATCAACCAACTTGCTGCTTTGGGAAAACACTATGAACAACCTGTTCAAGTGAGGAAAATCCTGAATATCTTCAACAAGGAGTGGGAAGCTAAGGTCACTGCTATTGAAGAAGCTCGTGGAGAGTAAATGGCTTCTGTGGCAGCCTCTTTGGCAGCCTATCTGAGTACGAAGGCAAGATCAAGTTCAGAAAGGGACTTGATGAGATCAACAGCAAAAGAAAAGGTGTTGCTCTTAAAGCTATCAAAGAAGCTAAGGAGTCAGATGATGATGAAGAAGAAGACGAAGATGAAGAGCTGGGCATGATGGTTCGAAGATTCAAGAGATTCTACAAGAAGGACCAAGGATACAAAAAGTTTCACAAAGGTAGCTCCAGCACTGAGGCAAAGAAGCCAATCATCTGCTACGAATGTGAAAAGCCTGGTCACATCAAGTCAGAATGCCCCCAGCTGAAGAACAAAGACAAAGACAAGAAGAAATTCAGTAAGTTCAAGAAGAAAGCTTATGTCTCAGCAATATGGGGAGACAGCTCATCCGATGATGAAGAAGAAGAAGAAGAGGATAAAGCCAACATATGCCTCGTGGCTCAAGAAGAAGAGCAATCTGAAAACTTTGATGAGGTATATGATTCACAACCTTCATATGATGAGTTATTCGCTGAATACAATATTTTACAAACTGAATTTGAAAAGGTTGCTGAAAAGTATATTGCTTTGAAAAGGAAAAATATAACTCTTGAACAGCAAGTCAAAAAAATTTCTTGTGAAAACTCCGATTGTGAATATTGCATTGATTTAAAGAAAAAGAATGTATATCTCACAAAAACACTTGAGAAGTTTACTCAGGGTAGTGAAATGCTCAATGTCATTTTAAAACAGCAAAGGTTTACAAATGACAGATCAGGGATTGGTTATAAACCTGAATTTGATAAGAAGAAAGGCAAAAAGAAATTTGGAGAAAAATCTTATATAAACTATTTTAGAAAAAATGTTCATTCTTCAAACCCTTTTGCACATTGCAATTATTGCAATCGTAAAGGTCATACTACTTCTTGTTTTCATAAAAAGGAAAGAAAGAGTAAACCTGTAGGAAATTATCAATGGGTGCCTAAGGGATCTTACAAGGTTCCTAAGACACAAACTAACCCCAAAGGACCCAAGAAAAGGTGGGTACCTAAAACCTGATCTTTGGTGTTTTGCTGGTTTGTCTAAGAGCATCGAAATTCGACAAGTGGTACATTAATAGTGGATAGTCTAGACACATGACGGGAGACCAATCCAAATTTGCTTCAATTGAGACTAAGATTGGTGGCAAGGTGACCTTTGGTGGAAAAAAATCAGGAAGGATTGCTGGTATTGGTGAAGTTGGAAGCAACGAAAGACCACAAATCAAAGATGTCTACCTCGTTGAAGGACTATGCCACAATCTCCTCAGTGTAAGTCAAAGCACTGATAACGGTAACCTAGTTATCTTCGATTATGAGGAATGCTTAATTGTGAGCAAAGATATTCTCCCGTTAGACAATATGAAAGCTAAAGCCTTATTTAGGGCCTCTAGAAAAGGTAATTGTAACACTCTCATTCTTTATAGAAATGGTCTTGTTTCTGAAAAATGCTTTATTGGTAACTTGGATGAAAGTTGGCTATGGCATAAGTGATTAGCTCATGTCAGTATGTTTTAACTTGACAAGTTGCTGAAAAAGGATTTGATCATTGGTTTACCAAAACTTTGTTTTAAAAATGACATGATCTGTGATGCTTGTCAAAAAGGTAAACAAACCAAATCATCTTTCAAATCTAAAAATGAGACTTCAACTAATAGACCCCTTTAACTACTCCATATGGATCTAGTTGGACCAGCTAGAGTAAAAAGCCTTGGTGGCAATCTTTATACTTTGGTCATAGTTGATGATTTCTCTAGATTTGCTTGGACAATATTTTTATCTTCTAAAGATGAAACATTTGATCAGTTTGTGATTTTTGCCAAGAAGGTCCAAAACGAGAAAGGCGTGTCTATTGCAGGAATTAGAACTGATCATGCTAGAGAATTCGAAAATCATGCATTTAGTGAGTTTTTTGATAATATGGGCATTGATCACAACTTCTCAACCCCGAGGACTCCTCAACAAAATGGTGTTGTGGAGAGAAAGAATCGAGTGGCAAGAGCTATGCTAAATGAGAACTCTACCTCCCAAGTGTTTAGGGCTGATGCTATGAGTACGGCTTGCTACATCTCTAATCGGGCATACCTCCGGAAGAAGTTGAGCAAAACTCCCTATGAGCTGTACAAAGGAAGAAAGCCCAACTTGGCTCATCTGCATGTTTTCGGTTGTAAGTGCTTCATCCATAATAATGGTAAGGACAATCTGGGAAAGTTTGATCCCAAGGTGGATGAAGGTACATTTTTGGGTTATTCAAATTGGAGTAAAGCTTATAGAGTCTTTAATACTCGTACTCGCATTGCTGAAGAGTCTATGCATGTTGTTTTCTGTGAATCTAAAGCTGATAAATCCTTGGATGATGATGAGGAAAATGTTTTCAAAAATCAATTCTTTTCGAAAACTACTCCGCCTCTATTGAAAATCCCGAAAATGTTTTGAGGCTGATCCTCAAAATACTCGGAAAACCCGATCAATCTCAGCCTAGAGCTTGGAGGTTCATTAGGAATCATCCTTTGGACCAAGTGATAGGTGATGTAAATCAAGGTGTAAGGACCAGAAATAGTACTTTGAATGAAGTCACTTTTTCTGCCTTTATATTAGAGATTGAACCCTCTAAAATTGATGAAGCCCTTTTAGACAATGATTGGGTGATACAATGCAAGAGAAGTTACATCAATTTGATATAAATCAAGTTTGAGATTTGGTACCTAGGTCTAACGACCATCCGGTCATTGGCACCAAATGGGTATTCAAGAACAAATGAGATGAATCAGCAATCATTGTCCGTAACAAGGCAAGATTGATTGCTAAAGGCTATAATCAAGAAGAAGGAATTGATTATGAAGAAACTTATGCTCCAGTGGCAAGATTGGAAGCTATAAGAGTTCTTCTAGCCTTTGCTTGTGTCAAAGGATTCAAGCTCTATCAAATGGATGTAAAGAGTGCGTTCTTAAATTTTTTTATTCAGGAGGAAGTTTATGTTGAACAACCTTCTGGTTTTCAAAGTGATCATCATCCAGATCATGTTTATCGCCTCAAGAAAGCCCTTTATGGCCTTAAGCAAGCTCCTAGAGCTTGGTATGAGCGATTAAGCAAATTCCTTCTTGATCAAGGATTTGTTAGAGGAACAGAAGATACAACTCTCTTTATAAAGAGTAATAAGCTTGGTGAAATTTTAATTGTTCAGATATATGTTGATGACATTATATTTGGTGCTTCTAACGATGTTTTGTGTGAAGAGTTTCCTAAGAATATGCAGGGAGAGTTTGAGATGTCCATGATGTAACACCCCGAATTTCGGACTCTGAGAATGGAGAAGGAGCCTAAAGTAGGCAAACAACTAAGCCCAGATCGGGAAGAGTTTCAAGAATGTCGAGAGTTAGGACGCCCCTCTGGGACTAAGTAACTCGGCCATACGGGTCAGTGGACCTTGTATGCATAAGCCGTGGAATTAAGGTGCCAGTGAAAATGGGACACAAAAGGTCTATATGGCCTAAATCTGGTGGAAAGGAGGCCACCCAACTATGTCCTGGGGTATAGGACAATTAGTTGAGCGAAAATGTGCCGGTATAAGTAAGTACACGGCATTTTCAGGGCAGTTGGGTATGCCCTGCGTTTTTGAGAAGGCGTCGGTATTCATGAAGAAAACCCGAGTAAACCTGGGCAGGATCTCGGGCAAGTACTGATAAAGTAACTTTAATAAAGTACTGTCATGATAACTAATAATGATATACTTTTATGTTGGCCCAATAAAATCATGACATGTGTCTCGTCATCATGAAAAGGGAAAAAGCTACTTTTGTGTTGGACCAGTAAAAGCATGACACGTGTCCCTTCATAATTACAGGGGCAAGAGGTCAAATCAAGTCATCATGAAGAGAGAGAAATTGCTCTAAATTTGTGCAAAACAAGGAGGAGAGAGAAAAGTCAACAAAACTTGCAAAATAAGCCAAGTTAAGAGGATATTTTGCAAGGGCACTTTGGTCATTTGGTTTGGGGAATTTTTACGTGCCCTCTTCACATATTTTAAGACATTTTTCACTCCTGTTTGTATGAGTATTTTGACCAAGAGCTCAAGGACCAAGTATAGAAGGAAACGTTAGTACTACGTCGGACACGTGGCATTTCGGGGTCAGAAGTTGGATTATCGGATAACATGCAGTACGAGGTGGCTTTGGGACACTGAAGTATGGGTTTCTTGATCCCCAAGGCATTAAATTCCGTCCACCTATGGTCAAGGAAAAGAGACTGATGATTCGGGCCCACACAAGTCCAGTTAAATGGCACAAGTTACGGGGAAAGATGTAACCGGCAAAAGGGAGCTAAGCGGGATCGGTTAGGGTGTTTAGGAGACGGGCCCAGACCCCTGGATAGGAGAGAGGACGAATTTGGTGGGCCAGGGGAGAGAGAAAGTGTCTTGGAGGAAAGCAAAATATCATGTCATGTAATTATGAAGAGAGAGAAAGTCACATCAAGTAATTATGAGGAGAGAGAAAGAATAAAATATTCAAGAATAATCTGGACCACATCTTTTGAAATTGACATGACAATGGATTGACATGTAATTATGACTTTTTTAAGAGCATTTATGACATATCCAAGGGAAGATCTCGTGGGTCCCACTGGCTTGGAGAAGAAGCCGTGCAAAATGATCGTTTTACCCCTGGAGCAAAAATCTACAACTAGTAATTCCAGAGACCACCACTAGGGGATATTATGGAATCTGATTTTTTGGCATAAAAAGGTGCACCCATATGCCAAGAATTTTCTAGAATTCTTGAGAATTTAGTAAAGAAATAATATTTAAATCCAAAGAATTTTCCCAACCGTCGGATCGTGATCAAGGTTGGATAAGGACCCCACTTTGGCTTCTATAAATAGGGCACTCCTCCCTTCATTTTCCCCACATCAAGGATGTGCTCAAGGTGTGAGGAGGGTGCCCAGCTGAAGCTCTTGGTTCGGGGAGTGAAGGAAGTCATACGCAACCGAAATTCCGAGGTAAGTTCTCTAACCGACAACCTAGCTTCTGCCCTATGGTGATTTTGTGTATATGCAGTGGGATTTACATAATTTTTAGGTTTTAATTGAGTCCAGAAGGTGTTTTTGTGTGGGGACATGTGGGATCACCTTTTTCTAACTCAGAAAGCTCAAGTCTTCATTATACAAAAATCTGTCGGTTCTTACGGTTTCTGGGCAGCGTGTGTTTATCAGCAGATTTAAATTAGTAAATGGATTTATTTTTCTTTGATATTTTTCATGGAGAAATTATACATCCTAAGGATGAATTTAGACTAAAATTTCGTGTTATTTGGATTTCCCAACCAAGAGTTATTTAAGGCTAAAAATGACCTAAAAACATGGATTATGTTTCGGACCAGTGGCTAAGTTTTGGGAATCTGAGAAGGGTTCGAACCCAGAGGGCTTTGGTAAATATTTTTCATATAAAATAGACATCCTAAGGGTTCTAAGACCACTGATTTCATGTTTATACTAGTTTTCTAGAATTTATTAAAAATCGGCAAAGCTGGAACATAAATGCTGGAAAATCTGGTGCCTTGCGGATTTTAGGAAACTTGATGTAAAGTTTGAATGTGTGACTGAAAACGTGGTATATGGCTGTATCTAAGGTATTAACGCGTGCGGGACGTATCTCTAACTTGAAGGGAAGAGTTTACCGCTTTCAAAGGAGTACCAGGTAGTAACTGTTGACTTACATACTCTATGTTGCTTTTGCATGTATGTTATATCATGATGTAGGAGATCGGGTTGTGGTGCCTATTGGACTGCGTGTCCTTAGGTTTCTATTGCAGTACCGAGATCGGGCTGTAGTACCTATTGGACTGCGTGTCCTTAGGGTACCTACTACAGTACCGAGGGCATGTAGGATCGGGTTGTAGTACCTATTGGACTGTGTGTCCTTAGGGTTTTGCTACAGTACCGAGATGTATGAGGTAGGTAGGGCCTATGTGACTGTGTGTTCATAGGTGGCTACTGAGGCCTTAGGAGGGGTAGGTGGTTAGGGTTTGGCCACCCTAACTATTGAGGTCCATGAGCGCGCTGTTCCAAGGGGCTTGTCTTGACCAGGCGGTCCTGCAGAGTTTCTACATGCTAGTTATGTGTGCCAGTGAGGCAGGTTTATGTTTACTTCCTGATTGTGATTTGCATTGCATGCATCATACACATATTGTATTTGAGTCTAACAGTTACTCTGGGGTTCAACCTTGAACTCCAAACCACTTTGGAGTCACATGTGTAAAGCAGTAGCGGTTTGTGAAACTTAAAGAAGGAGGAACTTGATGCGGTGAGATGAAGAAATAGGGGATGCCCTATCATTATGTATTTGGGATGACTGTATGATTTATACTTACTGTTCAATATTTATTTTGGATGATTGTACCCTTAACCCTACGGGGACTACTTTATGTTATTGTTCCTACCTTTACCAGTATATTGTAAGTTATCCAAACCGATCTTATGCTCTGCCGCGCACACTCTGATATAAATCTAAAGGGATTAATTAACAAAGGAAAGGTATTAAGTGAAGAGGATCCCTCTAACCCGCCACCCAAAAGGGCGAGGCCAGTAGGGGTGTAACACATGATGGGAGAACTAAACTATTTCCTTGGTCTGCAAATCAAGCAAAAGAAGGATGGAATCATCATATCTCAGACCAAGTACCTCAATGATCTTCTAAAGAAGTTTGGGATGGATCAATGCAATGGAGCTGATACTCCAATGAGCTCAACCACTGCTTTGGATGCTGATGAAAAAGGCAAGGACTTTAATATCACAAGATACAAAGGAATGATTGGATTATTTCTCTACCTCACAGCAAGTCGCCCTGACATCCAATTCAGTGTGGGGATGTGTGCAAGGTTTCAGTCTGCTTCCAAGGAGTCACATGCTGAGAATGTGAAGAGGATCTTCAGATATCTTGCTGACACAAAAAATCTTGGCTTGTGGTTTCCAAAAGGTCAACCAGAACATCTTGTGGCATATTCAGATTTAGATCATGTTGGATACAAGACAGATAGGAAGAGCACAAGTGGCCAATGTCAATTTCTTGGTGGCTCACTTGTCTCCTGGTTCAGCAAGAAGCAAACAAGTGTGGTTGTGTCTTCTATTGAAGCTGAATATGTGGTTGCCTAAAGCTATTGTGCTCAAGTCCTATGGCTTAAGCAACAACTATCTGACTTGGGAATCAACCTGAAAGAGATCCCAATATTGTGTGACAACACTAGCACAATAAGCTTGGCTAAGAATCTAGTGCAACATACTCGGACCAAGCATATTGATGTGAGACATCACTTCATAAGGGATCATGTTCAGAAGAAGGATGTCAAGGTCATGTTCATCCTAACTCATCTTCAACTTGTTGACATCTTCACCAAACCATTAGAAAAAGAACAATTCAATTTCATAAGAAGAGAATTGGGAATGATAAATCCCAATGAGTTGTAAGTATCTCTTACCTAATGTTAGTTATGGTTTTGGTTATTGTTAAAAAAAAACCAACTTGAGCATCAGAGTGTTTAGTTATGTCTTTTGCAGAATGGTTGAAACACTGAGGTTTGCTGTCAAAAGAAGCAAACTCGAGTTTGAGAAGCCAAAATGGAGTTTATCGGGGACAGAGAACAACCTTTGGTTTTTGGAGAAGTTCAAAACTCGAGTCATTAAGTGGGAAACTCGAGTTTCCATCAGACAGAGAGCAACTATGCCTTAAAGAGAAGAGCAAACTCGAGTTGGTAAGTAGAAACTCGAGTTTTGGTCGTGGAAGTTCAAAGGTTCACCATACACCTTTTAAGTCCAGGTAAGTTTGCATTTATGCAAACTCGAGTTTGTTAGTGGAAACTCGAGTTTGTCACGTCTTATATATATGGGTTGCCTTGCTTGTTCGTCTACACTCTACTCAAAACTCAAGTTTTGCCCTAGTCTTTCTCTCGTCTCTCTATCTCTCGCCATTCTCAACCAATTTCTTCCACCACAAACCCTAAATGGCCTCCAAATCATCTGCCCAAACGACTCACGATGTAGGATCAGACCATGAAGGCTCAAAGTCTTCGACACCCTCTCCTCTTCAACGACCTAGGAGGCAGAAATCAACCCTCAGACACTTCTACTATGGTGTCGACAAATCCATCCATGGGGTTCCCTCTTCTCAACCTGAATCATCCCCCAAATCAAAAGGGGTTTCCTTCCAGGAACCCTCTGAGACTCCATCGAAGAAGAGGATTGAACTAGATCTTGTACAAGGAAAAGGGAAGAAGAAGGTGGCTGAATCCTCAAAGGCTCCCAAGTCGAAGAAATCCAAGACTACCTCTAGGACCCAAGGCACTGAGAAGGGGCAAACACCATCGAAGGCTACATCTTCTGCTACTCAACCTGAGGAGACTCAAATTGTGCCCAATGCCATTGAAGAAATTTACGACCATCACTCTCCTCCACCTGGGTTTGTCTCTGCAACCTCTATTCTTTCGAATGAGTTAGCTGTCAAATTCAAGGATCATTTCCTTAAGAAAGAATTATGTCATGTGGTCTCTGTCAATTTAACCAAGCTAAAAGATGAGTGCAATTTAGATCTTGCACCCTGGTTAAAAGACTATGAATCATTCCTGTCCATCTCTGCCTCACATACCCCCAATATTGTCAAGCTATTTTATTTCAATATGTCCTATGACAATCTTTTGGATTCTGAGGGAGATTTAGTTGAGGAAAGAGTCTCCACTACTGTCAAAGGGGTGAACTTCACTCTTTCTGCTTCTATCTTCAATTCTATTTTAAAAATTGACAATCCCCCTCCTGTTCCAACAATTAAGTTTAGCAACAAATAAATTTTTGAAATTCTCAGACCTAATGAGCCTATCCCAGAAGCTGAATTACACTCTCTATCTTTCAATCCTGTGTGAAAAGACCCTTTCTCACAAATAACAATTAACCATAATGTTTTTGTAAGATTGGATTAGCAGGTAATTATAGAAAAGCCTTTTTCTTTTCAGTACATACACCTCGGGGTCCAGGGCACAAATTTTGCCCACAAGCCCTCTACAGGAAATCCATAACTCAAGGCACAATTATCGAACAGGAGATTCTATAGCCCACAAGTCATACAACACAAACCCCACAACAAAAGGGTTTTCACAAAACAATGTTCACACAACATAGGTAAGTGGATCCACTATAATTTAATGGTGCATAAAATAAGGTCTTCGAAAAACCAACAGTCATCCAAAAATAGTTAATGTAGTATCTCAAAATATGAGGGCCCTATGATGACAATATATTAATCAATACAACACTAATACCAAAAAGAGGCCTACAAGTTTTACGACGTCTATGCCTCTGACTACTTCCCTTGTCCTCTACTAAGGTTAGAGGTCTCGCCTGAAAAATTTAGTAATGACGGGGTGAGACATAAAGTCCCGGTAACCCAAATTAATTTATCAAATATGCAGGAAATGATTGCAAGTCAGAGAAGCAGGTTTGTTAATAATAATATAATAATAATAATTATTTCAATAATTAAATAACCACAAATAAAACAATTAATACATAATAACCATAACAATTAGTCTTCCCCACTCATCCATCCTGCTCCTCCTTATTTCCTCGTGGACGCGGATCGGCCCATCAGTGTTAGTAACCCGGCCAAGGTTAGCTATCACTTCAAGGATATTGTCCCCTCCCGTGCCACCACAAAAATACCGTAACAGGGAGGTGTCTGCCCAAAACACTCAACTCAAATCCGAGCCAGGAATATGAGAGAGCCGATGAGCACAATTTCACCCTAAATCTCTTCCACACAACCCAACATATCCCACAACAGAAGAAATAATATAATACTAAAATTTTAAACAACAATTTATTAAATTATATTCCATACAAAGCACCTCACAAAAAACATTATAACTATCACAACAATAACAATCCCAACAATAATAACCACTTAAATACATAGATTGGAAAATACACGCTTCTTTGAATAAATTTTCATATTCAACTTACACATAATTTTTCAAAACACATACAAGTAATATATATGAAAATTAAGCTTAGAAAAATACCTCTCAGTCCAAAATAAGCATATAAAATAAATTAATCCCGGTTATCTCCATTCCAAGTTTAAACTTAGCTTGAGGTGCACAACCCACACAATCATCGCTCACAAAAGGCTTTACATGATCACAATTATAACTTATAATTTCACTTAAAAACACAAATTATAATAATAGTAATATTATTTATCGCTATTTATTTATTTTATAATAATTATAATAATAATAATAATTATTATTATTATTATTATTATTTCTAATTAATTTGAACTTTCGAGCTTATTTCCATACTTTAAATTAGGAGTTTAGAAATACCAATCGTTATATAGATTATGCTCTTTAGATATTCATAAAATTATTTATACTCTTTGGATATTCCTAATATAATATCCTATTATTTCAAATGCATAAGATCATAAGATCTAGCATATATATATATATAAAACAAATATCTACGTTTAAGAATATAATATATGTATCTACAAGTTCTTCTCTTTTCATATATATATATATATATATACATAGTATTATACCTACAACAATATCCAACGTATTTTCCCTTTAAATTTTCAAAACATGATATATATATATATATATATATATATATATATATATATATATATATAAATCATATACACACACAATGATAGTAAAACCATTATACATGTATATCAGTAACCATCTCATTCCTTTCTCTTTCTACGATTAGCACGCATAACAAACCTCCTATACAATAGGAATTAAAAATATATATAGGCTACATATATATAGCTATCAGGTGCCAAGTTCTTTATATATATATATATAATCTTCTTTTCTTTTATTTTCAAATGCAATAATATTTATATACATATTCATAACACAAAAGCTTCCTTTTTCTTCCAAAACCAGCGACATATATGTATATATATATAACAACTACTTTCCCTATATTTTCTCAAAGGCATGTATATATATTCATAAATGCGGAAATATGCTTAAATCGGATAGCAGAACTTCCTTACGCCGTAATATATATATACACACACACACATACACATACACTCAGTAAGTTCCCTCTTTTTTATATATATTCACATAAAAACAAAGCATACGTATATATTTATTTACTGTGACGCTTATGTTGGGATCCGTACACGCAGCGGATTAAAACATTCTACGAATCTCATCCTGAGGATCGCTCAACCATCGTCTAAATCAAAGCTAAGGAACCGAATATTACCTACGGCTGAAACGTTCGCGTCTTATTCTCTTTTAACGGTGGGCTACCTTCTCGATCAATAAGTCGACTCTACGAATCGGCTTCCTCTCTTTGGTATCCACACAAATAATCCCCGAACACGATTGCGACAGCGTGCTAGCGCCTTTTGAATTTTGCGTCTCCTTTTTATTTTCACTCTAGGGTTTCTCGCGGCTTTCTGACGCTCAACAAAATTCCCATAGGTTTTCTCAAACCCGATCAGCGTATTATATTCGAAATTAATCCTCATTAATTTTGAATTTCAAATTTCAAATCTGGATTAAAATATTTTAATTAAATCTATCTAATAGATCTAATGTAATTTATTTATTTAATCCGAATTAAAAGCCGATTTGAAATTCGAGTTTTGAATCTTTGATTAAATATATATTAATTAAATCTATCTAATAGATCTAATCTAATATATTTATTTAATCCGAATCAAAAGCCTTCGATTTAATTTATCTCTATAAATTAAATCCGAGAAATGATATCTATCTATTTAATTAAATCGAGATACTATATCGCAATTTAAATTAAATAGATATATGATATCTTTATTCGAAAATTAAAACATGAGATACAATATCTCTATTTGTTTTAGATAATTAATTTATCAAATAAATTAAATACTAAACAAATATTATATAATAATATAATAATCATTATTTAATATTATAATATTATTTAATTTCGAATTAATATAATATATATTATATTATATTAATATATATAATATTCAGCCAGATAAATACAAAGTATTCATTAAATCTTAGATTAATCGAGATTCAATGAATCTGGACACTTTGCTCGTGTTGGGTTATTCTTGTGTGCGACCGACCCGTTGAGCCCATATGAGATTGGCAATGGGCCAAATCACCCGATCCCCCACAAGTCGCAAGTGCCCTCTAGCAAGACATTGCGACTACCCAATTCACATGGGGATAGATGACACGATACAACCTATCGTACAACCATGTCACGTCCCTTTTGTCACGCGATAATTTGTTTAAGGATGAGGCATGGATAATGTCAACTTCCTTTTCTTGACCATTACTTTCTCGATTCTCGAGTAGTCTAATAAGTGAAATGGAAACTCCTTTCCATCACAGTACGGCCGTACATTTCTTAGACTAACTCATCGAGGGGCCCAATATTATCTCTCTACAGATGTGAGGGACGAATTCCATCTTGACCATTCACATTCCTCTCCATGAGAACCACTGATCCCGATCCAAGCCTTTATCATCACCCGGTCAAAGGTGACTTTTGACTAGGTCAAAGAAGCAGTGACTCATCATGTAGGAATCCATGATGATCTCAGTCATAGGGCGTTTGTGACGCGGTTATACATGAGAAAAGCTTATGACTTAGTCCATGCAGCTTTTCTCATAGTGGGTCGATCCGACAGATGGTACTCTTACAAGTGCCCATGACTTTGACTCGTATCTCCATACTCATCAAAGTCATATCTGGTCTTATTTCATCTTCGCTCCGCGTAGATGACCGACCAGGGACATTTAGGATAATCTATAAGATATATCCAGGGATCAGCTATCACTATAAACATGCAAATGAAGTGATAACTAAATGGAGAATGACTTGCCCCTAGGGCATAATTTTGCAACAGCTTATATATACATATATTGCGCAGTGAACTAAACGAGTTTGAAGACGCAAAAGCAAGCTTAAAACGGTCCCTGTTTATTCGGTTTCCATATTGCAGCCACTTGGAAATTTATTTCCTACAGCTTTCTACTCAACCACTTGTGTTGGAATATGATAGAAACCATTAACTTACTTGAGTTCTTTGGTCGCACATTGTGAACTTCGCTGGAATTGAACCCCTGTTTTCGAAGCTAAATGCAGAGGAATATGATCACAGCTGACCCTCTCAAACTCCTGGTCTCACTCTGCTTTCTTGATCTAAAACAAGACATACACAGACCACTCCAACTCTCTCTTTGTCAGACTAAGTTTCTGGTTTTTTTTTTGTGAATGAAGAAAGTCCAGGAGTAAGGAGTGCATATATATATGCTAACTGTCTGATCTGAGAACACAACAGATCGAGTGGGAAAATAATTATCCAAGAGACATTCATTGTGGGTCTCGAGAGGCAAGGTGGAGTGCTGCTTTTGTCGTGATTTCACGTAAATGGCGCTGACTGAGATTTTTCTTTTCTTTTCTTTGTGATAGCGTGTTCAGCCGTGCGTACATAGAGAGTATTATTATTGTCTTTTTTTAAAAAAATATGGAAGATAATGGATTAGGTTAAGTCATGTACAATGGGTTGGACTTGGTTGGCACTAATGGGCTGCTCAGTCCAATAATGAATCAGGATGAAGAAATGGAATAATGGGCTTCTAGTATATATGCTGCTAGTCATGTAACGTGATGGCTGATGAAGTTAGAGAAGTTGGTTTGGGTTAGATAATTAGATGGGCTCCATTCCAAAATTTCATCTTTTGCAATTATTGGAAAATAAATTAATCCTTAATTCTGTCTAAGGATTTTATTTTCCCAATTAAATTTCTTTTGGCCCTAAAATATTATCTCAAAAATATTTATGCCAAAAATTATTCCCTAATTATTTGTTTTTAATTTATGGGAAAAATATACCTTAAATTCCAATAATTAATTTCATAATTATACTTAAATCCTAAAATTAAAAATTAGGATGTTACAACTCTCCCCACCTAAATAGAATTTTGTCCCCAAAATTCTCAACAAGTCATAAAGAAAACAATCCACAAAAACAATAGCATCAAAGTCAAAATAATATTACCAAGATGCAAGAGTACACTGACACATTACAACTAAAAATCACCAATACAACAAAAGTATCACATCACACAAATTCAATCACAATACAACAGAACTACATGTATATCTTAGTTCCACAACACACAAACATACCTAAGCAAACAAATGAGGAAACTCACGCCGCATTCGCTCTTCGGTTTCCCATGTAGAATCACCAGGAACATACCCTTCCAGAAAATTTTTAGAAGACAGATGGTTTTATTTCGCAACTGCTTGTCCTTTACATCAAGAATTCTTTATGGCTCGGATACGTAAGTCAAATTCTCTCTCAATTCAACCTCCTCATGCTCGATTATATGGGAAGGATGTGGATGATATTTATTAAGTTGTGACACGTGAAACACGTTGTGTACACTCGACAAATGCAATGGCAAGGCAATTCGATAAGCAACTGGTCCAATTCGCTCCAAAATGTCGTATGGCCCAATAAATCGAGGAGTCAATTTCTTGGCTTTGATGGATCTGCCAATACCAGTTACTGGTGAAACCTTAAGGAATACATGGTCCCCTACTTCAAACTCCAAAGGTCTCCGTCACCTATACATTACCCTCTCTTTGCAGCTCTTGTTCACAAAGTGCCTATAAATCTTGGCCACTGGATCTTCCAGGAAATGGTCAAGTTCATATTCTCTTCTCGCAGACCTTCCCATATTCCATTTCCATCATTGTTTCCGTCATTCGCTTCTATCACATGATCTGGTATCTTGGTCCTCCTAATACAATCAAAACTCCTTCAGTGGTTACTTATGTGGTGTTCATGACTATATAGCCATCACTTGAAGTTCACATGAGAAGAGCTTACAAGCTTATCTTTCTCTGTTTATCTCTATTTTCCAATGCAAGAATAGAAGATCCTACAAAACAAATGTATGTTCTTTGGTACTCAATGATTCTTGAGTCCACACAAGATTAGAGATAAGAACTCGTATGCTTTTATATGATTTAACTATATGATATTGAAGCAAAGAGTGTAACAAGCAATGATCGAAACATTGTTTTACCCTAATCAAATAAGTTTTTGTAAATCGCAATTGAACTTCATGAAAATCACATTTGAAGTAATTCCTAATCGAGCCATTCCAACTTCCATATGATCTTGGAGACTCTAGCATCAATATGAAAACTTGAATAACCATATTCTCATTTCATTCATCAAGTTCTTCTTTCTTTCTTCTTCTCTTGATCATTCTTTATCATTTGACTTCACATCTTCTTTGCAAGTTCTACCTTCTTCAATATTTCATCTTCTTCTTGAACTCAACATTCTCTCCAATTTCTTCTTGTTGAAATCTCTTATCTCTTTCTTGATTATTTTTCATGATTCAACTTGGACTAATCATATCTAACATTCTCCCTAATCTACATTAAACATAATAGTTAGTCGATGTAGGAGATAAATATATTATGTAAACTTTTTGCTCTTAATAATGGCTTCTATATTAAACATCATCAAAACTAACCATATCTAACAGAAGGCTCAGGCCAATCTAAGGCCCCCTCTAGGTCCAGAGCTTCCCATGCCAGAGCACAAGAGGCTCAGTCAGCTCCTCCACCTCCTCAATCCTCTATGCCTTCTGATTTTGATGCAAGAATTAAGGCCATTGTGGATGCTGCCATCGCTGCTATGTCCATCAGAATTGAATTTGAAGTAGGAAGGTTGGTAGCTGAAGTGACTCGGGGTAACCATGAGATGGTTGATGCATAGGACACAATGAAGGAAACAGTTGACACTGTAAAGGAGAAAGTTGAGGACCTTACTGGACATATGCTAGACCATGATGACAACTTAACTACATTGATGGTCTCCAATGTCAACCTGAGTGATAAATTGGACAAAGTCTTGAAGCACATTCACCCTGGTTCCTCCTCTGGTTTTGGTACCTCTGATCTCAAACCTGACCCTGAACCTTCACCATCATTCACATTCACAATTCCCTTAGCTCCTTCCTCCTCACCTGAAGCATCCACTCCCATAGTCACCTCATCCCTTATTCTTACTTCCACACCTACCACAGAAATCCTACCTCCTTCATCTCCATTTACCCCTGCTACTGAGGTTCTTCATCCCTCTCACACTCCCACCACTGATATTCTACCACAATCACCTACATCCACTGCTCAATTGGACTCAGCTCCTCCTACTCCACTCATAGACCCTCTCCATGAACCCTCTATCTCAGCTCCACCCTCATTTAAAGATGACAAATGGGGAGAGAACAGCCAAGAGTAGTCTTGAGTAGTGAAGAGTTGTGTAGAGATTTTAAGTATTTAATGTTTGAGTTTGTGTGCTTGTTTGTGTTGTTTCATTTCCAATGTGCATTTTGCTTAAACTGATATATACATGATGTACTGCACTCTCTTTAGTGTTGGAAATTATGCCCTAGGGGCAAGTCATTGTACTTTGAACGTTTATTTTGTTTAAAGTATTCTCCTTTAGTTATCATTTCATTTGCATGTTTATAGTGATAATTGTATCCTTGGATATATCTTATAGATTATCCTAAATGTCCCTGGTCGGTCATCTACGCGGGAGCGAAGATGAAATAAGACCAGTGTGACTTTGATGAGGTAAGGAGATACAAATAAAAGTTATAGGCATTTATAAGGGAACAAGGTACTGGACCGACCCACTATGAGAAAGCTGCATGATTTAGTCATAAGCTTATCTCATGTATAACCGCGTCACAACGCCCTTTGACCTGAGATCATCATGGATTCCTACATGATGAGTCGCTGATCTTTGACCTAGTCAAAAGTCATCTTTGACCGGGTGATGATAAAGGCTTGGATTGGGATCAGTGGTTTCCATGCAGAGGAATGTGAATGGTCAAGATGGAATTTGTCCCTCACATTTATAGAGAGATAATACTGAGCCCCTCGATGAGTGAGTCTAAGAAACGTATGGTCATACTGTTGGTTATGATTAATTTTGATGATGTCTTATATACATGCCATTCTTAAGAGCAAAAAGCTTGCATACTATATTTATCTTATACTTTGACTAATTCTTATATTTAATGTAGATGTGAAGGTTAAATAATGAAGAATGGAGATTCGAGATGGAACAACTTGATGAATGGAATGAAAATATCATCATACAAGTTTCAAGATTGATTCTGGAAGTCTTCATGATCAAATGGAAGTTGAAATGGCTCAATTCGGAGTTAAAATAAGCTATATTTGAGTTCCTGAAGGCTTGCTCGAGCACAACAAAATTCATGCTTGAGCATGGTGCATTTTTGCTAAAAATACGCTCTTGCTCGAGCAAGAAAGAAGGCCTTGCTCGAGCAACAACGTTCTTCAGCTTCCTCTGTTCAGCTCTATTTCTGGCGACCTTTATAATTCGACGATATTTCTCAAACCAAGAATTGGATTGACATACAACCGGTGCCATTGGAAACTAGACTCAAATACCTTTCCAAAAACATCAAGAACATGAAAAACAAAGATCAATTGAAGGAGATATGATGTTTTGAAGTTGACGGTCAGTTTAGAATGTTGCAAAAACACTGATCAAGAACAACCTCCATTCATCTAATGATAATGGACAAACCACAATGAGTTTGGAGCTAATTCCTCTTGCATTGGAAAGAAGACTCAAAGAGCTATTTGGGGATAAGTGGTTTGCCAAATTTGGAGTTATATCAAGGACGCTACGCCCATCGGAAATTGACCCTTGTGTTGATGATATGCTTGCATTCTGGAAGGCAGAAAGCTTTCTCGAGTAGAGTATTTGTGATACCCAAGCATCATCGGGTTGAGGAAGAATTTGCAAGTTTAAAAGACTTGCTCGAGCAGAGCGTTCAGTCATACTCGAGCAACATCGGACTCAAGGCAATATACTTGAAGGAAAGAGTCATACTTAAGCAAAACTGGAAAGCATGCTTTTGTACCATGCTCGAGCAGGCATGAAAAAGTTGCTCAAGCAAATTCAAACAATCTGTTTCCTCGTCTCAAAATGAACCTTGCCCGAGCAAAGATAGGAAGCATGCTCACGGACCATTCTCGTGCAAGGATAACTGAGTTGCTCGAGCAGAGTCGATCAACCTGTTCTCTGGTTTCTGTTTGAAGGTTGCCCAAGCAAACTCTGGTAGCATGCTCGAGCATCATCAATAAAATCTCTTTTCAAAGTCTTTCTAAAAGACTTGCCCGAGCATATATCTGTGTCTTGCCCGAGCAGAGGCGAAGACTTGCTCGAGCACCATGCTCGAGCAGAAGAAAAAGGTTGCCCGAGCAACCATGTATCTGAACCTATTTTGCTCTCTGTCTCAGCGTTACCCGAGCATGATGCCTTGGTCTGAAGCATGCCCGAGCAGAGTAGTACTCGAGCAGAGGAAGAACCATACTCGAGCAACATCGATTAAACTGATCTTCTCACCTCTGCTTGACCCTTGCCCGAGCACCCTCCTATAGCTTGCTCGAGCATGAAGCGATAGAAACCATTTTCTTAAAACACACCAGGAGAAACTTGCTCGAGCACACAACTTGATCATGCTCGAGCAAGGTCACCTCTAGTCTTGAAATCTCCGACCTCATAAATCCTAAATCATTCTATGTGATTTCATTTCTTCAGATTATCACTCATTACTATTACCAAATGCTTTTAACCAGGTTGTTCATGAGTTTTAGATGATTTAATCATAGATTAACAACAGATTTGCATAAAGCAAATTGTGTGTCAGAAGCATTAAATGCTAAGTCAGAAAACAGAGGAAAGCCTCCATGTCTAACGGATAGTTTGAATCTTTTCAACGGCTATTAATACAACACTCAAGACAGGAGCATTAACGAAGTCAACGATAAACATTTTATGATTAAAGTTGGATTAGAGCTCAACGGTCAAAAAGCAACAGAAGCTTCAACGGCTACTTCCAACTGATCTCCAACGGTCGAATGCTCGCAACGGTCGAAACACAATAACATATAAATTGTGAAGTCTTCAAACCGGAAGGAGTGACAAAGATTGATGACAAAGCCAATGAAATGATTTTACTACTTCACCGTCGATAGTTCATACACTCTGTTTCTCAATGTTTATATAGTTTACAGTAGAGAGTGAGATGATCGATTATGTACTTCAGTGATTAACTTTTATCTACTCAGTGATGAGTTCTTAAACATCATTTAATTCTTTTAGTTGTCAAAATCTTAAGGTTGTGGAACCTTAAGTGTGGATGTATCAGTTACAACTTGTAAGGGGGAGTGAGTCCAAGAGTGAGAGGATCATCCTTCGTTTACAGAGTGTGTAATTGTATCCTTATAGTGTGTAAGGGGTATCTTGGTAAGAGATTGTAAAGGCTGCACAAGTGCCCGACTAAACTTGTGAGGTTTTAAAGGCTTTTCTCTTGTGCCCGGTTAAACAAGGGGATAGTGGATTGAAAATCTCAAGTGGAGCTTGGGGACTGAACGTAGGTCAAGGAAGGGATGAACCAATATAAATCACAATTTGCATATTCTCTTCCCTTATCTCTTATATTTCCAGTATATGTTTATTTGAATATCAAACTGTTGATTTAGAAAACGCAAAAAGATTTTCAGAGTGTCAAGTTTTTAATCTTCACCCAATTCACCCCCCATCTTGGGTTCAGCCGGTTCTTCATTTGGTATCAGAGCTAGGCTCTTGTTTAAAGGACTTAACAGTCTCAAGAGTTGTCAATGGCTGATTTTGGGTGTTGTTCATTTTCAGAAGGATTCGATTATACCATTCCACCGTTTTCAAAGATGTTGATTTTTTGTTTTGGAAAGCTAAAATGACATCGTTTATAAAATGTTTTGATTTTGATATGTGGAATGTTTTTATAAATGTCTATGATTTCAAACCAAGAAATGATTGTACTGAAAAGGAAAAGAAAATGTTTTCGTTGAACATTAGAGCAATGAAAATTTTATATAGTGCTTTAACCGAAAATGATTATGAGAAAATCAAGTTTTGCTCTAGTGCTAAAGAAATTTGGGATACACTTAATGCTTCTAACAAACATGTTGAAGTTGAAAGTGTTGACAGTTCATCTGAGACTATAAGTTGTGTATCCACAATTGATGAACAATTGGAAGTGGAGAATGAAGAAGGTGAAATCAGAGAACACTTCTATGATCCAGTCAACACGAAAGAACAAGAGAATGAGGATTCCCGAGAAGAGCTAATGACACACAATTACGATGAATCTTTATCTGAAGCTCAAGATGTTGTTCCGGTAAACATTTCCAATTCTTCTCGTGTAGTTAAGAAAAATGATTTCGAACAACTACATAAAATTGTTTTCCAACTAATCACTGATTCTATTTTGAAAAGCAAAAATGTTTTCAATCATGCTGGAAAATCATATGGGAAGAAATGATATACAAATATGGGTCATTTGGTATTGAATCCCTTTGACCAACACAGTTCTTGCAAAATAGTTCATAATAAGCATCATTCTATTGTTTGCAATTATTGTGGAAAGTCTGGCCATATTTCTTACACATGCTATATTAAGAAAAATTCTGATATGAGAAACAAATATGTTTGGGTTCCAAAAGGACAAGTAAGGTCTACTACTAACAGTCAAGGACCCAAGTATAAGTGGGTACCAAAATGTCTATCTAGTGCTTTATATATGTAGGATGATCCGAACATAAACAGACATAAGGGTACAGAGAAGATGAGCAAAAAGCCAAGAGTTTCTCATGCACCAATGAAAATGAGCATAGCGTCTATATCAAATAGGAGAACTCTCAGAACACCCATTGCTGGAGCTACAAGGTCTAAACATCAAAAGAAACAATGGTTACAAGCAAGAGGAGTGTGTTTTGCCTCAAGAATGGACTATCATAGAGTACCATTCAATTATCTTGAGGAGAACAAGAAAAGGAGCTTCTCTCAATTATCAAATAGAAGACTCTTGAAGTCTATATCTTCCAAGAGAGCTTTGCCGATATCCACAAGAAAATATATGAAGAATCAGTGGGTAAGCAAAGCCAATCATCCAAATACCTAACGTAAAGGATGAGAAAAAGCTTCTCAAGAATGCAACTATATAGAGAAACAATTCGACTCTTGAGGAAGCCAAAGGAGCAATGGTTGATGTTGATGGTGAACGTCGGAAAAGGAGTTATCTATATCAATCCATCTTAACCAAGCAAGATACTTTAAGGACAAGAGGAATTATGGTGATATCTAATTCTTACCTCATACTATGTTTATATATTCATTTTTGGGTAATGAATACTTGTCCATCATTGCATTCCATTAGCAATCAATCATTTATGTTTTTCAAAGTGTTTTCCAGATTGCTAAATGGACCATAAGTGAATTTGTGCATAGCTTTCTGAGTTTATGTTTTTGAAATGCACAATTCTAAAATTTATTTGGATTTCGACTCTTTTGTACAAATGCATACAAATGCTTTTGAAAAATATTCATACCTTGAATGCATTCAAATGATGTTTCAAAATTGGAAGTTAAATCTTTGTATGTTGAATGTCAGATATGCCTCAAATTTATCCGGTTGAGTTTTCCCTGTCATTCACATATTGAACTTTGAAATTCAATGTGATACTTGAACTCTTTAGTCTCATCGATCAATCTATATGAGTCTCAAGTCTATCTCCAGAAAATAATTCAATTTGTGAAAATCTTATGCTTATTGGATGAATTCTTAGTTGGCCGAGTTATTCCACGCTTTATGAATGTTTATTAATGCATTGAGTGTTAATGCATTAACCTTTAGTGGAATAGCTTATTAGAATGACTTTCTGGAACTCTAGTCATTTGGACTAATGAGTATGTGCTTTATCTTCTATGAATCCTAGGAGTCATTTTGTTACTCAAATACATCAATCTTGTCTTCATCCCTTTTTGAGTAACTATATTCAAAATCTTGCCTTGAATGTTCATATATTTCTAAAAGGCAAAATTATCTTCTGGTCAATAGCAAAGTCATTGTGCCTATATATTCCTATCATACTTAGCCTTTTTGGCTAATTCATGTTCCTTATGACTTTTGCTTTTGAGAAATTCTTCAACATGTTAACTTCAATGTTCGACATGTTCTCCAAATATTGAAGCACTCTGACATGTTCTTTAACAAGTTGACTTTCACCATATTTAGCGTGTGCATCGATTTTAAACATATTTTTTTAAAAAATGAATCTTTCATATAATTTTTTAATACATCATCAATGTTTGAAAGAACATTTGAGATTTGAAACAATTTGCATGTTTCATGATCATTTTTGAAATTTTTATCTCATCCCTGGACCACTGAGATTCATATCAATGGCATGCTTTTCTACTTAAAGTGTATTTCCAAACTGTCATTGAGAAATAACTTTCTTGGAATCATTTGGCTGTTATCCTATCTGATTCATTGGTTTGAATTCATTAGATTAGGTAAAATTATGTTTTTGATCTCTGATTGTTCTACTCTTTGCTCAAATATCATATGGTTAAATCATAAGAGCATAAGAGTTGTCATGTCTAATTTTGTGTGGACCCAAGAAACATCGGGTACCAAAAAACATATATGTGTTTATGCAGAATGTTCTGTTCATAAGAAGTAAAACGAGTCTAACAGAGAAATTGATGCTCGAGTACACCAATCAATTTATACTCGAGCAACCATGAGAAAAGTATATTAGAAAGCTGAGTTAAAGAACCTTGCTCGAGCACGTCTCGAAGTCTGCCCGAGCAACAACGAGATATGTGTAAGTTAAGTGAGAATTGATGAACAATGCTCGAGCAACCTTCTGAACCTGTTCGAGCACACAATGCTGATGAACAAAAGTTTGATAGCAGAAGACTTAATCTCAGAATCTGAAGGCTCAAGTATTATTCATAAATCATGTGCTCACAGTACACACTTGATGGGAGGATAAACAAGGGAAGATAAGTATAAACTCATCCTTATGCATCAAATATGGGAGATTTTCAGTATTGACCACATCATCAGATAATGGCTAGCCAGTGATGCATCAATGGATTACAGATGATTATGACTCAAGTAATTACGATATTACTTGAGTGAGGTATTGTAATATGCACCAATTATTATCATGCTAGGCTAACTTGATTTCATTCATTTCATTTTCTTTTGAAGTTTAGCTAGAGCAAAAAAAATTTCAAAAAATGATCCTTATGCTTTAAACTCTTTTATCATCATAAAAAGAATAAGTGATTTCTTCATATCAATTTCAAATTCACCCAAGTTTGGTATCACATTATTACTTGGTATCATTAAAGGGAGTTTCATATTTTTATTCATGCATTAATTAAGGGGGAGCTTCACATTCACATGTATTTTTATATCTTAAAAGTTCATCTACTTTATTTGATGAAAACCCTTTTTAAGTTTGCTCATCTGCATTCTCTATGTTTTATTAGTTTTGATGATGAGTTAATATCATATTTTCCTTTCATTATCTTAACTTGAAACTATCATATAGGAAGGAACATTTTGATATCTGATTGCACTAACAATTCTCTCTTGCAATAAAGTTTTACAATTGTGACAGGAGAATTGGGTCTGTGCAAAAACTTTCCTTAATGTACTACAAGGAGAAACGATCAAATTGAGGAATAATGCTTTCACGTTCCATCATTGAAGTTGAGATATGTCTTATAAAAGAGCTCCATGAAGAAATGGCAAAAGATAGAAGCTGAGTACTAACCTTATTCATTCATATGAGATACAACTCAAGAAGCCAGTACTTTAGTCTCATTCCACATCTCCAGGCTATTTAGAGCACATCACAGATCTCACAAAAAAAGAAAGAAAGCAAATGGACTTCATCACACATTCATCAATTTGCAAAACTTACATGAGCATTTCTAATCTCTATCTTTTTTTATTCAATAGAAATTCTGCACATGTTTGGTATCTATATGCTTTAATTGTGAAAGATTTCTTAAAAACCTCTCCAAATTATTTTCAGATATATTTTCATGAAAACTCTTTTCTACTTGCTTCATATTAAATACTTTCAAAAAGGGAGAGAGAAAATTGCTTTCTTGACATATGATTAAGGAGAGACAGTCATTTCTAACTTGTTTTCATCTCTCCACAAGTATTTCTCCTTTATACTTCAACTTTTTGCTAATGACAAATAAGGGGGAGAGAATGGCAAGAAAAATATGTTGGGTCCAATATATTTTTATATTTATACATATTTTTCTTAAAGTATTTGCCATCATCAAAAGGGGGGAGAATGTTGGTTATGATTAGTTTTGATGATGTCTTATATACATGCCATTCTTAAGAGCAAAAAGCTTGCATACTACATTTATCTTATACTTTGACTAATTCTTATATTTAATGTAGATGTGAAGGTTAAATAATCAAGAATGGAGATTCGAGATGGAAGAACTTGATGAAAGGAATAAAAATATCATCATACAAGTTTCAAGATTGATTCTGGAAGTCTTCATGATCAAATAGAAGTTGAAATGGCTCAATTCATAGTTAAAATAAGCTATATTTGAGTTCCTGAAGGCTTGCTTGAGCACAATAGAATTCATGCTCGAGCATGGTGCATTTTTGCTCAAAATCCGCTCTTGTTCGAGCAAGAAAGAAGGCCTTGCTCGAGCAACAATGTTCTTCAGCTTCCTCTGTTCAGCTCTGTTTCTGGCGACCTTCGGTAATTCAACGATATCTCTCAAACCAGGAATCGAATTGACATGAAACCGGTGCCATTGGAAACTAGACTCAAATACCTTTCCAAAAACATCAATAACATTAAAAACAAAGATCAATTGAAGGAGATATGATGTTTTGAAGTTGATGGTCAGTTCAGAATGTTGCAAAAACGCTGATCAAGAACAACCTCCATTCATCTAATGATAATGGACAAACCACAATGAGTTTGGAGCTTAGTCCTCTTGCATTGGAAAGAAGACTCAAAGAGATATTTGGGGATAAGTGGTTTGCCAAATTTGGAGTTATATCAAAGACGCTACACCCATCGGAAATTGACCCTTGTGTTGATGAAATCCTTGCATTCTGGAAGGCAGAAAGCTTTCTCGAGTAGAGTATTTGTGATACCCAAGCATCATCAGGCTGAGGAAGAATTTTCAATTTTAAAAGGCTTGCTCGAGCATAGTGTTCAGTCATACTTGAGCAACATCGGACTCAAGGCAAAATACTTCAAGGAAAGAGTCATACTCATGCAAAACTGGAAAGCATGCTTTTGGTCATACTCTTCAATATTTTCCAAAGTAAGCAAAACTCCAGTTTGTGAGAGTAAACTCGAGTTTTGGTCATACAAAGAGCTCCCAAAGTTTTGAACTTAAGCAAACTCCAGTTTGCGCCAAATGAAAAGTTTTGTCAAGTTTTTGAACTTGACCAAACTCGAGTTTGTGTTTGCAAAACTCGAGTTTGGGCTTGGTAGAGAGTCTAAATGTTTTTCACCCTAAGCAAACTGGGGTTTGCTTTGACAAAATCCAGTTTGCACTTGGCCAAGCATTTTCTAAGTTTTCCAAAGTTTTGAGAAAACTCGAGTTTGGATTTGTAAACTCGAGTTTGTGCTTGACAAAGAGTTATCATGTTTTACCCACTTTGAGAAAACTTAAGTTTGTTTTGGAAACTCCAGTTTTCTCTTGGCAAAGATTCTCAAAGTTTTTCAAAATTAAAAGGAAACTTGAGTTTGTGCCTTACAGAGAGCTTTGTTCATTTGAGTGATTTTGAAAACTCCATTTTTGAGTTTTTGGACTTAAGCATGTTTTCACTATAAAAGTCCAAAACTCGAGTTAGTCATTAACAAACTCGAGTTTGCTCAATGTTTCAAAACTCAACTTGCGACATTCTTCTCTAGAAGAAGGAAACTCGAGTTAGGATTTGGAAATTCGAGTTTGGCCTTCTGCAAACTCCAGCTTGTAAGAACAAACTCAAGTTTGTGTCGTTGTGTTTGAAAATCTAATTACATGAATTTGTGAAATCTTCATGTTTGATCTTAATACTTCTTATCATCACTCATTACTATTCCTAACTATGTTTAATCAGTTTGTTAGTGAGTTTCAAATGATTTAGAGGATGTTAAATGAAGATTTGAACAAAAGCAAAAAGTGACGTCAGCACATTAAATGCAAAGTCCAAAAAACTTGCATCCTTTTGGACAATCATTCTATACACGTTGCAAAGGGATTAATGTTTCCTTTCCTCATCCAGTAGCTGCTCTTCCAACGGATTAATATTCAAGTAGTCAACCATAAAATTCTGTGCAACTAGATTAAGCAAAGAGTAGAGAGAGAAGAAGACCAAAGCTTAACCTAATCCTTCCTTAATACTGGCAACGGTCACATTGAAGATTACAACGGTCATTTAATGCTCTCTTCATATAAATAGAGCTGCATTCAATTCTTCCCAACAACCAATCTGCAGAAAACGAAAATCATTCAAGTTCCAACTATTCTTTGAGTTTTCTTGTGTAAAGTATCTTTTGATACATTTGTACTTCAGTGATTATTCTTATCCACTCTTAGAGAGAGTTCATTTATTGAAAATCATTCATTGTAAGAATCTCAGGTCGTGGGACTTGGAGATTGGGATATTTGATTACAACTTGTAAGGTGGAGTAAGTTCTAGTGAGAGAATTACTCTAAGAGTTAAAGAGTGTGTAATCATTTGAGTTAGTGAAATCCTAGAGTGTCTGGGGACTAGACGTAGGTCAAGAGGTTGGACCAAACCAGTATAAATTCCTTGTGTCTTGCTCCTTCTTCTCATACTCTGCACTACTCTGTTTTAGTGTTCAAAAACAGAGTAATTAGAAAAGGATTTTTTAAAATCCCCAATTCACCTCCCTCTTGGTGATTTGCTCCGCTTTCAAATTTGTCAATAAAATATTTTAGAGGACAAGTTTGATGCTGTGATGCACTTTGAAGAAACACCACAGATCCCAATTAATCCATATAGAAAAGCCAAGACGATGGCCGAAGCTTGTGAAGTTTCTGATAATTTCCTCTATGAAAGCTCATTGGTTTTGCGGTAACTCTTATTTTCCTCTCACTTTTTGGTTGCCAAGAAAGAATAATTTATATATTTTTCATTCCTATGGCATATCTAACTTGTTCATCCAAGTACATATTGAGTTTGGAACCTTGATAAAGTGACTTTATCGGAGCTAAAATCCGAGTTCCGCATGGAGTCCGTCCCTACGAAAGGGAACGAAGGCGAAACTAGGTTAAACTGATCATCGTTAGATCCAAGTTCCGTGTAAAAACAAATCAAGGGTTACGACACCTATAATGGAAGAAAGGGTTAGGACACCCATAATGGAAAAAAGGGTTACGACACCCATAATGGAAAAAAGGGTGACGACACCCATAATGGAATCTCAGGTTACGATACTCATCTTGGATAAACAAATTCCAAGTTACGACACCTATCATGGGTAAACAAATTCAGAAAAAAATGTGGAGGAGTCCACCTCCAAAAGAAAAAGAAGATGGACCCCGGTTACACTTAATACAGTTAAAATCCGGGCTCCATGTAAAGTTTTGCGGGAAGCAAAAAAGAAGGCGGACCCCGGTTACACTTAATACAGTTAAAATCAGGGCTCCGTGTAAAATATAGTTAAATCCATATTCCATTGGAACCCAGTAACACCGAAAGAATGGTTAAATCTGCGTTTCCATGATCAGTTTGGAACCCGGTAACACCTAAAGAATGGTTAAATTTGTGTTTCCATGATCAGTTTGGAATCTGGTAAAATCGAAAGAACAAGTAACTCAGAGATTCTGTGTTAACTTTGGAACCCGGTAAAACTGAGTTTGAAGACAGTTAAATCCGCGCCCCTTAATTGGACCCCGGATACACTAAAAATTATACATTTACCGCGCTCCTTGATCGGACCTCGGATACACTGAAAATTATCCAGTTGAATCCGTGCTCCTTATTGGACCTCGAATTAACTAAATATTATCCAGTTAACTCCATGCTCCTTAATTGGACCCCTGATTAACTGAAGATTACCCAGTTAAATCTGTGCTCCTTAATTGGACTCCGGATAAACTGAAGATTATCACTAGGGCCCTTAAGCCTGGGTTATTTGTCAAGCGAAGCTGCAACAGTCTGCCTTCGCAATTGAAGTAGATATGATCTTTTGAAGTTGACGGTCACTTCAGGTTGCTGCAAAAACGCTGGTCAAGAACAACCTCCATTCATCTAATGATAACGGACGAACTACAATGAGTTTGGAGCTGATTCTTCTTGAAATGGAAAGAAGACTCAAAGAGCCTTCTGAGCGTGGGTGGTTTGACAAATGTGCTATCACAAGATGCACTTCTGATATGTTTATGATTCTGGAGTACGTGCTTGGAATTCTTGAAGAATGAGACTTCAACTCTCGAGAGTGGTTCATGATTCTCCAGTATGTGTGTGATGGTTCACTTTCAATATCCATCTCCTTCGAGCAATTCTCGAGAATGGGTAAGTGATTCTCGAGAATGCGCGGTAAAGGTTCGCCGATATTATTATTGTCAAGTAGTTGCACTTTGCTAATTCTCGAGAATGACAACATGATTCTCGAGAATGGCCAGATGATTATCAAGAATGGACATATGATTCTCGAGAATGATACCATGATTCTCGAGAATGATACCATGATTCTCGAGAATGAGGGTGAATGTTTCAATACCAATTATCGATCAGAGTAATTCTGTAACGCCCCTACAGTTATAAACAAACTCTGTTAACTAATGGGACCCACGTAGACCGGTAGTCGGAGACTCGACTAAATAAAATGGACAGACTAGAGGAAATGGGGAGGACAGATTTTGTGGGCCCAGAGTGGTGCCACCTAGCGCCCTCAATTGTTACAAAATGACTTGGGGAGCAAGAAAGAGAAAAGTCAACAAAAAAGTCAACGACGGGCCCTGTTGACTGAATAAAGAAGAAATAAATCAGATAAATAGGATAAAGACCAGGGGATCTGATCTGTGGAGCCAGTAGGCGCCACTTAGCCCTGGGAACACTCTAGAAAGCTTGGAGAAAAAGTCATGGGTCATTGGTGATCCCGGGCCAAAGTAGGTAATTTTCTCCAAATGTAAAATAAATACCCAAATATTTTGAAAGGGGGTTGCACCATGTGTCAGCTCCCCAGAAGCCTTTGGAATTCTCTAGAATCGTTTGAAAAAGAAGAAAAGGAAAATCAGTGCAAAAGTCAAACTGCAGACCCCACACTTTGGACAAAATGGCAAAATAGGAAATAAATAGGTAAAAATTGAATTGGGCTGAATGGCGTGCCATGTGACCTTTGGACAGACCAAGACATGTGGGAAAATTTGGTAATTATTAAAGAATTCTGGGCCACAATTGAAATTTTTGAAAGTTCCGGGCCAAAACCCGTAATTTTCCCCAAAAGAAGATAAGGATCTGCACGTTTTTGGAGGGGGCAGTGACACTTGGCAGCTGCTGTATGGCCCTGGAAAATTATATATTTACTTGGAAAATAAGCCAAAAGCCAGCTAAATTTCAGACAGTTATTTACGCCAGTTAATTCTACTTCCATCGGATCAATCTTACCTTTATTAAAAAGGTAATTTCACTCTTCTTTTCACCCTAGAGCACGAAATTTACCAGAGAAAAAGGAGAGAGATTCTGCAAATCCATAGCCACCATAATTGAAGTTCAAACACCCAAAACCCCAAGTTCATTCACCGATTCTCCGATCGAAGGTAACAACGAAAACTCCATCTTCTTGAGTTCTTGCTAAGTAATTTCGTGCACCTGGTTGGGGCTTGGTGATAGGGTCTGATTTTGGAGATTTTGATGGTTTCAAAGTGTTTAAAGCATGATTTTGTGTAGGGTTAACCTATGTTTTAAGTTTCCAAAGTCGAAAACACCGAAAACCCCTTAAACTAAGCATATCTTCAATTCTGGAATTTCTGGCAGCGTGTCTTCAACTGGGTTTTAAAAATAGCAAACAAACACATTTTTGGCTGAGATTTTATAGGTGGAAATTAAACATCCTAAGGGTCATCGTGATGTATAATGTTTTAAGATTTGGACTTTCCAACTAGGAGATAAAAATTGCTAAAGTTCGTAAATAAGTAACAGGGGCGAATCTGGGCAGAGGGTGTAAAAGTGATCCCACACCAAAACGTATGAACCTTTGTATTCTGGGTATATTTTTCTTGGACAATGGACATCTTAATTGTTCAAAGGGCGTTGGTTTCATATGAAAATAATTTGTTTGGAATTTTCTAAAAATCATGGAAGTTGGGCCAAAAACACTGGATTTCTGGAAAACCTGGGTTAGGCTCGGTTTTGGTAAATAATAAATGGATGTGAACCCAGATGGCTTCTGTAAATATTTTTCCCATAAACTAGACGTCCTAAGGGTTCCTTTGGCACTGATTTTGTGTTAATATAATTTTCCTAGAATTTATTAAAAATCGGTGAAGTTGGGAAAACGATTCTGGAAATTCAGGATTAGGTGAAATTCATAGAGATTAAGAAGTAGAGTTGTTACACATAATTGAAAGTGTGATATTTTTTTGTAGCTAGGGAATTAGCTCGTGAGGAACATATTTTTGACATCAAGAGAAGTATTTGCTAATTCCAAGGAAGGCCAGGTAGTAACTGTTGACTCGCATACTCTATGTTACTTTTGCATGTTGTGTTGATCATGATGTAGGAGATCGGGCTGTAGTACCTATTGAACTGTGTGTCCTTAGGGATTCGCTACAGTACCGAGGGCATGTATGATCGGGCTGTGGTGCCTATTGGGCTGCAGTACTGAGAATTGTTTTGGTAGGTAGGGCCTATATGACTGTGTGTTTATAGGTTACTACCGAGGCCCCTGCGCGCGAAACGTATCGTGGGGCTTGTCTTGACCAGGCAGTTCTGCGGAATGTGCCAGAGGCAGAACATACATGTCAGTTATTTGTGCCAGAGGCAAAATTGTTTGCTTTACTTTCCTAATTGTGATTTGCATTGCATGCATTGCATACATATTGTATTTGAGTCTAACAGTTACTCTGGGGTTCAATCTTGAACTCCATACCATTGTGAAGCTACAGGGGTGAAAAAGTAGCTGACGAAGACTGAAGAAGGTTGGGCGATGCGACGAATTGAAGAAAAAGGGAATGCCCTATCGCTTTTTGTATTATTATATTTTGGATGACTGTAAATAACTAGCGTGTTACTTGGATGACTGTAACTAACCCTTCGGGGATTTTTTGTTTCTGTAAGAACTTTACATGTTTATCAGTACAATAGTCCTCTCCAAAACGGATCCTATGCTTTGATACGCTAACTCTGATACATAATTAAATGGACAAATAACCAAGGAAAGGTAACTAAATAAAAGGAATCCCTCTAACCCGCCACCCGAAAGGGTGAGGCGGTAGGGGTGTAAGAAATTCTTGAGAATGCTTGATGATTCTCGAGAATGAGCGTGGCTATCCTGTTTTCTTTAATCAATCTTGATCAGAGCAATTCTAGAGAATGGCTAGATGATTCTCTAGAATGCACGGGTAACATTCACTTATCCATATGCTCTCAAGTAATTGTGCTCTTCTAATTCTCGAGAATGTGAACATGATTCTCAAGTATAGTTACGTCAATTCTTTCAATTATCTCTCTGGTCATAGGATTCTCGAGAATGGTTGAAGCAATTCTCGAGAATGAGTTCTTCTCAGTTCTGTCAAATTTCCAGTGTCGCTAATCGATTTCAAAAATTCAATGGGTCATTATGTATTCTCTATTAATCATATCTGAACTTATTTATATCATCTTTAATCATCTTTTTGATTGAGTTTCAGTTGATTTATCGTGTTAATATGAGTGTTTGAATGAAAGGCAATCCGACGTGGTAGAAGCATTTATGAAGCAATGGTCGATTAACTTCAACGGAAATCATTTGTGCCTAACGAAAATACAAAGAGACACAACGGCTAGTTTGCAAAGCTTCTCAACGGTCATTAAGGATGATCAACTATAAAAGGAGAAGGATTCAAAATGGAAAGAAATACGAGCTTGCACTGTCAAAATGCTGATATTTTGAATCCAACACTTATCTCATATACTCTCTGTTTCACAATGTTTATATAGTTTTCAGTAAAGAGTGTGATAATCGATTATATACCTCAATGATTATTATTCATCTCTTTGTGAGAGAGTCTAAACACTTATTTGATTATCTGTTTAGTGATCAAATCTCAAGGTTGTAGAACCTTTGAGTGTGGGTTTACAATTACAACTTGTAAGGGGGAGTGAGTCCAAGAGTGAGAGGATCATCCTTCATTTACAGAGTGTGTAATTGTATCCTTACAGTGTGTAAGGGGAGTATCTTGGTAAGAGATTGTAAAGGCTGCACAAGTGCCCAACTAAACTTGTGAGGTTGTAAAGGCTTTTCTCTTGTGCCCGGTTAAACAAGGAGATAGTGGATTGAAAATCTCAAGCGGAGCTTGGGGACTGGACGTAGGTCAAGGATTGGACCGAACCAGGATAAATCATAGTTTGCATATTCTCTTCCCTAAACTCTTATATTTCCAGCATATATGTTTGAATGACTGACTATTGCTTTATAAAGTATTTCTGTCATACGAATTGATTTCAGTAAGTTGCAAAAAGATTTTTAAAGTTCCCAAAAGTCTTATCGGACACCCAATTCACCCCTCTTGGGTGATAGCCGGTTCTTCATTTTGTATCAGAGCCAGGCTCTTGTTTAAAGGACTTAACCATCTCAAGAGTTATCAATGGCTGATTTTGGGTGTTGTTCGTGTTCAGAAGGTTTCGATTATACCATTCCACCATTTTTCAAAGATATTGATTTTTGGTTTTGGAAATCTAGAATGACATCATTTATAAAATGTTTTGATTTTGATATGTGGAATGTTTTTATAAATGTCTTTGATTTCAAACCAAGAAAGGATTGGACTGAAAAGGAAAATAAATTTTTTTCATTGAACATTAGAGCAATGAAAATTTTATATAGTTCTTTAACCGAAAATGGTTTTGAGAAAATCAAGTTTTGCTCTAGTGCTAAAGATATATGGGATTCTCTTGATTCTATATATGCTTCTAACAACTGTGTTGAAGTTTAAAGTGTTAACAGTTCATCTGAGTCTATAAGCTTCATATCCACGGTTGATGAACAACTGGAAGTTGAGAATAAAGAAGGAGAAATCTTAGAACACTTCCATGTCAATACTAAAGAACAAGAGGAAGATGATTCCCAGGAAGAGCTCATGGACGATTATGATCAATCATTATCTGGAGCTCAAGATGCACATGGGGTTAACAATTCCAATTCTTCCTATGCAGTTAAGAAAAATGTTTTTGAACATTTTCATAAAATTGTTTTTCAACCGATTACTAACTCTATTTTGAAAAGCAAAAATGTTTTCAATCATGCTGGAAAATCTTGTGGGAAGAAAGTATTTACAAATATGGGTCATTTGATATTGCATCCCCTTGACTAGTACAATTCTTGTAAAACTGCTCATAATATGCATCATTCTATTATTTGCAATTATTGTGGTGAAACTGGGCATATTTCTCATACATGCTATATTAGAAGAAATTATAATATGAGGAATAAATTTATTTGGGTACCGAAAGGACAAGCAAGGTCTAATACTAACGGTCAAGGACCCAAGTATAAGTGGGTACCAAAATGTCCATCTAGTACTCCATGTGTGCAGGATAATTTGAATATCAATGGACATCAAGGTACAGAGAAGGGGAAGAAGAAGCCAAGAGTTTCTCATGCACCAATGAAGAAGATCATAGCATCTATATCAAGCAAGAGAACTCTCAGGGCACCCATTGCTAGAACTACAAGGTCTAAACATCAAAAGAAGCAATGGATACAAGCAAGAAGAGTATCATCTACCTCAAATACAAACTACCATGAAGTACCATTCAACTATCTTGAGAAGAATAAGAAGAGAAGGATCTATCGTGCAAAAAGGAAAAGATTCTTGCGATTTATATCTTTTGAGAAAGCTTTTTATGCACCCACGGGAAAACAAATGAAGAATCAGTGGGTTAGAAAAGCCAATCCTCCAAGTACCTAAGGAAAAGGTATACAATGGTAAAACCTCCTATGCTATTATCTGAATTATATATTGAGGTTTTATATTTTGTAACCTTAGGAATGAGCATTGCAAACTATTTTGAAATTGCTTTTTCACATCCCTTAAAAATCCACTTAATAAGTTTATAAAGGGATTGCAATGTTCGATAGTTTTTTTTTATGCATACATGTTAAATTGGAAAGAAAATACTTCTTTTATGCATAAAGTCATGTTTAATTCATTGTGCTCAATTGTTCTGATTTGATCATACTCGTAAGAACATATGAATTCTGTTATGATTCCTACAAGCTTAACAATTAATGGATCCAAGCACGGTTGGATACCATGGGAGAAAAAGATTTATGTGTTTTTGTAGGATCAAAGTAAGGTTCTCAAGAGTGCAACTTCATGGAGAAACAATTTGACTCTTGAGACAGCTAAAGAAGCTATGCTTGATGTTGATGATGAACGTCGAAAAAGGAGGCATCTACATCAATCCATCTTAACCAAGCAAGCTACTACAAGGACAAGAGGAATTACAGTGATATCTATTTCTTACCCCATACTATGAGTATATATTCATTTTTGGGTAATGAATACTTGTCCATTATTGCATTCCTTTAGCAATCAATCATCTATGGTTTTTCAAAATGTTTTCAGATTGCTAAATGGACTGTAAATAAATTTGAGCATAACTTTCTGATTTTATGTTTTTTTTGAAATGCACATTTCTAAAATTTGTTTTAGATTTCGATTCACTCTGATTTATGAAAATGCATACAACTAATTTTGAAAAATATTCATACTTTGATTGCATTCAAATAGTGTTTCAAAATTGGAAGCTAATATTTTTGTATATTGAATGTCAGCTATGCTTCAAATCTTTCCAGTAGAGTTTTCCCTATCATTCACATATTGATTTTTGGTATTTAATGTGATGCTTGAACTCCCCATTCTTTATTCTCAATCAAGTTAGATATTATATTAAACAAGTTGATCATCTATATGAGTTTCAAGCTTATCTCCAGAAAAGAATTCAATTTGTGAAAATCTTATGCTTATTGGATAAATTCTTAGTTGGCTGAGTTATTCCAAGCTTTATAAATATTCATTAGTGCATAGAATATTAGTGCATTAACTATTACATGGAATAACTTACTAGGATAATATTATGGAACTCTAGTCATTTGGACTAATGAGTTTGTGCTTCATCATCCATGAATTCTATAGTCATTCTGTTACTCAAATACATCAACATTGTCTTCATCCATTCTTTTGAGTAACTATATTCAAATTCTTGCCTTGAATGTTCATATACTTCAAGACTCTATTCTAAGAGGCAAGATGATCTCTTGGTCATAGCAAAGTCATTGTGCAAATATATTTCTATCCTACTCAATCTTTTTGGCTAATTCATTTCCCTTATGACTTTTGCTTTTGGGAAAATTCTTCAACATGTAAATTTAAATGTTACACATGTTCTCCAAATCTTGTAGCAGTTTGATATATTCATTAACATGATATGTTAAATCCCTCCATTTTGGGCTTAAGCATGGATTTTGAACATATTTCAAAAAGGGGATTTGTCTACTCTCAAGAATCTCAATTTCATAATATATTATCATGGTTTGAAAGAACATTTAAGTTTTGAAACAATTTGGATATTTCATTATCATTTTTGAAAATTTAATCTCATCCGTAGATTTCGTGACATTCATATCAATGACATACTTTCCTACGTAAGTGTATTTATAAATTGTCATTGAGAAATAATTTTCTTGGTATCATTTATTTGTTAACCTGTATGCTAAGTAACAAGAACTAACTGGATATCATCATTGTTGATTTAATTCTCTTTGCTCAAGTATAATATGTTTCAATTATGTAAGAGCAAGCTTAAGAGTTGCCATGTCTAATCTTATGAGGACTTGAGAAACATAGGGTACCAAAGAGCATATATTGTTGTTTTGCAGGATGCCCTGTTCTGCGACTAGAAAACAGAGGTTTACAGAGTATGATAATTCTCAAGAATGATCTTATCATTCTCGAGAATTGATGTATCGGCTTCCTTGAAATTTCTAAAGAATTATCGAGAATTGACAATGAATTCTCAAGAAATATCAGGATTGGATGAGTTTTCTAAGTGTCGCAGGAATTTACTGTTCAAAATAAAACCATCATTCTCGAGAATCACTAAGGAATTCTCAAGAATTATCGAAACATATTCTTAGCCAAGCCCCACTAAATGAGGATTCTCGAGAATCACTTCAGGACTCTCGAGAATTGGCGAGAGAAAATGTAAACCAAAGTCTCACGTTCTCAAGAATCATATGGGATTCTCGAGAATGAGGGCCATTCTCAAGAATCACCACATAATTCTCGAGAATACTCAAGCTTGTTGCATCGCTTTATCATTGTTTCAATCAGTAAATGTCGAGCTGTGTCATTTCTTCTAATTAATGTCGATTTCAACATTAACGTGATTTCAGCATTAACGTCGGTACTGGCATTTTAACTGAAAAATATATCGCCAGATTTAAAAAGCGTGAATGACGAGCTGCATCATTTATAAACATTAATGATTGAGCATTTTTGAAAAAGCATCTTTTGAATTGCATCAGACTCTATTGAATAATAATAATAATAAGGCATAATGCAAAAAGTGGTTCATTACAAGAATTCTTTTACTATGTGCATCATTTACATGAACATGCATTCTATTTCAACACAATTGATAATGATTTGTGCGTACTGTGTGGGTCAATTAATTAAAAAGTTGTGTTGACCTTTTTAATTGATCAAGCATCATTTTGTACTATTATCCATCATTTTTTTGCATTGATTTTAATTTATTTATGTTATTCTGGAGTATATTGTGAATTTCACCTTTATTCTCAAGAATCATTGAGAATTCTCGAGAATTAGAGTCATTCTCGAGAATGGATATTTCTTCATATTTTATAGTCATGCATTCATTAAGGGGGAGCTTCACTTTCACATGTGTTTGATATCCTAAAAGCTCATCTCCTCTATTTGAAGAAAAACCTTTTTAAGCATACTCATCTGCATTCCCTATATTTTATTAGTTTTGATGATGAGTTAATATCATATAGAAAGAAATATTTTGATTTCTGATTGCACTAATAACTCTCTCTTGCAAGAAAGTTTTGCAATTGTCGCAGGAGAATTCAGTCTGTACAAGAACTTTCCTTAATGTGATACAAGGAAAAATTATTAAATTAAGGAAAGATGCTTTGATTTTCAATCAAATTGAAGCTAAGCTTTGCTCCATAAAGGAAGAGAGTCTGCCATTACTTCATCTCAGGCCACAGGGATTCAACCGAATTGTATACAGCAAGCAAATGAACTTCATCGATTACTCAACAATTTGCTAAACCTACAAGAGCTTTTCTAATCTCTATCCTTTTATATTTAGTGAATATTTTGCACATGTTTGTTATCAACTTGTTTCAATTTTTTAAAGTTTTCTCTTGAAAATCTCTCCAAATTGTCTCAAACTTGTTTTCATAAAAACATTCCAACTTGCATCATATCAAAATGAAAACTACTTTTACATAAGGGAGAGAAAATTGTTTTCTTGACATATTATTCAAGGAGAAAATTCTAATTTGTTTTCATATTTACCCCTCCAAGCATATCTTCTTTATACTTCAACTTTTTTGCCAATGACAAATAAGGGGGAGAGAATGGCAAGAAAAATATGTTGCATTTAATATATTTTCATATTCATACATATTTTTCTTAGAGTATTTTCCATCATCAAAAAGGGGGAGAATGTTAGTTATGCTTAGTTTTGATGAAGATAAATATGCTTATCAATATTAAGAGCAAAAAGTTTCCATAGTACATTTATCTTCTACTTTGAATAATGCTTATATTTAATATTGAAGAAGTTGAATTGTGGAGAATGATCAAGAGAAGAGAAGAAGAGGAGAGATGGAAGAAGGAAGAACTTACTGAATGGAATAAGAATATCATTATTGAAGTTCCTAGATTGACACTAGAAGTCTTCATGATCAAAAGGAAGTTGGAATGACTCAATTCGGAGTTAAAATGAGTTACAAATGCGTTCCTGAAGTCATTCTCGAGTATGACAATGTAATTCTCGAGAATGGTACTGTTCATGCAAAAATTGCAAGTCATTTTTGAGTATGAAACATCAATTCTCGAGAATGGTCGTGTTTCAGCAACTCTGTTCAGCTCTGTTTCACGTTTCACTCAGGCGACGTCTGGTAATTCAATGATATCTCCTGAACTAGAGATCGGATTGAGGTGAAACCAGTGGCATATGAAACTAGACTCCCAATGCGTCATTTTGATATAAATTTAAAGTCAAAAATAGTTCAGATCAAGGAGCTATGCTTTGTAGAAGTTGGAACTGAAATTCACGCCACACAGCAGACCAAGCTTCGGTATTTTGGGTGTATCTCACAATCTACAAATCCAATTGAGCTGAAACCAGTGCCATTTGAAACTAGACTCAAATAAATTTCAAAAAACATGAAGATCACTAAAAACAAAGATCAATTGAAGTAGATATGATGTTTTGAAGTTGACGGTCACTTCAGGTTGCTGCAAAAACGCTGGTCAAGAACAACCTCCATTCATCTAATGATAACGGACGAACTACAATGAGTTTGGAGCTGGTTCTTCTTGAAATGGAAAGAAGACTTGAAGAGCCTTATGAGCCTGGGTGGTTTAACAAATGTGCTATCACAAGATGCACTTCTGATATGTTTATGATTATGGAGTATGTGCTTGGAATTCTTGAAGAATGAGACTTCAACTCTTGAGAGTGGTTCATGATTCTCCAGTATGTGTGTGATGATTCACTTTCAATATCCATCTCCCTTCAGAGCAATTCTCGAGAATGGGTAAGTGATTCTCGAGAATACGCAGTAAAGGTTCGCTGATATTATTATTGTCAAGTAGTTGCACTTTGCTAATTCTCGAGAATGACAACATGATTATCAAGAATGGACATATGATTCTCGAGAATGATACCATGATTCTCGAGAATGAGGGTGAATGTTTCAATACCAATTCTCGATCAGAGTAATTCTCGAGAATTCTTGATGATTCTCGAGAATGATCGTGGCTATCCTGTTTTCTATAATCAATCTTGATCAAAGCAATTCTCAAGAATGGCTAGATGATTCTCGAGAATGCACGGGTAACATTCACTGATCCATATGCTCTCAAGTAATTGTGCTCTTCTAATTCTCAAGAATATGAACATGATTCTCGAGTATAGTTACGTCAATTCTCGAGTATAGTTACGTCATAGGATTCTTGAGAATGGTTGAAGCAATTCTCGAGAACGAGTTCTTCTCAGTTCTGTCAGATTTCCAGTGTTCCTAATCGATTTCAAAAATTCAATGGGTCATTATGTATTCTCTATTAATCATATCTGAACTTATTTATATCATGATTAATCATCTTTTTGATTGAGTTTCAGTTGATTAATCGGGTTAATATGAGTGTTTGAATGAAAGGCAATTCGACGTGGCAGAAGCATTTATGAAGCAACAGTCGATTAACTTCAACGGAAATCATTTGTGCCTAACGGAAATACAAAGAGACACAACGGTTAGTTTGCAAAGCTTCTCAACGGTCATTAAGGACAATCAACTATAAAAGGAGAAGGATTCAAAATGGAAAGAAATACGAGCTTGCACTGTCACAATGCTGATATTCTGAATCCAACACTTATCTCATATACTCTCTGTTTCACAATGTTTATATAGTTTTCAGTAGAGAGTATGACAATCAATTATATACCTCAGTGATTATTATTCATCTCTTTGTGAGAGAGTCTAAACACTTATTTGATTATCTGTTTAGTGATCAAATCTCAAGGTTGTGGAACCTTTGAGTGTGGGTTTACAATTACAACATGTAAGGGGAGTGAGTCCAAGAGTGAGAGGACCATCCTTCGTTTACAGAGTGTGTAATTGTATCCTTACAGTGTGTAAGGGGGAGTATCTCGGTAAGAGATTGTAAAGGCTGCACAAGTGCCCAACTAAACTTGTGAGGTTGTAAAGGCTTTTCTTTTGTGCCCGGTTAAACAAGGAGATAGTGGATTGAAAATCTCAAGCGGAGCTTGGGGACTGACGTAGGTCAAGGATTGGACCGAACCAGGATAAATCATAGTTTGCATATTCTCTTCCCTAAACTGTTATATTTCCAGCATATATGTTTGAATGATTGACTATTGCTTTATAAAGTATTTTTGTCATACGAATTGATTTAATTAAGTTGCGAAAAGATTTTCAAAGTTCCCAAAAGTCTTATCGGACACCCAATTCACCCCCCTCTTAGGTGATAGCCGGTTCTTCAAAGCTGACTTCCTCTCTCATTCTTTCATTATTCTCCACGGCATACTCCCTTCTCCATTCACCAAAAAATTTGATCTTCCATTCTCTCATTATTCTCCATGGCATAAGCACATACACATGCACAAATTTGATTTATCCATTTTCTCCTTTCGTCCCTAATCCCCATGGACCCCTCTCTCCTCTCTTCCTCCATCTCCATAATCATCATCATCATCAACCTTATACTTAAGAAGAAGCTTCACGATATGAAGCAAGAAGAAGTTGAGTTATGTTGTGAAATCTTCTTACATGATGATTATGTGAGCTTTGACTCACATGCAAGGGCTATTTCAGGGTTGTAGACTGAAGAAAGAAGAAGAAAAGTGAATTAGAAAAAGCCACAAAGTCACTTGTGGTAAGACTCTAAACACTTTTCTGAAGTTTTTGAGATTTTAGTATTAAACCCAGATTTGGTAATCAAGATAAAATCAAAGAAATAATTGGAATTTTGAAATTATGAGACCACTATCATGTTCCTTATGGAAAATTATGTGGGAATAATATTTTTTATGAATTTTTAAAGGTGTTTTTACACATAAAATAACGAGCTCAATGAAAGAGGCAAATCTGCCAGTTTTGAACTACTGAACCCAAAAAACTTGTTAGCGTGGTTTCACTGGGTTAATGTTCTTTAAAATTTTTGATAATATTCCATGAGATATAGGACATCCATACCTTTAAAATGATGGGTATTTTGTATTTTTTTTGATATCGGGTCAGTGAGTAATAAATGTTAAAAAATGACCCTGCGTCCTGTAAATCAAAACTGGGCAGAAAGATTGAGCACGTGAGTTGATTAGGTTAAAGTGCTTAGAAAATGATGCAACTTTCCAAGAATTTATAGGACTTACTAAGAGTTTAGGAAATATAAATTTTGTAATTTTTAAGACTCTGTAACGTGAGCTATTAATTCTTAAACTCAATTGATGATTCTCGAAAACTTACTAAACATTTTGTATGGTTTTTAAAACTGGGAAAGATTGGATTTTTAAAATCCTGAAAAATTCCAGATTTATAGGGGACTAGTAGGGCTTCAATGTGATATAAAATTTGGAATTGTTGGAGCTCTGTACAATTTAATATGGATTTGTAGAGATAAAACAAGTTTATGGAGATCAATCTGGACAGTAGGGGCAATATTGGAAACTGAGGATATATTATGGCGTAACTAGACCTCTGAAATTATTTTTCCTTGAAATCTGAGAGGTCATAGAGCATGTGAAAGTTGGAAGCACTAAAAAATGATTTTTATACAATTAATTAAAAAAGGGTAAAGTGACTGTATTTTTCAGGATAATTAAGGGAAAAACCTGAAATTAGCAAAATCAAGTCACTAAATTAAACCCTAATATAATAAGGGTTAAAACGGTAAATAAACATTCATTTTCCATATTTTTAAAGGTATGGTTATGTCCTTAGGGCCATAAGGAGAATGAAAGAACTTCAAGCAACCCTGATGGTTAGCGTAAAACGAACCTGAGTAAGAACAATAGTCCTTGAAAGGCAATGGGCTTACCTTACTTTCATGTATTTGATATTATTGTTTATATGTGTGTATGTTTGATTGCTATACTTGCTTTCTATGTTTAACATACTTGAATGATTGAAGCTCTGTTCATGATTATGCTATGGCTATGAGTATGATGCATGAAGCATTGAGCATGCATATAACATGAGCTTGTGCAAGGCAAGTATATCATACATTAGCATTTATTTTGCATGTATTGTATGCCATTATTTGCTACTGGGATTCCTTAGAATCTCACCTTTCACTACCAACCAATAGACAAGTGAGCACTGATGAACATGATTTATGCCATGTTTTCCCTGTATTTTATGATTGAATTGTATGGAAAATATGATCTTAACTGCATTTAATCCGAGCAAAAAGGCATCTATTCATTGTACAGGGAACTTAAGGGTGAATTCTGTTACACCTCCACCGGCCTCGCCCTTTCGGGGCGCGGGTTAGAAGGATTCCTTTTATAAATTACCTTCCCGTTAATTATTAGTCCATTTACATGTATATTAGAGTACGCCCAACAGAGCATAGGATCGGTTTGGACAAACTATCGTACTGGTAAAAAGTAAAGTCAACAAAAAGAAAAGTCCCCGAAGGGTTAAGATACAGTCATCCAGCAGTAAATACCAAAATAATAGGTACACTCATCCCAAAATATACTATACAAAATATGATAGGGCATCCCCTATCCTTCACCAGCACCATCGCCCTACCTCTGCAAAAGGCCTCTACAACTCAAGCACGTCCCGCTGAATCAACAAAAGCTTCTGGAGTCCATTGTTGGCCCCCAGAGTAACCGTCAGTACTCAAATACTAAATGTGAAGAGTGTATGCAAGTAACCATGTCAGATATGAAAACACAAATAATATGCCAAACATGCCACACATGCAAACAGAAACATAAACATCATTGACTACCACGTGCCGTCAGGCTGCTTTACCAAGGCAGGCCCCAGACTTACCGGAGTCATGACCCGTAAAGCTACTGACACCAGGATAGCCCCAGACCTATCGACCCGTACAACCACCAATCAAGGCCAGCCTCGGACCCATCGTCCTCAGCGCTAGGAAACACATAACTCTGTATGCATAATTGGCAACACATACAAAAACACACATGGCAAATACAAACATACAACAAAACATATAAAGATATCAAAGTAAAGCGGTTACTACCTGGAGTGTGGATACTGCTTTTAATATTTTTATGCCCGGTGGTTTTTCCAAAAATACCCCTAACCTAAATACATCAAAATATACCATTTTCAGTATTTACAAAAATACCCTTACATTTTTCTTGCTAAAACCGAGCTCAACACAGAATTTCCAGAAATTCAGTGATTCTGGACTAACTTCTAAGATTTTTAGTAAATTCTAAAAAAGTCATTTTTACATGAAACTAGTTCCATTTAAACCCTTATAATATCTATGTTTCAGGAAAAATATGTCCAGAACCTGAAAGCACTTGTATTTTGGCGTGTGGCTTATTTTCTACACCTTGGTCAGATTTCGCCCTGTTGCAGTCTGTACTGACTTCACCAATTTTTATCTCTTAGTAGGAAAATCCAAAAGACACAAAAGTATATATCACGGTGAAGCCCTGGATGTCTAATTTCTACCATAACAATGTCAGATTAAACCAACTCCATTTACGATTTGTAAGACTGAGTTGAAACAACTCTGCCAGAAATTCCAGAATCACTAGTAAGCTTGGTTTTAGGAGTTTTTCGGTGTTTTCGACTTCAGAAACTTAAGCCATGACTATACCCTACACAAAATCACGTTCCAGAGCCATTGGAGACATCAAACATTCAAAAATCCAACCCTAACACTAAGCTTCTACCTCTTGCACGAAAATACTTTAACAAGAACTCAGGAAAGAGGAGTTTTTGGGGTTACCTAGAATCGGAGAATTGGTGGATGAACTTGAGATTTTGGTCTTGAAGCTTTGGCTATGGTGGCTGACTGGTCTCTCTCCTAGCTCCTGGAATTTTCACCCTTTTAGGGTGAAAAAGAAGAGTTAAGTCACCTTTTTAATAAAGGTGAAATTGATCCGGTGAAAATAGAATTAACTGGCGTAAATTTCAGTCAAATATTTATCTGGCTCTTGGCTTTTTCCCCAAGTAATTCCAGAATACTCCTGGGGTCTCTAGGGTACTGCCAAGTGGCGCAGCCCCCTTTAAAGAGATCAGATCTTTATATAATTTTGGGGCAAATTACCCGTTTTGGCCCGAAACTTTCATAAATTGCAATTATGGCCCAGAACTTACTAATTATTTTTGACTTTTCCCCATGTACTTGGATCTGCCCAAAAGGACATATAGGGCGCCATTTAGGGCCCACATATCTGCCCTAATTATTTTTTTACACTTTTATTCCCATTTTGCCCTTTTATCCGGAAGTGGGACCCGCATCTTGACTTTTACACTGATTTATCTTTCTTCCTCTCCAAGCAAACCTTTTAATGATTAAGAGAGGGTGTGTGGCGCCTAATGGGGCCTACAAATATGATCCCCCATATTTTATTCCTTTTTCTCACTTTATCAGTCCAGTTTTTGATCAACCGGTCCCCTCGGGTCCCGCTGGGTACAAAGGTGCTTTTTTTTGTACTTTTCTTCTACTTTTCCAGATTTCTCCCCTGAATGGCTACTCACATGTGGTGCCCTCTAAACTCCCTAGAGTGGCCCCACACTTGTCCCACTTAGTCCAAAGGAAACTCCTAATTGGTCCCTATCGGTCTCGTGTCTATCGGTTAATCGCCTGTGGAACCCGCATTTCGAGTTTGGGCCTGAATATGACTTAAATCACCTGATTTTCTCTTCTCCTTCATGGTGGACGAAATTTCCATATTATAGGGACTAGAAATTGACTGTTTTTCCCTTGCTCTTCTTCTTCTTCTATTTTTTTTTAAAATTATTTCTCCAATTGAATTATTTACGATAATTAATCATAATAATAATCGAAAATAAAACTTCTCATTAACTCAACACTAATTACAAGTACATCAGTTACATCAGTAGGGGTGTTACAAATTTTGTTTACATCCTAAACATGTGCTAAGAAAGAGCAAGTTTTGAGGTTTTATGAGAAAGTCGCATAACATAGCCGATGCTATGCTATAGCATCAGGACAACTTTATCGAAGTGCAATACAATGCATCCCTGAAGCTATAGCATAGTAAGTGACGCAGTGCTATGCAGCATATATCCTGATCTTTTGTCAAGATTGTTTCAAGAAGTATAATGTAGGTCAATGATAACGGTTAGATAGCTGACGTATTGAAATAGAAGATGCGGAGGATCGGAACTAACAGATTTGAGGAATCCCGCAGGATCAGTAGAATCAATCTACCGAGATTAGAAAGAAAGATACGATCGGACCTTGACAGACAAGGAAAGGCCTAGATTGTTGAACGTACACTACCAGACTCGAAAAAGAGTGAGAGAAGTCACGAAGCACGAGGACCCCAAGAGAACCCAGTATCCTTCCTTCTAGTGAGATGGAGTGAAGAAGACGTGGAGTTGTGACGTGACAGGGCTTCTTCTACGCCGTTGGAACATCCATCAAGCTTCTGTTTCTTGTTTCTTTATTTTAATTCTAGTCAATCTTTAATCATGGGCTATTTTGTAGTACTATGTTTTGTGATGCCCTCGTCAGTAATGAACTAACCTCCTGAGGCTGAACGAGGATGATTTTCTAAGTATAGAATGAACCTAGTTGCTAGTTCTAATATATTTGGTTGCTTATCAATAATTCAATTTCTCGTTGATTAGCGAGAGCTAGGGACTAGGTCAGTGACCACGTTTTACTGAGAGGGAGTCAGGGTTAGACATCTGATATGCAGTGATTGCTAGGCAGGCTAGTGCAAGGTTTGACCTATTATGGTAGACTTCAGGAATTGGTCTACTGCTCATAACCATAACACCTTGATTTGTATTGATAATCCAACTAGAAAAATCGCCATAGACATATGAGAGAAGTACAAACTAGGATTGTATGTATCGGACGCGAGAGCTTCAATAGATTAGCGTGGTGTGGTTAACCAAATAACTTTGCATAGGGTGTTCATGTTGTAGCATTTGCAAGAGTTGTACAGTATGAATGCTATAACATTGCGTATAGGTAGCTAGGGGAATGATATGCTTAGAAAGGATTCCGAGTTCAGTCTATCTTTTTACTGATATCTTCTTACAACTACAGTCATTTAGTTATTTTCCTGTTTATTAGTATAGCTATCAAACTTCTCAAACCAATCAAAATTATTTTCTTTTTAAGCACAACTAATTCTGTGATAAGGTGTCATCATTTGGTATCCAGTCTCTGTGGGACGATACTCTACTTACTCTTTATTACTTGTTCGACTGGTTCACTTGCCATCAAGGAAATCGACCCAACAAGCACATGAAAGAAGTGTTGCACAAGGCTCAAGGAGGGAGCGTTGCTGGAAGACGGCCCAACAGAGGGACAACTTGAAAAATCGAGGGTTGACAATGTTTGTTTGATTTTGAATTTGCACTGTCTGTAAATGAACGTAAAGGGGTATAAACCCTGGGAATACCCTTGTTATGTAATCAAAATTTAATTTCTTGTGTATCAGTATAACGAACTATTTCTGATTTTGCCATACTACTGCGTAAGATTAACGTAAAGAATTTCGGCACCCTGTGTGGGTGTGGTAACTTTTACATAGAAGTGAGGTTATTACATTTGATTCACTGGTTTCAATTTATTTAATTGGGAAAAAATATATTTTGCTAAAATATTATATGGTTCAATTATGTAAGAGCGAGTATAAGAGTTATTATGTCTAATATTAAGTGGACCCAAGAGAAGTTGGGTACCAAAGAGAATGTATTTTTGTTTTGCAGGATCTATGTTCTTGTGCTAGAAAATATGGATAAATAGAGGAAGGTACACTTGTAAGGTCCTCTTGTGTGAACTGTAAGTGATAGCTACAGTCTAGTAGACATCACATGAGTAACCACTCTAGTAAACATCTAATGGAGTTGTAGTCCCAAGTTGAGACACAAGATCCTCAGTATTGATCATAATGACTAGACAACAATGAATCAATGAACTATAGAAAATTATAACTTGAGTAATTACGACATTACTTGAGTGAGGTATTGTATTTTGGATTAATTAAAATAATATGCCTATATCATAATCATGCTAGGCTAACTAGATTTCATTCATTCCATTTTAATTCATGAAGTTTAGCCTGAGGTAAAATCATTTATATAATGATCCTTATGTTTTAAATACTTTTATCGTCATAGAAAGCATAAGTGATTTCTTCATACCAATTTCTGTTAGTTACAGGAATCACCAAAGAAGGGGGTGAATTATAAAAATTAAAAACCAAGTTAAGCAATAATAAAATTTGAAAGGAAAGGTTAGAGAGATACACCAAAGTGTGCATATAGATTTATACTGGTTCAGTCTTAATCATGTGGCCTACGTCCAGGCCTAAAGCTCTTATGAGATTTCCACTAACTTTCGTGAAACAATTACAATAGGCACAGAGTAATCTCACCAGATTCACTCCCCTTACAACTGTAATCGAACAACTGAACTCAAGGTCCCACTACCTTGAGATTTTACAAAACTTAATTGAATAAAGATAACTCACTCATAGAGTAGATATATAATCACTGAAGATTGAATATCAAAAGATATCGAAAAGAATTAATGAGCAATAACCTTTTCTATAAATGATATCATTCTTGGTTGTTAGCTTCGAACTGAATGCTCTTTGAATTTATAGTTGGAATCCATTAATGATCATTGGTGAAGCTTCAAACTATATATTGAAAGACTTCATGCTTTTCATTTAGACTGAGAAGTTTTCCGTTAGACACAAGTCGAAGACTTTGAAAGTTTTGAATATATGTCGCTTTCATCTCATTGTAAATAATCTTTGCACAACATCTCTTTTGTTCTAACTTTAACTATGTAGAGTCGCTTTCGCTTTTTTTTGGAATTGGTCTCTGAACATATGATCATTTGTTTGCTCTGAATTAGTTTTCATGTCCATGCTTTGTTTTCTGCTACGCAATAAATGCTTCTGTCACAGACGTTGCTTTTTGAAGATTTTCACATAGACCTTCGTTTTATTATCTGAAGTAACAAAATAATGATCAAAGAGTTTGAATTTTATGAAGATGATTATCAACTTTCAGAGCTAGAAGAACTCGAGTTTATTAGACATGACTCGAGTCCTAGTTTACAAAAACTCGAGTTTTGTTCTCAAAATGAAACTATTACAAAACGAGTTCAATTTGAGAATAGTCTTTTATAAAGGGAAATCAAGTTTTGAAACTCTAAGTCTAACGAGGAACTCGAGTTGCTCAAAACTTTAAACCAAGAAGTAGCATTCTTCCCCTTTTTGATGATGTCAAAAATTTTGAAAATCAATTTGATAAAATTGAGATCACCAAGGAAGAATATGTTAAGCAAGCACAAAACATAGAATATAATGAATGTAACACCTCTATTTTGGTAAACAATGTACAAGTATGAATTAATAAAATAATGAGAAGCTTTTGTCTACAATTTGAATTGTTTTTCTTCTGTGACATATCACATTAATTATTTTGGGGACTTTGAGATAATGAACCAGACACTATAATTGAAGCTAAATTTTGAACCAATAAGTAGGACAATAAGAGAGCTCTCTTGCAATAAAACTAGGGTGAACAAAGGCAGATTGACTTGTCAGTTATTAAGTGCCTAAGGGTAAGTTTGGTTTGAGGGAAGGGGAGGGGAGAGAAAAAAATGAGAGGAGGAGAAAATTGTACCAAAATTCAGTGTAGTCGGGCCCACAAAATTTTTCTTTCCATCACATGTTTTCCCTCCCCTCCCATTCCCTCCCCCCCCTTCCCTCAAACTAAACTTACCCTAAGGGCCATTGGGGAAACAAATTATTGGACCTTTAGGAAGCCCAAAATTTTACCAACCAGAGTCAAGAAGAAAATAATGATAATTGCACTTTGACTTGAGATTGAGGCAAGCTAAGCTTATAACACTGGAATGACATAAGTCGGCATAATGAATAAGATACAGGGAGCATTATTAGGACATAAAATCATCCCCTACAAGGCATGTATGCGCCAGCCACAAGGAGGAGGGAGAGGAGACCATGCAAAAATCACATGATAGAATAAAAGTCAACCGTAATGATGCTAGGAGGACACATGGAGTTCTAGGGAGAGATGGTTGACTTTTGGTGCAATAAGTAAAAGGTAACCATGAGCATGGAAAAGTCAATTCCTTGCTCACCAAGGAGTAAAATTTCGACCACACATAGTCAGTGGAGAAGAGTAGCTGATCTAACCTACATACAAGCCTAATCACAAGGTCCAAGCCTTTTAGGGAAAAATTAACCGATGAAAGGGAAACAACAAGGATCAATTAGGGGCTTCATAGTGAATCAAATGGGACAATTAATTATGCAGCCCAAGTGGATAAAAATGACACCACATGTGCTCTTGATCAGCCAAGGAAAAAAATCAGAAATACTTGGAGATTGAGCAAAGAAGAAACAAGCTATTAACCCCGATCCACACCAAGGACCGTTGGACAAAAGGGTGCATGGTTTATTCACATAATCAAAGCACATGTGAATCAAATAAAAATCTGATTACATGGTTCAGATTTGCACCACATCAGCCCAAGGAAGAGTCTAGAATTTCTTGGAGATTAAGCAAGAGAAACATGCAAAAACCCAGCACATTCTTTTGACCAATGGATAATAGCAAGATCTGGACATTTCACATAAACTTTGGTGTTTATTTAACAATGCATCAGCCCATTTCCATGGCTACCTAGGCGTGCTCAAGGAGGGGAGAATGGGTTCAGCCAAGCTCAAACACAAGAAGAAGAAGAAGAAGCACATATTGAAGCCCAAGATGAAGGTAAGTGCAAAACTAGCTTCTATGACTTGGAATTTTAGAGTTTCTATCCAATTGATTCAAACATGGTGTTAGGATGTGATTTTGATGTTTTTAAAGGCTCCATTGAGTTTAAAACAAAAGTTTGCATGATAATGAGTTAAGGTCATGATCTATGAACCCGAAAACCCTAAATTGTAAGAGAAGTAGTAAGCTGCTAGATTCTAGAAAACCTGAATAGTTGTGGTGATAAAATGTTTTTAAAATTGTAATATCCCGAATTTCAGACCCTGAGAATGGAGAATAAGTCTAAAGTAGGCGGACGACTAAGCCTAGTTCGGGAAGAGATCCCAAGAATGTCGAGAGTTGGGACGCCCCTCTAGGATTAAGCAACTCGACCATACAGGTCAGTGGACCATGTATGCATAAGCCATGGAATCAAGGTGCTAGTGAAGATGGGACACAGAAGGTCTATACGGCACAAATCCGGTGGAAAGGATGCCACCCAACTAAGCACTTTAACCCAATCAATTCACATGTTTAAATCATCTGCCCAGTTTTGATTTGCAGGATGCAGGGTCCTTTTTGAGAATTTATTACTCGCTGCCCAGATATCAAAATAATGCCAAAGGCCCATCATTTTAAAGGTATGCATGTCTTCTACCTCTTGGAATATTTTCAGAATTGTTAAAGAACATTAACCCCTTGAAACCACGCTCACAATATACCAGGGTTTAGTGGTTCAAAACTGGCAGATTTGCCTTTTTCTTTGAGCTCATTATTTCATGTGTAAAAACACCTTTGAAAATTCACCAAAAATATTTTTCCCACACAATGTTTTATAAGGAAAACGATGGTGGTCTCAGATTTCCCAGATTCCAACTTTTTCTTGGTGTTTACCACGATTTTCCAGATCTGGTTTTAAAAGAAAATCTCAGAAATTTGAAGAGAGTGTGAGTGTTCTTACTAATAAGCTTGTTCTTGAGCTTGTGGTCTCTTTAACCACACCAAACCCTGTTCAAACTTCAGCCTATACTCAAAGAAATCACATGCATGTGAGTTTTGAACCATCAATATTAACATGCATGTAGGAAAATCCAAGATACTATAGTTTGAGTTCAAGTTTCTCACCTTGAACTACTTGTGACCCTTCTTTTTTGTTCAAAACAAACTTGGAGATAAAACGATAATTGAAGTTGATGAAGATGTTGATGAAGCCGTGGAGATGGAGATGAATCTATGTAGGAAAAGAAGGTGGAGAAAATGATTGATAATGGATATAATTGTGAGGCCGAGAGGGAGGAGGGAGTTTGTGAAGAAGTTGATGTGTGTGTGAGTGAGAAATGGTGCCGTGAGTGTTTAGAGAGAATGAGAGTGAAGATTGGAATATTACCTAGAGGGGGGATGAATAGGTGATTCAAAAAAACCTTTTCCATACGAAGAGAAATGCAAGTGCAGGAAAGAAAAATTGACACACAACAATTTATACTGGTTCGGTCTAATATTTCGACCTACATCCAGTCCCTAAGCACACCTTGGGATTTCCACTAATCTTCTAAAGATAATTACACACTCTGTAAACGAAGGATGATCCTCTCACTCTTGGACTCACTCCCCCTGATAGGGGAAAACTTTAAACCTATAAACTCCGCAAGTATACGGGCCGTACCAAGTAATAAAGTGATAAGAAAGTATCGTTCCCACGAGGACTTGGTATCACAAATTTCGGTTAAGCATTAATTTTACAAGTTGTTTAAGTTAAGCAAACCAAATTTAATTTAATTCAGATAAAAAAAATTAAAACTATAATTAAAATAAACAAACTATCACAATAATAAAATGAGCAACCCAGAGTCACTAATCCCTTATTAGTTTCATAAACCTTGTTTTCACTAATTTAATTAGCCTTAATATCAATTTTGTTAATCTCGAGTATAAATAGCTCTAAGTGCCTGTCGGTCCACTTATAATCCTCTCTTAAGTAAAATTAGTTATGTCTAACATAATTACTCAAGAGGCAATAAAACTCGAACACACTCCTCAACAACTATATGAGGCCATTAGGTATATGTCTATCCTAATCGCAAATTAAATCGTAATCTAATCTCATATTACTTAATCTCGGAGCTTAATTAAAATCTCATTCGTCAAGGTAAATCCTAATTCTCAAATTCATATTCAGTGATGATCAGACACTAAATAGATAAATCTAAACCAAATTAAGTAACCAAAATAAATATTAATTGTAACTAAATAATAAAAAGAAAGTCTAATCCACACCTATAAGTTCAAAGTTCCTCTAGGTTGCAAAGTAAATCAGCCAAACATGACTTTAAACAGATCCATCACAGCAAAACGAAGATTCCAGAATGAAATTCGTATGGAAAGGAAGAACAAACACTATTAACCAAAGAACAAAATCAGCATTGCTCTCTCTGAGTTGCATTCTGGTTTGTCGGTTGAAAAGGGTGGTGGCTAGGTTGTGGAGGTCGCCGGCGACGATGAAGGTGACGGTGGAGGTTGCCGGCGACGGAGAAGTGATGGTGAAGGAGATGAGTGCGTGAAGTCAAGCTTGTGTGTTGCGGCCGCCCTCTGTTCTGTCTTTTTTTTTCCTCCCCCAAATCGTGCTCAGCGAGAATATATAATCAAATGTGCCGCCTCTGTAGCTTTTTAGATTTAGGTTTTCAATTCCATCCTCCCCGCAACGCTGCGTCTCTGTGCCTTTGTTTTTAATCTTCAATTCATCAATCAGTCATGGGGCCCACACCCTATTCAATTCGCAGTGCCATAGCCATGTATCCGAAATAATGCCCGATGCTTCTTTATTGTGAAAAACAAAAAAAGAAATAATAATAATAATAATAATAATAATAATAAAACTAAATTTTTATTTCTTCTTTTCTTTTCCTTCTTTTCAAGAAAACTTCATGTTACTATTATTTATTTCCTAAACTCAAACTCTTATTTTAAATTGAAATCCCATAAATGATGTATCCATATTGATTTCTCTTAAAATCTCAATAAAATCTCTTTAAATTAGCATTAATGACTTCCCAAATATATCAAAATATGTCTTAAATCTATTAAAATGAGAAGTCATCACACCCCCACACTTGCATCAAATCTTGTCCTCAAGATTTTAAATTCTAAAACAACTAAACTCAAGAAAACCATGGAAGCAAGATTTTTAAAGCAAGCATTACAAAATTAATGTCAATTCAAATTTTCAAGAAACAAAATTTCTCATATATCTTTTCCACATTCCAAAAATGCAAGTAGCAAGACAGTTAATTTGGCAAAGATAAATCACAATAGAATGTCTCTCACAAGTCAAGTGTTTACACTCATTTCTCAAAATATTCAAGGGCTTGTGTTTCACTCAATTCCACCTATTGCAACTTGTCTACCATAAGTTTGTTTATCATCTCAATCTCCACTATATATTATCCAATTGCACACTCAAATCAAAAGGACTTTCTCAAGATTTTAATGATCAAGGTAGGATAATGAAATGAAAGTGATCAAATGGTATGGGAGAATACTTTAATTAGTGCCAATTAATTCAATGAAATTCATGATGAAGAATGAAGGAATATCCACCAAGAAAGAACAAACTCACTAACACTATATACAAACAACCTTTATTCTTTTGATCTCAACAATCTTTTTTTTTTCTTTTTTCTTTTTATCTCTATTTTTTCTCATTTATTCATCTTTTCTATTTTTTTTTTCTTTTGTCTCTTTTTTTTTTTCACTATATACACATAATCTTATGGTGTTGGCTTCCTAACTCCTTCACTCTTTTAAATTGGTTCACTTAGCACTTACTAAAGTAAGAAAAATAAATGGGAAGAAAAATATATAAAAATTGCATGACTCAAACAAAGGGCTATTTATTCTATGCAAATTTCTTTTCTTTCTTTTTTTTTAAAAAAAAAAAGAAAAAAAAAGGCTCAACTGGGGTAAACAAATGATTTTCATGTGATAAGGGTGGACATTTGGCCGAACTAGCTATGAAATGAATGCCTACATGATCTTTGTACATGCAAAAGGATTTAAAATTTCAAAAGAGATTCAAGACAAGTTCTAGAGATGAAATCACAATAGGTGTACTCCCTCTTAGAAAGATGAAAATTAAGGCTCAAATTCCTCATAGGTTCTTTGACATCCTAAAGTAAAATACCTGAACCAAATCTTTACCTCTTTACTAACATTCAAAGAACATATAATCAATTCCCAATCAAATTCACTTCTTTTCATGTTCAAATTAACACAATTGTGATAATGCTCACAAATAAAATTCAAACTTCCAAAAAAAAAAAATTTCAAGAAAATCTGAGGACATGAAAAGTCAAAACCAAGGATACCCTCACCCTCACACTTAAATGTCACATTGTCCTCAATGTGAACAAGTAACAAAAAGTAATGGAAGTGAAGAGCAACCACATATAAGTGTAATGTAACACCAACTTTAGAGATTTCAAATTTTCACCAATGAGACAGCTCAAGTGCTAACAGTTAGTCAATAGTCATCACAAATAGTCATCACATGCATATCCAACTAAGACCAGCACTCATTCCCAAGCAATATATCATCAACAATCAAATAGAACAAATCAAAGAAAAGTAGAAGAAAACTCTCCTATTTGTCCTTGACTTGCACTCTCAATCCTTGCTATCAAAGTGGAACACATCATCAGGAGATTTCAACAGTCCTACAAAATCAAATAAAGCATCAAATCAAACCTTGGGTTGCCTCCCAAGAAGCGCTAAGTTTAAAGTCATCAGCCATGAAGAACCGGCTGAACCCAAGAGGGGGGGTGAATTGGGTGAAGATTAAAAACTTGACACTTTGAAATTCTTTTCGCGTTCTTCTAAATCAACAGTTTGATATTCAAATAAACATATACTGGAAATATAAGAGATAAGGGAAGAGAATATGCAACCGTGAATTATACTTCGGTTCGGCCCGATCCTTGACCTACGTCCGGTCCCAAGCTCCGCTTGAGATTTTCAATCTACTATCCTCTTATTTAACCGGGCACAAGAGAAGCCTATACAAACGCACAAGTTCACCCAGGCACTTGTGAAGCCGAATCTCTCACTGAGATACTCCTTTCAATCAGTTACACACCCTGTACTCGAAGTTATCCTCTCACTAGGATACACTCCCCCTTACAAGTTGTAAAGCGATAACCCAATCTCCAAGTCCCACGACTTGAGATTCTTACAATGATTTGATACTCGAAATGTTCTCTCTAAAAGAGTAAATGAATAAACACTGAGGTACAATACAAATAATCTCACTCTCTAAGGTAAACTATATGATCATAGAGATAATTAGAGAGTAAGTGATATAGATGTCAGAGTATTGGCATTTTGATAATGAAACAGTAATCTCGTGTCTTCAACCTCTTCTGTCTTGAATGCTTCTCCTTTTATAGTTAGTTGCAATTTATGACCGTTGAGCAATTCCTCCAGCTTAGAATATGACCGTTGTGAGCGTATATGACTGTTGGAAAATATTACCGTTGGAGCTTCTGACATAATCATTTGCTTTTCGTAATCCGATGTTAATCCTTTACATAATCATCTGAAACTCATTAACAAACTGATTAAAAGATGATTAGGAATAGTAATGAGTAATGGTAAGGATTAATAAAATCACAAACAATGATTTTGAGATTTCGGACACGGTGATTTTCTGATGCAGGAATGCTGACTCGAGTTATTCCATGTGACTCGAGTTGATTTAAATACCATATGCTTTCTGTGTCCTTGAGTGACTCGAGTTGGTGGACTTGACTCGAGTTATGGTTTTCGAATCGAAAGAAATGACGAGACACGGATCAAAGAGATATGTATAGCAATCGAGTGACTCGAGTCATTTAATGAGTGACTCGAGTTGGATTTTTCGCCAAGCTTCGGTTGCTCTCGTGTAAGTTGTGACTCGAGTTGCTTCGGATGACTCGAGGAACGCCTCGAGTTGAATCTGTCGACTCAAGTCAACTTTGCGTTTCAACAATTCAGTTTCTCTCGTCGAATGATGACTCGAGTTGTTTTGCCGACTCGAGTTAAACCGGTCCATTCACTTATGCTTGTTAGCATTGTCACCGATCCTCAATCCGAGCTTTTGATCATCTGAAACTTTCTCACAAAGATTATTAATAACATTGAAGAGTATAGCGAGTAGTAATCAATTGATAACATTAATTTCAGAATTCTCGGAGACTCCACGGTGCTCGCTACTTTGTTCGTTCGAGTTAGAATCTCTTCTCAATATTCATTCTTCTTTGTCTGCCTCTCGATTGATGTTGACTCAAGTTTCCAGTCCTAAACTTGAGTTATCCAAGCCTAGTTAACAACTCATTCCAAACTTATTGTATGTTGAGCGTTTTTGAACCATCTTGAACTTACTGTAACTTTCGAAGACCATATCTCCATGGTCTGAACTCCGTTTTGCTTGGTTCAAATCTTGATGGAAATCCTTTTGAGTATACTTCCATATGCCACTGATTTCAGCTCAATTGGATTTGTATTTTGTGAGCTACACTCAAAACATTGAAGCTTGGTCTGCTGTGTGGCGTGAATTTCACTGTCAACTTCCACAATTCATAGCTCCTTGATCTGAACTCCTTTAGGCTTGAATTGTATATCACAATGACGCATTGGGAGTCTAGTTTCATATGCCACTAGTTTCACCTCAATCCGATCTCTGGTTTGGGAGATATCATCGAAATACAGAGGTCGCCAGCCTGAAACGCGAAACAGAGGTAAAAAGAGTTGCTGAAAATACACCTTGACTTGAGTCATTTAGTGTTTGACTCGAGTTATGACTCGAGTTACTCATACATGACTCGAGTTAACTCATCCCAGAAGAGGGAAAACGCTGTAGCAAAGTGGTTAACTCGAGTTGCAACCTCATGACTCGAGTTGGATCATCCTAAACCTTATATTTGCTTGTTTTTAACTCTGAATTGAGCTATTCCAACTCTCATATCATCGTGGAGACTTCTAGAATCAATCTAAGAGCTTGTATAATGATTTTCTCATTCCATTAAGCAAGTTCTTCTTTCTTCTTCTCTCCATAACTTAATTCTTTCTTTCTTCTCTTCTCTTGATCATTCCCAAAATCCTTTGATAGCTTCTTGCTTCCTTGATACTCTCTACGAGTTCTTCTTTCTTACATCTCCCATCTTGATCATTCTTCGTAATTTAGCTTGGACTCATCATTCTCTGCAGGTTCTACCTTCTTCAATATCTCCTTCTTGATTAATCTCTAAGATTCAACTTGGATTAATCTTCTTCAATATCTCCTTCTTGATTAATCTCTAAGATTCAACTTGGATTAATCTACATTAAATACAAAGTTAGTTAGTCAATGTAGGAGATAACTATGTTACTCAATCTTTTTGCTTTTAATAATGGCATCTAAGAAATCATCAAAACTAATCATATCTAACAAGCCGACTCCTCAAAACAACTTCTAATCATAAGTATCAAACACCAGAATCACCTTGTCTTCATCCCTTTTCCAGCAACAAGGTATCACACACCAAAATTGATCATTCAAGTTAATTACTTGTACTTCCTTAATCATAGACAATCTTGGAGTATAAGTATTCACTGAATTCAAATGAAGCACAACATGCATATCTTTGAAAATAAACATAGGCACATCCAAGAATTTAGAGCATCCAATAAAATCCACTTGACTCTCATCAGTAAGAGTCAGCACTTCAAGAGGAGAGTCATGAGCAACAATAATTGGGATATCCACATTAAATTGATCATCAACATCACAATCCTTAGGCTCCACAGCCGGAACCTCTTTTAGACACTCATTATTCTCATCTAAATCAATTTTAAGCTCACAGTCACTTTCTACATTATCCACAATTTCATGCAATTCCACACCTTCAACTTTTTCACAATAATCATTATCAGTATAAGAAGTGGTCACCAGGCTTGAGGAATTATCTTGCCCCATAGTCTCAAGGGTAGAAAGAATTTGACTCGCATGTAACCCAATATTTTGGACACTTACCTCAATATCTTGGACACTTGACTTAAGGCTAGTGGCAATCTCCTTTTGCTCTCTACTAGATCTCTCTATTGCTTCTGCACACTCCTCAAATAATCTTTCTAAATTAGATTTTTCCTTGTACTCAATGGTGTGTTCTTCAATAGGTGGATAAGAGTAAAAAGGAGGGGTATTTTCATGAGAACAATAGACATATGGATCCTCAAACTTTTGCTGTTCAAAACTTTCACCAGGACAAAATGAATGATCAAAATAAGCTTGGTTCCTAGCAAAATCATCCCCCACAAAATGACTAGTTGTACTATATGGACACTGCCCAGATAAATGATTCCCTCCACAATAAAAAAGAGACATGCAAGTGTATTGAGAAGAATCAACATATGGAGTACAACCATTATTTATGCTCCTTTTGCGTTGCCTATCATTCAAAGAATTTATAATAGCAACCAATCCATCTTGTATAGAAGACGAAGAATTCATCTCCTTCTCAATATTAAGACCAGTTGGTTGCCAATTGAAATCCATTTTCTTTTTGGAATTTTCTATATAAAAAAATAAAACAAAATATTTACGAACTCAAACTCAAACTACTAATGCTCAATCAATTCTAACCAAGAAAATTGTGGCACACAAGTCCCCGACAACGGCGCCAAAAACTTGATAGGGGAAAACTTTCAACCTATAAACTCCGCAAGTATACGGGCCGTACCAAGTAATAAAGTGATAAGAAAGTATCGTTCCCACGAGGACTTGGTATCACAAATTTCGGTTAAGCATTAATTTTACAATTTTGTTTAAGTTAAGCAAACCAAATTGAATTTAATTCAGATAAAAGAAATTAAAACTATAATTAAAATGAGCAACCCAGAGTCACTAATCCCTATTAGTTTCATAAACCTTGTTTTCACTAATTTAATTAGCCTTAATATCAATTTTGTTAATCTCGAGTATAAATAGCTATAAGTGCCTGTCGGTCCACTTATAACCCTCTCTTGAGTAAAATTAGTTATGTCTAACATAATTACTCAAGAGGCAATAAAAATCGAACACACTCCTCAACAATTATATGGGGCCATTAGGTATATGTCTATCCTAATAGCAAATTAAATCGTAATCTAATCCCATATTAGTTAATCTCAGAGCTTAATTAAAATCTCCTTCGTAAAGGTAAATCCTAATTCTCAAATTCATATTCAGTGATGATCAGACACTAAATAGATAAATCTAAACCAAATTAAGTAACCAAAATAAATATTAATTATAACTAAATAATAAAAACAAAGTCTAATCCACACCTATAAGTTCAAAGTTCCTCTAGGTTGCAAAGTAAATCAGCCAAACATGGCTTTAAACAGATCCATCACAGCAAAATGAAGATTCCAGAATGAAATTCGTATGGAAAGGAAGAACAAACACTATTAACCAAAGAGCAAAATCAGTCACGCCGATGAAGATGATGGAACAGGGGAGGTCGACGTCTTCACTGGTTCATCATTGCTCTCTCTGAGTTGTATTCTGGTTTGTCAGTTGAAAAGGGTGGTGGCTAGGTTGTGGAGGTCGCCGGCGACGATTAAGGTGACGGTGGAGGTCGCCGGCGACGGAGAAGTGATGGTGAAGGAGATGAGTGCGTGAAGTCAAGCTTGTGTGTTGCGGCCGCCCCTCTACTCTGTCTTTTTTTTTCCTCCCCCAAATCGTGCTTAGCGAGAATATATAATCAAATGTGCCGCCTCTGTAGCTTTTTAGATTTAGGTTTTCAATTCCATCCTCCCCGCAACACTGCGTCTCTGTGCCTTTTTTTAATCTTCAATTCATCAATCAATCGCGGGGCCCACATCCTATTCAATTCGCAGTGCCATAGCCATGTATCCGAAATAATGCCATGATGCTTCTTTATTGTGAAAAAAAAAAAAGAAATTATATAATAATAATAATAATAATAATAATAATAAAACTAAATTTTTATTTCTTCTTTTCTTTTCCTTCTTTTCAAGAAAACTTCATGTTACTATTATTTATTTCCTAAACTCAAACTCTTATTTTAAATTGAAATCCCATAAATGATGTATCCATATTGATTTCTCTTAAAATCTCAATAAAATATCTTTAAATTAGCATTAATGACTTCCCAAATATATCAAAATATGTCTTAAATCTATTAAAAATGAGAAGTCATCACCCCCTTACAAGTTGCAATTAATACACCCACACTTAAGGTTCCACAACCTTAAGATTTTGACAACTAAAGAATTAAATTGTGTTTGAGAACTCCTCACTGAGTAAATATTGATAAACACTGAAGTACACCGAAATATTCAAAGATATTAATGAACTAGTTGAAACAGAAGATTGTAGTAAATTCAAATTGAATGTGCAGCGTTACGGTAGGTAGCGAAATTGAATGCTTCTGGTATTTATAGTGTTTGCAATAAATGACCGTTGAAGAAGCTTTGAAGAATATCCATTGAATGTCTTGAATGTGTCTGTTAGACAGATGAAGCTTCGCAGGATATATTTGACGTAAATCCTTCGTCCTTCGCAGATATTCTTTATTCCGTTTGTTGTATCCGTTGAGAGATAGCATTAATGGCGCAGACGGAATAGCAGTGAAAGCTTTACATTGATCAGAGCATTGGTTACAAAGATTATCGCTCGGTTTGGTAACCGTATTTAATGCTCGTCTAACACAGTGTACTTTCCGCTAATTTGAAGTTTCACTCACGCTTAAATCATCTGAAAAACTCATTAACATACTAGTTAAAAGCATTTAAGATTAGTAATGAGTATCATTTAGAGGTATTGAAATTAACACAGTGATTGCATACATTACGTAGAGGGTGATTTAAAAACAAAGGGATCTTGCTCAAGCAATGATCCATGTTTGCTCGGGCAAGCTACTCTTTGAATTAGTTAAAAATGTTCTTGGTCGCTGATGCTCGAGCAAAGGTATTTTGCCTGCTCGAGCATGATAATTTTCATGCTCGGTCGGGCCTTTTATTAGATAGTGGAAAAGGCTTCTACTCGCTGCTGCTCGAGCAAGCCATCATTCTTGCTCGGACAAGGCCTAGATAGAGGCGAAAACAGAAAGAACAACCAAGATGCTCGGGCAAGCTTTTATCTCTTTCTCGAGCATGCTTCTCGAGCATGAAATGCTCGAGCATGTAATATTTCATGCTCGGGCAAGCTTGTAACAGAGATGAAGAATGAAATAGTAAGATGCTGCTCGAGCACGATTTTGTCTTTGCTCGGGCATGCTTTCTTGAATACTCGAGCAAGGCTTTTCTACTTCATTATTTTGCTTCTATCTCGATGCTGCTCGAGCAAGGATTTTTCTCTTGCTCGAGCATGATTGCTCGACTGATCCATATTGCTTCTGACTCGACATTGCTCGGGCAAACTAAACTTCATGCTCGAGCATCACTGATCTAAACCAGTTTCTTCATTCTGAAAAACCCCGATGATGCTAGGGCAAGCTCATTGTGTTGCTCGAGCAAGTTGAAAAAGCATCACTTCTTCTTATGCAAAAACCTGATGATGCTCGGGCAGAGCATGGGGATGCTCGAGCAAGGCAATAACTTTATCAAACTTTAGACATTGTTACCATCAAAACATTGAGATTTAACAGAGAGGACATCTGATTTTGAATTGAATATGTGTGCTTGTATATATGATGCCACAGTATAAGAGGGAATATGAATCAAAAATCTGATTTCATGGGTGTTGCCACGGCATAAAACAATTAAAAAGCAAAAAAATATTATTTGCTTTAAGCCTTGCCAAATGTAATGCTTGCACAACACCACATGTTAGTTTGTGTGAAGATGAATAGCCAAGTGTCATGATTTTTACATGTGTGACAAGTGTTACACATGCAAGGTGACATGTATGTGTTGTCTTGGTTTACGTGCTTGGGTTCCGGTGTAATTGTCTCGGTTTGCGTGTTTGGTTTCCGGTGTTGTTGTCTTGGGTTGCGTGTTTTTGGTTTTCGGTGTGGTTGTCTCGGTTTGCGTGTTTGGGTTTCGGTTTTGTTATCTCGGTTTGCGTGTTTGCTTTTCGGTGTTGTTGTCTCAGTTTGTGTGTTTAAGTTTTGGTGTTTTTGTCTTGGTTTGCGTGTTTAGGTTCCGTTGTTGTCTCGGTTTGCGTGTGTGTGGGGTTTGAGCCAAGTGTCACGTGATAAGGGAAAAGAAGACAAGTGTTTTCTTGCATGAAATGCCACGTGTCAAGCTTTGAGTAAGATCGAGCCACGTGTCAACTCCTTACTTATGACGAGGCCACGTGTCAATTTGCTCTCCCTTTTTATGACACGTGTCCTAAAATACTTGCTTAATTACCAATGACTCCTTATTGGGCCATAATGACTGGGCTTTCTCCAAGTATCCATATTACTTTGCAGTCCTCTTGACTTGGGCCTAATGCCTAGGTTTGATAGAAAGCTCGATTGCCCTTTTTCTCTTTACCCTTACTTTTGGGCCGAAAACCTTAGGCCTTCATCAAAGGTCCACTTGGTTTGTTCTTCCTCATTTATTTTGGACTACAGTTCATATACTTAAACTAGACGCTCGACTTGACATGCTTTCCTGTGTAGGTATTTTTATCGATATTCGTGTTGGGATTTTTGTTATTAGGATGTGTTGTAATTTTTTTGTTGGGTTTGAGGTTTATGTTGCGATTTTGTTGTTATTGTTGTTGTCTCGTTTTACATGTTTGAGCTTTGTTGTGAGTTTTCATTGTCGGTTTTTGTTGCATGTTTTTCAAGGAGGTATTGTTTAGGTCGTTTTTCAGTGTTTGTTGTCTAATTTCCCCCACATAATCATGAATCAATAATAAATCATATCACACAGGATATTTGATGAGCATGATTTATGCCATGTTTTTCCCCGTATTTTATGACTGAATTGTATGCTGAATATATCTGAGCAAAAAGGCATTAATTCATTGTACAGGGAAGTTAAGGGTGAATTCTGTTTATATCCTAAACATGTGCTAAGAAAGAGCAAGTTTTGAGGTTTTATGAGAAAGTCACATGACATAGCCGATGTTGTGCTATAGCATCAGGATAATTTTATCGAAGTGCAATACAATGCATCCCTGAAGCTATAGCATAGTAAGTGACGCAGTGCCATGCGGCATATATCCTGATCTTTTGTCAAGATTGTTTCAAGAAGTATAGTGTGGGTCAAGGATAATGGTTAGATTGTTGACGTATTGAAATAGAAGATGCGGAGGATCGGAACTAAAAGATGTGAAGAATCCCGCAGGATCAGCAGAATCAATCTACCGAGATTTGGAAGAAAGATACGATCGGACCTCGACAGATTAGGAAAGGCCCAGATTGTTGAACGTACATTGCAAGTAGATCAGACAATATAAGGAAACAACAACCAACCCTAAAAGGGGTCGGAAGTCATCGAGAGTAAAAAGACCAATCATATACGGCTAGACTCGAAAGAAGAGTGAGAGAAGACACGAAGCACGAGGACCCCAAGAGAACCCAGCATCCTTCCTTCTAGTGAGACGGAGTGAAGAAGACGTAGAGTTGTGACGTGACAGGGCTTCTTCCACGCCGTCGAAACATCCATCAAGCTTATGTTTCTTGTTTCTTTATTTTAAATCTAGTCAATCTTTTATCATGGGCTATTCTGTAGTACTCTATTTTGTGATTCCCTCGGCAGTCATGAACTAAAGTCCTGAGGCTGAACTAGGATGATTTTCTAAGTATAGAATGAACCCAGTTGCTAGTTTTTAATTTAATATATTCGGTTTGCCTATCAGTGATTCAATTTCTTGTCGATTAGCGAGAGTTAGGGACTAGATCAGTGGCCTCGGCTTACTGAGAGGGAGTCGGGGTTAGACATCTGATAAGCAGTGGTTGCTAGGCAGGCTGGTGCAAGGCTTGACCTATTATTATAGACTTCAAGAATGGGTCTACCGCTCATAACCATAACACACTGATTTGTATCTATAATTCGACTAGAAAAATCGCCATAGACATATGGGAGAAGTACAGACTATGATTGTATGTATCGGACACGAGAGCTTCGGTAGATTAGCATGGTGTGGTTAACTGAATAACTTTGCATAAGGTGTTCATGCTGCAGCATTTGCTAAAGCTGTATAGTATGAATGCTATAGCATTGCATATAGGCAGTTGGGGGAATGATTTGCTTAGAAAGGATTCCGAGTTCAGTCTATCTTTTTACTGATATCTTCTTACTACTACGACCATTTAGTTATTTTCCTGTTTATTAGAATAGCTATCAAAACTCTCAAACCAATCAAAGTTATTTTCTTTTTAAGCACAACTAGTTCTGCAATACGGTGTCATCATTCGGTATCCTAGTCTTTGTGGGACTATACTCTACTTACTCTTTATTACTTGTTCGACTGGTTCACTTGCTATCAAGGAAATCAACCCAACAATATTCAACCTGTTAGTTCTTGTATTTTGATTATCACAACTTCTAAGATATTGAATCCATAATACGTGAGCAAAGATAAGATGATCTAATAAAATGAGTTAAGCATTTCGGGGAAGCATGCTCGAGCAGAGCTTACAGTCTTGCTCGAGCAACATCGGGCAATGGCTGTTCCTTAAGCATTTCAGGGAAACATGCTCGAACAGAACATACATTCATGCTCGAGCAACATCGAGCAAGAAAGACAAGAAAATCTCTTTGCCATGCCCAAGCATATTGCGTAATCTTGCTCAAGCATCAAGACCATAGGAGTCATGCTCGAGCAGCGAATCGGATCATGCTCGAGCACTATCGATCAAGCAAAAAAATTAACAAGGTAAAATGGTCATGCCTGAGCAAGGTGAGAAAGCATGCTTGAGGATCATGCTCGAGCAGAATTGAAAGGGTTGCTTGAGCAAAGTCGAGTAACGCTCTTGAATGAACCTTGCCCGAGCATTGATAGAAAGCATGCTGGCAGACCATGCTCAAGCAAACACAACTGGGCTGCTCGAGCATAGACGTCCAACTTGCTTTCTAGTCTCTGTGAGAGTTGCCCGAGTAAGTTCTAATAGTTTGCTCGAGCATCATCGATAAAATCTCTTTTCAACATCTTTCTAAAAAGATTTGCCCGAGCATGTATCTGGGCTTTGCCCGAGCATTGACCAAATGCATTTAATTCTTTCATCTCTTGCCCGAGCACATATCTTGATCTTGCTCGAGCAAGGTACCTCTTTTCTTATAATCTCCGTATGCGTAATTCATTAAATCATCGTGATAATTGTATTACTCTGATTTACTACTCATTGCAAATTCTAAATGCTTTTAACAAGTTTGCTCGTGAGTTTCATATTATTTAAACATGGATTAACAACAGATTTGAATAAAGCATACTGTGTCAGACAAGCATTAAATGCGGTTACCAAACCGAGTAATAATCTCGGTTATCAATACTGATCAATGAAAAACTTTCTCTTACATTCCTACTATGCATTAAATGTTATTTCACAATGGGCAATAGGAATGGAATGAAGAAGAATGTCGTGACTGATAAGGATATTCAAACGGCAAAGCATTTATGAAGCAACAGTCAATTAACTTCAACGGAAGTCATCTGTGCCTAACGGAAATACGAAGTATCTCAACAGCTAGTATGCTAAGCGTCTCAACGACATTAATTGCGAACGCTATAAATACCGGAAGCATTCAATTTCACTACCTACCGAAACGCTAAGCAATTAATTTGAGTTAATACTATTCACTATTTCAAATGTTTCATCAATTAGTACTTCAGTGTTTAATACCTTATCTGCTCGTGAGGAGTTTATAAACAATTACTTCATTATTAGTTGAATCTTAAGGTTGAGGAACCTTAAGAGAGGGTGTATCAATTACAACTTGTAAGGGGGAGTGGAGTCTGAAAGTGAGAGGATCATCCTTTGTTTACAGAATGTGTAATTGTTCTTGAAAGATAGTGGAATCCCAGGTGTTCTGGGGACTGGACGTAGGTCAGTGATTTTGGACCGAACCAGTATAACCGTCTTGTGTCTATTTCACCTCTCTGCTTCCTTTCTTTATTTCTGTTTTTACATGTCTTCGTGTGGGTGTGCAAAAAAAAAGGAATTTGAGATCACCTATTCACCCCCCTCTAGGTGATATTCTATCTTCACAACCTTGGCATATATTATTGGATATTCTCAACCATACAAGGTCTTTGGTAAAGCAAAAGCCAGTACATTACATAATATTTATTAGATATCTATCTATTCTTTATTAGATAGTGTTTTGGATAATTCAGAATTATTTTTTATCACCTAACCTTTTGAATTTAAAATTTGAATTTAAATTACTATTTTGAATTCAATATTTAAATTGGCCAAGACCCTATTAGGCCTTGTAACACATTTGGGCCTTTTAGTGGAGAAACTGATTTCTCACTAAGGGCTTGACGAGCACTATTTATGCCATGTTTTCCCTGTATTATATGACTGTATTGTATGGTGAATATGAGCTTAACTGCATTTAATCTAAACAAAAAGACATTAATTCATTATATAGGGAACTTAAGGATAAACTCCATATACATCCTAAAACATGTGCTAAGAAGAGAACGAGTTCTGAGGTTTTATGAGAAAGTCGCATAACATAGCTGATACTATGCTATAGCATCAAGACAACTTTATTGAAGTCCAATACAATGCATCCCTGACGCTATAGTAGAGTAAGTGACGCAGTGCTATGCGGCATATGTTTTGATCTTTTGTTAAGGTTGTTTCAAGAACTATAGTGCAGGTCGAGAATAACGGTTAGATTGCTGACGTATTTGAATAGAAGATGCAGAAAATAAAAAATGAGATAGACAGAGAAGAGAGTAGAAGAGCAAGACACAAAGATTTATACTGGTTCGGTCCAACCACTGACCTACGTCCAGTCCCCAGCCACACTGGGATTTCCACTATATCAAAAGATTACACACTCTGTACTCAAGAGTAATTCTCTCACTAGAACTTACTCCCCCTTACAAGTTGTAATCAATGAACCCAATCAACAAGTTCCCTTGACTTGTGATTCTTTACAATAAATGATTTGTAGGTAAGAAACTCTCTCTAAGAGTATATAGAAATAAACACTGAAGCTCTTATGTATCACGAGATACTTTACACGTAAAAAAACTCAAGAGTAGTTGGAAACTTTGAATGATTTTTGTTTTTCATTGTCTTAGTTGTTGAGAGAAATTGAATGCTACTCTATTTATACTAAGAGAGCATTAAAGATCCGTTGCAAGTTCCATTATGACCGTTGGTGCATTAATCTTGCTGTTGGAGGCATTTTGGAGTTTTCTCTCTCTACTCTTCACTTAATCCAGTTGTACAGAAGTTCAGAGTTGACTTCTTGAGAATTAATCCGTTGGAATAGCAGCTACTGGATGTGGTAGGTAGACATTAATCCTTTGTAAGCGTGTGCAGAAGGATTTCCCAAAAGTATGCAACTTTATGGGTTTAGCATTTAATGTTCTGACAGCTTTTTGCTTTTGCTTTAAATCTTCATTTAATCTCCTCTAAACAAGCTAAAACTCACTAACAAAGTGGTTAAACATAGCTGGGAATATCAGAGAATAATAATGACAAGTATTGAGATCAAACAAAGAAGTTTTCACAAATTCGTCAAATTTGATTTTCAAAACTCGCAACCAATACTTGAGTATGTCACTGTGCACTAATGTGAATACTTGAGTATTCATCTTGAGTATTTCTTCCGAGAAGGCACTACATGATTTGAGCATTGGACAATTTCTTTGAGTAGCACCAATACTCGAGTATTGAAACCAATACTTGAGTATTGAACTTTTTATGTGAAAATAAGTTTAAGTCCAAAAATTCAATACTTGAGTATTCAAATCAATACTTGAGTTTTCAAAATATTAAAAAAAGAGCCAAGCTCTCTGTATGCCCAATACTCGAGTATTCAACTCAATACTTGAGTATTGAATTTGTTTGAAAACTTTATGAAATCTTTTCCAAGTCAATACTTGAGTATTCACTTTAATACTTGAGTATTCAAATCACTTGGAAATATCAAACCTTTCTGTATGGTCAATACTCGAGTATTCAACTCAATACTTGAGTATTGAACTATTTTCATTATTTGTGAAGTCTCTGTCATTTCAATACTTGAGTTTTCATTCCAATACTTGAGTATTCATAAACATGTGTAAAGTTTGAAAACTTTACATTAGCCCAATACTCGAGTATTCACATGTTGGAATACTTTGGTGACTTTCTTTCGTATAACCAATACTTGAGTATCCAAATGGATACTTGAGTATTGACTATTTTGCCTTTTAGTGAAAAAGTCTCTGTATGATCAATACTCGAGTATTCAAACCAATACTTGAGTATTGACTCATTGTGAAAAACTTGGAATGCTCTTTGTAACTTCAATACTTTAGTATTCATGGGAATACTTGAGTATTAACAATTTTGTGACAGTGAGCCATTCTCTGTCAACTCAATACTTGAGTATTCACTTGACAGCAAATTTCTCAACTTACCAAAACACATTTTAATTTGCGTTTACAATTGTCAGTTATCATTAAAACACATAGAGAACTAACATTCTCCCCCTTTTTGATGATGACAACACTTGTAAACCAATTTTGCTAGAATTTGAGAGAATTTGTGTCTTGTTTTGAGTTTTACATTTGACAGAAATTTCAAGTAATTGAAGTGGGCATTTTGACATTTTGAAAGACTTAACCATGTTGAAAAGCATGAGAAAATGTCAAGATATCAGAGATAGCAGAAGCATGTAAGATTGCCTAATTTCATATACTTCAGTCAAAATGCATTACAAATTCAAAAGCAAGATACAAGATGCATAACAACCTAACAGGCTATAATTACTACAAACTTTCAACACTCAAATTTTAAAATTCTAAATCTCTACCTTTCTCTCCCCATTTGGCATCGTCAAAAAGAGATGGTGAAGGTGCTTGGAGAAGATCGATGAAGGGAGTAGGGGGTGGAGAGTAAAGAACAATTGCAGTGGATGGGGTTGTGTGAGATGGAGAAGCTAGAACCTCGGTGGCGGGGAGAGGAGGCTGGAATGGGTGAGGTATCAAGAATGGGAGTAGAATGCGCGAGGTGGAGAAGTGGTGATGGGTGAGGTGTGGAAGACAAATGGAGGTGAGGATTCGGGTTTGATGAGGATCGGTTGTGGTGCCAAACGTTGAAGTGGATCCAAAGTATGAAGGTTCTTCAAGTATCCTACCCACAAAGATTATCGATCGGGCTAGTAGTGACAGATTGAGTGGACATCCTGGCATCAAGATCAATCAACTGATCAGATAGCTCAACATTCTTGCTGGTAAGCTCATCTACCTTTTTCTGCAACTCTTGATTCTGACCAATGAGAGTGTCAATTTGCTCCTTCATAGCATCCTGAGCATCCACCATACCATGATTGCCTTGTCGAACCTCATGCACCAATTTGCCTATCTCAAATTCTAATCTAATAGAGAGTGAGGCAATAGCAGCATCCATAATTTCCTTTACTCGATCATCAAAGCTTGAAGGCAAGGTGGCTGAGTAGGTGGAGTAGACTGAGCTTCTTGTGCTCTTGACTGAGATGCTCTGGCTTGTGATCTTGAGGGTGCTCGTGATTGGCTTGAGCCTTCAGCTTTAAAGTTCAGCTTCATTAGGTTCAACTGAGCTTTTCCAAAGAAAGGTGGATTCTTTAAAGTTTCACCAGCATACCAAATTTTATGATAGCAGAGGATGACAGATATGAGTGAGGGGAAAGGTATGTAGGAATTCTTCCTGGATGAGAATTTGAACTTGATCATTTCTTGGAAAAGCCAATGACCAAGGTTCAAAGGGTGCTTTTTCACGAATGCTGTGAAGAACCTATAATCTTTCTGAGAGAAGTGAGTGAAGCTTCCTCCTTTCTGAATGAAATTCCTCGAGTAGATATACTAGAGAACCCGATTGATTGGAGACATTGATCCGGGTTTAAAAGAAAGAGTGTGACTCTGGTTTTCAGGGAATTCCTCATTTGGTCTCAATGTGGAGAATATCTCTTGATTACCATAGTCTGGAGTGGAGACAGGAGGTGGATTGGTAATCTTGAGGATTGTGTTTAGGATGGAGGCAGACAAGGTGAATTTGACACCTTTGACACTTGTGGTTATCCTTTCCTCAACTAGTTCACCATCTGAGTCCAGAATATTGGCCGACTCCATATTGAAATAAAATAATCGAACGAGATTAGGAGTATAGGGAGCTGCAATGGAAATGAAAGACTCGTAGGGTGCAAACCATGAAGAAAGATTGATATTGCAATCTTGTTGCAATTGAACCAAGTCAACTGCAACCACAGGACATAAATCTTTCTTCAAGTATTTCTCCTTAAATTTGACATTGAGTTCATTTGAAAGAAAGGTATTAGCAGTGGTGAAACCTGAGGAAGGATCAGGATTACGATAGATATCTTCCACTGCATTGGCCATTACTGAAGGTTCATTTTCTGTTGGAGTAGGAATAGAAGAAGTAGCTCTTGAGGAAGATTGTCCCCTTGAAGTTTGTTGAGAAGAGGTTGTAGCTCTCTTTTTCCTTGCAGGCTTCGATTTTGAAGCTTCAGCAACCTTCTTCTTCCCTTTTCCAGTGACAGCTTCGGGTGCTGACCTCTTTTTCTTTGGAGGGATTGGAATCGATTGATCGAATGACACCCCTTTCTTCTTTGGGTTGTGCGTTGAAGCCTCAGGGATGTTTTCGCTAATCCCTCTGATTGATCGATCAACACCGTGATGAAGATGCTTTGGGATCGATTTATACCTTGGAGGACATTGAGGAGGATGAGCAAGAGATGGGGAGTCGGATTGGATCCCTTCTTGGGTGGAATTAGTGTCGACAATGGCCTTAGACGAGGATTTGGAAGTCATTTCTGTGTTTAGGAAGAGGGTTTTGGTCGATGATGGCGAGAATCAGAGAGAAAAGGCGACGACTAGGGTAAAACTTGAGTGTTGAGTCGAGTAATGACGAACATGAACAGTGAATATATAAATAAGACATGCGATACTCGAGTATTCACTTCAGTATTAGAGTATTGGAAAAAAAATTCAACTTACCTAGACTTCAAAGGTGTGATGTGAACCTTTGAAATTCCAAACCAATACTCGAGTAATGTTACTTACATACTCCAGTATCCAATACTTTACCTGGATACTCGAGTATTGCATCAAGTATTGCTTCTCGCCAATCTTCAAGTTGCTCTCTGCCTCTGAAATACTCAAGTATTGCCTTACATACTCAAGTATTCAATACTTTACTTGGATACTCGAGTATTCACTCAAGTATTGCTTCTTGCCAGCCTCAAGATTGCTCTCTGACCCTCGAATACTCAAGTATTGCCCTCAATACTTGAGTATTGCCTCTCTTATCGACAAATACTCAAAATTTTAAGTATCTTGCATAAAACATAGCTAGACACTCCGATGCTTAAGTTAGTTCCCAAAACTCATCAAAAACATAACTAACATTGAGATTGAGAGAAATTCTTACAATTCATTGGGATTTACCATGCCCAATTCTCTTCTTATGAAATTAAATTGTTCTTTGGCTAGAGGTTTGGTGAAGATATCAGCAAGTTGAAGATGTGTTGGGATGAACATGACCTTGACATCTCTCTTCTGAACAGGATCCCTTATGAAGTGATGTCTCACATCAATGTGCTTGGTTTGAGTATGTTGAACTGGATTTTTGGCCAAGCTTATTGTGCTTGTGTTGTCACATTTTTGGCCAAGCTTATTGTGCTTGTGTTGTCACACAATATTGGGATCTCCTTCAGGTTGATTCTCAAGTCAGATAGTTGATGTTTGAGCCATAGGACTTGAGCACAACAACTTGAGGCAGCCTACATATTCAGCCGTAGAAGACACGCTACGCTTGTTTGCTTCTTTGCCGAACCATGAGACAAGTGATCCACCAAGAAACTCACATTGGCCACTTGTGCTCTTTATATCCGTCTTATAGCCGGCATGGTCCGAATCTGAATATGCCACCAAATGTTCAGGTTGACCTTTGGGAAACCACAATCCAAGGGTCTTTGTGTCAGCAAGGTATCTGAAGATCCTCTTCACATTCTCAGCATGAGACTCCTTTGGAGCAGATTGAAACCTTGCACACATTCCCACACTGAATTGGATGTCAAGACGACTTGCAGTAAGATAGAGTAATGATCCAATCATTCCTCTATATTTTGTTATATTGAAGTCCTTGCCCTCTTCATCAGCATCCAAGGAGGCGGTTGAGCTCATTGGAGTGTCAGCTCCATTGCATTGGTCAATCTCAAACTTCTTCAGCAGATCATTGAGATACTTGGTCTGACATATGAAGATTCCATCATTTCTTTGTTTCATTTGCAGACCAAGAAAATAGTTGAGTTCTCCCATCATGGACATCTCAAACTCTCCCTGCATATTCTTAGCAAAATCTTCATACAAAGCATCATTAGAAGCACCAAATATAATATCATCAACATAAATTTGAACAATTAAAATTTCACTAAGCTTATTACTCTTTATGAAGAGAGTTGCATCTGCTTTTCCTCTAACAAATCCTTGATCAAGAAGGAACTTGCTTAATCACTCATACCAAGCTCTAGGAGCTTGCTTAAGACCATATAATGCCTTTTTGAGACGATAAACATGATCTGGATGATGATCATCTTGAAAACTAGGAGGTTGTTCTACGTAAAATTCCTCTTGAATAAAACCATTTAGAAAAGCACTTTTTACATCCATTTGATAGAGCTTGAATCCTTTGATACAAGCAAAAGCTAGAAGAACTCTTATGGCTTCCAATCTTGCCACTGGAGCATAAGTTTCTTCATAATCAATTCCTTCTTCTTGATTATAGCCTTTAGCAACCAATCTTGCCTTGTTACGGGAATGATTGCTGATTCATCTCGTTTGTTCTTGAATACCCATTTGGTGCCAATGACCGGATGGTCTTTAGGCCTAGGTACCAAATCTCAAACTTATTTCCTATCAAATTGATGTAACTCCTCTTGCATAGCTATTACCCAATCATTGTCTCGAAAGGGCTTCATCTATCTTAGATGGTTCAATATGAGATATAAATGCGAAAAGATTACTTCATTTAAAGTGTCTTGTTTTCGGTTCTTACTCCTTGATTTACTTCACCTATTACTTGGTCCAAAGGATGATTCCTTATGAACTTCCAAGCTCTAGGCCGAGACTCGATCAGGATTTTCAATATTATTTTGGGGATCAGCCTCAAAAACATTTTCGGGTTTTCAATAGATGCTGGGAGTAGTTTTCGAAAAGAATTGATTTTTGAAAACATTTTCCTCATCATCATCCAAGGATTTATCAGTTTTGGATTCACATAAAACAACATGCATAGACTCTTCAACAATTCGAGTACGAGTATTAAAAACTCTATAAGCTTTACTCCATTTGAATAGCCTAAAAATATACCTTCATCCGCTTTGGGATCTAACTTTCCCAAATTGTCCTTACCATTGTTATGGATGAAGCACTTGCATCCGAAGATATGCAGATGACCCAAATTTGGTTTTCTACCTTTGTACAACTCATAGGGAGTTTTGCTCAGCTTCTTCCGGAGGTATGCCCGATTTGAGATGTAGCAAGCCGTACTCATTGCTTCAACCCAGAACACTTGAGAAGTGTTGTTCTCATTCAGCATAGTTCTTGCCATCTCGGTGAGGACTCGATTCTTCCTTTCTACAACACCATTTTGTTGAGGAGTCCTTGGGGCTGAGAAATTGTGGTCAATTCCCATGTTGTCACAGAACTCAGCGAATGCATAGTTTTCAAATTCTCCTCCATGATCAGTTCGAATTCCTGAAATAGAGAGACCTTTCTCGTTTTGGACCTTCTTGGCAAAAACAACAAACTGATCAAATATTTCATCTTTAGATGATAAGAATATAGTCCAAGAAAATCTCGAAAAATCATCAACTATGACCAAAGTGTAAAGTTGCCACCAAGGATTTTTACTCTAGCTGGTCCAACTAGATCCATATTAAGTAGTTGAAGAGGTCTATTAGTTGAAATTTCATTTTTAGGTTTGAAGGAGGATTTGGTTTGTTTTCCTTTTTGACAAGCATCACAAATCATGTCATTTTTAAATCGAAGTTTTGGAATACCAATAACCAAATCCTTTTTGAGTAATCTGTCAAGTTGGATCATATTGACATGAGCTAATCGCTTGTGACATAGCCAACTATCATCTAGATTACTAACAAAACATTTTTCAGAACCAGAGCCATTTCTAGAGAGATTAAGTGTATAAAAATTTCCATCTCTAGAAGCTCTGAATAAAGCCTTTGATTTAATATTTTCTAAAGAGAGAACATCCTTGCTTACTATCAAGCATTCCTCAGAATCAAAGATAACTAAGTTACCTTTATCGGTGCTTTGGCTTACACGAGGAGATTGTGGCATAGTCCTTCAACAAGGTAGACATCTTTGATTTGTGGTCCTTCATTGTTGCCAATTTCACCAATTCCAGCAATCTTTCCAGATTGGTTGCCACCAAAGGTCACCTTGCCACCATCTTTGGGTTTGATTGAAGCAAACTTGGATTGGTCTCCCTTCATATGTCTTGAGCATCCACTATTAATGTACCACTTGTTGGGATTTGATGCTCTTAGACAAACCTGCAAGACACAGCAGATCAAGTCTTAGGTACCCATCTTTTCTTGGGTCCTTTGGGGTTAGTATGTGTCTTAGGAACCTTGTAGTATCCCTTAGGCACCCATTGATAGTTTCCCATGGGCTTACTCTTTCCTTCCTTTTTATGAAAACGGGGAAGAAGTAGTATAACCCTTTCGATTACAATAATTGCAATGTGCAAAAGGATTTGAAGAATGAACTAATTTTCAAAAATAATTCAAATAAGTCTTTTCTCCAAATTTCTTTTTCCTCTTCTTTTATCAAAACTTGGTTTGTAACCGATTCCGATCTATCATTTGTAAATCTTTGTTCTTTTAAAATAACATTGAGCATTTCACTACCTCTAGTGAATTTCTCAAGTGCCTTTGTAAGATGTAAATTCTTTTTCTGTAGATCAGAACAATCTTCACAAACGGCATTTTCAATGGAAGAAGATTTTTCAACTTGCATTTCAAGAGTTATGTTTTTCTTTTTCAAAGCAAGATATTTTTCAGCGAGTTTTTCAAATTCTTCTTGAACAACAATGTATTCAGCAAACAATTCATCATAAGTTGGTTTTGAATAGTATACCTTATCATTGTTGTCATGTTGCTCTTCTTCCTTAGCAACTAAGCAAATATTTTCTTTGTCTTCCTCATCAGCTTCATCCTCATCGGATGAACTATCACCCCAAATGGCTGAGACATAGGCTTTCTTTTTTAATCGGTTGAACTTCTTCTTTTCTTTGTCCTTTTTGTTCAGCTGGGGGCACTCAGACTTAATATGGCCAGGCTTCTCACATTTGTAGCAGATGATCGGCTTCTTTGCCTCAGTGCTGGAGCCACCTTTGTGAAATTTCGTGTATCCTTGATCCATTCGATAGAACCGTTTGAATCTTCGAACAATCATGCCAAGCTCTTTTTCTTCATCTTCATCATCATCATCATCATCGGTCTTTTTAGCTTCTTTGGTGGTCTTGAAAGCTATCCCTTTGCTCTTGCTATTGATTTCATCAAGACCCTTTCTAAACTTCATTTTTCCTTCATGTTCAGCTAAGCTGCCAAATAGAGCTGCTATCGATGCCATTGATGCTCCATGAGCTTCTTCGATGGCTGTAACCTTGGCTTCCCATTCCTTGCTGAGAATGTTCAAGATTTTTCTGACTTGAACTGGTTTATCATAGACTTTTCCCAATGCAACAAGCTGATTGATCAGATAGGTCAATCTAAGCCGAAATTCGCCAATAGATTCTCCTGACTTCATACGAAGAAGATCATATTTAGTCATGAGAGTGTTGACTCTATTCTCCTTGACTCCAGTGGTTCCTTCGTGTGCTAGCTCCAAAGCATCCCACATAGCTTTTGCAGATATTAAAGTGCATACTTGAAAGTATTCACTTTGACTTAAAGCACTCTGAACCATAAGGATAGCCTTGCTGTTGAGAACGACTAACTTCTTATCATTTTCATCATATTCTTCTTCAAGCTTTGGAGTCCTTACTCTATCTTCAGTAGTTGATGGTTCATAGTTTCCTCTTTCAAATACTCTCCAAAGACCAAACTCATAAGCCATTACAAAGACTTTGAATTTGCCTTTTCAGAATGAGTAGTGCTCTCCGGTGAATCCCGGTGGCCGGTTGATCGAAACTTCATCAGGTAGAATACCTTCCATAGTGATCCTTCTCGAGATGTTAATCTCTTTAGAGAAAACTTGGCTCTGATACCAAATGAAAATGGAGCAAAATACCCAAGAGGGGGGTGAATTGGGTATGTTTAAAAATCTTTTTGAAACTTGCTCTATTTTTGTTAAATAAAAACAGAGATAGACAAAGAGGAGAGTAGAAGAGCAAGACACAAAGATTTATCTTTGGTTCGGTCCAACCTCGACCTACGTCCAGGTCCCGCCCACACTAGGATTTCCACTATACCAAAAGATTACACACTCTGTACTCAAGAGTAATTCTCTCACTAGAACTTACTCCCCCTTACAAGTTGTAATCATGAACCCAATCACCAAGTCCCATTGACTTGTGATTCTTTACAATAAATGATTTGTAGGTAAGAAACTCTCTCTAAGAGTAGATAGAAATTAACACTGAAGCTCTTATGTATCAAAGATACTTTACACGAGAGAAAAACTCAAGAGTAGTTGGAAACTTTGAATGATTTTGTTTTCTCATTGTCTTAGTTGTTGAGAGAAATTGAATGCTACTCTATTTATACTAAGAGAGCATTAAAGATCCGTTGCAAGCTCCATTATGACCGTTGGTGCATTAATCTTGCTGTTGGAGGCATTTTGGAGTTTTCTCTCTCTACTCTTCAATTAATCCAGTTGTACAGAAGTTCAGAGTTGACTTCTTGAGAATTAATCCATTGGAATAGCAACTACTGGATGTGGTAGGTAGACGTTAATCCTTTGTAAGCGTGTGCAGAAGGATTTCCCAAAAGTATGCAACTTTATGGGTTTAGCATTTAATGTTCTGACAGCTTTTTGCTTTTGCTTTAAATCTTCATTTAATCTCCTCTAAACAAGATGAAACTCACTAACAAAGTGGTTAAACATAGCTGGGAATTTCAGAGAATAATAATGACAAGTATTGAGATCAAACAAAGAAGTTTTCACAAATTCGTTCAATTTGATTTTCAAAACTCGGGACCAATACTTGAGTATGTTCTTCAATACTTGAGTATGTCACTGTGCACTAATGTGAATACTTGAGTATTCATCTGAATACTTGAGTATTCATCTTCCAGAGAAGGCACTACATGATTTGAACGTTGGACAATTTCTTTGAGTAGGACCAATACTTGAGTATTTAAACCAATACTTGAGTATTGAACTTTTTATGTGAAAATAAGTTTAAGTCCAAAACTTCAATACTTGAGTATTCAAATCAATACTTGAGTTTTCAAAATATTTGAAAAAGAGCCAAGCTCTCTCTATGCCCAATACTCGAGTATTCAACTCAATACTTGAGTATTGAATTTGTTTGAAAACTTTATGAAATCTTTTCCAAGTCAATACTTGAGTATTCACTTTAATACTTGAGTATTCAAATCACTTGGAAATATCAAACCTTTTCGTATGGTCAATACTCGAGTATTCAACTCAATACTTGAGTATTGAACTATTTTCATTATTTGTGAAGTCTCTGTCATTTCAATACTTGAGTTTTCATTCCAATACTTGAGTATTCATAAACATGTGTAAAGTTTGAAAACTTTCTATTAGCCCAATACTCGAGTATTCACATGTTGGAATACTTTGGCGACTTTCTGTATAACCAATACTTGAGTATCCAAATGGATACTTGAGTATTGACTATTTTGCCTTTTAGTGAAAAAGTCTCGTATGATCAATACTCGAGTATTCAAACCAATACTTGAGTATTGACTCATTGTGAAAAACTTGGAATGCTCTCTGTAACTTCAATACTTGAGTATTCATGGGAATACTTGAGTATTAACAATTTTGTGACAGTGAGCCATTCTCTGTCAACTCAATACTTGAGTATTGAAACCAATACTTGAGTATTCACTTGACAGCAAGTTTCTCAACTTACCAAAACACATTTTAATTTGCGTTTACAATTGTCAGTTATCATCAAAACACATAGAGAACTAACAGCACCGGCTACCTAGCAAACACTGTTTCTCAGAGGTCTAACCTCGACTCCTTGCCAGTAAGCCGAGGCCACAGATCTAGCCCTTTGATTCCTCTAATAGACTAGTAATAAATTCACTGATAAGCAAACCGAATCTATTAAATTAAGAACTTGCAACTGGGTTCATATAACACTTAAGAATTCATCCTCGTTCAGCCATCGAAAAGTTAGTTCATGACTGACGAGGGAAACACAAAACAAATCATAACAGAATGACCCATGATCTAACTACTAAAATAAAATAAAGGAAAACAGAAAGCTTGACGGTGTTCCAACGGCGTGGACGAAGCCCTGTCACGTCACCATTCCACGTCTTCGTCCCTCCGTCTTACTGCAAGGAAGGATGCTGGGTTATCCTGGAATTCACGTGCTAGGGAAGTCTCTCACTCTTCTTTTGAGTCGGCCGAATGTGAAATCTTGTTTTGGCTCTTGTGCGACTCTCTTTTAGGGTTGACTTGTTGTTTCCTTTTATACTCAGACTTTCGTGTGACACAAGTTTCAGCTAGCTGGGCTTTCCAAATCTGTCGAGATCTATCGCATCTTTCGTTTGTAGATTGATTTCGCTCGATCCCGCGGATTCTTCAAATCTTTCCGTTTTGATCCTCCGCATCTTCTATTTCATTACGTCAGCAATCTACCTGTCGATCTCGATCTTTATTATTATTCCTGAAATCAGCTAGATAAAAAGGTCAGAAAATATGCCGCATAGCATTGCGTCCTTTACTTTGCTATAGCTTTCGTGATGCCGTTTATTGCACTTCGGGTTGCGGTCAAAATGCTATAGCATCGCATCAGCTTTGCTATACGTTCCCTATATCATGAATATATGCCTTTTTGCTTGGATTGTTTGCAGTTAAGCTTTCATTAACCTTACAATTCAGTCATGAAATATAGGGAAAACATGGCATAATTTGTGCTCATCAAATACCCCCACACTTAGCTTTTTGCACTCCTGGGAAAAATAAGATGAAGTGAACAAAACTTATAGTCATAGCGCTCTTTGTCTGTATAACCCTTGCTTACACAATTGCTTTCAGTTAACGTCCTCCTTTGGCAATCTCACTGCCCAATGCTAACAGCTCACAAAGCGTGGTATTGCTTAGATGAAGAAGCCTCAAGAGGCTCTCAAGTTCGGTGTTTACGCTCTCTCACTCAGGGGATTTTAGTTTCTCTCTTGTCATACGAGCCCCAGAAGTTCCATAGCCTTGTCAAAGTTCTAAGATTGCTTCCTAGCACCTAATTATTCATTCATCAAAAGGACTTTTTGGGTTACAATGATGAGGATAGATAGGAGCTTGGGAAATGTTGGTGAATGCTATAGCAGATTAGGTAGCAAAATATCTTGGTTTTAGCCGAGTGCTCCTTCTTTTACTTTTTTTTCTTGCTGCTCTTTTTTCTGGGTCTTTCCCTTTTTCTTTTTTCTTTTTTGATAAGCAAGTAGCATCTCTTCTTCGCAGTATTTCAATGGGGCACTCTACCGTAGCATGTTTCACAGTTTTCTTCTAGTTTTTTCTGTCTATCCTGTTCTGCTATAGCATACTCGTGTGGCTCAATGGGGTAGCAATATGGTGATAATGATAAATGGGTTGTGTATGGGATTTATGGGTATTTATATGAATGCCTTTATCCTACGAACTTCAAACTCAAATGCCAAATAGTTTATGAAAGAACTAAGACAAATCAAGGATCAAACATGGACTAGCAGACATGCACACTTTAAAAATATAGCAATTAGGCTCAATTTAATGCTTCCATCAGGGGTTCTTATCTTTAAACTTCCTCACTGCCACTTTACCCCGCATCAGATTAGCTAGCACTGTCAATTTCCCAAGCCTAAGGGTTCAGTTTTCTTAGGCAATCATGCTATGTTTCGTTATACAGACATTCCTTCTATTTCTATAGTATTCTGTTCATACTTTATCATGCAATTTGAAATTTTTTCTGTTTGTGCCAAAAACTAAATGCAGAGTAATTAGGATCACCCACACATGGAAATAGCAGATAGCAAATTATATCACCTAACTAATCCATCCCCCACACTTGAACTATGCAATGCCCTCATACAAAGCAGTAATAGAACGATAATTAGAAGTATGGTGTGCAATAAAGGGGGCGGGGGAAAATAACGAGCAAGAGAAGCAAATTAACAACATCATTCACAAAATAGCCTTGGGGCAAACGCCCAGGGCATCAGTAGATTGTCAGGTGAACAAAAAAAATAAAACAAAAGCAATAAAAGAAAAGGGGAACTAGGGGCGAGAGAGGGGGAGCGGGGGCACTGCTGGCGGTATCCTCCTCCTCGAAGGTGTAGTATGTGAACCTTTGAACTCCTATGACCAAAACTCGAGTTTCCACTTACAAACTCGAGTTTTCTCCTCTCTTCATCTGTACTTGCTTTCTGTCTGATGGAAACTCGAGTTTCCAACTTAATGACTCGAGTTTTCAATTTCTTCAAAAATAAGGAATCCTTTCTGACCCCGATAAACTCGAGTTTTGTTTTTCAAAACTCGAGTTTTCCTCCCTTGACAGCAAACATCAGTGTTTCAACATCATGCATAAGACACAACTAGATACTCCGATGCTTAAGTTAGTAATTGATCATCAAAACCATAACTAACATTGGGTGAGAAATACTTACAACTCATTGGGATTTACCATTCCCAATTCTCTTCTTATGAAATTAAATTCTTGTTTGGCCAATGGTTTGGTGAAGATGTCAGCAAGTTGAAGATGAGTTGGGATGAACATGACTTTGACATCCTTCTTCTGAACATGATCCCTTATGAAGTGATATCTCACATCAATATGCTTGGTCCGAGTATGTTGCACTAGATTCTTAGCCAAGCTTATTAAAAATCTTGTGTTGTCACACGATATTGGGATCTCCTTCAGGTTGATTCCCAAGTCAGATAGTTGTTGCTTGAGCCAAAGGACTTGAGCACAACAGCTTGAGGCAGCCACATATTCAGCTTTTGTAGATGATACAACCACGCTTGTTTGCTTCTTGCTGAACCAGGAGACAAGTGAGCCACCAAGAAATTCACATTGGCCACTTGTGCTCTTTCTATCCATTTTATACCCAGCATGGTCTGAATCTGAATATGCCACCAAGTGTTCAGGTTGACCTTTGGGAAACCATAAACCAAGGGTCTTGGTGTTAGCAAGGTATCTGAAGATTCTCTTTACATTCTCAGCATGAGACTCCTTGGGAGCAGATTGAAACCTTGCACACATCCCCACACTGAATTGGATGTCAGGACGACTTACTGTGAGGTAGAGCAATGATCCAATCATTCCTCTATATCTTGTGATATTGAAGTCTTTGCCCTCTTCATCAAAGATCCAAGGCGGTGGTTGAGCTCATTGGAGTATCAGCTCCATTGCATTGATCCATCCCAAACTTCTTCAGTAGATCATTGAGATACTTGGTCTGAGATATGAAGATTCTATCTTTCCTTTGCTTGATTTGCAGACCAAGGAAATAGTTGAGTTCTCCCATCATGGACATCTCAAATTCTCCCTGCATATTCTTAGCAAACTCTTCACACAAAGCATCATTAGAAGCACCAAAAATAATGTCATCAACATATATTTGAACAATTAAGATTTCACCAAGCTTATTACTCTTTATGAAGAGAGTTGTATCTGCTTTTCCTCTAATAAATCCTTGATCAAGAAGGAATTTGCTTGATCGCTCATACCAAGCTCTAGGAGCTTGCTTAAGACCATAAAGAGACTTTTTGAGACAATAAACATGATCTGGATGATAATCGTTTTGAAAACCAGGAGGTTACTCAACATAAACTTCCTCCTGAATAAAACCATTTAAAAACGCACTCTTTACATCCATTTGATAGAGCTTGAATCCTTTGACACAAGCAAAATTTAGAAGAACTCTTATTGCTTCCAATCTTGCCACTGGAGCATAAGTTTCTTCATAATCAATTCCTTCTTCTTGATTATAGCCTTTAGCAACCAATCTTGCCTTGTTACGGACAATGATTGTTGATTCATCTCGTTTGTTCTTAAATACCCATTTGGTGCCAATGACCGGATGGTCGTTAGGCCTAGGTACCAAATCCCAAACTTGATTTCTATCAAATTGATGTAACCCCTCTTGCATTGCTATCACCCAATCATTGTCCGAAAGGCCTTCATCAATTTTAGAGGGTTCAATCTCTGATATAAAGGTAGAAAAAGTCACTTCATTCAAGGTACTATTTCTGGTTCTTACACATTGTTTTACATCACCTATCACTTGGTCCAAAGGGTGATTCCTAATGAACCTCCAAGCTCTAGGCTGAGATTGATCGGGATTTTCTAAATTATTTTGAGATCAGCCTCGAAAACATTTTCAGGATTTTCAATAGAGGCAGGAGTAGTTTTCGAAAAGAATTGATTTTTGAAAGTATTTTCCTCCTCATCATCCAGGGACTTATCAGATTTGGATTCACAGAATACAACACGCATAGACTCTTCAACAATACGAGTACGAGTATTAAAGACTCTATAAGCTTTACTCCTATTTAAATAACCCAAAAATATACCTTCATCCGCTTTGGGATCAAACTTTCCCAAATTTTCCTTACCATTATTATGGATGAAGCACTTACATCCGAAAACATGCAAATGAGCCAAGTTTGGTTTTCTTTCCTTGTACAACTCATAAGGAGTTTTGCTCAACTTCTTCCGGAGATATGCCCGATTCGAGATGTAGCAAGCCGTACTCATTGCATCAGCCCAGAATACTTGGGAAGTATTGTTCTCATTCAGCATAGCTCTTGCCATCTCAGTGAGGACTCGATTCTTTCTTTCCACAACACCATTTTGTTGAGGTGTCCTCGGGGCTGAGAAGGTTTGATCAATTCCCATGCTCTCACAAAATTCTGCAAATGCATGATTTTCGAATTCTCCTCCATGATCAGTTCGAATTCCTGAAATAGAGAATCATTTCTCATTTTGGACCTTTTTGGCAAAAACAACAAACTGATCAAATGTTTTATCTTTAGAGGTTAAGAATATAGTCCAAGCAAATCTAGAGAAATCATCAACTATGACCAAAGTATAAAGATTGCCACCAAGGCTTTTTACTCTAGCTGGTCCAACTAGATCCATATGAAGTAGTTGAAGAGGTCTATTAGTTGAAATTTCATTTTTAGATTTGAAAGACGATTTGATTTGTTTCCCTTTTTGACAAGCATCACAAATCATGTCATTTTTAAAACGAAGTTTCGGAACACCAATTACCAAATCCTATTTAAGTAATCTGTCAAGTTGGATCATGTTGACATGAGCTAATCGCTTGTGCCATAGCCAACTATCATCCAAGTTACTAACAAAACATTTTTTTTAAATGAGAATCATTTCTAGAGAGATTAAGTGTGTAACAATTTCCTTCTCTAGGAGCTCTAAATAAAGCTTTTGATTTTATGTTTTTCAAAGGGAGAATATCCTTACTGACAATCAAGCACTCCTCAGAATCAAAGATAACTAAGTTACCTTTATCAATGCTTTGGCTTACACTGAGGAGATTGTGACAAAGTCCCTCCACTAGGTAGACATCTTTGATTTGTGGTACTTCATTGTTTCCAATTTCACCAATGCTAGCAATCTTTCCAGATTGATTTCCACCAAAGGTTACCTTGCCACCATCCTTGGGCTTGATTGAAGCAAATTTGGATTGATCACCCGTCATATGTCTAAAGCATCCACTATCAATATACCGCTTGTTGGGATTTGATGCTCTTAGACAGACCTGCAAAACACAATAGACTAGGTCTTAGGTGCCCATCTTTTCTTGGGTCCTTTGGGGTTAGTTTGTGTCTTAGGAATCTTGTAAGAATCCTTTGGCACCCATTGATAATTTCCTATAGGTTTACTCTTTCTTTCCTTTTTATGAAAACAATAAGTAGTATGACCTTTACGATTGCAATAATTGCAATGAGCAAAAGGGTTTGAAGAATGAACAGATTTTCTAAAGTAGTTCATATAAGACTTTTCTCCAATTTCTTTTTGCCTTTCTTTTTGTCAAAATTTGGTTTGTAACCGATTCCTGATCTGTCATTTGTAAATCTTTGCTATTTCAAAATGACATTGAGCATCTCACTACCTCTAGTGAATTTCTCAAGTGCCTTTGTGAGATGCACATTCTTTTTCTTTAGATCAGGACAATCTTTACAAACAGCATTTTCAAGATAGGAAAACTTTTCTACTTGCAGTTCAAGAGTTATATTTTTCTTTTTCAAAGCAAGATATTTTTCAGCAAGTTTTTTAAATTGATTGCACAAGGTTATATTAAGCAAATAACTCATCATAAGTTGGTTGTGAATCATATACCTCATCAATATTTTTCAGAGTGCTCTTCTTCTTGAGCTACGAGGCATATGTTAGCCTTACCTCCTCTTCAGCTTCATCTTCATCGGATGTGATGTCTCCCCATATTGCTGAGACATAAGCTTTCTTCTTGAACTTATTAAATTTCTTCTTGTCTCTGTCTTTGTCCTTCAGCTTGGGGCATTTTGACCTGATGTGGCCAGACTTTTCACATTCGTAGCAGATGATTGGCTTCTTTGCCTCAGTGCTGGAGCTACCTTTGTGAAACTTTTGTATCCTTGATCCTTTCTGTAGAATCTTTTGAATCTTCGAACAATCATTCCCAGCTCTCTTTCTTCATCTTCTTCTTCATCATCATCTGTCTCCTTAGCTTCTTTGATAGCTTTAAGAGCAACGCCTTTGAACTTGCTAGTTGCTTCATCAAGTCCCTTCTTGAACTTGAGCTTGGGTTCATATTCAGAAAGACTACCAAAGAGGGCTGCAATAGATGCCATTGATTCACCATGAGTTTCTTCAATCGCGGTCACTTTAGCTTCCCAATCCTTGTTGAGGATATTGAGAATTTTTCTCACTTGGGCAGGTTGCTCATATTCTTTGCCCAATGCAGCAAACTGGTTGATAAGATGGGTGAATCTTAATCGAAGTTCGTTGATAGATTCACCAGGCTTCATTCGAAGAAGATCATATTCTGTTGTGAGAGTGTTGATTCTGTTCTGCTTTACTCCAGTAGTTCCTTCATGAGCTACCTCCAGAGCATCCCACATGGCCTTTGCATTTGGCAATGTGCAAACACGAAAATATTCTTGTTGACTTAAGGCACTTTGCAACATAAGAATAGCTTTCCTATTGAGCGTGATATTTCTCCTATCATTCTCATCAGAAGCTTCTTCAGGCTTTGGAACTCTGACGCCATTTTCGAGAAATGTTGGGTTGTAGTCTCCAGTCTCAAACACTCTCCATAGGCCATATTCAGAAGCCATGACAAAGACTCTGAATTTGGCTTTCCAAAAGGAATAATGCTTTCCACTGAATCCTGGTGGTTGGTTGATCGAAGCTCCATCAAGTAGAATACCTTCCACAGTGATCCTTTTCAAGATGTTAATATTTTCAGAGAAGACCATGCTCTGATACCAAATGAAAGTGAAGCTTAATCACCAAGAGGGGGTGAATTGGGAATTCTAAAATTCTTTTCTAAATGCTCTGATTTTGAGACTAAAAATAGAGGTAAGTAGAGAATAGAGAAGAAGAACAATACACAAGGAATTTATACTGGTTCGGTCCAACCTCTTGACCTACATCCAGTCCCCAGACTCTCTGGGATTTTTCACTCTCTCAATTGAATACATACTTTGTAACTCAAGAGTAATTCTCTCACTAGAACTTACTCCCCCTTACATGTTGCAATCAATATCCCAATCTCTAAGTCCCCTGACTTGAGATTCTTACAATGAAATGATTCACAATAAATGAACTCTCTCTAAGAGTGGATAAATATAAACACTGAAGATCAATGTATCAAAAGATACTTTACAAGTGAAAACTGAAAAAGTAGTTCGTAAACTTGAATGCAATTCTTTTTCAGCAGATGTGTTGTTGAGAAGAATTGAATGCAACTCTATTTATACTAAGAGAGCATTAATCTAGCTGTTGGAGGCACTTTGGTGTCTTCTCTCTCTACTCTTCAGTTAATTCCTTTCGTCTAGAGGATTAGTGTTGACTTTCCTTGTAATAGATCCGTTGGAAGAGCAGCTACTGCTTAGGGAAAGCAGACATTAATCCCTTTGAAATGTGTGAAAATGATGGTACAAAAGGATGCAAGTTTTCTGGACTTTGCATTTAATGTTCTGACATCACCTTTTGCTTTTGTTCAAATCTTCATTTAATATCTTCTAAACCATATGTAAGTCACTAACAGACTGATTAAACATAGTTAAGAATATTAGTGAATGTAGAGGATAAGTATTAAGATCAAAAGGGTAGATTTTAGAAATTCGAGCAAGTTGATTTTCAAAACCAGCTACGCAAACTTGAGTTTTGTTTATCCAAACTCGAGTTTTGGACTTTTATATTGAAACCATGTTTAAGTCCAAAAGCTCAAAACTGGAGTTTCCAATTGCAAACTGGAGTTTCCAAAATGATAAAATGAGCAAAGCTCTCTGTAAGCCTTAAACTCAAGTTTCCAAAACTAAACTCGAGTTTCCTTTTAAAATTGGAAACCTTGGAAAATCTTTCCCAAGTGTAAACTGGAGTTTTTAAAATTGATCAAAAGAGCAAAGCTCTCTGGTTGCCCAAAACTCGAGTTTCCCAAACTAAACTCGAGTTTTCTTTTAAGTATGAAAACTCATAAATTTATCCCCAAGTCAAAACTGAAGTTTTCAATGAAAACTGGAGTTTTCAAAAACTGAGTAAAACTTGAAGACTCTCTGTCAAGCGCAAACTCGAGTTTTCAAAGTAAAAATCGAGTTTTCTCACAATTTAGAAAAGCTTAGAAAACTCATGGCAATTTGAAAACTGGAGTTTGCTTAAACCCGAAATGTTGGAGACTCTCTATATGACCAAAACTCGAGTTTCTATTTGGAAACCTGAGTTTTGTCTTTTTCGAAAATGTTGAAGAGTCTCTGTATTATTTAAACTGGTGTTTTCTATGAAAACTGGAGTTTTGTCTAGGTGTGAAAACTTGGATAGCTCTCTGTAAGTTCAAAACTTGAGTTTCTAAATGGAAACTGGAGTTTTCCCTAGTTCATTAAAATTGAGCTATTCTCTGTCAAGTCAAAACTCGAGTATTGAAACCAAAACTCGAGTTTGCCTTTGAAAATAAGTTTTTCAACTTACCAAAGACAAACTTCAACTTGTGTTTACAATTGTCAGTTATCATCAAAACACATAGAGAACTAACAATTCTAAGGAGTCAATTGAAGGGATCCGTACACGCAGCGGAAGGATTTCATCCATAAAACTTACGAAACCCAATGAAGAGGATCTATAACGGCGTTTTAAATCGGGTCCATTAGGAACCGTACCTTTGCAAACTTGTGTGCATCTCAAACATTGTGTGATATTGTTTGATCAACAGGAGTCGACTCTAAGAATCCGCTATCTCTACCGGTATCCACTCCGAACAGCACTCCAACACGGACGACAGCATGCTAGCACCTTCGAGCTTTTCGTCTCACTTTTATCTCTAGGGTTTCTCGCGGCTTTTCTAATACGTCTTGCAAAATTCCCATAGGTTTTCCAAAACACGATAGGCGTATTATATATTCAAAAGTAATCCTTATTAATCTTGAAATTTGAATTTGGATTAAAATAATATATTAATTAAATCTATCCAATAGATTTAATCTAATCTATTTATTTAATACGAATTAAAAGCCGCAGATTTAATTTATCTCTATAAATTAAATCGAGATATAATATATATCTATTTAATTAAATCAGAGATATTATATCTCAATTCAAATTAAATCAGATATATGATATCTTTATTCAAAAATTAAATCGAGATACAATATCTCTATTTGTTTTTAGATATTTAATTTATCAAATAAATTAAATACAAACCAAATATTATATAATATTATTATAATCTCTATTAAATAATATTATTATATTATTTTCGAATATATATATATATATATGTATAAATATCAATCCTAGATTAAATACAGTATTCATTAAATCTTAGACATATCTAAGATTCAATGAATATGGACACTATTGTGAAGAACTGGCTGAACCCAAGAGGGGGGTGAATTGGGTGAAGATTAAAAACTTGAAACTTTGAAAATCTTTTCACGTTTTTTAAATCAACAGTTTGATATTCGATTAAGCATATACTAGAAATATAAGAGATAAGGGAAGAGAATAAGCAAACTGTGATTTATACTAGTTCAGCCAATCCTTGACCTACGTCCAGTCCCCAAGCTTAACTTGAGATTTTCAATCCACTATCTTCTTTCAACTTGATTACACGCTCTGTACTCAAAGTAATCCTCTCACTAGGATTCACTCCCCTTACAAGCTATAATCAATACAATGGGTTTCCCACTCAAGATCACCCAATCTTGAGAAACTCTTAGATAGAATGTTTACAAATAAATCTTCTCTCTCAGAAGTGAATAAATAAACACTGAAGTACAATTCAAATCATTTCACTCTCTAGTGTAAACTATATAAACATTGAGAAACAGAGTGTATGAGTTATTGAACTATTGACTGTGAAGTAGTAAAATCATTTCGTTTGCTTCGTCGATTCATTCACCAATCATCATCACTCCTTCCAGTTTGAAGACTTCGCAATTTATAGGTAATTGTGTTTCGACCGTTGCGAGCATTCGACTGTTGGACTGTTCTTCCACTTTAGAATATGACCGTTGGATGTCTTTTGGAAGTAGCCTTGGAGCTTTTGACGTAATCATCTTCTTTTTGTAATATGTTGTTAATCCATGACATAATCATCTGAAACTCATTAGCAAACTGATTAAAAGCAATTAGGAATAATAATGAGTGATGATGAAATCATAATCAGTTGATTTAGATTTCCGGAGACGGTGATTTGAAAACAAGGAACGATCATGCTTGAGCATCCTTGTTTGTATGTTTGGGCAACCATGGTGTAAATACGTTGTAAGTGAAGATCATCGTCTTATGCTTGGACAACAAAGAGCTACTGCTCAAGCACCTTGCTCAAGCACTCCAGTGAGCTTGCTTGGGCAAACCTTGAACGAGGCATATTAAAACTTGAATGATCACTGATGCTCGAGCAACACAGTTTTCATGCTCGGGCATCACAGATATACTGCTCGAGCATGGTGGAGGCAGTGCGAAAAAATGAATTAGAATTATACTTGCTTGAGCAACACATTATGCCTGCTCGAGCATGCTGCTTGGGCAAAGCATTTTCTTGCTCGGGCATAAGTCATACAGAGGTGATGACAAAATGATTTTGTGGTGCTGCTTGGGCATGGCTTCTGCTTCAGCATTTTGCTCAGGCATCCCAAAAATCATGCTTGAGCACAATGCCTTTGGCCATGTTTTCTTCTTTATTTTTCCATTAACCCGATGATGCTCAAGCACACCAGTCACTTTGCTCGAGTAGGCTGCCTTCGAGTGTCAGGCTGACGCCTACCATGATCTTTTGCAAATATCAAACTCCATCAACTTTCAAAACGCAATAGCATTGGCATTACAAGAGTCAATTTCTAGTGAGTTTAACGTCTTCAATATAGCTCTATATTTGGAAAATCACCCACGCTCAGAAAGCTCTTTTAGTCATCTTTCCAATGCAAGAAGAATCAGCTCTAAACTCATTATATTTCGTCCATTATCATCAGATGAATGGAGGCTGTTCTTGATCAGTGTTTTTTATAGCATCCTGAACTGACCGTCAACTTCAAAACATCATATCTACTTCAATTAATTTTTTTTCTGTGATCTTGATGTTTTTGAAAGGTATATGAGTCTAGTTTCAAATGGCACCGGTTTCAGCTCAATTGGATTTGTAGATTGCGAGATATACCCAAAATACCGAAGCTTGGTCTATTGTGTGGCATGAATTTTAGTTCCAACTTCTATAATTCATATCTCCTTTATGTGAACTCCTTTGGGCTTGAATTTTATATCAAAATGACGTATTTGGAGTCTAGTTTCGTATGCCACTAGTTTTGCGTCAATTTGATTCCTGGTTTGGGAGATATCATCGAATTACCATAGGTCGCAAGCTGAAACGCGAAACAGAGGTGAACAAAGTGCTGAAAAACGTTGTTACTTGAGCAAGCACAGTTCTCTGCTCAAGCATGGCAATTTTTATGCTCGAGTATGAAACTATTCATGCGAAAATTACAGTAGCAAACTATTATTCATCCAGAAGCTTGAACTTGCTTATTTTAACTCTGAATTGAGCTGTTCCAACTTCCATTTGATCATAGAGACTTGAATATTGATATTCTCATAATATTTAACAAGTTCTTCTTTCTTCAATTTCCATTCTTGATCATTCTTCAATGTATTAAACTTCACATTTACATTAAATATAAGAATTAGTCAAAGTAGAAGATAAATGTAGTATGCAAACTTTTTGCTATGGATAATGACATCTATATAAGACATCTTCAAAACTAATCATATCAAACATATTGTTCGTGTTGGGCTATTCTTGTGTGCGACCCTGCAAGCCCACATGAGATTGGCAGTGGGCCAATACAGTACTAGCCCACAAGTCGCAAGCAGCCACTAGCAAGACATTGCGACTACCCAATTCATATGGGGATCGATAAGACGATACAACCTATCGTACAACCATGTCACGTCACTTTTGTCACGCGATAATTTGGTCAAGGATGTGGCATGGATAATGTCAACTTCCTGTTCTTGACCATTACTTTCTCGATTCTTGAGTAGTCTAACAATTGAAATGGAAACTCCTTTCCATCGTAGTATACCCATACATTTCTCAGACTCACTCATTGAGGGGCCCAGTATTATCTCTCTACAAATGTGAGGGACAAACTCCTTCAATTGATATTTTTTCATGATCTTGATGTTTTTGGAAAGGTATTTGAGTCTAGTTTCCAATGACACCAGTTTCAGCTCATTTGGATTTGTCGTTTGTGAGATATGCTCAAAATACCGAAGCTTGGTCTGGACTGTGACGGTGATTTTTATCTCAAATTGAAAAAATCATAGCTCTCTCATATGGAATCCTTTTGACTTGAATTTTATATCCAAATGACGCATTGGGAGTCTCGTTTCATATGCCACTGGTTTCATGTCAATCTGATTCCTGGTGTGGGAGATATCGTCGAATTACCAGAGGTCACCAGAAACAGAGCTGAACAGAGTAGCTGAAGAACGTTGTTGCTCGCGCATGGGTGATTTTCTTGCTCGAGCATGACACTGTTTGGGCGAAAGTAAGAGCTGCAAATGATGTTGCTCGAGCATGAAATTATTTGTGCTCGAGCAAGGCACTGTTTGTGTGAGAAAAAATGCTGAAATTACATTAATGCCCCCCCCAACAAACCAGTATTCATCCGGAAGCTTGAACTTGCTTGTTTAAACTCCGAATTGAGTCGTTCCAACTTCTATTTGATCATAGAGACTTGAATCTTAATATTCTCATGATATTTAACAAGTTCTTATTTCTTCAAACTCCATTCTTGATCATTCTCTATAATTGAATTTGGACTAACTTGAACTTGCTTGTTTTAACTCCGAATTGAGTCGTTCCAACTTCTATTTGATCACAGAGACTTGAATATTGATATTCTCATGATATTTAACAAGTTCTTCTTTCTTAAAACTCTATTCTTGATCATTCTCTATAATTTAATTTGGACTAACCTATAATAAACAAAGTAGTTAGTCAATGTACATGATATAAACTTTTTGCTCTAGATAATGGCATCAATGTAAGACATCATCAAAACTAAGCATAACTAACACAATTTGGGATATGTGGGAAAGTTTTTGGCGCCAGAAATTTTTTAGGTGTCTTGAAATAGGTTCAAGACAAAAAAAAATCTTTTTTGCGTCCTGAAATACATTCAGGACGCCAAAAATCTGCATTTTTGGCGCAATTTGAGATATTTAGGAATTGTTTTTGGTGTCCTGAAACAATATTCAGGACATCAAACTTGTTCCAATTTCTATCTCTCTTGAACAAAAAGTAAAGTCTCACTCACGTTACTGCGCGGCTCAATGTCTTCTTCTCTCTGCATTCACTTTCTCTCGCTCACTGCTCGCCCGCGTCCCCGCCACTCGCTATCTCTTGCGCCGCTCACCGCTCCTCCACGTTGCTCTCCCGCCGCATCGCTCACTCGCCGCCAAGATCTGAGACCCTGTAACACCCTAAATTTCTGACCATGAGAATGGAGAATAAGCCTAAAGTAGGCGGACGACTAAGCCCAGTTCGGGAAGAGTTCCAAGAATGTCGAGAGTTAGGACACTCCTCTGGGATTAAGTAACTCGACCATACGGGTCAGTGGACCTTGTATGCATAAGCCATGGAATTAAGGTACCAGTGAAAATGGGACACAGAAGGTCTATACGGTGTAAATATGGTGGAAAAGATACCACACAACTATGTCCTGAGGAATAGGACAATTAGTTGAGTGAAAATGGGCCGGGATAAGAAAGTACACGGCATTTTCAGGGCAGTTGGGTATGCCCTGCGTTTTTGAGAAAGCATCGGTATTCGTGAAGAAAACCCGAGTAAACCCGGGCAGGATCTCGGGAAAATACTGATAAAGTAACTTTAATAAAGTACTATCATGATGACTAATGATAGCATACTTTTGTGTTGGCCCAATAAAATCATGACACGTGTCCCGTCATCATTACAAGGGAAAAGTTACTTTGTGTTGGACCAGTAAAAACATGACACGTGTCCCTTCATAATTACAGGAGTAAGAGGTCAAATCAAGTCATCATGAAGAGAGAGAAATTGCTCTAAATTCGTGCAAAATAAGGAGGAGAGAGAAAAGTCAACAAAACTTGCAAAGTAAGCTAAGTTAAGAGGATATTTTGCAAAGGTACATTGGTCATTTGGTTTGGGGGATTTTTAAGTACCCTCTTGGCATATTTTAAGACATCTTACACTCTTGTTTGCATGAGTATTTTGACCAAGAGCTCAAGGACCAAGTATAGAAGGAAGAGTCAGTAGTAGTAGTGCTATGTCGGACACGTGGCGTTTCGGGGTCAGAAGTCGGATTATCAGGTAGCACGTAGTATGAGGTGGTTATGGGATACTAAAATATGGATTTCTGGATCTTCAAGGTATTATATTTTGTCCCCCTGTGGTCAGGGAGAAGAGACTGATGATCAGAGCTCTCACAAGTCCAGTGGAAGGGCACGCATTACAGGGAAATGTGTAACAAGCAATGTGGAGCCGAGGGACCGGTTAGGATTTCTCGGAGTCGGGCCCAGGGCCAGGACATTGATATGGGGCGAAATTTCAGTGGGCCAGAGGAGAGAGAGAAGATCTTGCCATGTAATAATGAAGAGAGAGAATGTCACATCATGTAATTATGAAGAGAGAGAAAGATAAAATAATCAGAATAAATCTGAACCACATATTTGAATCTGATGTGACAAGGTGAAGGACATGAAATTATGACACTTTAAGGTCATTAATGGCGCAATCCAAGGGCAGATTTTGTGGGTCCCACTGGTTGGAAGAAGTGTAGTGTAAAATGACTGTTTTACCCCTGGACCTAAAACCTACCCCTAAAGTCACATCAAGGGCAATCTTGGAATCTAAAGTTTAAGGGCTAAGATGGCACCACATGTCCTGGACCAGAAGACTCTAGAATACCCTGGAAAAGAATATTCTGGAATATCTTTGGGAAAAATTCAGCGAAAATGACAATTTTACCCTCTGAGGTGTCATTTAACCAGTGGTTAACTTCTTTAACCCTGGAGGCTATATAAGGACACCTCCTCCCCATTTTTGGCTGCCCTAGGACGTGCTCAAGGAAGGGAGAAGTGGGAGAGCTCAGCTGAAGTCTTGGTTTAAGAAGGAGCGGAGGTGATACGCAACCAAAGTTCCAAGGTAAGCATCTCACCGGTAACGTAGCTACTTTCTCTTCTGCCCTATGGTGATTTTTGTTGAGTTGCAGTAGGAATTTGGTATTTTTAAGGTTTCCAATTAGTCCAAAATGTGATTTTGAGTGGGGACAAATAGGAACAGCTTTTTCCGGAACCGAAAAGCCCTAAGTCTTTAAGTTACACAAATCTGCTGATTCTTGTATTTCTGGGCAGCGAAGACATATCAGATGTTTTAAAATAGTAAATGAAGTATTATTGCTCTGAAATTTTTCATGGAGAAATTATAAATCCTAAGGATGATTTTAGAGTAAAATTTTGTGTCATTTGGATTTCCTAACCAAGAGTTATCTAAGGCCAAAAATGACCTAAAAACATTAATTCTGTTTCTGACCAGTGGCTAAGTTTGGGGACTTTGAGATGGCCTCAAACCCAGATAACTTTGGTAATTATTGTTATGATAAACTAGACATTCTAAGGGTTCCATGGCCACTAATTTCATGTCGATACGAGGTTTCTAGAATTTATTAAAAATCGGTGAAGTTGGGTCAGAGATTCTGGAAATTTCTGGGGATAACCGAAATTTATGGAACTTGAAGTAAAGGTTGGATATGTGATTGAAAGTGTGATATTTTGTTGTATATAGGGTGTTACCACATGTGGGACGTGTCTCTGACACTAAGGGAAGAGTTTACCGCTTTCAAGGAGTACCAGGTAGTAACTATTGACTTCCATACTCTATGTTGCTTTTGCATGTGTGTTTTATCATGATGTAGGAGATCGGCCGTAGTGCCCTGCTCCGCTGCGCATCGAGATCGGGCTGCATACCTATTGACCGTGTGTCCTTAGGGCTTTGTTGCGTACCGAGGGCAAGTAGGATCGGGCTGCGGTGCCTATTGGACCGTGTGTCCTTAGGGTATTGCCGCATCGAGAGATGTGAGGTAGGTAGGGCCTATGTGATCGTGTGTTCATGGGTTGCTACCGAGGCCTCGTGGAGGGGTAGTGGTTGGGGTTTGGCCACCCCGACCACTGAGGCCCCTGAGTGCGCTGTTCCGAGGGGCTTGTCTTGACCAGGCGGTCCTACGGAGATGCTACATGCCAGTTTGTTGTGCCAGAGGCAGGTTTATCGTTACTTCCTGATTGTAATTTGCATTGCATGCATTGTATACATATTGTATTTGAATCTAACAGTTACTCTGGGGTTCAACTTTGAACTCCAGACTGGTTTCAAAGATACAGGTGAAGGCGGTAGGCCGGTTAGACTGTGGAGAAGATAAGGGTAAGAGCGATGAAGCTGAAGGTTGAAGACGTATGGAATATCTTATCTCATTCTGTATGTTTATTTCTGGATGATTGTAAGTTATGTTGGATTATTGTACCCTTAACCCTACGGGGAATACTTTCTATAAATTGTGTACGCATTTACCAGTATATTGTAAGTTGTCCAAACCGATCATATGCTCTTCCGCGCACACTCTGATATATGATTAAAGTGAACAATTAACAAAGGAAAGGTAATAAGCGAAAAGGATCCCTCTAACCCACCACCCAAAAGGGTGAGGCCGGTAGGGGTGTAACAGTTTGGTATCAGAGCCTGGTTTGGATGGTACTGGTAAAAGATACATGGTTAAGGGTACAATGTAATGGAGCATAAAGGATATATACCCTAAGGAAGAGGGTTAGGCTCTAGTAAGACGAGACTCTTGTGCTAGAAGAAATAGCACAGAGTATGGGTTCTGTTACTAACCTTGGGTCCTCTGATATGGAAATCAGGGACCGATTCCCATAACAAAATTAGAGGAGAGGTGTTTGGAAAGGTTGATACCTGGTGTTTATGGGAAGGCAAACGAGTTGTACTAGTATGAGTACCCCAGAACAAGATTGGGCACCCAGAAGTTAAACATGCTTAGACAAGAGAAATCTCAGGATGGGTGACCCCCTAGGAAGTATATAGGAATTTGAGATTCCTTGATTTAAGGCTTTAGTATTTGAAGTTTAAACTCATAGTGATCCTTAGAGATGCTATGAGGATGTTAGGATATAATTAAGACTAGGCTTGAATCTGATCTTAAATGTGAATGAGGTTGAACTAAGGTTCTAGTACCTGAGAGTAGGAACCCTGTGAATATTGATCGATACTGAATTGTTTGGGTATGATTAAGGTTTGATGATTGACCTTTAGGTAATAGAATGATATTAGGATATACCCCTAGGATATTGAGGATTGAGATAGAATTAGAACCTCGTGAATATTGATTGAATGTTTTGAGGTTTAGACTAGGAAGATGAATTATGATCCTAGTTTCTATTTTGGGTATTGTTGATGTTTAAGAAGTCAATTATGAATCTGATTTGAGGTTATTTGAGGAAAATGACTGAATGCTATAGGTTATGAATCATGATGATCATAGCATGATTATTGGGTATGTTCGAGGTTTTAGAATTAGGTTGATGAACCTAATAATTTGGTTTGATAACGAGAGATCGTTTAGGCATTTGATTGATCTGAATGCATTGAGGCATACTACCCATGTTTATGAGGTATTTGGAGATTACTAGCTGCTAGGGAATGATTTTAACCTCATGATATTCCCTTCGAGAGAACAATTGAGAATAGAAACCTTGATATTGATTGATGGTGTTGTTTGAGGATATTGCCTATTTGATTTGGGGTATTTTGAGGTTGTTAGTTGTATCAGCATAGGGAAAGATCTTGAATATAGAATATTCCCTAAGAATGGGTTGATAGCTAGGACCTCAATAGCCACAGGTTTCGATCTTATGGATAGGATCGATAGCTGTAGATATGATAGTGGCTAGTGGATTCCCGGAAAGATGTGGAGTAATTACCTATTTGGGGAAGTTGAATCTGTGACTATGGCTGGAGCTGGATGGCTATCAGAAGATCATATACAGAACAACCCCATATGAGGTTTATATGATGTGATGTATTACCATGGGGTGCTCCAGTGCTATGTGAAGCAGGAATATTTAGTATGTAAGGAGACCTACTAGATCGGTATGATTTTGGGTTGATTGAATTTGATATATGTTTGATGAAAGGTCTATGTCCTATGGGACTAGTATGTCTATGGGTTGGAAGAAATTCATGACCTTCAAACCTTGAATGCCGAGCAGAGTGCTGAAGAAGTAGAAGGCCTAAGGGTTACAGGCACTGTATCTAGAATGATCGAGCAAATGAAATGAATGGACTTAGTATCCTAGGGATGGCTTGAGTAGCCAAAAATAAAGCTTGAGATATAATTGGAGTGATGATCTTCTTTATCAGTTGTCTGGTTCCTGGTGTGTTTGAAAATTTAATTTTGAACTTACCAATGCACCTGCTATGTTTGTGAAATTTTGGAAATTGCATTTTCCAAACTGAATTTTAGAATGAAATGTGTTTCAAAACTTGAGAACAATTTGAAATGGTTGTTTTCGAACCATGTTTCTCATAGATAGGGTCTTGATGGAACCCCGATTTGAAATTGGTTTGTGAACCATGCTTATGGTGGAATCAGTATAGAACCATGCTTTGAAACTGTTATGAAATCGCTGGCCATTGTTGAAAATTTTTGAGGGGATTCGTTTTTGAGAAGCTAATAGTCGCACCAGCAGTATAGGCACCCCATTTGAGTAGTTTCGCCTGGTAAGGGCGTGTGTTTGCCTTGTTGGGCCGGTACCCACGCAGGCGGTTGGAGCAGGGCTCCTTAGGACAGAGGTCCTTTGTCCCGGGTATGGGATTCCTGTGGGTGGCCTGTTATTGTATGTGCCAGTGCGGACACTGGGTCCTAGGAAGGGACGGAAACTCTCCCACATTGGCCGACAAGTGCATTGCCACTTCGGTGGTTGGTATTGAAAGGATTGAGGTGTGCCACTGCACCGAAAGGTGGGAATGGTGGCGAGAGCTTTCAAATGTTGAATTTGTGAAAAGAATAATCCTTCTCAGGAAGGTGTACCGGTAGTAAATGTTTTTTTTTTGAAAATAGACCGGCAGTGAATTGTTTTCTGGGAAATTTGAACTAGCAGCGATTATGGTTCATTGAAAATGTGAAAACATTGTTTTGGTGATTGTGAAAATGTACTGCGACCATAAAGATTTTCAAATAAGTGAAAATTTGAATTGTTAAGTATGAGACAACATAGTAAGCGATGACATGAATGTCATTATTGTTGCATTGAAATAGAAGCAGTGCAGTTGGTAATTGTGTTAATACAGGAACAGAAACTGATAGATTGGTCTAGAAACCTAAACCGATTAAGTCGGACAGTATTTGCCAGTTACTGTGCTAAGTAAGAGGAAAATGGTTCAAGAGCTTAGAATTGAGGAAGCTCAAACACAATAAATGAGCAGAGGCTTAGGGCAGTAAGGCTTGGTATACAAGACCAAATCCCAGCTTGCTGTGTCGTCTTGGATGCTCCGCCCAGTAGCTATCTTCGGTAAATGATTTTAGGTGGTTGTGATAATGTCAGTGGATTTAAATTTTGTTGTGTTAGATGGATGTGTGGAAGCACTCTCTCAAATTTTGAGGGGTTATTGCTATCTTGGATCTCTTATTGCCTTCCCTGCATATCATGTAGCTCTTTTGATGCCCAGGTAATTGTTCCAGCTTTTTGAATATTCCTTTGGTGATACGATTTATCGAAGAGGATAATAGATTTATTTGGTTTGTATTGTAATTGGTGTGTACATTATATCAAAATTGCTCATTTGAATGGGCGCTTTGCTAGGTTTTGGACATGTGATATCAATGACCTATTTTTAGTTCAGAGCTCGAGGTTCTTATTATATGAAGTTTCTAGTTCCCATTACTTTTACAGATACTTAGTAGTAGAACGGATTTGGTTCAGAGATGTTAGATTGTTGGATTTGGTAGTGTGTAATTACCCTTAGTTCAGAAATTCGAGTTCAAAATTCTGAATTTGAAATTCATTAGTTATTTTTAGAGTAGATATCAAGTGCCCCTTGATGTGGTGGATCTGTGGTTGTAAATTGGTGTTGAAAAGTTTTTCATGGTTTTCACTTGTTGCTGCCAAGCTTGGGAAAACTGTAATTCAAGGCTATCTCCAAAGCATTTTGAGGGGGGGAAATGAAAGTGGAGCTAAATGACCAAGAGGGGGTGAATTGGGGATTTCAAAAATCTTTTCGATTTTCTCTGTTTTTTAACACTAAAAACATAGATGAGCTAAGATGAAAGTAGAAGAGCAAGACACAAGGATTTATACTGGTTTGGTCCAATCTCTTGACCTACGTCCAGTCCCTATACTCTCTGGGATTTTCACTATCTCAAATGATTACACACTTTGTACTCAAGAGTAATTCTCTCACTACAACTTACTCCCCCTTACAAGTTGCAATCAATGAACCCAATCACCAAGTCCCCTGACTTGTGATTCTTTACAATAAATGATTTACAATCAATAAACTCTCTTTTAGAGTAGATAATGATAAAAATTGAAGCTTGATGTATCAAAAGATACTTTACACAAGAAAACTCAAGAGTAGTTGGAAACTTGAATGATTTTCATTTTTTGTTGTCTTAGTTGTTAAGAAAAATTGAATGCTACTCTATTTATATTAAGAGAGCATTAAAGATCCATTGCAAACTCCATTATGATCGTTGGTGCATTAATCTAGCTGTTGGAGGCACTTTGGTGTTTTCTCTCTCTACTTTTCAGTTAATTCCTTTTATCCAGATGATTAGTGTTGACTTTCCTTGTAATAGATCCATTGGAAGAACAAGTACTGCTTAGGGAAGGCAGACATTGATCATTTTGCAAACGTGTAGAGAATGATGGCTCAAAAGGATGCAAGCTTCTGGACTTGCATTTAATGTTCTGACATTGCTTTTTGCTTTTGTTCAAATCTTCATTTGATGTCGTATAAACAATCTGAAACTCACTAACAAACTCATCAAACATAGTTAAGAATAGTAGTGAATGTAGAGGAGAAGTATTGAGATCAAATAAGAAGATTTCACAACTTCGTCATATTTGTATTTCAAACTCTGTGTCCAATACTCGAGTTTGGCACTGTGCACTAATATGAATACTTGAGTATACATGTTCATACTCGAGTATTCTTCTTCCAAGAGGAACTTCATGTTTTGAGCTTTGAACCATTTCTTTGAATAAGAGCAATACTCGAGTATTCAAATCCAATACTCGAGTTTTGAACTTTTTATGTGAAAATGAGTTTAAGTCCAAAAACTCAATACTTGAGTATCCAAAGCATACTTGAGTTTTGAAATCATTTGAAAAATAGTGATGCTTTCTGCCAAAGCAATACTCGAGTATTAATAGCTATACTCGAGTTTTCATTTAAGATGAAAACCTTTGAAACTTTATGTTTAAAGTGAATACTTGAGTTTTCATTTCAATACTTGAGTTTTCAAATCATTCAAGAATAGCAAAGCTTTCTGTATGACCAATACTCGAGTTTCCAACTCAATACTCGAGTATTCAGAGATTTTGAAAAGCTTTGAAAGATATTGCCAAGTCAATATTTGAGTTTTCAAAATGATACTTGAGTATTCAAACCATTGTATAAAATTTGAAAAACTTTACGTCGATCGGATACTCGAGTGTTCAAACCCATACTCGAGTATTCAGACAATTTGAAAACTTTGAGAAATTTATGTCAAGTCAATACTTGAGTATTAAAATCAATACTTGAGTATTAATAGACATGTGTAAAGTTTTAAAACTTTCTATTAATCCAATACTCGAGTATTCAAACTTATACTCGAGTATTCACATGTTGAAAGACTTTGGTGACTCTCTGTATGACCAATACTTGAGTATCCAAATGGATACTTGAGTATTGAAAGATTTGGCCTATATTCAAAGAGTCTCTGTATGGTCCATACTCGAGTTTGGCTCATAGTGAAAAACTTGGAGTGCTCTCTATAAGTTCAATACTTGAGTATCCAAAGGAATACTCGAGTATTGCTTTGTTTAATGAAATTGAGCTACTCTCTGTCAAGTCCATACTTGAGTATTGAGACCAATACTCGAGTTTTCCTTTGACAGTAAGTTTTTCAACTTAGCAAAGACAAACTTCAACTTGTGTTTACAATTGTCGTGTGTCAAAATCAGATGACAGTGACGTTTGAGGAGGATGGCTAGGAGTAGGAGTAGACTGAGCTTCCTATGCTCTTGACTGAGAAGCTCTTGCTTGAGATCTCGAAGGAGCCCGAGATTGGCCAGAGCCTTCTGCTTCAAAGTTAAGCTTCATTAAATTCAGTTGAGCCTTGCCAAAGAATGGTGGATTCTTCAAGGTCTCAGCATAACCAACATACCAGATCTTATGGTAGAATAAGATAACTGAAATCAGAGATGAAAATGGTATGTGGGAAGGCGTTATGGATGGAAATTTAAATCTTATCATCTCCTGGAAAATCCAGTGGCCAACATTTAAAGGATCCTTTTTCACAAAAGAGGTGAAGAATCGATAGTCTTTTGTGAGAAGTGTGTAAAGCTCCCTCCCTTTTGGACGAAGTTCCTAGAATAGATGTACCAGAGAACCCGGTTTATAGGAGACATAGACCCTGGTTTGAAAGAAAGTGTGTGGCTTTGGTTTTTAGGAAAGTCCTCGTTGGGTCTAAGTGTGGAGAAGATCTCTTGGTTGCTGTAATTTGGAGAGGAAACAAGATGAGGGTTGTCAACTTTCAGGATAGTGTTAAGGATTGAGGCAGATAAGGTGAATTTGACACCCTTGACTATGGTTGTTACTCTTTCTACAACCAACTCACCATCAGCATTGAGGACATTGTCAGATTCTATATTGAAATAGAACAGCCTAACTAGATTGGGAGTATAAAGTGCAGAGATAGATACGAAATTGTCATAAGGTGCAAGCCAAGGGGATAGATTGATGCTACAATCCTGATGAAGTTGAACTAAGTCTACTACTACGATAGGGCAGAAATCTTTCTTCATGTAAGTTTCTCTAAACTTAGTATTTTGTTCAGTGGTAAGAGCAGAAGAAGCAATGGTAAAACCTTCAGGAGGAGTAGGATGGCGATAGATGTCTTCCACAACATTGGCCATAAGTCAACAAGCTCCTAGAATGACAAAAAGCTAGTCACTCTCAACAGTAAAACTGTTCTCATGCTCCAAAGTGCTCTAAGTCAACAAGAGTACTTTCGTATCTGCACATTTTCTTCTGCTAAAGTCATATGGGATGCGTTGGAAATAGCTCATGAAGGAACGATAGGAATCAAGGAGAATCGTGTCGTGTCAATACCTTCATGACTGAGTATGATTTGCTTCGTATGAAGTCGGGGGAATCCATTTGTGAGTTCCAGCTTAGATTCACTCATATAATCAACCAGCTTGCTACTTTGGGCAAAGAATACAATCAACCTGTTCAAGTGAGAAAAATCTTGAATGTTCTCAGCAAAGAATGGGAAGCCAAAGTCACTGCGATCGAAGAAGCCCGTGGAGAATCAAAGGCGTCAGTGGTAGCTATCTTTGGTAGTCTGTCTAAATATGAAGGAAAGATCAAGTTCAGAAAAGGACTTGACGAGATTAACGGCAAAAACAAGGGAATTGCCCTTAAGGCTATCAAGGAAGATAAGAATTCAGATGATGATGATGATGACAGAGATGAAGAGCTAGGCATGATGGTCCGAAGATTCAAGAAGTTTTACAAGAAGGACTATGGATTTAGAAAGTTTAATAAAGGTAGCTCCAGTACTGAGCCTAAGAAGCCAATCATCTACTACGAGTGTGAAAAGCCTGACCACATCAAATCTGAATGCCCCCAGCTGAAGAACGAGGATAAAGACAAGAAAAGATTCAACAAATTCAATAAGAAAGCCTATGTCTCAGCCATATGGGGAGATAGCTCATCTGATGAAGATGAAGCTGATGAGGAAGAAAGAGCCAACATCTTCCTCGTGGCTCAAGAAGAAGAATCTAAAAGTGATGAGGTAAATGATGCTGAACCTACTAGTTGTGCTTAAAAGAAAATAACTTTGATTGGTTCTGCCTGGACAACTTAGTGTCTATCACCTATATTTACATAATGTTCTGGAGTTCAAGAGTGAACCCCAGAGTAACTGTTAAACTCAAATACAGTATGTATACAGTGTATGTATGCAGACTACAACTAGGAAATACAATCACAATCATATATGCATTCAGTATCACAATCACAATCATACATCACAACATACTGTCGAGTTGCCTTACCAAGGCAAGCCCCAGAATCATCATAGCCGTCGAGCTGCCTGAACCAGGCCAGCCCCAGAATCCATACAGCTGTCGAGCCGCCTAACAAGGCAAGCCCTTGAAAATTCTTAGCGCTAGGACAACACAGTAGCCGGGCCTCATGTTAGAAATTATGCAGTAGGGGCAAGTCATTATACTTTAAACGTTAATGTCATTTAAAGTAATCTCCATTTAGTTATCATTTTATTTGCATGTTTATAGTGATAACTGTATCCCTGGATATATCTTATAGATTATCCTAAAAGTCCCAGGTCGGTCATCTACGCGGGAGCGAAGATGAAATAAGACTAGTATGACTTTGATGAGGTATGGAGATACGAATCAAAGTCATGGGCACTTGTAGGAGTACAAGGTGCTGGACCGACCCACTATGAGAAAGCTGCATGGATTTAGTCATAAGTTTTTCTCATGTATAACTGTGTCACAACGCCCTTTGACCTGAGATCATCATGGATTCCTACATGAGAGTTGCGGGTCTTTGACCTGGTCTAAAGTCACCTTTGACCGGGTGATGATAAAGGCTTCGATCGGGATCAGTGGTTTTCATGCAGAGGAATGTGAATGGTCAAGATGGAATTTGTCCCTCATATTTGTAGAGAGAAATTACTGGGCCTTTCGATGAGTGAGTCTGAGAAACGTATGGCCATACTACGGTGCAAAGGAGTTTCCATTTCAATTATTAGGCTACTCAAGAATCGAGAAAGTAATGGTCAAGAACAGGTAGTTGACATTATTCATGCCTCATCCTTGACCAAATTATCGCGTGACAAAAGGGACGTGACATGGTTGTACGATAGGTTGTATCGTATCATCGATCCCCATATGAATTGGGTAGTCGCAATGTCTTGCTAGAGGCCGCTTGTGACTTGTGGGCTGGTACAGTATTGGCCTGCTGCCAATCTCATTGAATCTTAGATATGTCTAAGATTTAATGAATATTGTATTTAATCTAGGATGAATATATATATATTATTAAATTTGAAAATAATATCATAATATTATTTAATAGAAATTATAATATTATTATATAATATTTGTTTTATATTTAATTTATTTGATAAATTAAATATCTACAATAAATTGAGATATTGTATCTCGATTTAATTTTCTAATATAGATATCATATATCTAATTTAATTTGAAGTGAGATATAGTATCTTAGATTTAATTTATAGAGATAAATTAAATCTGAAGGCTTTTAATTTGGATTAAATAAATAGATTATATTAGATCTATTGGATAGATTTAATTAATATATTATTTTAATGCAAATTAAAATTTCAAGATTAATGAGGATTAATTTTGCATATAATATGTCTAACGGGTTTTTAGAAACCTACGGGACATTTTGCAAGATGTATTAGAAAAGCCGCGAGAAACCCTATAGAGAAAAAGAGCGAGACAGGCGAAAATACTGAATAGGTAGCACACCAGATCGGTGTTGGAGGCTGTTCGTGTGGATACCGGTAGAGGGAGGGGATTCGCAGGTCTACTCCTATCGATCGAATAGGTAGCCCACCAGATCGAATTGATCGAGACGCTCGCAAGTTCGCATAGGTATGGTTTCTAACGAACATTGATTTAAACGCCGTTGATGGATCCTCTCAAGGGATCTGTAAATTTTAATGGATGAAAATACTTTCGATGCGAGTACGGATCCCAAAAGTGGCATCAGAGCCAGATCAACTGAGCATTTAAATTGGGTTTATACGTGTGTTTATATATGTGATATATATGCAAAGCCGAATCCTGTTATGTGTTTAAATTGAAAACTCATGTTAGTTTTTCTACAAATAGCTAGTCGGATCGGCCGTTTCATGTAGTTCTGAAGCATTCAGATCAGACATTCTGAAAATGGCTGACTATCACGTTTTAAGATCTGTGACCTTCTGAATCGTTCAGATCGATCACGACGGTCATGTTGGGGTCGATCATGTTCAGAGACATCGGTCATGTCCTGTCGCGTCGATCACTTTATGAAACGTTCAGACGATGATCACGCTCGGACACACTGATGATGCTCGGACGAACGACCACGTTCGAACTTCATGATCACGGATGAAGGAGCAACGTTAGGGTTTTGTTCTTGAAATTTTCTTGAAGGAAACACTCTTTCTAAAAGATTACACCTTTTCGAAAAACTTCGGGCATGTTAATTTTGAAACAACTTTTCTTGAAATTATTTTTTATGAAACAATCTTTCTAAAACAATATGATGTTTTCAAAAGTTGTGGGACCGCCGTAGGGATCGGCTGACTATTCGTAGCGCGAGAATTTAAATCATGTTATTATATTTTATTTTATTATATATATATATATTATATAATATAATATAAACTCTATAATTTTATCATAATATTTTTTTCATAATTGTATGAATTAATATATGTTGTGACATACTTTCAAATGTTGTTTGGGTATGGTGAACAACATGGCTCTAGAATTACAAGTGTTGTAATATTTAAAATATGGCCTGCTAGCCATGCCTTTCTCTAAATATTCTTGATGTACATTCTCTTCTCATCTCACTCCCCTCGTATGTTGAAATGAGGTTTCTCTTGATGTATTTCTCTTTTCTTATTTAGAGAAGTCCTCTTGTTGGCTTGAGAGGATTTTAGGTTAAGTATGAGCCATGTTGTGTCACAATTTTAATTATGTTTTGATTTGATCACTGCATGATTAATTTAGAGTTTTAATTGTGATTTGATTAGATCACTCATAATGAATTTAGAGTTTTAATTATGATTTGATTAGGTCACTCATGATTAATTTAAAATTTTAATTAAGATTTGATTAGATCACTTATGATTAATTTAGAGTTTATATGACATAATAGCATTCATATAAGTAGAATTAATAGGATTAATTAAATTATATCAATTATGTATAACCGGCTGAAACCAAGAAATGGGTGAATTGGGTGAAGATTAAAAACTTGAAACTTTGAAAATCTTTTCACGTCTTCTAAATCAACAGTTAGATATTCAAATAAGCATATACTGGAAATATAAGAGATAAGGGAGGAGAATATGCAAACTGTGATTTATACTGGTTCGGCCCAATCCTTGACCTACGTTCAGTCCCCAAGCTCCACTTGAGATTTTCAATCCACTATCCTCTTGTTTAACCAGGCACAAGAGAAGCATATACAAACACACAAGTTCACCCAGGCACTTGTGAAGCCGAATCTCTCACTGAGGTACTCCTTTCAATCAATTACACACTCTGTACTTGAAGTTATCCTTTCACTAGGATACACTCCCCCTTACAAGTTGTAAACTGATAACCCAATCTCTAAGTCCCACGACTTGAGATTCTTACAATGATTTAATAATCAGAAATGTTCTCTCTAAAAGAGAATATGAATAAACACTGGAGTACAATACAAATCATTTCACTCTCTATGATGAACTATACAAGCATTGAGAACAGAGAGTGTGTGAGCTAAATCTTGGATTCAGAATATCAAGAATATCATCATTTCGATAGTGCAAGCTCTCATCCAACCTCTTCTATCTTGAATTCTTCTCCTTTTATAGTTAGTTGCAATTTATGATCGCTGAGCAATTCCTCCAGTTTAGAATATGTTCGTTGGAATAAATATAGCCGTTGAAGCTGACGTAATCATCTGCTTTTTGTAATCTAATGTTAATCCTTTGTTTGATCATTTGAAACTTGCTAACAAACTAATTAATAGCATTGAGAAGTATAGCAAGTAGAAATCAATTGATACGAATCATTTCAGAATTCTTGGAGACGTTGATGCTGCTGTGTGTTCCGTTAACTCGAGTTCTTACTTGTTGGCTCGAGTCAAAAACTCCTCTCAATTCGTCAATCTCTCGGGTTGGCCATTGACTCGAGGTACGCTTGTTGGCTCGAGTCAATTAGTCTTCTCCAAAGACCGTTGCTCTCTGACTTACAATTGGCTTGAGTTAAAACACATTCTGGCTCGAGTCAATCCATCGTTTAAAGCATAGTGAAGTTTAACACAACATGACTCGAGGAAGCAATATCCGTGGCTCGAGTCTGTGCCCAAACTCGAGTTAACCAAAATCCTGGCTCGAGTCAATCTTCAATTGATCCACTAGCTTCAGAAGCATTTGACTTGAGGTGAAATTTCTGGCTCGAGGTAAAAACCTCTCTCAAAATGTCTAACTCTCTGCCTTGCTTTGACTCGAGGTTGACAAAGCCTTGGCTCGAGGTAAGATCCCATCAAACTTGGTTGCTTCCAAAATTTGTGAAACACTTGTTGAGTCTACATTCATATGGAATTGGTTTCACTTCATTTGGTTGTGTATAATGTGAGCTATATCCAGAAAACCGAGCCTATGCTGAAATGAATCCATAATTTCCAGTATCAACTTTCGAAGGCCATAACTCCCTGGTCTGAACTCCGTTTTGGTTGGTTTAAGTCTTGGTGGAACGCATTTGGATTTGTAGTTTGTCAGCTACACCCAAAATACCGAACCTTGTCTGCTGTGTGGCGTGAATTGATGGTCCAACTTGTGAAATTCATATCTCTCTCATCTGAACTCCTTTGGGCTTGAATTGTATATAAAAATGACGCATTGGGAGTCTATTTTCATATGCCATTGGTTTCACCTCAATCTGATCTCTGGTTTGGGAGATATCATCGAATTACCAGACGTCACTCGAGCTGAACGTGAAACAAAGTAGAACAGAGTTGCTGAAATCACACTTGGCTCGAGTGAACTGAAACCTTGGCTCGAGTCAACTCGTTCCAGAGAGCGAAAATGGCTGAAAATCACTATTGGCTCGACTCAAAGAAATGGCTAACTCGAGTTTTGACCCAAACTCGAGTCTGTGAGTTTCTTGGCTCGAGTCAAACTGTACCAGGTGCCCAAAACACTGTAGAAACCATCTAACACGAGTCTAGACATCATGGCTCGAGTTAATTCATCCCGAAGCCTGATTTTGCTTATTTTAACTCCGATTTGAGCCATTCCAACTTCCATATCATCGTGGAGACTTCTAGAGTTAATCTAAGAGCTTGTATAATGATTTCTCATTCCATCAAGCAAGTTCTTCTTTCTTTCTTCTTCTCTTGATCATTCTCCATAACTTAACTCTTTCTTTCTTCTCTTCCTCTTCATAAACCAACTTTTTCTTCTCTTCTCATCTCTTGATCATTCTTCATAAACCAACTCTTTCTTTCTTCTCTTCTCTTCTTCCTTGATCATTTTCCATAATTCAATTCTTTCTTTCTTCTCTTCTCTTGATCATTCCCAAAATCCTTTGATAGCTTCTGCTTGCTTCCTTGATATTCTCTACAAGTTCTTCTTTTTCTGTAACCTCGTATCTTCTTCTTGATTAATCTCTATAATTCAACTTGGACTAATCTATTAAATATATAGTAGTTAGTCAATATAGGAGATAAATATAGTATACAAGCTTTTTGCTCCTAATAATGGCATCGATATAAGACATCATCAAAACCAATCATATCCAACAATACCCTCCAAATAAAATCTTAAGTCATAATGCCATCAATAAATGAATACCTGTCAAAACCTAGATCGCCCATTTGTATGTTCCACCCAATTAAATGCATTTGAGTTATCTTGGTGAGACAAGCGTGAGTAATGGTGATACTCAACATTCATTATTGTCTTGACTTAATTGAAATTATCAAAACGGTTTTGGATCTCAAGGCATTAGATAAGATTAAACATGTCGGGTCATAAGATGATTGAATCCCATAAAGATCTAAGAGTTACATGTGATGTAATTGGCAAAGAGGTTGCCTACCTAAATAACTTGATTTTAAGCGTCCTGCCAAAGCGGACTTAAATTTAAGCTAAATATGGATCTTAGCCCACTAATTATAATGAGGGTTATTAATTTAGTAGGAGGTTATTAATTAAAATTTGCATATCTTTTAGTTGTAGAATCATGTAGATGTTGGCTCCTAATGTTTTGATGATAACAAATGATTTAAGCTTTGAAACTATAATGAATTTGGTTTTTAATGTGTTCGAAATAACCTTCGAGAATTGAATTGCTGCAAAACCGTGTTATCCCGTCTAATCTGTTTTCCATCACAAAGAAAGCATTCTCGAGAGTGGATATTGGATTCGGAGAATGGTTCTCGAGAATGCCAAGTAATTCTCGAGAATGATCAAGTGTGAAGCAAAATCGAAGCAAGCTACTCAGATCTTTCGAATGATTCTCGAGAATAGAGAAGCAATTCTCGAGAATGATTCTCGAGAATCGATATTGACTCTCGAGAATGGTCGATGATCTTCACTAAATCAATTCTCGTTTTCAAGTAATTCTCGAGAGTAAATTATAATTCTCGAGAATGATTCCGAGAAACAAAACCGATTCTCGAGTATGATCGTAAGCTTCGTTCAATGCTCTCGGTTTACAAACAATTCTCGAGAATGAGAAAGTAATTCTCGAGAATGATTCTCGAGAACGGGAAAACAATTCTCGAGTATGCTCGAATACACCAACCGATGTTTGCTTCGTCTCGATAGATTCTCGAGAATTGAAATTCAATTCTCGAGAATGGTTCTCGAGAATCATTGGTTGATTCTCGAGAATGGTCGAGAATTATTCAATCTACAAAGTTGATTCTTCATGCAATTCTCAAGTATGGCTTCTGGAATTCTCGAGAATGGTCTATCAGCATCCATACCAATTAGCGACAAAGAACCAGCATTCATTTGTAACTTTCTATAGATGATCTAGTTAATTGTTTTAACCTCTCCAACATCATTCCTTATTAACTATGATATTACTAATCATCTTCCTAAGTGTTTTCAGATTTATACATTAAGGTTTCACATTCGAGGAAGAACACACAAGTATTAGCAAGAACATGTTTCTACAAGAAAACCTTCAATAAATACTCGCAAACTAAGCCTATCTATAACTCATTCTTAATCGATTATATCTTATTCTAATCATCTCTCGTGAGTGTATTTCGGACCTTGAATCTTGGTTCAAAGCATGACAGCTTGACGCACCGAAAATATGGAGGAACAGAAAGACATGACTCGGAGGACCCATAACCGTAAAAGCATCTTTAAAGTTTCTCTTCACCCAAGGTGCCAACCGCACGATGACCCAACCGAAGAGACATTTGATTATGGGCAACCGTAAGACATGAGTGCTCCATTAACGGACATATTCAAATATTCCAACGGACACATTCAAATCCTTCAACGGTCTTCAACTTCAACCAATACAAATACACGAAGGATTGAATTCAACAAGGTGAACCAAAGTGCATACATTGATAAAGATTTCAAATAGTTCAATTTGTATTCGATTATATCTTCGATATACCAAGCTTCGTTGTTCATCATTCTATTTACTCGTGAGAGAGTTTTCTACAACTTGCCTTTACAATTCGTTCAAATTCTCAAGATAGAGGTATCTTGAGTGTGGGTGTATTGATTACAACTTGTAAGGGGGAGTGAGTCCAAGAGTGAGAGGATCATCCTTCGTTTACAGAGTGTGTAATTCTATTTGTAAAATAGTGGAAATCCTAGAAGTGTGTCCGGGACCGGACGTAGGTCAAAGAGTTGGACCGAACCAGGATAACTTCTCTCGTGTCCGTCATCTTTTACTTTACCGCTTTTCTCGTTTATCTATCATACGGTGAAAAGATTTTTGAGATCACCTATTCACCCCTCTAGGTGATATTCCACCTTCATTTGGTATCGAGCAAGGTTTCTCGGTTGGGCTTAATATCCCGAGAAAGATCATGGAAGGAATATTACCCGATGGTGCTTCAATTAACCGCCCCCAGATTCAACGGTGAAAACTACTCCTTCGGAAAGGAAAATTCAGAATATTCGTAATGGCTACCGAATATGGTCTCGGGAAGTGATAGAAATCGGAGATTACATACCTATAAAGATTGAAGGAGGAATCTCGTTCCAAAGACGAAAGCTGAATTCGACGAGAATGATAAGAAGAATGTCACTCAACAAGAAGGGGCAATTTTGATGCTTCAAAGTGCTCTTAGTCAAAAAGAGTACTTTCGAATAAGCAATCTATCAACGCGAAGGAAATGTGGAAGGCACTCGGAGATTGCATATGAAGGTACTTAAGCATCAAAGAAAATCGTATTAATACTCTCACCACCGAATATGACTTGCGCGAATGAAGTCGAGAAACCATGGCCGAGTTCCAACTAAGATATACCCATCTCGACAAATCAATTGGCGGCTTTGGGTAAAAACTATGATCAAGGTCCTCGTGTTAGAAAGATCCTCAATGTTCTAACAAAAGACTGGGAAGCTAAAGTCACTGCGATAGAGGAGGCTCGTGGAGAATCAATGGCTTCAGTTGCTGCCTTATTCGGAAGCCTGTCTGAATATGAGAGCAAACTAAGATTTAAGAAGGACCTAGACAATGTTAACAGCAGTCGGAACAAGGGAATTGCTCTTAACACTATAAAGGAAAAAGAAGAAAATGAAGAAGATGAAGAGAACGATGATGAGATGGCCATGTTTGTTAGAAGATTCAAGAAGTTCTACGTAAAAGATCGAGGCTTCGTAAATAGATTCCAAAAAGGAGACACAAGTAATGAGACGTGAGTTCGAGGCAAAGAACAAATCATCTGTTATGAATGTGAGAAGCCGGACATTACAAGTCGAATGTCCTCAATCGAAAGACAAGTGACAAAGAAAGGAAGAAGCACTATCAATTCAAAAAAGAAGGCTTATGTGTCGCCAATATGGGGAGATGGTTCCTCGACGAAGAAAGCGAAGAAGAGAAAGAAACCGCCAACGTCTCGTCTGGGTGGCGAAGAAGAACTAGCGTAAAAACGACAATGAGGTACATGATTCGCAACCAACCTATGATGAAGAACAAACGAGATGAATCAGCAATCATAGTCCGAAACAAGGCTAGACTGGTTGCCAAAGGCTATAATCAGGAAGAAGGGATTGATTATGAGGAAACATATGCTCCAGTAGCTAGATTGGAAGCAATACGTGTACTCTTAGCCTTTGCGTGCATCAAAGGATTTAAACTCTTTCAAATGGATGTTAAGAGTGCCTTTCTAAATGGATTCATTCGGAAGAAGTCTATGTTGAACAACCTCCTGGTTTTGAAAATAATCATCATCCAGATCATGTCTATCGTTTGAAGAAAGCCTTATATGGTCTCAAACAAGCTCCTAGAGCTTGGTATGAAAGATTAAGTAATTTCTTATTAGATCAAGGCTTTATCGTGAGGGAAAGCAGATACAACTTTGTTTATTAAGACTAACAAACTTAATGAGACTTTAATTGTGCAAATATATGTGGATGATATTATTTTTGGTGCTACTAAAGATTCTCTCTCGTGAAGAATTTTCCAAGAAAATGCGGGGTGAATTCGAAATGTCTATGATGGGAGAGTTGAACTACTTCCTCGGCTTGCAAATCAAACAACGGAAGGATGGCATATTCATATCTCAAACAAAATATCTCCGTGATTTGCTCAAGAAATTTGGGATGGAACATTGTAATGGAGCCGACACTCCAATGAGCTCAACCGCCTCTCTAGATGCCGATGAGGAAAAAGGGAAAGACTTCAACATAACCAAGTATAGAGGGATGATTGGATCCTTACTATATTTGATGCAGCGCACTGACATTCAGTTTAGTGTGGGAACGCGCAAGATTCCAATCAGCTCCTAAAGAATCGCATGCGGAACATGTCAAAAGAATTTTTCGATATCTTTCGACACCAAGGAATTGGGTCTCCGGTTCCCTAAAGGTCAACAAGAATTTCTCGGTTGCATATTCGACTCCGATCACGCGGATACAAGACCGGAAAAAGTACCAAATGGACGAGTGTGAATTTCTTGGAGGATCACTTGTATCATGGTTTAGTAAGAAACAAACCATCGGGTCAGTATCCTCAACCGAAGCTGAATATGTAGCCGCATCGAGTTGCGTTGTGCTTTCGTGTTCCCGTGGCTCAAGCAACAACTTCAAGACTTGGGAATTCAGTTAAAAGAAATTCCAATCCTATGTGACAACACTAGTACAATAAGTTTGGCAAAGAATCCAGTTCAACACACAAGAACCAAGCATATTGATGTTAGACATCATTTTATCGTAGATCATGTCCAAAAGAAAGATGTAAAGGTAATGTTTATCCCTACTCACTTGCAACTTCCGATATCTTCACCAAGCCATTGGCTAAAGAACAATTCACATTTATCGAAGAGAATTGGGAATGGTAAATCCCAATGAATTGTAAGTAAAATGTTAGCTCAATCTCGTTGATTATGTTTTGATGATGTTTGAAAACCGACTTAAGCATCGGAGCTTCTAGATATTGTTTTTGCAGTTTTGGTCCAGTTGTAAAACGATATAAATCGATAGTTCTCAAGAATTTATCATTCTCGAGAATTGATAAGTGAAGCTTTCATGTTCTTCCTAAGCACTCTCGAGAAATGGAATCTACTCGAGTAATATCGGGATTTGGTAAATAAGGATCATTTCGCACATTAACATTCTCGAGAATACGTGCTCATTCTCGAGAAATATCGGATATTGTCTGGTGCTCTATGTCGATTACATATGTCATTCTCGAGAATGGCTGAGGCATTCCCGAGAACTATATCAGAAAAATATGTTCTGCAGAATCAAAATTCCTTTTCACTGAAATAATTCTCGAGAATGCGGTGTCATTCTCGAGAACAACTCTCGAGAATCACTCACGATTCTCGAGAATCATCGCGTGGACTCAAACGCCGCTTAGTTTCATGTCGTTTCATTCATTTAACCCGTCGTTTAGACCCTTCGGCTTCTTTTCTTTTAAAAAAAAACCCCTCACGTGTCGCATCCGCTCCTCATTTCATTCCCTCTAATTCTCGAGAACCCAAGTCGACAATTCATCTTCTTCATCATCATTCCTCCGTGATTTTCTCGTCTCACCCTAAAATCTCAGGTAGCCATGACTAAATCTTCATCTTTTGAATCTCCTGAACAACCACTCAGGAAGAAGCCGCGAACCAAGTATCGTCCTAAAGTTCAAGCTTCTGAGAAGACTGAGCCATCGAAGAAGAAGGCTAAATCGGTAACGATCGTGGACTCTCCTCATATGACTCGCACCAAGACTCATTCTCTGCCATCCGACAAGACCAAAAGTAAAGAAAGCTCCTGCCCCAAATCTCAATCGGTCGTTCGAAGCAAACAAAAATGAAAACTCAAAATCCAAGTCTTGTTCTCGTCTCGTCCAAACCTCGTGAGTTCTGCAACAACCATTCGTCCAAGCCGTATTCAAGTTCAAAACCACATTTTTATGAAAGAAGAACTAAGGAAATTGAAGAGAGGATTCGAGACCTCCTCACATTCATCATGAGACTCCTCTTTCAACTCTTCCTCCGTTTGCTTCCAAATTAATTGGGCAGCTCAATGTCCTTGATTGTCCTCCTGGTTATTGTAAAGATCCTCTCGGTAATCCCATCGATCCTAATTTTGTCCTTACATATGATGGAAGACCTTTTTGCCCTGTGTGGTTAAACCTGGATGATTTTAGGAAGGAATGTAACTTAGATCTTTCACCTTGGTTAAAACCGTATATGCCTTTACTAGATATCCATACCCCATATTCCCCTCAGGTTGTTAAAATTTTCTACTTCAATATGGTTGAGGAAAAGACTGAGGATAATGAGATTATACCGCATACTCAAAGTTAGAGGGAAAACCATTAAGATCACAACAGCCACTATCAATTCTTTTTGGGTGTCATTGACCCTCCTGAGGATCCTCCCACATTATCTGAGTTTGAATGTTTTAGCCTCCTTCTACCTACAAAGCAATATGATGGGAATCCCTTGAAATTTAAACCCTCTGATATGTCAGACACCAATAGAATTCTTTGGTATCTTTACGCAACCTGGTTAACAAAGGAAAAAGTTTTACACACTTTGTGGCCAAAGACTACCAATTAATGGGCCAAATTATTGCCAAGCAACCAATAAATCTAGGCAAATTGGTTATCTCGAAATGTCCAATTTTCTCGTCCAACTCGGGGTTTCCAAGATGAATACCATTCCATACCCCAATCTAGTCTCCGGGCTTCTAAGCTACAACAATGTTTGGTATCTTCTTGATAATGACAAAGCTGTATTTCCCAAGAAATTTGGCAAAACTCATCTACCGCATACATGAAGCTCTCATATACGAAGCTACCGGGAAGAAACAAGTCAAGACAACTATCGACCCTCAACCTTCAACATCCAAACTCCAAGATGAAGGTCAATCTTCACAGCAGCTCGCCGACCCCGCCCTTCTTTTGCGCAAGCGCAATCCAAGCTCGAGATCAACTCGCAATTCGGGAAGCTATGGCTCGTAATACAATGTTTGGATTCTTATGGCAATCTAATAAAAGCAATGATCAAGGCCATAGGTAATGAGATGATCAAGTGGATGCCCATCTTGAACAACATGTGAACTCAAAGGTGGAAAACCTCAAGAAAGAGATGCATCGAATTCTTCGTCCTCTATGATCGCAACAAGAGATTAAGCAATCAGTTCATCAAATAGAAGATTCTCTTGGTGCCTTCCTAACAAGTCTTAAGGCACAATCTCAATCCTCTATCGTGCCCATCGACCCTGCTTTCTAAGATTGTTCCTCCTCTAGTCACTAATCTTGTCTCTCGCCGCTCAACCCGTTCCTAACTCGGTGGCTACTCCTCCTATTGATCCAGATATCTCGGATCCCGAGCCTCCTTCTCGTTCCTACTATTGCCGCAGCATTCCCCCTCTTTGATGGATGACAAAGGGGAGAAGAAGGAGAAGCAAATTGATTGATTGGAGTCTAGTTGTTTTATTTTGATAATTGAATGTTTAGACTCGAACATTTTTTTTCCCATTCGATGTATCTCCTGTCTATGGAACTTCTTGGAGTTCATGTTATATATTAACCTTAAATGAACTTTCATTGCACCAATCCTTACACTTCTCAAATTGCTTCGTCTAAAAATACATGACTTGTTGAAATTATGCTGCACTTTGTAATCATTGAAACTTGCTTCAGCTTCCTATATTCTCCGTCAATATACCAATCAATAATCCCACTTTCAAAAACTTCAAAATGATTTTCTTTATATATTGTCATCATCAAAAAGGGGAGAATGTTGGCTCCTAATGTTTTGATGATAACAAATGATTTAAGCTTTGAAACTATAATGAATTTGGTTTTTAATGTGTTCGAAATAACCTTCGAGAATTGAATTGCTGCAAACCGTGTTATCCCGTCTAATCTGTTTTCCATCACAAAGCAAAGCATTCTCGAGAGTGGATATTGGATTTCGGAGAATGGTTCTCGAGAATGCCAAGTAATTCTCGAGAATGATCAAGTGTGAAGCAAAATCGAAGCAAGCTACTCAGATCTTTCGAATGATTCTCGAGAATAGAGAAGCAATTCTCGAGAATGATTCTCGAGAATCGATATTGACTCTCGAGAATGGTCGATGATCTTCACTAAATCAATTCGTTTTCAAGTAATTCTCGAGAGTAAATTATAATTCTCGAGAATGATTCGAGAAACAAAGCGATTCTCGAGTATGATCGTAAGCTTCAGTTCAATGCTCTCTGGTTTACAAACAATTCTCGAGAATGAGAAAGTAATTCTCGAGAATGATTCTCGAGAATGGGAAAACAATTCTCGAGTATGCTCGAATACACCAACTGATGTTTGCTTCTGTCTGATAGATTCTCGAGAATTGAAATTCAATTCTCGAGAATGGTTCTCGAGAATCATTGGTTGATTCTCGAGAATGGTCGAGAATTATTCAATCTACAGGTTGATTCTTCATGCAATTCTCAAGTATGGCTTCTGGAATTCTCGAGAATGGTCTATCAGCATCCATACCAATTAGTGACAGCAACCCAGATTCATTTGTAACTTTCTATAGATGATCTAGTTAATTGTTTTAACCTCTCCAACATCATTCCTTATTAACTATGATATTACTAATCATCTTCCTAAGTGTTTTCAGATTTATACATTAAGGTTTCACATTCGAGGAAGAACACACAAGTATTAGCAAGAACATGTTTCTACAAGAAAACCTTCAATAAATACTCGTAAACTAAGCCTATCTATAACTCATTCTTAATCTGATTATATCTTATTCTAATCATCTCGTGAGTGTATTTCGGACCTTGAATCTTGGTTCAAAGCATGACAGGCTTGACGCACTGAAAATATGGAGGAACAGAGCAGACATGACTCAGAGGACCCATAACCAGAAAGCATCTTTAAAGTTTCTCTTCACCCAAGGTGCCAACTGCACGATGACCCAACTGAAGAGACATTTGATTACGGGCAACCGAGAAGACATGAGTGCTCCATTAACGGACATATTCAAATATTCCAACGGACACATTCAAATCCTTCAACGGTCTTCAACTTCAACCAATACAAATACACGAAGGATTGAATTCAACAAGGTGAACCAAAGGTGCATACATTGATAAAGATTTCAAATAGTTCAATTTGTATTCGATTATATCTTCGATATACCAAGCTTCAAAGTGTTCATCATTCTATTTACTCGTGAGAGAGTTTTCTACAACTTGCCTTTACAATTCGTTCAAATTCTCAAGATAGAGGTATCTTGAGTGTGGGTGTATTGATTACAACTTGTAAGGGGAGTGAGTCCAAGAGTGAGAGGATCATCCTTCGTTTACGAGTGTGTAATTCTATTTGTAAAATAGTGGAAATCCCGAAGTGTGTCCGGGGATTTGGACGTAGGTCAAAGAGTTGGACCGAACCAGGATAACTTCTCTGTGTCTGTCATCTTTACTTCTTTACTGCTTTCTCTGTTTATCTATCATACAGTGAAAAGATTTTTGAGATCACCTATTCACCCCCCTCTAGGTGATATTCCACCTTCAATGTAGACTAGCAATACTGTCACACCATCAATGCGATCAGTCCTTGAGAAGGACGAACTCGATGAGACAAACCTTCTTGACTTGTTTGGGAACTTAAGCAATGATTCTAAACACGAAAGAAAGGAATATCTCATCGATCAACCCATTCCTGACGAGCCTGCATCTAAAGATCCAAGAGCTCAAACTGATGCTTATACGAAGCATAAGGATGACTTTGTGGATGCAAGATGCATGATGCCTGGCACTATGGTTCCAGACCTCGATAGAGATCTAGGACATGTGGAGGCCTTTGAGATGATTGTTCATCCTATGGAAATGTTCCAGTAACAAGCAAGGCAAGAGAGGCATGAGACCACAAAGGCCTTATTTTCCTGCAAGATGGCTGAAGGTGCATTAGTTAGTCCTCATGTTTTGAAGGTTAAGGGCTACATTAATCACCTTGAGAGGCTTGGATTTCCCATGAGCCAGGAGTTAGCTACAGATATGATCTTGAACTCACTCTCGGATAGTTATGACTAGTTTGTCATGACCTATAACATAAACAACATGGAGAAATCAATTTTTGAATTGCATGGGATGCTCAAAATAGCTGAGCAGAGCATTAAGAAGAAGCACATCACTATTTTGATGGTTCAGAAAGGAAAGGGTATGAAAAGAAAAGGCAAGGGCAAAAGAAAGGGTATTGGCTCGTTGGTACGACCAATGAGTTAAACAAGCCCGAATCTAAGCCTGCAGCCAAGAAGGCAAAGCCTACGAAGGATGGGGTCTGCTTCTTCTGCAATGAAATCGGTCATTGGAAGAGGAATTGTAAACTCTATCAAAAAGATCTGAAAGAACAAAGAAGGATAGCGGGGTTATCGCTTCAGGTATCTATGTCATAGATATTCACTTTTCTACTTCCTCAACATGGGTATTAGAAACTGCATGTGGTTCTCACATTTGTATAAATGTGTAGGATCTCAAGACAGTAGAAGATTGAATAGACATATCTATGACATAACTACCAAAAGGATCAAGTCAATTGATTTGAATTCGACCTACCTATGGCATTGTCGTCTAGGCCATATAAATGAGAAAACACATTTCAAAACTCCATCACAGATGAATTTCTTGACTCATTTGATTTTGAATCATTTGATACATGCAAGTCTTGTTTATTGGAAAGATGACAAAGGCACCTTTACTAGGAGTAGTAAAAGGGTCATTGATTTATTGAGCCTCATACATACTGATATCTATGGACCAATAAATGCATATGCCAGAAGAGGTCATTTGTAATTCATTACATTTATAGACGATCTTAGTAGATATGGGTATATCTATCTAATGAAATATAAGTCTAAATCTTTTGAAACGTTCAAAATATTCCAAAATGAAGTGCAAAACCATATTGGCAAAACAATTAAGGCACTTCGATCTGATCGAGGTGGTGAATATTTGAGCCAAGAGTTCCTTGATCATCTTAGGAGTTGTGGGATAATCTCACAACTTACTCCTCCATGATCACCTCAATGGAATGGTGTTTCTGAGCGAAGGAATCGAACTCTATTAGATATGGTTCGATCTATGATGAGTCAAATAGATCTTCCACTTTCCTTTTGGGGCCATGCCCTAGAAACAGTTGTGTTCACACTAAATCGTGTTCCATCAAAGGCAGTTGAAAAGACACCATATGAGATATAGATTGGGAAGAAACCCAGTTTGTCATTTCTTAAAATTTGGGGATGTGAGGTTAACGTTAAACAGCAAGCCTCTGATAAATTATCATCCAGATCCTCAAAATGCCTTTTTGTGGGGTATCTTAAGGAAACTAAAGGATACTATGTCTACAATCCTACCGATCACAAAGTGTTTGTTATCCAGAATGGTGTCTTTTTTGGAGAAAGAGTTCATCTCTAAAAGAACCAATGGGAGTAAGGTGTACGTCGAAGAAGTTCGAGAGCCACAAGACGATATAGAACACAGATGGAAAATGGAGAAGACTCACAACAAGTTGATGAGCTTACTCTAGTAACACAAGGCCCACGAAGGTCCGATAGATCACGGCTACAGCCTCAAAGATATGGATTTCTGATTACTGGAAGTCGTGATGTTTTGCTCATTGAGAAGAATGAGCCAACTACCTATCGAGAAGTTGTGGTGGGACCAAACTTTGAAAGATGGCTTAATGCCATGAAGTCTGAAATGCAATCCATGTATGACAATAAGGTATGGACCTTAGTCGATCCACTTGAAGGTGTAAAAACCGTTGGGTGCAAGTGGGTTTTCAAGGAGCAAACTGACATGGATGGCAAAGTAAATGTCTTCAAGACACGACTGGTTGAAAAAGGATTCACTCAAACTCATGGTGTCGACTACGATGAAACATTTTCCCCAGTTGCAATGGCCAAATCAATCAAAATCCTTCTTGCAATTGCATCATATTATGACTATGAAATATGGCAAATGGACGTCAAAACTGCTTTCATTAACGGAAAGCTCCTTGAGGATGTGTACATGACACAACCTGAAGGCTTTGTGCGTCCTGAGGAATTTGGTAAAGTTTGTAAGCTTCAAAGATCCATTTATGGATTGAAGCAAGCATCTCGGAGCTGGAATCATCATTTTGATGAAGTAGTCAAAGAGTTTGGATTCATTCAAAACATCCATGAACCTTGTGTTTACAAGAAAGTTAGTTGGATCACAATTGTATTTCTAGTGCTTTATGTTGATGACATCCTACTCATTGGGAATGACATTCCTACCTTGCAGAGTGTCAAGTCTTGGTTAGGAAAGTCTTTCTCAATGAAAGACTTAGGCGAAGCCATTTATATCCTAGGGATTAGGATGTATAGAGATAGATCCAAGAGGCTGATAGGCCTAAGTCAGAGCACATACGTAGACAAGATATTGCATAGATTAGTATGCAAGATTCTAAAAGGGGTTACATGCCTATGTCTCATGGCATCCATCTCCGTAAGGATCTGTGTCCTAGTACACAAGATCAAAGAGACCGCATGAGTAAGATTCCATATGCCTCCGCCATTAGATCTATCATGTATGCCATGTTATGTACTCGACCGGATGTGTCATTTGCCTTAAGTATGACTAGCAGATATCAACAATAGCGGATTGAAAGGACTAAGAACTTATTCTTGGTATATGGTGGATTGGAAGATGAGCTCTGTGTGACTGGTTACACAGATGCAAGTTTCCAAACTGACCAAGATGATCTAAGATCGCAATCTGGATTTGTATTCTTTTTGAATGGTGGAGCGGTAAGCTGGAAGAGCTCTAAGCTAAGCACTATAGCTGATTCTGCAATAGAAGCTGAGTATATAGCAGCATCGGATGCAGCTAAGGAGGGCTTTTGGATTAGAAAGTTCATTAATGAACTTGGGGTGGTTCCTACCATCTCAAATCCAATAGACTTGTTCTGTGACAATAGCGGCGCTATTACGCAAACCAATGAGCCTAGGTCACATCAAAAGGACCAAGCATATACTCAGGCGATTTCATCTTATCAGAGAAATCATGGATAGAGGTGATATAAAAATATACAAACTACAAGGAGAAGACAATGTCGATGATCCTCTTACTGAGCCGCTTGCACAAGCAAAGCATGAGCGTCATGTTAAGGCAATGCGAATTAGAGTAATTAATGATTGCACCTTGACAGAGATTTGCCGTGTCTCTCAAAATAACCAGATTCAATAAAAGATTTACAGTAATAGGGACCTGGGTCATTTTCCCAATGAATTCGCAGCGGGTTTGATTAAACAGTAACAGCAAAATAAAAACAGTAAAAATGGGGGATTTTTTAGTTCAAACAGAATAAAAATGCAATAAACAGAAACAGAGTGAAATAAACAGATAAACAGAAGATCAACCCAGGATTTCGAATTCTACCACTTTCCTTCCTCACACGAAAACAAATTTTGAAACGAATTCGCAATTGATTCTGGACGAACTGAAATCTTTACGTTCATCTAAAAAATCCCTCAACTAGACGATCGCCTAGCGTTTATCCGAACAGTGGTGTGTCACTATGCGATCGCACAGCAAGCACTTAAACCCAGTTCGAACTCGATCCTTGGGATATCTCAATCTGGGCGTTAAATCTAACACCCAATCCGAAAGTAAATCGAATCCAAAATTACAAAACTGAAACAAATTTGTTACCGTTAAGAATGAGTCCTCTGGATAGTAGAATCCTCAATCCGTGGGCCAATCACAGTAGCTTAGCTCATCATGGCTATGCAGAACAAAAATCGAACAGAAATGAAGAAGTTCATCATGAACACGAAGAACAGATGAAGAACAGTTGAGAGAATTTCAAAACTTCTATTTCAATCCCCAAAATGTGTAAAAACGTAATGACATAGTGTTGTAGCCACCATCTGACTTAAAGTTAACCTAAAATGGAAATGGGCTCCACTGGTTCAGCCCAAAACGGAAATAAAATAAAGTGGGCTTTAATTACAAAATTCGAGCCCAAATAAAATCTAGAAATATGCATCTGACTTCGACACCAAAATCAACCGCCCTTTTGTTCGAATTTGCCTTTCATGTATTCATAACAATTGTAGCTATTTGAATCATCTGAAATATGAAACAAGAATGAGGCAAATCCGATATCTGGTTCAAGAGTTATGGTAAACATAGTGAAGCAATATAAAACTGAAATTTTATTATTAAAAATGGCTAAAATATAATCAAAGGTCCAAAGCCCAAATAAGTATAAAAGCCATTATTTATTAACTAAAGAGTCCTAAATTATTAATCAAGAGATAAAAAGAAGTGTATGAACTATTCAATTATCACATCTAGTGCGAGTGGGAGTCTGTTGGAAATTATGCCCTACGGGCAAGTGATTGTACTTTAAACGTTAATGTCATTTAAAGCATTCTCCATTTAATTATCATTTCATTTGCATGTTTATAGTGATAACTGTATCCCTGGATATATCTTATAGATTATCCTAAATGTCCCTGGTCGGTCATCTACGCAGGAGCGAAGGTGAAATAAGACCACTATGACTTTGATGAGGTATGGAGATACGAATCAAAGTCATGGGCACTTGTAGGAGTACAAGGTGCTGGACCGACCCACTATGAGAAAGCTGCATGGATTTAGTCAAAAGCTTTTCTCATGTATAACTGTGTCACAATGCCCTTTGACATGAGATCATCATGGATTCCTACATGAGAGTTGCATGTCTTTGACCTGGTCAAAAGTCACCTTTGACCGGGTGATGATAAAGGCTTTGATCGGGATCAATGGTATTCATGTAGAGAAATGTGAATGGTCAAGATGGAATTTGTCCCTCACATTTGTATATAAGTATTACTGGGCCCCTCGATGAGTGAGTCTGAGAAACGTATGGCCATACTACGGTGGAAAGGAGTTTCCATTTCAATTATTAGACTACTCAATAATCGAGAAAGTAATGGTCAAGAACAGGAAGTTGACATTATCCATGCCTCATCCTTGACCAAATTATCGCGTGACAAAAGGGACGTGACATGGTTGTACGATAGGTTGTATCGTTTCATCGATCCCCATATGAATTGGGTAGTCGCAATGTCTTGCTAGAGGCCGCTTGTGACTTGTGGGCTGGTACAGTATTGGCCCGTTGCCAATCTCATGTGGGCTTGCAGGGTCGCACACAAGAATAGCCAAACACGAGCAAAAGTATCGAGATTCATTGAATCTTAGATATGTCTAAGATTTAATGAATACTGTATTTAATCTAGGATGAATATATATATATATTATTAAATTCGAAAATAATATAATAATATTATTTAATAGAAATTATAATATTATTATATAATATTTGTTTTATATTTAATTTATTTGATAAATTAAATATCTAAAATTAATTGAAATATTGTATCTCGATTTAATTTTCTAATATAGAGATCATATATCTAATTGAATTTGAATTGAGATATAGTATCTCGATTTAATTAAATAGATAGATATCATATCTCGATTTAATTTATAAAGATAAATTATATCAAAAGGCTTTGAATTGATTAAATAAATAGATTAGATTAGATCTATTGGATAGATTTAATTAATATATTATTTAAATCCAAATTAAAATTTCAAGATTAATGAGGATTAATTTTGAATATAATACGTTTAATGGGTTTTTAGAAACCTACGGGACATTTTGTAAGACATATTAGAAAAGCCGCGAGAAACCCAAGAGAGAAAAAGAGCGAGACACACGAAAATACTGAAGGCACTAACACGCTGTCGTCGGTGTTGGAGGCTGTTTGTGTGGATACCGGTAGAGGGAGGGGATTCGTAGAGTCTGCTCCTATTGATCGAATAGGTAGCCCACCAGATCGAATTGATCGAGATGCTCGCAAGTTCGCATAGGTATGGTTTCTAACGAACCTTGATTTAAACGCCGTTGATGGATATCTCAAGGGATCCGTAAATTTTAATGGACGAAAATCCTTCGCCTGCATGTATGAATCCCAACACCTCAAACCCAACTATCCTAAATGCATCTCGGGCTCGGTAGAACCTAAGGACATACGGTCCACTAGGCCCTACAGCTCTACACATTCCTCAATCATAGCTCCCAAATATACAACAGTAACATAAAATAATGTGAGTAAACAGTTACTACCTATAGCTATTCAGATATCTCTAAAGTTTCCTAACGTTCAAGAGCCTTTTTAGTATGTTTCTGCCCTAGACAAAATAAATATACCTTATTTCTAATGCTTCACATAAACTCTTCTTTTATTTTGGAAAATCTGACCAAAACTAGAAATTCCAGAAATCATACTTCAACTTCAAATATTTTTAAGTAATTCTACAAAAATCCGATTGACATGAATCTAGCAGCCATCGAACCCTTAAGATGTCTAATTTATGAAAAATAATAATTTCAAAGACAAAAAGGGTTCCTATTCTTCCACGTGGCTAAATCTTTGCTCGCTGACTAGTGAAGAAATCCAGTTCGCTAGACTATTTTCAAAAAAATAATTTCTCCTAGTAGGAAACTTGAAAAATTATGATATCTTATATCAGAATGAAGCTCAGGATGTATACATTAAGTATATAAAATGTCATGGCAATTGGACTTCATTTACTATTTAAAAACCATTTTTCAAGTGCTGCTGCCTAGAATTTCCATAATCTGGCAGATTGCTTCTTTCCTTAAGATTTAGGGTTTTTGGGTTCGTAGATCATGACCTTGACTTATTTTCATGTAAAATTGCACCACTACCGGCCTCGCCCTTTCGAGTGGTGAGTTAGAGGGATTCCTTTTATTGGTTACCTTTCCATAGTTAATTGTTCCATTTTAACTTATATCAGAGTGAGAGCAACAGAGCATTATACCAGTTTAGACTACCTACTATACTGGTAAAAGTGTGATAATCAAAAAGTAAAAATCCCGAAAGGTTAAAGGTACAGTCATCCAACATAAAATACCAAAAATAATATACAGTCATCTCAAAATAAATACAACGTATAATAGGGCATTCCTTTTTCTTCAATCAGCACTGATATGCCCTACCTTTCCAAAAAGGTCTTCTAAGCTCAGGCATGTTCCCCTGTATCTACAGATCTGTCTAGAGTTAAAAATTGAAATCTAGAGTAACTATTAAACTCATGTACTATATGTGTATACTGTATGCATGGAACCGTAACAACAAGCCAAACATACCACATATGCATTCAGAAACATGACACAATGATCATCACAACCCATTGAACCCGTTGAGCTACCTTACCAACGCAAGCCATGGATTACCGGAATCACGACTCGTTGAGCCAGCTGAATGAGGCTAGCCCCAGACCAAACAGCTTGTTGAGCTGCCACTCAAGGCAAGCCTCGGATTACTCCTCAGGAACACATTAGTCAGGGACTCGAACCCCAACATTTAGTCAATAGTCATCACAAACAGTCATCACATGCATATCCAACTAAGACCAGCACTCATTCCCAAAACAATATATCATCAACAATCAAATAGAACAAATCAAAGAAAAGTAGAAGAAAACTCCCCTATTTGTCCTTGACTTGCACTCTCAATCCTTGCTACCAAAGTAGAACACTTCATCAGAAGCTTTCAACAGTCCTACAAAATCAAATAAAACATCAAATCATACCTTGGGTTGCCTCCCAAGAAGCGCTAAGTTTAAAGTCTTCAGCCAGACTTCTCAAAACAACTTCTAATCATAAGTATCAAATACCATAATTACCTTGTCTTCATTCATTTTCAAGCAACAAGGTATCACACACCAAAATTGATAATTCAAGTTAATTGCTTGTTAATTGCTTGTACTTCCTCAATCATAGACAATCTTGGATTACAAGCAATCACTGAAAAACGAAGTGGTGTTTCAAATGAAGCACAACATGCATATCTTTGAAAATAGACATTGATGCACTTCCAAGAATTTAGAGCATCAACAAAATCCGCTTGACTCGGAGAAGAAGGAATGACGGTATCTGGGGAATAAGCATCGGCTAACTCGTGCCGGCGGCGCGGTAAGACGGAGGATGCAAGCGTTATCGGAATGATTGGGCGTAAAGCGTACTCAGAGGTGGCTTTTAAGTTCGCCGTCAAATCCCGAGGGCTCAACCCCGGATAGGCGGTGGAAACTACCAAGCGGAGTACGGTAGGGGCAAAGGGTCAAAACTTCAATAGGGGAGCGATGGGATTAGATCATGAACAACAACTTTTGGGATATCCACATCAATTTGATCAACAAAATCACAATCCTTGACAGCTCCAGGGTGCCGCCTCTTCGGGAACGCGGACACGGGTGGTGCATGGCTATCGTCGGCTCTGCCGTAAGGTGTTGGGTTAAGTCCCGGCCCTGGGCGACACACGTGCTACAATGGCCGGGACAAAGGATCGCGATCCCCATTATTCTCATCTAAATCTTTTGGGATATCCACATCAATTTGATCAACAAAATCACAATCACTTTCTAAACACCCATTATCATCATTTAGCTCTCATACATTATCCATAGTTCATGTAATTCATCTTCAACTTCCTCACAATAATCATTATCAGCATAAGAAGTGGTCACCATGTTTAAGGAATTATCTTGCCCCATAGTCTCAAGGGTAGAAAGAATTTGACTCGTATATACCCCCATATTTTGGACACTTACCTCAATATCTTGGACACTTGACTTAAGGCTAGTGGCAATCTCCTTTTGCTCTCTACTAGATCTCTCTATTGCTTCTGCAAACTCCTCAAATAATCTTTCCAACTTAGATTTTTCTTTGTATTCAATGGTGTGTTCTTCAATAGGTGGATAAGAGTAAAAAGGAGGGGTATTTTAATGAGAACAATAGACATGTGGATCCCTAAAATTTTGATGCTCAAAACTTTCACTAGGACAAAATGAATAATCAGAATGAGTTTTATTCCTAGCAAAATCATCTCTCACACAATGACTAGTTGGACTATATGGACAATTCACCAATACATGATTCCCTCCACAATAAACACAAGACATGCAAACATGTTGAGAAAAACCAACATATGGAATACAACCATCATTTATGCTTCTTTTACATTGCCTATCATTCAAAGCATTTATAATAGCAACCAATCCATCTTGTATAGAAGACGAAGAATTCATCTCCTTCTCAATATTAAGACCAGTTGGTTGCCAATTGAAATCCATTTTTTTAATTTTCTATATAAAATTAAATAAAACAAAATATTTACGAACTCAAACTTAAACTACTAATGCTCAATCAATTCTAACCAAGGAAATTGTGGCACACAAGTCCCCGGCAACGGCGCCAAAAACTTGATAGGGCAAAACTTTAAGCCTATAAACTCCGCAAGTATACGGGCCGTACCAAGTAATAAAGTGATAAGAAAGATATCGTTCCCACGAGGACTTTGTACCCACAACTTCAGTTAAGCATTAATTTTATACTTTTGTTTAAGTTGAGCAAATCAAATGAAATTTAATTAAGAGAAAAGAATTAAAACTAAAATAAAAATAAGCAAACTACCACAAATATTAAATGAGCAACCCAGAGTCACTAATCCCTTATTAGTTTCCTAGATTTTATCCCCACTAAATTAATTCTAACTTAACCTCACCAGTTAATCTAGAGTATTAATGTTTATAAATGCCTGTCGGTCCACTTATACACCTACCTCAAATAATTATGCAATGTCTCACATAATTAATTAAGATGCGTTTTAGATCGGGCTCACTCTAATTTGACTATGCGGAGCTTCTAGGTATATGTCTATCCTAGACGCAAATTAGATTAAAACCTAATTTCACATTAAATTTAAACCTAATTCTACATTATTTATTCCCATGGTCAATTTAGGATTCCCTCTTCCAAGTTCAACCCTAAATCCCCAAAACATGCTCAATAGTGATCAATCAATAAGCAATAGCCATAAACTCAAGATTAAATAAACGGAAATAAAATTAAGCAAAACTAATAGTGGGAATAATCTCTAGAACCCAAACAAGTTCATAGGTCCTCTAGGTTGCAAAGAGAAATTAGCCACACATGGCTATAATAAAATCCATGACAAAATTAAATTCCAGATTTGAGAATGGAGTAAAAGAAAGAACAAGAAGATCTGAATTCTCAGCACTCCTATGCTGTTCTGCGTCTGCGCTGATGTCTGCTTGATTTTGCGCTTTTTTTGTTCCTCGTGCGTCCTTCCTCTGCTCCTCCGTGATCCTCTTAATATATATTGCTTGTTTTCGTTGTGTTTTTGATTGCTTTCAAGATATCTTTAATATCAATTGCGTGAATCTCTCCATCGGATCAATCACACAATTGATATTGTGATTTTGTCTTTCCTTGCGTGGGCCCACATGATCAAAGCTTCAATTCTATATCAATTGCATCTCCTATCCCTCTGTATTCGTAAAAGAAAAGGAAAGTAAATAATAATAATAATAATAATAATAAAACTAAATTGTTATTTCTTCTTTTCTTTTCTTTTCAAAGAAAACTTCTTATTACTATTATTTATTTTCTAAACTCAAAAACTTCTATTTTAAATTGAAATCTCCCAAATAATGTATCCAAATTTATTTCTTTTAAAATCTCAATAAAATCTCTTTAAATTAGGATTAATGACTTCCCAAATATATCAAAATATACCTCAAATCTACTAAAAATGGGAAGTCATCAGAAAACGAACATACAACAAACACATATCAAGTACTTGAGTAAACAGTTACTACCCGTGGGATGTGTACCGTCTTAAAGTTTTATGATGCCTGATAGCTTTCCAAAATATGCCTTAACCCAGTGGGATGCGTACCGTTTTAAAGTTTTATGATGCCTGATAGCTTTCCAAAATATGCCTTAACCCTGAAATCGGAGCTTTACTTTGTGATATGGCTTCTTCTTCTTGGTCTGGGAACTTGGCTGACTTCTCTCCTTCCTCTGCTTCTCACGCCTCTTAGCAGCCAAGAATGAGAAGTTTGTGCCTTTATAAAATAACTTAAATGATCAGGGCACACTGAATTATCCGGTGCGGGCTTTTGTCCTCTGGTTAATAACTTAGATCAAGGTTTCTGACTTAATTCCCAAGATATTCCAGAGTGTTCCAGAAGGGGGCTATGTGGCACAACCCTAGCCAAGAGAGTCAGATTCTTACTTTTCAAAATGTGTAAATGACCTATTTTGGCCTGAAACACTCTTTTGTCTAGTGGTTAAAAGCATGCACCCCTGGTTATTAACTTATTTTCTGTTCGAAATTTCTAGATAATTCAAGGTATTTTAAGGGGGTAGGTGGTGCATACTAGGCCCCACAAGATCCAATCCATTTACTTGTATCCACTTTATTTAGTTTATCCAGTTCACCCTTTTATCCATTGGTCCTTGTAGTGCACCGCTGGTTAAAAGGGTGCTCCCTTTTCCGCTTTTCTTCAGATTTTCACATATTTTCCCCTGATTGGGCCTACATATGTGGCGCCATTTTGAACTCTCATATGGCCCCACATTTGTCTCATTTAATCCAAAAAGAAGCCCCTAATTGGTCCTTTTTGGTCTCCTTTTCACCGATTAACCTCCTTTAGGACCTATACTTTATGTTTGGGCCTGAGTACAAATAAAATCATTTGATTTTCTCTCTCTCCTCTCATGTGGACAAAAATGACTCCTTAAATGGTAAGGAATTGACTTTTGTATCGTTACTTTTTCCTCTTTTAACCCTTGGTGACATGTGTCCTTATGTAATGATTACACTAACTTTTCTTTTTCAGCATGTGATTCTTACACTAACTTTTCCTATTCCTTGGCCATATGTGGCACATACACTCTATCCAGGCGTGGGAAATTGTGCTATGCTAATATTCTCTATCCTCACTTTAATGTACCGACTTATACTACACCGGTGTTTTACGTTGGGCCCAGTTCTTTTCAAATCCGGGCACAATCATGACCTCCTTTTTCTTGGTCATATTAGGCGACATTTTTAACCTTTTTATGGCTTGATATCATATCTCCCAAAAGTCTGACAGACCCTATTTAATAATTATCATTATAAAATATTACAGAAAATAACAACAATTAATTTGACAGTCAAAACTTCTCATTAATTCATCAATTCTTACAAGTACATCATTTACAAAAGTAGGGGTGTTACATAAGTATCCTTAAATAATGGTCCTAAGTGCAATGAGTTATCTAGTGCGTGCTTTTGTCCATCAGTTAATACGGTGAATTAAGGTTTTTGCTTATCTTCCAAGTAATTCTAGAGTCTTCTACAAGATTCATAGGTGGTGCCATTTTTGCTCCTAAAATCATATTTTTATCAATCTCCATATGTCCTAATTACGCCAATTATCCAAGCACCCTTTTATCCAGTGGTCAAAGAACATTCCTTGGATTTTTGCATGTTTCTTCTTTTAAAATTTCAAGCAACCCTAGATTTTTCCTGGGGGCTGAGGTGGCGCATTCATGGCCATGAAAATCTGATTTTTTGTGTGCGTTTAGTTGAATTACCCAAGTCACCCTTTTATCCAATGGTCAATAGGGTGCATCGGCGGTTAATAGCTTGCTCCCCTTTTGCTTTTTCTCAATTTTTTTTAGATCTTTTTCCTTGGCTTATTCCTGTATGTTGCGTCATCTTACACCCTGAGACAACCTAATATTTGTTCCATTTGATTCAAAAAAAAATCCCTAATTGGTCCTTGTTGATTCCCTTTTACCAGTTAACCTTTCTCTAAGGCTTTGAACCTTATGGTTGGGCTTATATGTATATTTGATCAACTATTTCTTCTTCCTGATTTTGTGTAGACAATATTCAGTGCTTAATGGGTAAGGAGTTACCTTTGTCTAGAAGCTCATTATGACATTGTACTTTTATTTCCAAAAAGTCAATATTTACTCCCTGTGACGCCACGTGTCTCCCTAATCATGATTATAGTCAACTTTTGCTTTTCCATGTAATTTTTCAATATCTTCTCCTCTCAAACTCCCTTAGGCTGGCGCACTCATGCCCTTTTAGGGGAAGTTTTGTGTCCTTTTAAATAGTTTATGTTCCTTAGTCAACATACCGGCTTATGCCATTATGATGTTATAAGCTTAGCTTATTTCATTCTTAAGTTAAAGTGTGATTATTACAGCTTTCTTCTTAACTATGTTGGGTGAAATTTTGGGCTTGTCAAAGGTCCAATAATTTGTTCCCTAATGACCTTCAGGTACTCATTAACTGATAAATCAGTCTCCCTCTGTTTGCCCTAATTTCATTGCAAGACAACTCCTCTTATTGTCCTACTTGCTAGTTCAAAATTTAGCTTCGGTTATAGTGACTAATTCATTATCCTAGAGTCTCCAATAATAATTATTGAAAAATGTCATGGAAAAATAATAGTTCAAGTTGTAGTAAAAAACTTCTCATTATTTCATACTTGTATATTGTTTACAAAAGTAGGGGTGTTACATTTCTCCCCCTGTAAAATAAATTTCGTCCTCGAAATTTGGCTACACATCAACCAAGCTTTGAGACATAAAATCAGGATAGCGCTTCTTTATGTCCTCAACTTTCTCCCACGTCGCTTCCCTGGGAGATAATCCCTTCCAAATAACTTTGACAGAAGGTATATTCTTTCGCCGGAGCTATTTTTCTTGATAATTGATAATTTGTTCTGGCCCAACAAAAGTATGATTGTCCTGAATATCAACATCTTCATACTCCAGGATATGTTCCGAGTCCAGTTAGTATTTCTTTAGTTGAGAGACATGGAAACCATCATGTAACTTGCTGAGATTTGGTGGCAATGCTAACTAATATGTCAATGGTTCGTGCTTTGCTAATATTTCAAAAAGGACCAACATATCGAGGACCTAGTTTTCTCTATTTTATGGCTTTCCCAACTATGGTGATAGGAGATATTTTAAGGAATACATGATCCCCCACATTAAATTCTAGGGGCCTCCTTCTCTTATAAGCATTGCTCTTTTGTCTGATTTATGCTGCAAGGAGTCTTTTCAGGATCTAATTAATCTGTTCAAAAGTTTCATCAACTATCTCTGGTCCGAACAATTTCCTTTCAGATAATTCCGTCCAACAGATAGGTAATCTTCATTTTCTAACGTATAGTGCCTCATAGGGAGCCATCTATATACTAGAATGATAATTGTTATTGTAAGCAAATTCGGCCAAAGGTAAATACCGATCCCAACTGCCTTTGAAATCCAAGACATATGTTCGTAACATATCTTCAAGTCTCTGGATAGTTCTTTCTGACTGACCATCGGTCTGGGGAAGATAAGCTATACTAAACTTCAACTTGGTCCCCATTGCTTTGTGTAATGCTTGCTAGAATCGAGAGGTAAATTGGGGATGTCTATCAGAGATTATACTCTTTGGGGTACAATGGAGTCGTATAATTTCTTTGATATAAATCTTTGCCAATTTCTCCCAAGAATAATTCACACTGATAGCAATGAAGTGTACTGATTTTGTGAGTCGGTCAATAATCACCCAGATAGGTAATGCCTAATCTTAGGCAGACCCACTATTAGATCCATGGTAACATCTTCCCATTTTCATTTAGGAATCTCAAGTCCCTTTAAGAGTCCTCTAGGTCGTTGGTACTCAATTTTGACCTTCTGGCAAGTTAGGCATTTAGCAACATACTAAGTTATATCTATCTTCATTCCAGGCCACCAGAATTATGATTTCAAACTACGATACATTTTAATTGCTCCTGGATGAAGAGTGGACTTACTCTTATGAGCTTTATCCAGTATCTTCTGCCTTAGTTCTTCTACTGGCGGCACATAAATTTGCTTGTATCGAACTAGTCCACTCGTTCAAAGATCATAATCCGTAGATTTATCACGAGATATCATCTCCCGAATGGACTTAGCTTGCTCATCTTGCATTTGAGCTTTTTTCATTTCTAACTTTAAATCATTCTCCTCATGACTGATAAGGAGATTAGCAATATAAGCTTCATGTGGCTTTTAATTATTTGCGAAGATTTGATTTGATAGATTCAAATCTTGAAAATCTTCCAACAATTTCTGCTCCGCGGTCATCATGGATGCTACTTGCCTAACCTTTCTACTTAATGCATCTGCAACAACATTAGCCTTACCCAATTGCTATTTGATTTCCATATTGTAATCTTTAAGCAACTTCATCTATCTACGCCACCTCATATTCAACTCTTTCTAATCAAACAAATATTTAAGACTTTTGTAGTCGCAGTAGTACAACTCAACAACAGCACCATATAGATAATGTCGTCATATCTTCAAAGCAAACACAATCATTGCTAACTTCTAGTCATGTGTAGGATACTTCAATTCGTGAGGCTTCAGCTGACAAGAGGCGTCCGCGCGAACACACACACACACACACACACAAACTTCTCTCCCCCTTATCCTATAAACACACACAACACTACCTCCACAACCTCTCATTCTCTCCTTCCATTTCATTTCCTATTCTTCATTCCAGTTTCATCTCCCTCTAATGCTCTCATTCCTTATTCATTTATGACTCACACAAATTGCAGAGAGAGAGAGAGAGCAAGAACGAAGAATAAGAGGAAGGAAGGTTGAGAGAGAAAGAGAACCGGAGAATCAATGGAAGGAAGAGGAAGGAAAAGTTAAAAATCACATGCAACACTGATTTTGGACTTTGCTGAGTCTCTTAAAACTTTTCCCATATGATTTCTAGGATTTGTTGAAGATTTAAGAGCTTTTAATGGTTAAAATTCATGGCTTAGAGAGAGAGAAAGAGAGTTCATGACAGAGTTTTGATGCATGCATATTGGTTTTGATTTGGATTTTGATATTCTTTGACTCTAAAAATAAGCTTTCAAAATTTGCACATCTGTTATAAGTGTATGGAGTCTGATTTCCAAAAGATATGAGCTGAGATTTGACCTTGCACGCATGTCATCTTTACTCCAAAAATAGAGCATGTTTTGCATGTTGTTTTCATGGGTTAAAGGTCAAGTTTAGCTATGAAATTTTGTTAAATAAAAGTTCACTCCGTAAGTTTTAAAACGAGCTTTGGATCACCTTAAACAGAGGTCTAGAACTCGAGATATGTATTTTGGAAATTGGGTCATGATTTTGGAAAAACTTATGTTATGATTTTGGAGTGATAATTTTCGAGTAAGCTAAAACCTAAGTAAATGACCTCTTCTAACCACAAAACTTTGTGAACATATAGTACACTCCTTGAAATGTAATATGAGTCAAAGAAAACTTTATTTGGATAAGTATAGAAGGCGTTTATGAATTTTTCAAAATGGGTCACAGTACTGGAGTGATTTCTTGATAGTGGTCATGTTTTTGTTATTTTCAAGAAAGGTTTTGATTGGGTGAATGGCATTGTTTTTCTGTGAACTTTGGACAGAGTTTAATATACCTCTCAAGCTTTAAAATAATTCATAAAGCATGTTAATTGGAGGCCTGAAACTCAAATTATGATTTTTCAAAGTTTAGTCAGAGAATCTATAAAATTCTGATTTAAGAAACAAGCAATGTCTAATTTTCAAAAATCTGAAAATGTCTCAACCATTAATTATCTTAGTGATTATTAATATTTGAAAATACATTTATCAAGCTTTAAGTAGGAACTGAAATCACTCAATTTGGAGTTGTATAGCTTAAGGTATGATTTTTCCAAGTTCCCAGAGAAATTAAAGGTTTAATTTCTGATAAATCTGAGAATAATCACATAGGTAGATAATTGTGTTTAACCTTAAAGTGATAATTTCTTTGGTTAAGTTGAAAGGTTAAATGGCTGTAATAATATTTATTCCATAAGGAATAATATTTAATTAAATAAGTCCCAATATGTATACATTCATAGTTATAAGGATATAAAAGAACAAGTATTTTAGGGTGGGTCTATTATGTTATTTAGATTAGATTAAATAATGATCTATCTCTAAATAAATGTTAATGATAGGACATCATAATTGCCCAAGCTCGAAGGACAAGCGAGTTGATAAGAACCTTGTGGAAGGTGCAATATTAGGAAGACCAATAGGTAGTATATCTAATATCCTATGTTCTGTGTGCCTGTATATGCTGGATGCTACCATGATTGTGGACTCATGTCTAAGACATGCGTTTGTTTGCATTCAGTAGTTGTAGATTATTCTATAATATGCTTGTTTTTCCTAGCACTGTGGAATTCGGGACTTGTAGGGTCTTGCATTTGTTTAGAACTTGTAGGGTCCTTTCACAGTTAACATTTCATATATGTATGCTATTTAATGTTGTTGTATGTTGCTGAAAGCTGTATGATTTATTTTCTTAATTATGGTTAGCCATCATATAGTGTTTACAATATACATATGAGATTGACCTGTTACTATGGGATTCATCATTTGAATCTCAGAACCTTCTTCAAATCCAAGATGTGGATAGTCTAGTAGGCAAGGAGGAAGAGGCAAGGGCATAATAATCACTTGACTTTAAGAAGGTGATGGTGATGATAGTGCAACTTGGTTCATTTTTGGATACACCTTGTGTGTGTGTGTGTGTGTGTGTGTTGTTAGTTCTCTATATGTTTTGATGATAACTGACACTTGTAAACACAAATTGAAGTTTGTCTTTGGTAAGTTGAAAAACTTACTGTCAAAGGCAAACTCGAGTTTTGACTTGACAAAGAGTAGCTCAATTTTAATAAACTAAACAAAACTCCAGTTTCCATTTAGAAACTCGAATTTTGGACTTACAGAGAGCACTCCAAGTTTTTTCCACCTAGACAAAACTCCAGTTTTTAGTTTGCAGAGATTTTTCAATATTTCCTTAAGATTACAAAACTCCAGTTTCCACCAGGAAACTCGAGTATTGGTCATACGAGAGAGTCTCCAACATTTTGGGCTTATGCAAACTCCGGTTTTTGATATGGAAACTCTAGTTTTCAATCTGCCATGAGTTTTCTAAGTTTTTCTAAATTGTGAGAAAACTCGAGTTTTACTTTGGAAACTCGAGTTTGTGCTTGATAGAGAGTTTTCAAGTTTTACTCAATTTTTTAAAACTCCAGTTTTTGACTTTGGATAAATTTCCGAGTTTTTCATACTTAAATGAAAACTTGAGTTTTGGGCAACCAGAGAGCTTTGCTCATTTCAACAATTTTGAAAACTCAGGTTTACATTTGAAAACTCCAGTTTTCACTTGGGAAAGATTTTCAAAGGTTTCCAATTTTAAGAGGAAATTCGAGTTTAGCTTTGGAAACTCGAGTTTAAGTCTTACAGAGAGCTTTGCTCATTTCAACAATTTTGAAAACTCAAGTTTACATTTGAAAACTCCAGTTTTAGTTGGGAAAGAATTTCAAAGGTTTCCAATTTTAAGAGGAAACTCGAGTTTAGTTTTGGAAACTCGAGTTTAAGTCTTATAGAGAGCTTTTCTCATTTCATCATTTTGGAAACTCCAGTTTGCAATTGAAAACTCCAGTTTTGAGCTTTTGGACTTAAACATGTTTTCACTATAAAAGTCCAAAACTCGAGTTTGGATAAACAAAACTCGAGTTTGTGTCGCTGGTTTCGAAAATCAATTTGCTTGAATTTCTGAAATCTTCCCATTTGATCTTAATACTCCTTATCAACATTCACTACTATTCTTAGCTATGTTTAATCAGTTTGTTAGTGAGTTTCGGAAGGTTTAGAAGATATTAAATGAAGATTTGAACAAAAGCAAAAGGTGATGTCGAACATTAAATGCAAAGTTCGTAAGAAAACTTGCATCCTTTTGTATCATCATTCTCCACACGTTGCAAAGGGATTAATGTACGCTTTCCCTAAGCGAGCTGCTCTTCCAACGGATCTATTACAAGGGAAGTCAACACTAATCCTCGGACAAAAGGAATTAACTGAAGAGTAGAGAGAGAAGACACCAAAGTGCCTCCAACAGCTAGATTAATGCACCAACGGTTATAATGGAGATTACAACGGTCATTTAATGCTCTCTTTGTATAAATAGAGTTGCATTCAATTCTTCTCAACAACACATCTGCTGAAAACGAATTGCATTCAAGGTTACCAACTACTCTTTCGGTTTTCACTTGTAAAGTATCTTTTGATACATTGATCTTCAGTGTTTATATTTATCTACTCTTAGAGAGAGTTCATTTATTGTAAATCATTTCATTGTAAGAATCTCAAGTCAGAGGACTTGGAGATTGGGATATTGATTGCAACTTGTAAGGGGGAGTAAATTCTAGTGAGAGAATTACTCTTGAGTTACAGAGGGTGTAATCAATTGAGATAGTGAAAATCCCAGAGAGTCTGGGGACTAGACGTAGGTCAAGAGGTTGGACCGAACCAATATAAATCTTTGTGTCTTGCTCTTCTTTCCTACACTCGACTTAGCTTTGTTTTACTGTACAAAAATAGAGCACTCTGAAAAGAATTTTAAAATCCCCAATTCACCCCCCATCTTGGTGATTAAACTTCACTTTCATGTGTGTGTGTGTGTGTGTCTTATGACTTAGATACTATTTTGATATAGCCAAATGTGGCTACTTAGATATTATTTTAAAATATCCTAAATCTCAGTTTTCAGTGCACCTATATATATATATATATATATATATAGATGAAGCTAAGGAAGCTCAAAATATAGTAAATAAATTTTTTAAAACAGAAAATTGAGACTGAAGAACTGGCTGAACCCAAGAGGGGGGTGAATTGGGTGAAGATTAAAAACTTGACACTTTGAAAATCTTTTCGCTTTTTCTAAATCAACAGTTTGATATTCAAATAAGCATATACTGGAAATATAAGAGATAAGAGAAGAGAATATGCAAACTGTGATTTATAATGGTTCGGCCCTTCCTTGACTTACGTCCAGTCCCCAAGCTCCACTTGAGATTTTCAATCCACTATCTCCTTGTTTAACCGGGCACAAGAGAAACGCCTTTACAACCTCACAAGTTTAGTTAGGCACTTGTGCAGCCTTTACAATCTCTTACCGAGATACTTCCCCTTACACACTGTAAGGATACAATTACACACTCTGTACTCAGGATGATCCTTTCACACTAGGACTCACTCCCCCTTACAAGTTGTAACTGTACACCCACACTCAAAGGTTCAACAACCTTGAGATTTGATCGCTAAAGAGATAATCAAATAAGTGTTTGGACTCTCTCACAGAGTAGATGAATAATAATAACTGAAGTACATAATCGATCATCTCACTCTCTACTGTAAACTATATAAACATTGAGAAACAGAGTGTATGAGATAAATGTTTGATTCAGAATATCAACATTTCGACAGTGCAAGCTCGTATCTCTGTTTGTCCATTTTGAATCCTTCTTCTTTTATAGTTAATGGAAAGCATTCGACCGTTGAGCAATTCTTCCCGTTCAGGATACGATCGTTGAATGTCCGTTGGAAGTAGCCGTTGAGTCTCGATTCTGGCAACTGCATTTAATGCTCTTCTGACACAATTTGCTTTCTGCTAATTTGTTGTTTAATCCATGATAAAATCATCTGAAACTCATTAACAAACTGATTAAAAGCAATTAGAATTAGTAATGAGTAACGTTATGAAGTAATGAGATTAAACACGATGATTTATAGTTTTCAGCAGACGGTGATTTGAAAACAAAGGTGATCATGCTCGAGCATGATTAATCTTATGCTCGGGCATCAGTTTGAAAAGATCCCAAGCTTGCTTGGGCAAGCTTCACTTTGCGTCTAAATTAAAAACTGTGGATTTTCGCTGTTGCTCGAGCAAGTCGCAAACAAAGGCAAAAGCATTCAGATATCACGCTGCTGCTCGAGCAAGCTTTTTGCTCTGCTCGAGCAAGCTGTTTTCCCTGCTCGGGAAAGCTTCTTTACTTCTATGAAAGTCTGATGTTGCTCGGGCGCATCCAACCATCTGCTCGGGCAACGTCCTTCCAACTTGTGAACTTTTACTTTGGGCCCGATGGTGCTCGGGCATCATAAATGGTCTGTTCGAGCATGGTGCTCGGGCAAGACTTCTTCTATGCTCGGGCAAGACTCTTCATAGTTGTAATTCTCACTGACACTCAACGCTGCTCGGGCAAGCTCATTTCTCTGCTCGAGTATGATGCTCGGGCAAGTTACTTTCGTTGCTTGGGAATTCATGGTCAATCTACTTATGTTCATAGAGCTCTTTTAGTGAAGAATCAGCTCCAAACTCGTGGTATTTCGTCCAATATCATCAGATCAATGAATGTTGTTCTTGACCAGTGTTTTTTGCAACATTCTGAACAGATCGTTGACTTTCGAAGGTCATATCTCCATGGTATGAACTCCTTTTTGGTTAGTTCAAGTCTTGATAGAAATCCTTTTGAGTCTACTTTCATATGCCAGCGATTTGAGCTCAATCGGATTTGTCGTGTGTGAGATATGCTCAAAATACCGAAGCTTGGTCATGATTGTGACGGTGATTTTTGTGGAAACTTGAAAAAATCATAGCTCCTTGGTCTTAACTGCTTTTGAATTTTATTTTATATCAAAATGACGCATTGGGAGTGTAGTTTCATATGCCATTGGTTCATGTCAATCTGATTCCTGGTTTGGGAGATATTGTTGAATTACCGGAGGTCGCCTGAAACAGAGCTGAACAGAGTATGCTGAAAATCATTGTTGCTCGAGCATGCCATTTGCTTCTACTCGAGCAAGGCATTTTTTCATGCTCGAGCAAGGACTTTTTCATGCTCGAGCAAGGCACTATTCAAGTGAGAAAAAAAGCTGAAATTACATTAATGCCCTCTAACAAACTAGTATTCATCCGGAAGCTTGAACTTGCTTATTTTAACTCCGAGTTGAGCCGTTCCAACTTCATTTTGTTCATGAAGACTTCTAGAATCTATCTAAAAAATTGTATAATGATTTTCTCATTCCATTGAGCAAGTTCTTCTTTCTTTCTTCTCCATTCTTGATCATTCTTCACTATTTAAACTTGAATTAACTTATTTTAACTCCGAATTGAGTCATTTCAACTTCCACTTGATCATGGAGACTTCTAGAATCAATCTTGGAACTTGTATAATGATATTCTCATTCCATTCATCAAGTTCTTCCATCTTCCATCTCCATCTTGATCATTTTTCGTCATTTAACATGGACTCATCATTTTCTGCAAGTTCTATCTTCTTCAATATTTCCTCTTCTTCTTGAACTTAACATTTTCTCCAATTTCTTCTTTCTGAAATCTCTTATCTCCTTCTTCTTCTATAATTGAACTTGGACTAGTCAATGTAGGAGATAAATATATTATACAAACTTTTTGCTCTTAAGAATGACATCTATATAAGGCATCATCAAAACTAATCATAACCAACAGAGACCTTCCCATCGGTCATCATCTATTACTGTTTCCCCCATATGGTCCCTAGCATTTTTTCCCCCTTTTTGGTTAGAATTTCATTAAAGGATAACAAGATTAGATTTATTTCAGTCAAGAACAAAAACAATCTAAAATTTTATAACAAGACTAAGGACCAAAATGAAATTATGTTTTGTAAGTAAAAAGAAAATAATTCCCTTTATTTTTTATTTTTAAAAAAGGGTTTGTTCGTTGTCAAAATTCTGGTGACCGGAGACCAGCCGCTACTAGGCCGAAGTAGCCACCGCCAACCAACTGAAATTCTGATCACCAAAAATTAAAAAATAAAACAAGGAATATTATTGTATTTTTACCTACAAAACTTATTTTTATTCTGGGCAGTAAAATTTTAGAATGTTTTGGTCTTGGACTGAAATAAATCCGGTCCGGTAGTCCTTTAATGAGATTTTCTTTTTCTCAAAAAGAAAATAAAACAAAAGGACAAACTTGTGTAAAATAATATTTAAATAAGAAATACACAGTAAATTAAAACAAAAGTACAAAACAAAAGCAGATCATTCCTATAAATACTTGTCACTCCATGAGCAAGCTCTTCTGCACGGTGCCACCTATGCATGCTCTTCCCTTTACCTCTGCAAATTTGTCCTCACTTGCTTCTTCTCCTCCTTCTCTCAGATCTACCAAGTTTCTCTTCAAATTTCACTTCTTTAATTTTCCACACTCATTTCTTCTTCCGAAACAATGAAAGATTCGGAGAATCTTATTTGGGATCACCTGAGAATTCCCTCTGCAATCCCCTTCGCAGCTTCTTCTTCCTCCTCCTCACATTTCAAAACCATACCCAAATTCCTCTTCTGCTTCATCCTCTTCCTCTCTCTCATCTATCTTCTTTACTCCTTCAAGCTTCTCTCGTCACGTGACTGCCACGACGGTCCCTTCTCCACGCGCCTTCTCTCTTCCCGCGCCGCTGTGCCCAATCTCAATGTCTCTGAATTACAGCAGCCCCAAAAGCCAACTGAGCTCCGGCATGTCGTTTTTGGCATCGCTGCCTCCTCCAAGCTCTGGGAACACAGAAAGAAATACATCAAGCTCTGGTATAACAGCACGAAAATGAGGGGAGTAGTGTGGCTTGATGACCACGTTGAGACCCACAACGACGATGGTTTACCGCTGTTGAAGATCTCCGGCGACACCTCCAATTTCTCCTACACCCACCCACTAAATCACCGGGCCGGCATTCGCATTTCCAGGATCGTGTCGGAGACGCTGCGGTTGGGGATGAAAGATGTGAGGTGGTTCGTGATGGGTGACGACGATACCGTTTTCATCACCGACAACCTCCTCAGGGTTTTAAGAAAGTACGATCACAATCAATTTTATTACATCGGAGGCTCGTCGGAGAGTCACATGCAGAACATATACCTCTCGTACAGTATGGCGTTCGGCGGTGGCGGATTCGCTATCAGCTACCCATTGGCCAAAGCTCTCGATAAAATTCAGGATCACTGTATACAGAGGTACCCTGCTCTGTATGGCTCCGACGACCGTATTCAGGCTTGTATGGCAGAGCTTGGCGTCCCACTCACCAAAGAACTCGGCTTTCACCAGGTCCCTTCCTTACTGATATATATATACATATATATATATATATATATATATATATATATATATAGTTTCTGCGAGTTACATTTACAAGTACTTGTTCCGCATAGTCATGGCGATACAGGGATGTGATATACTCATATACATTTAGAGTATTTAGAATAGTGATTATAGCTTTAAAATTGACTTTTTAATCTACGGAGCGAGTTTTATCTCGAAATAAATACTTTTAGGCCATTAAAAGTGATCATACAAGCATATAGTTACTAGAATCTGATCATGGTACTGGTAACAGTGTGACGTGTCGGTAATTTTGGTTTTGAGATTTTGAACTGTGCGATTTAATTATATTTATTTAGTTTGTTAGATTTGATTTATAAGAAATTAATTTGTTAAGAACTCTATTATTTCCGAACTAACAAGCTATTGATGAATGAAACACTATCTCTGCTTTTTGCGTCTTGAAGATTTTATGCCTTTCAAAATGGTATATTTAGCTTTCTAAAATTTGACCTCATGTCACAATTCAAATTGCAACAATTAGAATGTTAGGTATTATCAGATTTTACACTAATTACTCCACCATTATTGCTATTTGTTTTTTCCCCCAACTAAATGGTTGGTAAACCACATTTTCTGAAATAGTATAACATATTCTGTGTACTGTTCCAAAGGAAATAATGAATTGCTATAATCACATATATGCTCCCTCTGATCTTAATTATAGGACCGAATTTGTAGTGCAAACTGGAGGTAGTACTCTATATCAATATCAACCAATAATAATATTCATATTGATATACTATATATTAATATCAATGCATAATATAAAATCCTTAGAAAATTATACTCCATCTCATTTTCAAACATAAGAGTTAGATAGCAAATTTTGTTAAAAATAAAAAATTATTTAATTATTTGACAAAATTGTGTGTTATTGATTTTTCTAAAGTAATTTTTTGATCATTTGCATTAAAAAGCACCTCTTAATGGGGATTTCTCAGGCCTGTTGGTACGAGGGGAGGGGAGGAGAAATTTTAATGAGTTTGATTTGAAATAATTTGAGAAATGGGGTTGTAAAATTTGAATAAGAGAGGATAGAACATAAATGAGTAAGAAAAATTAATTAACAGTTTTTAGTCTCACTTATCTGATTTTTTTTAGAATCCCCCGTTCCCAAAATTTTCTCTCATGTCAAACATTGAGGATAAATTTAGAGGGAAAATTACTATTTTGAGAGGTGGAGTGAATTAAGGTATTATGAAATTTAAAATCGAAACAAACCCTTTTACTAATTTTTTACATTTAGAACCATGGAAGCATTATTTATAAATTGTGAATAATGTCGCGTTATTCTCTTTTTCCGGTACGGTGTTTAACACAAGCTCATATCTAATTAAGCTCATATCTTTTTCCTCAATTGGTTGAAGGTTGCGGTTTCAATCTCACTTGTTGTAATTCAAGTCATTAGTGTTTGCCCTTATAATTTTTTTTAAAAAAAAAAAATCTAATTAAGTGTAATTAACATGATGAACTAATTTGTAACTTAAAGGTCATATATTGTGTGAATGAAATGAAAACAGTTCGATGTGCATGGGAACTTGTTGGGGCTACTTGCAGCACACCCAGTGAGTCCATTAGTGACAATGCACCACCTTGACTTGGTCGAACCACTCTTCCCAAACGTGACTCAAATCCAAGCCCTTGAAAGGCTAATGACGATACCAATGAAACTTGACTCTGCAAGTCTGATGCAGCAATCCATCTGCTATGACAAGGCAAGAAGCTGGACCGTCTCCGTGTCATGGGGCTTCGCCGTTCTGATATTCCGAGGTTTGTTGCCTCCGAGGGAGATGGAGACACCTTCTAGAACATTCTTGAACTGGCACAAAAAAGCAGATTTCACCGGCTTCCCATTTAACACTCGCCCAGTAGCCCGAAACCCTTGCCAGAAGCCCTTCGTCTTTTATCTCTCAAATTCTAGGTGGTTGAACTCTATGACGCCATCGTCAAATCAAGTGGTTATAATGAGTGAATACCAAAGGCATCGCGCGCCTCAGCCAGAATGCAGATGGAAGATGACTCCTCCTTCAACAATTGACATAGTCAAAGTATATAAGAAGCCTGATCCACATCTATGGGACAGAGTATGTCTATTTATATCCTCACTCTTTCACTCAAATACTGCCTTCCATAATGTTTATATACTCTTCCCACTTTAGATAATGGAGGAGTTACATAACTAATAATTTGTGGAGATTAGAAAAGTTAGTTAAATTATATATGTGTGTGTGTTAGTTTCCTGGAAGTACCATTTTTTAATCACTTGTATTACCGAATACTAGCTACTCCTTGATAGAAAAATCCCTAATATATGTTATCAATGAGGAAAGTTTAGGAAAAAATTGTAAATTTGGGAGATAAAATGAATTAAAGTCTTGTATTATTTAGAATGAAAGCAGACTCCTCTAGTAGGACCGGATGAAGTATTTTCATGAGATAAGGATAATTTAGGACAGACCTACCAAGCCTCTCTCTTAACCAACTCAACCCTATGAGAGAATCTGAAGAGAAGAGCAATAAATATTAGACATATTATTTTCTCTTTGAATCTCTAACTGCACGTTATAATGGAACTGAAATTCTAAAATCTTCAAAAGTAATTCCTTTAAATATTATTGTTCAATTTTATGAATAGGAATATTGCTTACCCTCTTAAATTTTATTTTATTCACATGTCACCCCTTTAAAAACCTCTAAAACTTTAAGTGGTCTTTAGATAAACCTTATGGGATATTGTTATGCTTTATTAGTTAACAGATATAACAAGGTTTTCTTCACAAAGTGAAATTTAGAGAAAATTTTATTATAAGGTTTAAAATTGGCTAGTAAAATTGTATGTATATCATTTAATATTTACATGTTTATATATGTGCAATTTATTTACATATACATATTTTTTATGTTTGGTAATTTGCAGGCTCCAAGGAGAAACTGTTGCCGAGTGAAAGAGTCGACGGCGATAGGAACCTTGGTGGTGGATGTGGGTGTATGTGAAGAAGGTGAAGTCAGCGAATTTTAATTAATTAGTTAATTAATGAATATAAGATATCGGATTAATCCTCGCCCACAACTTATTTGTATAATATATCTTTATCCCACGCGTTACTATTTTTTAAAAATTATAGGATTGAAGAATGAAAGAAACAAACTAAGGGGGAAAAAAAAAAGAATAAAGGAATTGGGTTGGGGCTATAAAATGTCATATTGTGCAAAAGGATGATCAATTTCTAGTTTGAATTTATAACGTATATAGTACTATTTAATTTCTTTCTGGGCATGTTCACTTCCTCTTCGTTTTACCTGTATATAGTTAAACCATTGTTTTATTACTTTATACTACTATATCAACATGTTTTTTTTGTTTTTTGGGTACAAATCAACATGTTTTTTAAATTCAATTGGATTAAAACACACAAGCATTAATTTTGATCTCGGTAATTTTCTTATGTAATTAAGCATATGGGTCCATTATCTTGAGGTTAAAAAAGAAAAGCCCATTGACGTGCATATTTTGAGAGGGTGGGGTTTGCCCCCACTGAAAATGACATACAATTACCTTAGAAATTCACTTCTGACTTGTACCACCGTAGAAGAACAGATATTTTATGAAACTTAGAAAACATGAAAGACAAAATTAACCATGGGTCTCGGGGAAGAAAATCAAATATAAGTAGGTCCCTCGAATTTCATTAGTCAAATGATTTCTTTTTTGGGAGGTGGAGAAATGAAGTTTTCACTACTACTAAAAAAAAAAAAAAACATTTGAACCCACTACTATAAAAAACACTTTTAGCAAATATTTTTAGGCCATTTTTATGTTCATTTTCAGGGGGACGCCTATGTGAGCGACGTAGTAAAGTCTAGAAACAACATCCCTTAAAAAGGGTGCTGTAAGAGACTTATGAGGTCCCTTTTTAAAAGAGACACCATAATTTTTTTAAAAAAATAAAAAATAAAAAATTTCAATGGAAGCCCAGTCCCATTGGAACACAGATATGGTGAGAGATCCAAAAGTGGTGGGGACACGAAGGAGCACTAGTGATGCATGTAGATTGTGGAGGTGGCTATGGAAAAAAAAGATCGATCTCACTAACATACACAAAAAAACGCTTCAGACGACTAACAGAGTAGATCATCGAGGTCATGTGCATCGTCGTCGTCTGATCTCAGGAGAGTCTACTGAGACGAGTTCAGTAGTGTCATGCTTGCCTCCTTCACCAGCCTTTCGCGCGTTCTCCCCATCATTACTCGTAGCCGCCTTCGCCAATGTCAGATCCCAATTGTACGGTTCATAAGTCTTGAAACCAAACACCTTCCACACCATCAATGTCTCCGGTACCATTCTCGGCCACTTCTTCCTCCTTTCACATCATCGATGAAGGTGGATCTAGGAAAAAATGTAAAGAGAAAGAGGAGGAGGATGAAGGTAGATCTTGTCTAACGAATGTAGCCCAAAATGGTTAGCATTCAATCTAAAGTGAAAAAATATAAATATTAAACAGTGACAGGCAAACCTCGTAGTTCTTGTAGCAGACGAACATGTGATGATCAAATGCGCCGACGGTGCTGGCGAGATTCTTCTTGTACATCTCTGGGCTGCTGAATCTGAGTTTAAAATTATCGCAATAACTTTAGAGAAGTTCTAGGAAGCCATGGAAGGGACTAGAGATAGGGTTTGTGAAAGAAGGAATATCACCAAGAGGGGGGTGAATTGGGGATATAAAATTTTTACTCGAATCCTCTGTTTAACCGAATGTAAAAAGAGATGATGAGACAGTAGGGATAAGTGAGATTCAACACAATGGATTTATCCTGGTTCGGTCTAAATCCTTGACCTACGTCCAAAGTCCCGAGACTCTCGGGATTTTCACTAACTTCAATCGATTACACACTCTGTAACTCTCGAAGCAATTCTCTCTCTAGAACTTGCTCCCCCTTACAAGTTGTAATCAAATATCTCAATCCCAAAGTCCCAATACTTTGAGATTCTTACAAGAAGTATAATCAATGATGAACTCTCTAAAAGAGTAGATTAATAAACAACGAAGTATGATATATCGGAAGATATTCTCGTAAGTCGAAACACAAAGTATTCTTAATTGCTAGTTGAATGCACAAAGTGTTTCGGTAGTTGGAGACTTGAATGCTTCATCTATTTATAGGTTTGGTAGCATTGATGACCGTTGGGAGGAATTAATGAGCCGTTGTGTGTAATCAATATGTCCGTTGTAAAACACTTGCTCTGTTTCCTCGTACGCTTCGACATTCGTCCGTGCTTTGATATTCGACCGTTTATTCTTCGTTGACATTCCTTATTCAAATTGTCCGTTAAGACACATTACGAATTTTGCACAGGATGTAGCCGGAATGCTTTTTGCTTGCTCGAAGGTTTCTTGCCGAATGGTGAATGTATTTACTTTGCATTTAATGCTTCGACAAACCAAAGTGCTTTATCTTAATCGGTGGTAATTCGTACTTTGATGATCGAAACTTATTCAAACACCGGTTAAAAGCATTTGGTAAACTTAATAAACGGTAAACATAAGTAATAAGGTAAATAACATCATCGGAGAAGTTACGCGAGACGAGACTCGAGAACGGGGATGATATTACTCGGGCGAGTATTAGCTTGCTCGGGAAAGCTCTTTGTATCATAGTGTAAAAACTTCTTTTTCGCTAATGCTCGGGCAAGCTTTTTCGTTGCTTGCGAGATGATGCTCGAGCATGGTGATATCTATGCTCGGGCAAGCTCTTCAAAGGGATGGAAATAATGTCTTCCAAGCGATGTTGCTCGAGCAAGACTTACTTCTTGCTCGGGCAAGGTCCGAGTAGACTTATCTTTCGGAGAGCATTTAACGTTGCTCGGGCAACCTTTTGTTCTTGCTCGGGCATATGCTCGGGCAAGCTGGTTTTCGTGCTTGGGCAAGGTTCTGAGTAGAGGGAAAGAAAGCTTCAAGTTGATTGTTGCTCGGGCAAGCTCTTTTCTTGCTCGGGAAAAGTGAAGGCAGAGAGTTGCTCGGGCACTCTTTTTCTTATGCTCGGGCAGGTGCTCGGGCAAGCCAATTTCCAGTGCTCGGGCAAAAGGCTATGCAATTGGATCTTGCTTCTGTTTCAGTATTGCTCGGGCACACCAAATACCTTGCTCGGGCAAGGTCTTTGCTTTCGGCGTTTTCGGAGATTGCTCGGGCGGGTGGCCAATGCTTCCGCTTCTCTCAACATCCGATGTTGCTCGGGCAAGGTCATAACCTTGCTCGGGCAAGCTATACTTTCAGGCCTTTTCGGAGGGTGCTCGGGCAAGTGTTTGTTCTTTCCTTAGTTCTTCGGTGAACCCATTGTTGCTCGAGCAACCTTCTTACCTTGCTCGGGCAAGGTCATGCTTTCGACTATCTTCGGGGAGTGCTCGGGCATGATCCTTTATGCTTTCTTTCTTCTTTTTTGAATCCCGACATTGCTCGGGCAGGCTTACTATCTTACTCGGGCAAAGTTATTTTCAACTCAAAAATACTTAATTCAATACTTTGAAATTGTGATCATCAAAATCCAGGAATCTACATTCTCCCCCTTTTTGATGATGACAATGCTTTGGAAAAATGTTTGTTTTGAATTAAGTATTGTGTGGTTTGAGTTAGTAAAAATTATAACAGGATGACAACTCGAAAATACTCTATATTGATTGAATTTAAAATAACCATAAACAAAGTAGTAACCACAACCAGAGTTTGTACCAACAAGTACAAATAGCCACAAAAGTTAAAAAAAAAATTCTAACACTTAAACAAAAGCCTAAAACAAAAGCCTAACAGCTACTACTCTCCCCCTTTGTCATCGACAAAAAAGGGGGCCACTATGCCCAGACTCATCGGAAGAAGACGGGAGAGGTACGGTGGATGGATCAATAGTAGGTGGAGGAACAGTTCTTTGGAGGAAGAGGAGTTTCGATGGTATTTCGGGTGCGAACGGGAGGCTCCTACGAAGCGGAGGGTATGGAAGTGGTGGGAAATGGTGGAGGAACAAAAGCTGTACCAAAATGAGTGCGAGGCGGTTATGAAGGCACCTAGAACATCTTCAAAGTCGTTGTCGAGCAACCACGGATCGAATTGATTGCTTGATCTCTTGTTGCGATCATAGATAATTGAAAAACCTTTGTTAGTTGACTCTTCGAGTTCGGTCTTGAAGTCTAGCAAATCAGTATCCATCTGTATTCTAATCTGTGATCTCAACCCTATCATGTCGTCATGGAAACCTTTGAGCATTGATTTTGAGAGATCCTGATAAGTCATCGGTGCTTGGTATATTGGAGCGACGGCTTTTTGAACAGAGGTTTCAACAATATTCGAATAGGCTGCTGGGAGAAGAAAGGGTGAGAAGAAGTTCCACCCTTAGAGGACTCGGCTTCATCGGGAGGATTTGAGACTCGAAGGCTTGGAAGAAGCGGTTTGTGAAAGAGGAGATTTGCCTTTGTCTTTGGATTGTGCTTTTGAGAAGGAGATGCGCATGCTCTTCATATGATCTTTCCGAAGAGAGGAGGATACACGTCTTTGTCATCCGACGAGATACCAAATATTGTTGATCTCGAATGTGAGAGACCAAGGATGGATATGGGATAGTGGCTCGAAGACGAACCTTAGCCTACGAGACGAAGGACATCATTTCTTCAAAAATCCACTTACCTAGATCTCGTGGCTCCATGCAATTGGCGAAGCAAAACGCTCGAAGTCCTTTCTCACAAAATGTGTATAACTTTGTCCCTTCGAATAAGACATCGACTATAGATGTACCGCAGTACTGTACTCATCCTTCATCATTGCCGGAGTTACATTTATCTTTTTGCCTTCGAGTGGAGCGTGCGGGAATAGTATCGATAGAGTCTTCGGGGGTTAGTCGGGAGGATCTTGGGGAATAGTTACACCGGAAGAATATTAAGATCATACGCCGTAATCTTAATTTCTTTGTTTCGAACCGTAGTAACTAAAACATCTTCTTGATTTGTCGACCTTTTTCTTCATGTGCATATTATGATAGAAAATGCGAACCACAGGGAGTATGCTTTCTTAATGCTTAGGAGAGGCATGAATTGGAGAAGCCAATTAGTCAAATCAAGATTGAACTTGGCTTTAAAGTGTTCCAGGTTGACGAAAACAATTGGACAAAACGGTCGAGACCCAAAATAGTGATCATACATCTTGTAATCATCAACACCTAAGTCTGTGATAATCATATTTGGTAAAGGTTCTGGAAGTTTACCATCCGGAGGTCGGCTAGTCGGAGAATCTTCCTTGTTCTCTGATCCTTCGGATTGGATGGAAAATGACACCTTCAGCTTCTTGCTCCCGGAGCCTTGTGATTTTTGACTCAAGGAAGGTTTAAGACGTTGAGCTTGATCCTCCTTGCTTTTTCCGGCAATTTCATCCATTGCCTTTGAGGTGCCGATAGTCTTCGAAGTGGGGGTGAAGGCGATCGGCGGCGCTTAGACTTTCCGCGGGAAGCTTAATTCGAGGACTTGACGAAGAAGGCGGACTTTGATTTACGAGAAGATTGGGTTTGTGATGATTTGGCCGATGATGTCGAAGTAGTCATTTTCGGAGGTTTGGTCGATGGTTTTGAGGTGCTTTGTTTCGGAGGGTCGGAGGGTGCGACTTTGGGCTGTAGAATCTCGATCGTCTTGCCGAGGATCGGGATTTTTCGTACGAATCGGCCATTGATCGAGGATGAGAGCAGAAAACTAAGAAATGGGATTTCGACGAAGGGTGGTGTTGTCGTTGACGATAAATAGGTAGAGATTGAGAAATCCGATCGGTTAGAAACATTTCCCGCGAAGAATCGAACAGTGGTAACGGTTGAATTTGGATAACGATTCGCGAGCAAACGAAACGGATGAGGGATTTGAGAGAGGCGAGACTTAGGGTTTTGACGGAAGTTTGGGGAAAAATGAATCTGCCGTTGAAAATGAAACGTCGCGCCTTATTAGAGGTGCAAACCCCCGACTTTGCTCAAGCAACATTTCATGTTTGCTCGGGCAAAGTCCTTGCTTTCCGCAGACTTTTGGTTTGCACGAGCAAGAATCCCAAATTCTAAATTTACGTAGAAGCCCGATCTTGCCCGAGCAACCTTTCCAAGTTTGCTCGAGCAAACTCACTTACTAAGAATTCTTAGAGAGATTTTGACTTAGTTGCTCGGCAGGAATTGCTGATATGCTCGAGCAATATGATATCTGCCTTTTTCAATTAGAGTATCCTGCAAAACATCACTTAAGAAACTTCGATGCCAAAGTCAGTATTTGTTAAAGAGAAAAATCAGTCAATTACAAATAGTATACTCACAATTCGTTGGGATTAACCATTCCCAATTCTCTCCTTATGAACATGAATTGCTCTTTGGCGGGGTTTTGTGAAGATATCGGCAAGTTGCGGGTGTGTTGGGATGAACATCACCTTTATATCATTTTTACGAACATGATCTCTTATGAAGTGATGTCTCACATCAATGTGCTTGGTTCGAGTGTGTTGGGTGGATTCTTAGCCAAGCTTATGGTACTTGTATTATCACGGAGGATTGGAATCTCCTTTGATTGATCCCCAAGTCGATATTTGTTGCTTGAGCCAAAGAACTTGAGCACAACAACTTGATGCAGCTACATACTCGGCCGGTTGAAGATCTTGCCACACTTGTCGATTCTTGCCGAACCATGAAACTAGTGAACCCCGAAGAACTCACATTGCCCACTTGTACTCTTTCTATCGGTCTTATAGCCCGCGTAGTGCAGTGCGAATATGCAACTAGAAATTCTTGTTGACCTTTTGGAAACCAAAGACCCAATTCTTTTGTGTCGATAGGTAGCGAAAAATCCTTTTAACATGCTCTGCATGTGACTCTTTTGGAGCTGATTGAAATCTTGCGCACATTCCCACACTAAATTGAATATCTGGTCTGTTGGCAGTTAAGTATAACAGGGAACCAATCATTCCTCTATACTTGGTTATGTTGAAATCTTTCCTTTTTCTTCATCGGCATCCGAGAGAAGGTTTGTTGAGCTCATTGGGGTGTCGGCACCATTACAATTTTCCAAGCCAAACTTCTTGAGCAAATCACGAAGGTATTTTGTTTGAGAGATGAAAATTCCATCCTTCCGTTGTTTGATTTGCAATCCAAGGAAGTAGTTTAATTCCCCATCATAGACATTTCAAATTCTCCCTGCATTTTCTTGGAAAATTCTTCACAAAGAGAGTCATTAGTATCACCAAATATAATATCATCAACATATATTTGGACAATTAAAATTTCATTAGATTTATTACTCTTTATGAAGAGAGTTGTGTCAGCTTTGCCTATAATAAAACCTTGATCAAGAAGGAATTTGCTTAATCGCTCATACCAAGCTCTTGGAGCTTGTTTAAGACCATATAGGGCCTTCTTGAGACGATAAACATGATCAGGATAATGAGTATTTTCAAAACCGGGAGGTTGTTCTACATAAACTTCTTCTTGGATAAGACCATTTAAAAATGCACTTTTTACATCCATTTGATATAGTTTAAAACCTTTTACACATGCAAAGGCAAGAAGGACTCTTATGGCTTCCAATCTAGCTACTGGAGCATAAGTTTCCTCATAATCAATTCCTTCTTCTTGATTATAGCCTTTAGCAACCAATCTTGCCTTATTTCGACAATGATTCTTGTTTCATCTCGTTTGTTCTTGAATACCCATTTAGTGCCAATGACCGGATGGTCCTTAGGCCTAGGTACCAAATCCCAAACTTGATTTCTATCGAATTGATGTAATTCCTCTTGCATTGCTATTACCCAATCATTGTAAAAAAGGGCTTCTTCAACCTTAGAGGGTTCAATGTGTGAGATGAATGCAGAAAATGTTACTTCATTCAAAGTGCTATTTCTAGTTCTAACTCCTTCATTCACATCACCTATAACTTGATCCAAGGGATGATTTCTAATGTATCTCCAAGCTCTAGGTTGTGAATGAGAATTATTTTCGGAAGAATTTTCAAAAACATCTTCAGAATTTTCAAAAGAAGCAGGGGTGGTTTTTGAAAAGAATTGATTTCTATAATCATTTTCTTCTTCATCATCCAAAGATTTTTCAGATTTGGCTTCACTAAACACAACATGAATAGATTCTTCAACAGTACGAGTGCGAGTATTGAAAATCCTATATGCCTTACTTCTATTCGAATAGCAGAAATATACCTTCATCGAGACTTTGAGTCAAACTTACCTAAGTTATCTTTACCATTATTGTGCACAAAACACTTACACCCAAAGATGTGTAGATGACTAAGGTTTGGTTTTCTTCCCTTATATAGCTCATAAGGTGTCTTCGAAGTTTCTTCCGGATGTATGCGCAGATTTGAAATGTAGCATCTTTGTGCTCATTGCATCCGCCGAGAAGATTTGAGAAGTTTGATTTTCATTTAGCATTGCTCGGCCATCTCGGTGAGAACTCGATTCTTCCTCTCCACAACACCATTTTCTTTGAGGAGTTCGAGGAGCGGAGAAGTTGTGATCTATTCCATGAGCTTGACAAAATTCCTCAAACACGTGATTATCGAACTCTCCACCATGATCAGTCCTTAAGCACGAAATAGAAGTACCTTTCTCGTTTTGGACCTTTTTGGCAAACACAACGAACGATCAAAAGTTTCATCCTTTGATGATAAAAATATAGTCCAACAAAATCTTGAGAAATCATCAACAATAACTAAGGTGTAAAGATTTCCACCAAGGCTTCTTACTCTAGCAGGCCCAACTAAATCCATATGAAGTAGTTGAAGAGGCCTGTTAGACGAAATTTCATTTTTGGATTTAAAAGATGATTTAGTCTGTTTTCCTTTCGACACGCATCACATATCATATCATTTTTGAACTTAAGTTTTGGCAAACCAATGACTAAATCCTTTTTTACGTAACTTATCAAGTTGAAACATGTTGACATGAGCTAACCGCTTGTGCCAAAGCCAACTTTCTTCCAGTTATTGATAAAGCAATTTTGGAGGAAAATTCATTGAAATTGTTAGAGAGGTTTAGAGTATAACAGTTACCGTCTCGGGGGCCCTAAATAAAGCTTTTGATTTGAGGTTGACCAAGGGTAGATCATCTTTGCTAACGATCAAGCACTCCTCCGAGTCGAAGATGACAAGGTTGCCTTTGTACGTACTCTCTGGCTCCCTTTGAGTAGGTTATGACACAAGCCTTCTACAAGATAGACATCCTTGACTTGTGGTCCATCATTGTTGCCAATTTCACCAATCCTTCCAGATTGATTTCCACCAAATGTCACAGTGCCACCATTTTTGGTCTTGAGAGTGGCAAATTTTGTATGATCACCCGTCATGTGTCTAGAGCATCCACTATCAATATACCACTTATTGGATTTCGATGCTCTCAGACAAACCTACAAATCACAAGATATCATGTTTTAGGTACCCATCTTTTCTTGGGTCCTTTTGGGTTAGTTTGTGACTCGGGAACCTTATAAGATCCCTTAGGCACCCATTGGTAATTACCTATAGGTTTACTCTTTCTTTCCTTTCTATGAAAACAAGAAGAAGTAGTATGACCTTTTCGGTTACAATAACTACAATGAGCAAAAGGGTTTGATGTATGAACAGATTTTCGAAATAATTCATATATAACTTTTCACCAAATTTCTTTTTGCCTTTCTTCTTATCAAAATCGGGCTTATAACCAATTCGATTTGTCATTTGTGAATCTTTCTTTGGTTCAAAATTACATTGAGCATTTCACTTCCTCTAGTGAATTTCTCAAGTGCTTTTGTAAGATGTTCATTCTTTTTCGTAAATCTGCACAATCTTCACAAATGACATTTCCGGAGAGATTGTTGACTTGCATTTCAAGAGTAATATTTTTCTTTTTCAAAGCTATGTATTTTTTCTGCAAGTTTTTCAAATTCGGATTGCACAAGATTATATTGAAAACGGTTCATCATATGATGGTTGAAGATCATATACCTCGGTGTTATTTTAAATCTGCTCTTCTTCTTGAGCAACTAGGCATATGTTGGCTTTTTCTTCATCCTCGGCTTCATCTTCGTCGGATGAGCTATCACCCCATATTGCGACACATAGGCTTTCTTCTTGAAGTTGTTGAACTTCTTCTTCTCTTTGTTTTTCAGCGGGGGCATTCGGACTTGATGTGGCGGGTCTTTCACATTCGTAGCATATGATTGGCTTCTTGGTTTCGATCTTTGGAGCTTCCCTTGTGGAACTTCTTGTATTCTTGGTCCTTCTTATAGAATTTTTTGAACCTTTTAACTATCATGCCCAGCTCTTCATCTTCATCTACTTCTTCATCATCATTTGCCTCTTTTGTTTCTTTGACAACCTTGAGAGCTATGCCTTTGCCCTTACTGTGAATTTCATCAAGTCCTTTCCTGAACTTGATCTTGCCTTCATACTCTGATAGACTACCAAACAAGGCTGCTACCGATTGCATTGACGCGCCATGAGCCTCTTCGATGGCAGTGACCTTAGCTTCCCATTCCTTGCTGAGAATATTCAAGACCTTTCGACTTGAACCGGTTCGTCGTAGAATTTTCCCGGTGCCGCAAGTTGATTAATTAAGTGAGTGAATCTAAGTTGGAACTCACCAATTGATTCTCCCGACTTCATACGAAGAAGATCGTATTCGGTCATGAGGGTGTTAACTCTATTTTCTTTGACTCTGTGGTTCCTTCGTGAGCTACCTCCAATGCATCCCACATTTCTTTGCGGTGGTCTTTGAGCATACTCTAAAGTATTCATTCGACTTAGAGCACTCACGGAGCATGAGGATTGCTTTTCTTTGTTCGAGAACAACTTGACTTTTTGTCATTTTCGTCGTATTCCTCTTCGAGCTTTGGTGTTCTTACTCCATCTTCGGTGGTTGTCGAACGTAGTTTCCTCTTTCAAATACTCTCTAGAGGCCGAACTCGAGGCCATCACAAAGACTTTAAATTTTCCTTTCCAAAAGGAATAATGTTCTCCAAGTAAATCCGGGTGGTCGGTTGATCGAGGCTCGTCGGGTAAGATTCCTTCCATCGATCCTTCTCGAGATGTTAGTCTCTTTAGAGAAGACCTTGCTCTGATACCAAATGAAAGAAGGAATATCACCAAGAGGGGGGTGAATTGGGGATATAAAATTTTTACTCGAATCCTCTGTTTAACCGAATGTAAAACAGAGATGAACAGAGTAGGGATAAGTGAGATTCAACACAATGGATTTATCCTGGTTCGGTCTAAATCCTTGACCTACGTCCGGTCCCCGAGACTCTCGGGATTTTCACTAACTTCAATGATTACACACTCTGTAACTCTCGAAGCAATTCTCTCTCTAGAACTTGCTCCCCCTTACAAGTTGTAATCAAATATCCCAATCCCAAAGTCCCAATACTTTGAGATTCTTACAAGAAGTATAATCAATGATGAACTCTCTAAAAGAGTAGATTAATAAACCCTGAAGTATGATATATCGGAAGATATTCTCTCTGTAAGTCGAAACACAAAGTATTCTTAATTGCTAGTTGAATGCACAGTGTTTCGGTAGTTGGAGACTTGAATGCTTCATCTATTTATAGGCTGGTAGCATTGATGACCGTTGGGAGGAATTAATGAGCCGTTGTGTGTAATCAATATGTCCGTTGTAAAACACTTGCTCTTGTTTCCTCGTACGCTTCGACATTCGTCCGTGCTTTGATATTCGACCGTTTATTCTTCGTTGACATTCCTTATTCAAATTGTCCGTTAAGACACATTTCGAATTTTGCACGGGATGTAGCCGGAATGCTTTTTGCTTCCTCGGAAGGTTTCTTGCCGAATGGTGAATGTATTTACTTTGCATTTAATGCTTCGACAAACCAAAGTGCTTTATCTTAATCGGTGGTAATTCGTACTTTGATGATCGAAACTTATTCAAACATTTGGTTAAAAGCATTTGGTAAACTTAATAAAAGTAAACATAAGTAATAAGGTAAATAACATCATCGGAGAAGTTACGCGAGACGAGACTCGAGAACGGGGATGATATTACTCGGGCGAGTATTAGCTTGCTCGGGCAAGCTCTTTGTATCATAGTGTAAAAACTTCTTTTTCGCTAATGCTCGGGCAAGCTTTTTCGTTGCTTGCGAGATGATGCTCGAGCATGGTGATATCTATGCTCGGGCAAGCTCTTCAAAGGGATGGAAATAATGTCTTCCAAGCGATGTTGCTCGAGCAAGACTTACTTCTTGCTCGGGCAAGGTCCGAGTAGACTTATCTTTCGAGAGAGCATTTAACGTTGCTCGGGCAACCTTTTGTTCTTGCTCGGGCATATGCTCGGGCAAGCTGGTTTTCGTGCTTGGGCAAGGTTCGAGTAGAGGGAAAGAAAGCTTCAAGTTGATTGTTGCTCGGGCAAGCTCTTTTCTTGCTCGGGAAAAGTGAAGGCAGAGAGTTGCTCGGGCACTCTTTTTCTTATGCTCGGGCAGGTGCTCGGGCAAGCCAATTTCCAGTGCTCGGGCAAAAGGCTATGCAATTGGATCTTGCTTCTTTTCGATTGCTCGGGCACACCAAATACCTTGCTCGGGCAAGGTGCTGCTTTCGGCGTTTTACGGAGATTGCTCGGGCGGGTGCCAATGCTTCCGCTTCTCTCAACATCCGATGTTGCTCGGGCAAGGTCATAACCTTGCTCGGGCAAGCTATACTTTCGGGCCTTTTCGGAGGGGTGCTCGGGCAAGTGTTTGTTCTTTCCTTAGTTCTTCAGTGAACCCGTTGTTGCTCGAGCAACCTTCTTACCTTGCTCGGGCAAGGTCATGCTTTCGACTATCTTCAGGGAGTGCTCGGGCATGATCCTTTATGCTTTCTTTCTTCTTTTCTTTGAATCCAGGCATTGCTCGGGCGGGCTTACTATCTTACTCGGGCAAAGTTATTTTCAACTCAAAAATACTTAATTCAATACTTTGAAATTGTGATCATCAAAATCCAGGAATCTACAGTTTGTGCATGAAAGGACCGTTGAAAATGAGAGAAAGATAGAGCAGATTTGGGGAATTTAGTCAGTGATACTGATGCGTGAGAGAAAGGAAGGTGAGAGGCTGATGTAAGAAAACGCCTAAGGTGTACAGTGTAAATGGAGGAAATCACCAAGTGGGGAGTGAATTGGGGATTTTAAAAATTACCTACGTCCAGTCCCCAGACACTCTGAGATTTTCACTATAACTATGATCAGTTACACGCTCTGTACTGGAAAGTTATCCTCTCACTATGATACACTCCCCCTTACAAGTTGTACACTGATAACCCAACATCAAAGTCCCACAACTTTGAGATTCTTACAATGATTGATAATCAAAGGTAAACTCTCAAAAAAAGCAGATGAAATAATCACTGAAGATCAATGTATCAGAAGATACTTTACAGTTGAGTAGAAAACAGTAAATGCAAATAACACTTGATAGATTTATGTTTTCTGTATTCTGGTAGATGTCAAGAATGAATGCTTTAGCTTATATATGTTGGAAGCATTAAATGACTGTTGGAAACATTAATGTATCCGCTGAAGACATTAATGAAGTTGTTAGGTTGCAACTAGGCCCATTCTCTCTCATGCTTTGAGTTAATCCAGATGCTTAGACATTCTTGTTGACTTTCCTTGAAATAAATCCGTTGGATGATGTGGCTTTCATAAATGGAAATAAAACATTTAAACCTTTGCAACGTCCAGAGAATGATTTGCCAAAAGGGTGCTAATTTTTTTGGACCAGAAATAAATGTTCTGACAGCACCTTTTGCTTTATGCTTAATCCTCAATCTAATACTCATTTGATCATCTGAAACTCACTAACAAACTTATTAAACATAGTTAGGAATAGTAATGAGTGATGATAAGAAGTATCTGAAGAGAGAATATCACCTAGAGGGGGGTGAATAGGGGATTTCAAAATTCTTTTTCGAATAATTAACATGCACACAAAGAACAGATATAGAGACAGAGAGAAGACGACACAGACAATTTATACTGGTTCGGTCTAACTCCTCGACCTACGTCCAGTCCCCAAATACTTTGGGTATTTCACTAATAACAAGCGGTTACAATTACACACTCTGTAACTCAGGATGATCCTAACTAGGACTCACTCCTCCTTACAAGTTGTAATCGTACACCCACACTTAAGGTTCCACAACCTTAAGATTCAACTAAACAAATAATCAAATAAGTGTTTAACTCCTCACTGAGTAGATAATTAATAAACACTGAGTACAGAGTATCCGAAGATATTAAATGAAGTGAATGAAACAATTGATCGCAATAATACAAAATTGAATGCGCAGAGTTTCAGTAGTTCAGTAGGTTGGCAGAATTGAATGTGGTGAGCTTTTATATTCTGTGCCATTAATGCCGTTGTGAAGCTTTGAATGTAGCTGTTGTGTCTCTTCGTAATTCCGTTAAGCACAGATGAATTTCATTCAGTTTAATCAATCGTTGCTTCATTAAATGCTTCGTCGTCGATTGTACTTGTGCAATAGGTAACTCAGTATAATAGCTGAAGTAAGTATGCCTCAAAGGAATGTCTTCGGCTGCTACAAAATCCCATTCCGATTGTAGCTCTGCTTTTCTGAATAAGCATTTAATGCTTATGACACATCGAACGACTTTTTGGCTAATCTCAATTTGAACAAGATTAAATCACTGTAAATCACTTATAAGGATGATTAGAAATAACTTAAATGAGATTTAAATAAAGATACGAATGATAGCTCGAATTAATGATTTCATGGTTACTGTATGTTCTGATGAACCATGCTCAAGTAGATGATATTGGTTGCTCGAGTAGACATGTGTAAATAGCCTTTGCAGAAGGTGAAAGTCACTCATGCTCGAGCAATATCGAGTCCATGCTCGGGCACTAAATTTCTTTTGCTCGAGTAACATCAAACTCCTTACTAAATCAGAAGTGTTTGTTGCTGGTACTCGAGTACCATTTATGTTGTGCTTGGGTAGGTTGCTCAAGTTTACCTGAGAACTTGCTCGAGCATTAGTCAGAAGAGTAAAGAATAATGAAATAAGTATATATGCTCTAGTACCAAGTTTACCATGCTCGAGTAGCATGCTCGAGAAACCCTTACAATGTGCTCGAGTATACCTCAGACAGAGAGCAGATACATGAAGCATTGTGACTGCTCGAGTAGGCTTATTGTTCTGCTCGAGTAACATGCTCGAGCAACATAGAAACCTTGCTCGAGTATCAGACACACAGAGAAGGAATGATACTTGAGCGACAGTGCTCGAGTATAGACTTACCTCTGCTCGAGTATCATGCTCGAGCATTACTTACTTGCTGCTCGAGTAGTATTTAGACAGAGAGTATTCTTCAATCTAGCTCGAGCATGCTCGAGCATAAACAATGCCTTGCTCGAGTAGGCTTCTTAAAACACTTAACCCACTCTTAGATTGGAGTATGCTTGAGTAGAGACAGACTCCTGCTCGAGTATACTTCTTACTTGGGCAACAATTACTGAATCAAAAACCTTAGTATTTGTTATCATCAAAACACCTAGAATTAACAGTATCTAGATCATTCATGAAGGTTTTGCAAATTCGAAGAAGATGATTTCAAAACATAGCTCTTTAAACTGGAGTTTGTTCAAGCAAACTGGAGTTTGTAACTCGAGTTTACTGTACTAAACTCAAGTTTCATAGACATCTCTTTGGAAATAATTTGAAGTTGAAAATGAAGATGTCTCTGTAAGACTCAAATTGGAGTTTGAAACTTTTCACTCAAGTATAAGACTCGAGTTTAATTCCCCAAACTCGAGTTTAGTTCTTTTTGAAAATGAACATTGTGATTGTGCTTTGATGAACATTTTGAACAAGATGCAAACTAGAGTCAATAAGTGACAAACTCGAGTTTGAGACTATTCATCCTGAAAATGAGTTTAAGTCCATAAAAGATCAAACTGGAGTTTTAAGAAATAGACTCGAGTTTCCTTAACTTCAAAAAACATGAAAAACTCTCGGTCTGGGGTAAACTCGAGTTTACTAAGATAGACAGGAGTTTACTTTACATGAAAATTCTTGAGAACTCTCGGCCAAGGATAAACTCAAGTTTAAACAAGAAGACTCGAGTTTGGTTAATAAACAGGTTTCATTGAAAGACTCTTGGTCTGACAGAAACTTGAGTTTACTAACACTAACTCGACTTTACTTAACTTGTAAAACCTTTGAAAGCTCTCGACCAATGATAAACTCAAGTTTAAATGACCATACTCGAGTTTGGCTAAGTTAAAATAACTTGATTCACTAATGTTGGTGATGCGTTTGGACATTTGGTGGCTATCTCTTCTTCTTTCTTATAGGAGAGAAAAATCGGCTTGTTTCACTAATGTTTCTTGTGGCAACTTTAGGTGTCCCAAATTTTAAATTTGGGACTCCGAAAGGTCACTTTTGCCGTCCTAATTTTAAAAGGGACGCCAAAGTAGTGCAAAAGGTCCACTTTTGACAACCCTTTTATAAATTGGGACTTTTGGTGTCCTGTTTTCAATTAGGATGCAAAAATTATAATTTTGGCGTCTGTTTTTGTTAAAGGGACGCCAATAGTTCAAACTATTTTAATGCCATTTCTATGTCCCTTTACAGTGGATGCCTATGTGAGCGACATAGAAAAACCTGTGAACAACGTCCGTTAAAAAAGGGACGTCGTAATATTTTTTTAAAAAGAAAATTTCCCATTCAGATCTATCATCCATCATAATCGTAGATTTAATTTGGAGATCTGAATTGGAAAACTCTAAAACTAAAGTTCCATACATCAACCTTCGCCATCACAGATATGCAGAGGAAGTAGAAGAAAAAGAAGGTTTGTTTTTACCATCCACCGATACCTTCACCATTTGACGTCGAAGAGCTATATTGTAGAAATCGTAGATCGAAGAGCTAACCATCACCACTGCGTTCTTTGCTTTGCCATCTGCTAATGTCGTCGCTTTTGCTGTTTGCCTTCGTATTCGTCGTTCACTGTTGCCGTCGTTCGACATTCATGTCTTCATCCTTGCTCTCATCGCTAGATCTGAAGGGCTGTATCAGAAGAAAAAGGAAACAATCCACAACAATGCCAACATTGCAATGGCACGTTATCTCACACTCTATGGCACCTCAGCTGGATGATGACTCCACTTGAAGGCTAGGCAACACAAATCTCGTTGCACCTTCTTTGTACGTCGTCTCCATCATTTGTCATCCACTTGATTTGTGAGAAGAGGAAGGTAATAGAGAGACATGTAGAAGAAAGGGAAAGAGAAGAAGAAACTCACCATGGCTTTTTGCTCCTTGTGCCCTTGGGATCTTGACTTTAATCTTTCTCGATCTTAGATCTTGACTTTAGATGAAACTCACTAGGAAAGAAAAAGACAATTGAAGCCAGATCCTACTAGATTCACACATGAGAAAAGGAAAAAAGACAGGTGGATCGTTGAGTGAGAGCATACTTCTCTTGCTCAAGGATAGTAGAGGAGGTGGAGGCATAGCGAAGATCGGAGAGATGAGGTGAGTGAGCACTTGACAGTGAGGGAGAGAAAGCCATGAACCTACTATCTGTTGGGATCCATACACGCAGCGGAAGGATTCTCATCCATTAAAATTTACGAATCCCTTTGAGAGGATCCATCAATAGCGTTTAAATCAAGGTTCGTTAGAAACAATACCTATGCGAAATTCATGAGCGTCCTACGTTCGATTTGATCTGGTGGGCTACCTACTCAATGAACAGGAGAAGACTCTACGAATCTTTTCCCTCTACCGGTATCCACACGAACAGCCTCCAACACCGACGGCAGCGTGCTAACGCCTTCAGTATTTTCGCGACTCTCTCTTTTCTCTATAGGGTTTCTCGCGGCTTTTCTAATTCATCCGTCTTCTTAATACGACTAGATCAATATCTATTATAGAGTTTCTAAAACCCTAATAAGTTGTATTAAAATATTCAAACTTAATCCAATTAATCTTGAAATTTGAATTTGAATTAAAATAGTATATTAATTAAATCTATCAAATAGATCTAATCTAATATATTTATTTAATTCAAATTATAAGCCTCTGATTTAATTTATCTTTATAAATTAAATATGAGATATGATATCTTTTATTTAATTAAATATGAGATACTATATCTTAATTTAATTAAATCTAAGATACTATATCTTTATTCGAAAATTAAATCGAGATACAATATCTCTATTTATTTTAGATATTTAATTTATCAAATAAATTAAATACAAAATAAATATTATATATAATAAAATTATAATATCCATTAAATAATATTATTATATTATTTATATACATATATATATATATCCATCCTAGATTAAATACAGTATTAATCAAATCTTAGACATATCTTAGATTCAATGAATCTGGACACTATTGCTCGTGTTGAGCTATTCTTGTGTGCAACCCTGCAGACCCACATGAGATTGGCAGTGGGCCAATACTATACCAGCCCACAAGTCGCAAGCGGCCTCTAGCAAGACATTGCGACTACCTAATTCATATGGGGATCGATGATATGATACAACCTATCGTACAACCCGTCACGTCCCTTTTGTCACGCGATAATTTGGTCAAGGATGAGGCATGGATAATGTCAACTTCCTGTTCTTGACCATTACTTTCTCGATTCTTGAGTAGTCTAACAATTGAAATGGAAACTCTTTTCCATCGTTGTATGGCCATACATTTCTTAGACTCACTCATCGAGGGGCCCAATATTATCTCTCTACAAATGTAAGGGACAAATTACATCTTGACCATTCACTTTCTTCTGCATGAAAACCACTGATCCCAATCTAAGCCTTTATCATCACCCGGTCAAATGTGACTTTTGACTAGGTCAAAGAGCAGCGACTCATCATGTAGGATCCATGATGATCTTGTTAGTTCTCTATGTGTTTTGATGATAACTGACAATTGTAAACATAAATTAAAATGAGTTTTTGATAAGTTGAAAAACTTACTGTCAAGTGATTACTCGAGTATTGGTTTCAATACTCAAGTATTGAGTTGACAGTGAATGGTGCATTTTTCACAAAATGCTCAATACTCAAGTATTGGTCTCAATACTCAAGTGTTGGTGTTACAGAGAGCTTTCCAAGTTTTTCACTATAAGTCAATACTCAAGTATTGGTTTCAATACTCAAGTATTGATCTTACAGAAACTCTTTCGCTGAAATACTAAATTACCAATACTCAAGTATCCATATGGATACTCCGGTATTGGTCATTTAAAATCATTAAAGTATTCAACATGTGAATACTCGAGTATTGGACAAACAGAAAGTTTTCACGTTTTTCACATGTTTATCAATACTCAAGTATTGATATGAATACTCAAGTATTGGAATGGCAGAGACTTCACAAGTATTGAAAATAGTTCAATACTCGAGTATTGATAAGATTACTTGAGTATTGGCCATACAGAAAGGTTTGCTATTTCCAAGTGATTTGAATACTCAAGTATTGAGGTGAATACTCAAGTATTGACTTGGAAAAGTTTTCACAAAGTTTTCAAACAGTTCAATACTCAAGTATTGAGTTGAATACTCAAGTATTGGGCATACAAGAGAGCTTGGCTCTTTTTCAAATGTTTTGAAAACTCAAGTATTGATTTGAATACTCAAGTATTGAAGTTTTGGACTTAAACTTTTTTTCACATAAATAGTTCAATACTCAAGTATTGGTTTCAATACTCGAGTATTGGTCCTACTCAAAGAAATTGTCCAAACGCTCAAAACATGTAGTGCCTTCTCTGGAAGACGAATACTCAAGTATTCATCTGAATACTCAAGTATTCACATTAGTGCATAGTACAATACTCAAGTATTGAAGAACATACTCAAGTATTGGTCGCGAGTTTTGAAAATCAAATTGAACGAATTTGTAAAAACTTCTTTGCTTGATCTCAATACTTGTCATTATTATTCTCTGATATTCCCAGCTATGTTTAACCACTTTGTTAGTTAGTTTCAGCTTATTTAGAGGAGATTAAATGAAGATTTAATGCAAAAGCAAAAAGCTGTCAGAACATTAAATGCTAAACCCAGAAAGTTGCATTCTTTTGGAAAATCCTTCTGTACATGCTTACAAAGGATTAATGCTTACCTACCACATCCAGCAGCTGCTATTCCAACGGATTTATTTACTAGAAGTCAACTCTGAACTTCTGCCCAGCTGGATTAAGTGAAGATTAGTGAGAGAAGAAGACCAGAACATTATCTAATCCTTGGTTAAAGTCTCCAACGGTTATATGAAGGATTACAACGGTCATTTAATGCACTCTCAATATAAATAGAGCTGCATTCAATTTCTCTCAACAACTAAGACCTCAGAAAGCGAAAATCATTAAAGCCTTCATCTACTCTTGAGTCTTTCTGTACTAAGTATCTCGTTGATACATTCAATCTTCAGAGTGTTTATCATTATCCACTCTTAGAGAGAGTTTTTCATCTTGAATATCATTTATTGTAAAGAATCGAAGTCGGTGGACTTGGTGATTGGGTTCATTGATTGCAACTTGTAAGGGAGAGTAGGTTCTAGTGAGAGAACTACTCTTGAGTACAGAGTGTGTAATCAATTGAGATAGTGAAAATCCCAGAGTCTGGGGACTGGACGTAGGTCAAGAGATTGGACCAAACCAGTATAAATCCTTGTGTCCTGCTCTTCTATTCTCATCCTTGTTCATCTCTGTTTTTAGTATTCAAAAACGAGAGGTTTTTGAAAAGATTTTTAAAATCCCCAATTCACTCCCTCTTGGTGATTTAGCTCCACTTTCATTTGGTATCGAGCCGGTCTTCTGCGAAGAGATTAACATCTCGAGAAGGATCACTATGGAAGGTATTCTACCGATGAAGCTTCGATCAACCGACCACCGGGATTCACGGAAAGCACTACTCATTCGGAAAACAAATTCAAAGTCTTCGTAATGGCTTCGAATATGGTCTCGGGAGAGTGTTTGAAAAAGGAGACTATGTTCCTTCAACTACTAAAGATGGAGTAAAAACTCCAAAGTGAGAAGAATAATACGATGAGAATGACCAAGCAGATCGTTCTTAATCAAAAAGCCATTCTCATGCTCCGAGTGCCTTAAGTCAGAGTGAATACTTTCGAATATGCTCCAAGACTTCTGCTAAAGCAATGTGGGACGCATTGGAGCTGGCTCACGAAGGAACTACTGGAGTCAAGGAGAATAGAGTTAACACCCTTATGATTGAGTACGATCTTCTTCGTATGAAGTTAGGGGAATCGATTGATGAGTTCCGGCTTAGATTCACTCATTTGATGAATCAACTTGCTGCATTGGGAAAAATCTATGATGAACCAGTTCAAGTCAGAAAAATCTTGAACATTCTCAGCAAGGAATGGGAAGCCAAAGTTACTGCCATCGAATAAGCTCATGGCGTATCAATGCAAAATGTAGCAGCTTTATTTGGTAGCTTATCAGAATATGAAGGCAAGATCAAGTTCAGAAAGGGACTTGATGAAATCCATAGTAAGAGCAAAGGCATAGCTCTTAAGTCTATCAAAGAAGCTAAAGAGATAGATGATGATGAAGAGGTATACGAAGAAAAAGAACTGGGTATGATCGTTCGAAGATTCAAAAGATTCTACCGAAAGGATCAAGGGTACAAGAGATTCCACAAAGGTAGCTCCAGCACTGAGACAAAGAAGCCAATTATATGCTATGAGTGCGAGAAGCCTGGCCACATCAAGTCTGCGTGCCCCCAGTTGAACAATAAGGACAAAGAAAAGAAGAAGTTCAACCGATTCAAAAAGAAAGCCTATGTCTCAGTTATTTGGGGAGATAGTTCATCGATGAAGATGAAGGCGATGAGGAAGACAAAGCAAATATTTGCTTAGTTCTTTGAAGAAGAAGAGCAACATGAAAATAATGATGAGGTATACAATTCAAAACCAACTTATGATGAATTGTTTGCTGAATACATTGTCATTCAAACAGAATTTGAAAAACTTGCAGAAAAATATATTGTTTTGAAAAAGAAAAATGTCACTCTTGAACTGCAAGTTGAAAAGTTTTCCCATCTTGAAAATCTTGTTTGTGAAGATTGCCCGATCTAAAGAAAAAGAATTTACATCTTACAAAGGCACTTGAGAAATTCACTAGAGGAAGTGAAATGCTCAATGTCATCTTGAAAGAACAGAGATTTACAAATGATAGATCAGGAATCGGTTACAAACCAAATTTTGATAAAAGAAAAGGGAAAAAGAAATTTGGAGAAAAGACTTATTTGAACTATTTTCAAAAATCAGTTCATTCTTCAAATCCTTTTGCACATTGCAATTATTTGTCGAAAGGGTCATACTACTTCTTCCTGTTTTCATAAAAAGGAAGGAAAGAGTAAGCCCATGGGAAACTATCAATGGGTGCCTAAGGGATCCTACAAGGTTCCTAAGACACATACTAACCCCAAAGGACCCAAGAAAAGATGGGTACCTAAGACTTGATGTCGTCGTGTCTTGCAGGTTTGTCTAAGAGCATCAAATCCCAACAAGTGGTACATTGATAGTGGATGCTCAAGACATATGACGGGAGACCAATCCAAGTTTGCTTCAATCAAGCCCAAAGATGGTGGCAAGGTGACCTTTGGTGGCAACCAATCTGGAAAGATTCTTTGGAATTGGTGAAATTGGCAACAATGAAGGACCACAAATCAAAGATGTCTACCTTGTTGAAGGACTATGCCACAATCTCCTCGGTGTAAGCCAAAGCAGCGATAAAGGTAACTTAGTTATCTTTGATTCGAGGAATGCTTGATTGTAAGAAAAGATGATCTCTCTTTGGAAAACATTAAATCAAAAGCCCTATTGAGCTCTAGAGATGGAAATTGTTATACTCTTAATCTCTCTAGAGATGGCTCGCTTCGAAAAATGTTTTGTTAGTAATTTGGATGATAGTTGGTTATGGCACAAGCGACTAGCTCATGTCAATATGATCCAGCTTGACAGATTACTTAAAAAGGATTTGGTTATTGGTATTCCAAAACTTTGTTTTAAAAACGATATGATTTGTGATGCATGTCAAAAAGGAAAACAAACTAAATCCTCTTTCAAATCAAAAAATGAAGTTTCAACTAATAGACCTCTCCAACTACTTCATATGGATCTAGTTGGACCAGCTAGAGTAAAAAGTCTTGGTGGCAACCTTTATACACGAAGGTTAAAAATCGTTCTTGCTTGACATTCAAGCAATATGTTAAATGAGGTTGTAAAACAAAATTTTTTCGTATTTATGAACCCACATTGTAAATTCACTATTCATGTGAATAGTAATTACTATTTACGTAAATAGTACCAGTAATTTTTTTTTACTGCGATGGTAAATAATTGTTACTGTACCAGTAAACAATATTTACTGTGATGGTAAATATTTTTTCTTGCGTGAATAGTAAATTACTATTCATGTGAATAGTCGATAAAAATATTTTAAATAATTTTTTTTTCTGTGATTTACTATTTGAATATTATAATAATATAATATATTAATATTATATTATAATATTAAAATATTCAAAACGTTTTGAGATGGTTTTCACGAAATTTGAGTTTCAATTTTTCATTTTGGGAAAATTACATCAAATGACCCAAAATGAAAAATTACACTTAAAGACCCATTTTTCACTATTCACTATTCACGTGAAAAAATAATTATTAATTAATTATTATCTTTATCCAATCCCGATTGGATACGGCCTTCATATCCTTATTCTTAATCTCCTAACTCTTCCTAATTGGGTTTGAAGTTCTAACCCAATTACATCAATAGTCTTGACAAAACCCAATAACATTTATTGGACCAAACTTGCTAAATTATGCAATCAAGAATAATCTTAGTGTGTGACCCATTAGGCCCAATTAGTTACTGACATAGATAAACTTGAACCAATTAAACTCCTTTAATAGTTCAATTTATCTAATGACTACATAAGACACTAGCAATGCTCTGCTAGTCCCGAACTAATCAAGTTGATCAAGTGATCTACCTTTCTAATTTGGATACCATGCATGTATCATCCCTTACAACGTTGTTCATATTTAGTCGAGAGCAAGGATAGAGTATCACCTCTCTAGATTGACTAAATATAGCTTTTTACGTAACTAGGAATATTCTTCTATTGACTCTAAGACGGATCATGACTCTTCATGATCACTTACTACGCATAGATTCGAGTCAACTAGAAGTCATCCAAGCCCCTACTAGGTCTTTTGAACAACTAATCCTTGTAGGATTGTAAGTCCTTTCGGCATGTCCATCTATACTCATGTATTCAAGTTACACCCAAAAGAGTACATTGTTCTCCCCATATTTCAAAGCGGATAGAGTTGTACACGGTCAAAGTATAACTCTAGGACATAGTGTTCGATGACATCCTCAAGTCTAAGATGATCAGCACTACCAAACGATGAGAGACATTACAAATCCAATGATACTTTCTACAATGAATCCTTGTGGAGTCTCTCAGCGGGTCAGTTCAGTGCTATATGTTCTCTAACAGATACACCCACGACATCAGCTAAGGCATCAACATGCCTGCATTCCATGAGATCCCTACCTTGTATCACTATACAAGTAGATGATGTCATACTAGTCTTATTGAGATCACCAATGCCGTTTCTTAGTGATTGAAGACTAGGAACAAGTTTCAGGCAATAGACATGTAGTGTCCTCGATTCCTCATGATCATGATCTCTATCATAGATCATCGAGTAAACACTTATTCTATTCCTTGGGCCTTTATCTTTCAACTCATATTAACCATAAAATATAGACGAGACATAAATATGATAAAGATAAATTATGCTCAAATAAATAAATCATGAAATACTAAATAGTAAAAGGTGTTCAACCGATAAAAGCATTGTCTCTAGGACACCTTTATACTAACAATACCTTGGTCATAGTTGATGATTTTTCTCGATTTGCTTGGACTATTTTCTTGTCATCGAAAGATGAAACTTTTGATCAATTTGTCTGTTTTGCCAAGAAGGTCCAAAATGAGAAAGGGTTCTCAATTTTTAGGCATTCGAACTTATCATGGAGGAGAATTCGAAAACCACGCATTTGCTGAGTTCGTGACAACAATGGCATAGATCATAACTTCTCGGCCCCCGGACTCCTCAATGAGAATGGTGTTGTAGAAAGAAAGAATCGAGTCCTCACCGAGATGGCAAGAGCAATGCTTAATGAGAACAACACTTCTCAATTGTTCGGGTCGATGCCATGAGTTCGGCTTTGCTATATCTCTAATCGGGCTTATCTCGGAAGAAGTTGAACAAGACTCCCTATGAACTTTACAAGGGAAGAAAACCAAATCTGGGTCATATGCATGTGTTTGGATGTAAGTATTTCATCCACAACAATGGTAAGGATAACTTGGGAAAGTTTGATCCTAAGGCAGATGAAGGTATATTTTTGGGCTATTCAAATAGGAGTAAAGCTTATAGAGTTTTTAATACTCATACTCGAATTGTTGATGAGTCTATCCATGTTGTTTTTCGTGAATCCAAAGGCGATAAATCCTTGGATGATGAAGAGGAAAATGTTTTCAAAAATCAATTCTTTTCAAAAAACTACTCGCATCCGTTGAAAATCCCGAAAATGTTTTTGAGACGATCCCCAAAACAATCTTGAAAATCCCGATCAGTCTCGGCCCTAAAGCTTGGAAGTTCATAGGGAATCATCCTTTGGACCAAGTAATAGGTGATGCAAGTCAAGGAGTAAGAACCAGAAAAAACACTTTAAATGAAGTAATTTTCTCTGCATTCATATCTCATATTGAACCCTCTAAGATAGATGAAGCCCTTTCAGACAATGATTGGGTAATAGCTATGCAAGAGGAGTTACATCAATTTGATAGAAATCAAGTTTGGGATTTGGTACCTAGGCCTAAAGACCATCCGGTCATTGGCACTAAATGGGTATTCAAGAACAAACGAGATGAATCAGCAATCATTGTCCGTAACAAGGCAAGATTGGTTGCTAAAGGCTATAATCAAGAAGAAGGAATTGATTATGAAGAAACTTATGCTCCGGTGGCAAGATTGGAAGCCATAAGAGTTCTTCTAGCCTTTGCTTGTGTCAAAAGATTCAAGCTCTATCAAATGGATGTAAAAAGTGCTTTTCTAAATGGTTTTATTCAAGAGGAAGTTTATGTAGAACAACCTCCTGGTTTTCAAGATGATCATCATCCAGATCATGTTTATCGTCTCAAAAAGGCATTATATGGTCTTAAGCAAGCTCCTAGAGCTTGGTATGAGCGATTAAGCAAGTTCCTTCTTGATCAAGGATTTATTAAAGGAAAAGCAGATACAACTCTCTTCATAAAAAGTAATAAGCTTAGTGAAATTTTAATTGTTCATATATATGTTGATGACATTATATTTGGTGCTTCTAATGATGATTTGTGTGAAGATTTTGCTAAGAGTATGCAGGGAGAGTTTGAGATGTCCATGATGGGAGAACTCAACTATTTCCTTGGTCTGCAAATTAAACAAAGAAAAGATGGAATCTTCATATCTCAGACCAAGTATCTCAATGATTTGCTGAAGAAGTTTGGGATGGACCAATGCAATGGAGCTGATAATCCAATGAGCTCAACCATTTCAATGGATGCTGATGAAGAAGGGAAGGACTTCAACATAACAAGATATAGAGGGATGATTGGATCATTGCTCTATCTCACTGCAAGTCGCCCTGACATCCAATTCAGTGTGGGAATGTGTGCAAGGTTCCAATCTGCTCCAAAGGAGTCTCATCCGAGAATGTGAAGAGAATCTTTAGATACCTTCACGACACAAAGACCCTTGGATTGTGGTTTCCCAAAGGTCAACCTGAACATTTGGTGGTATATTCAGATTCGGACCATGCCGGCTTTAAAACCGATAGAAAGAGCACAAGTGGCCAATGTGAATTCTTTGGTGGCTCACTTGTCTCCGGTTCGCAAGAAGCAAACAAGCGTAGCTGTGTCTTCTACCTTTGAATATGTAGCTGCCTCAAGTTGTTGTGCTCAAGTCCTATGGCTCAAGCAACAACTATCTGACTTAGGAATCAACCTGAAGGAGGTCCCAATATTGTGTGACAACACAAGCACAATAAGCTTGGCCAAGAATCCAGTTCAACATACTCGGACCAAGCATATTGATGTGAGACATCACTTCATAAGGGATCATGTTCAGAAGAGAGATGTCAAGGTCATGTTCATCCCAACACATCTTCAACTTGCTGACATCTTCACCAAACCTCTAGCCAAGGAACAATTTAATTTCATAAGGAGAGAATTGGGAATGGTAAATCCCAATGAGTTGTAAGTATATCTATCTAACTCAATGTTAGTTATGGTTTTGATGACTATTGGAAACTAATTTAAGCATCAGAGTGTCTAGCTATGTTTTATGCAGGATGTTTAACAAATTTTGAGTAATTGCTGATAAGAAAAGCAATACTCGAGTATTGAGGGCAATACTTGAGTATTCGAGGGTCAGAAAGCAATCCTGAGGCTGACAAGAAGCAATACTCGAGTGAATACTCGAGTATCCAAGTAGAGTATTGAATACTTGAGTATGTAAGGCAATACTTGAGTATTCCAGAGGCAGAGAGCAACTTGAAAAATTGGGGGAAGCAATACTTATGACAATACTCGAGTATCCGAGTAAGGTATTGAATACTTGAGTATGTAAGTTGATCACTCGAGTATTGAACGAGACTATCAAAGGTTCACATCACACCTTTGAAGTCCAAGTAAGTGAAACTTCACTTCATTACCTGAGTATTGAAGTAATTAGTCGAGTATTGCACTGTATATATATATGTTTACTATTCATGTTCTTCATTACTCGACCCAATACTCCAGTTTGCCCTAGAATCGTCTGTCTCTCTCTCGTCTCTTCTCTTCAATCTCGACCAAATCCTCTCATTAATCCCTAAAATGACTTCCAAATCCTCGTCCAAAGTCATCGTCGCTGCTGATTCAACCCAAGAGGGAACCCAATCAGAGTCTCCATCTCTTGCTCATCGCCCTCCGAGGAGAAAATCAATCCCAAAGTGTCTTCATCACGGTATTGATCGTTCAATTAGAGGGATTAGCAAAAACATCCCTGAGGCTTCAACGCCCAACCCAAAGCAGAAAGGGGTGTCTTTCGATCAATCAATTCCAATCCCCACGAAGAAAAAGAGATCGGCACCTGAACCATCTACTGCAAAAGGAAGAAAGAAGCTTCCTGTATCCTCCAAATCCAAACCAGCAAGGAAGAAGAGAGCTACTACTTCGCCACAACAATCCTCAAAAGCTCAATCTTCATCGAAAACTGCTTCGTCTTCACCTATCCAGTCAGAGGAAGAAAGAGAGCCTCCAGTGACGCCCAATGCTATTGAGGACATCTATCACAATCCCAATCCCCCTCCGGGTTCGCCATTAGTATTACCTCTCTCTCAACTGAGCTTAGTGCCAAGTTTAAAAAAGGATTACATGAAGAAAGATTTTTGCCCTATGGTTACAGTTGATTTAGTTCAGTTGCAACGAGAATGCAATATTAACTTGTCTTCCTGGTTTACATCCTATGAATCCTTTGTTTCAATAGCAGCTCCGTATACTCCTAACTTGGTAAGACTATTTTATTTCAATATGGTATCTGCCAATGTCCTTGATTCTGATGGTGAACTAGTTGAGGAGAGAGTCACCACTAGTGTTAAAGGTGTTAAATTCACCTTGTCAGCCTCTATCTTAAACACAATCCTCAAAATTACCAATCCACCTCCAGTTTCTACTCCTGACTATGGCAATAGAGAAATGTTCTCCACATTGAGACCCAATGAAGAATTTCCTGAAAACCAGAGCCACACTTTATCCTTTAAACCTGGGTCAATGCCTCCAATCAATCGGGTTCTCTGGTACATCTTCTCGAGGAATTTCATTCAGAAAGGAGGAAGTTTCTCTCACTTTTCTCAGAGAGATTACAGATTTTTCACTGCTTTTGTGAAGAAGCATCCTCTCAACCTTGGTCATTGGATCTTCCAGGAAATGATCAAGTTCAAATTCTCATCCTGGAAGAATTCCTACATGCCTTTTCCCTCACTCATATCCGTCATCCTCTACTATCATAAAATGCGGTATGAAGGTGAAGTTATGAAATATCCACCATACTTTGGCAAGGCTCAACTAAATTTGATGAAGATAAATTTTGAGGCTGAAGGCTCTGGTCAATCAAGAGCACCCTCAAGATCTCAAGCCAGAGCATATCTTTCCAGAGCACAGGAAGCTCAGTCTGCCCCTCCTCCACCTTCCTCTTTACCTACTAATATTGGTGCGAGATCAAGAAAGCGTGGATCTTTGCCATTGCCTCGTTATCATACGATTGGAATTTGAGATAGGCAAGATGGTTCATGAGGTTCGACGGGGCAATCATGCCATGGTCAATGTTCAAGATGCAATGAAGGAGCAAGTTGACACTCTTCTTGGTCAGAATCATGAATTGCAGAAGAAGGTCGATGAGCTTACTCGCCAGAATGCTGAGTTGTATGATCAATTGATCGACCTTGACGCCAGACTATCCACGCATTCAGTCACCACCTCTCTTATAAGCCTTAACGTGGATAAGATACTGAAGAACCTTCACCCTGGATCAACCTCAACTTTTGGCACCACATCTTCCTCTATCAAACCTGAATCTTCACCTCCATTTGTTTTCCATTCTTCACCCATTCCAGCCTCCACTCCTGCCACTGAGGTTCTAGCTTCTCCATCTCACACAACCCCATCCACTACCATTGTTCTTTACTCTCCACCCCCTACTCCCTTTATCGATCTTCTCCAAGCACCCTCTCCAACTCTTTTTGGAGATGCCAAAGGGGGAGAGAAAGGCAAAGATATAGTAGAGTAGAATTTGAATATTGGTCACTGAGTATTGGAGATGTTTTGAATTTGAATATTGGACAATGAGTATTGGAGATGTTTTGATTTTTTTTTTTGTTTTGAATTGGCAAGTATTTATCGATTTGCATACACTCTATGTATTTTGTTTTCTATCAATGAAATTTGAATGCTTCTGCTATCTCTGATGGTTTATGGCTTATATCTTGATTTACATTAATGGTCATTAACGATTTATATCAGCTGAAATTTCTGTCAACTACAAAACTTCAGTCAAATTCACAAACTCTCTCAAATTCAAAAAAAATTGTTTACAAGTGTTGTCATCATCAAAAAGGGGGAGAATATTAGTTCTCTATGTGTTTTGATGATAACTGACAATTGTAAACATAAATTAAAATGAGTTTTTGATAAGTTGAAAAACTTACTGTCAAGTGATTACTCGAGTATTGGTTTCAATACTCAAGTATTGAGTTGATAGTGAATGGTGCATTTTTCGCAAAATGCTCAATACTCAAGTATTGGTCTCAATACTCAAGTATTGGTGTTACAGAGAGCTTTCCAAGTTTTTCACTATAAGTCAATACTCAAGTATTGGTTTCAATACTCAAGTATTGATCTTACAGAAACTTTTTCGCTGAAATACTAAATTACCAATACTCAAGTATCCATATGGATACTCAAGTATTGGTCATACAGAAAATCATTAAAGTATTCAACATGTGAATACTCGAGTATTGGTTTGAATACTCGAGTATTGGGCAAAAGAAAGTTTTCAAAGTTTTTCACATGTTTATCAATACTCAAGTATTGATATGAATACTCAAGTATTGGAATGGCAGAGACTTCACAAGTATTGAAAGTAGTTCAATACTCGAGTATTGATATGATTACTCGAGTATTGGCCATACAGAAAGGTTTGCTATTTCCAAGTGATTTGAATACTCAAGCATTGAGGTGAATACATACTCGAGTATTGGTTTGAATACTCGAGTATTGGGAGAACAGAAAGTTTTCAAAGTTTTTCACATGTTTATCAATACTCAAGTATTGATATGAATACTCAAGTATTGGAATGACAGAGACTTCACAAGTATTGAAAATAGTTCAATACTCGAGTATTGATATGATTACTCGAGTATTGGCCATACAGAAAGGTTTGCTATTTCCAAGTGATTTGAATACTCAAGCATTGAGGTGAATACTCAAAGTATTGACTTGGAAAAGTTTTCACAAAGTTTTCAAACAGTTCAATACTCAAGTATTGAGTTGAATACTCAAGTATTGGGTATACAGAGAGCTTGGCTCTTTTTCAAATGTTTTGAAAACTCAAGTATTGATTTGAATACTCAAGTATTGAAGTTTTGGACTTAAACTTATTTTCACATAAATAGTTCAATACTCAAGTATTGGTTTCAATACTCGAGTATTGGTCCTACTCAAAGAAATTGTCCAAACGCTCAAAACTTGTAGTGCTTCTCGGAAGACGAATACTCAAGTATTCATCCGAATACTCAAATATTCACATTAGTGCACAGTGCAATACTCAAGTATTGAAGAACATACTCAAGTATTGGTCGCGAGTTTTGAAAATCAAATTGAAGGAATTTGTAAAAACTTCTTTGCTTGATCTCAATACTTGTCATTATTATTCTCTGATATTCCCAGCTATGTTTAACCACTTTGTTAGTGAGTTTCAGCTTATTTAGAGGAGATTAAATGAAGATTTAATGCAAAAGAAAAAAGCTGTCAGAACATTAAATGCTAAACCCAGAAAGTTGCATTCTTTTGGGAAATCCTTCTACACACGCTTACAAAGGATTAATGCTTACCTACCCATCCGTCTGCTATTCCAACGGATTTATTTACTAGAAGTCAACTCGAACACGCCATTTGGATTAAGTGAAGATTAGTGAGAGAAGAAGACCGAACATTACCTAATCCTTGGTTAAAGTCTCCAACGGTTATATGAAGGATTACAACGGTCATTTAATGCACTCTCAATATAAATAGAGCTGCATTCAATTCCTCTCAACAACTAAGACTTCAGAAAGCGAAAATCATTAAAGCCTTCATCTACTCTTGATTCTTTTTGTACTAAGTATCTGTTGATACATTCAATCTTCAGTGTTTATCATTATCCACTCTTAGAGAGAGTTTTTCATCTTGAATATCATTTATTGTAAAGAATCACAAGTCAGTGGACTTGGTGATTGGGTTCATTGATTGCAACTTGTAAGGGAGAGTAGGTTCTAGTGAGAGAACTACTCTTGAGTACATAGTGTGTAATCAATTGAGATAGTGAAAATCCCAGAGAGTCTGGGGACTGGACGTAGGTCAAGAGATTGGACCGAACCAGTATAAATCCTTGTGTCTTGCTCTTCTATTTTCATCCTTGTTCATCTCTGTTTTTAGTATTCAAAAACAGAGGTTTTTGGAAAAGATTTTTAAAATCCCCAATTCACCCTCTCTTGGTGATTTAGCTCCACTTTCAGATCTCAGGTGAAAGGGCGTTGTGACGCGATTATACATGAGAAAAGCTTATGACTTAATCCATGCAGCTTTCTCATAGTGGGTCGGTCCAGCACCTTGTACTCTTACGAGTGCCTATGACTTTGATTCATATCTCCATACCTCATCAAAGTCATACTGTTCTTATTTCATCTTCGCTCCCGCGTAAATGACCGACCAGGGACATTTAAGATAATCTATAAGATATATCCAAGGATCAGTTATCACTCTAAACATGCAAAATGAAATGATAACTAAAGGAGAATACTTTAAATAACATAAACGTTTAAAGTACAATGACTTGCCCCTAGGGCATAATTTCCAACAATGTCAACACTGGCGACAGAGATAGATGTTAGTTCTCTATGTGTTTTGATGATAACTGAAAATTGTAAACTCAAGATGAAGTTTGTCATTGGTAAGTTGAAAAACTTACTGTCAAAGACAAACTCTAGTTTGGACTTGATAGAGAGTAGCTCAATTTTTATGAACTAAGCAAAACTCTAGTTTGCATAGGCAAACTCGAGTTTGTGAGATACATAAAGCACTCCAAGTTTTTCACATTATGACAAACTCGAGTTTGGGTTTACAAACTTGAGTTTGAACCATACAGAGACTCTTCAATAGTTTTGAACTTAAGTAAACTTCATATTTTTATATGGAAACTTCAGTTTGTGTCAAATAAAGAGTTTTGTCAAGTGTTTGTGAAATTGACCAAACTCGAGTTAATGTTTTCTAAACTCGAGTTTGGGCTTGGCTGAAAGTCTTAATCCTTTTCATCCTGAGCAAACTCCAGTTTGTTATGACAAACTCCAGTTTGCATTTGGAGTTTTCTAAGTTTTCCAAAGTCCGGAGAAAACTCGAGTTTGTATCTAACAAAAAGCTTTCAGTTTTACCCATTTTGAGAAAACTCTAGTTTGTTTAAAAAACTCCAATTTCCACTTGGCAAAGATTTTCAAAGGTTTTCAAATTTAAAAGGAAACTCGAGTTTGGTTTAGTTAACTCGAGTTTGTGCCAAGCAGAGAGCTTTGCTATCTTTCAGTGATTTTGAAAACTCCAGTTGAGATTGGAAACTCCAGCTTTGAGCTTTTGGACTTAAACATGTTTTCACTGTAAAACTCCAAAACTTGAGTTAGTCACTAATGAATTCAAGTTTTGCTCAATGCTCAAAATGTACTTCAAAAACTCAAATCACGACATTCTTCTCTGGAAGAAGAAAACTCGAGTTTGGCTTCTGAAGCAAAGTTACAAACTCCGTTTGTGAGAACAAACTCGAGTTTGTGTTGCTGAGTTTGAAAATCAAATTGCACAAATTTGTGAAATCTTTATATTTGTTCTTAATACTTCTTATCATCATTCATTACTATTCCTAACTATATTTAATCAATTTGTTAGTGAGTTTTCAGATGATTTAGAGGATATTAAATGAGGATTTGAACAAAAGTAAAAAGTGATGTCAACACATTAAATGCAATGTCCAGAAAGCTTGCACCCTTTTGGACAATCATTCCATACACGTTGCAAAGGGATTAATGTTTCCTTTCCCTATCCAGTAGCTGCTCTTCCAACGGATTAATTTGAAGGGAAGTCAACCCTAAACCTTTGAGCAACTGGATTAACTGAAGAGTAGAGAGAGAAGAAGACCAAAGTGTTCCTAACTGCTACAACAATATTTCCAACGGCTACATTGATTAATCCAATGGTAATTTAATGCTCTCTTCATATATATAGAGTTGCATTCAAGTCTTCTCAACAACCAACACACAGAAAACGAATTGCATTCAAGTTCTTCAACCACTCTTTCAGTTTTCTACTGTAAAGTATCTTTTGATACATTTGTACTTCAGTGATTATCATTATCCACTCTTAGAGAGAGTATCATTTATTGATATCATTCATTGTAAGAAGCTCAAGTCGTAGGACTTGGAGATTGGGTTATTTGATTACAACTTGTAAGGGAGAGTAAGTTCTAGTGAGAGAATTACTCTGAGAGTTACAGAGTGTGTAATCATTTGAGTTAGTGAAATCCCAAAGAGTCTGGGGACTGGACGTAGGTCAAGAGGTTGGACCAAACTAGTATAAATTTGTTGTGTCTTGCTTCTTCTTCCCTTACTCTGTTATGCCTTGTTTTAGATATTCACAACAGAGCATTTTCAAAAGAATTTTTCAAATCCCCAATTCACCCCCCTCTTGGTGATTTGCTCTACTTTCATTTGGTATCAGAGCAAGGTCTTCTCTAAAGAGCTTAACATCTCGAGAAGGATCAATATGAACGGTATTCTACCAGATGGAGCTTCGATCAATAGACCACCTGGTTTCAATGGAGAGCACTACTCCTTTTGGAAAGCCAAATTCAAATTCTTTGTATTAGCTTCTGAATATGGTCTTTGGAGGGTGTTCGAAAGAGGAGATTATTCTCCTGTAACTGTTGAAGATGGTGTTAGAACACCTAAGCTTGAAGAGAAATATGATGAAAATGACAAGAAGCTGGTAACTCTCAATAGTAAAGTTATCCTTATGCTGCAAAGTGCTCTAAGTCAACAAGAGTACTTTCGTATATGTACTCTATCCTCTGCTAAAGCCATGTGAGATGCATTGGAGATAACTCATGAAGGAACTATGAGAATCAAGAAGAATCAAGTCAATACCCTCATGAGAGTACAATCTTCTTCGTAAGAAGTCTGGGGAATCCATTGGTGAATTCCAACTTAGATTCACTCATCTAATCAACCAACTTGCTGTATTGGGAAAAGTTTATGAGCAACCTGTTCAAGTAAGAAAAATCTTGAACACTCTCAGCAAGGAAAGGAAAGCCAAGGTTATTGCAATCGAAGAGGCTCATGGAGAGTCAATGGCGTCTGTGGCAGCCTTGTTTGGCAGCTTTGTTGGAAATTATACCCTAGGGGCAAGTCATTGTACTTTGAACGTTTATGTTATTTAAAGTATTCTCCTTTAGTTATCATTTCATTTGCATGTTTATAGTGACAACTGTATCCTTGGATATATCTTATAGATTATCCTAAATGTCCTCGGTCGGTCATCTACGCGGAGCGAAGATGAAATAAGACAGTGTGACTTTGATGAGGTATGGAGATACAAATCAAAGTCATAGGCACTTGTAAGGGTACAAGGTCTTTGGACCGACCCACTATGAGAAAGTTTGCATGGATTTAGTCATAAGCTTTTCTCATGTATAACCGCGTCACAACGCCCTTTGACCGAGATCATCATGGATTCCTACATGATGAGTCGCTGATCTTTGACCTAGTCAAAAGTCACCTTTGACCGGGTGATGATAAAGGCTTGGATCTGGATCAGTGGTTTTCATGCAGAGGAATGTGAATGGTCAAGGTGGAATTTGTCCCTCACATTTGTAGAGAGATAATACTGGGCCCCTCGATGAGTGAGTCTGAGAAACGTATGGTCATACTACAATGGAAAGGAGTTTCTATTTCAATTAGACTACTCAAGAATTGAGAAAGTAGTTATCAAGAACAGGAAGTTGACATTATCCATGCCTCATCCTTTACCAAATTATCGCATGACAAAAGGGATGTGACATGGTTGTATCGTATTATCGATCCCCATATGAATTGGGTAGTCGCAATGTCTTGCTAGAGGCCGCTTTCGACTTGTGGGCTGGTACTGTATTCGCCCACTGCCAATCTCATATGGGCCTACAGGGTCACACACAATAATAGCCCAACACGAGCAATAGTGTCCAGATTCATTGAATCTTAGATGTGTCTAAGATCTAATGAATACAACATTTAATCTAGGATGGATATATATATATATATATGTAATTTTGAAATTAATATATATATATATGTAATTTTGAAATTAAGTAATAATATTATTTAATGATATTATTATATAATATTTGTTTTGTATTTAATTTATTTGATAAATTAAATATTTAAAACAAATAGAGATATTGTATCTCGATTTAATTTTCGAATAAAGATATCATATATCGATTTAATTTGAATTGAGATACGGTATCTCGATTTAATTAAATTGATAGATATCATATCTCAGATTTAATTTATAGAAAAATTAAATTAGCGGGCTTTTAATTTAGATTAAATAAATAGATTAGATTAGATCTGTTGGAAAGATTTGATTAATGCTATTTAAATCTAAAATTCGAATTTCAAGATTAATGAGATTAATCTTGAATATTTTAATATGGCCCATTTAGGGTTTGAGTAACTCTATAAATAAAGCTTTAGTCGTATTGAAACTTTTTTAGAGACAAGTCGCAAAAGAAATCCTAGAAAAACGTGAGACACAAAAGAGAAGGCGCTAGCACGCTGCCGTACGTGTTGGAGAGCTGTTCGGTGTGGATACCAGTAGAGGGAGGAGACTCGAAAAATACTTCGTTTGATCGAACGAGATGTCACCACATTCAAGACGTACAATGGTCGAGACGCACGGAGAGATGCACACCAGACCGGATCGAACGAAACTCTCAACCCTACGCATAGGTACGGTTTTTCTGACGAACCTTGATTTAAACGCCGTTGATAGATCCTCTTCTTGGGATTTGTAAAGTTTTTTAATTCCGCTGCGTGTATGGATCCCAACAAGTTTGTCTGAGTATGAAGGCAAGATCAAGTTCAAAAAGGGACTTGATGAGATCAATGGGAAGAGCAAAGGTATTGCTCTTAAAGCTGTCAAAGAAGCTAAAGAGTCAGATGATAATGATGAAGAACACGAAGATGGAGAGCTAGGCATGATGGTCCGGAGATTCAAGAGATTTTACAAAGAAGGACTAAGGATACAAAAAGTTTCACAAGGGTAGCTCCAGCACTTAGTTGAAGAAGCAAATCATTTGCTACGAATGTGAAAAGCCTGGCCACATCAAGTCAAAATGCCCCCAGCTAAAGAACAAGGACAAAGAAAAGAAGTTCAATAAATAGAAGAAGAAAGCCTATGTCTCAGCAATATGCAGAGACAGCTCATCTGATGAAGAAGAAGTTGAAGAAGAGGATAAAGCCAACATATGTCTCATGGCTCAAGAAGAAGAGCAATATGAAAATATTGATGAGGTATATGATTCACAACCTTCATATGATGAGTTATTCGCTGAATACAATGTCTTACAAACTGAATTTGAAAAAGTTGCTCAAAAATATATTGCTTTGAAAAAGAAGAATGTGACTCTTGAACAACAAATCAAAAATGCTTCTTGTGAAAATAGTGTTTGTGAAGATTGCATTGATTTAGAGAAAAAGAACCTATATCTCACAAAAACACTTGAAAAATTCACTCAAGGGAGTGAAATGCTCAATGTCATTTTAAAACAACAAAGATTTACAAATGACAGGTCAGGAATTGGTTACAGACCTGATTTTGATAAAAGGAAAGGCAAAAATAAATTTGGAGAAAAATCTTATTTGAATTATTTTAGAAAAACTGTTCATTCTTCAAATCCTTTTGCTCATTGCAATTATTGCAATCGTAAAGGTCATACTACTTCTTCCTATTTTCATAAAAAGGAAAGAAAGAGTAAACCTGTAGGAAATTATCAATGGGTGCCTAAGGGATCTTACAAGATTCCTAAGACACAAACTAACCCCAAAGGACCCAAGAAAAGGTGGGTACCTAAAACCTTATCTTCTGTGTTTTGCAGGTTTTTCTAAGAGCATCGAAATCCAACAAGTGGTATATTGATAGTGAATGCTCTAAACACATGACGGAAGACCAATCCAAATTTGCTTCAATCAAGCCTAAGATTGGTGGCAAGGTGACCTTTGGTGGGAATCAAACCAGAAGGATTACTGGTATTAGGTGAAGTTGGAAGCAACGAAGGACCACAAATCAAAGATGTCTACCTCGTCGAAGGACTATGCCACAATCTCCTCAGCGTAAGCCAAAGCATTGATAAAGGTAACCTACTTATCTTTGATTCTGAGGAGTGCTTGATTGTGAGCAAAGATACTCTCTCGTTAGACAATGTGAAATCTAAAGCCTTATTCAGGGCCCCTAGAGAAGGTAATTGTTACACTCTCAATCTCTCTAGAAATGGTCTTGTTTCTGAAAAATGTTTTATTGGTAACTTGGATGAAAGTTTGCGATGGCCCAAGCGATTAGCTCATGTCAATATGTTTCAACTTGACAAGTTGCTGAAAAAGGAATTGATCATTGGTTTACCAAAACTTTACTTTAAAAATGATATGATATGTGATGCTTGTGAAAAAGGTAAACAAACGAAATCATCTTTCAAATCTAAAAATGAAATTTCAACTAATATACCTCTTCAACTACTCCATATGGATCTAGTTGGACTGGCTAGAGTAAAAAGCCTTGGTGGCAATCTTTATACCTTGGTCATAGTTGATGATTTCTCTAGATTTGCTTGGACTATATTTTTATCTTCTAAAGATGAAACATTTGATCAGTTTGTTATTTTTGCCAAGAAGGTCCAAAACAAGAAAGGCGTGTCTATTGCAGGAAATAGAACTGATCATGGTGGAGAATTCGAAAACCATGCCTTTAGTGAGTTTTGTGATAATATGGGCATCGATCACAACTTCTCAGCCCGAGGACTCCTCAACAAAATGGTGTTGTGGAAAGAAAAAATCGAGTCCTCACTGAGATGGCAAGAGCTATGCTGGATGAGAACTCTACCTCCCAAGTGTTATGGGCTGATGCAATGAGTACAACTTACTACATCTCAAATCGGGCATACCTCCGGAAGAAGTTGAGCAAAACTCCCTATGAGCTGTACAATGGAAGAAAGCCAAATTTAGCTCATCTGCATGTTTTTGGCTTTAAGTGCTTCATCCACAATAATGGTAAGGACAATTTGGAAAAGTTTGATCCCAAAGCGGATGAAGGTATATTTTTGGGTTATTCAAATATGAGTAAAGCTTATAGAGTCTTTAATACTCGTACTCGTATTGTTGAAGAGTCAATGCATGTTGTTTTCTGTGAATCCAAAACTGATAAATCCTTGGATGATGACGAGGAAAATGTTTTCAAAAATCAATTCTTTTCAAAAACTACTCCTACCTCTATTGAAAATCCTGAAAATGTTTTCGAGGCTGATCCTCAAAATACTTGTGAAAACCCCGATCAATCTCAGCCTAGAGCTTGGAGGTTCATTAGGAATCATCCTTTGGACCAAGTGATAGGTGATGTAAATCAAGGTGTAAGGACGAGAAATAGTACTTTGAACGAAGTGACTTTTTCTGCCTTTATATTAGAGATTGAACCCTCTAAGATTGATGAAGCCCTTTCAGACAATGATTGGGTGATAGAAATGCAAGAGGAGTTACATCAATTTGATAGAAATCAAGTTTGGGATTTGGTACCTAGGCCTAACGACCATCCGGTCATTGGCACCGAATGGGTATTCAAGAACAAACGAGATGAATCAACAATCATTGTCCGTAACAAGGTAAGATTGGTTGCTAAAGGCTATAATCAAGAAGAAAGAATTGATTACGAAGAGACTTATGCTCCAGTGGCAAGATTGGAAGCTATAAGTGTTCTTCTAGCCTTTTCTTGTGTCAAAGGATTCAAGCTCTATCAAATGGATGTAAAAAGTGCTTTCTTAAATGGCTTTATTCAGGAGAAAGTTTATGTAGAACAACCTCCTGGTTTTCAAAGTGATTATCATCCAGATCATGTTTATCGTCTCAAAAAGGCATTGTATGGTTTTAAGCAAGCTCCTAGAGCTTGGTATGAGCGATTAAGCAAATTCCTTCTTGATCAAGGATTTGATAGAGGAAAAGCAGATACAACTCTCTTTATAAATAGTAATAAGCTTAGTGAATTTTTAATTGTTCAAATATATGTTTGTTAGTTCTCTATGTGTTTTGATGATAACTGACAATTGTAAACTCAAGATGAAGTTTGTCCTTGGTAAGTTGAAAAACTTACTGTCAAAGGCAAACTCGAGTTTTGATGAGAAAACTCGAGTTTGGACTTGACAGAGAGAGTAGCTCAAATTAATGAACTAAAGAAAACTCCAATTTGCTTTGGCAAACTCGAGTTTGCAAGACACAGAGCACTCAAGTTTTTCACATTAAGACAAACTCGAGTTTGGGTTTACAAACTCGAGTTTGCACCATACGTAAACTCATCAATATTTTCCAAAGTAAGCAAAACTCCAGTTTGCAAGAGTAAACTCGAGTTTTGGTCATACGAGAGCTCCTAAAGTTTTGAACTTAAGCAAACTCCGTTTTTCATATGGAAACTCTAGTTTGCGCCAAGTTTTGTTGAGTTTTGTGAAGTTGACCAAACTCGAGTTTGTGTTTGCAAAACTCGAGTTTGCGCTTGGCAGATAGTCTAAATGTTTTTCATCCTAAGAAAACTCCCTTTTGCTTTGACAAACTCCAGTTTACACTTGGCCAAGCATTTTCTAAGTTTTCCAAAGTTTTGAGAAAATTTGAGTTTGGATTAGTAAACTCGAGTTTGTGCTTGACAAAGAGTTATCATGTTTTACCAAGTTTGAGAAAACTCAAGTTTGTTTTGGAAACTCCAGTTTTCTCTTGGCAAAGATTCTCAAAGTTTTTCAAAATTAAAAGGAAACTCGAGTTTGTTTTGGTTAACTCAAGTTTCTGCCTTTGAGAGCTTTGCTCATTTGAATGATTTTGAAAACTCCAGTTTTGAGCTTTTGGACTTAAACATGTTTTCATTATAAAAGTCCAAAACTCGAGTTAGTCATTAACAAACTCGAGTTTGCTCAATGCTTCAAAATATGCTTCAAAACTCAACTTGCGACATTCTTCTCTGGAAGAAGGAAACTCGAGTTAGGATTTGGAAACTCGAGTTTGGCCTTCTGCAAACTCCAATTTGTAAGAACAAACTCGAGTTTGTGTCGCAGTGTTTGAAAATCAAATTCCATGAATTTGTGAAATCTTCATGTTTGATCTTAATACTTCTTATCATCACTCATTACTATTCCTAACTATGTTTAATCAGTTTGTTAGTGAGTTTCAGATGATTTAGAGGATCTTAAATGAAGATTTGAACAAAAGCAAAAAGTGACGTCAACACATTAAATGCAAAGTCTAGAAAACTTGCATCCTTTTGGACAATCATTCTACACACGTTGCAAAGAGATTAATGTTTCCTTTCCTCATCAGTAGCTACTCTTCCAATGGATTAATATTCAAGAAGTCAACCATAAACTTTCGTGTAATCGGATTAAGCAAAGAGTAGAGAGAGAAGAAGACCAAAGCTCAACCTAATCCTTCCTTAATGCTGGCAACGGTCACATTGAAGATTACAACGGTCATTTAATTCTATCTTCATATAATTCTCTGCATTCAGTTCTTCTCAACAACCAATCTGCAGAAAACGAAAATCATTCAAGTTTCCAACTACTCTTTGAGTTTTTTGTGTAAAGTATCTTTTGATACATTTGTACTTCAGTGATTATTATTATTCACTCTTAGAGAGAGTTCATTTATTGAAAATCATTCATTGTAAGAATCTCAGGTCGTGAGACTTGGAGATTGGGATATTTGATTACAACTTGTAAGGGGGAGTAAGTTTTAGTGAGAGAATTACTCTAAGAGTTACAGAGTGTGTAATCATTTGAGTTAGTGTAATCCTAGAGTGTCTGGGTATTGGACGTAGGTCAAGAGGTTAGACCAAACTAGTATAAATTCCTTGTGTCTTGCTTCTTCTTCTCATACTCTGCACCTCTCTGTTTTAGTGTTCAAAAACAGAGTAACTAGAAAAGAATTTTTAAGATCCCCAATTCACCCCCTCTTGGTGATTTGCTCCACTTTCAATGTTGATGACATTATATTTGGTGCTTCTAAAGATGCTTTATGTGAAGAGTTTACTAAGAATATGCAGGGAGAATTTGAGATGTCAATGATGGGAGAATTCAATTATTTCCTTGGTCTGCAAATCAAGCAAAAGAAGAATGCAATCTTTATATCTTAGACTAAATATCTCAATGATCTACTTAAGAAGTTTGGAATGGACGAATGCAATGAACCGACACTTCTACGAGTTCAACCACTTCATTAGATGCTAATGAGAAGGGCAAAGACTTCAATATTACAAGATATAGAGGAATGATTGGATCGTTCCTCTACCTCACTGCAAGTCACCTTGACATCCAATTAAGTGTGGGGATGTGTGCAAGGTTTCAGTCTGCTCCCAAGGAGTCTCATGCTGAAAATGTGAAGAGGATCTTCAGATATCTTCCTGACACAAAGACCCTTGGTTTGTGGTTTCCCAAAGGTCAACCTGAACATCTGGTGGCATATTCAGACTCAGATCATGCCAGATACAAGACGGACAGAAAGAGCACAAGTGGCCAATGTCAATTTCTTGGTGGCTCACTTGTCTCATGGTTTAGCAAGAAACAAACAACCGTCTCTGTGTCATCAACTAAAGCTGAGTACATTGCTGCATCTAATTGCTGTGCTCAAGTTCTATGGCTCAAGCAACAACTATCTAACTTGGGAATCAACATAAAGGATATCCCAATTTTGTGTGACAACACCAGCACAATAAGCTTGGCAAAGAATCCATTGCAACATACTTGGACCAAGCATATTGATGTGAGACATCACTTCATAAGGGATCATGTTCAGAAGAAGGATGTCAACGTCATGTTCATTCCAACTCATCTTCAAATTGCTGACATCTTCACCAAACCATTGGCAAAGGAACAATTCAATTTCATAAGAAGAGAATTGGGAATGGTAAATCCCAATGAGCTGTAAGTATTTCTCACTCAATGTTATGGTTTTGATGATTATCAGATATTAACTTAAGCATCAGAGTGTTTAGTTATGTCTTTTGCTGGATGTTTAAAATGCTAATGTTTGTTGTCAAAAGAAGCAAACTCGAGTTTGAAAAAAAAACTCAAGTTTATCGGGGACAGAGAGCAACCACTTGTGTTTGGAGAAGTTGAAAACTTGAGTCATTAAGTGAGTAACTTGAGTTTCCATTAGACAAAGAGAAACTATGCCTTAAAGAGAAGTGCAAACTCAAGTTGGTAAATAGAAACTCGCGTTTTGTAGCGGAAGTTCAAAGGTTCACAATACACCTTTGAAGTCCAGGTAAGTTTACATTTATGCAAACTCGAGTTAATTAGTAGAAACTTGAGTTTGTTGCGTCTTATATATATATATGTGTGTGTGTGTGTGTGTGTCTTGCCTTTCCTGTTCATTTACACTCTCCTCCAAACTCAAGTTTTGCCCTAGCTCTCTCTCAACCCTTTGTTTCCTTCGCCATTTTTGACCAATCCCCTTCTTCAAAACCCTAAAATGGCCGCCAATCATCCTCCCAGAGCTTCTTACGAAGACAATGATCCAGACTATGAGGAATCTCCATCACCTCCTCCTCTGAGACCCAGACGCATGAAGTCAACACCCAGAAGATTTCACTATGGGATTGACAAAAGCATCCCTGGGGTTCCCTCGTCTCAACCTACTTCATCTCCTAAACATAAAGGAGTAACTATCCAAGAACCCTCTGAGACTCACACCAAGAAACGACATGAACCAGAACCTGTTGAGGTAAAAGGAAAGAAGAAGGCAACTGAGGCTTCTAAGCCTCCCAGGAAGAAGAGAGCCACTACCACTGAGTCCCAAGGCACTGAAAAGGGGCAAGCATCTTCAAGGCCCTCCTCTGCTGCTACCCAACCTGAGGAGCCTCCGGTTGTACCAAATGCCATTGAAGAGATTTACAACCATCACCTCCTCCAGGGTTTGCCTCTGCTACTTCTATTTTTTCAAAGAGTTAGCTGCCAAATTCAAGGATTCTTACCTTAAGAAAGAAGTTTTTCCTGCGGTCCCTGTTAATTTAGCCAAGCTAAAATATGAGTGCAATTTAGAACTTGCACCTTGGTTGAAAGATTATGAATCATTTCTTTTTATCTCTGCTTCATATACCCCCAATATTGTCAAGCTATTTTATTTCAATATGTCTTATGACAATCTTTTAGATTTTGAGGGTGACTTAGTTGAGGAAAGAGTCTCCACTACAGTCAAAGGGGTGACATTCACTATTTTTGCATCTATCCTCAATTCCATTTAGAAAATTGACAATCCCCCTCCTGTTCCTACAATTGAGTTTAGCAACAAAGAGATTTTTGAAATTCTCAGACCCAATGAGCCTATCCAAGAAGCTGAGTTGCACTCTGTTTCTTTCAATCCCGTGTCAATGCCACCAATCAATAGAGTGTTGGAAATTATGCCCTAGGGAAAAGTCATTGTACTTTAAATGTTAATGTCATTTAAAACATTCTCCATTTAGTTATCATTTCATTTTTATGTTTATAATGATAACTGTATCCCTGGATATATCTTATAGATTATCCTAAATGTCCCTAGTTAGTCATCTACGCAAGAGCGAAGATGAAATAAGACCAGTATGACTTTGATGAGGTATGGAGATACGAATCAAAGTCATGGGCACTTGTATGAGTGCAAGGTGCTGGACCAACCCACTATGAGAAAGCTACATGGATTTAGTCATAAGCTTTTCTCATGTATAACTGCGTCACAACGCCCTTTGACCTGAGATCATCATGGATTCCTACATGAGAGTTGCTAGTCTTTGACCTAATCAAAAGTCACCTTTGACCAGGTGATGATAAAGGCTTCGATCGGGATTAGTGGTTTTCATGCAGAGGAATGTGAATGGTCAAGATGGAATTTGTCCCTCATATTTGTAGAGAGATAATACTGGGCCCCTCGATGAGTGAGTCTGAGAAATGTATGGCCATACTACGATGGAAAAGTGTTTCCATTTCAATTGTTAGACTACTCAAGAATCAAGAAAGTAATGGTCAAGATCAGGAAGTTGACATTATCCATGCCTCATCCTTGACCAAATTATCGCGTGACAAAAGGGACGTGACATGGTTGTACGATAGGTTGTATCGTATCATCGATCCCCATATGAATTGGGTAGTTGCAATGTCTTGCTAGAGGCCGCTTACAACTTGTGGGCTGGTACAATATTGGCCCGCTGCTAATCTCATGTGGGCTTGCAGGGTCGCACACAAGAATAGCCCAACACGAGCAAAAGTGTCCAGATTCATTGAATCTTAGATATGTCTAAGATTTAATGAATACTGTTTTTAATCTAGGATGGATATATATATATATATTGAATTCGAAAATAATATATTAATATTATTATACATAATATTTGTTTTATATTTAATTTATTTGATAAATTAAATATATAAAACAAATTGAGATATTGTATCTCGATTTAATTTTCAAATATAGATATCATATATCTAATTTAATTTGAATTGATATATAGTATCTCAGATTTAATTAAATAGGTAGATATCATATCTCGGATTTAATTTATAGAGATAAATTAAATCAGGAGGCTTTTAATTTGGATTAAATAAATAGATTAGATTATATCTATTGGATAGATTTAATTAATATATTATTTTAATCCAAATTCAAATTCCAAGATTAATAAGGATTAATTTTGAATATATAATACGTCTAATGGGTTTTGAAAAACCTACGGGACATTTTGCAAGACGTATTAGAAAAGCCGCGAGAAACCCTAGAGAGAAAAGAGAGAGATGCGAAAATACTGAAGGCCCTAGCACGCTGCCGTTGGTGTTGGAGGCTGTTCGTGTGGATACCGGTAGAGGGAGGAGATTCGTAGAGTCTGCTCCTGTTGATCGAGTAGGTAGCCCACTAGATCAAATCGAACATATGACGTTCACGAATTTCGCATAGGTATTGTTTCTAACGAACCTTGATTTAAACGCCGTTGATGGATCCTCTCAAGGGATCCGTAATTTTTAATGGATGAGAATCCTTCCGCTGCATGTACGGATCCCAACATAGAGTCCTTTGGTACATTTACTCTAGGAACTTAATTCAAAAGGGTGGTAATTTCACTCACTTTGCGAAGAAGGACTACCCTCTCTTTGCAGCTATTGTTCACAAAGTTCCTATCAATCTTGGCCACTGGATCTTCCAGGTGTAACATCCTCAGAATTAACTTAACACAATCACTAATTCAAGGTTTGATCAATAACTAAGTAATGCTCCATTATCTACCAAAACATACAAAATAATAAATCAGAGTATGCAGAAAGAGCCCTAACGTGGCAATATACAATCATCCAACATAAACCAAAAAGACAGAAGCACTACTTTTAGTAGAAGTAGCCTAAGCCTTTGAGGTCTTCCCTGATGGACCTGCACGGGAACTATCACCGAAAAAAAATTTGGTAACCATCAATCCAACTTATTACGAATACTAATATGTGCTAGTGAGGTGCCAAGTGGAACAATTTATATAACAAAGTATTAAAAATATAATTCACCAATATCCACATCGCTAAATTTCATATCATAAATTATGTATCCCAATTTTTCATTAACACAATTCTCAAGATGCCTCCCACCAATCCAATCGAACCGCCTTGTTTCCTCCAACTAGACCCATGGGCTAAGTTATATCCATGTTACTGGTTACTCAAAAGCTCACTGGTCATGTGATGAGGACCGGCCAAAATCCTTAGAGCACTTGTCCCAGACCATGGGTCTTTTCCCTTCATTGAACTAGTGGGGTGTCGTAAGCCCTCATTGAACTAGTGGGCTAGTCCCTCATTGAACAGGTGAGACAATAGAACGCCAACCATTGTGCACCAATGGAGGCCTCACCACGTGGTGGAATAACCACTCCATCTATTCCCAATTCAACCATTATCATAATTATCATAATAAATAACTCAATAGGAGTTTTTCCAAGATTTTCACATTCCTAACATGTTTAAATAATTCTCATAACCATATCATAATATCTCAATTCCCAATTCTTACATATATATAGATATATGCATATATTTCACAATTCAAAACATAAGGTTCCACAAGGAAATTTCTATTAAAATATTCATAATTATTTCACAAAATACTCACAAACAGCATACCAATATACATAACAAGTGGAAAGTGGTTATCACTCGCCGAAGCTAACTATTATCACATTGCTCCTAATCCAAAGCTCAAACACACGCCAAAAATCAATCTACCATAACCAATTTACTAACCATTAATAACTCTTTAAAACTCTACATATTCAAAATTATAACTTATAATTTCATAAATTAAAAACATACAAATTTTAATAATAAATTTGGAATGCTTGAAGTGGCAAATTAGGACGAGACTGAAAAAAATTAGGGAGACCATTAATTCTCTTTCTGTTTATTACTAATTAATAATACTCTTTTCTATTTATTATTAATTAATAATACCCCTCTTTCATTTATTATTAATTACTAACCCCTTTTATTATTTATTCACTTTTTTACTAATAATAACAACAATATCTATTTATTATTATTATTAGTATTATTATTATTTTACTATTTATTAATATTTCTATTATTTATTTTATTATCACTATACAATTAGTTTAAATTCCTAGAGGTGATTCTAAGATTAAATACGCCATCAACACTTTAAATTAGGAGCTTAAATAAATATTAACAACTTAAAAATACATTTTATTATAATATATATAGATATATTATAAATAATATTATAAATGAAATAATATAGGAATGAGCTAGATTATTTCCTATTATATAGGAGTAAGTTGGATCAAATTCTATCTTTTTGATTTCATGATATTTAGATATAATTTATTCTCTTTTATATATATATATATATATATATATATATATATATATGTATATATATTTATAAAAAGATCTTGAGTTTAATAAAATACTACACCCAATAAATTATGACTCACGTATTAGTGCATAATTAAGATTATTAATTAATATACTTCTAAAAGTAAATTTCTGTTTAATTTGCGTAAAATAAAAAAAAAAAAAAAAAAAAAAAAAAAAAAAAAAAAAAAAAAAGGTATTGATTTTCTTAAAGTGTCGATTTTATTTATTTTTTAATAACTTGTGCAACTATACTCACACCCACAATACAACAATGTTTCCCATTAATTCCAGCTGCAACAACGTGTATAAAACATGATTTCATTCATTCATCATTTTTTTTTATTAGCGTCATATATATATTCTTTTCAAGTTTCATTGCACAACTCACTGAATCATCATATGTTAAGCTTAAAAGTAATTTCCAGATTCCAAAATTTGATACCCACAATCTCTATATGCTATAGTATCAACATATAAATACTTTAAAGCATAGTTAAGCAATTATTTGAACTATCAGGTGGCATCTAATAACAATAGCACTTAATCTTATATACTATATTATATATATAGTTATACTCCTTTGGCCTTTAATCCCAACAATAATAAAATAAAATAAACCATGTTTCTTTCTTTTCTGTATATAAAGAGCGTTAGTGTGTATATATACATATTCTTATACAAAAAATCAGGTTCCCTTCTCTCTGTCATGTATGCAGCGCTTATTTATGACAGTGTTATGGACCGAGATAAACGGGCCTCAAAAGATAAGGCCCATCAATATGCTCCTACTGGGACAAGACCCACGATCCCATGATCTCATGATCCTAGGACCTCGGGAACCCACGATCCCCATCATCATGAATGATGGGGGAAGGACACGCCGAATGGAAAGGTAGGAAAGCTGCCAAATAACGGTTAGGACACTTCCTCTATAAATAGGAAGGATCCAACAGGTGCACAGTACACATACATTCTCTCCCAACCTATTTACCATATTGCATACACAGAGCACACACCCCACGCCTTTGGGTGAAAACCCTTGTGTTCAAGCTCTGTGATCTCCTATCTATCTGGGTATCTCATCCATAGATATCTAAGATAAGACTAAAGATCCTACATCAATTCACTAGTCCAATCCGGGCTAGACATTTGTGTTCTACACCGAGAACATTGGCGCCGACCGTGGGGACCGTAAATTTCGAATCCCACATCGCAAAGCTACGGGTTCAACCAGGAGCATGGCGAACACCAGAAGAAAAAACATAGAAACTCGGCAGGATCAACTGCCAGAAAGAGCGGGGCAAAATCTCCAGGAGCCGACATCTCGCCAAGAAGGTTCTACCAACCCGAAAGCGGAAAATGTGATGGTAGAAACCGAGTATGAGACATCAGACACGACAAATTCGCCTCCTCCCGGGAATGTCGTCATCCAGCAAATTAATCCGCAAATTCTACCACAGCAACACCAATTGGATTTCCAGACGGTAGACCCCGACATTCACATTATGCAAACCACACTCGGTTCCATATATAATCGGATGGGGGAAATGGAAATCCGTAATCGTCTACAGCGTGAGGAGGATACCCGAGCATTCGGGGAGGAGTTGAATAGTCGAAATGAAGAGCAAATGATAAGTCGAATTGGTTATAGACAATCCGATAAACTCACCCTATGACAAAGATCTTATCCAACTATTTTCTAAAAACAATTCTCTCTAATCCTTTTGAATTGCAAGAAAAATTGCAAAAGGAAAGCAAATAAACAAAGCCTTTAGGTAATTATCAATGGGGAAGCCAAGGATCCTATAAGATTCCAAGAATAAACTAACCCAAAATTGACCCAAGAAAAAACGGGACGCTGTTTGTCTGGGAGCATCAAAATTTCATCTTGATGCTCAAGACATATGACGGAAATCTAAATTTGCTACAATTGGGCCTAAGGATGGTGGCAAGGTTATTTGAGTGGAAATCAAATGATGGCTGAATCGGGAGAAGTGGAAACAAGTGACCACAAATCAAGTGACAATGTCTCCTTACTATTGAGTCAAAGCAGAAAAGGTAACTTAGTTATCTTTGCATCTTACAAAAACTCTTAGACAAATTCACTAGAGGTAGTGAAATGCTCCAATAGTTATTTCAAAACCGCTTTGTTGGTAACTTGGATGAAAGTTGGCTTTTCAGCTCACATGTTAATGATAGTTAGTAAAAGGATTCAAGTTATTGGTTTACCAAAATTATTGGTTATAAACGTATTGATAAGCGAAAAGGGAACAAACCAAGACATCCTTCAAATAAAAAAATGAAATTTCAACTAATAGACCTCTTCAACTACTTCATATGGATTTAGTCGTGGAGTCAGAGTAAAGAGCCTTAAGGCAATCTTTATACTTTGGTCATAGTTGATGATTTCTCTAGATTGGCCGGACCATATTTTTATCTTCAAAAGATGAAACATTTGATCAATTCTTGTTTTGCCAAGAAGGTCCAAAAATAGAAAAGGATTGCAGAGATCACGCGAGAATTTGAAAATCATGCTTTTGGAGAATTATCGTGATAATATGGGTGATCACAATTTCTAATTTCCAAGAACTCCTCAACAAAACGGATTTGAAAGAAAGAATAAGTCCTCACCCAAAAGGACCACGTTAAATGAAAAAGATGGTTGAAGCAAAGAGAGTCATGATTTGATAGGTGATGTTAATCAAGGAGCTAGAACCTTAAAAAGCACCTTGAATGAAGTCACATTTTCATTCATTTAAAATTGAACCCCTAAGATTGGACTCTTCTGACAATGATGTTATGCAAGAATGCAAAGTTACACGTTTGAAAGAAATCAAGTTTGGGATTTGGTACCTAGGCCTAAAGACCATCCAAATATCATTGGCACTAAATGGGTATTCAAGAACAAACGATGAATGTAATTGTTCGAAACAAAGCAAGTGAACAAAGGATATAATGTTCTTTGATTATGAAGAAACTTACAAGTGAAGATTGGAAGCTATAAGAGTTCTCTCTTTGTTAAAGTGATTCAAAACTCAAATGGATGTAAAAATGTTTGAGCGACATTATCGCTTACTGTAAGCTCGAGCTCGAGGAGTCGAGGAGAAAATAAAATTTTGGAGAAACCCAAACTCGAGCTTATAAGTGAGTAAACTCGAGCTTGCGGAGAGGAGTTTCAAGAGCTTTCACATACACTCTTGTGCAAGTTTATGCAAACTCGAGCTTAGCTTCCTAAACTCGAGCTTGCCGCGCATTTTATTTATATATGTAAAACCCGACCGTTCCTCTTTCACTTCACTCAACTCTCGAGCTTGCTCCTATTCCCTCTCAAAACTCGGATCTATAAGTGTTTCTTACAGCCCCACTCTTGTCAAGGTATTCTACCATGGCATGTCCTACGATAACTTGCTAGACAGTGATGGAAATTTAGTTGAGGAAAGGGTTACCACAACCATTAGAAACAAACAAATAACCATTACCCCTTCCTATCTAAATTCACTCGCAAATCTCCAATCCTCCACCCGTAGCTTCATTGAACTATACTGATAGGCAAATCTATGAACCGCTAAGACCCAATGAGCCTATTCCGGAGGGGTTAGAGATTCTCAATTTTGAACCCGGGATCAATGAACCCCACCTTCGGGGCTATACGGTACATCTACACCAGAATCTCATACGAAAGGAGGTAGCTTCACCCATTTCGCAAAGAAGGATTATCCTATCTTTGGTGAAAAGAAAGTTTCCATATCTCGAGCACTTTCATGTTTAAGGCGGGAACTTCACGGGTGCAACAGAGAGAAGAAACCATACTTGGGGAAGATCAAGAACAACTCATCGAGGAGCGGTCGCGGAAGATACAAGCCTTGCAGGAACATATCAAATTCCTGAGACAGCTCGGAGGGAACCCAATTGAGCATGATCAGGAAGTGAATTCTTGAGCAAACATTGACAAAGAAGGAGAAAGTCGAGAAGTCGGGCTGGACGAGGAAGAGAAGTTAATCGGTGAAAAAGCAAAGGAGCCCATACTTGGGGAAGATCAAGAACAACTCATCAGCCCGCAAGCACTCAAAGAAAGATGTGACGCCGACTTCAAAGAAAGATGCGACGCGACCCGAGTTAGATGCCTATTATGACAATATCCAGAGTCCTTTCGTGGATAAACTAATGGCCGCTCCATATCCAAAACGCTTGGATACCAAAGATTTTCCTAAATATGACGGAAGTCAAGATCCGCAATTGCACATTGGTCACTTTAAAACGGATATAATGGTGAAAGGGTTTACTGGGCCGGTGATCCCTCGACTATTTGCCGGAATATTTCGAGGTCCGGCTCAAATATGGTTCAGCTCTCTACCAATGAAGTCGATCACTGACATGAAAGATTTCGAAAAGAAATTCTTGCAAAACTTCGAGACAAGTCGGAAACAACCAAAAATCGAGTTCCAACTCGACCAGGTTAAGCAGTCACCAGGAGAGACAGTACAAAAATATATGGAGCGTTTCAAGGACGTAGCCTTACATGTCCCCGGGTTGAAGGATGAGGTACACTTGCATTGTGTGATTTCGAGGCTTAGACAAGGATTCGCGCTTGAAGAAGTCGGTGATGAAACGTCGGCCCAAAACTCGTCGGATTTCCGAGATCGCTCTAAACAATACATAGAATGGAGCGAGATGGACATCATGACCCACGCACCTCGAAGTAAGGTGAAAAGCCCGACTCCCAGAGAGAAGCAACAATTCAGAATGAATCAGCGGGATACTCGGACACATGTAAGGGATAGCAAAACAAGAAGGGACAAGGCTAAAGGAAGATATGACAGATATGCCCCGTTAAGGATACCGCAAGCACAAATTTGGAAGGAAGTCTCCTTAACGGAGATGAAAAAGGTGGAACGATCACGACCAATGCGTAATGAAACCACTCTAGATAAATCTAGATATTGCGAGTTCCATGATCAGCATGGCCACACGACGGACATGTGTTGGGACTTGTGGGACACCATTGAGAAGTTTATTCAAGAAGGAAAACTACGCCGTTATGTTATACAAACACAAGGACGGCAAAACAAGCGTCAGGAAGGCAGAAGTAGGAGCCCGGCACCTGAAAAGAAGAGAAGAGAAGAGAAAGAGGAAACCGGGCGAGGCCGGGATGACAAATTTCCGAGTCAAAATACGACTGTAATGTCATAGTCGGAGGTTTTGGTGGAGGAGGAAACTCAGTTAGTCAGAGGAAAAAGTATTCGAAAGAAATCCTCTCTGTAAGAAGTCATCCCGAGTTTAAGGGAGAATCTGCAAAAACTCCCACCCAGTACTCGGATTCACTGATGAAGAACTGGATGAGGTAATACCAGGGCATCATGACGGCCAGGTCATCACGGGAACGTTGGTGGACTGCCGTGTAAGAAAAATCTTTCTGGATAATGGCAGCGCCGTTAACATCATCCTTTGGGATGCGTTCAAACGCATGAGGTTTGACTCCGAAGAGTTGAAGCCCTGTAAGACCATGTTAACGGGTTTTAACGGTCAAGATACCCGTCCAAAGGGATTCATTGATCTCAAACTCACTCGGGCACCAAGGAGGCTTTTAAGACGAGAAGTGGTTCGGTTTGTCGTTGCCGACTTCCCTCCACATACAATATCATCCTAGGACGACCCGCTATTCATATTTCGGAATATGTTGGTGTCTTCAAATCACGAAGTTAAAGTTTATCAACAAGAGAAACAAAGTGGTTACCGTCAAAGGCGACCAAAAAGACTCTCGGCAATGCTACTTTGACACGGTCAAAGGTAGTAAAAATTCAAAGAAAGGCGAATCAAAGAAGGAAGCCGGGTCGGTCCAGGTTGTGGAGTTAGATTTGAGGGAAGAAGACAAAATCCAAAGAGCAGAACCAAATGATGAACTCGAGGACTATGTCTTGGGGGACACCCCAGATGAAATCACAAAAGTCGGGAAAGGATTGGATCCCGAGATCCGTAGGGAAATTGAAAAATTCTTAGTCGAAAATAAAGATGTATTTGCTTGGAAGGCCTCTGAAATCCCAGGTATGGACCCTGAGTTCTGTTGCCATAGTTTGGCGATCCACCCCGGCTCAACACCCGTGGCGCAAAAGAAGAGAAGCAAAGGCTCCGATCGGTCTAAGGCCTTGGAAGTACATGTGGAGGAGTTACTCGAAGCCGGATTTATCGGGGAAGTACAATACATGACATGGCTCTCCAACGTGGTTATGGTTAAGAAACCAAATGGGAAGTGGCGTGTTTGTGCGATTACAAAGATCCGAATAAGGTATGCCCAAAAGACGCCTTTCCAATGCCTAACATAGATCGGTGGTGAATAAATCCTCGGGCTTTCAACTCCTATCATTCATGGACGCATACTCGGGTACAATCAGATAGCCATGCATCCCGATGATCAAGAAAAGACGGCTTTCATCACAAATAGCGCTAATTACTGCTACAACGTGATGCCTTTTAGCCTTAAGAATGCTGGAGCTACTTATCAGAGGATGATGACTAAGGTTTTTGCTAGTCAAATGGGGAATAACGGGGAAGTATATATCACGATATGATAGTCAAATCGAAGGCAGAGAACAACCATGTCAATGATCTACGACAGACATTTGAAAAACTGCGAAAACATCGGATCAAACTGAACCCGGCCAAATGTGCATTCGGAGTACCATCGGGCAAATTCTTGGGTTTTTTACTGACCCACCGGGGAATAGAGGCTAATCCAGAAAAATGCAAAAAGATTGGAAATGAAGGCTCCAAAGTCAATAAAAAAGAAGTCCAATAATTGACAGGCGATTGGCGGCGTTGACAAGATTTCGCCTAAGTCGGTGAAAAGTCACTTCCTTTTTTCAAACTTCGAAAAAGAGGCGCAAGGAAGATGGAACTCGGAATGTGAAGAGGCATTTGCAAAGATAAAGTCATGTTTGGCATCTCCCCCAATGCTATCTAAACCTGAACCCGAAGAAACATTGATCCTATACTTATCAGTAGGAGAGGAAGCGGTAAGTGCCGTTCTCGTCCGAGAACTGGAGGAGGGGCAAAAACCCGTGTACTTCGTGAGCAGGGTTTTACAAGGTTCCGAATTAAGATATCAGAAGTTGGAGAAAATGGCATTTGCACTGCTGACTGCGGCAAGATGACTTCGCCATTACTTTCATGGACATTCTATTGTCGTCAGGACCAATCAACCCATACGTCAAGTACTGCATAAACCAGACTTAGCCGGAAGAATGACAAGCTGGGCAATCTAATTGTCCGAGTTCGACATCAGCTATGAAGCCCGGCAAGCAATCAAATCTCAGGCCTTGGTTGATTTCCTAATGGAGTTAACCCCGTCCACTCCAATGGAGCGAATGCAAAAGGAGCCGTGGAAGGTGTTTGTAGACGGCTCATTAAATGTAAAGGGAAGCGGCGCGGGAGTCATTGTGGAGAGCCCTGAAGGAGTTGCAATGGAATTATCACTTGGTGGATTTCCCGACATCAAATAATCGGCCGAGTATAAGGCCCTCATCGCAGGCTTACTGCAGGCAAAAGAGAATGGAGCCCAACAGGTACATTTAGCAACCGATTCTCAACTGGTGGCTTCCCAGATACAAGGAACCTACTAAGCCAAAGGCCCGTTGTTGGAAAAATACTTGCGAAAAGTGAAGGATATCATTGCTGATTTCGATGAAGTAGAAATTGAGCACATTCCTCGGACTGAAAATGTTAGAGCCGATGTCCTGTCTAAACTCGCTAGCACTAAAAGTCCGGTAATCTTGGACTGTGATACAACCGAATCTCCTAGAACCGAGTTGCATCATGCTTATTTCAGATAATCGCGATTGGAGAAAGCCAATTGCCGACTATCTAGAGAGGGGGATCGTTCTAGAAGATGCGGCGGAATCAAAGAGACTGATCAGAACAGCAGCCGCGTATTCAATTATGGATGATCAGTTATATCGAAGGGGCTTACACTCTCCGATGGCCAAATGTCTCGACCAACTTGAAGCCCAGTACGTACTTGCAGAAATCCATGAAGGAATAAACGGACAGCACATGGGAGCAAAGGCGTTGGCTCGAAAAGCAGTACGAGCTGGGTATTATTGGCCTACTATGGCCCAGGATGCGAAGGATTATGTCTAGAAATGTGAAAGCTGCCAGAAATACAGCAGGATAATATGGACCCCTCCATCCGAGTTGACACAGATCTCAGCCCCTTGGCCATTCTACAAATGGGGTATGGACTTATTGGGGCCATTCAAGGCGGCACAAGGACAGTTGAAGTGGTTCATTGTTGCGATTGATTACTTCACCAAATGGATTGAAGCCAAACCTTTGGCGACCATCACCTCGGCAAATGTGCAGAAATTCCTCAAGAGAAGCATTATTTCACGTTTCGGAATACCAGCCGAGTTTGTGACCGACAATGGAACCCAATTTGTGGATAAAAACTTTCAAAAATTAGTAGCCGAATTTCAGATTAAACATCATTTTGCCTCAGTTGAACACCCACAGTCCAACGGGCAGGCCGAAGCAGCCAACAAGGTCATAGTCGATGGACTGAAGAGGCGTATGGAAGATGCCGAGGGTAGTTGGGTTGAACATTTACACTCAGTATTATGGGGACATCAGACTACCTCTCAGACATCAATAGGCGAAACCCCATTTCGACTCACATATGGATGCGAAGCAATGATCCCAGTCGAAGTCAGGGAACCTTCATGGAGAAGGCTACACCATTCGCAGGAGCAGAATGATCAGGAGTTGGCGATAGAAATGGATCTCATAGAAGAAGTCAGAGCCACAGCTCACCTTCGGGATTTAGCCGCCAAGCAACTCGTCGGCTCGAGATACAATAGGAAGGTAATTTCACGCTCGTTCGTAAAGGGCGACCTGGAACTCCGAAGGGCCGACATTGGCAATAAAAATACTCGGGATGGCAAACTCGCCGCGAATTGGAAAGGACCTTACCGTATTACAGATGAACTCGGAAAATGAGCCTATGTGCTGGAATCTTTGACCGGCAAAGCAATCAAAAGGACCTGGAACGCGAACAAACTTAAGGCCTACTATAGCTAAAGTCAGGGAGATTAGTTTCCAATTTTAATTATGCTTTTTGCAATTTCACTTAACTTTATTTTCAGGAAAACCAGTCACAAGTGCATGTAAATTCCCATGTGAATCAAATTTGATGTAACTTCGTGGACTGAAGTGAAAGTGGAGCTAAATCACCAAGAGGGGGGTGAATTGGGGATTTTAAAAACTTTTTCAGCTTACTCTGTTTTGTGCACTAAAAACAGAGATGAACTAAGTAGAGGGTAGAAGAGCAAGACACAAGGATTTATACTGGTTCGGTCTAATCCCTTGACCTACGTCCAGTCCCCAGACTCTCTGGGATTTTCACTATTTCAATTGATTACACACTCTGTACTCAAGAGTAATTCTCTCACTAGAACTTACTCCCCCTTACAAATATTCATTACCCAAATATGAATTTCATATAAGTACACTATAGGGTAAGGTTAAATATCACCATAATTCCTCTTGTCCTTGTAGAGAGGCTTGCTTGATTAAGGTAGATTGATGTAGATGTCTCCTTCTTCGGCATTCACTATCAACATCAAGCATTGCTTCTTTAGCTTCCTCAAGAGTCAAGATATTTCACTATGTAGTTGCTCTCTTGAGAAGCTTTCTTGGATCCTACAAAATCGTATAACTCTTTTTCTCTCTTGGTATCCAACCTTGCTTGGATCCAATCATTGTTAGCGTGTAAGAACAAGATCATATGCTCTTAAGAATACAATTAATTCATAACAACTTAGCACAAAGAATTAAGCATGACTTTATAAAAGAAATAATTTCTTTTCAAATTATCATGTCTCGCATAAAGAATTAAACTTTTTGAACATTGCAATCCCTTTATGAATAAATTTGTCAAATGGATTTTCAAGGGATAAGAAAGAAATCAATTTCAAAATACTTTTCAATGCTCATTCATAATATCCAGAGTATAAAACCTCTATCATTATTACTGTTAATAGTGTAGGAGGTTTTACCATTGTATACCTTTTACCTTAGGCACTCAGAGGATTGACTTTGCTCACCCACTACCTTTTCTTCATATGTCTTTCCATGGGTGTCTTCAAAGTTCTCTTCAAAGGGTATAGACTTCAAGAGTCTTTTGCTTGACACTTGAGACGATCTCCTTTTCGGTTCATAAGAGACTCTTCGACTCTTAATCTCCTCTATACTTTTATGTCCATTCTTTTTGGAATCAACCTGCACACACAAGGCAATAGATGGATGTTTTGGTACCCACTTATACTTGGGTCCTTCAGCGTTAGTTCGAGCCTTAGGGAAAACATAAGTTCCCTTTGGTACCCATTGATAATTACCAACAGGTCTGTCTCTTCTTTCTTTCTTATGAAAACATGATGAAGTATTATGTCCCTTTCGGTTACAATAACTACAGTGAGCAAAGGGGTTCGAAGAGTGAACATGTTTTTGAAAAAAAGTTTAAGTATGATTTTCCACCACTTTTCTTTTTCCCTTTCTTTTTTGTCAAAAATAGGATTGTAACCTATGCCTGATCGATCGTTTGTAAATCTTTGAGCTTTCAAAATAACGCTGAGCATTTCACTACCTTTAGTGAACTTCTCAAGTGTTTTCATAAGATAAATATTTTTCTTCTCAAGATCAGGGCACTTTTCACAAATAGAGTTTTCACAAACCAAAGGAGTATCTTTAGCTTGTTGTTCAAGCAATTTTATTTTCCTCTTTGAAGAAATAAGTTCTTTCGCAATTTTTCTAAATTCAGAATGTAATTCATTATACTCAGAAAGCAATTCATCATAGGTAGGTTCAGAATCATATACCTTATCGTCGTTTTCACGTTGCTCTTCTTCTTTAGCAACCAGACACATGTTCGCAAATTCTTCTTCCTTTTATGCCGGATGTTCCTTCATAGGTAATTTCCAATGCTTTCCACATCTCCTTGGCAGTAGATAGATTGCAGATGCGAAAATACTCCTTTTGACTAAGAGCACTCTGGAGCATCAGGATGGCTCTGCTGTTAAGAGTTATTTTCCATTTGTCCTCCTCGATGAACTCATCTTCGGCTTTTGGAACATTAATTTTGCCTTCTACTCTTGTGGGAACATAATCTCCTCTTTCGAATACTCTCCAGAGACCATACTCGAAGCCAAGACAAAGACTTTGAATTTGGTTTTCCGAATGAGTAGTGCTTTCCCGGTGAATCCGGTGGTCGGTTGATCGAAGCTCCATCAGGTAGAATACCTTCCATAGTGATCCTTCTCGAGATGTTAGTCTCTTGAGAGAAGACCTTGCTCGATACAAAATGAAAGTGGAGCTAAATCACCAAGAGGGGGTGAATTGGGGATTTTAAAAACTTTTTTTTCAGCTTACTCGTTTTTGTGCACTAAAACAGAGATGAACTAAGTAGAGGGTAGAAGAGCAAGACACACGGATTTATACTGGTTCGGTCCAATCCCTTGACCTACGTCCAGTCCCCAGACTCTCTGGGATTTTCACTATCTCAATTGATTACACACTTTGTACTCAAGAGTAATTCTCTCACAAGAACTTACTCCCCCTTACAAGTTGCAATCAATGAACCCAATCACCAAGTCCCCTGACTTGTGATTCCTTTACAATAAATGATTTACAATCAATAAACTCTCTCTAAGAGTAGATAATGATAAACACGAAGCTTAATGTATCAATGAGATACTTTATACAAGAAAACTCAAGAGTAGTTGGAAACTTGAATGATTTTCATTTTCTATAGTCTTGGTTGTTGAGAGAAATTGAATGCTACTCTATTTATACTAAGAGAGCATTAAAGATCCGTTGCAAGCTCCATTATGACCGTTGGTGCATTAATCTAGCTGTTGGAGGCATTTTGGAGTTTTCTCTCTCTACTCTTCACTTAATCCAGTTGTACAGAAGATCAGAGTTGACTTCTTGAATTTTAATCCATTGGAATAGCAGCTACTGGATGTGATAGGTAGACATTAATCCGTTGTAAGCGTGTGCAGAAGGATTTCCCAAAAGAATGCAACTTTCTAGGTTTAGCATTTAATGTTTTGACAGCTTTTTGCTTTTGCTTTAAATCTTCATTTAATCTCCTCTAAATAAGCTGAAACTCACTAACAAAGTGGTTAAACATAGTTGGGAATATCAGAGAATAATAATGACAAGTATTGAGATCAAGCAAAGAAGTTTTTACAAATTCGTTCAATTTGATTTTCAAAACTCGCGACCAATACTTGAGTATGTTCTTCAATACTTGAGTATTGCTTGTGCACTAATGTGAATACTTGAGTATTCAGATGAATACTTGAGTATTCGTCTTCCCGTGAGAAGGCACTACATGTTTTGAGCGTTTGGACAATTTCTTTGAGTAGGACCAATACTTGAGTATTGAAACCAATACTTGATTATTGAACTTTTTATGTGAAAATAAGTTTAAGTCCAAAACTTCAATACTTGAGTATTCAAATCAATACTTGAGTTTTCAAAACATTTGAAAAAGAGCCAAGCTCTCTGTATGCCCAATACTTGAGTATTCAACTCAATACTTGAGTATTGAACTGTTTGAAAACTTTGTGAAAACTTTTCCAAGTCAATACTTGAGTATTCACCTCAATACTTGAGTATTCAAATTACTTGGAAATAGAAAACCTTTCTGTATGGCCAATACTCGAGTATTCAACTCAATACTTGAGTATTGAACTGTTTTCAACATTTGTAAAGTTTCTGTCATCTCAATACTTGAGTATTCATTTCAATACTTGAGTATTGATAAACATGTGAAAAACTTTGAAAACTTTCTGTTTGCCCAATACTCGAGTATTAACATGTTGAATACTTTAATGATTTTTCGTATGACCAATACTTGAGTATCCATATGGATACTTGAGTATTGGTAATTTTGCATTTCAGCGAAAGAGTTTCTGTAAGATCAATACTTGAGTATTGACTTATAGTGAAAAACTTGGAAGGCTCTCTGTAACACCAATACTTGAGTATTGAGACCAATACTTGAGTATTGTATGACTTTTTGGAAACAAGCCATTCTCTGTCAACTCAATACTTGAGTATTGAAACCAATACTTGAGTATTGAAACCAATACTTGAGTATTGAGCATTTTGCGAAAAATGCATCATTCACTGTCAACTTTCGAGGGTCATATCTCCCTGATCTGAACTCCATTTTGGTTTGTTCAACTCTTCATGGAAAGATCTATGAGTCTACTTTCATATGCCACTGATTTAAGCTCAATCGGATTTGTATTTTGTGAGTTACACTCAAAACATTGAAGCTTGGTTTGCTGTGTGGTGTGAATTTTTCTTTCAACTTCCACAATCCATAGCTCTCTCATATGAACTCCTTTGGGCTTGAATTGTATATAACATTGACGCATTAGGAGTCTAGTTTCATATGCCACTGATTTCACTTCAATCTGATTTCTGGTTGAAGAGATATCATCAAATTACCAGACGTCGCCCGAGGTGAACGTGAAACAGAGTTGATCAACGTTGAATACTCAAGTATTGAACTTACATACTCGAGTATTGACAGTCCGTAGAGCTCGAGATGCTGAAAACACGGATACTCGAGTATTGACTTGGATACTCGAGTATTGACATTCCGAGACGCCATAGAAGTCAAGAAGACACTCCAATACTCGAGTATTGATGAACATACTCGAGTTTTGACTCCTAAAGCTGATTTTTCCTTGTTTTAACTCTAAATTGAGTCATTCCAACTTCCATATGATCTTGGAGGCTTCTAGCATCAATACAAGAACTTGAATAAAGATATCTTCATTCCATTCAACAAGTTCTTCCTTTTTCCATCTCCTAACTTGATCATTCTTCATCATTTAACTTGGGCTCATTATTCTCTACAGCTTCTACCTTCTTCCCTCTTCTTCTTGATTAAGTTCTTGCTTCCTTTGACATTCTGATATTCCAATTATATTGTGTACAAGAACTTCTTTCTTCAATCCCTTATTTCCTTCTTGGTTATTCCCCATGATTGAACACTTTCTTTCTTCTCTTCTCTTGATCATTGCCAAAATCTTTTGTGTAACTTCTTTGCTTCCTTGGCATTCTCTCCCATTCAACTTGGAGTAACATCTTGCTTCCTTGACAATCTCTGCAAGTTCTTCTTTCTTTAATACCTTTCTTGATCAATCTCCATTATTAAACTTTGCATCTACATTCAATATAAGAATTAGTCAAAGTATAATGTAAATGTAGTATGCAACCTTTTTGCTCGTAAGAATGGCATCTATATAAGACATCATCAAAACTAATCGTAACCAACATGAAGGAATAAAGAATATAGGGTCACGGAGCCCGTATTTGGTAATCTGCAAGTGAATATAGGACATGTATGAATAGAGGTTCGAAACTCCTTCATAAATCATGTGGTGTGACAGACCGAGTTTTAACTCATTCGTGAAAGACATGAGCGACTCAGGGTAAAAAGCCCGATTACGCGAAATATGTCATAGCGGCAAAGCCGCCAAAGAAAAGCATACCCCGAGTCTAAAAAGACAAGGTGAGTATCAATACAGGACATGAGCGACTCAGGGTAAAAAGCCCGATTACGCGAAATATGTCATAGCGGCAAAGCCGCCAAAGAAAAACATACCCCGAGTCTAAAATGACTAGGAGTATCGATCGATAAAGGTTTCCCGACACTGATCATGTCGGATCCTAACTTCTATTAAAGACGAGAATAGAAAAGTAGTAAGCGCAAAGATGAAAATGAGTCAATTCAGATAAAAAGAAAAAAGACGGTCATTTAATAGATTGTCTATTACAAAAGGCCCAGACGGGCAGAGAAACAAAGTAAAAAGCAAATTACGGACTAAGACAATCAGTTCGGGGGAAGAGATTGGCCTTCCCCATCGGCTTCCGGAACCACCACGGAGCTTGGAGCAGGTGAGCCAACAGCTAGAGAAGGAGCAGGGAAAAATTTCCCGTCGTCAACATAGGCATTCATGTGCACCCCTTCCAGATTCAACGTCACCGTGGGGTTCAAAAATTGAACCTGCTCCAGGGCATTTGCAAAAGAATTCGAGACGCCGTTCTTCAGCTTGGCAACATCGGCTTCAGAAACAGAAAGAGCATCCTTGTACAAAGCCAACTCGGAGGACGCCGCGTTCTTGCAGGATGCCAACTCGGACTCTAGGGCCGAAATCATAGTTTTTTGATGGCTCATGGCCTCCAAGTCCTCTTTGTGAATCTGCAGCCTCCGGGTAATCTCAGATTCAGCCTTATGAAGGCTATCACGGGCGCATTGAAGCTCCTCATCCAAACTCTCCTTCTGGACCTTTGCTAACTCCAAGTCCTCAAACGCTTGGGTTAACCGTTCCTTGACCTTTTTCTTCTCCTCCTTAAGCGAGTCCAACTTTTCTTCACTGAGACTGACCCTTTCCTTCAGATGGGTAACAAGTTCACATAGGCCAGCATTCTTTAAATTGACGCTCGCCAGCTCCAAAAGCTCTTCCTTCTCAGAGTCGGCAAGCCTCTTCCCATCAAAAAAGTTTGGGGGAGGACGCAGAGCTTTGCGAAGGCCAGGAGGAAAACGGCCACCCCAGAGATAAGAAGCGGGAAGTCAGACGGCGGGACCAGAACCAGATCCCGAGGGCACATCTCGTTGAGTCTTGATGAGTGGGTAACCAGTGCAAGTATACACTATCAATGTAATACTAGCAAGTATCCCAGAGTAATAAAATATCGTTCCCACAGGGACCAAAGTTCCAACTACCAACCCAATTTACTTGAATTTAAAGTTGATGCAACCATATGAGTTTTTGGATGAACATATTAAAAGAAAATAAAATGACAAAGAAATTGAATCAAACTTTGTAGAAAACAATTAACAAAAGCCTAGGGTCATGTATGTCATCAATAATCCATTTAATTGTTCTTCCTTTACCAAAAGCTAGATTAAGACATAATCTTCTTTTAAGGTAGAATTTAATTACTTAACCCATGAATTGGAGTATGTCAATCGAATTTCAGATTTTAATCTAATTGCTTATTCGTAAGTCAAATTAGCCTAATCCTCAATCCTAAAATCATGTTCCCATGCTCATTAGAATTAATTCTTGCATTAAGTCCAGAATTCTTTATGATTGCATAAAGCCTATGTCAAGTTCCCTTGCTAGTACCTTATGTTCTTTAATCAATTGAACCTAGAATTAACTAGCCTTTCCCAAGGTCTAATTAATCTTTCAATTCCTTAATTAGATGATCAAACTAACAAAGGCATTAAGAATGGATTAAAGAAACTCATCCAAAACAAGTATTATGTAATTAAAAACAGAATTTCAATTAAACTTCATAAAGAATTCATACATGACCTTAGAAAGATACTTAGCTCATGCTATACATGACCAAGCATAAAAAATGGTAAAAGATGAAGAACATAAAAATAAACTATAACAATTAAAAGAAAAGATTACAACTAATCGTCCATGTAGGAGGTAGAACCATCACATGTAGGACTTCAAATGAACAAAAGGAAAATAATACATAAGAAGCATAAACAAGATGTAAGAACCATCCATATAGGAGGTTTTGAACAAGAAAAGAAAGAACTTAAGATGAAGGAGATATGAAACTTAAGAAAGAAAGAACCTAAGGGAGAGAGAGCTCATCTCCAAGTATTTTTTTAGCTTCACAACACTCTTCTATTTATAGGCAGCTAGGAGCATCTCATCCATGCACTTTACAACTCAAATTCGTCACTTTTCTTAGTGGCCAACTTGGAAGCATCTTTGAATCACTTTACAGCTCCAAAACCGTGTCTGATTTACAGCCTGTTTTACACCACGAATTCGGTGTAATTGGGCCACGATGTCTTCATATGAAATGTATCCCTGGATGTTAGCTTTTCAGTCGTTCAAACCGGACCTCATTTGGAGTTCGGAAGCCCAAGTTATGGATCAAATACGGTACGTTGTTCCAGAGTCCGTCACAACACCTTGTCTTGCATTCCAAGCCCAATTGGGTCCTCTAAACGTCTCATTTAGCTTCTGGACTCTTCATATAAGTTGTAGGGCTTTCATTCAGCGTTCCTAAAAGATATATTTCAGATCAATTGGAGGTCTAGAACTCAAATTATGATCAACATACCAAACAGTGTTCACTACCCAATTATAAAAGAGATGTGATTTAAGCCCAATTTTGAACAAAATTCCAAATATGACCAAGATCTATACAAATAAATTCTAAAAACTAATTATGAAGATGAAACTACATATTTAACTAATTTAATCCATTAAAACATGACAATGATAGAGTTTGTAACTCCTTTTTGCAATTAAAACATCATAAATTCCAAGGTTATCAAACTCCCCAAACTTAGATCTTTGCTTGTCCTCAAGCAAATTAATTCAAGATAACATATGTAGCTTAAAAACAAGGAGGTGTGAAGATCAATGTGAATGAGGAAAATAAGATAGTTCGGTGAAAGCATAGTTCAAAAATGAGTAATACATTATGCTTGTATCAACACTTCACTAATTTCCGCATTAATAGAAAGTAGAGTTATCAAGAGGAAAATAGTAAATTGGAATAAATAAACCCCTCACTTGGATATTCAATCCACTCAAACTCTCAAGTGTTTTAGGGTGTGTATTTCACTCAATCCACCATCATTCCAATAACACTACCATAGGCTTGTTCATATTCTAATTCTCCACCGCCTTGTAATACATGCATAAACCAATCAAAAGGTCTTTCAAAGGTTGTAATGTGGCTAAGGTTAGGGAAGGATATTTTATGGATAAGTAGCTTTAACAATGGAAAACAGAGCATATCAATCATCATCGGATCCAAATTATATCTCATATAAACTGTTTTCATCCTTTACTCTTCCTCATTCCTCTCTTTTTCTTCTCTTTTTTTTTTTTTTTTTTGAAATACCAGTACCACCAACATAATAATTTTTTTTTTTTTAGCCCTCCTTTGTTATTTTGTCCTGATATATTCATCGTATAGATCATAACCATCATACAACTCCAAAATTCATTAATTAAGTTCATACCTTCACCTTATGTAGCATACACTATTTTCCACCGTGAGGTAGGATATGTATGGAATGGTTGTGTGAAAATGGTTAATAACAAGAACAAACATGGCATCAAGCTCAAAAGGGTTAATCAATGGAAAATGCAAGGTGGGCTATTTGGCCAACTGGTTTATACAAGAAATAAATTGCCTTTTATCATTTCGGAGTATGCATGTAATACTTGCCATCTCAAACCAGAAATGAGAACAAGTTCTAGAGTGCTAAAGTAGTGAGGTGCACACAAGAAAGAATATAAGTATATGAAGCTCAATCCTCACGGCTATGGGAATCAATTATACTATCCTCAAGATCATTATCTACAAACTACTACTCAAGAAATTTAGTGACTTGTTTATTCAAACATATGATCATACTCACTCAAGAATAGCATATGTGACATTCACATTTTGCATTGCTAGTAACACATGATTCTTATTTTCCAATCCCACAATATCTACCTTAGAATTCATTCAAGTCATGTTTTAAAAGATTTTTTTTGTTTTTTTTTAATAATAAAACATCTAATGCCTAGTCATGAAAACATCAAACCTTGTTGGGAAAAAGTCTTTAAACCCTATCCTTAAAGAAAATAAATACATGTTTCCAAACAACACCCCCAAACTTAAAACCAACATTGTCCCCAATGTTGTCTAATATGTAAAGTGAATAGGTAGTGAAGAGAAAACCATAAATAAGAGAGAAGGGTTAAAGAGACTCCCCAAACCGAGAGGACACCCAAAGCTTAATGTAAGGGCTGCCACCAAAGGTTTTCATGCGACAATTCCGCACAAACAACAAATAAAATCCGAAGCGCAAATAGAAAATAAAGAAAAAGACAAACCACCGCAATATTTTTTTTTGTTGTTTTTTTTTGTTTTTGTTTTTTTTTATGATTAATTTAAATGGAAAACACAACCAAAATTAGCAGCAAATTATCTACAGATAATAGTGCACATGCTAAGTTTATAGTCTTTAGCGAGACTTGTTACCCATATTTACGGATTCAGGATGAATGAGAAATCTCACTCAGTGCACATCTTTGCTCCGTAATGCTTCAATCTTTGGCCATTCACGGTGAAGGTTCTTTTGGAACTTTCCTCTTCCAATTCCACAAAGCACCATAAGGGAAGACCTTTGTTACCTTAAAGGGACCACTCCACCTTGATTTGAGTTTTCCGGAAACAATTTCAATCTTGAATTGAATAACAATACCTTTTGGCCTACCTCAAAGTGACGTGGAGCAATCTTCTTGTCATGCCATGCTTTGGTCTTTTCTTTGTAGATTCTTGCACTTTCATAGGCATCCTTCCCGATCTCATCTAATTCATTCAAGTGAAGGAGTCTATGTTCTTTAGCCACGGTGGGATCAAGATTAAGCTGTTTGATGGCCCAATATGCTTTATGTTCTAATTCCACGGGGAAGGTGACAAGCCTTACCATATACTAACCTGTAGGGAGATGTACCGAGGACAGTCTTGTAAGCTGTTCTATAAGCCCAAAGAGCATCATCTAGCTTTATAGCCCAATCCTTCCTTGTAGGTCGTACCATCTTCTCCAGAATTCTCTTAATCTCCCTATTTGATACTTCCACTTGGCCACGGAGTTTGAGGGTGGTAGGCGGTAGACACTTTGTGCTTGACCCGTATTTCACTAATAGTGTCTCAAACCATTTGTTACAAAAGTGAGAACCGCCATCACTGATTATGGCTCTTGGGGTACCAAACCTTGTGAAAATATTCTTCCTTAAAAACTTGGTCACTTGGTGTGCTTCATTGGTAGGAAGAGCCACTGCTTCAACCCACTTGGTAACATAGTCAACCGCCACTTTGAATGTACTTGCAATTGTTGGAAGATGGAAAAGGTCCCATGAAGTCAATTCCCCACACATCAAATGGTTCAATTTCAAGAATACTATCTTTGGGGCATCTCATTTCTCCTTGATATATTACTGTTCTTTGACACTGTCACAAGAAACAACAAACTCCGGGCATCATGGAATAAAGAAGGCCAATAAAATCCGCTTTCTAGGACCTTAGCGGCAGTCCTAGTGCTCCCATAATGCCCCCATAATCTGAATTATGACAATGAACAAGAATATTATTAATTTCCTCTTGTGGTACACACCTCCGAATTATTTGATCGGGACATCTTTTGAAAAGAAAAGGCTCATCCCAAAAATAGAATTTTGAATCATGCATGAGCTTTTTCTTTTGTTGAAAAGTAAAATCGGAAGGTAGAATACCACATACCGAAAATTAACAATGTCAAGATACCGGGGGATTGACGTGGCAACTCCAAAGAGCTGTTCATCCTGGGAAGAATCCATGCACGAGTTCATCTTGTCTTCATTGCTTCCTCTAATCTTGACAAGTGATCACCACTTGATTTTCGATCCCTTCTTGTCTCTAATTTCCAAATCAAATTCTTGTAACAAGAGGATCCACCTTATCAACCTTGGTTTAGAATCTTTCTTGGACAGCAGGTATTTAATGGCAGAATGATCTGTGTAGACAACTACCTTGGACCCCAACAGATAAGCTCGGAATTTATCAAATGCAAATACTATAGCTAGTAATTCTTTTTCTCGTTGTTGCATAATTCTTTTGAGCATCCGAAAGAGTTCGCTAGCGTAGTAAATTGCATGAAAAATTCTGTCTTTTCTTTGACCCAAAAAGCCCCAATTGCAAAATCACTCGCATCACACATTAGTTCAAATGGAGCACTCCAATCGGAGCACTCACAATGGGGGCTGAAATAAGCTTGTTCTTTAGAGTCTCAAAGGCTTGCATACAATCATCATCAATTTTAAAAATTGTATCTTTTTCCAACAAATTGCAAAGAGGTTTGCTGATTTTGGAAAAATCTTTTATAAAACGCCTATAAAAACCTCGCATGTCCTAGAAAACTCCTAATGGCCTTCACATTAGTGGGAATGGGTAATTTTTCAATCACTTCAATTTTAGCTTTGTCTACCTCAATTCCTTTTTTTGAAATTTTGTGGCCTAACACCACCCCTTCATGTACCATAAAATGACATTTTTCCCAATTTAAAACCAAGTTTGTTTCTACACATCGTTGCAACACTTTGGACAAATTTGCTAAACATGCATCAAAGGTAGAACCAAAGACAGAGAAGTCATCCATAAATACCTCCATTATGTCTTCTATAAGATCATAGAAGATTGCCATCATACACCTTTGAAATGTGGCAGGGGCGTTGCAAAGACCAAAAGGCATCCTTCGAAATGCAAATGTACCATAGGGGCAGGTAAAAGTTGTCTTCTCTTGATCTTCAGGAGCAATTGCTATTTGATTGTAACCCGAATAACCATCAAGAAAACAAGAAAAGTCATACCCGGCTATCCCGTCTAGCATCCGATCCAAGAATGGGAGAGGGAAATGATCTTTCCCGGTTGCCTTGTTTAACTTCCCGTAATCCATGCATACACGCCAACCGTCCACGGTCCTTGTAGGAATAAGCTCATTGTTGTCATTCTTCACCACCGTTGTGCCTCCTTTCTTTGGCACACATTGTACCGGGTCGACCAAGAACTATCGAGATATGGGATAGATGATCCCATTATCTAACCATTTGATTATCTCCTTCTTTACTACTTCCTTCATGTGTGGGTTTAGACGCCTCGTGCTTCAATTGAAGGCTTGCTTCCTTCTTCCAAAATGATCTTGTGCATGCAGTAGGAAGGGCTTATACCTTTTATGTCAGCTAGAGTCCATCCTATTGCCTTCTTGTGCTCCCTTAACACCCTCAATAGTTTTTCCTTTTGTACCTGATTTAAGTGTTGCAATAATAACCGGATAAGAAGCATCCTCTCCTAGATAGGCATAAGAAAGGTGTGATGGAAGTTGTTTTAAATCAAGACTAGGAACATCATTAGGAGTAATGGGTGGCTCACTTACCTCTTTACCTTCAACATGTAAAGTTTCAAAAAATTTATTCTGCAAGGATAGGGAAAAGTCATCTAAAGAAAATTCAAAATCCTTACCATCAAAGGACTCTGTCTCTTCTAATGCTGCCTGTAAAGGGTCTAGAGGAAGAGTCATTACTTTTAAATCATTAAGGCAATTATCAACCACATCGATAGAGAAAACATTCTCACAGTTATCAGAAAATTTAACTGCCTTAAAAACATTAAAAGTAACGTTGGTCTTTAACCCGCATAGTCAACTCACCCTTTTTCACATCTATCAACGTTCCTCCAGTGGCTAAGAAAGGTCTTCCTAAAATGATAGGAATATCTTTGTCCTCTTCCATGTCTAAGATGATGAAATCTGCAGGTAAGATTAGTTTATCAATTTTAACAAGGATGTCTTCAATTATACCTTTTGGATATGCCAATGTTCGGTCAGCTAACTGAAGAACTGCAGATGTAGACTTGATCTCCCCAAGGCCGAGTCTTTTGAATATGGTTAGGGGCATCAAATTGATGCTAGCCCCTAAATCACAAAGGGCGTTACCCACAAACCGATTGCCTATTGTGCAAGGTATGGTGAAGCTTCTGGATCCTTCAACTTTGGTGGTAACTTCTTTTGTAAAACCGCACCGCACTCCTCGTAAGTGCAACTAGTTCGTTTTCCACCAATCTCCTTTTTTTGGATAACAATTCTTTCATAAATTTTGCATAAGATGGCATATTTTCTAAAGCTTCTGCAAATGGGATGTTGATATGCAATTTCTTGAATACATCCAAAAATCTAGAAAATTGCCTATCCTTTGAGTTAGGTTTTACCCGTTGAGGAAAAGGAGGTTGAGATTCTTTCCTTTCAGTTTCAGCAGGTTGGTATGGTGGCTTGGTTTGACTTTCAGCCTTACTTTCACTTTGATTGTTACTTGCAACTTCTTCACTTATTTGGACTTCAATAGTTGCAGGTTCAGCACCTTTCAACACTTTACCGCTTCTGAGGGAAATGGCTTGGCAAGTTTCCTTACCCCTAGGATCTTCGTGTATTCTTGGAAGTGTACCTTCGCCTAACATTTAGAGAGTTAGCAACTGGTCCTACTCCGCACCTCTAGGTTCTTGATAGAAGCCGTGTGATTTTGCAAGATAGAATCTGTTCTTGTCATGAATTGGGCTAGAATATCTTCAAGATTGCTTTTCTTCTCTTGTGGCTGAACTGGTGCTACAAATCCGGGGAGGATTGTAGGGAGGTCGTGGTTGTTGTGCACCCGTTTGATTTCCCCATGAGAAATTAGGGTGGTTCCTCCAACCTCGGATTATAATAGTTTGAGTGCGGATTGTATTGTTGCTTATTTTGATGAGCAACATACTGCACACTTTCCGACTCATAGCACACTTCTCGATAAGGTGCCCTCCTCCACATAAGTTCTGCTACTTACTTGCACATTGGTGGATGTCAACTTGTTTAGCCGATTATTCATAGAAGCTACACGTGCGAGAAAGTGTTGATAATGCATCAAGTTCGTGAATTCCTGTTTGCTTTCTTGGTATTACTCCTTTCTCCATTCCGGTGGTAATTGTTATTAGCCATGTTCTCCAAAATATTGTAGGCATCATTCACAGATTTTGCCATTAGAGCCCCACCTAGCAGCAAAGACATCAACAATGCCTCTTGTATTCCCCGTAGCCCATTATAGAATGTATGGATGGATACCACTCGGGAAGGCCATGATGTGGGCACTTCCTAAGTAAGTCTTTGAACCGCTCCCATGCTTCATAGAGTGATTCACCATCAGCTTGTTGGAAAGAGGTGATGTCGTTTCTTGACTTTCTTGTTCTTGCGGGAGGGAAATACTTGCCTAGGAATTTTTTAGTTAGTTCATGCCAAGTGGTGATGGCTCCGGGAGGAAGTGGCGCAACCGGACTCTTGCTTTATCTTTTAGAGAGAATGGGAAGAGCCTCGGTCTAATGGCATCATCGTAACGCCATTGAATTTGAACGTGTCACATATCTCCAAGAAGCTTGCGGATGCAAGTTCGGATCTTCATAAGGAAGGCCATAAAATTGTACAAAATTGTCTGCACCATCCGAATAATAGCGGCTTGATTTCAAAATTATTGGCTTCCACCCTTGGCTTGACAATCTTTGGAAGCAATTTCACTAACTCTTGGGATAGCAAAATCTCCCACACTTCTACGATTCACGGAAACTCTTCTCGCCATTGTGATATTTTCGTGTTCGGTTGTATCGTAGATGAAGAAACTTGTAACAAAGCCTTTTGTTCTCTTCTCAAACGTCTCAACGTCCTCTCTATTTCTTGATCAAATAGAAGATTTGAGTCTTGCATACACCTTAATCAAGAAATTAGTTCTTAAGAACCTGAAAGTCAAGAAGAAATGGACTAGAAAGGTTTAGTTAGTTTAAATTGAAATTCTGCAGAAAATGAATTTCAAAGTAAGTACACACAATTTAATGGGATTTTTTTTTTTTGAACACAAGAAAATTCTGCACTTTACAAAAAAAAAAATAACAATACCAAATTAAAGAAACAAAATTCAAGCTCATACACCTTATGCAAAATATACTAAACAATAATAACCAAAACACAAGGATGTAAAGAACACAGTTAAATGAAAAAAGAATAACTCCAAATAAAGAAAAAAAAATTGCAATTAAAATAAATCAAGCACCAATCTATAAAACAAGCAAAGATAGTTGATATTGGGACAATTTTGGTCCCCGGCAACGGCGCCAAAAACTTGATGAGTGGGTAACCAGTGCAAGTATACACTATCAATGTAATACTAGCAAGTATCCCAGAGTAATAAAATATCGTTCCCACAGGGACCAAAGTTCCAACTACCAACCCAATTTACTTGAATTTAAAGTTGATGCAACCATATGAGTTTTTGGATGAACATATTAAAAGAAAATAAAATGACAAAGAAATTGAATCAAACTTTGTAGAAAACAATTAACAAAAGCCTAGGGTCATGTATGTCATCAATAATCCATTTAATTGTTCTTCCTTTACCAAAAGCTAGATTAAGACATAATCTTCTTTTAAGGTAGAATTTAATTACTTAACCCATGAATTGGAGTATGTCAATCGAATTTCAGATTTTAATCTAATTGCTTATTCGTAAGTCAAATTAGCCTAATCCTCAATCCTAAAATCATGTTCCCATGCTCATTAGAATTAATTCTTGCATTAAGTCCAGAATTCTTTATGATTGCATAAAGCCTATGTCAAGTTCCCTTGCTAGTACCTTATGTTCTTTAATCAATTGAACCTAGAATTAACTAGCCTTTCCCAAGGTCTAATTAATCTTTCAATTCCTTAATTAGATGATCAAACTAACAAAGGCATTAAGAATGGATTAAAGAAACTCATCCAAAACAAGTATTATGTAATTAAAAACAGAATTTCAATTAAACTTCATAAAGAATTCATACATGACCTTAGAAAGATACTTAGCTCATGCTATACATGACCAAGCATAAAAAATGGTAAAAGATGAAGAACATAAAAATAAACTATAACAATTAAAAGAAAAGATTACAACTAATCGTCCATGTAGGAGGTAGAACCATCGCATGTAGGACTTAAAATGAACAAAACATAACATTAAATTATAACAATCGAAAAGAAAAGATTACAACTAATCGTCCATGTAGGAGGTAGAACCATCACATGTAGGACTTCAAATGAACAAAAGGAAAATAATACATAAGAAGCATAAACAAGATGTAAGAACCATCCATATAGGAGGTTTTGAACAAGAAAAGAAAGAACTTAAGATGAAGGAGATATGAAACTTAAGAAAGAAAGAACCTAAGGGAGAGAGAGCTCATCTCCAAGTATTTTTTTAGCTTCACAACACTCTTCTATTTATAGGCAGCTAGGAGCATCTCATCCATGCACTTTACAACTCAAATTCGTCACTTTTCTTAGTGGCCAACTTGGAAGCATCTTTGAATCACTTTACAGCTCCAAAACCGTGTCCGATTTACAGCCTGTTTTACACCACGAATTCGGTGTAATTGGGCCACGATGTCTTCATATGAAATGTATCCCTGGATGTTAGCTTTTCAGTCGTTCAAACCGGACCTCATTTGGAGTTCGGAAGCCCAAGTTATGGATCAAATACGGTACGTTGTTCCAGAGTCCGTCACAACACCTTGTCTTGCATTCCAAGCCCAATTGGGTCCTCTAAACGTCTCATTTAGCTTCTGGACTCTTCATATAAGTTGTAGGGCTTTCATTCAGCGTTCCTAAAAGATATATTTCAGATCAATTGGAGGTCTAGAACTCAAATTATGATCAACATACCAAACAGTGTTCACTACCCAATTATAAAAGAGATGTGATTTAAGCCCAATTTTGAACAAAATTCCAAATATGACCAAGATCTATACAAATAAATTCTAAAAACTAATTATGAAGATGAAACTACATATTTAACTAATTTAATCCATTAAAACATGACAATGATAGAGTTTGTAACTCCTTTTTGCAATTAAAACATCATAAATTCCAAGGTTATCAAGTCTCAAGCTCGGGAACTGAAGAAGATGAGACAATAGCTTTCTTCTTCGAAACTTTTGCCTTCTTGGCAACCTTGGTCGTACTAGGCTCTCCAGCGGGGGGTGCTCGCTTTCCACCTGTGGAAGCATGGGTAATCTCTCGGCAGCAAGTCACGTCAAGATACTCGGGCCCTTTCCCCATTCGCTCACCTGAAAAGAAGAGCAAAAAGCATCACGGATCTGAGCAAAGACAACAAAAATTGACGAAAACAGGAAATATCATACCCAAAACAGGTTTTGATTTATTACAAGTAATATAGTCGGCCGAGTCCACCAAAGGCCCCTTTTTACTAGAAAGAGTGGTTAAGGTAACAATGACTCCATCCTCGGAGTCAGAACGCTGCGAAGGGGCGGGTAAGAAATCCTTGGAATGAAACTTATGATGACTTTCACCCCAGTACATAGGAAAGCGCTCTTCAATTTCCCCGGACGGGCTCCTCTGAAGAAACCAAGGTAACTCCCCGGTTTTGGCAACTACTTTAAAAAAAGATGTTTTAAACCCTTTCCACGAATCAGTAAACGGCTTCAAAAATTTACGTCAGTGACAAGCGCGAAGAGACGTCCAATCATACCACATCTTCTCCTCCTTCACCGTGATATTGGTTTCTAAAGGTGAAAAGAAGCTACAAAACACATGTACGGAACACTTGAGTTCGTGTTTCGTGCAATAATTCTCAAAAGCTAAGGAAAAGGCCCACCCATTCTGATGTAATTGCGAAGGAGCGAGGTGCAGGTGGCGGAGTAGGCACATTTGAAAGTCGGAAAATGGAAACGGGAGGCCAAGTCGGGTAATCACATCCCGGTAAAAATAGAAGAAATGGCCGTCTTTGTCAGATGACCGACCAGAAGCCACTGACTCGCTCACCGTAGGCAAAACTACGTTATAACCCTCGCTACCTCGGACGATGCGGTCAAGCTCCTTCACGGACATTTTATTACGTACACGGGTCACGGTGCTGCTCACGGCATATTCCTTAGCCGCCGCCATTCGAGAAGACCCAGAAGGGGTGGATTCTCCGGTCTCGGATTGATGTGATGGGTGTGAAGGTGAAGACATCTAATACTTATAATAAAAGTAAAACACAAAGGGCAGAGTCAGAATCATGAAGTATACCTGACATAACAGGATTGTGGAGACGAGTATCGTAAAACAAAGGAACGGGAGGAATCTGAGAAGCAACAGCCGAAGTCGTCTACGATCCGATGATACAGCGACATATGTCTATTAATAAATCAGCCTCTCTCTCTCGGCCATGACAGACTAGGTCTACCGCCTTATTACGGCAATTTTCGCAAGGATTACAACCTCGGAATATGATTGGCGAATTATCAACCCCGGACGTCAAAGAAGACGTTGCCAAAGACGAAGCTGGTGCACTTGCAGCGGACAAAATCGGCGATGGGAAACCTCGGGTATTTACAATCCTTCCACCACCCCGACGAGAACCACCTCCCCGAGTGGGACCAAGTAATCTTGCCATCCTTTCTTCTTCAGTAGGAAGAATGGACCATAGCCACTGTTTGGCTGTGCCAGTGACGTTTTTAAGAATTTCCCTATCTTCCTCCGGGATAGGTCGACCATACATGTCTATTAGCACTTCGGAGTCGGAATCCATCTTTATAAATGACAAGAGGTTATAGGCAAACAACCTTATATACGCTAAACCCAGAACACCCAGAACGCCCAGAACACCCAGAAGATGCAAAAGCAGATGAACAGAGAAATCACCAAATTGGAAAATGCTATAGAAGCAGAATGGTATACAGTTCAAACGGAAGAGTACAAACAAAAGATCAAAGAACATACCTGAAAGAAAGAAGATGGAACTACGTTTTGAGTAAGGCGAACAGGAAATGAAGATGCGGCAAATGGGTTCTCGTTCAAGTTTTTCAAATGCAATGGCGGGTGCGTGAAGAATGAGACCAAATTCGCAAACAATATATAGGCAAAATAAAGCCAAGGAATCCGAAACGCCTAGACAATTACGAGGTGTAAACCCTAAAACAATCATGACAGATAGGTCAAATGACGTGTGAAACGACAGGGGCCATTAATGGGCACGATAACCAAAGGCAGCGTTTGAGGACGCGTGGCTGCAGGCGTCAGAATAGAGGTTATCCGCTCCTACGCGGGTAAATGAAAAGGTGTCTAGTCAAATTAGCTAATCGCCGGGGCGGGAGTTAAGATGTGCAACTCGTCCTCAATCTACACGGGAGGGTGATATGAGAGGATCAGTGAATACCCGAGTATAAAGTCGGGCATTCGGAGGCTAAAGGTTCGAAGCCTACTCGATTTCAAAAGTCGGGCTTAGCGGTAAAATCTTCCACAATAAAATCAACTCGGTAGATCATAAACCTGAACGACCAAGCTTGGGGGCAACTGTTATGGACCGAGATAAACGGGCCTCGGAAGATAAGGCCCATCAACGTGCTCCTACTGGGACAGGACCCATGATCCCATGATCCTAGGACCTTGGGAACCCACGATCCCCATCATCATGAATGATGGGGGAAGGACACGCCGAGTGGAAAGGCAGGAAAGCTGCCAAATAACGGTCATGACACTTCCTCTATAAATAGGAAGGATCCAACAGGTGCACGGTACACATATATTCTCTCCCAACCTATTTACCATATTGCATACACAGAGCACACACCCCACGCCTTTGGGTGAAAACCCTTGTGTTCAAGCTCTGTGATCTCCTATCTATCTGGGTATCTCATCCATAGATATCTAAGATAAGACTAAAGATCCTACATCAATTCACTAGTCCAATCCCGGGCTAGACATTTGTGTTCTACACCAGAACAGACAGCAAAAACGATATCGACAAGTTTCTTCTCCCTTAGATATGCAGCATATATATATACTCGTTCAATGGCTTAATATTCAAGACTTGAGTTTAATCAATCATGAAACTAGAAGAAGCAAACCTAAAGACTTACCTAGATTAGCCTTCTGGATTGTATGATTTGGACTCACTGATTTTCTCACATTCACAGTCACGGCTCCCTTTGTTTTCAGGTTGCAAAACAGAGCTAACACAGCTGAAGCTCTCACTCATACACTCTCTCCCTCTCATTCCTCGGTTCTCCAGTGTTCTCAGCTTTTAGACTCAGTTTTGGTTTCTATTAAGGCAGATGGAATGAAAGGGGAGTCATGGAGCAACGTTTAAATCAGAAGTTAAGGATCCGGTTCAAAAGAAGAGGAAGAATGGACCGAAGGGTACATAGCGCTTGGCTCAAGAGACGTATGGGAGTTGCTTCTGACACAAGGAGGAGTATGGTTTTACTGTCACGATCAAACCCCGTGGAAAACGCTGGTGTAATCTTCCTCCCAGCATTTTACGTGAAATGCTGAGATCTCCTACTGACTCTTTATCAGCGTTCTCTGATTGTGTGATGGACTAAGCATAATTGATTTGGATAAATTAAGTGTAATGGGTTGGGTAATTCATTAGGCATGGGCCGTGAGGTTTAGTTGGCTGGGTTTGGTTTATTATTCTCACGTGTTGGACATGAATAAATGGGTTGGTTTTCTCTTTTGCTTTGTGTTGAAGTGTTGGGCCAATGGAGGAGGAAATAACAATTGCAAGAATGGCTTGTATGTGTTGTGAAACAAACAATTATCCCCCTAAATTTTCCACAAGACTTTTATTGCAATTAAGTCCTTTGCTTATTTAATTGCAAATATTTATTAAACATTATATAAATGCCCAAAATAAATCCTTAATTTATTGTAAGGATTTTTTTTTCTTTATCAATTAATTTCTCCTAAGCCATAAAATATAGTTTCTATAATTTTTTTTTTAGGCTTAAATTATTCCTTACTTCAATTTATTCTTTTTCCCAAAATAAATTAAGGGAAAAATAAGCCTAAATTTCCAATAATTATTCTTTTAATTATTTTAAGCCAAGTTTCCTAATTTAATTCCCAGAAAATATTCCAATTTCAAATCCCAAAATTTGGGATGTTACACTAGGAAATGGTCAAGTTCAAATTTTCATCTCGCAGACCTTCCCATTTTCCATTTCCATCACTTGTTTCAGTAATTCTCTTGTATCACAAGATCTGGTATCTTGGTCCTCCGATTCAATCAAAACTCCTCCAAAGTATTTGGAAAATCGCAAATGAACCTCATGAGGATTACTTTTGAAGAAGAAGGCTCGGGCCAATCAAGGGCCGCCTCTAGGTCCAGAGCTTCCCATGCAAGAGCACAAAATGCTCAGTCAGCTCCTCCACCTCTTCAATCCTGTTAGTTCTCTATGTGTTTTGATGATGTCTAACAATTGTAATAACTGTTGGTTTAATTTGCAAAGCTTTTACTTTAGTCAAAATATATTTGAGTTCTTGGAAAATGATTTATAAACTTAGTAACTCAAGTTATCAACCATGACTCAAGTCATAAGAGTTAGAAAATCTGGTTTTGCAAAGCACATAACTCGAGTTGTCACTAACAACTCGAGTCATGAGTTGTACTTTAGTTTTTAAAAGACCATCGCGATATCAGAATTTTTCAGTCTGATATGACTCGAGTCTTTGTGAGCAACTTGAGTCATCCATAGATCAGTCGTCTCTGTGTAAAGTGAAATTACATTTTTAACTCGAGTTACCGTGACTAACTCGAGTCATCCTAAGTCACTTTACTCTCTCTATAGAAAATTGTTTTTATAACTCGAGTCATCCTTAGATAACTCGAGTCATCTTATTTAACAATTCTTCTCTGACTTCCTAACATCGCAATTACAACTCGAGTCATGGTATGCAACTCGAGTTATCTATATTAGAATTTTTGAATTCCCTCATCTCGTAATCTGCAATCTCTTGGTTATAATTTGGGTACTTCATATTATTGAATGTTATTGTTTCTAACCAAGTTTAATCAGTTTGTTAGTGATTTTCAGACATGATTAACAAGTTTTAAACTTCAAATTATCATAAGGAAAAAATGCTGTCAGATGCATTTAATGCTGAACCAAAGACAAAGCACAAAAGTGGAAAATAAACTTCTGAGCAAGCATAAAGCATTTCAAACGTTCCTAGTCAACATTCTACCTGAGTCTCAACGGACAAATCGAACAAAGAATGTCAACGGAGAATAACGGCTAATTTCGGAAGTGTACGAAGAGGCGAAGCGAAGCCCAACTCAACGGACATATTTATAAATCTCAACGGCTCATTAATCTCTCTTCAATGGTCATTAAATGCAAGCATCTATAAAAGGCCGAAGCATTCAAGGCTTCACCTACCAAAACTTTGGGCATTCAATTAGCGATTAAGAGCATTTATTGTTTCTACTCTAAGAGTTAATATCTTCGGATATATCAATCTTCAGTGATTATTAATCTGCTCTTTTAGAGAGTTATTTATTGATTATCCTCTTTGTAAGAATCTCAAAGTATCGGGACTTTGGGATTGGGTTATTTGATTACAACTTGTAAGGGGGAGTAAGTTCTAGTGAGAGAATTACTCCGTGAGTTACAGAGTGTGTAATCATTTGAGTTAGTGAAAAACCCAGAGAGTCTAGGGACTGGACGTAGGTCAAGGATTTAGACCGAACCAGTATAAATCCATTGTGTTTAATCTCTCTTACCCTTACTCTGTTCATCCCTGTTTCACATTATGCTAACTGAGCATTTTCGTGAGAAAAATTGTATATCCCCAATTCACCCCCCCTCTTGGTGATATTCCGTCTTTCAAATCCTCTATGCCCCTGACTTTGATGCTAGAGTCAAGGCTATTGTGGATGCTGCCATGTCTATCAGAATTGAGTTTGAGGTAGGAAAACTGGTAGATGAAGTAGCTAGGGGAAATCATGAGATGGTTGATGCTCAGGATGAGCTAAAGGAGAAAGTTGATACTCTTTCAGGCCATATGGTTGATCAGGATGTGAAGATGTCTACTCTCATGGTCAACAATGTTATCCTGAGTGATAAGTTAGACAAGGTCTTGAAGCTTCTTACCTCTGGTTCCTCATCGGGTTTTGGCACCCGTGCCGACCATAAGCCTAACCCTGAACCCTCTTTCACCTTTACTACTTCTCACATCCCTACCTCTCACCCTGACCCTTCCACTCCAACCACTGAGATTCTTCCTTCCTCTCACACTCCTACTACTGAAATCATTCCTTCATCTCCTTCCTCTACTATAAAGGTTGATACTCCTCCTTCAACTCCTCTGATAGACCCATTCCCTGACTCTTCTATCTCAGCTCCATCCTCTTTTGTTGATGACAAAGGGGGAGAGAAAAGTGAAGAGTAGCTTGAGTTGATAAGAGATGTGTAGTTTCAGTTTTTGTAATTCTGCATTTTATTTTGAAATTTCTAGCTTATCAGATGCAATGTTTTGCACATTAGTGAATGAATGCATTTTGTGAATTTCAACTTGTCTATCTGTCTTTGTGTATCTACTTCTGTTGCTTATCTCTGATACTTGCAATTTTTGTCAAAGCCTTTGGATGTTAAAGTTTTGTCACATGCAAAATCCATTTCAAAATGCAAATCCAATCAAACTCTCTGAACTTTTGGTTTACAAGTGTTGTCATCATCAAAAAGGGGGAGAATGTTAGTTCTCTATGTGTTTTGATGATAACTGACAATTGTAAACTCAAGATGAAGTTTGTCTTTGGTAAGTTAAAAAACTTACTGTCAAAGGCAAAATCAAGTTTTGGAAGTAAAACTCGAGTTTGGACTTGACAGAGAGTAGCTCAATTATTATGAACTAAGCAAAACTCTAGTTTGCGTAGGTAAACTCGAGTTTGTGAGATACAGAGAGCACTCCAAGTTTTTCACATTAAGACAAACTCGAGTTTGAACCATACAGAGACTCTTCAATATTTTCTAAAGTAAACAAAACTCCAGTTTGCAAGAGTAAACTCGAGTTTTGGTCATATAGAGAGCTTCCAAAGTTTTGAACTTAAGCAAACTCCAGTTTTGATATGGAAACTCTAGTTTGCGTCAAATAAAGAGTTTTGTCAAGTGTTTGTGAACTTGACCAAACTTGAGTTCGGGCTTGGCCGAAAGTCTTAATGCTTTTCATCCTGAGCAAACTCCAGTTTGTTATAACAAACTCCAGTTTGCATTTGGCCAAGGATTTTCTAAGTTTTCCACAGTCATGAGAAAACTCGAGTTTGTATCTAACGTACAGCTTTCATGTTTTACCTACTTTGAGAAAACTCCAGTTTCCACTTGACAAAGATTTTCAAAGGTTTTCAAATTTAAAAGGAAACTCGAGTTTGGTTTAGTTAACTCGAGTTTGTGCCAAGCAGAGAGCTTTGCTATCTTTTAGTGATTTTGAAAACTCCAGTTTTGAGCTTTTGGACTTAAACATGTTTTCACTATAAAAGTCCAAAACTCGAGTTAGTCACTAATGAACTCGAGTTTTGCTCAATGCTCAAAATGTACTTCAAAAAAATCAAATCACGACATTCTTCTTTGGAAGAAGAAAACTCGAGTTTGGCTTCTGAAGCAAAGTTACAAACTCCAGTTTGTGAGAACAAACTTGAGTTTGTGTCACTGAGTTTGAAAATCAAATTGCACAAATTTGTGAAATCTTCATGTTTGTTCTTAATACTTCTTATCATCACTCATTACTATTCCTAACTATGTTTAATCAGTTTGTTAGTGAGTTTTCAAATGATTTAGAGGATATTAAATGAGGATTTGAACAAAAGTAAAAAGTAACGTCAGCACATTAAATGCAATGTCCGGAAAGTTTGCACCCTTTTGAACAATCATTCCACACACGTTGCAAAGGGATTAATGTTTCCTTTCCCTATTCAGTAGCTGCTCTTCCAATGGATTAATTTGAAGGGAAGTCAACCCTAAATCTCTGAGCAACTAGATTAACTGAAGAGTAGAGAGAGAAGAAGACCAAAGTGTTCCTAACTGGTACAACAATGTGTCCAACGGCTACATTGATTAATCCAATGGTCATTTAATGCTCTCTTCATATATATAGAGCTGCATTCAAGTCTTCTCAACAACCAACACACAGAAAACGAATTGCATTCAAGTTCTTCAACTACTCTTTCAGTTTTCTCTTTTTGTAAAGTATATTTTGATACATTTGTACTTCGGTGATTATCATTATCCACTCTTAGAGAGTATCATTTATTGATATCATTCATTGTAAGAATCTCAAGTCGTGGGACTTGGAGATTGGGTTATTTGATTACAACTTGTAAGGGGAGTAAGTTCTAGTGAGAGAATTACTCTGAGAGTTACAGTGTGTGTAATCATTTGAGTTAGTGAAATCCCAGAGAGTCTGGGGACTGAACGTAGGTCAAGAGGTTGGACCGAACCAGTATAAATTTGATGTGTCTTGCTTCTTCTTCCCTTACTTTGTTCTGCCCTGTTTTAGATATTCATAACAGAGCATTTTCAAAAGAATTTTTCAAATCCCCGATTCACCCCCTCGTAGTGATTTGCTCCACTTTCAATAGACATGCCTGGGTGATTAAGATTTGATCCAACACCCACCACTACTTGCACCTTTGCCGGTTTTGGGGAATAGTTGAAGGGTGTGTGGGTGTGAATGATTAACAAAATAGAGAGCCTTTGTGGAAAACCTAGAAATGCTTCTTGGGATTCCAAAAGTGTTTAGGCGTCCCAATTTTGAATTGGGAATGCGTTGAGAGACCACATTTGGAGTCATAATTCTAAAAGGGACGCCAAAAGTAGTGCTCTTGACGCTAAAAGCTCTACCTTTGGCGTCCCTTTTAGAATTAGGATGCCAAAGTCCCTACTTTTGGCATACCTTTTTTCAAATTGGGACGCCAAAAGTAGACTTTTGGAGTCCCTTTTAAAATTGAAACGTTAAAATCTTTCACAAAATTATAAAAATGCTACTGCTTTTAATTTTTACTTTTTTTTTTTGAAAAATGGACGTTTATTATATATATAAAATCCATTTATTGTAATAGTTTCTTTGAATACAAGATGTGAAGTAATTTTTTTTTACTGAATTTATTTGAAATTCAAGTTTTTAATGGAGAGAATATTCTTATGCTAAAATAACTTATGTATTTAGTAGTGTTATTTGCATTTAGATAAGTGGAATTTTACATCCAACCATTTGTTTCGTCTTAGGCTTCGCACGAGAGAGAAGACCCTATTCAATACTAATAATTACAAGGATTTAATATTTACAAATCTAGTTGGATCATTTACAGTCAAATTTAGAAAATAATACAAGTTAAAATAATTGACAAGTAGAAAAAGATCATTTATATAATTTCAAAGTGGCCTTTTAAACTGGACTTGAGACCGGTTTAGATAAAGACAGTTTAGAAAGTCAAGACTTTCTAGACCAATTTCTCAACAAGCGGTCTACAAAACAACACAAAAAAAATAAATAAAAAATAAATAAAAAAACCTAGATCTGGAAATAACAAATGTAGATCTCATAAATCACCAAAATAAAAAATCTAGATCAAGATCTCATTAGAACAAATTTATATGTCATAAATCGCAACAAATAATCTCTTAACAAGATGAAATGGCCGTGATCGAGGATCAACCGAACAAAAGTGACAATTGTTAAAAAATAGATACGACAGAACTTGAAAAATAAATTAAGTGGGGAGATGAAACATTCAGTAGTGACAGGGGGTACACATTCGGGTGAACATATTTCTTGTTAGTAGAGGACATGATGAGCTTATCACACTCAAGAACATATTTCTAAATTTTCATTCATAAGACTGAAGTAGCTAGTAATTTTAGGAAGGAATTATTTACTGGTAAATAAAATTTATCAATTAATGATTTTAATAGGGAAATATGTCTAAAATAAGTTAGAATATACAATTTTAATGAAGTTAAGTAAAAATATAATTAAGCATTTATTGTTATTGATTTCTTTAAGAAAAAAATAACATAAAAAAAGTTGAGATGTAAGACCTAATTTGAACCCAAGAGGGGGGTGAATTGGGTGAAGATTAAAAACTTGTAACTTTGAAAATCTTTTCACGTCTTCTAAATCAACAGTTAGATATTCAAATAAGCATATACTGGAAATATAAGATATAAGGGAAGAGAATATGCAAACTGTGATTTATACTGGTTTGGCCCAATCCTTGATCTACGTTCAGTCCTCAAGCTCCACTTGAGATTTTCAATCCACTATCCTCTTGTTTAACCGGGCACAAGAGAAGCCTATACAAACGCACAAGTTCACCCAGGCACTTGTGAAGCCGAACCTCTCACTGAGATACTCCTTTCAATCGTTACATACTTTGTACTCGAAGTTATCCTCTCACTAGGATACACTCCCTTACAAGTTGTAAATCGATAACCCAATCTCCAAGTCCACGACTTGAGATTCTTACAATGATTTAATAATCAGAAATTTTCTCTCTAAAAGAGTAAATGAATAAACACTGAAGTACAATACAAATCATTTCGCTCTCTATGATGAACTATACAAGCATTGAGAACAGAGAGCGTGTGAGCTAAATGTTTGATTCAGAAATTTGGCATTTTCGATAGTGTAAGCTCTTGTCTCCAACCTCTTCTATCTTGAATGCTTCTCCTTTTATAGTTATTTGCAATTTATGACCGTTGAGAAACTTCTCCAGTTTAGAATATCACCGTTGTAAGCGTATATGACCTTTGAAAAATATTACCGTTGGAGCTTCTGACATAATCATCTGCTTTTCGTAATCCGATGTTAATTCTTCACATAATCATCTGAAACTCATTAACAAACTGATTAAAGATGATTAGGAATAGAATGAGTAATGGTAAGGATTAATGAAATCACAAACAATGATTTTGAGATTTCGGCCAACGGTGATTTTCAGAAGCAGGGACGTTGACTCGAGTTATTCCATGTGACTCGAGTTGATTTACATACCAGATGCTTTCTGTGTCCTTGAGTGACTCGAGTTATGGTTTTCGAATCGAAAGAAATGAAGAGACACAGATGCAACAGATATGTATAGCAATCGAGTGACTCGAGTCCTTTAATGAGTGACTCGAGTTGGATTTTGTCGCCAAGCTTCTAGTTGCTCTCTGTGTAAATTGTGACTCGAGTTGCTTCTGGATGACTCGAGGTACACCTCGAGTTGAATCTGTCTGACTAGAGTCAATTTTGCGTTTCAACAATTCTGGTTGCTTTCTGTGCTGTCCTTGCACTCGAGTTACTCGTAACTTGACTCGAGGTAAGAGCTCATCAAAATTGGTTGCTTCCAAATTCTTTGAAACACTTGTTGAGCCTAGATTCATATGGAATTGGTTTCATTTCATTTGGTTGTGCAAGAGCTATATCCAGAAGATCAAGCCTATGCTGAACTGAATTCAGAATTTTGACTATCCACTTTCGAAAGCCATATCTCCCTGGTCTGGACTTCGTTTTTCTTGTTTCAAGTATTTATTGAAATCCTTTTGAGTCTACTTTCATATGCCACTGATTTCAGCTCAATCGGATTTGTATTTTGTGAGATATACTCAAAACATTGAAGCTTGGTCTGCTGTGTGGCGTGAATTTCACTGTCAAGTTCCACAATTCATAGCTCCTTGATATAAACTCATTTTGGCTTGAATTTTATATGCAAATGACGATTTAGAAGTCTAGTTTCATATGCCACTGGTTTCACCTCAATCCGATCTCTGGTTTGAGAGATATCATCGAAATACCAGACCTCGCCAGCTGAAACGTGAAACAGAGGTGAACAGAGTTGCTGAAATACACCTTGACTCGAGTCATTTAGTGTTTGACTCGAGTTATGACTCGAGTTACTCATACATGACTCGAGTTAACTCATCCCAGAAGAGGGAAAACACTATAGAAAAGTGGTTAACTCGAGTTACAACCTCATGACTCGAGTTGGATCATCCTGAACCTTATATTTCCTTGTTTTTAACTCTGAATTGAGCTATTCCAACTTCCATTTGATCCTGGAGACTTCTAGAATCAATATTAGAACTTGTATAAGAATATTCTTATTCCATGCATCAAGCTCTTCCATCTTCTATCTCTTCTCTTGATCATTCTTCATAATTCTTCCCAGTTCGAACTTAACTTCTTAGTTTGAACTTAACATCCTAGTTCGAACTTAACCTCTTAGTTTGAACTTGACATCCCAGTTCGAACTTAACTTCTTAGTTTGAACTTAACATCCCATTTCGAACATATACAAACAGTCAGATAAGCAATGTGCATAGATACGTTCGCCCATCTCGGCATAATCTTTCTTCTTTGGACTCATCATTCTCTTGAAATTCCACCTTCTTCAATATCTTTTCTTCTTCTTGATTATTCCCAAAATATTTTCATAACTTCTTGTTTTCTTGAAATTCTCTGCAAGTTCTTCTTTCTGTAACCTCTTAAATCCTTCTTGATTAATCTCTATAATACAACTCGGACTAATCTACATTAAATATACAATAGTTAGTCAATGTATATGATATAAACTTTTTGCTCTGAATAATAATGGCATCTATATAAGACATCATCAAAACTAATCATATCTAACAGCAGAGGATAAAAAAAAGTATTTAAGATATTCTAATTATGTGTATGTAAGTAAGTAAATAATAAACTAAAAAGAATAAAATTAAAAGTCCCACATTGACTAAATAAGGAGAAGAAAGAGTTCTTGGAACCTATGTATAGGAGGTGATAAGGTGGACAAATTCTATCATCGCATACTTAAGGTAGCCTCGGTGAAATGCCAATTTCTCATTTGTTAACCAGTTGGATTAGAGATTGGTACTCTGGTTTATGAGTTATAATGCGCAAATCATTATCTATGTTCTTGAGTGTGGAGGACAAAGCCCTGAGTGGAAAATCAACATTTCTGGCTTCGCCCACTGTTAGATTGTCATGAACTTTGGTGTGTATATTCGTGTCATCTAGTGGAAATTTGAATGGTTGGATCGATGATTCAATGCGTGTGGTAAGAGTAATTCAATTCGCTCCTAATCTATTCTTTAAAAAAATGGAAAATTAGGTTGTAGATGGGTGAGTTTTCTAAAATATTGGTTCTAAAGGCAAGAACCCCAAATTGATGGTTTAGGAACGTTAGATGGGCTTAGTCTAACGCTTCGTTAGTTTCAATTATCGGTCATAGCATTGCTTTTTTATATCGAAGTTACTTGTAAAGATACTGAGAAACCATATGGTAATTGGGTTTTCAATTACTTATATGTTAACTTATGACCTTATTATAATTGTAGATCAATTCAGTTACACTTGAAGGATGAGTTCTAAGTTATTGGCACTCAGAAGAACACTAGGTAACGCTTTTACTCACTTTGCTTGCTAGTGCTGATCATGGGGGTTTGCAAGTTTCAGTTTGAAAATGGAAAATTAATAATGTAGGAACTGGATAGGAGACATTGTTTGTACTAGAGTAGGGACTATCACGACTGCATCCCTCGCCCAACAAATGACATACTCGCCGAGGCGAGTTTACCATTGTTTGCCTGATGCTATCAAAAATTTAACTAAGCACTGCAAGTGTACGGGTCATGAAAATAGTAATGGTAAATCAATGTCATCCCACAGAGACTCAGTCAAACTAGTGATTAGGTGTTAAATTTCCTTTTTTCGTTTAAGTTGAGCAAATCATAATTGTTTCCAATAATAATAAAAAGAATTTTAATAAAGACAAGAACTTTCAAACAGAGAGAGAATTCAAATATCAAGGAGGACAACTTAGAGATACTAATTCCTTGTTTGTTTCTTAGATTTTATTCCCACTAAATTAATTCTAACTTAACGTAATAAGCTAATCTAGAGTATTAATGTGTATAAATGCTGTTGGTCCACTTATACACCTACCTCAAATAATTATGCAATGTCTCACACAATTAATTAAGATGCAATTCAAATCGGGCTCACTCTAATTTGATTATGCGGAGCTTCTAGGTATATGTCTATCCTAGACGCAAATTAGATTAAAATCTAATTCCACATTATCTAATCCAAGGTCAATTTAAGATTTCATTTGTCAAGTTTAATCCTAAATCCCCAAAACATGTTTAATGGTGGCCAATCACTAAACAATGAATAAACAAAACAAGATTAAATAAACTGAATTAATATTAAGCAAAACTAATTAGTGGAAATAATTTATAAGTCTCAAATAAGTTCATAACACTCTAAGTTGCAAAAGAAAAGTTAGCCACACATAGCTTTAACCCCATCCATCTCAGCAACAGTAATGTTCAGAGTCAAGAGACATACGGTAAATACTAAGAGGATGGAACAGAGTTAAATGAAATAATAAAACCAAGAGATAAACTCAGCAACAACTTGTTTTGTTCCATCCTTCCTCTAACCGTCAACTCTGATCCAGCTCAACAAAGAAGAAGAGAATGTTGAACAATGGAAACGCCACACCTTTGTTTCTCCGCTCCTTCTCCAGTGAAAAACATAATCACGATCCCAGATGCCAGTCGCTTCTGCTTCCAATATGTAGTTCCACTGTGCAGCGAAGAAGAGGAATCCGCCTCAAACACGCAATCCTCTGTCCCCACTGTGCCACTAGAAAAATTGAATCATTCCCCTTTTTTTTTATCGGCTGTAACATCCCATTTGAAAACGGTGGAATTTTTTTTTTAAAAAAACGTTTCCAAATATTTCAAGCAGAGTAATCAGAGTAGAGCATTGGAGCGAGTAAGTAATTTACATTACATTCAAAATATGGACCATAGTGTAAATGGATCGGATTACAGTCATCCAGAATTCTCAAAAGTTAAAGAAACTAAAGAAAACGATAAATAATGTAGACACGTCTTGGCCTACTCCAGTGCATGCCTCGATCGCCAAACATCGGTCCTCCGGACACGATGCTACGGTGAGATCCATTCCACATATGGATCTCAGGTAACGGTTAACCTTATGCTCAAATAAAACAGTATACGTACAACAGATATTCATTTCGATACAGCATATCATCACAAAAGCAAACAACAGATGTATGATCAATAACATGGACAGAACATAAGCACAAAGCAGTATGTAAAGTCTCTCTCCACTAGTTCTGCACATATCAAATGCCACGCCACTAACTGTTGGAAATTATGCCCTAGGGGCAAGTCATTCTCCATTTAGTTATCACTTCATTTGCATGTTTATAGTGATAGCTGATCCCTGGATATATCTTATAGATTATCCTAAATGTCCAGTCGGTCATCGTCACGCGGGGCGAAGATGAAATAAGACGTATGACTTTGATGAGTATGGAGATACGAGTCAAAGTCATGGGCACTTGTAGGAGTACAAGGTCTTTGGACCGACCCACTATGAGAAAGCTGCATGGATTTTGTCATAAGCTTATCTCATGTATAACCGCGTCACGGCGCCACTATGACTGAGATCATCATGGATTCCTACATGATGAGTCGGTCTTTGACCTAGTCAAAAGTCACCTTTGAGGGTGATGATAAAGGCTATGATCGGGATCGGTGGTTCTCATGGAGAGGAATGTGAATGGTCAAGATGGAATTTGTCCCTCGCATTTGTAGAGAGATATCTTGGGGCCCTCGATGAGTGAGTCTAAGAAATGTACGGCGTCTTACTGTGATGGAAAGGAGTTTTCATTTCACTTATTAGACTACTTGAGAATCGAGAAAGTAATGGTCAAGAAAAGGAAGTTGACATTATCCATGCCTCATCCTTGACCAAATTATCGCGTGACAAAGGGGACGTGACATGGTTGTACGATAGGTAGTATCGTATCATCGATCCCATTTGAATTGGGTAAGTCGCAATGTCTTGCTAGAGGCCGCTTGCGACTTGTGGGCTAGTACGGTATTGACCCACTACCAATCTCATGTGGGCTGCGAGGGTCGCACAAGAATAGCCCAACACGAGCAAAAGTGTCGATTCATTGAATCTAGGAAAAGTGTCAGATTCATTGAATCTAGCAAAAGTGTCAGATTCATTGAATCTTAGATATGTCTAAGATTTAATGAATACTGTATTTATCTGGGGTGAATATTATATATATTAATATAATATACTATATATTATATTATATTAATTCAAAATTAAATAATATAATAATATTAAATAATGATTATAATATTATTATATAATATTTGTTTAGTATTTAATTTATATGATAAATTAAATATTTAAAACAAATGGAGATATTGTATCTCATTTAATTTTCGAATAAAGATATCATATATCTATTTAATTTAAATTGAGATATAGTATCTCGATTTAATTAAATAGATGGATATCATTTCTTGGATTTAATTTATAGCGATAAATTAAATCGAAGGCTTTTTTGATTCGGATTAAATAAATATATTAGATTAGATCTATTAGATAGATTTAATTAATATATATATTTTAATCAAAGATTCAAAATTCGAATTTCGATCGGCTTTTAATTCGGATTAAATAAATAGATTACATTAGATCTATTAGATAGATTTAATTAATATATTTTTAATCCAGATTTGAAATTTGAAATTCAAAATTAATGAGGATTAATTTCGAATATAATACGCGATCGGGTTTGAAAAACCTACGGGACTTTGTCAAGCGTATGAGAAAGCCACGAGAAACCCTAGAGCAAAAGAGTGAGACGCACAAAGGCGCTAGCACGCTACCGCATACGTGTTGGAAGTTGTTCGTGTGGATACCGGTAGAGGGAGGGATTTCGAGTCCGCTCCCGTTGATCAAGAGAAGGTAGCCCACGTGATCGGATCGAAAGAAAGCGAGAATTTCGCATAGGTAAGATTCGGACTCTTTAACCTTGATTTAAACGCGGTTGAGCGATCCTCTTCTTGGGATTCATAAAAATTTTATACTCCGCTGCGTGTACGGATCCCAACAGTGGCATCAGAGCCAGGTCAACCTAGCGTTTAAATTGGGTTTTCTATATGTGAATACATGTGATGTATATATGAAAGAAACCGAATCTTTGTATGCAAGATTTAGAATCTTGTATGCTTTAAAATACGCGTGTTAGGGTTTAAAACCGAATTAGATTTTGGCACTGATTCTGAAACGTTCAGGTCAATGACCATACACGGGAATTGCAAATCCAGATTGCAATATCAAATTGCAATTTGGAATTGCATGATGAATTGCAATTCGAATTGCAATTGCAATACGAATTACAATTGCAATTCAAAATAATAATAATAATAATAATAAAATAATTATATATTATATAATTATATAATATAATTTGAATTGGAGAATTTAATATAATATATATATATTATATAATATAATATAAATTAGAAAATTTTAATCATGAATTAAAATATATTCTAATTTACCTTTCAAAGTGTTGTTTGGGTATGGTGAACAATATGGCTCTAGATTTTACAATTGTTGTAAATTTAAATATGGCTCGCGAGCCATGCCTCTCTCTAAATAATCTTCATGTACATTCTCTTCTCATCTCACTCCCCCTCAAATGTTAAACGAGGTTTCCTATGATGTATTTCTCTTTTATTATTTAGAGAAGTCCTCCCATTGGCTTGAGAGGATTTTAAGTTAAGTATGAGCCATGTTGTGTCACAATTTTAATTATGTCTTGATTTAATCATTGCATGATTAATTTAGAATTTTATTATGATTTGATTAGATCACTCATAATTAATTTAGAGTTTTAATTGTGAATTGATTAGATCACTCATAATTGATTTAGAATTTTATTATGATTTGATTAGTCACTCATAATTAATTTAGAGTTTTAATTGTGAATTGATTAGATCACTCATAATTGATTTAGAATTTTAATTAAGATTTGATTAGATCACTTCTAATTAATTTAGAGATTATATGAGATACAATAGTGATTGCATTCATATAAGTAGAATTAATATGATTAATTAGGATAGAATTAATCTTATACCAAAAATACCTCTAAATAAAATCTTAAGTCGTAATGCCATCAATAAATGAATACTTGTCAAAATCTCGATCGCCCATTTGTATGTTCCACCAAAGTGGATGCATTTGAGTTATCTTGGTGAGACAAGAGTGAGTAATGATGATACTCAACATTCATTATTGTCCTGACTTAATTGAGATCATCAAAACGGTTTTGGATCTCAAGGCATTGGATGGGATTAAACATGCTAGATCATATGATGATCGAATCCCATAAAGATCTAAGAATTACATGTGATGTAATTGGCAAAGTAGTTGCCTACCTAAATAACCTATTTTTAAGCGTCCAAAGCGGACTTAAAATTAAGCCAAATATGGATCTTAGCCCACTAATTATAATGAGGGTTGTTAATTCGGTGGGAGGTTATTAATTAAACTTTGCATAACCTTTTAGTTGTAGAATCATGTAGTATAGTAACACCGCAACACCATTAATGCGATCAGTCCTTGAGAAGGACGAACTCGATGAGACAAACTTTCTTCACTTGTTTAGGAACTTAAGTGTTGACCCTAAACATAAAAGAAAGGAGTATCTCATCGATCAACCCATTCCTGACGAGCCTGCCGCCATTGATCCAAGAGCTTAGACTGAAGCTTATACGAAGCATAAGGATGACTCTATGGATCCAAGATGTCTGATGCCTGCTACTATGGTTCCAGACCTCGATAGAGATCTAGAACTTGTGGAGGCCTCTGGGATGGTTGATCATCCTATGGAAATGTTCGACAGAACGGGCAAGGCAAGAGAAATATGAGACCATAAAGGCCTTATTTTCTTGCAAGATGGCTGAAGGTGCATCAGTTAGTCCTCATGTGTTGAACATGAAAGGCTACATTGATCACCTTGAGAGGCTGGGATTTCCCATGAGTCCGGAGTTAGCTACAGATATGATCTTGAACTCACTCCCGGGGAAGTTATGATAATTTTGTCATGAACTATAATATGAACAACATGGAGAAATCAATTTACGAACTGCATGGGATGCTCAAAGCAGTTGAGCGAGTATTAAGAAAAGGCCCAAACCTTTGTTTTGATGGTTCGAAAGGAAAGGGTATGAAAAGGAAAGGCAAGGGCAATAGATGGGGTAAAGGCTCATCTGGTAAGACCAATGAGTCAGACAAGCCCGGATCTAAGCCTGCAGCCAAGAAGGCAAAACCTCCAAAGGATGGGGTCTGCAATGAAATTGGTCATTGGAAGAGGAATTGCAAACTCTACATCGAAGATCTAGAAAAGAATAAGAAGGATAGCGGGGCTATCACTTCAGGTATCTATGTCGTGGATATTCACCTTTCTACTTCCTCAACATGGGTATTAGATACCGCATGTGGTTCTCACATTTGTATAAATGTGCGGGGTCCCAATGATGTAGAAAATTGAATGGACATATCGTGACATAAACTACCAAAAGGTTCAAGTCAAATGATTTGAATCCGACCTACCTATGGCATTTTCGTCTAGGCCATATAAATGAGAAACACATTTCGAAACTCCATCAAGATGGATTTCTGAATTCATTTGATTTTGAATCATTTGATACATGTGAGTCTTGTTTATTGGGAAAGATGACAAAGGCTCCTTTCTTGGACACAATGATGGGGCCACCGATTTATTGGGCCTCATACATACCGATGTGTGTGGACCAATGAATACATCTGCCAAAGGAGGTCATTTGTACTTCATTACATTCATAGACGATTTCAGTAGATATGGGTATATCTATATAATGAAACATAACTCTGAATCTTTTGAAATGTTCAAAATATTCCAAAATGAAGTGCAAAACCAACTTGGCAAAACAATTAAGGCGCTTCGATTTGATCGAGGTGGTGAATATTTGAGCCAAGAGTTCATTGACCATCTTAGGAGTTGTGGGATCATCTCACGACTTACTCCTCCAGGAACACCTCAACGGAATGGTGTTTCTGAGCGAACGAATCAATCTCTATTAGATATGGTTCGATCTATGATGAGTCAAACAGATCTTCAATCTTCTTTTGGGGCCATGCCCTAGAAACAACTGCGTTAACACTAAATCACGTTCCGTCAAAGGCAGTTGAAAAGACACCATATGAGATATGGACTAGGAAGAAACCCAGTTTGTCCTTTCTAAAAAAAAATTGGGATGTGAGGTTTACGTTAAACCGCAAGCCTCCGATGAATTATCATCGAGATCCTCAAAATGCCTTTTGTGGGGTATCCTAAGGAAACTAAAGGATACTATGTCTACAATCCCACCGATCACAAAGTGTTTGTCATTCGGAATGGTATCCTTTTGGAAAAAGAGTTTATCTCTAAAAGAGCCAGTGGGAGTAAAGTGAACCTCGAAGAAGTTTGAGAGTCACAGGACAATGTGGAATCACATATGGAAACCGGAGAAGACTCACAACAAGTTGTTGAGCCTACTCCAATAACACAAGGCCCACGAAGGTTCGATAGATCACGGCTACAGCCTCAGAGATATGGATTTCTGATCACTGAAAGTCGTGACGTTTTGCTCATTGAGCAGAATGAGCCAACTACCTATCGAGAGGCCATGGTGGGACCAAACTCTGAATGATGGCTTAATGCCATGAAGCCTGAAATGCAATCCATGTGCGACAATAAGGTTTGGACCTTAGTCGATCCACCTGAAGGTGTAAAAACCATTGGGTGCAAGTGGGTTTTCAAAGAGAAAACCGACATGGATGGCAAAGTAAATGTCTTCAAGGCTCTATTTTGGTTGCAAAAGGATTCACTCAAACTCATGGTGTGGACTATGATGAGACTTTTTCCCGGTTGCAATGGCCAAATCGGTCAGAATCCTTCTTGCCATTGCATCATATTATGACTATGAGATATGGCAGATGGACGTCAAAACAACCTTCCTTAATGGAAAGCTGCTTGAGGATGTGTACATGACACAACCTGAGGGTTTTGTGCGTCCAGAGGATTTTGGTAAAGTATGTAAGCTTCAAAGATCCATTTATGGATTGAAGCGAGCATCTCGGAGTGGAATCATCGTTTTGATGAAGTAGTCAAAGAGTTTGGATTCATTCAAAACATGGATGAACCTTGTGTTTACAAGAAAGTTAGTGGGAGCACAGTTGTATTTCTAGTGCTTTACGTTGATGACATCCTACTCATTGGGAATGACATTCCTACCTTGAAGAGTGTCAAGTCTTGGTTAGGAAAGTCCTTCTCAATGAAAGATTTAGGCGAAGCCTCTTATATCCTAGGGATCAGGATCTATAGAGATAGATCCAAGAGGCCGATAGGCCTAAGTCGAGCACATACATAGACGAGATCTTTTGCATAGGTTCAGTATGCAGGATTCTAAAAGGGGTAACATGCCCATGTCTCATGGCATCCATCTCAGTAAGGATCTGTGTCCTAGTACACAAGATCAAAGAGATCGCATGAGTAAGATTCCATATGCCTCGGCCATTGGATCTATCATGTATGTCATGTTATGTACTCGATCGGATGTGTCAATTTGCCTTGAGTATGACGCGAGATATCAACAAGATCCGGTAAAGGTCATTGGACTGCTTTGTCAAGAATATCCTTAAGTACTTAAGAAGCACTAAGGGATTATTCTTGGAATTTGGTGGTTTGGGAGATGAGCTATGTGTAACTGGTTACACATATGTGAGTTTCCAAACTGACCAAGATGATTCAAGATCACAATCAGGATAAGTATTCCTGTTGAATGGAGGTGGGTAAGCTGGAAGTGCTCTAAGCGATAGCGTAGCTGATTCTACAACAAAAGCGAGTATATAGCAGCATTGGATGCGGCTAAGGAGGCCTTTTGGATTGGAGAGTTCATTAAAGAACTAGGAATGGTTCCTACCATCTCAAATCCAATAGACTTATTACGTGACAATAGCAGCGCTATTGCGCAGACTAAGGAGCCTAGGTCACATCAAAGGACCAAGCACATACTCAAGCAATTTCATCCTATCAGAGAAATCATTGATAGAGGTAATGTAAAAGTATGCAAAGTACAAGGATAAGGCAGTGATGTTGATCCTCTTACTAAGCCGCTTGCACAAGCAAAACATGAGCGTCATGTTAGGGCAATGGGAATTAGGGTAATTAATGATTGCGCCTAGTGCAAGTGGGAGTCTGTTGGAAATTATGCCCTAGGGGCAAGTCATTCTCCATTTAGTTATCACTTTATTTGCATGTTTATAGTGATAGCTGATCCCTAGATATATCTTATAGATTATCCTAAATGTCCACGGTCGGTCATCTACGGGAGCGAAGATGAAATAAGACCCGTATGACTTTGATGAGTATGGAGATACGAGTCAAAGTCATGGGCACTTGTAGGAGTACAAGGTCTTTGGACCGACCCACTATGAGAAAGCTGCATGGATTTTGTCATAAGCTTATCTCATGTATAACCGCGTCACAGCGCCACATGACTGAGATCATCATGGATTCCTACATGATGAGTCATTTGGTCTTTGACCTAGTCAAAAGTCACCTTTGACCGGGTGATGATAAAGGATATGATCGGGATCAGTGGTTCTCATGGAGAGGAATGTGAATGGTCAAGATGGAATTTGTCCCTCACATTTGTAGAGAGATAATACTGGGCCCCTCGATGAGTGAGTCTAAGAAATGTACGGCCGTACTGTGATCGAAAGGAGTTTCCATTTCACTTATTAGACTACTCGAGAATCGAGAAAGTAATGGTCAAGAAAAGGAAGTTGACATTATCCATGCCTCATCCTTGACCAAATTATCGCGTGACAAAAGGGACGTGACATGGTTGTACGATAGGTAGTATCGTATCATCGATCCCATATGAATTGGGTAGTCGCAATGTCTTGCTAGAGGCCGCTTGCGACTTGTGGGCTAGTACAAAGTATTGGCCCACTACCAATCTCATGTGGGCTGCGTAGGTCGCACACTTGAATAGCCCAACACGAGCAAAAGTGTCGGATTCATTGAATCTAGGAAAAGTGTCGATTCATTTAATCTTAGATATGTCTAAGATTTAATGAATCTTGTATTTATCGGGGTGAATATTATATATATTAATATAATATATATTATATTATATTATATTAATTCAAAATTAAATAATATAATAATATTAAATAATGATTATAATATTATTATATAATATTTGTTTAGTATTTAATTTATTTGATAAATTAAATATCTAAAACAAATGGAGATATTGTATCTCATTTAATTTTCGAATAAAGATATCATATATCTATTTAATTTAAATTGAGATATAGTATCTCGATTTAATTAAATAGATGGATATCATTTCTTGGATTTAATTTATAGAGATAAATTAAATCGAAGGCTTTTTGATTCGATTAAATAAATATATTAGATTAGATCTATTAGATATATTTAATTAATATATATATTTTAATCAAAGATTCAAAATTCGAATTTCAGATCGGCTTTTAATTCGGATTAAATAAATAGATTACATTAGATCTATTAGATAGATTTAATTAATATATTTTTAATCCAGATTTGAAATTTGAAATTCAAAATTAATGAGGATTAATTTCGAATATAATACGCTGATCGGTTTTGAGAAAACCTACGGGACTTTTGTCAAGCGTATGAGAAAGCCGCGAGAAACCCTAGAGCAAAAGAGTGAGACGCACAGTTCGAAGTCGCTAACACGCTGCCGTAGACGTGTTGGAAGCTGTTCGTGTGGATACCGGTAGAGGGAGGGGATTTCCAGAGTCCGCCCCTATTGATCAAGAGAAGGTAGCCCATGTGATCAGATCGAAAGAAACGCTGAGAATTTCGCATAGGTAAGATTCGGACTCTTTAACCTTGATTTAAATGCGGTTGACCGATCCTCTTCTTGGGATTCATAAAAATTTTATACTCCGCTGCGTGTACGGATCCCAACACTAACGTGTCCTCAGCGCTAGGAATAACTCAAACGGCATTACCAATACTATAATCCGTGGGTAAAGCTGTAAGTATCTCTGACGATTCTCAACAGAACCTCAGTCTATGAACGTATCTATAACGCAAAAGTATATAAGCAGCATAGAGTTAGGGTTACAGTATGCGTCCGTACCTTAGTTGCAGATATCCGGCTCTTCCGGCTAAAAACGGTACTTTTGACGGCCGTACGTAAAACAGCGAAACAGCGGCTCAACAGCGGCAAACAGCGGAACGATGGAATTTCGGCGGTTCGACGTCGGAAAAGTATTCTAATCAGAATAATAACACACTTATGAATATTTGGCAGCATAACAGGCATTTTAGGTGAAAAAGACCATTTTGCCCCTACTACCCCTATTTGGCGAAATTTCGCTAGAACTTCGTTACTTTGACCATATTCCATTTCAAAATTATCCCCACTAGGTTTTTACCTTGTCAGGCATCTTTCAATGCAATGAGGCTTAAAAACAAGTATAGGAATATATTCTGAAACTTCCTAGATCAAAACAACAGTTCTACTATAACTACCGAAAGAACTACGGAAACTAAAAGCTAAGGACAGAAGAACTTACCCAGACTTTTGCTCAGACTTTTTTCCAGAGCTTCTCTCTCTAAAATATCTCTCTAGGTTTCGGATTTTGGGATGGAAATGAAGAGCAAGAGAGCTTGCTATTTATAGGGAAAAATAGGGACAGGTGGGAATTTCCAAATTTGTTTCTAGATCGGATTTCGGCCGTTGGATCGCACTTCGCCACGTGGCACTCCTTTGGCCCTTGGATTTCTTGGTCGACATCTCCCCCCCCCCTTTGTGACATCATCATTGATTATGTCACCCTAGCTGACTCCCCGATCGTCTCCCCTGATCGGTACCCGTTTCGCGCGATTTCGCAGAAACTCAAAAATCCGGGCATGTAACTTTGAAGATATTTTCATCCTCTTTCATATTATCTATTTTGATCCTATTTTTGATCATATCCAGGTATTCTCCGGTGCATCGGAAGATATCCGGACAAACGCGTCCGATTCGGAAATCGCTTCCGATAGAACCAACTTCCGGACAATAATTTGAATCGTAAAACGTCCGGTTGTTGCCTAACTTAATCCCGTGTTTGAAAACACGAAATTTTTCCATAGGTTCTCACTTTGCCTATCCGGCTCTACTCTATCCGATCATCTTTCCGTCTTATTAGGAATTAGGGTTTTCGGTTGCGGAATCAACGTCGGTAAATTCTTTCTTCGTGTAAAAATTTACTTGTTCTTAATTTGATCGATCTGAAAAGACTTTTACCTCTGGTTTACCTATATAGTTTATTTCGACTTTTCCCCTCGGTACGCCTATAAGCGACTCACCGCATTATATTATTATTTTATTCTAATTATCATTTTAATTATTTAAACAATTCGTTTTAATTAAAAATACCAAGAATTTCGGCCCCTTCATTTTAAAATTCAGTTTTAATTATTTTTACATAATGTTTTCCATTTTTTAAAAATATAATATTTTTTACCAAAAATTCATGTTTTTTTTCGTTAAGGCTTAATCGTGCCTAAATTCTTCGTTTATTGATCTTTTTAGGATTAGATTTCTTCATACATTTATATTTACTAATTTTTTCCTTAATCCTTTTTATCATAATTAGTAAGTATATTTTATGCTAATTACCGGCCTTAATCTCTTAATTAAGGATTTTAACATAAATTTAACTTTCTATATTTCTCTTGTTTTTTGAATCAATTAGCTAGTAATTATCTAATCATTCTCTTACCAATGGTTGATAATTTTATAATTTACATTATATTATTATCTTACAAACTTTATCTGACATTGTCATTTTACATCCTATGTAAAATATTAAAAATGTTTACACCATAAAGTTACTTTATGGTTCCGGGAATGCTTTTTAAACATTTCTTCATGTTATTTCCTCGAAATAATTTATTAAATTCTTATAATTAAAGATAATACTCCCATAATTTTCTCATAATCTTTCATGATCTTTCAGTATTTATCATAATGTTTTTATCTTGTTTTTATCACCATTATTGCATTTTTAGTCATTCGTTCATCGATTTTTACGTAACTTTTTCGACAATTTACTCGACAATTATAACAATTTTCTATAATAGTTTTAAACTCATGAATTTGCTTCATCAAAATATTCATTAATTTCTTTTATCTCAAGAATTCCAAATTTGCTAAAATCCGGGTATTACAGCGGCGCTCAAAAATACTCCTCCATTTGTGTAGCGAAAAGAATAACCTCACGCTCTCTCTTGCCAAAATGCCGCCTCTGCTTCTTCAATTCGTCCTTACCCTGTGTGTCCCTTCTTCAATTCAAAATGCCCATTAATTAGGTCTTCCATTGGTTTTTAATCAAACGGTGTCGTGCTTCACTGAAAGAAGAAAAGAGATATTATAATAATAATAATATACTATTAATAATAAACTAAAACCATATTTGTTTTTCTTTTCAAAACTAAAAACTATTATTATTATTCCTAAACTAACTGTTTTTTTTTTATTTATTTTAAATCTTATATTTTTATAATCAAAATCTCACCAATAATGCACCACTTTGGTTTTTCTTAAAATAATATAATCTTATAAAAATCTCCTAAAAATTACTTAGATGACTCCCCAAATATATTAAAATACATCTTAAATCTACTAAAATTGGGAAGTCATCACACCCCCACACTTGCATCAAATCTTGTCCTCAAGATTTTAAATTCCAAAGCAACCAAATTAAAAAAATAAACATGGTAGCAAGATTTTTAAAACAAGCAGTACAAAATTGAAGTCAATTTAAACTTCCAAAAAAAATAAACTTTCTCAGAAATCTTTTCCACATTCCAAAAATGCAAGGAGCAAGGTAATTAATTTGGCAAAGATAAATCACAATAGAATGTCCCACACAAGTCAATCATTTACACTCATTTCTCAAGATATTCAAGGGCTTGTGTTTCACTCAATTCCACCTATTGCAACTCATCAACCATAAGCTTGTTTATCATCTCAATCTCCACTATATACATTATCCAATTGTACACTCAAATCAAAAGGACTTTCTCTAGGTTTTAATAACCAAAGTAAGATAATGAAATGAAAATGATCAAATGGTATGGAAGAATACTTTAATAAGTGCCAAGTAATTTAATGAAATTCATGATGAAAAAAGAAGGAATACACACGAGGAGAAATCAAACTCACTAACACTATATATAAAAAACCTTTATTCTTTTGACCTCAACAATCTTTGTTTTTTCTTTCATTCATTTTTTTTTTGATCTCTATTTTTTTTCATATATTCCTTTTTTCTTTTTCTTTTTGGTTTTTTTTTTTCCTTTTGCTTTTCACTATCTACATATACTCTTAAAGTGTTGACTTTCTAACTCCTTCACTCTTTTAAATTGGTTCACTTAGCACTCACGAAAGTAAAAAAATAAATGGGAAGAAAAAGATATAAAAAATTGCATATCTCAAACAAAGGGCTATTTATTCTATGCAAATTTTTTTTTTTTTTGTAACAAAAAAAGGCTCAAATGGGGTAAACAAAAGATTTTCATGTGATATGGATGAACATTTGGCTGAACTAGCTATGAAATGAATGCCTAAATCATCTTTGTGCATGCAAAAGGATTTCAAATATCAAAAGAGATTCAAGACAAGTTCTAGAGATGAAATCACTATAGGTGAACTCCCTCTTAGAAAGATGAAAATTAAGGCTCAAATTCCTCACAGGTTCATTGACATCCTAAAGTAAAGTATCCAAACTAAATCTTTACTAATTTACTAACATTCAAAGAACATAGAATCAATCCCAATCAAATTCACTTCTTTTCATGTTCAAATTAACCCAATTGTGACAATGGTCACGAATAAAATTCAAACTTCCATAAGAACTTTTTTTAAAAAAAAAAAAATCTGAGGACAAGGAAAGTAATGTAAAATCCAGGATTCCCTCACCCCACACTTAAATGTCACATTGTCCTCAATGTGAACAAGTAACAAAAAGTAATGGAAGCGAAGAGCAACCATATTTTAGTGTAAAGGTAACACCAACTTCAGAGATTTCAAATTTTCACCAATTAAACAGCTCAAGTGCTAACAGTCACTCAATAATCATCACAAACAGTCATCACATACACATCCAACTAAGACTAGCACTCATTCCCAAGCAATATATCATGAACAATCAAATAGAACAAATCAAAGAAAAGTAGAAGAAAACTCCCCTTTTTGTCCTTGACTTGCACTCTCAATCCTTGCTACCAAAGTGGAACACATCATCAAGGGCTATCAACAGTCCTACAAAATCAAATAAAGCATCAAATCATACCTTGGCTTGCCTCCCAAGAAGCGCTAAGTTTAAAGTTTTCAGCCAGACTTCTCAAAACAAACCACTAATCATAAGTATCAAACACCATAATCACCTTGTCTTCATTTCTTTTCAAGCAACAAGGTGTCACACACAAAAATTGATTGTTCAAGTTAATTACTTGTACTTCCTTAATCATAGACAATCTTGGAGTACGAATATTCACTGAATTCAAATTAAGCACAACATGCATATCCTTGAAAATAAACATAGGCACATCCAAGAATTTAGAGCATCCAATAAAATCAACTTGACTCTCATCAGTAAGAGTCAACAATTTAATAGGAGAGTTATGAACAACAACTCTTGGGATATCCACATTAAATTGATCATCAAAATCACAAACCTTAGGCTCCACAATCGAAACCTCTTCTAGACATCCACTATTCTTATCTAAATCAATTTCAAGCTCACAGTCACTTTATACATTATCCACAATTTCATGCAATTCCACACCTTCAACTTTTTCACAACAATCACTATCAGCAGAAGAAATAGTCATCAAGCTTAAGGAATTATCTTGCCCTATAGTCTCAAGAGTGGAAACAATTTGACTCTCACATACCTCAATATTTTGGACACTTGACTCAACCCTAGTGATAAATTCCTTTTGCTCTCTACTAAATCTCTCTGATGCTTCCGCACACTCCTCCAATAATATTTCTAAATTAGATTTTTCCTTATACTCAAAGGTGTGTTCTTCAGCATATGGGTAAGAGTAAAAAGGAGGGGTATTTTCATGAGAACAATAGACATATGGATCCTCAAACTTTTGTTGCACAAAACTTTCACTAGGACAAAATGAATGATCACAATAAGCTTGGTTCCTAGCAAAATCATCCCCCACATAATGAATTGTTGTACTATATGGACAATGCTCAAATAAATGATTCCCTCCACAATAAACACAAGACATGCAAACATATTGAGAAGAATCAACATATGGAATACAACCATCATTTATGCTCCTTTTATGTTGCATATCATTCAAAGATTTTAAAATAGCAATCAATCCATCTTGTATAGAAGACAAAGAATTCATCTCAATCTCAATATTAAGACCAGTTGGTTGCAAATTGAAATCCATTTTTTTTAAAAAAAAAAATTCCTATAATAAAATAAAACAAAATATTTACGAACTCAAATTTAAACTACTAATGCTCAATCAATTCTAACCAAAAAAATTGTGGCACACAAGTCCCCGGCAACGGCGCCAAAAACTTGATGCTACCAAAAATTTAACTAAGCACCGCAAGTGTACGGGTCATGAAAATAGTAGTGGCAAATCAAGGTCATCCCACAGAGACTCAGTCAAACTAGTGATTAGGTGTTAATTTTTTTTTTTTCGTTTAAGTTGAGCAAATCATAATTGTTTCCAATAAAAAAAAAGAATTTTAATAAAGACAAGAACTTTCAAACAGAGAGAGAATTCAAATATTAAGGAGGACAACTTAGAGATACTAATTCCTTGTTTGTTTCTTAGATTTTATTCCCACTAAATTAATTCTAACTTAACGTAATCAGCTAATCTAGAGTATTAATGTGTATAAATGCCTATCGGTCCACTTATACACCTACCTCAAATAATTATTCAATGTCTCACACAATTAATTAAGATGCAATTGAAATCGGGCTCACTCTAATTTGATTATTCGGAGCTTCTAGGTATATGTCTATCCTAGACGCAAATTAGATTAAAATCTAATTCCACATTATCTAATCCAAGGTCAATTTAAGATTTCCTTCGTCAAGTTTAATCCTAAATCCCCAAAACATGTTTATTGGTGGCCAATCACTAAACAATGAATAAACAAAACAAGATTAAATAAACTGAATTAATATTAAGCAAAACTAATTAGTGGGAATAATTTCTAAGTCTCAAACAAGTTCATAATACTCTAAGTTGCAAAGGAAAAGTTAGCCACACATGGCTTTAATCCCATCCATCTTAGCAACAGTAGGTCTAGGTCTCACTTGAATCTGCAGTCACAAAAAAAAAAAACCAAAATAATAGATTTGCAGCGAGTGATTGACCTTCGTCTTTGTGGTCCAGACCAAGACGGAGAACTTTGAGGGCACGCTTGAAGACGAAGATGTAGACGTGATAGGAAATGACTTCGAGCTTGGAGAATGCACTTTGAGATTCGGCATTGCACGATACTACCAGTGCTTGGAGAACGCCACCATGGGGCAAGGGAAGAGATTGTGGATCTAAGATAACAGACGAGACGAGAAACTGTGTACCATTCTTTGATCTGTCGCTCTCACTTTTTGCTGTGTTTCAAACAGGTGTGTGTTGTGGTAGAGGGCGGGATCTGAAATTTTTAATAGTGTGGATTTGACTTTTTTTTAACAAAGGGTGGGATCTGAAATTTTACCCTCTTTGGCGTCCCAATTTAAATTTGGGATGCCAAAAATTTAGTTTTGACGTCCTTTTTGCTAAAGGGATGGCTAATATGTCAAAATTCTCACACATAATTAACAAATGTGGCCGGTAGGCTACAAGAAGGCGTGCACTTATCTAGTAGAAAGGGAGGAATACCCTGGGGAGACAGGTAAAATCTAATCCCCGCACTACTAGGTAGCCGCGAGAGTGCCTCCGGTCACTCTCCCTAAGTTCGAAAAGACCGTTCTTATGTGCCGAGTAGGAAACGAAAGGATGCGGCAGCCAGGGTGACGAAGGTGGCTCCATACGGGTAGAATTATAGAGCTAATTCGCGTCAAAAACACAGTACATACGCCTAAGAAGCAGAAGCAGAGAACAAGAAGGGTAAATTTTAGGGGGAGAGGGCCTCGCAATTTTTTCAGCCCGGTTCCGTTCCGGGCCTTAAAAATTGGTTCCTCCCCTGTGACCCCTCCTCCCCGTCCGCTCCACTACTCAATTACCTGAACGGTAATTGGGAGCGGAGAAGCAAGACACTCTGGGGGGGAGCTCTCAGCGATATTATGTCTACTACTTCCGCCCCTACCTTTTTTGGAGTACGGGGCTCATCGTAGATCATATCCGCTTTCGATCCCCCAGCGTTAATCGCCCGTTCGTGCCCCATACCCATGGGTCACTTACTGCAGAGCATTGGCTTAGGAGTTCTTGGTAGGAAATGAGTACTAGGGCCTTAACTGAGGTTTCTTTGTACGGATTTCCCCTCTCTGACTGAGCTTTGAGTGCGTGATCCGCTGTAAGTTTTTGACGCGAGGTAGCTCTACCCGGTGGTGGACCGAGGCTGAACTCGGCCCTCGGGGGGGGAGGGTGTTCATTATGTTGGTTTTGATTAGTTTTGATGATGCCTTATAATGTCATTCTTAAAAGCAAAAAGATTGAATAATATAGATATCTCCTACATTGACTAACTACTGTATTTAATGTAGATTAATCCAAGTTGAATTATAGAGATTAATCAAGAAGGAGATATTGAAGAAGATTATTCCAAGTTGAACTATAGAAGAACTTGCACTATATGTTCTTATATGTGATATTGGAAATCTCCATGATCAATAGAAGTTGGAATAAAGCTTCATCATATTTGAGCTACTATGAAGTATACATGAATAGTGCAGATACAGAAAGACGACACATGAAATTCTGGAAGAAGTTCAGAATAGGCTCGGCTTTCTGGATATTGAAGAAGGTAAAAGCTGCAGAGAATAATGAGCCTAAGTTAAATGATGAAAAATGATCAAGTTGGGAGATGAAAGAAGGAAGAACTTGCTGAATGGAATGAAGATATCGTTATTCAAGTTCTTATATTGATGCTAGAAGTCTCCAAGATCATATGGAAGTTGAAATGGCTCAATTCAGTGTTAAATCAAGCAAATATGAGGTTCAGGATGAGAAACCTCGAGGTTTGGAACTCAAACCTCGAGTTTAGAAGAACTGGACTAAGAAAACTCGAGGTTTCCATCAAAACTCAAGTTTTCAAGTGTCTTTAGCATCTCTGGCATCTCTGGACTAGCAAACCTCAAGGTTTCAGTCAAAACCTCGAGTTTCGGCTATCGCCTCTTGCTCCACACTTGTTTCACGTTCAGCATGGGCGACGTCTGGTAATTTGATGATATCTCCCAAACCAGAGATCGGATTGAGATGAAACCAGTGGCATATGAAACTAGACTCCCAATTCGTCATTGTGATATAAAATCCAAGCCCAAAGGAGTTCAGATCAAGGAGTTACGAATTGTACAAGTTGATATTGAAATTCACGCCACACAGCAAACCAAGCTTCAATGTTTTGAGTGTAACTCACAAACTAAAAATCGGATTTTACTGCAATTGGTGTCATATGAAAGTAGACTCAAAGAGATTTCCATCAAGAGTTGAACGGACCAAAACGGAGTTCAGAACAGGGAGATATGGTCTTCGAAAGTCGACAGTTATTTCAAGAAAGCTTAACAAAGTCAAAACCTCGAGTTTTCATTTGAAACCTCGAGTTTTCATCAGACAGAGAGCAACGAACTTCTGAGTATCTTCAAACCTCGAGGTTTGGAACCAAAACCTCGAGTTTTGGTCAGACAGAGAGCAATATGGAGTAATGCAACCTCAAAACTCGAGATTTGCAAATGAAACCTCGAGTTTTCATCTCTGCTTCAGAAAATCACCATTTCGAAATTATTGATTCTTTTGATAAACATCCAGATGATTACCCAAATGATTTATACTACTTCTTAACATCATTTATATTATTTGTGTATAAGTTTCAGGTGATTAAAGTTTGAGATTACATCAAACTTGACATAAACCAAAATCTGTCATAAGCTTGAAGATGAACTTTGCTGCAGAATTTCAGAATCAGCAAAGAAGACAGAATTCAATGAGGAAACGAAATTGAATACTCAGAAGTAATGGATTCGAATGTCCAATGTCTTTGATATGCTTTAACTTCAAACTTGAGAAGATTTGAATTTGCTTTAAAGTCAAATAAAGCAACTTCATGAGCCACTTGTGTTATTTTATTATATCTTCTCAAACAAAGCAAATGGAAGACAACCTGGAAAGAAGACCAACTATTCTTCAATGCAGACAACAATGCCTCCACCAACTAAAGCTGAACATCATCATTCTCCAGACAAGACCACATGGGACACATTCTTGAAGAGCCAAAATTTCAAATATTCAAATATGCAAAAGTTCCCAATGCTATATTCAAATAGCATTGTTCATAACAGCTAGATCCATGGAGAAACACTCAAACAGCTACACTTTCGAATGGGTTCAAGTCTGAACGGATCTATAACGGTCATAAGCTTCAACTAGCATAAATACCTGAAGATTTGAAGACTCCATACGAAATACAGAGTACATAGAGCAGAAAAACGCAGAGACACAAGCTGACATCTTCAAGATGCCAATACTCTGATTTTCATATCATTTACTCTCTGTTCTTAATGTTTACATAGTTTATCATAGAGAGTGAGATAACTTGTAATTTTGCTTCAGTGCTTATCCATATACTTCTGAGAGAGAGAGAGAAGAGTTATTGTACACATCCTATCATTCTATCTGTGAGATACTCAAGATTGGGTGATCTTGAGTGGGAAACACATTGTGTTGATTACAGCTTGTTATGGGAGTGAATCCTAGGGAGAGGATTACTTCGAGTACAGAGTGTGTGATCAAGCAAGTGTATTGATTACAATTTGTAAGGGGGAGTGAATCCTAGTGAGAGGATTACTTCAAGTACAGATCGTGTAATCAAGTTGAAAGAAGATAGTGGATTGAAAATCTCAAGTGGAGCTTGGGGACTGGATGTAGGTCAAGGATTGGGCCGAACCAAGTATAAATCGTTTGTATATTCTCTTCCCTTATCTCTTATATTTCCAGCATATATATATCTCGAATGTCCATACATGTTTGAATGATTGATTTGTTGCTTTATCAATTATTATTGTCATTCAAACTGCTTTCAATAAGTTGCGAAAAGAATTACAAAGTTCCTAAACTTTTATCAAACACCCAATTCACCCCCCCTCTTGGGTGATAACCAGGTCTTTCATTTGGTATCAGAGCCAGGTTCTTGTTTAAAGGACTTAACCGTCTCAAGAGTTTCAATGGCTAATTTTGGGTGCTCTACGTTTTCAGAGGGGTTTGATTTTACCATTCCGCCGCTTTTCAAAGATATTGCTTTTTGGTTTTGGAAAGCTAGAATGACTAGTTTTATCAAAGCAACTGATTTTTATATGTGGAATGTTTTTACAAATGCTTTTGATTTCAAACCAAGAAAGGATTGGACAGAAAAAGACATGAAGATGTTTTCATTGAACATTAGAGCAATGAACATATTATACAGTGCCTTGACTAAAAATGATTTTGAGAAAATCAAGTCTTGCTCTAGTGCTAAAGAAATTTGGGATACTCTTGATTCTATTTATGCTTCTAACAATTGTGTTAAAGTTGATAGTGTTGATTGTTCATCAGAAATTATAAATTGCATACCTATGACTGATGAACAACTAGAGATTGAAGAAGGAGAAATCATTGAATACTTCCATGATCCAGTCAACACAAAAGAACAAGAGGAAGAGGATTCCCATAATGATCTCATGGACGATTGTGATCAATCATTATCTATAGGTCAAGATGCACATGAGGTAAACAATTCCAATTCTTCATGTATAGATAAGAAAAACATTTTTGAACAATCGCATATAAGTGTTTTTGAATCTTTTCCTGATTCTATTTTGAAAAACAAACATATTTTTGAAAATGATGCTGGAAAATCATGTGGGAAGAATAAATGTTCAAATGAAGATTATTTGAAGTCTTACTCTCATCACCAGCACAATTCTTGCAAAACTGCTCATAATATGCATCATTCTATTATTTGCAATTATTGTGGTAAATCTGGTCATATTTCTTACACATGCTATATTAGGAGAAATTCTAATGTGAGAAATAAACTTGTTTGGGTTCCTAAAGGACAATCAAGGTCCAACACTAACAGTCAAGGACCCAAGTATAAGTGGGTACCAAAATGTCCATCTAGTGCTTTATGTGTACAGGATGATCTGAAAATCAATGGACATAAAGGTACAAAGATGAACAAAAAGCCAAGAGTTTCTCATGCACAAATGAAGAAGATCATAGTATCTATATCAAACAAGAGAACTCACTGGGCACCCATTGCTGGAACTACAAGGTTTAAACATCAAAGGAAGCAATGGATACAAGCAAGAAAAGTATCATCTACCTCAAGAACGAATTACCATAGAGTACCATTCAACTATCTTGAGGAGAACATGAAGAGGAGAATCTCTCAAAGATTAAACAAAAGACTCTTGAAGTCTATATCCCTTGAGAGAGCTTTGCCAACACCCATGGGAAAATATATGAAGAACCAATGGGTAAGCAAAGTCAATCCTCCAAGTACCTAAGATAAAGGTAAACAATAGTAAAACCTCCGACGCTATTATCTGAAATATTCATTGAGGTTTTATATCTTGTAGCCTTAGGAATGAGCATTGCAAACTATTTGTCTTAAATTGGATTTTCGCATCTTGACTTATTTTTTAAACAGATTGTAATGTTCAATAGGTTGAACTCTTTATGCATACATGATGATTTAAAAAGAAAGTATTTCTTTATGCATAAAGTCATGTTTAATTAACTATGCTCAGTTGTTCTGAATTAATTATATTCATAAGAGCATGTGAATTGTGGTTCCTACAAGCTAACAATGATTGGATCCAAGTAAGGTTGGATACCAAGAAAGAAAAATATTTATATGGTTTTGTAGGGTCAAAGAAAGCTTCTCAAGAATGCAACATAGAGAAATGATCCAACTCTTGAGAAAGCTAGACAAGCTATGCTTAATGTTGATGGTGATTGTTGGAAAAGGAGTTATCTACATCAATCCATTTCAACCAAGCAAGCTTCTATGAGGACAAGAGGAATTACGGTGATATCTAATTCTTACCTCATACTATGATTATATGAAATTTATTTTTGTTTTGCCTTTGGTTAAGTTAAAAGGTTTTGAAACTTATTCAACTTCAATCAGCAACTTTACTGTCAAAGCAAAACTCCAGGTTTCCAGAGAAACCTCCAGGTTTCGTCATACAGAGACTTCTCATCAATTTTTTGGAAAATGAAAAACTCGAGGTTACTGTTCAAACCTCGAGGTTTTGACTTACAGAGAGTTTCCTAAGTTTTGAACTCTTGAAAACCTCCAGTTTTGTGAAAAACCTCCAGGTTTGAGCTAAATGAAGTTTTCTCAAAAGTTTTTCAAAGTTATGAGAAAACTCGAGGTTTCTGGACAAACCTCGAGGTTTGTCCAGGCAGAGAGGATATGGGCTTTCCAATTTTATAAAACCTCCAGTTTTACTCTCAAACCTCCAGGTTTCTGTTTTGGCGCAAAAACTTAGAATTTCCACATTTGAGCGAAACCTCGAGTTTTGGTGAGAAACCTCCAGGTTTTGGCATCCAGAGAGCAAACGACTTTTCACTGATTTTTAAAACCTCCGGGTTTCTGGAAAACCTCGGGTTTGCTCTTGGCGCGATTTTTTCAAAGGTTTCATATTCAAGTGAAACCTCAAGGTTTCTGATAAAACCTCCAGGTTTTTGATAAAACCTCAGGGTTTCTGATAAAACCTCAAGGTTTCGGCGCATACTCAGAATTTCGAATTTTGCGAATTCCTTAAACCTTCTTGTTTGATCTTAATACTTCCTATCATCATTCACTAATATTCCTAACTATGTTTAATCAATTTGTTAGTAAATTTTTGATAATCAAACAAGTGAACTTGTGCTTAACTTTGTTGATTTTATATTTTTGAAATGCACAAGTGTAAAATCTGTTTGGATTTCAACTCACATTGTTTTGAGAAAATGCATACAAATGCTTTGAAAACATATCCTTACTTTGATTGCACTCAAATAATGTTTCAAATTGGAAGTTAATATTGTATATTGAATGTTGGATATGCTTCAAATTTGTCCAATTGAGTTTTCCCTATCATTCACACATTGTTTTTTTTTTGGAATTCAATGTTTTTGCTTGAACTCTTTAGTTTCATTAAATAACTAGTTGGACCTCATGTCTAGAAAGTTGATCATCTATGAGTTTCAAGCTTATCTCCAGAAGAGAATTCAATTTGTGAAAATCTCATGCTTATTGGATAAATTCCTATTGGTCAAGTTACTCCAAGCATTGTGAATGCTCATTAATGCATTAAATGTTAGTGGATTAATCATTATATGGAATAACTTACTAGGATAATATTATGGAACTCTAGTCATCTGGACTAATGAGTTTGTGCTTTATCATCCATGAATCCTACTACTCATTTTGTTACTCAAATACATCAGCATTTGTGTTCATCTATATTCTGAGTAACTATTTCTGTATATTCATATTCCTGCCTTGAATGTTCCTATCTTTTCAAGACTCTAATCTAAAGGCAAGATTATTTCTTGGTTAATAGCAAAGTCATTATGCTCATTGTGCAAAGCATGTTTCGATACCTTTATGACTTTTGCTCTAGGGAAAATTCTTCTACATGTAAACTTCAATGTTTCACATGTTCTCTTAATCTTGAAGCATTCTAATCTATTCTTTAACATGTTGACTTCCACCATGTTTAAAATGAACATTGTTTTCAAGCATGTTTGAAGAATGAATCTTTCATTCATGAAAATTTTGATTTCATAATGCATTATCATATTCTGAAAGAACATTCAAGATTTGAATCTCTTTGCATATTTCATTATCATTCTTGAAAAATCTGAGCTCATTCATAAATTGTGAATTAATAAATGCTTATCTTTATGGATAAGATTTTCTATGCTTAGACTTACATGTATTTTGTCAATGACATCATTTCTGCATAAAGTATATTTACAAACTGTCATTGAGAAATAACATTTTTGGTATCATTTAGTTATTACCCTTTTTTTCATTGGCTTGAACTTACTTGATCGGGTAAAACTATGTTTTTGATCTTTGATTGATATACTCTTTTGCTCCAATATCATATCGTTAAATTATGTAAGAGCTTAAGAGTTATCATGTCTAATCCTGTGTGGACTCAAGAATCATTGGGTACCAAAGAACATATATTGTTGCAGGAGTTGATCAAAATGTTCTGTTGACAAATACAAAGAACATAGGCAAACAAGAATAGACCATTTCAGTGGCTATGTCTGCAAATTCTGTGACAATACTTGAGTGACATCCCATCACTAGCAAGAGGTGTAGGAGCATACTCGCTTGATGAGAAGCTGTGAGCAGCAACTAATTTTGAGATCCTATTCAAAGCTCATTTGGGATTTCTGCTTCTAAGATGCATCTATGAATTATGAATAATTATAACTTGAGTAATTACGATATTACTCAAGTGAGGTATTGTATTTTGAAATAATATGCATATATCATAAACATGCTAGGCTAACTTGATTTCATTGATTTCATTTTATTTATCTTAGCCTGAGTGTAATCATTTATTTAAAATGATCCTTATGCTTTAAAACTCTTTTATCATCATAAAAAGCATAAGTGATTTCTTCATACCAATTTCAAGTCCACCCATGTGTACTTGAAAGTTCTTAATTCTGAGATACCATGTTATGTCCATTGGAGTTAGATGAATTCCAGACCTCATAACACTTGGTATCACATCATTATTTGGTATCATTAAAGGAGCTACACCTGTTTCAATCATGCATTCATTAAGGGGAGCTTCACATTCATATATGTTTTATACTTTGAAAAGCTTATCTCCTTCTTTTGAAGAAAATCCTTTTAAGCATACTCATCGCATTCACTATCTTCTATTAGTTTTGATGATGAGTTAATTTCATATTTGAAAATATCATATTTTCCTTTCATTATTTTTATTTGAAAATATCATTTAGAAAGGAATGCTTTGATATCTGGTTGCACTAACAAATCTCTTTTGCAAAGAAAAATTTCAATTTGTAGCAGAAGATTTTGTTATATGTTACAACTTTCCTTAATGCACTACAAGGAGAAACTATTAAATTAAGGAAAGATGCTTTGGCGATCAATCATTGAAGCTGAGGAAAGGGATGGAAGCTGAACTACTGAGCATATTCATTTAGATGAGATACAACTCAAGAAGCCAGTACTTTAATTTCATTCCACATCTCAAAGGCTATAAGACTATTCAGAGCACTTCACATATCTCAAAGCTAGTAAATGGACTTCACAGATCGATCATCAATTTGCAAAAACCAACATTCCAAATTGCATAAAAACATGAGCATCTATATGCATATCGAACACCAATTTCACACAGATCTAACACCAACATGAGCATTTCTAATCTCTATCTTTTTATATTCAGTAGAAATGTTGCATATGTGTGGTATCTATATGCTTTAAGTGTGAAAGATTTCTTGAAAAATCTCCAAATTCTTTCAAATTTGTTTTCATAAAAACATTCCAAATTGCATCATATTTAGAATAAAAATACTTTCAAATCGAGGAGAGAAAATCAGTTCTTTAACTCTTCTAATCTGATTTCATATTTGTCTCTATAAGCATTTCTTCTTTACTTCAACTTTTTGCTAATGACAAATAAGGGGGAGAGAATGGCAAGAAAAATATGTTGCATTTAACATAGTTTCACATTCATACATATTTTTCTTATAGTATTTGCCATCATCAAAAAGGGGGAGAATGTTGGTTTTGATTAGTTTTGATGATGCCTTATAATGTCATTCTTAAAAGCAAAAAGATTGAATAATATAGATATCTCCTACATTGACTAACTACGTATTTAATGTAGATTAATCCAAGTTGAATTATAGAGATTAATCAAGAAGGAGATATTGAAGAAGATTATTCCAAGTTGAACTATAGAAGAACTTGCACTATATGTTCTTATATGTGATACTGGAAATCTCCATGATCAATAGAAGTTGGAATAAAGCTTCATCATATTTGAGCTACTATGAAGTATACATGAATAGTGCAGATACAGTGTATTGATTACAATTTGTAAGGGGGAGTGAATCCTAGTGAGAGGATTACTTCAAGTACAGATCGTGTAATCAAGTTGAAAGAAGATAGTGGATTGAAAATCTCAAGCGGAGCTTGGGGATTTGGACGTAGGTCAAGGATTGGGCCGAACCAAGTATAAATCGGTTTGCATATTCTCTTCCCTTATCTCTTATATTTCCAGCATATATATATCGAATGTCCATACATGTTTGAATGATTATTTGTTGCTTTATCAATTATTATTGTCATTCAAACTGCTTTCAATAAGTTGCGAAAAGAATTACAAAGTTCCTAAACTTTTATCAAACACCAAATTCACCCCCCCTCTTGGGTGATAGCCAGGTCTTTCACATTAATATGTATTAAGTTGGAAACTTTAGTTTCCAGTCTCGTGCATCCAAGGATTCTTGTCTTCCTTCCTTCCCATCAAGATGGGTCCCTTCACTCAGCTAGTACCGGTACCTAGGAAGAGGGCACCCCTCTATTCAATTCCTTCCTTAATCCTTAAGTCAGGAATTGCCGGGGTGAGAGGAAGCAGTCATCCCTCTATTCAATTCCTTCCCGAAGGTCAGGAATTTGAGGGATGAGATTACCACATTTCCCTTAACCGAACTCACTAAGAAGCAGTCACCCCTCTATTCCATTCCTTCCTTAAGTCAGGAATGGCCAGGGTGCTAGTACCTGAGAACCAAAAAACAGACCTATGAAAGGAAAAGGCAAGGGGAAGTCCTATTCAATTCCTTCCTGAAGTCAGGAATTGGGACTTGAAAAGTTACCATTGAACCCCAAACCAAAAGAACCGTTGGAGTCCTTCTCGGGCCAATTACATAGATGGTGCACTAGATCACCTATCCTGCACTAGTCAGTAAAACTTTCTTTCCCGGACGTACCCTTTTTTTAAAAAGGGACGTCTCTTAGGGAAGTAAAATCACTTTTTTGTAGTAGTTCCTTATTAAACTATGAAGTAACTTGATGAGCACTAGTTATGTCATGTTTTCCTTGTATTATATGGCGGTATTGTATGGTGAATATGAGCTTAACTGCATTTAATCTGAGCGAAAAGGCATTAATTAATTATATAGGGAACTTAAGGATAAATTCCACATACATCCTAAAACATGTGCTAAGAGGAGAATGAATTCTGAGGTTTTATGAGAAAGTCGCATTACAAAGCCGATATTATGCTATAGCATCAGGACAGCTCTATCGAAGTGCAATACAATGCATCCCTGAAGCTATAGCCGAATAAGTGACGCAATGCTATGCAGCATAAGATCTGATCTTTTGTCAAGGTTGTTTCAGGAAATAGTACAGACCGTCAAGTGGAAGAGAACAACGGTTAGATTCCTGACGTATTGGAATAGAAGATGTGGAGGATCAAACTAAGATTTGAAGAATCCCGCAGGATCAGCAGAATCAATCTACCGAGATTGGAAAGAAAGATATGACTAGACCTCGACAGATTAGGAAAAGCCCAGTTTGCTGAACGTACGCTGCAAGTAGACCTAAATATATAAGGAACCAACAGCCAACCCTAAAGGGGGTCGAAAGTCATCACGAGTCAAAGACCAATCCCATATGGCTAGACACAAGGGAAGAGTAGAGAAGTACAAAGCACGAGAGCTCCAGAGAACCCAGCATCTTTCCAGGCAGTGAGACGGAGATAAGAAGACGTGGAGTCATGATGTGATAGGGCATCTTCCACGCCGTCGAAACCTCCATCAAGCTTTCTATTTTTCTTCTTATTTGATTTTAGTTAATCTCTTTGTTATGGGCTATTCTGTAGTGCTCTGTTTAGTGATTCCCTCGTCAGTCATGAACTAAATTTCCTGTGGCTGAGCGAGGATGATTTCCTAAGTTAAATGAACCTAGTTGTTAGTTTTAATTTAATACATTCAGTTTGCTTATCAATGATTTAATCTCTTGTGATTAGCAAGAGCTAAGGGCTAGATCAGTGGTCTCGGCTTACTGAGAGGGAGTCGGGTTAGACATATGAGAAACAATCATTGCTAGGCAGGCTGGTGCAAGGCTTGACCTATTATTATAGGCCTCAAGAATGAGTCCACGGCTCATAACCATAACACCCTGATTTGTAATGATAATCTAACTAGAAAATCGCCATAGACATATGGGAGATGTAAAGTTAGGATTATACGTATCGAACGCGAGAGCTTTGGTAGATTAGAGTGGTAGGTTAATTGAATAACATTGTAAGAGGTTTTATGTTGTAGCATTTGGCGTTATCTTTTCACGACTACGATCATTTGGTTATTTTTCTGTGCTCAACCTTTGTTTTACTGATATCTTTTCACGACTACGATCATTTGGTTATTTTTCTGTTTATTAGCAAAACTATAAAAACTCCCAAACCAATCAGATTTTTATTTTCTTGTTAAGCACAATTAATTCTGCAATTCGGCGTTATCATTGGGCATCTCAGTGTCCGTGGGACGATACTTTACTTACTCTTTATTACTTATTCGACTGGTTCACTTACCATCAAGGAAATCGACAAACAAGTTTTTGGCGCCGTTGCCGGGGCTGTAGATGCCCTTAGTGACGACGCACTTACTGCTAAATAGTTATGATTTACCCAACAAAGCTCACGCTTTTCTTTTTCTTGATTTTTAGGTACATTCTGTAGTGTATGCGTAACTCATCTTCAGACAATCTAGAGCCTTACGATCCTGAAATCGAACGCACTTACAAGCAAAGACACTGGAAGTAGAAGCAAAGAAGTCAACTTTTTGACTCCGTAGACATGACGGATATGCCTGTCAATCACAATCATGATCGAAGGGAACCGCAAGCAATAAATAGAGACAATCAAGTCCCTCCTGAAAGAAGGAATATCACCAAGAGGGGGTGAATTGGGGATATAAATTTTTTCACAAGAATCCTCTGTTTAACCGAATATAAAACAGAGATAAACAGAGTAGGGATAAGTGAGATTGAACACACTGGATTTATCCTGGTTCGGTCTAAATTCTTGACCTATGTCCAGTCCCCAGACTCTCTGGGATTTTCACTAACTTCAACTGATTACACACTCTGTAACTCTCGAAGCAATTCTCTCTCTAGAACTTGCTCCCCCTTACAAGTTGTAATCAAGTATCACAATCTCAAAGTCCCAATACTTTGAGATTCTTACAAGAAAGATAATCAATGAGAAACTCTCTAAAAGAGTAGAATAATAATCGAAGCTTAATATATCCGAAGATAATCTCTCTGTATGTCAAAACAGTAAATGCTCTTAATTGCTAATTGAATGCACAACCTTTTTCGGTAGGTGGAGACTTGAATGCTCCTTCTATTTATAAGTTGATTGCATTGATGACCGTTGAGAGGAATTAATGAGCCGTTGTGAGTAATCAATATGTCCGTTCCAAAACACTTGCTGTTTCCTCGTACGCTTCGACATTTCGACATTCGACCGTTTATTCTTCGTTGACATTCCTTATTCAAATTGTCTGTTGAGACACGTTCTGAATTTTGCGTAAGGTATGGCCGGAATGCTTTTTGCTTGCTCAGAAGGTTTCTTGCCAGAATGGTGATTGTCTCTACTTTGCATTTAATGCTTCAAACAAACCAAAGTGCTTTATTTTAATCAGCTGGTAATTTGTGCCTTGTTGATCTGAAACTCACTAATACACTGGTTAAAAGCATTTGGTAAACTTAATAAACAATAATCATAAGTAATAAGATAAATGTTATCATCAGAGAATTTACGTAGACGAAGCTTGAGAACAGGGATGACATTGCTCGGGGAAGATCATTGGTTTGCTCGGGCAAGCTCTTTGTATCATAGTGTAGAAACACTTTCCACTCGCTAGTGCTCGGGCAAACATTTTCGTTGCTTGCAGATGATGCTCGAGCATGGTGATATCTATGCTCGGGCAAGCTCTTCAAAGAACTGGACGTATTGTCTTCCAGACGACGTTGCTCGAGCAAGACTTCCTTCTTGCTCGGGCAAGGTTCAGGAAGAGTCGATATTGAGAAGACATCCAAGGTTGCTCGGGAAAGCATTTGTCCTTGCTCGAGCATGTGCTCGAGCATGTTGATCTTCATGCTTGGGCAAGACAGCGAGAAAGTGTTTCAGGACGATGTTGCTCGAGCAAGCTTATATCCTTGCTCGGGCAAAGTCAAGGCAGAGATGAATCCAAGGAGTTTGCTTGGGTAGTCTTTTTCTTATGCTCGGGCATATGCTCGGGCAGACCATTTTCTTATGCTCGGGCAAATACTATGGTATTTAGATCCTCGCTTCTGTTTCAGTCTTGCTCGGGCATACCAAGTACCTTGCTCGGGCAAGGTGTTGCTTTCAGGTGTTTCTGGAGGTTGCTTGGGCATATGGCTAGTGCTTCCCCTTAACTTCCTTCAACATTCGATGTTGCTCGAGCAAGCTCGTAACCTTGCTCGGGCAAGGTATACTTTCTGGCCTTTTGCGAAGGATGCTCGGGCATGTGTTTGTGCTTTCCTTATTTCTTCAGTGAGCCCGTCGTTGCTCGAGCAAGCTTCTCATCTTGCTCGGGCAAGTCATGCTTTACTTTGTTTTTCGGGGAGTGCTCGGGCATGATCCTCTATGCTTTCCTTCTTCTTTTCTTTGAATCCGATATTGCTCGAGCAAGCTTACCATCTTGCTCGGGCAAGGTTATTTTGAAATCAAAAATACTTAATTCAATACTTTGAAATTGTGATCATCAAAATCCAGGAATTAACATTCTCCCTCTTTTTGATGATGACAATTCTTTAGAAATAGTTTTTAACTTTTGTTGAATTAAGTATTGTGAATGGTTTGAGTTAATAAAAATCATAACAAGTAAGATAGCGACTCAAAAATACTTTATATTGATTGAATTCAAAATAAGCACAAACAGAGTCTGTAACCACAAACAAAAGCAGGAACACAAACAAGAGCAAAAGCCTAAACAAAAGCCTAAACAACTACTCTCCCCCTTTGTCATCGACAAAAAGGGGTCCACCATCGCTTGACTCATCGAAGTAGAAGGGAGAGGTACAGTGGATGGATCAATAGTAGGCGGAGGAACACCAGCTGGAGAAAAAGGAGATGCTGAGGGAATCTCAGGAGCAGGACAGGGAGGCTCCTCTGAAGCGGATGTCATGGAAGGGGTGGGAAATGGGGGAGGGACAAACGTTGTACCAAAATGGGTACCAAGACTTGTCATGAAGGCACCTAGAACATTTTTAAAGTACTGTTACCGAGCAACCACCGACTGAATGGATTGCTTGATCTCTTGTTGTTGATCATAGAGAATTGAAAAGCCTTTGTTTGTTGACTCTTCGAATTCGGCCTTGAAGTCTAGCAAGTCTGTATTCATCTGGACTCTAATCTGAGATCTCAACCCGATCATGTCCTCATGGAAACCTTTGGGCATTGAGTTTGAGAGATCCTGATAAGTCATCAGTGCTTGGTATATCGGAGCGATAGCTTTTTGAACGGTGGCTTCAACAATATTCTGAATAGCTGCCTGGGAGAAAGATGGATGAGAAGAAGGCCCAGCCTTAGAGGACTCTGCTTCATCAGGGGGCTGAGGTTCAGAGGGCTTAGAAGTAGCAGGCGGCTGAGAAAAGGAGAGGCATTCCAAACCCTCAAAAAGAAGCTCACTACCGCTTCGATCATACTGGCCCCTGACTGGAATTTTCCTTTCGAGCTCATGTGTGACGACAACGATTCGGCAGTTGGAGCAGTCCTTGGTCAAAGGCATGACAAGATGTTTCACTCCATTTACTATGCAAACAAGACCCTATCCAGTGCCCAGGTAAATTACACCACCACAGAGAAAGAACTTCTAGCAGTGGTATTTGCATTTGAAAAATTTTGATCTTACTTAGTGGGCACCAGAGTAATAGTATTCACAGACCACTCAGCCATCAAATATCTACTAGCAAAGAAAGATGCTAAGCCAAGACTCATTAGATGGGTTCTCCTACTTCAAGAATTCGACTTGGTGATTCGAGACAAAAAGGGGATAGAAAACCAAGTGGCAGATTATCTATGAAGATTGGAGGGACACTCTTTAAACCAAACAGGGGTACCAATTCAAGAATTTTTCCCAGATGAACAATTGTACGCCATTGCTTGCATCCAAACCCCTTGGTATGCTGATATTGCGAACTTCTTAGTTACTGGCATAATTCCTGCAGATCTGACGTATCACCAAAAAAAAATTTCTACACGACAGTAGGAAATTTTTCTGGGATGAGCCCTACCTGTTTAAACAATGCCCTGATCAGATGCTTCGACGTTGCATACTAGAGGACGAATCAGTGGACATTTTGAGACACTGCCACTCAACACCCTATGGAGGGCACTACGGAGGCGTTCGCACAACAGCCAAGGTACTTCAATCCGGTTTCTATTGGCCATCCCTCTTCAAAGACGCACATCAATATGTGTCAAAATGTGACAAATGCCAGAGAACCGGAACATATCCCGCCATCATGAAATGCCTTTAACGTTCATTCTCGAAGTGGAATTGTTCGATGTCTGGGGCATCGATTTCATGGGGCCCTTTCCTCCTTCGAAGGGTAACCAATACATATTAGTCGCTATTAACTATGTTTATAAATGGGTTGAAGCGGCCACCTTACCCACAAATGACTCACGGGTAGTTAGCAAATTTTTAAAGAAACAAATATTCATGAAATTTGGCACCCCCAGAGCCATAATCAGTGATGAAGAATCTCACTTTTGCAGCCACCACATTCAAGCCCTACTTGCTAAGTATGGAGTTAAACATCGAATCGCTACTGCGTATCATCCCCAATCAAATGGTCAAGCAGAAGTATCTAACAGAGAGGTCAAACGTATACTAGAAAAGATAATTCATCCCAACCGGAAAGATTGGTCGGAAAAGCTAGACGACTCCTTGTGGGCATACCGCACTGTGTTCAAGACACCATTAGGGGTTTCCCCATACCAACTGGTGTTTGGAAAAGCTTGTCATCTTCCAGTCAAATTGGAACATAAAGCTTACTGGGCAATAGCACAGCTAAATATGGACGCCTCCGCAGCAGGCGACAAACGTATAAGAAAACGCCAAGCTCTACAAGGAAAAAGTCAAGCGATCGCATGACAAGCGTATGATTCTGTGCACTTTTGAGGTTGGTCAATAGGTATTACTGTATAACTCTCGTCTAAAATTATTTCCAGGTAAACTGAAATCCAGGTGGTCAGAACCCTTCGTAATTCACGCACTCACAGCACATGGTGCCATCGACCTCCAAAACCTAACAACCAGGGACATATTTAGAGTCAACGGTCAGAGAGTTAAGCACTACTGGTCGGGACCGGTTCCGAGAGACAAAACGGCTATTGATCTCAAGTCATCCTAAGTACCATGCACTTTTTCTGGCTGATGACAATAAACCAAGGGCTACAGGGAGGCAGCCCCAATACTTTATTTCTGTTTTGTTATTCTCTCACGTTTCATATGTATGCTTTTAGGATTTCAGCAGCGGCAATCCGACACGACTAGGCTATAACATGTCTCGCTGCAAAATTGCTGCCACCACACCCGACCCAGGTATGTCACAATTTTTCGTTCGTTTCTTTTGATCACATACCTTGTGGTCTCCCTAGTGGACCACGATTGTGTTGGGATGCGTACACACAACGGAAGGATTCTCATCCATTAAAACTTACGAATCCCTTGAGAGGATCCATCAACGGCGTTTAAATCAAGGTTCGTTAGAAACCATACCTATGCGAACTTGCGAATGTCTCATTCAATTCGATCTGGTGGGCTACCTACTCGATCAATAGGAGTAGACTCTGCGAATCCCCTTCCTCTACCGGTATCCACACGAACAACCTCCGACACCGACGGCAGCGTGTTAGCGCCTTCAGTATTTTCGTGTCTCTCTTTTCTCTCTAGGGTTTCTCGCGGCTTTTCTAATATGTCTTGCAAAATGTCCCGTAGGTTTTTCAAAACCCATTAGACGTATTATATATTCAAAATTAATCTTTATTAATCTTGAAATTTGAATTTGGATTAAAATAATATATTAATTAAATCTATCCAATAAATCTAATCTAATCTATTTATTGAATCTGAATTAAAAGTCTTCGATTTAATTTATCTCTATAAATTAAATCGAGATATGATATCTATCTATTTAATTAAATATGAAATACTATATCTCAATTCAAATTAAATAAGATATGTGATATCTATATTCGAAAATTAAATGCGAGATACAACATCTCAATTTGTTTTATATATTAAATTTATCAAATAAATTAAATACAAAAACAAATATTATATAATAATATTATAATAACTATTAAATAATATTATTATATTATTTTTGAATTTAATAATAAATATATATATATATTCATCCTAGATTAAATACAGTATTCATTAAATCTTAGACATATAAGATTCAATGAATCTGGAAACTTTTGCTCGTGTTGGGCTATTCTTGTGTGCGACCCTACAGGCCCACATGAGATTAGCAGCGGGCCAATACTGTACTAGCCCACAAGTCGCAAGCGGCCTCTAGCAAGACATTGCAACTACCCAATTCATATGGGGATCGATGATACGATACAACCTATCGTACAACCATGTCACGTCCCCTTTGTCACGCGATAATTTGGTCAAGGATGAGGCATGGATAATGTCAACTTCCTGTTCTTGACCATTACTTTCTCAATTCTTGAGTAATCTAATAATTGAAATGGAAACCCCTTTTCATCGTAGTATGGTCATACATTTCTCAGACTCACTCATCGAGGGGACCAGTATTATCTCTCTACAAATGTGAAGGACAAATTCCATCTTGACCATTCACATTCCTCTGCATGAAAACCATTGATCTCAATCTAAGCCTTTATCATCACCCGGTCAAAGGTGACTTTTGACTAGGTCAAAGAGCAGCGACTCATCATGTAGGAATCCATGATGATCTCAGGTCAAAGGGCGTTGTGACGTAGTTATACATGAGAAAAGCTTATGACTAGATCCATGCAGTTTTCTCATAGTGGGTCGGTCCAGCACCTTGTACTCTTACAAGTGCCTATGACTTTGATTCGTATCTCCATACCTCATCAAAGTCATACTAGTCTTATTTCATCTTCGCTCCCACGTAGATGACCGACCAGGGATATTTAGGATAATCTATAAGATATATCCAGGGATACAGTTATCATTATAAACATGCAAATGAAATGATAACTAAATGGAGAATACTTTAAATGACATTAACGTTTAAAGTACAATGACTTGCCCCTAGGGCATAATTTCCAACAGATTGCACGGCCCACGATTGAGCGGCCTACCCCGCTTAACGTGTCGTTCGACCTCCTTTGACTAGCATGGCGATCACAACCATTTCCATATATAACCCCACTCATCCTTCACTCTTCACTCATCCATCACCCCAACCCCCCCTGAAGATGGTCTGTTCCATTACCATGCCACGGTGAGGTCGTTTTATTCCTGGACCAAGACCTCCTCCCTAGCGCCACCGTCGCCCATGCAACCTCCCTATACCCAACCGCCCTCACCCCCTGTTAGCCCACCCCGTTCCCCTTCATCTTCCTCTTCTGATACCCCAATGTCGCTTTCCCCCGAAGACCTACCCGCCGATGATCCCGAGTGGCACCATCTTTTGGTGTCCCGCATCTCTAGCGTTACGCCACTTTTCTATCCCACATCCAACTCCACCCCCTGCAGTGCAGGCCCAACAATCCACTCTGCCGTCCTGGGCGATTGACCCTTCCATGCCAGTTATAGCCCCTACTCCCATTCCGCCAGATCACGCGGAGGTGTTATTCATGGCACACTTCATCTTGAACACTTGCCCGGATATTGGTCATGCACCTTTCCCCCAGGCCGAAGTTCCTAACCCAGGTCGTGCACCTCCCCCTCCAGAGCCCCTTGCCGCGTAGCCGTATGCTGTTTTTTCTTTTGTGCCACTCTTTTGTTTTGACTTGCTTGTATCCCCTCTACGCCAGCCACAACGCTATATTGATCACAACTGTTACTGGCTACTTTTAATTTCCACTCTGTTTTCATCTCGATTGACGTTCTCGCATCTCCCTCCTTGCCAATTTTTCGCGTTTACTATATCTCTTACATGCTGCAATGAAGGCATTGCTTCATACATGTGTGGGGGGGATTTTATCTGCACTTGCTAATTCATGTTTAAATGTGCTCAACTTAACCCTTGAAATTGGTTTTCGTGCACACCGAACATTTTTATGCATAATAGCCTGTGAACAGAAATCAGTAGCATTAGGATGAGTATTTTTATGCATAATTGCCTGAGGGAAACTGAACCGTTAGTCTTGGGAAATTGATAATGCTAGTTAACTTGGTGTGTGGTAAAAGTGACGGTGAGGAAGAATAGAGAGAGAACCCACAATAGAAGGATTTATTTGAGCCTAATTGTTTCTATTCCAGTGTGCACGTCCGCTAAGCCATGTATGATCTTTGATTTGTCTTAATTCTTTGATAAACTATCTGGTTTATGAGCAAATAGTTCGTAGGATAAAGGCATTCATATCGTACCCCTTGTTCCCATACACAAACCATATGGGAAAATTACATACAGGTCCCAAGGAACAGAAATAATTACAAAAAAGTCTATTGAAATCACCAAATTGCACAGAAGTCCCAAGGGACTTTTTTGATATTATTTGTATCAACAACAGAAAAAGCATAGATTTACAACAAGAAATGCTATATTTACAACAAAATTTAAAATCTAGCCATTTACAATAGAAAAAACCATATTTACAACAACATTTAAACACATGGATTTTGAACGTAGAAAGGTAATTTACAACAGAAAAAGACTATATTTACAATAAAATTTAAAATCTGGCCATTTACAACAGTAAAAGCCATATTTACAACAACATTTAAACACCTGGATTTTGAACGTAGAAAGATCATTTACAACAACAAAATGCTATATTTACTACAGAATTTAAAATATGCCATTTACAACAACTTTTAAAAACCTGGATTTTTTTCTATACAAATAATTACAAAAAAGCCCTTTGGGACTTTTGTGTAATTTGGTGATTTTAAGGGACTTTTTTGTAATTATTTTTGTTCCTTGGGACCTACACGTAATTTTCCCATAAAACATCACTCTCCATACTGCTACCCCTTTTGAGCCTTATCGACTATGCTATAGCAAGACTAGTTAGACAGGCAAGTATTATGAAGACTGAAGAAATGCTACAGCAGTATGCCTCCACTACAGAGTTGCAAGAAAGTGGTTTATTGTTAAAAAAAGAGAGTATCAAGGCAATACAAGGTTCAATGAGGCACTCGGCTGAGTTAAGAAACCTAGCTAATAACTTGCTATAGCATTGACCATCGGTTTTTTTTCAACCCCATACATATATAACCTTCCACACCATTACCACCCAAGAAGCCCTTTTGACGTATGAAAGCTCAGATGCTAGGAAGTAATCTTAGAACTTTGATAAGCCTATAGAACTTCTAGGTTAGCAGGACAAGAGAGAAAGCTAAATCCCCAAGGTTAGAGAGAGTCAAACACTGAATTTGAGAGTCTCTCGATACTTCCTTATCTAAGCAATATCTAGCACCACAAGCCGCTAGTACTGGGTAGTGGGATTGCCTAACTGTGGACGAGAACTAAGGGCAATTATGAAGGCATGGTCACATAGATAGGAGTACCACTGCTATTGGTGGACACTATGCTCTATTATCTCTGTTTTTATTTTACCCAGGAGTGCAAAAAGCTAAGTGTGGGGGTATTTGATGAGCACTATTTATGCCATGTTTTCCTTGTATTATATGACGGTAATGTATGGTGAATATGAGCTTAACTGCATTTAATCTGAGCAAAAAGACATTAATTCATTATATAGAGAACTTAAGGATAAATTCCACATACATCCTAAAACATGTGCTAAGAGGAGAATGAATTCTGAGGTTTTATAGAAAGTCACACAACATAGCCGATATTATGCTATAGCATCAGGACAGCTCTATTGAAGTGAAAAACAATGCATCCCTGAAGCTATAGCAAAATAAGTAATGCAATGCTATGCGGCATATGATCTGATCTTTTGTCAAGGTTGTTTCAGGAAATAGTACAGGTCGTTAAGTGGAAGAAAACAACGGTTAGATTGCTGACGTATTGGAATAGAAGATACGGAGGATCAAAACTAAGATTTGAACAATCCCATAGGATCAGCAGAATCAATCTACCGAGATTGGAAAGAAAGATATGACTGGACCTTGACAGATTAGGAAAAGCCCAGTTCGCTGAACGTATGCTGCAAGTAGACCTGAATATATAAGGAAACAATAGCCAACCCTAAAGGGTGTCGAAAGTCGTCGCGAGACAAAGACCAATCCCATACAGCTAGACTCGAGAGAAGAGTGAGAGAAGTATGAAGCATGAGAGCTTCAGAGAACCCAGATCTTTCCAGGAAGTGAGACGGAGATAAGAAGATGTGGAGTCGTGACGTGACAGGGTTTCTTCCACGCCATTGAAACTTCGATCGAGCTTTCTGTCTTTCTTCTTATTTGATGTTAGTTAATCTCTTTGTCATGGGCTATTCTATAGTGCTCTGTTTAGTGATTCCCTCGTCAGTCATGAACTAAATTTCATGTGGCTGAGTGAGAATGATTTCATAAGTTGAATGAACCCAGTTGTTAGTTTTTAATCTAATACATTCAATTTTCTTATCAATGATTTAATTTCTTGTCGATTAGCAAGAGCTAAGGGTTAGATCAGTGGTCTTGACTTACTGAGAAGGAGTCGGGGTTAGACATATGAGAAACAGTGATGCTAGGCAGGCTGGTGCAAAACTTGACCTATTGTTGTAGGCCTCAGGAATGAGTATACCGCTCATAACCATAACACCCTGATTTGTAATGATAATCTAACTAGAAAATCACCATAGACATATGGGAGAAGTAAAGTTAGGATTGTACGTATCAGACGCGAGAGCTTCGGTAGATTAGAGTGGTGGGTTAACTAAATAACATTGTAAAAGGTGTTATGCTGCAACATTTGTGAGAGCTGTGCAGCATGAATGCTATAGCAATGTGTATAGGCAACTGGGGGAGTGTCATGCTTAGGAAGGATTCTGAGCTCAGCCTATGTTTTACTGATATCTTTTCTCGACTACGATCATTTGGTTATTTTTCTGTATATTAGCATAACTATAAAAACTCCCAAACCAATCAAATTTTTATTTTCTTGTTAAGCACAACTAATTATACAATTCGGCGTTATCATTCGGCATCTCAGTGTCTGTGGGACGATACTCTACTTACTCTTTATTACTTGTTCGACTGGTTCACTTGCCATCAAGGAAATCGACCAACAAACGCCCAACTGAGAGAAGACATCACCAGCTTCCGATAGTGCCCTGGCGAATCTAGTTATGAAGGTTGAGAATGATTCAAAGACCTACTCTGAAGATGTCCACAACACGGACTGGTTGAATGGGTGCAATTAGATACCTTCTATAAAGGTCTAGATGGACATACATGATCAATAGTGTATGCCTCTGCGAATAGCTCACTTCTAATGAAATCCTAAATTGAAGCTCATGAGCTCTTAGAAAGTATAGCCATGAACAGTCACCAGTGGCCTGCAGATCAACTCCCTCCTTCCAGACAAGTAGGTAGGGTTCATGAACTTGATGCGATAATAGCCCTTATGATGAGCACAATTTATGCCATGTTTTCCCTATATCTTATGACTGAATTGTATGGTAAATACAAGCTTAACTGCAATCAATCTAAGTAAAGGGGCATTAAATCATGAATATAGGGAACTGAAGGATAAAAACCATGCACATCCTAAACATGTGCTAAAAGAAGAAAAAGTTACAAAAGTTTTATGAGAAGAACGTATAGCAAAGCTGATACTAGGTTATAGCATTCTGACAGCATATCGAAGTACAATACAAAGCATCTATGAAGCTATAGCAAAGTAAAGGACACGATGCCATGCGGTATATGTTCTAATCCTTTGTCAAGATTGTTTCAGGAAATATTGCGAAGGTCGAGAAAAGACAGGTAGATTGCTGACGTAACGGAATAGAAAATGTAGAGGATCAAAACTAAAATATTTGAAGAATCCCACAGGATCAGCAGAATCAATCTACTGCGATCAAAAGATACAATGGATCTCGACAGATTTGGAAAGCCCAGCTCGCTGAAACTTATGCTACAAGAAAGCCCGACTATATAAGGAAACATCAAGCCAACCCTAAGGGGGAGTCAAAAAAAGAGCCAAAATGAATTTCACATTCGGACAGACTCGAAAGAAGAGAGAGAGAATTCACGAGGCACGAGAACACCAAGAGAACCCAGTATCCTTCCTTGCAGTAAGACGGAGAGAAGAAGACGTGGAGTGGTGACGTGACAGGGCTTCTTCAACGCCATCGAAACTTCGTCAAGCTTTCTGTTCCCTTTTGTTTAATCTTTTGATCATGGGTCATTCTGTTGTTATCTGTCTTGTGTTTCCCTCATCAGTCATGAACTAAATTCCATATGGCTGAACAAGGATGAATCTTTAAGTTTTGAATGAACCCAGTTGCTAGTTTTTAATTCAATAAATTTAGTTTGCTTATCAGTGATTTAATTACCTTGTCGATTAGCGGAAGCTAAGGGCAAGATTCGTGGCCTCGGCTTACTGGCAAGGAGTCGAGGTTAGACCTCTGAGAAACAGTGATTGCTAGGCAGGCTGGTGCAAGGCTTGACCTATCATTGTAGGCTTCAGGAATGGGTCTACCGCTCATAACCACTACACCCTGTTTTGTAACGTTGATCTAACTAGAAAATTGCCATAGGCATATGGAAGGAGTAAAGTTAGCATTAGAAGTATCGGACGCTGAAGCTTCGATAGACTATAGTGATGGGTTAACTGAATAGCATTGTAGGTAGTAGCTATGCTGTAGCATTGCGGAAGCTGTGCAGTATAAATGCTATAGCAATGGGTAAAGCAAATGGGGGATTGAGATGCTTAAGGATGATTCCGAGTTCAACCTAATTTCCTACTGATATCTTCTTACGACTACGATACTCTGTTTACTTTTGTTTGTTACTTAGCATAACCACAACAACCTCTCAAACCAATTATACTTACTTTCTGTTTCACACAACTATCTTAGCAATTGAGCGTCACTTCCCGGTATCTCAGTCTCTGTGGGACGATACTCTACTTACACTTTATTACTTGTTCGACTAGTTCACTTGCGATTAAGGAAATCGACCAACAAGTTTTTGGCGCTGTTGCCGAGGACTGTAGATACCATTAGTGATGACACCCTCTTTGCTTAATTTGTATTGATTTATCTAAGAAAGCTCACTCTTTCCCTCTTTGTAATTTTCAGGTACATTTTGTAGTGCTTGCACAACTCGCCGACAGCCAACCTAGAGCCTTACGATCCAGAAATCAAACGTACTTATAAGCAAAGTCGCAGAAAGCATAAGCGAAGAAGTCAACCTTTTGACTCAACAAGCATGGCGGATATGCTTGTCAACCACGAGCAGGATCTGTTGGTTATGATTAGTTTTGATGATGTCTTATATAGATGTCATTCTTAAGAGCAAAAAGGTTGCATACTACATTGATCTTCTACTTTGACTAATTCTTATATTTAATGTAGATGCAAAGTTTAATAATGAAGAATGATCAAGAAAGGAGACTCAAGAAAGAAGAACTTGCACTATATGTGTTATTGGAAGTCTCCATGATCAAACAAGAAGTTGGAATGAAGCTTCATCATATTTGAACTACAATGGACTACACATGAATAAGTGTTGATACAGAAAGCCGACACAAGATATTTGGAAGAAGTTCGAATAGGATCAACCTTCCGGATATTGAAGAAGGTAGAAGTTGTAGAGAATGATGAGCCTAAGTTAAATGATGAAGAATCATCAAGTTGGGAGATGAAAGAAGGAAGAACTTGTTGAATGGAATGAATATATCATTATTCAAGTTCTTATATTGATGCTAGAAGCCTCCAAGATCATATGGAAGTTGGATTTGAAAGTGAAGGAAATCACCAAGAGGGGGGGTGAATTGGGGATTTTAAAAATTCTTTTCAGATCACCCACACAACAGATGCTTAACCAAGGTAAATGGAGTTAAAGAGGAAGAGCTTGACAAGAAGATTTATACTGGTTCGGTCTTAACTCTTGACCTACGTCCCGATCCCGAGACTCTCGGGTTTTTCTACTATCACTCAAATCGATACACACTGTACTCGAAAGTTATCCTCTCTAGGATACACTCCCCTTACAAGTTGTAATCGATAACCCAACCTCAAAGTCCCACAACTTTGAGATTCTTACAAAGAATGATTTACGAAATGAACTCTCTCAAAGAGTGAATAAAGATAAGCACTCGAAGCACAATGTATCAAAGATACAAATGAGAAATATAAGCGATAAAAAAGGCGAGATCTTTGTATGCGTTTTACGTGTATTTCTTGTCTACTTTCGGACTTCAAATCCTCATGTATTTATACGGGTTTGAAGCTTGTGAACGTTGTAGATCCGTTGTGACTTGATCTCGATTCGAAAATATATTTGTTGTGAGTGTGTCTCCATGAATCTAGCTGTTGTAGACAAATCTGTTTGAATATGGTTGTTGCAGATTTGAATATTTGAAATTTGGCTCCTCATGAGTGTGTTCCCATGCTGTTATGTTTAGTGGAGGCAGTTGTATGATGTTGTCCAGCTGTTTGGAGGCTAGCTTTCTTTCTTGGAGAATGGTTGTGTTGCTATCCAGGTTGTAACCCATTGCTTTTGGAGAAGAAGATATAATATAATATTGCAAGTTGTCAAGTTGTTTGTCTTAAAGTCTTCTTTAAAACAAACCTAGATCTTCCGTAATCTCATAAGCAACCGGTTAAATCTGGTTAGGAAATATTGATATGAATCATATAAATCATATACAACCAATTCGCAGAATCAAGTTAAAGCATAAATCAAACTGAACAAAATACACCCAGATGCGTTCATCTGTTCTGAAGTTCCAAGCTCGAGTTTACCTATGTAAGCTCGAGTTTGCTCTTCATTTAAAACTTGAGTTTTGCCTCGGGAAGTCTCAAGCTCGAGCTTGTAAATGAGTAAGCTCGAGTTTAGCATTTGTCGGGGAAATATGTTTGAATTCATTTTGAGAGCCAAAGTGGAAAAATGCAAGCTTGAGCTTATTAGTGAGTAAGCTCGAGTTTGGCACTATTCCCGTCAAAAATAATTTTAGTTCACAAAATGCAAGCTTGAGCTTAGAGGTGTAAACTTGAGTTTGCTAAGCTCAAAATATGACATTGCTCTGTCGACCCAAGCTTGAGCTTGCAAGGGCAAGCTCGAGTTTGGCAATGGTTTTAAAAACTTTGAAAGATTTTTGTCGACGCAAGCTTGAGTTTACAGTCTTAAACTTGAGTTTACTCTTTGAAGGAAAAACTTGAAAACTTTCTGGGTGCAAGCTCGAGCTTGGTGTGCCAAGCTCGAGTTTACAACTTTTGTAAACTCACAAACTCTACAAAGTAAAATGATAAGCTCAAGTTTAAAGGATTTTGCCGAGAGGTAAGCTCGAGCTTGTAACGCAAGCTCGAGTTTACATATTTGTAAACTCATTGAGAAAAGAAGACGGAAGAGGCAAGCTTGAGCTTATAACTAATAAGCTTGAGTTTGCAATTTGAGTAACTTGATAAAATCCTCAAACCTTCGTAAGCTCAAGCTTACAGGTGCAAGCTCGAGCTTACTCAGTATATGAGTAAACTTTGAAAACCTTCAAGCTCAAGTTTATGGACCAAGCTCAAGTTTAGAAAATGCAAAAAAGCTTGGTTTGCTTTCTGTAAGAGGCAAGCTCGAGTTTGGAGACCCAAGCTCGAGTTTGGAGCCGATGCAGAATGTTTTTCAATTGGAATCATCAAGCTTTACCAAGACTATAACAACAAAAACATTCTCTCATGTTTACAATTGTTATTAATCATCAAAACACATTGAGAACTAACATTCTCCCCTTTTTGATGATGACAACACTTGTAAACATTTGTTTCTTTTCAAAAACAGATTTGATATTTTGAGCATTGAGAAAGAGAAAAATATTTGCAAACTTGAGGTTTTGAAATTTCAATTTGATAAACTCAGATTTAACAAAATTAAACAATACAGATTAAGTAGACATCGAGTTTAGCATTTGAAATTACAATTTAATTCTTAAACATATAAACATCATATCGGTCTCGCCAAAATATTAAAATTTCAAGAGCAAATAATGATAATGATATGACTGAAATGATCAATCCATTAAAGTAGAGTTTCAAAAGCAAATATATAAAATCAAAGTTAAAACTACAATGAAATGATCAAAAACAAAAAGAAACATGAGCAAAACAAAAAGAAACATGAAAGTGCTCTGCTGCTCTCTTCACTTCTTTTCTTCTCCCCCTTTGTCATCAGCAAACAAGGGTGGAGCTACTGGGGTTGCCTCAGGTTCAATAGAGATGGCATTGCGTGGTGGAGGGGCGGGTTCGTAGTCTGTGTTGGGCATAGTAGAACTAGGTTCGCTCACGAGGAAGATGCACCAAAACCGAAGCACATGGACCGATTCTTCGCATTTTGTCCATTTTGTCACCGAGACTCATCATGGTCACCGGAAGAGTGGAAATACTTGCCGAGTGATCTCCAAGCTGACCACTAAGGTCTTTAACTTCCTTTTTCAGTTCGTCGACCTTCTTTCAGCCTCTTCCGGCCTATATTGAAACCTTCCCGAGTATCCACCAGATTGTTATGACCCTTATTTACTTCGAGACCAATTTTCCCATTTCGCTTCGATTCCTTCGATAAATCGAAATAGCTTTGTCAACTATCTCTTTGATCCTTGCATCCAAATCGAAGGCATAGTAGGTCGAGGAGGAGGAGGAGGAGCACTCGTGCTTCTTGCACTTTGGAGTGAGTGGCTCTTGATCCGGTTGGCCTTGATAGAGGTGGGGCCCTTGATTGACGGTAACCTTCATCCATATTGATTCTCATGAGGTTCAAAATGTGCCTTCCAAACACTTGTGGTTTTTCTAGTTTTTCTTTGGTAGGGATATACCAAATTTTCTCATGAAAAAGGATGATAGAGATAAGACTTGCAAAAGGAATTCGAGAAGTCTTTCTCGGAAGCAAAACGAAATTTTACCATTTCTTGAAAAATCCAAGTACCCAACATTATGAGGTACCTTGGCAATAATGGAAGCAAAGATAGGATAATCCTTCTTTGCGAAATGGGTGAAGCTACCTCCTTTCGTATGAGATTCCTGGTGTAGATGTACCGAGATAGCCCCGAAGGTGGGGTTCATTGATCCGGGTTCAAAATTGAGAATCTCTAACCCCTCCGGAATAGGCTCATTGGGTCTTAGCAGTTCATAGATTTGCCTATCAGTATAGTTCAATGAAGCTACAGGTGGAGGATTGGAGATTTGCAGAATTGAATTTAGATAGGAAGGGGTAATGGTTATTTGTTTGTTTCTAATGGTTGTGGTAACCCTTTCCTCAACTAAATTTCCATCATTTGTCTAGCAAGTTATCGTAGGACATGCCATGGTAGAATACCTTGACAAGAGTGGGGTCTGTAAGAAACACTTATAGAAATCAGATTTTCAAACTGTTTGACCATGGAAAGAGATCCAAATTGCATTCTCTCCTAAGTGCAGCAAGGTCTACAGAGACGATGGGACGAAAACTTTGGAACCAAATTTTTCTTTAAAGCTAATAGCATTGTCTCCTTCCAAACGAATAGGATCACTAGAGAATCCTTCGGGTATAGTAGAGTGATTGTAAATATCATATAGTGCGGGAGTTTCCTTGGATACCGAGGAGTAGGATCCTCTTGTTGCTTTGAGACTCGAGGGAACTTGTGTGCTTGCTTGACCGGTCCCGCAGGTTGCCTTCTTGCTTCGTTTGGACTTGTAGGTTGCGTCACCTCTGGAATTTTGCTTTTCCCTTTCTTTGGTTGCTTCTTCCGGATTTGGTCGTTTCTTGGGAGCCTCGGTTTGTCTCTAATTTCGATTCCTTTTGGTCTTGATGGAGGAGTCGAATGGGTTGTTGTTACTCCGGGAATGTGGGTATCTATCCCAACATTAAATCTTTTAGGCAGCATTTTTGATCTACTAGGGCGTTCGGGGTTTTGAGTGGATTGAGAATCGAGACATTGACGGAAGCGAGTGTTCGGGGCCATTTTATTTGGGTTTTGACGAAGAAGATGAGAGAATTTTGAGAGGGAATAGGAGCAAGCTCGAGAGTTGAGTGAAGTGAAGAGGAAGTCGGGTTTTACATATATAAAATGCGCGGCAAGCTCGAGTTTAGGAAGCTAAGCTCGAGTTTGCATAAACTTGCACTAACCCGGACTTCAAGAGTGTATGTGAAAGCTCTTGAAACTCCTCCGCAAGCTCGAGTTTACTCACTTATAAGCTCGAGTTTGGGTTTCTCCAAAATTTTATTTTCTCCGACTCCCTCGAGCTCGAGCTTACACCGCTAAGCTCGAGTTTGCCTCTCTTGACAAACAAACTTCAAAGCAACATGTGAGAGTTGTTTAACATTATAAATGCCCCGCATAAAACACATCTAGATACTCCGATGCTTAAGTTAGTAAATTGTAATCATAAAACACATAACTAACATTTAAGTAGGAGCTACTTACAACTCATTGGGATTTACCATTCCCAATTCTCTTCTTATGAACACAAATTGTTCCTTTGCTAATGGCTTTGTGAAGATGTCGGCAAGTTGGAGATGTGTTGGGATGAATATGACCTTGACATCTTTCTTTTGAACATGATCCCTTATGAAATGATGTCTCACATCAATATGCTTGGTTCGAGTATGTTGAATCGGATTCTTGGCCAAGCTTATTGTGCTTGTGTTGTCACATAGAATTGGGATCTCCTTTAAATTGATTCCCAAGTCGAAACTTGTTGCTTAAGCCAAAGGACTTGAGCACAAAGCAACTAGATGCAGCCACATATTCAGCTTCGAGAGGATACAACAACACTTGTTTGCTTCTTGTCGAACCATGAAACAAGTGAACCACCAAGAAATTCACATTGGCCACTTGTGCTTTTTCTATCGGTCTTATATCCAAGCATGATCTGAATCGAATATGCTACCAATTGTTCAGGTTGACCTTTGGGAAACCATAGACCAAGAGTCTTTGTGTCGGCAAGATATCGAATATTCTTTTCACATTCTCGCATGTGACTCCTTGGGAGAGATTGAAATCTTGCACACATCCCCACACCGAATTGGATGTCGGGACGGCTTCTTTGTGAGATAGAGTAATGATCCAATCATTCCTCTATACTTTGTGATGTTGAAGTCCTTGCCTTCTTCATCAAGATCCAAGGCAAAGGCGTGGTTGAACTCATTGGAGTATCGGCTCCATTGCATTCATTCATCCCAAACTTCTTTAAGAGATCATTGAGATACTTGGTCCGGGAAATGAAAATTCCATCTTTCCTTTGTTTAATTTGCAGACCAAGGAAATAGTTGAGTTCTCCCATCATGGACATCTCAAATTCTCCCTACATGTTCTTAGCAAACTCTTCACATAAAGCATTGTTAGAAGCACCAAATATTATATCATCAACATATATTTGAACAATTAAAATTTCATTAAGTTTATTGTTCTTTATGAAGAGAGTTGTATCCGCTTTACCTCTAACAAATCCTTGATCAAGAAGGAATTTGCTTAATCGCTCATACCAAGCTCTAGGAGCTTGCTTAAGACCATATAATGCTTTCTTGAGGCGATAAACATGATCTGGATGATGATCATTTTGAAAACCAGGAGGTTGTTCAACATAAACTTCCTCTTGAATAAAACCATTTAAAAATGCAGATTTTACATCCATTTGATAAAGTTTGAATCCTTTAATACAAGCAAAAGCTAGAAGAACTCTTATAGCTTCCAATCTTGCTCTTGGAGCATAAGTTTCTTCATAATCAATTCCTTCTTCTTGATTATATCCTTTTGCAACTAGCCTTGCTTTGTTTCGAACAATTATTGCAGATTCATCACGTTTGTTCTTGAATACCCATTTAGTGCCAATGACTGGATGGTCTTTAGGCCTAGGCACCAAATCCCAAACTTGATTTCTTTCAAACTGATGTAACTCCTCTTGCATTGCTATAACCCAATCATTGTCCGAAGGGCTTCATCAATCTTAGAGGGTTCAATTTTCGAAATGAATGCAGAAAATGTGACTTCATTCAAGGTGCTTTTCTGGTTCTTACTCCTTGATTAACATCACCTATCACTTGATCCGAGGATGACTCCTACCGTATCTCCATGATTTAGGTTGGTGTTGATCAGTGTTTTCACAAACATTTTCACAATGATTTTCAAATTCAGGTTCCTTTTCCAAAGATTTTTCAGAATTTGTTAAAGTACGAAGTGTTTAGGAACCATTGATTTGAAATAGGAGAAACATCATCATCATCATCAAAGGATTTGTCTAGATTGGTTTCAGAATACAACATGCATAGATTCTTCAACAATACGTGTTCTAGTGTTAAAGACTCTATAAGCTTTACTTCATTTGAATAACCCAAAAATATACCTTCATCCGACTTGGAATCAAACTTACCCAAGTTGTCCTTACCATTGTTGTGGATGAAACATTTGCATCCAAAGATGTGCAAATGAGCTATATTGGGTTTTCTTCCTTTGTACAGCTCATATGGAGTTTTGTTCAGCTTCTTCCGGAGATATGCTCGATTTGAAATATAGCATGCAGTGCTCATAGCATCAGCCCAGAACACTTGAGAAGTCTGATTCTCATTTAACATGGCCCTTGCCATCTCAGTGAGGACTCTATTCTTTCTTTCAACAACTCCATTTTGTTGAGGAGTTCTTGGGTGAGAAATTGTGATCAATGCCCATATTATCACAAAATTCTCCAAAAGCATGATTTTCAAATTCTCCACCATGATGATACGAATTCGCAATAGAGAATCCTTTCTCGTTTTGGACCTTCTTGGCAAATACAGCAAATTGATCAAATGTTTCATCTTTTGAAGATAAAAATATGGTCCATGCAAATCTAGAGAAATCATCAACTATGACCAAAGTATAAAGATTGCCACCAAGGCTCTTTACTCTAGCTGGTCCAACTAAATCCATATGAAGTAGTTGAAGAGGTCTATTAGTTGAAATTTCATTTTTAGATTTGAAGGATGTCTTGGTTTGTTTACCCTTTTGACATGCATCACAGATCATGTCGTTTTTAAACCGTAATTTTGGTAAACCAATAACCAGATCCTTTTTTACGTAACTTGTCAAGTTGAAACATATTAACATGAGCTAATCGTTTATGCCAAAGCCAACTTTCATCCAAGTTACCAACAAAGCGGTTTTAAATAGAGTTACTAGAGAGATTGAGAGTATAACGAGTTACCTTCTCTAGGAGCTCTAAATAAAGCTTTAGCTCTAATGTTGTCTAAAGAGAGAACATCTTTGTTCACAATTAAACATTCTTCGAGAATCAAAGATAACTAAGTTACCTTTATCGACTCACACTAAGGAGGTTGTGACATAAGCCTTCTACAAGGTAAACATCCTTGATTTGTGGTCCTTCGTTGTTTCCAACTTCTCCAATTCCAAGAATCCTTCCGGATTGATTTCCACCAAATGTTACCTTGCCACCATCCTTAGGTTTAATTGTAGCAAATTTAGATTCGTCTCTGTCATATGTCTTGAGCATCCACCGTCAATGAACCACTTGTTGGATTTTGATGCTCTAAGACAAACCCGCATGATATAGAATATCAAGTCTTAGGTACCCATTTTTTCTTGGGTCCTTTTGGGTTAGTTTGTGTCTTAGGAATCTTATAGGATCCCTTAGGCACCCATTGATAATTACCTATAGGCTTGTTTCTTCTTTCCTTTTTATGAAAACAAGAAGAAGTTGCATGACCTTTACGATTGCAATAGTTGCAATGAGCAAAAGGATTAGAGGAGTGGAATTTTTTTCGAAAATAGTTCGGATAAGATCTTTGTCCAACCTTCTTCTTCCCTTTTCGTTTATCGAATCAGGTCTATAACCAATTCCGACTTATCATTTGTGAACCTTTCTTTGTTTTAAAATAACATTGAGCATTTCACTACCTCTAGTGAATTTCTCAAGAGTTTTTGTAAGATGCAAATTTCTTTTCTCTAAAATACAAAGCAATTGTCACAAACTTTTTTCGAAATCTTTTCGCAATTCTTTTCGTAAATGTTTTCACAAGGAGAAATTGAAGAAGAAACAGTTTGAGCTTGTTCTTCCAACAATTTAATTTTCTTCTTTGAAGACAAAAGCTCTTTTGCAATTTTTCGAAATTCAATGAAAAGAGAATTATATTCATTTGAAAGTTCATCATAGGGTGAGTCGGAATTGTTTACCTCTTCACTATCTGAATCCTCTTCTTGAGCTACAAGACAAATATTGGCTCTCTTCTTCTTCTTGACTTCATCTTCATCGGATGAGCTATCGCCCCATATAGCTGAAACATAAGCTCTTCTTTTGAACTTATTGAATTTCTTATCTTTGTTCTTGTTTGTGGACATTCGGACTTGATGTGACCAGGCTTCTCACATTCATAGCATATGATGGGTTTCTTTGTTTCATTGCTAGAGCTACTCTTGTGAAACTTTACGTAGGCTTGGTCCTTTTTGTAGAATTTCTTGAACTTTCGGACCATCATGCCTAGCTCAAGATCTTCATCTTTATCTTCATCATCCGATTTTACCTCTTTGTGGTCTTGAGAGCGATTCCTTTATTCTTGCCATCAATCTCATCAAGTCCTTTTCGAATTTGATTTTTCCTTCATATTCGAAAGATCGCCAAATAGTCTTGCCTCGAAGCCATTGATTCACCGCGAGCTTCTTCGATTGCGGTGACCTTAGCTTCCCATTCCTTGCCGAGGATATTTAGTATTTTCCTCACTTGGACAGTTGGTCATAGACTTTTCCCAATGCAGCAAGTTGATTGATCGGATGAGTGAATCGAGCTGGAATTCACTAATGGATTCTCCGGACTTCATACGAAATAAATCATATTCAGTCATGAGAGTGTTTACTCGATTTTCCTTGATTCCATTTGTCCTTCATGGGCTATCTCAAGAGCATCCCACATAGCTTTTAGAGATGACAAAGTGCAAATTCGAAAATATTCTTTTTGGCTTAGAGCACTTTGCAAAGATGTGAATTGCTTTCATGTTGAGAGTGACTTGCTTTCTGTCATTCTCATCATACTCTTCTTCTAGCTTAGGAGTTCGACACCATCTTCGTTGTTGCGGTTCATAATTTCCTCTCTCGAATACCCTCCATAGGCCATACTCGGTTGCCATTACATAGACTCGAACTTGGCCTTCCGGAGGAAGGAGTAATGTTCTCCATTGAAACCCGGAGGTCACGTTGATGAAGCTCCATCGGTAGAATTCCTTCCATTGGATCTTTGATCTAGGATGTTAATCCTTAATGTAGATAACAGTGCTCGATACCAAATGAAAGTGAAGGAAATCACCAAGAGGGGGTGAATTGGGGATTTTAAAAATTCTTTTTCGATCACCCACACAAAGATGCTTAACCAAGGTAAATGGAGTTAAAGAGGAAGAGCTTGACAAGAAGATTTATACTTGGTTCGGTCTTAACTCTTGACCTACGTCCAGGTCCCGAGACTCTGGGTTTTTCTACTATCACTCAAATCGATACACACTCGTACTCGAAAGTTATCCTCTCTAGGATACACTCCCCCTTACAAGTTGTAATCTCGATAACCCAACCTCAAAGTCCCACAACTTTGAGATTCTTACAAAGAATGATTTACGTAAATGAACTCTCTCAAAGAGTGAATAAAGATAAGCACTGAAGCACAATGTATCAAAGATACAAATGAGAAATATAAGCAGTAAAAGACTGAGATCTTTGTATGCGTTTTCTGTGTATTTCTTGTCTACTTTCAGACTTCAAATCCTCATGTATTTATACAGGTTTGAAGCTTGTGAACGTTGTAGATCCGTTGTGACTTGATCTCGATTCGAAAATATAGCTGTTGTGAGTGTGTCTCCATGAATCTAGTTTGTTGTAGACAAATCTGTTTGAATATGGTTGTTGCAGATTTGAATATTTGAAATTTGGCTCCTCGCGAGTGTGTTCCCATGCCGTTATGTTTAGTGGAGGCGGTTGTATGATGTTGTCCACTGTTTGGAGGCTAGCTTTCTTTCTTGGAGAATGGTTGTGTTGCTATCCAGTGTTGTAACCCATTGCTTTTGGAGAAGAAGATATAATATAATATTGCAAGTTGTCAAGTTGTTTGTCTTAAAGTCTTCTTTAAAACAAACCTAGATCTTCCGTAATCTCATAAGCAAACCGGTTAAATCAACGGTTAGGAAATATTGATATGAATCATATAAATCATATACAACCAATTCGCAGAATCAAGTTAAAGCATAAATCAAACTGAACAAAATACACCCAGATGCGTTCATCTGTTCTGAAGTTCCAAGCTCGAGTTTACCTATGTAAGCTCGAGTTTGCTCTTCATTTAAAACTTGAGTTTTGCCTCGGAAGTCTCAAGCTCGAGCTTGTAAATGAGTAAGCTCGAGTTTAGCATTTGTCGGGAAATATGTTTGAATTCATTTTGAGAGCCAAAGTGGAAAAATGCAAGCTTGAGCTTATTAGTGAGTAAGCTCGATTTTGGCACTATTCATGTCAAAAATAATTTTAGTTCACAAAATGCAAGCTTGAGCTTAGAGGTGTAAACTTGAGTTTGCTAAGCTCAAAATATGACATTGCTCTCTGTCGACCCAAGCTTGAGCTTGCAAGGGCAAGCTCGAGTTTGGCAATGGTTTTAAAAACTTTGAAAGATTTTTGTCGACGCAAGCTTGAGTTTACAGTCTTAAACTTGAGTTTACTCTTTGAAGGAAAAACTTGAAAACTTTCTGGTGCAAGCTCGAGCTTGGTGTGCCAAGCTCGAGTTTACAACTTTTGTAAACTCACAAACTCTACAAGTAAAATGATAAGCTCAAGTTTAAAGGATTTTGCCAGAGGTAAGCTCGAGCTTGTAACGCAAGCTCGAGTTTACATATTTGTAAACTCATTGAGAAAAGACTCGGAAGAGGCAAGCTTGAGCTTATAACTAATAAGCTTGAGTTTGCAATTTGAGTAACTTGATAAAATCCTCAAACCTTCGTAAGCTCAAGCTTACATGGTGCAAGCTCGAGCTTACTCGTATATGAGTAAACTTTGAAAACCTTCAAGCTCAAGTTTATGGACCAAGCTCAAGTTTAGAAAATGCAAAAAAGCTTGGTTTGCTTTCGTAAGAGGCAAGCTCGAGTTTGGAGACCCAAGCTCGAGTTTGAGCCGATGAATGTTTTTCAATTGGAATCATCAAGCTTTACCAAGACTATAACAACAAAAACATTCTCTCATGTTTACAATTGTTATTAATCATCAAAACACATTGAGAACTAACAGGATTGACTCAATTCAGAGTTAAAGTCAGCAAATATGAGGTTCTGGATGAGCAAACTCGAGCCTTCAAGTATTAAACTCAAGTTTACTACCTTGTCAAGTAATTTGCCTATCGATATGAGCAAACTCGAGCTTAGCACTCTAAACTCGAGTCTATAAGTGTCTTCAGCAGCTTTGGTGTTTTGGACTAGGCAAACTCGAGCTCATCAAGACAAACTCGAGTTTACAGCGGTGATCAACTCGTTTCACGTTCAAGACATGTGCAACGTCCGGTAATTTGATGATATCTTCCAAACCAGAGATCCGATTGAGGTGAAACCAGTGGCATATGAAACTAGACTCCCAATTCGTCATTTTGATATAAAATCCAAGCCCAAAGGAGTTTAGATAACAGAGTTATGAATTGTGGAAGTTGCAATAGAAATCCACGCCACACTGAAAACCAAGCCTCCATGTTTTGCGTGTAACTCACAATACAAATCCAATGGAGCTGAAATCAGTGGCATTGGAAAGTACACTCCAATAGCTTTCCATCAAGAGTTGAACCAACCAAAACGGAATTCATACCGGGAGATATGGCCCTCGAAAGTGGACAAAGTTGCAAGCTCATCGAACAAAGTCCAAAATCAGCCGAGTCAAGTTTACAAATAGCAAGCTCGAGCTTACAAGTAGCAAACTCGAGCTTACGGGTTACTGAGAGGAAATGCTGATTTTGAAGAAGTCCAAACTCGAGCTTGAAGTTACAAGCTCGAGCTCGAGAGTTCCGGAGAAGAAATGAACTTTGGGAAAAAGCCAAACTCGAGCCTATAAGTGACCAAACTCGAGTTTAGCTCGGACAGAGTGCAAACAGTCCCGATAAACACCCAAACTCGAGTCTATAAGTTATAAGCTCGAGCTTGAGACTTCCGAGAGGCAAAAATCCAAGTTCAAAAGAAGACCAAACTCGAGCTTACCTATGCAAACTCGAGCTTGGAACTCAACAAATTTACACATCGATTCGAAAAACACCAGATCCGAAACATCATCAAGAACATCCAGATGATTACTCAAATGATTTATACAACCTCTTAACATCATATATATCATTTGTGTATAAGTTTCAGGTGATTAAAGTTTGAGATTACATCAAACTTGACGAAATCAAAATCTGTCATAAGCATGAAGATAAAGGTTCTGCTGATTTTCATAAACAACAAAGAAGGCGTAATTGAACGAGAAACTTGAAGAAACAAAGTTGAATGCTGAATGTTAATGTTCTTCAACGGGTTTGAATATCCAAAGTCTTTGATATGCTTTAACTTCAGACTTGAGAAGATTTGAATTTGCCTTAAAGTCAAATAAAGCAACTCCATGAGCCACTTGTATTTTTTTATTATATCTTCTCAAACAAAGCAAATGGAAGACAGCCTGGAAAGAAGACTAACCATTCTTCAAGGTAGACAGCAAGGCTCCCACCCACAAAAGCGAACATCATGGGACACATTCTTGAAGAGCCAAAATTCAAATATTCAAATCAGCAAATGTTCCCCCAAAACGGCTATATTCAAACAAAGAAAGTGGTCATAACAAACTAGATCCATGGAGAAACACTCATAATGACTACATTTTCGAATGGGTTCAAGTCGAACGGATCTATAACGTTCATCTACTTCAACTAGCATAAATACCTAAAGATTTGAAGCTTTCAAGTAGAGAACACGAGTAGACAAAGCAGAAAAACGCAGACACACTTACATCTTCAACATGCTAATACTCGATCTTCACATCATTTACTCTCTCGCTTTCAATGTTTACATAGCTTATCATAGAGAGTGAAGTGAGTTGTAATTGTGCTTCGGTGTTTATTCATCTACTTCGAGAGAGAAGAGTCATTGTAAACATCCTATCATTCTATGTAAGATACTCAAGATTGGGTGATCTTGAGTGGGAAACACATTGTGTTGATTACGGCTTGGGGGAGTGAATCCTAGGGAGAGGATTACTTCGAGTATAGAGTGTGTGATCAAGCAAGTGTATGGATTACAGTTTGTAAGGGGGAGTGAATCCTAGTGAGAGGATTACTCCAAGTACAGAACGTGTAATCAAGTTACAAGAAGATAGTGGATTGAAAATCTCAAGTGAAGCTTGGGATTTGGACGTAGGTCAAGGATTGGGCCGAACCAAGATAAATCGTTTGCATATTCTCTTCCCTTATCTCTTATATTTCCAAAGATATATACCGAATATCTATACATGTTTGAATGATGACTATTGCTTTATCAATCATTATTATTGTCATTCAAACTGCTTTCAATAAGTTGCGAAAATTTATTCAAAGTTCATAAAGTTTTAACAAACACCCAATTCACCCCCCCTCTTGGGTGATAGCCTGGTTTTTCATTTGGTATCAGAGCTAGGCTCTTGTTTAAAGGACTTAACCGTCTCAAGAGTTTCAATGGCTAATTTTGGGTGCTCTACGTTTTCAGTAGGGTTTGATTTTACCATTCCACCGCTTTTCAAAGATATTAGTTTTTGGTTTTGGAAAGCTAGAATGACTAGTTTTATCAAAGCAACTGATTTTTATATGTGGAATGTTTTTACAAATGCTTTTGATTTCAAACCAAGAAAGGATTGGAGAAAAAGACTTCAAGATGTTTTCATTGAACATTAGAGCAATGAACATATTTATACGATGCCTTAATCGAAAATGATTTTGAGAAAATCAAGTCTTGCTCTAGTGCTAAAGAAATTTGGGATACTCTTGATTTTATATATACTTCTAACAATTGTGTTGAAGTTGAAAGTGTTGAAAGTTCATCGAAATTACAAACCGCACATTTATGGATGATGAACAAATGGAAGAAGGCGAAATCGAGAGAATGCTTTCTTGATTCGGTCAACACAAAAGAACAAGAGAAAAAGGATTCCCAAGATGAGCTCATTGACATTTGTGATCAATCACTATCGGGAGCTCTAGATGAACATGAGGTAAACAATTCCAATACTTCTTGTGTAGATAAGAAAAACGTTTTTGAACAATCGCTTAAAAGTGTTTTTCAACCATTTACCGATTCTATTTTGAAAAACAAACATATTTTCGAAAATGTTCTTTGGAAAATCATGTGGGAAGAATGAATGCTCAAATAAAGATTATTTGAAGTCTTACTCTCATCACCAAGCACAATTCTTGCAAAAATGTTCACAATAAGCATCATTCTATTATTTGCAATTATTGTGGTAAATCTGGACATATTTCTTACACATGTTATATTAGGAGAAATTCTACTTGTGAGAAATAAATTTGTTTGGGTTCCTAAAGGACAATCAAGGTCTAATACTAACAGTCAAGGACCCAAGTATAAATGGGTACCAAAATGTCCATCTAGTGATTTAAGTGTGCGGGATAATTTGAAAATTAATGGACAAAAGGATATCGAGAGGATGAAGAAGAATCTAAGATTTTCTCATGAACCTAAAAGGAAACTCACCTCGGTTAGGAGAAAAGCCATTGCTTTGGAACTACAAGTTTTAAACATCGAGAGGAAGCAATGGATACAAGCAAGAAGGGTATCATCCACCTCAAGAACAAACTACCACAGAGTACCATTCAACTATCTTGAGGAGAATAAGAAAAGAAGGATCTCTCATGCTCCAAGGAAAAGATTCTTGCATTCTCGAATCATATGAGAAAGCATTGCTTGATCCCAAGACTAAATTCAAAATGACAAAGTATCAACGAATGATACATTGGGTGAGCGAATGCAATCCTTCAAGTACCTAAATTTGAGGTATTCAAAGGTAAAACCTCATATGCTATCATTTGAAATATTCATTGAGGTTTTATATCTTGTAGTCTTAGGAATGAGCATTGCAAATTATATTTTTGAGTTCTCACATCCTTATCTATATTTTGAAAGAGATTGCAATGTTCAACAAGCTTAATTCTTTATGCATATATGATGATTTGAAAAGAAAGTATTTCTTTATGCATAAACTCATGATTAATTCACTGTGCTTTGTTGTTCTGAACTGATAAGAGCATGTGAATTTAATTTTGGTTCCTACAAGATAACGATGATTGGATCCAAGTAAGGTTGGATACCAAGAAAGAAAAAGATTTATAAGGTTTTGTAGGATCAGAGAGAGCTTCTCAAGAATGTAACATAGAGAAATGATCCAAATCTTGAGAAAGCTGAACAAGCTATGCTTGATGTTGATGGTGAACATTGGAAAATGAGTTATCTACATCAATCCATCTCAACCAAGCAAGCTTCTATGAGGACAAGAGGAATTACGGTGATATCTAACCCTTACCTCATACTATGATTTTATGAAATTCATTTTTGGTTTGTCTTTGGTTAAGTTAAAATGTTTTGAAACTTATTCAATTTCAATAAGAACTTTTTTGTCGTGCCAAACTTGAGCTTGGCTATGCAAGCTCGAGCTTGCCTCTCTACAGAAAGCAAACCAAGCTATCTTGCATTTTCTAAACTTGAGCTTGGTCCATAAACTTGAGCTTGAACGTTTTTCAAAGTTTACTCATATTCGCAGTAAGCTCGAGCTTATACTTGTAAACTCGAGTTTAGGGAGAGTTGAGGAATTTATCAAGTTACTCAAATCTCAAACTCAAGCTTACTATTTTTAAACTCAAGCTTGCTTCTTCCGAGACTTTTCTCAATGAGTTTACAAATGTGTAAACTCGAGCTTGCCGTTGCAAACTCGAGCTTACCTCGCGCCGAAACTATTTGTCAAGTGAAAACCTTTCCCTAAACTTGAGCTTATCATTTTCAATGTAGAGTTTGTCTTTTTCAAAGAATTTTCAGATCATGTAAACTCGAGTTTAATGTTTCAAACTCGAGCTTGCATCAGACAGAAACTTTTCAGAGTTTTCCTAAATAACAAACTCAAGCTTACCTTTCTAAGCTCAAGCTTACATTTTGAGGATTAAAATTATTTTTGACATGAATAGTGTCAAACTCGAGCCTGATCACTAATAGACTCGAGTTTGCATTTTGTTCAAAATGTTTTTCAAGATGGTTTCACGATAGTTTCCTTGACAAAGCTCTAAACTCGAGCTTAGATACGGAAACTCGAGCTTGGTATCTCGAATAAAATTTCCAAACTCAAGTTTGCCTTTCCAAACTCAAGTTTGAGTCAACCGTGCTTTTGAAATCTCTTTGCTCGAATTTTTCAAGAACTTCCTGTATGATCTATATACTTCATATCATCAATCACTAATATTCCTAACTGTGTTTAATCAATTTGTTAGTGAGTTTTTGATGATCAAACAAGTGAATTGTGCATAAATTTTTGATTTTATATTTTTGAAATACACAAGTGTAAAATTTGTTTGGATTTCTATTCACACTGTCTTGTGTGAATGCATACAAATGTTTTTTGAAAACATATCCATACTTTAATTGCATTCAAATGATGTTTCAAATTGGAAGTTAATATTGTATATTGAATGTTGGATATGCTTCAAATTTGTCAAGTTGAGTCTTTCCTATCATTCACATATTGACCTTTGGTATTCAATATGATGCTTGAACTCCTCATTCTTCATTCTCAATCAAGTTAGATCTTATATCTAACAAGTTGATTATCTATATGAGTTTCAAGCTTATCTCCAGAAAAGTATTCAATTTGTGAAAATCTTATACTTATTGGATAAACTCTTATTGATCAAGTTACTCAAATATACATTTATCTTCATCCATTTCTGAGTAACTATATTCTTGCTTTGAATATTCATATATTTCAAGACTCTATTCTAAAAAGCAAGATTATCTCTTAGACAATAGCAAAGTCATTGTGCTTATATATTTCTATTGTGCAAAGCATGTTTTGAAAATGCTCTACCTTCATGACTTTTGCTTTTGAGAGAGTTCTTCAACATATTAACTTCAATGTTCAATATGTTCTCCAAACCTGAAGCATTCTGATATATTCTTTAACATGTTGACTTCCACCATGTTTAAAATGAACATTGTTTTCAAGCATGTTTCAAAAATGAATCTTTCATTCATGAAAATTTTGATTTCATAATGCATTATCATATTTTGAAAGAACATTCAAGATTTGAAACACTTTGCATATTTCATTATCATTCTTGAAAAATCCGAGCTCACTCATAAACCGTGAATTGATAAATGCTTATCTTTATGGATAAGATTTTCTATGCTCTTTGATCAAACTTACATGCATTTTATCAATGACATCTTTTCTGCATAAAAAGTGTATTTACAAAGTGCCATTGAAAAATAACATTCTTGATATCATTTAGTTGTTACCCTATTTTGATTCATTGGCTTGAATTTACTTGATTGGGTAAAACTATGTTTTATTGCTATACTCTTTGCTCCAATATCATATTGTTAAATTATATGAGAGCTTAAGAGTTGTTATGTCTAATCAGTTGTGGACTCAAGAATCATTGGGTACCAAAGAACATATATTTTTGCAGGAGTTGACCAAAATGTTCTGTTGTTGAATACAAAGAACATAGGCAAACATAATAGACCATTTCGGTGGCTATGTCGCAAATTTTGTGATATCACTTGAATGACATCCCATCACTAGCAAGAGGCTTAGGCCAAGATGATAAGGAGCATATTAGCTTGATGAGAAGCTATGAGCGTAAAACTAATTTTGAATTCTTATTCAAAGCTCATTTGGGATTTCGATTCTAAGATGCATTCAAAGCAATTGGTGGGTGTAAAGACTCATCCTCCCGAAGCTCATCAATATTAATCACATCATCAGAAATTGGCTAGCCAGTGATGCATCTATGGATGATTATAACTTGAGTAATTACGATATTACTCAAGTGAGGTATTGTATTATACATATGTCATAATCATGCTAGGCTAACTTTATTGTATTCATTTCATTTTATTTCAAGTATCTTAGCTCGAGCGTAATCATTTATTTAAAATGATCCTTATGTTTTAAAACTCTTTTATCATCATAAAAAACATAAGTGATTTCTTCATACCAATTTCAAGTCCACCCATGTGAACTTGAAAGTTCTTAATTCTGAGATACCATGTTATGTCCATTGGAGTTAGATGAACTTTAGATCTCATAACATTTGGTATCACTTCATTATTTGGTATCATTTAAGGAGCTTCACTTTTCATTCATGCATTCATTAAGGGGGAGCTTCACATTCATATGTGTTTTATACTTTAAAAGCTTATCTCCTTCATTTGAAGAAAATCCTTTTAAGCATACTCATCTCGCATTCACTATCTTCTATTAGTTTTGATGATGAGTTAATTTCATATTTGAAAATATCTTATATTTTCCTTTCATTATTTTTAAAATATCATTTGGAAAGGAATACTTTGATATTTGGTTGCACTAACAAATCTCTTTTGCAAAGAAAGTTTTCAATTTGTAGCAGAAGATTTTGTTATGTGTTACAACTTTCCTTAATGCACTACAAGGAGAAACTATTCAATTAAGGAAAGATGCTTTGGCGATCAATCAATGAAGTTGAGATATGCTCTACATAGATGATCTATGAAGAAAAGGATGGAAGTTGAGTACGCCATAATCATTCAGATGAGATAACCCTCAAGAAGCTAGAACTTTCATCTTCACATCTCAAAGGATATTCATGATCCTTCTATTGAGCACACTTCGATGATCTCATACAACAAAGCAAGCAAATGGACTTCACAGATCGATCATTAATTTGCAAAAACCAACATGAGCATTTCTAATCTCTATCTTTTTATATTCAGTAGAAATGTTGCATATGTTTGGTATCTATATGCTTTAAGTGTGAAAGATTTCTTGAAAACCTCTCCAAATTCTTTCAAATTTGTTATCATAAAAATATTCCAAATTGCATCATATTTAGAATGAAAACACTTTCAAATCGAGGAGAGAAAATCAGTTCTTTGACTCTTCTAATATGTTTCATATTTGTCTCTCTAAGCATTACTTCTTTGCTTCAACTTTTTGCTAATGACAAATAAGGGGAGAGAATGGCAAGAAAAATATGTTGCATTGTTGCATTTGATATCCATACATATCTTTCTTAAAGTATTTGCCATCATCAAAAAGGGGAGAATGTTGGTTATGATTAGTTTTGATGATGTCTTATATAGATGTCATTCTTAAGAGCAAAAAGGTTGCATACTACATTGATCTTCTACTTTGACTAATTCTTATATTTAATGTAGATGCAAAGTTTAATAATGAAGAATGATCAAGAAAGGAGACTCAAGAAAGAAGAACTTGCACTATATGTGTTATTGGAAGTCTCCATGATCAAACGAAGTTGGAATGAAGCTTCATCATATTTGAACTACAATGGACTACACATGAATAAGTGCTGATACGTAAAAGCCGACACAAGATATTCGGAAGAAGTTCAGAATAGGATCAACCTTCTGGATATTGAAGAAGGTAGAAGTTGTAGAGAATGATGAGCCTAAGTTAAATGATGAAGAATCATCAAGTTGGGAGATGAAAGAAGGAAGAACTTGTTGAATGGAATGAATATATCATTATTCAAGTTCTTATATTGATGCTAGAAGCCTCCAAGATCATATGGAAGTTGGATTGACTCAATTCAGAGTTAAAGTCAGCAAATATGAGGTTCTAGATGAGCAAACTCGAGCCTTCAAGTATTAAACTCAAGTTTACTACCTTGTCTGAAGTAATTTGCCTATCGATATGAGCAAACTCGAGCTTAGCACTCTAAACTCGAGTCTATAAGTGTCTTCAGCAGCTTTGGTGTTTTCGGACTAGGCAAACTCGAGCTCATCAAGACAAACTCGAGTTTACAACGGTGATCAACTCGTTTCACGTTCAGCACAGGCAACGTCCGGTAATTTGATGATATCTTCCAAACCAGAGATCCGATTGAGGTGAAACCAGTGGCATATGAAACTAGACTCCCAATTCGTCATTTTGATATAAAATCCAAGCCCAAAGGAGTTTATATAACAGAGTTATGAATTGTGGAAGTTGAAATAGAAATCCACGCCACACTGAAAACCAAGCCTCCATGTTTTGCGTGTAACTCACAATATACAAATCCAATGGAGCTGAAATCAGTGGCATTGGAAAGTACACTCCAATAGCTTTCCATCAAGAGTTGAACCAACCAAAACGGAATTCATACCAGGGATATATGGCCCTCGAAAGTGGACAAAGTTGCAAGCTCACTGAACAAAGTCCAAAATCAGCCAGGTCAAGTTTACAAATAGCAAGCTCGAGCTTACAAGTAGCTGATGAGTGGGTAACCAGTGCAAGTATACACTATCAATGTAATACTAGCAAGTATCCCGGAGTAATAAAATATCGTTCCCACAAGGACCAAAATTCCAACTACCAACCCAATTTACTTGAATTTAAAGTTGATGCAACCATATGAGTTTTTGGATGAACATATTAAAAGAAAATAAAATGACAAAGAAATTGAATCAAACTTTGTAGAAAACAATTAACAAAAGCCTAGGGTCATGTATGTCATCAATAATCCATTTAATTGTTCTTCCTTTACCAAAAGCTAGATTAAGACATAATCTTCTTTTAAGGTAGAATTTAATTACTTAACCCATGAATTGGAGTATGTCAATCGAATTTCAGATTTTAATCTAATTGCTTATTCCTAAGTCAAATTAGCCTAATCCTCAATCCTAAAGTCATGTTCCCATGCTCATTAGAATTAATTCTTGCATTAAGTCCAGAATTCTTTATGATTGCATAAAGCCTATGTCAAGTTCCCTTGCTAGAACCTTATGTTCTTTAATCAATTGAACCTAGAATTAACTAGCCTTTCCCAAGGTCTAATTAATCTTTCAATTCCTTAATTAGATGATCAAACTAACTAAGGCATTAAACATGGATTAAAGAAACACATCCAAAACAAGTATTATGTAATTAAAAACAGAATTTCAATTAAACTTCATAAAGAATCCATACATGACCTTAGAAAGATACTTAGCTCATGCTATTCATGACCAAGCATAAAAAATGGTAAAAGATGAAGAACATAAAAATAAACTAAAACAATTAAAAGAAAAGATTACAACTAATCGTCCATGTAGGAGGTAGAACCATCACATGTAGGACTTCAATGAACAAAACATAAAATTAAATTAAGACAATGATGAGGAAAGATTACAACTAATCGTCCATGTAGGAGGTAGAACCATCACATGTAGGACTTAAATGAACAAAACATAAAATTAAATTAAGACAATGATGAGAAAAGATTACAACTAATCGTCCATGTAGGAGGTAGAACCATCACATGTAGGACTTCAAATGAACAAAAGGAAAATAATACATAAGAAGCATAAACAAGATGTAAGAACCATCCATATAGGAGGTTTTGAACAAGAAAAGAAAGAACTTAAGATGAAGGAGATATGAAACTTAAGAAAGAAAGAACCTAAGGAGAGAGAGCTCTTCTCCAAGTGTTTTTTTAGCTTCACAACACTCTTCTATTTATAGGCAGCTAGGAGCATCTCATCCATGCACTTTACAACTCAAATTCGTCACTTTTCTTAGTGGCCAACTTGGAAGCATCTTTGAATCACTTTACAGCTCCAAAACCGTGTCCGATTTACAGCCTGTTTTACACCACGAATTCGGTGGAATTGGGCCACGTTGTCTTCATATGAAATGTAGCCCTGGATGTTAGCTTTTCAGTCGTTCAAACCGGACCTCATTTGGAGTTCGTAAGCCCAAGTTATGGATCAAATACGGTACGTTGTTCCAGAGTCCGTCACAACACCTTGTCTTGCATTCCAAGCCCAATTGGGTCCTCTAAACGTCTCATTTAGCTTCTGGACTCTTCATATAAGTTGTAGGGCTTTCATTCAGCGTTCCTAAAAGATAAATTTCAGATCAATTGGAGGTCTAGAACTCAAATTATGATCAACATACCAAACAGTGTTCACTACCCAATTATAAAAGAGATGTGATTTAAGCCCAATTTTGAACAAAATTCCAAATATGACCAAGATCTATACAAATAAATTCTAAAAACTAATTATGAAGATGAAACTACATATTTAACTAATTTAATCCATTAAAACATGACAATGATAGAGTTTGTAACTCCTTTTTGCAATTAAAACATCATAAATTCCAAGGTTATCAAACTCCCCCAAACTTAGATCTTTGCTTGTCCTCAAGCAAATTAATTCAAGATAACATATGTAGCTTAAAAACAAGGAGGTGTGAAGATAAATGTAAATGAGGAAAATAAGATAGTTCAGTGAAAGCACAGTTCAAAAATGAGTAATACATTATGCTTGTATCAACACTTCACTAATTTCCAGATTAATAGAAAGTAGAGTTATCAAGAGGAAAATAGTAAATTGGAATAAATAAACCCCTCACTTGGATATTCAATCCACTCAAACTCTCAAGTGTTTTAGGGTGTGTATTTCACTCAATCCACCATCATTCCAATAACACTACCATAGGCTTGTTCATATTCTAATTCTCCACTGCCTTGTAATACATGCATAAACCAATCAAAAGGTCTTTCAAAGGTTGTAATGTGGCTAAGGTTAGGGAAGGATATTTTATGGATAAGTAGCTTTAACAATGGAAAACAGAGCATATCAATCATCGGTAGATCCAAATTATATCTCATATAAACTGTTTTCATCCTTCACTCTTCCTCATTCCTCTCTTTTTCTTCTCTTTTTTTTTTTTTTTTTTTTTTTGAAATACCAGTACCACCAACATAATAATTTTTTTTTTTTTTAGCCCTCCTTTGTTATTTTGTCCTGATATATTCATCGTATAGATCATAACCATCATACAACTCCAAAATTCATTAATTAAGTTCATACCTTCACCTTTTGTAGCATACACTATTTTCCACTGTGAGGTAGGATATGTATGGAATGGTTGTGTGAAAATGGTTAATAACAAGAACAAACATGGCATCGTGCTCAAAAGGGTTAATCAATGGAAAATGCAAGGTGGGCTATTTGGCCAACTGGTTTATACAAGAAATAAATTGCCTTTTATCATTTCGAGTATGCATGTAATACTTGCCATCTCAAACGTAAGAAAGCAGAACAAGTTCTAGAGTGCTAAAGTAGTGAGGTGCATACAAGAAAGAATATAAGTATATGAAGCTCAATCCCTCACGGCTATGGGAATCAATTACACTATCCTCAAGATCATTATCTACAAACTACTACTCAAGAAATTTAGTGACTTGTTTATTCAAACATATGATCATACTCACTCAAGAATAGCATATGTGACATTCACATTTTGCATTGCTAGTAACACATGATTCTTATTTTCCAATCTACCTTAGAATTCATTCAAGTCATGTTTTAAAAGATTTTTTTTTGTTTGTTTTTTTGTTTTTAATAATAAAACATCTAATGCCTAGTCATGAAAACATCAAACCTTGTTGGGAAAAAGTCTTTAAACCCTATCCTTAAAGAAAATAAATACATGTTTCCAAACAACACCCCCAAACTTAAAACCAACATTGTCCCCAATGTTGTCTAATATGTAATGTGAATAGGTAGTGAAGAGAAAACCATAAATAAGAGATAAGGGTTAAAGAGACTCCCCAAACCGAGAGGACACCCAAAGCTTAATGTAAGGGCTGCCACCAAAGGTTTTCATGCCGACAATTCTGCACAAACAACAAATAAAATCCGAAACCGCAAATAGAAAATAAAGAAAAAGCAAACCACCGCAATAATTTTTTTTTTTTTTTTTTTTTTTTTTTTTTTTTTTTTTGTTTTTTTTTTATGATTAATTTAAATGGAAAACACAACCAAAATTAGCAGCAAATTATCTACGGATAATAGTGCACATGCTAAGTTTATAGTCTTTAGCAGACTTGTTACCCATATTTACGGATTCCGGGATGAATGAGAAATCTCACTCAGTGCACATCTTTGCTCCCGAATGCTTCAATCTTTGGCCATTCACGGTGAAGGTTCTTTTGGAACTTTCCTCTTCTAATTCCACAAAGACCATAAGGGAAGACCTTTGTTACCTTAAAGGGACCACTCCACCTTGATTTGAGTTTTCCCGGAAACAATTTCAATCTTGAATTGAATAACAATACCTTTTGGCCTACCTCAAAGTGACGTGGAGCAATCTTCTTGTCATGCCATGCTTTGGTCTTTTCTTTGTAGATTCTTGCACTTTCATAGGCATCCTTCCCGATCTCATCTAATTCATTCAAATTTGAAGGAGTCTATGTTCTTTAGCCACAGTGGGATCAAGATTAAGCTGTTTGATGGCCCAATATGCTTTATGTTCTAATTCCACAGGAAGGTGACAAGCCTTACCATATACTAACCTGTAGGGAGACGTACCGAGGACAGTCTTGTAAGCCGTTCAGTAAGCCCAAAGAGCATCATCTAGCTTTATAGCCCAATCCTTCCTTGTAGGTCGTACCACCTTCTCCAATTCTCTTGATCTCCCTATTTGATACTTCCACTTGGCCACGGGTTTGAGGGTGGTAGGCGGTAGACACTTTGTGCTTGACCCCGTATTTCACTAATAGTGTCTCAAACCATTTGTTACAAAAGTGAGAACCGCCATCACTGATTATAGCTCTTGGGGTACCAAACCTTGTGAAAATATTCTTCCTTAAAAACTTGGTCACTTGGTGTGCTTCATTGGTAGGAAGAGCCATTTCTTCAACCCACTTGGTAACATAGTCAACCGCCACCGTAATGTATTTGCAATTGTTGGAAGATGGGAAAGGTCCCATGAAGTCAATTCCCACACATCAAATGGTTCAATTTCAAGAATACTATCTTTGGGGCATCTCATTTCTCCTTGATATATTACCTGTTCTTTGACACCCGTCACAAGAAACAACAAACTCCCGGCATCATGGAATAAAGAAGGCCAATAAAATCCGCTTTCTAGGACCTTAGCAGCAGATCCTAGTGCTCCCATAATGCCCCCATAATCTGAATTATGACAATGAACAAGAATATTATTAATTTCCTCTTGTGGTACACACCTCCGAATTATTTGATCAGACATCTTTTGAAAAGAAAAGGCTCATCCCAAAAATAGAATTTTGAATCATGCATGAGCTTTTTCTTTTGTTGAAAAGTAAAATCGAAGGTAGAATACCACATACCGTAAAATTAACAATGTCAAAGATACCAGGGGATTGACGTGGCAACTCCAAAGAGTGTTCATCCGGGAAGAATCCATGCACAGGAGTTGTCTTGTCTTCATTGCTTCCTCTAATCTTGACAAGTGATCAGCCACTTGATTTTTCGATCCCTCTTGTCTCTGATTTCCAAATCAAATTCTTGTAACAAGAGGATCCACCTTATCAACCTTGGTTTAGAATCTTTCTTGGACAGCAGGTATTTAATGGCAGAATGATCTGTGTAGACAACTACCTTGGACCCCAACAGATAAGCTCGGAATTTATCAAATGCAAATACTATAGCTAGTAATTCTTTCTCTGTTGTTGCATAATTCTTTTGAGCATCTGAAAGAGTTACGCTAGCGTAGTAAATTGCATGAAAAATTCTGTCTTTTCTTTGACCCAAAACAGCCCCAATTGCAAAATCACTCGCATCACACATTAGTTCAAATGGAGCACTCCAATCGGGAGCACTCACAATGGGGGCTGAAATAAGCTTGTTCTTTAGAGTCTCAAAGGCTTGCATACAATCATCATCAATTTTAAAAATTGTATCTTTTTCCAACAAATTGCAAAGAGGTTTGCTGATTTTGGAAAAATCTTTTATAAAACGCCTATAAAAACCGCATGTCCTAGAAAACTCCTAATGGCCTTCACATTAGTGGGAATGGGTAATTTTTCAATCACTTCAATTTTAGCTTTGTCTACCTCAATTCCTTTTTTTGAAATTTTGTGGCCTAACACCACCCCTTCATGTACCATAAAATGACATTTTTCCCAATTTAAAACCAAGTTTGTTTCTACACATCGTTGCAACACTTTGGACAAATTTGCTAAACATGCATCAAAGGTAGAACCAAAGACAGAGAAGTCATCCATAAATACCTCCATTATGTCTTCTATAAGATCATAGAAGATTGCCATCATACACCTTTGAAATGTGGCAGGGGCGTTGCAAAGACCAAAAGGCATCCTTCGAAATGCAAATGTACCATAGGGGCAAGTAAAAGTTGTCTTCTCTTGATCTTCGGAGCAATTGCTATTTGATTGTAACCCGAATAACCATCAAGAAAACAAGTAAAAGTCATACCCGGCTATCCTATCTAGCATCCGATCCAAGAATGGGGAGAGGAAATGATCTTTCCTGGTTGCCTTGTTTAACTTCCTGTAATCCATGCATACACGCCAACCAGTCACAGTCCTTGTAGGAATCAGCTCATTGTTGTCATTCTTCACCACTGTTGTGCCTCCTTTCTTTGGCACACATTGTACTGGGCTGACCCAAGAACTATCAGATATGGGATAGATGATCCCATTATCTAACCATTTGATTATCTCCTTCTTTACTACTTCCTTCATGTGTGGGTTTAGACGCCTCTGTGCTTCAATTGAAGGCTTGCTTCCTTCTTCCAAAATGATCTTGTGCATGCAGTAGGAAGGGCTTATACCTTTTATGTCAGCTAGAGTCCATCCTATTGCCTTCTTGTGCTCCCTTAACACCCTCAACAGCTTTTTCCTTTTGTACCGATTTAAGTCACCGCAATAATAACCGGATAAGAAGCATCCTCTCCTAGATAGGCATAAGAGAGGTGTGATGGAAGTTGTTTTAAATCAAGACTAGGAACATCATTAGGAGTAATGGGTGGTTCACTTACCTCTTTTACCTTCAACAACATGTAAGGTTTCAAAAAAATTATTCGCAAGGAAAGGGAAAATTCATCTAAAGAAAACTCATAATCCTTACCATCAAAGGACTCTGTCTCTTCTAAAGCTGCCTGTAAAGGGTCTAGAGGAAGAGTCATTACTTTTAAATCATTAAGGCAATTATCAAGCACATCGATAGAGAAAACATTCTCACAGTTATCAGAAAATTTAACTGCCTTAAAAACATTAAAAGTAACATGTTGGTCTTCAACCCGCATAGTCAACTCACCCTTTTTCACATCTATCAATGTTCCTCCAGTGGCTAAGAAAGGTCTTCCTAAAATGATAGGAATATCTCTGTCCTCTTCCATGTCTAAGATGATGAAATCTGCAGGTAAGATTAGTTTATCAATTTTAACAAGGATGTCTTCAATTATACCTTTTGGATATGCCAATGTTCGGTCGCCTAACCGAAGAACGCAGATGTAGACTTGATCTCCCCAAGGCCGAGTCTTTTGAATATGGTTAGGGGCATCAAATTGATGCTAGCCCCTAAATCACAAAGGGCGTTACCCACAAACTGATTGCCTATTGTGCAAGGTATGGTGAAGCTTCCCGGATCCTTCAACTTTGGTGGTAACTTCTTTTGCAAAAACCGCACCGCACTCCTCAGTAAGTGCAATTAGTTCGTTCTCCACCAATTTCCTCTTTTTGGATAACAATTCTTTCATAAATTTTGCATAAGATGGCATATTTTCTAAGGCTTCTGCAAATGGGATGTTGATCTGCAATTTCTTGAATACATCCAAAAATCTAGAAAATTGCCTATCATTTGAGTTAGGTTTTACCCGTTGAGGAAAAGGAGGTTGAGATTCTTTCCTTTCAGTTTCAGCAGGTTGGTATGGTGGCTTGGTTTGACTTTCAGCCTTACTTTCACTTTGATTGTTACTTGCAGCTTCTTCACTTATTTGGACTTCAATAGTTGCAGGTTCAGCACCTTTCAACACTTTACCGCTTCTGAGGGAAATGGCTTGGCAAGCTTCCTTACCCCTAGGATCTTCTGTGTTACTGGGAAGTGTACCTTGCTGCCTAACATTTAGAGAGTTAGCAATCTGTCCTACTCCGCACCTCTAGGTTCTTGATAGAAGTGTGTGATTTTGCAAGATGGAATCGTTCTTGTCATGAATTGGGCTAGAATATCTTCAAGATTGCTTTTCTTCTCTTGTGGCTGAACCGGTGCTACAAATCCAGGAGGATTGTAGGGAGGTCGTGGTTGTTGTGCACCTGTTTGATTTTCCCATGAGAAATTAGGGTGATTCCTCCAACCTGGATTATAATAGTTTGAGTGCGGATTGTATTGTTGCTTATTTTGATGAGCGACATACTGCACACTTTCCTGACTCATAGCACACTTCTCGCAAGGTGCCCTCCTCCACATAAGTTACGCCTACTTACTTGCACATTGGCGGATGTCAACTTGTTTAGCCGATTATTCATAGAAGCTACTACCGTGCGTAAAGTGTTGATAATGCATCAAGTTCGTGAATTCCGCCGCTTTCTTGGTATTACTCCTTTCTCCATTCCGGTGGTAATTGTTATTAGCCATGTTCTCCAAAATATTGTAGGCATCATTCACAGATTTTGCCATTAGAGCCCCACCGGCAAAGCAAAGATCAACAATGCCTCTTGTATTCCCCGTAGCCCATTATAGAATGTATGGATCGGATACCACTCGGGAAGGCCATGATGTGGGCACTTCCTAAGTAAGTCTTTGAACCGCTCCCATGCTTCATAGAGTGATTCACCATCGCCTTGTTGGAAAGAGGTGATGTCGTTTCTTGACTTTGCTGTTCTTGCAGGAGGGAAATACTTGCCTAGGAATTTTTTAGTTAGTTCATCCCAAGTGGTGATGGCTCCAGGAGGAAGTGACTGCAACCAGACTCTTGCTTTATCTTTCAGAGAGAATGGGAAGAGTCTCAGTCTAATGGCATCATCAGTAACGCCATTGAATTTGAACGTGTCACATATCTCCAAGAAGCTTGCCAGATGCAAGTTCGGATCTTCATAAGGAAGGCCATAAAATTGTACAAATTGTCCCGCACCATCCGAATAATAGCCGGCTTGATTTCAAAGTTATTGGCTTCCACCCTTGGCTTGACAATGCTGGAAGCAATTTCACTAACTCTTGGGATAGCAAAATCTCCCACACTTCTACGATTCATGCCTTCTTCGCCATTGTGATATTTTTAGGTTCGGTTGTATCTCGTAGATGAAGAAACTTGTAACAAAGCCTTTTGTTCTCTTCTCAAACGTCTCAACGTCCTCTCTATTTCTTGATCAAATAGAAGATTTGAGTCTTGCATACACCTTAATCAAGAAATTAGTTCTTAAGAACCCGAAAGTCAAGAAGAAATGGACTAGAAAGGTTTAGTTAGTTTAAATTGAAATTTCGCAGAAAATGAATTTCCAAGTAAGTACACACAATTTAATGGGATTTTTTTTTTTTTTTTTTTTTTTTTTTTTTTGAACACAAGAAAATTCTGCACTTTACAAAAAGAATAACAATACCAAATTAAAGAAACAAAATTCAAGCTCGACACCTTATGCAAAATATACTAAACAATAATAACCAAAACACAAGGATGTAAAGAACACAGTTAAATGAAAAAGGAATAACTCCAAATAAAGAAAAAAATTGTAATTAAAATAAAACAAGCACCAATCTATAAAACAAGCAAAGATAGTTGATATTGGGACAATTTTGGTTGGCAAGAACGGCGCCAAAAACTTGATGAGTGGGTAACTGTGCAAGTATACACTATCAATGTAATACTAGCAAGTATCCCGGAGTAATAAAATATCGTTCCCACAAGGACCAAAATTCCAACTACCAACCCAATTTACTTGAATTTAAAGTTGATGCAACCATATGAGTTTTTGGATGAACATATTAAAAGAAAATAAAATGACAAAGAAATTGAATCAAACTTTGTAGAAAACAATTAACAAAAGCCTAGGGTCATGTATGTCATCAATAATCCATTTAATTGTTCTTCCTTTACCAAAAGCTAGATTAAGACATAATCTTCTTTTAAGGTAGAATTTAATTACTTAACCCATGAATTGGAGTATGTCAATCGAATTTCAGATTTTAATCTAATTGCTTATTCCTAAGTCAAATTAGCCTAATCCTCAATCCTAAAGTCATGTTCCCATGCTCATTAGAATTATGCAACAACAGAGAAAGAATTACTAGCTATAGTATTTGCATTTGATAAATTCCGAGCTTATCCGTTGGGGTCCAAGGTAGTTGTCTACACGATCATTCCGCCATTAAATACCCTTTGTCCTAGAAAACTCCTAATGGCCTTCACATTAGTGGGAATGGGTAATTTTTCAATCACTTCAATTTTAGCTTTGTCTACCTCAATTCCTTTTTTGAAATTTTGTGGCCTAACACCACCCCTTCATGTACCATAAAATGACATTTTTCCCAATTTAAAACCAAGTTTGTTTCTACACATCGTTGCAACACTTTGGACAAATTTGCTAAACATGCATCAAAGGTAGAACCAAAGACAGAGAAGTCATCCATAAATACCTCCATTATGTCTTCTATAAGATCATAGAAGATTGCCATCATACACCTTTGAAATGTGGCAGGGGCGTTGCAAAGACCAAAAGGCATCCTTCGAAATGCAAATGTACCATAGGGGCAAGTAAAAGTTGTCTTCTCTTGATCTTCAGGAGCAATTGCTATTTGATTGTAACCCGAATAACCATCAAGAAAACAAGAAAAGTCATACCCGCCATCCCGTCTAGCATCCGATCCAAGAATGGGAGAGGGAAATGATCTTTCCCGGTTGCCTTGTTTAACTTCCCGTAATCCATGCATACACGCCAACCAGCCACAACGTCCTTGTAGGAATCAGCTCATTGTTGTCATTCTTCACCACCGTTGTGCCTCCTTTCTTTGGCACACATTGTATCTGGCCGACCCAAGAACTATCGAGATATGGGATAGATGATCCCATTATCTAACCATTTGATTATCTCCTTCTTTACTACTTCCTTCATGTGTGGGTTTAGACGCCTCGTGCTTCAATTGAAGGCTTGCTTCCTTCTTCCAAAATGATCTTGTGCATGCGTAGGAAGGGCTTATACCTTTTATGTCAGCTAGAGTCCATCCTATTGCCTTCTTGTGCTCCCTTAACACCCTCAACAGTTTTTTTCCTTTTGTACCCGATTTAAGTCACCGCAATAATAACCGGATAAGAAGCATCCTCTCCTAGATAGGCATAAGAGAGGTGTGATGGAAGTTGTTTTAAATCAAGACTAGGAACATCATTAGGAGTAATGGGTGGTTCACTTACCTCTTTACCTTCAACAACATGTAAGGTTTCAAAAAAATTATTCTCGCAAGGAAAGGGAAAATTCATCTAAAGAAAACTCATAATCCTTACCATCAAAGGACTCTGTCTCTTCTAAAGCCGCCGTAAAGGGTCTAGAGGAAGAGTCATTACTTTTAAATCATTAAGGCAATTATCAAGCACATCGATAGAGAAAACATTCTCACGGTTATCGAAAATTTAACCGCCTTAAAAACATTAAAAGTAACATGTTGGTCTTCAACCCGCATAGTCAACTCACCCTTTTTCACATCTATCAATGTTCCTCCAAAGTGGCTAAGAAAGGTCTTCCTAAAATGATAGGAATATCTCTACGTCCTCTTCCATGTCTAAGATGATGAAATCTGCGGGTAAGATTAGTTTATCAATTTTAACAAGGATGTCTTCAATTATACCTTTTGGATATGCCAATGTTCGGTCGCCTAACCGAAGAACTGCAGATGTAGACTTGATCTCCCAAGGCCGAGTCTTTTGAATATGGTTAGGGGCATCAAATTGATGCTAGCCCCTAAATCACAAAGGGCGTTACCCACAAACCGATTGCCTATTGTGCAAGGTATGGTGAAGCTTCCCGGATCCTTCAACTTTGGTGGTAACTTCTTTTGCAAAACCGCACCGCACTCCTCGTAAGTGCAACTAGTTCGTTCTCCACCAATTTCCTCTTTTTGGATAACAATTCTTTCATAAATTTTGCATAAGATGGCATATTTTCTAAGGCTTCGCAAATGGGATGTTGATCTGCAATTTCTTGAATACATCCAAAAATCTAGAAAATTGCCTATCATTTGAGTTAGGTTTTACCCGTTGAGGAAAAGGAGGTTGAGATTCTTTCCTTTCGTTTCAAAGCAGTTGGTATGGTGGCTTGGTTTGACTTTCCTTACTTTCACTTTGATTGTTACTTGCGGCTTCTTCACTTATTTGGACTTCAATAGTTGCGGGTTCAAAGCACCTTTCAACACTTTACCGCTTCGAGGGAAATGGCTTGGCAAGCTTCCTTACCCCTAGGATCTTACGTGTTCTTGGGAAGTGTACCTTGCCGCCTAACATTTAGAGAGTTAGCAACTGGTCCTACCGCACCTCTAGGTTCTTGATAGAAGTCGTGTGATTTTGCAAGATGGAATCTGTTCTTGTCATGAATTGGGCTAGAATATCTTCAAGATTGCTTTTCTTCTCTTGTGGCTGAATCGGTGCTACAAATCCGGGAGGATTGTAGGGAGGTCGTGGTTGTTGTGCACCCTGTTTGATTTCCCCATGAGAAATTAGGGTGATTCCTCCAACCTGGATTATAATAGTTTGAGTGCGGATTGTATTGTTGCTTATTTTGATGAGCGACATACTGCACACTTTCCTGACTCATAGCACACTTCTCAGTAAGGTGCCCTCCTCCACATAAGTTACAGCTACTTACTTGCACATTGGCGGATGTCAACTTGTTTAGCTGATTATTCATAGAAGCTACCTGTGCAGAAAGTGTTGATAATGCATCAAGTTCGTGAATTCCTGCTGCTTTCTTGGTATTACTCCTTTCTCCATTCCAAAGTGGTAATTGTTATTAGCCATGTTCTCCAAAATATTGTAGGCATCATTCACGTGATTTTGCCATTAGAGCCCCACCGCAAACGCATAAAGATCAACAATGCCTCTTGTATTCCCCGTAGCCCATTATAGAATGTATGGATGGATACCACTCGGGAAGGCCATGATGTGGGCACTTCCTAAGTAAGTCTTTGAACCGCTCCCATGCTTCATAGAGTGATTCACCATCAGCTTGTTGGAAAGAGGTGATGTCGTTTCTTGACTTTCTTTGTTCTTGCGGGAGGGAAATACTTGCCTAGGAATTTTTAGTTAGTTCATCCCAAGTGGTGATGGCTCCGGAGGAAGTGATCGCAACCGGACTCTTGCTTTATCTTTCGAGAGAGAATGGGAAGAGTCTCGTCTAATGGCATCATCGTAACGCCATTGAATTTGAACGTGTCACATATCTCCAAGAAGCTTGCCGATGCAAGTTCGGATCTTCATAAGGAAGGCCATAAAATTGTACAGCTGTCTGCACCATCTGAATAATAGCTGGCTTGATTTCAAAGTTATTGGCTTCCACCCTTGGCTTGACAATGCTGGAAGCAATTTCACTAACTCTTGGGATAGCAAAATCTCCCACACTTCTACGATTCACAGCTTCTTCTGCCATTGTGATATTTTCAGGTTCGGTTGTATCTGTAGATGAAGAAACTTGTAACAAAGCCTTTTGTTCTCTTCTCAAACGTCTCAACGTCCTCTCTATTTCTTGATCAAATAGAAGATTTGAGTCTTGCATACACCTTAATCAAGAAATTAGTTCTTAAGAACCCGAAAGTCAAGAAGAAATGGACTAGAAAGGTTTAGTTAGTTTAAATTGAAATTCGAGAAAATGAATTTCCAAGTAAGTACACACAATTTAATGGGATTTTTTTTTTTTTTTTTTTTGAACACAAGAAAATTCTGCACTTTACAAAAAGAATAACAATACCAAATTAAAGAAACAAAATTCAAGCTCGACACCTTATGCAAAATATACTAAACAATAATAACCAAAACACAAGGATGTAAAGAACACGTTAAATGAAAAAGGAATAACTCCAAATAAAGAAAAAAATTGTAATTAAAATAAAACAAGCACCAATCTATAAAACAAGCAAAGATAGTTGATATTGGGACAATTTTGGTCCCCAAGCAACGGCGCCAAAAACTTGATGAGTGGGTAACCGGTGCAAGTATACACTATCAATGTAATACTAGCAAGTATCCGGAGTAATAAAATATCGTTCCCACAAGGACCAAAATTCCAACTACCAACCCAATTTACTTGAATTTAAAGTTGATGCAACCATATGAGTTTTTGGATGAACATATTAAAAGAAAATAAAATGACAAAGAAATTGAATCAAACTTTGTAGAAAACAATTAACAAAAGCCTAGGGTCATGTATGTCATCAATAATCCATTTAATTGTTCTTCCTTTACCAAAAGCTAGATTAAGACATAATCTTCTTTTAAGGTAGAATTTAATTACTTAACCCATGAATTGGAGTATGTCAATCGAATTTCAGATTTTAATCTAATTGCTTATTCCTAAGTCAAATTAGCCTAATCCTCAATCCTAAAGTCATGTTCCCATGCTCATTAGAATTATGCAACAACAGAGAAAGAATTACTAGCTATAGTATTTGCATTTGATAAATTCCGAGCTTATCTGTTGGGGTCCAAGGTAGTTGTCTACACAGATCATTCTGCCATTAAATACCTGCTGTCCTAGAAAACTCCTAATGGCCTTCACATTAGTGGGAATGGGTAATTTTTCAATCACTTCAATTTTAGCTTTGTCTACCTCAATTCCTTTTTTTGAAATTTTGTGGCCTAACACCACCCCTTCATGTACCATAAAATGACATTTTTCCCAATTTAAAACCAAGTTTGTTTCTACACATCGTTGCAACACTTTGGACAAATTTGCTAAACATGCATCAAAGGTAGAACCAAAGACAGAGAAGTCATCCATAAATACCTCCATTATGTCTTCTATAAGATCATAGAAGATTGCCATCATACACCTTTGAAATGTGGCGGGCGTTGCAAAGACCAAAAGGCATCCTTCGAAATGCAAATGTACCATAGGGGCAAGTAAAAGTTGTCTTCTCTTGATCTTCGGGAGCAATTGCTATTTGATTGTAACCCGAATAACCATCAAGAAAACAAGTAAAAGTCATACCCGGCTATCCCGTCTAGCATCCGATCCAAGAATGGGAGAGGAAATGATCTTTCCGGTTGCCTTGTTTAACTTCCCGTAATCCATGCATACACGCCAACCAAGTCACAGTCCTTGTAGGAATCAGCTCATTGTTGTCATTCTTCACCACCGTTGTGCCTCCTTTCTTTGGCACACATTGTACCGGGTCGACCTAAGAACTATCGATATGGGATAGATGATCCCATTATCTAACCATTTGATTATCTCCTTCTTTACTACTTCCTTCATGTGTGGGTTTAGACGCCTCGTGCTTCAATTGAAGGCTTGCTTCCTTCTTCCAAAATGATCTTGTGCATGCGATAGGAAGGGCTTATACCTTTTATGTCGCTAGAGTCCATCCTATTGCCTTCTTGTGCTCCCTTAACACCCTCAGCTTTTTCCTTTTGTACACGATTTAAGTCACCGCAATAATAACCGGATAAGAAGCATCCTCTCCTAGATAGGCATAAGAGAGGTGTGATGGAAGTTGTTTTAAATCAAGACTAGGAACATCATTAGGAGTAATGGGTGGTTCACTTACCTCTTTACCTTCAACAACATGTAAGGTTTCAAAAAAATTATTCGCAAGGAAAGGGAAAATTCATCTAAAGAAAACTCATAATCCTTACCATCAAAGGACTCGTCTCTTCTAAAGCCGCCGTAAAGGGTCTAGAGGAAGAGTCATTACTTTTAAATCATTAAGGCAATTATCAAGCACATCGATAGAGAAAACATTCTCACAGTTATCAGAAAATTTAACTGCCTTAAAAACATTAAAAGTAACATGTTGGTCTTCAACCCGCATAGTCAACTCACCCTTTTTCACATCTATCAATGTTCCTCCAGTGGCTAAGAAAGGTCTTCCTAAAATGATAGGAATATCTCTGTCCTCTTCCATGTCTAAGATGATGAAATCTGCGGGTAAGATTAGTTTATCAATTTTAACAAGGATGTCTTCAATTATACCTTTTGGATATGCCAATGTTCGGTCGCCTAACCGAAGAACTGCAGATGTAGACTTGATCTCCCCAAGGCCGAGTCTTTTGAATATGGTTAGGGGCATCAAATTGATGCTAGCCCCTAAATCACAAAGGGCGTTACCCACAAACCGATTGCCTATTGTGCAAGGTATGGTGAAGCTTCCCGGATCCTTCAACTTTGGTGGTAACTTCTTTTGCAAAACCGCACCGCACTCCTCGTAAGTGCAACTAGTTCGTTCTCCACCAATTTCCTCTTTTTGGATAACAATTCTTTCATAAATTTTGCATAAGATGGCATATTTTCTAAGGCTTCTGCAAATGGGATGTTGATCTGCAATTTCTTGAATACATCCAAAAATCTAGAAAATTGCCTATCATTTGAGTTAGGTTTTACCCGTTGAGGAAAAGGAGGTTGAGATTCTTTCCTTTCGGTTTCAAAGAGTTGGTATGGTGGCTTGGTTTGACTTTCAGCCTTACTTTCACTTTGATTGTTACTTGCGGCTTCTTCACTTATTTGGACTTCAATAGTTGCGGTGTTCAAAGACCTTTCAACACTTTACCGCTTCGAGGGAAATGGCTTGGCAAGCTTCCTTACCCCTAGGATCTTACGTGTTCTTGGGAAGTGTACCTTGCCGCCTAACATTTAGAGAGTTAGCAATCGTCCCTACCTCGCACCTCTAGGTTCTTGATAGAAGCCGTGTGATTTTGCAAGATGGAATCTGTTCTTGTCATGAATTGGGCTAGAATATCTTCAAGATTGCTTTTCTTCTCTTGTGGTGAACCGGTGCTACAAATCCGGGAGGATTGTAGGGAGGTCGTGGTTGTTGTGCACTGTTTGATTTCCCCATGAGAAATTAGGGTGATTCCTCCAACTCGGATTATAATAGTTTGAGTGCGGATTGTATTGTTGCTTATTTTGATGAGCGACATACGCACACTTTCCCCGACTCATAGCACACTTCTCGCAAGGTGCCCTCCTCCACATAAGTTCTGCCTACTTACTTGCACATTGGCGGATGTCAACTTGTTTAGCCGATTATTCATAGAAGCTACGTGCGAAAGTGTTGATAATGCATCAAGTTCGTGAATTCCCGCGCTTTCTTGGTATTACTCCTTTCTCCATTCCAAAGTGGTAATTGTTATTAGCCATGTTCTCCAAAATATTGTAGGCATCATTCACGATTTTGCCATTAGAGCCCCACCGGCAGCAAAGATCAACAATGCCTCTTGTATTCCCCGTAGCCCATTATAGAATGTATGGATCGGATACCACTCGGGAAGGCCATGATGTGGGCACTTCCTAAGTAAGTCTTTGAACCGCTCCCATGCTTCATAGAGTGATTCACCATCGCCTTGTTGGAAAGAGGTGATGTCGTTTCTTGACTTTGTTGTTCTTGCGGGAGAGGAAATACTTGCCTAGGAATTTTTTAGTTAGTTCATCCCAAGTGGTGATGGCTCCGGGAGGAAGTGGATCGCAAACGGACTCTTGCTTTATCTTTCGGAGAGAATGGGAAGAGTCTCGGCCTAATGGCATCATCGGTAACGCCATTGAATTTGAACGTGTCACATATCTCCAAGAAGCTTGCCGGATGCAAGTTCGGATCTTCATAAGGAAGGCCATAAAATTGTACAAAACTGCGCACCATCCGAATAATAGCCGGCTTGATTTCAAAGTTATTGGCTTCCACCCTTGGCTTGACAATGCCGGAAGCAATTTCACTAACTCTTGGGATAGCAAAATCTCCCACACTTCTACGATTCACAGCCTTCTTCTCGCCATTGTGATATTTTTAGGTTCGGTTGTATCTCGTAGATGAAGAAACTTGTAACAAAGCCTTTTGTTCTCTTCTCAAACGTCTCAACGTCCTCTCTATTTCTTGATCAAATAGAAGATTTGAGTCTTGCATACACCTTAATCAAGAAATTAGTTCTTAAGAACCTGAAAGTCAAGAAGAAATGGACTAGAAAGGTTTAGTTAGTTTAAATTGAAATTCTGCAGAAAATGAATTTCCAAGTAAGTACACACAATTTAATGGGATTTTTTTTTTTTTTTTTTTGAACACAAGAAAATTCTGCACTTTACAAAAAGAATAACAATACCAAATTAAAGAAACAAAATTCAAGCTCGAGACACCTTATGCAAAATATACTAAACAATAATAACCAAAACACAAGGATGTAAAGAACACAGTTAAATGAAAAAGGAATAACTCCAAATAAAGAAAAAAAATTGTAATTAAAATAAAACAAGCACCAATCTATAAAACAAGCAAAGATAGTTGATATTGGGACAATTTTGGTCCCCGGCAACGGCGCCAAAAACTTGATGAGTGGGTAACCAGTGCAAGTATACACTATCAATGTAATACTAGCAAGTATCCCGGAGTAATAAAATATCGTTCCCACAAGGACCAAAATTCCAACTACCAACCCAATTTACTTGAATTTAAAGTTGATGCAACCATATGAGTTTTTGGATGAACATATTAAAAGAAAATAAAATGACAAAGAAATTGAATCAAACTTTGTAGAAAACAATTAACAAAAGCCTAGGGTCATGTATGTCATCAATAATCCATTTAATTGTTCTTCCTTTACCAAAAGCTAGATTAAGACATAATCTTCTTTTAAGGTAGAATTTAATTACTTAACCCATGAATTGGAGTATGTCAATCGAATTTCAGATTTTAATCTAATTGCTTATTCCTAAGTCAAATTAGCCTAATCCTCAATCCTAAAGTCATGTTCCCATGCTCATTAGAATTAATTCTTGCATTAAGTCCAGAATTCTTTATGATTGCATAAAGCCTATGTCAAGTTCCCTTGCTAGAACCTTATGTTCTTTAATCAATTGAACCTAGAATTAACTAGCCTTTCCCAAGGTCTAATTAATCTTTCAATTCCTTAATTAGATGATCAAACTAACTAAGGCATTAAACATGGATTAAAGAAACACATCCAAAACAAGTATTATGTAATTAAAAACAGAATTTCAATTAAACTTCATAAAGAATCCATACATGACCTTAGAAAGATACTTAGCTCATGCTATTCATGACCAAGCATAAAAAATGGTAAAAGATGAAGAACATAAAAATGAACTAAAACAATTAAAAGAAATGATTACAACTAATCGTCCATGTAGGAGGTAGAACCATCACATGTAGGACTTCAATGAACAAAACATAAAATTAAATTAAGACAATGATGAGGAAAGATTACAACTAATCGTCCATGTAGGAGGTAGAACCATCACATGTAGGACTTAAATGAACAAAACATAAAATTAAATTAAGACAATGATGAGAAAAGATTACAACTAATCGTCCATGTAGGAGGTAGAACCATCACATGTAGGACTTCAAATGAACAAAAGGAAAATAATACATAAGAAGCATAAACAAGATGTAAGAACCATCCATATAGGAGGTTTTGAACAAGAAAAGAAAGAACTTAAGATGAAGGAGATATGAAACTTAAGAAAGAAAGAACCTAAGGGAGAGAGAGCTCTTCTCCAAGTGTTTTTTTAGCTTCACAACACTCTTCTATTTATAGGCAGCTAGGAGCATCTCATCCATGCACTTTACAACTCAAATTCGTCACTTTTCTTAGTGGCCAACTTGGAAGCATCTTTGAATCACTTTACAGCTCCAAAACCGTGTCCGATTTACAGCCTGTTTTACACCACGAATTCGGTGGAATTGGGCCACGTTGTCTTCATATGAAATGTAGCCCTGGATGTTAGCTTTTCAGTCGTTCAAACCGGACCTCATTTGGAGTTCGTAAGCCCAAGTTATGGATCAAATACGGTACGTTGTTCCAGAGTCCGTCACAACACCTTGTCTTGCATTCCAAGCCCAATTGGGTCCTCTAAACGTCTCATTTAGCTTCTGGACTCTTCATATAAGTTGTAGGGCTTTCATTCAGCGTTCCTAAAAGATAAATTTCAGATCAATTGGAGGTCTAGAACTCAAATTATGATCAACATACCAAACAGTGTTCACTACCCAATTATAAAAGAGATGTGATTTAAGCCCAATTTTGAACAAAATTCCAAATATGACCAAGATCTATACAAATAAATTCTAAAAACTAATTATGAAGATGAAACTACATATTTAACTAATTTAATCCATTAAAACATGACAATGATAGAGTTTGTAACTCCTTTTTGCAATTAAAACATCATAAATTCCAAGGTTATCGTAGCAAACTCGAGCTTACGGGTTACGAGAGGAAATGCTGATTTTGAAGAAGTCCAAACTCGAGCTTGAAGTTACAAGCTCGAGCTCGAGAGTTCCAGAGAAGAAATGAACTTTGGGAAAAAGCCAAACTCGAGCCTATAAGTGACCAAACTCGAGTTTAGCTCGACAGAGTGCAAACAGTCCCGATAAACACCCAAACTCGAGTCTATAAGTTATAAGCTCGAGCTTGAGACTTCCAGAGGCAAAAATCCAAGTTCAAAAGAAGACCAAACTCGAGCTTACCTATGCAAACTCGAGCTTGGAACCGTAACAAATTTACACATCCGATTCGAAAAACACCGGATCCGAAACATCATCAAGAACATCCAGATGATTACTCAAATGATTTATACAACCTCTTAACATCATTTATATCATTTGTGTATAATTTTCAGGTGATTAAAGTTTGAGATTACATCAAACTTGACAGAAATCAAAATCTGTCATAAGCATGAAGATAAAGGTTGCTGCTGATTTTCATAAACAACAAAGAAGGCAGAATTGAACGAGAAACTTGAAGAAACAAAGTTGAATGCTGAATGTTAATGTTCTTCAACGGGTTTGAATATCCAAAGTCTTTGATATGCTTTAACTTCGGACTTGAGAAGATTTGAATTTGCCTTAAAGTCAAATAAAGCAACTCCATGAGCCACTTGTATTTTTTTATTATATCTTCTCAAACAAAGCAAATGGAAGACACTGGAAAGAAGACTAACCATTCTTCAAGGTAGACAGCAAGGCTCCCACCCACAAAAGCTGAACATCATGGGACACATTCTTGAAGAGCCAAAATTCAAATATTCAAATCAGCAAATGTTCCCCAACAGCTATATTCAAACAGCAGTGGTCATAACAGCTAGATCCATGGAGAAACACTCATAATGCTACATTTTCGAATGGGTTCAAGTCTGAACGGATCTATAACGTTCATCTACTTCAACTAGCATAAATACCTAAAGATTTGAAGCTTTCAAGTAGAGAACACAGAGTAGACAAAGCAGAAAAACGCAGAGACACAGCTTACATCTTCAACATGCTAATACTCTGATCTTCACATCATTTACTCTCTGCTTTCAATGTTTACATAGCTTATCATAGAGAGTGAAGTGAGTTGTAATTGTGCTTCGGTGTTTATTCATCTACTTCGAGAGAGAAGAGTCATTGTAAACATCCTATCATTCTATTCGTAAGATACTCAAGATTGGGTGATCTTGAGTGGGAAACACATTGTGTTGATTACTGGCTTGTAAGGGGAGTGAATCCTAGGGAGAGGATTACTTCGAGTATAGAGTGTGTGATCAAGCAAGTGTATGGATTACGTTTGTAAGGGGAGTGAATCCTAGTGAGAGGATTACTCCAAGTACGTAACGTGTAATCAAGTTACAAGAAGATAGTGGATTGAAAATCTCAAGTGAAGCTTGGGGATTTGGACGTAGGTCAAGGATTGGGCCGAACCAAGATAAATCAGTTTGCATATTCTCTTCCCTTATCTCTTATATTTCCAAAGATATATACCGAATATCTATACATGTTTGAATGACTGACTATTGCTTTATCAATCATTATTATTGTCATTCAAACTGCTTTCAATAAGTTGCGAAAATTTATTCAAAGTTCATAAAGTTTTAACAAACACCCAATTCACCCCCCCTCTTGGGTGATAGCCTGGTTTTTCATTTGGTATCGAGCTAGGCTCTTGTTTAAAGGACTTAACCGTCTCAAGAGTTTCAATGGCTAATTTTGGGTGCTCTACGTTTTCGTAGGGTTTGATTTTACCATTCCACCGCTTTTCAAAGATATTAGTTTTTGGTTTTGGAAAGCTAGAATGACTAGTTTTATCAAAGCAACTGATTTTTATATGTGGAATGTTTTTACAAATGCTTTTGATTTCAAACCAAGAAAGGATTGAATGAAAAAGACTTCAAGATGTTTTCATTGAACATTAGAGCAATGAACATATTATACGATGCCTTAACCGAAAATGATTTTGAGAAAATCAAGTCTTGCTCTAGTGCTAAAGAAATTTGGGATACTCTTGATTTTATATATACTTCTAACAATTGTGTTGAAGTTGAAAGTGTTGAAAGTTCATCGAAATTACAAACCGCACATTTATGGATGATGAACAAATGGAAGAAGGCGAAATCGAGAATGCTTTCTTGATTCGGTCAACACAAAAGAACAAGAGAAAAAGGATTCCCAAGATGAGCTCATTGACATTTGTGATCAATCACTATCCGGAGCTCTAGATGAACATGAGGTAAACAATTCCAATACTTCTTGTGTAGATAAGAAAAACGTTTTTGAACAATCGCTTAAAAGTGTTTTTCAACCATTTATCGATTCTATTTTGAAAAACAAACATATTTTCGAAAATGTTGCTTGGAAAATCATGTGGGAAGAATGAATGCTCAAATAAAGATTATTTGAAGTCTTACTCTCATCACCAGCAAGACAATTCTTGCAAAAATGTTCACAATAAGCATCATTATATTATTTGCAATTATTGTGGTAAATCTGGACATATTTCTTACACATGTTATATTAGGAGAAATTCTACCGTGAGAAATAAATTTGTTTGGGTTCCTAAAGGACAATCAAGGTCTAATACTAACAGTCAAGGACCCAAGTATAAATGGGTACCAAAATGTCCATCTAGTGATTTAAGTGTGCAGGATAATTTGAAAATTAATGGACAAAAGGATACTGAGAGGATGAAGAAGAATCTAAGATTTTCTCATGAACCTAAAAGGAAACTCACCTCGTTAGGAGAAAAGCCATTGCTGGAACTACAAGTTTTAAACATCGAGGAAGCAATGGATACAAGCAAGAAGGGTATCATCCACCTCAAGAACAAACTACCACAGAGTACCATTCAACTATCTTGAGGAGAATAAGAAAAGAAGGATCTCTCATGCTCCAAGGAAAAGATTCTTGCATTCTGAATCATATGAGAAAGCATTGCTTGATCCCAAGACTAAATTCAAAATGACAAAGTATCAACGAATGATACATTGGGTGAGCGAATGCAATCCTTCAAGTACCTAAGGCTGAGGTATTCAAAGGTAAAACCTCATATGCTATCATTTGAAATATTCATTGAGGTTTTATATCTTGTAGTCTTAGGAATGAGCATTGCAAATTATATTTTTGAGTTCTCACATCCTTATCTATATTTTGAAAGAGATTGCAATGTTCAACAAGCTTAATTCTTTATGCATATATGATGATTTGAAAAGAAAGTATTTCTTTATGCATAAACTCATGATTAATTCACCGTGCTTTGTTGTTCGAATCGATAAGAGCATGTGAATTTAATTTTGGTTCCTACAAGATAACGATGATTGGATCCAAGTAAGGTTGGATACCAAGAAAGAAAAAGATTTATAAGGTTTTGTAGGATCGAGAGAGCTTCTCAAGAATGTAACATAGAGAAATGATCCAAATCTTGAGAAATTTGAACAAGCTATGCTTGATGTTGATGGTGAACATTGGAAAATGAGTTATCTACATCAATCCATCTCAACCAAGCAAGCTTCTATGAGGACAAGAGGAATTACGGTGATATCTAACCCTTACCTCATACTATGATTTTATGAAATTCATTTTTGGTTTGTCTTTGGTTAAGTTAAAATGTTTTGAAACTTATTCAATTTCAATAAGAACTTTTTGTCGGTGCCAAACTTGAGCTTGGCTATGCAAGCTCGAGCTTGCCTCTTACGTAAAGCAAACCAAGCTATCTTGCATTTTCTAAACTTGAGCTTGGTCCATAAACTTGAGCTTGAACGTTTTTCAAAGTTTACTCATATTCAGAGTAAGCTCGAGCTTATACTTGTAAACTCGAGTTTAGGGAGAGTTGAGGAATTTATCAAGTTACTCAAATCTCAAACTCAAGCTTACTATTTTTAAACTCAAGCTTGCTTCTTCCAGAGACTTTTCTCAATGAGTTTACAAATGTGTAAACTCGAGCTTGCCGTTGCAAACTCGAGCTTACCTCGGCGAAACTATTTGTCAAGTGAAAACCTTTCCCTAAACTTGAGCTTATCATTTTCAATGTAGAGTTTGTCTTTTTCAAAGAATTTTCAGATCATGTAAACTCGAGTTTAACGTTTCAAACTCGAGCTTGCATCGTATGTAAACTTTTCGAGTTTTCCTAAATAACAAACTCAAGCTTACCTTTCTAAGCTCAAGCTTACATTTTGAGGATTAAAATTATTTTTGACATGAATAGTGTCAAACTCGAGCCTGATCACTAATAGACTCGAGTTTGCATTTTGTTCAAAATGTTTTTCAAGATGGTTTCACGATAGTTTCCTTGACAAAGCTCTAAACTCGAGCTTAGATACGGAAACTCGAGCTTGGTATCTCGAATAAAATTTCCAAACTCAAGTTTGCCTTTCCAAACTCAAGTTTGAGTCAACCGTGCTTTTGAAATCTCTTTGCTCGAATTTTTCAAGAACTTCCCGTATGATCTATATACTTCATATCATCAATCACTAATATTCCTAACTGTGTTTAATCAATTTGTTAGTGAGTTTTTGATGATCAAACAAGTGAATTGTGCATAAATTTTTGATTTTATATTTTTGAAATACACAAGTGTAAAATTTGTTTGGATTTCTATTCACATTGTCTTGTGTGAATGCATACAAATGTTTTTTGAAAACATATCCATACTTTAATTGCATTCAAATGATGTTTCAAATTGGAAGTTAATATTGTATATTGAATGTTGGATATGCTTCAAATTTGTCAAGTTGAGTCTTTCCTATCATTCACATATTGACCTTTGGTATTCAATATGATGCTTGAACTCCTCATTCTTCATTCTCAATCAAGTTAGATCTTATATCTAACAAGTTGATTATCTATATGAGTTTCAAGCTTATCTCCAGAAAAGTATTCAATTTGTGAAAATCTTATACTTATTGGATAAACTCTTATTGATCAAGTTACTCAAATATACATTTATCTTCATCCATTTTCGAGTAACTATATTCTTGCTTTGAATATTCATATATTTCAAGACTCTATTCTAAAAAGCAAGATTATCTCTTAGACAATAGCAAAGTCATTGTGCTTATATATTTCTATTGTGCAAAGCATGTTTTGAAAATGCTCTACCTTCATGACTTTTGCTTTTGAGAGAGTTCTTCAACATATTAACTTCAATGTTCAATATGTTCTCCAAACTGAAGCATTTCGATATATTCTTTAACATGTTGACTTCCACCATGTTTAAAATGAACATTGTTTTCAAGCATGTTTCAAAAATGAATCTTTCATTCATGAAAATTTTGATTTCATAATGCATTATCATATTTTGAAAGAACATTCAAGATTTGAAACACTTTGCATATTTCATTATCATTCTTGAAAAATCTGAGCTCACTCATAAACTCGTGAATTGATAAATGCTTATCTTTATGGATAAGATTTTCTATGCTCTTTGATCAAACTTACATGCATTTTATCAATGACATCTTTTCTGCATAAAAAGTGTATTTACAAAGTGCCATTGAAAAATAACATTCTTGATATCATTTAGTTGTTACCCTATTTTGATTCATTGGCTTGAATTTACTTGATTGGGTAAAACTATGTTTTATTGCTATACTCTTTGCTCCAATATCATATTGTTAAATTATATGAGAGCTTAAGAGTTGTTATGTCTAATCAGTTGTGGACTCAAGAATCATTGGGTACCAAAGAACATATATTTTTGCAGAGTTGACCAAAATGTTCTGTTGTTGAATACAAAGAACATAGGCAAACATAATAGACCATTTCGGTGGCTATGTCTGCAAATTTTGTGATATCACTTGAATGACATCCCATCACTAGCAAGAGGCTTAGGCCAAGATGATAAGGAGCATATTAGCTTGATGAGAAGCTATGAGCAGAAACTAATTTTGAATTCTTATTCAAAGCTCATTTGGGATTTCTGATTCTAAGATGCATTCAAAGCAATTGGTGGGTGTAAAGACTCATCCTCCCGAAGCTCATCAATATTAATCACATCATCGTAAATTGGCTAGCCGTTGATGCATCTATGGATGATTATAACTTGAGTAATTACGATATTACTCAAGTGAGGTATTGTATTATACATATGTCATAATCATGCTAGGCTAACTTTATTGTATTCATTTCATTTTATTTCAAGTATCTTAGCCTCGAGCGTAATCATTTATTTAAAATGATCCTTATGTTTTAAAACTCTTTTATCATCATAAAAAACATAAGTGATTTCTTCATACCAATTTCAAGTCCACCCATGTGAACTTGAAAGTTCTTAATTCGAGATACCATGTTATGTCCATTGGAGTTAGATGAACTTTAGATCTCATAACATTTGGTATCACTTCATTATTTGGTATCATTTAAGGAGCTTCACTTTTCAATCATGCATTCATTAAGGGGAGCTTCACATTCATATGTGTTTTATACTTTAAAAGCTTATCTCCTTCATTTGAAGAAAATCCTTTTAAGCATACTCATCTGCATTCACTATCTTCTATTAGTTTTGATGATGAGTTAATTTCATATTTGAAAATATCTTATATTTTCCTTTCATTATTTTTAAAATATCATTTGGAAAGGAATACTTTGATATTTGGTTGCACTAACAAATCTCTTTTGCAAAGAAAGTTTTCAATTTGTAGCAGAAGATTTTGTTATGTGTTACAACTTTCCTTAATGCACTACAAGGAGAAACTATTCAATTAAGGAAAGATGCTTTGGCGATCAATCAATGAAGTTGAGATATGCTCTACATAGATGATCTATGAAGAAAAGGATGGAAGTTGAGTACTGCCATAATCATTCAGATGAGATAACCCTCAAGAAGCTAGAACTTTCATCTTCACATCTCAAAGGATATTCATGATCCTTCTATTGAGCACACTTCGATGATCTCATACAACAAAGCAAGCAAATGGACTTCACAGATCGATCATTAATTTGCAAAAACCAACATGAGCATTTCTAATCTCTATCTTTTTATATTCAGTAGAAATGTTGCATATGTTTGGTATCTATATGCTTTAAGTGTGAAAGATTTCTTGAAAACCTCTCCAAATTCTTTCAAATTTGTTATCATAAAAATATTCCAAATTGCATCATATTTAGAATGAAAACACTTTCAAATCGAGGAGAGAAAATCAGTTCTTTGACTCTTCTAATATGTTTCATATTTGTCTCTCTAAGCATTACTTCTTTGCTTCAACTTTTTGCTAATGACAAATAAGGGGGAGAGAATGGCAAGAAAAATATGTTGCATTGTTGCATTTGATATCCATACATATCTTTCTTAAAGTATTTGCCATCATCAAAAAGGGGGAGAATGTTGGTTATGATTAGTTTTGATGATGTCTTATATAGATGTCATTCTTAAGAGCAAAAAGGTTGCATACTACATTGATCTTCTACTTTGACTAATTCTTATATTTAATGTAGATGCAAAGTTTAATAATGAAGAATGATCAAGAAAGGAGACTCAAGAAAGAAGAACTTGCACTATATGTGTTATTGGAAGTCTCCATGATCAAACGAAGTTGGAATGAAGCTTCATCATATTTGAACTACAATGGACTACACATGAATAAGTGCTGATACGTAAAGCCGACACAAGATATTCGGAAGAAGTTCGGAATAGGATCAACCTTCCTCGGATATTGAAGAAGGTAGAAGTTGTAGAGAATGATGAGCCTAAGTTAAATGATGAAGAATCATCAAGTTGGGAGATGAAAGAAGGAAGAACTTGTTGAATGGAATGAATATATCATTATTCAAGTTCTTATATTGATGCTAGAAGCCTCCAAGATCATATGGAAGTTGGATTGACTCAATTCAGAGTTAAAGTCAGCAAATATGAGGTTCTAGATGAGCAAACTCGAGCCTTCAAGTATTAAACTCAAGTTTACTACCTTGCTGAAGTAATTTGCCTATCTGATATGAGCAAACTCGAGCTTAGCACTCTAAACTCGAGTCTATAAGTGTCTTCGAGCTTTGGTGTTTCGGGACTAGGCAAACTCGAGCTCATCAAGACAAACTCGAGTTTGGCGGTGATCAACTCGTTTCACGTTCAGCATGTGCAACGTCCTGGTAATTTGATGATATCTTCCAAACCAGAGATCCGATTGAGGTGAAACCAGTGGCATATGAAACTAGACTCCCAATTCGTCATTTTGATATAAAATCCAAGCCCAAAGGAGTTTATATAACAGAGTTATGAATTGTGGAAGTTGAAATAGAAATCCACGCCACACTGAAAACCAAGCCTCCATGTTTTGCGTGTAACTCACAATATACAAATCCAATGGAGCTGAAATCAGTGGCATTGGAAAGTACACTCCAATAGCTTTCCATCAAGAGTTGAACCAACCAAAACGGAATTCATACCAGGGATATATGGCCCTCGAAAGTGGACAAAGTTGCAAGCTCTTTCGAACAAAGTCCAAAATCAGCCAGGTCAAGTTTACAAATAGCAAGCTCGAGCTTACAAGTAGCAAACTCGAGCTTACGGGTTACGAGAGGAAATGCTGATTTTGAAGAAGTCCAAACTCGAGCTTGAAGTTACAAGCTCGAGCTCGAGAGTTCCGAGAAGAAATGAACTTTGGGAAAAAGCCAAACTCGAGCCTATAAGTGACCAAACTCGAGTTTAGCTCGACATGAGTGCAAACAGTCCCGATAAACACCCAAACTCGAGTCTATAAGTTATAAGCTCGAGCTTGAGACTTCCAGAGGCAAAAATCCAAGTTCAAAGAAGACCAAACTCGAGCTTACCTATGCAAACTCGAGCTTGGAACTCCGAACAAATTTACACATCCGATTCGAAAAACACCGATCCGAAACATCATCAAGAACATCCAGATGATTACTCAAATGATTTATACAACCTCTTAACATCATTTATATCATTTGTGTATAATTTTCAGGTGATTAAAGTTTGAGATTACATCAAACTTGACAAATCAAAATCAGTCATAAGCATGAAGATAAAGGTTGTCGCCGATTTTCATAAACAACAAAGAAGGCGTAATTGAACGAGAAACTTGAAGAAACAAAGTTGAATGCTGAATGTTAATGTTCTTCAACGGGTTTGAATATCCAAAGTCTTTGATATGCTTTAACTTCAGACTTGAGAAGATTTGAATTTGCCTTAAAGTCAAATAAAGCAACTCCATGAGCCACTTGTATTTTTTTATTATATCTTCTCAAACAAAGCAAATGGAAGACAGCCTGGAAAGAAGACTAACCATTCTTCAAGGTAGACAGCAAGGCTCCCACCCACAAAAGCTGAACATCATGGGACACATTCTTGAAGAGCCAAAATTCAAATATTCAAATCAGCAAATGTTCCCCAACAGCTATATTCAAACAAAGAAAGTGGTCATACTTGACTAGATCCATGGAGAAACACTCATAATGCTCTACATTTTCGAATGGGTTCAAGTCCGAACGGATCTATAACGTTCATCTACTTCAACTAGCATAAATACCTAAAGATTTGAAGCTTTCAAGTAGAGAACACAGAGTAGACAAAGCAGAAAAAAACGCAGACACGACTTACATCTTCAACATGCTAATACTCCGATCTTCACATCATTTACTCTCTCGCTTTCAATGTTTACATAGCTTATCATAGAGAGTGAAGTGAGTTGTAATTGTGCTTCAGTGTTTATTCATCTACTTCGAGAGAGAAGAGTCATTGTAAACATCCTATCATTCTATTCGTAAGATACTCAAGATTGGGTGATCTTGAGTGGGAAACACATTGTGTTGATTACGGCTTAGGGAGTGAATCCTAGGGAGAGGATTACTTCGAGTATAGAGTGTGTGATCAAGCAAGTGTATGGATTACGGTTGTAAGGGGGAGTGAATCCTAGTGAGAGGATTACTCCAAGTACGTAACGTGTAATCAAGTTACAAGAAGATAGTGGATTGAAAATCTCAAGTGAAGCTTGGGACCGGACGTAGGTCAAGGATTGGGCCGAACCAAGATAAATCGGTTTGCATATTCTCTTCCCTTATCTCTTATATTTCCAAAGATATATACCGAATATCTATACATGTTTGAATGATCGACTATTGCTTTATCAATCATTATTATTGTCATTCAAACTGCTTTCAATAAGTTGCGAAAATTTATTCAAAGTTCATAAAGTTTTAACAAACACCCAATTCACCCCCCCTCTTGGGTGATAGCCTGGTTTTTCAGGATCGACAAGAGTCGATAGTAATAAATAGGGACAATCAGATCCCTCCACCTCCAAATCCAGAGTTTAACAAGGCCATCATGGAATTCGAGATTCCAGATCTAAACAAATTGAATTCGACTATCACACCACCGACCTTAAATACAGGATACTTTGAAATCAAGGGTGTCATGATCCAGATGCTGAATGCAGCCGGACAATTTGGAGGACTCCCATCTGAAGATCCTCACTTACATCTAAAGGCCTTCATGGAGGTGTGCGACTCATTTGTCATTCCAGGAGTCATTGCCGATGCCGTCCGGATTAAATTATTCCCATTCTCGCTTAGGGACAAGGCTCAAACGTGGCTCAACAACTTACCAGCCAATTCCATCACCTCTTGGAATGATTTGGGGAGTAAGTTCTTGCTCAAATTTTTCCCGCCAGTAAGGAACGCATAGCTGATGAGGGATATAGCTAGCTTCAAGAAAAAACCTGAGGAACCAGCCCATGAAGCCTGGGACCGATTCAAGAATATGCTCAGCCGATGCCCACAAAATGGACTGCTAGAATGGGCTCAACTAGAAACCTTTTACAGTGGACTAAATGGCAGAACGCGTTCATTTGTGGATGCTTGTGCAAACGGATCTATTCTCATGCAGCCATATGACGAGGTGTGTCAACTGTTGGAAAAGATAGCAACACAAGGTTATCAATGGGTCGATGACAGCAGGATCACAATTAGGGAGACTCTAGTATCGGCACGATGGATGCAATAAACACCCTGACAACTCAAGTGATAGCTTTGACCAATTCCATCGAGGGATTAATCAATCCTGTCGGACAAGCTAAGCTACATGAATCATTAGCCTGCAACCACTGTCAGAGAGACTTGGATCCAAAACGGCATCTTGTAGACCTTCTGAGATAACACATAGCAAGAAACAACTCTGAAATTCTAAATCAGCAGTTAACCCTTCGGAAGCTAGAAATCAAGTTAGACAAATTGCAGCACTCACTGGGAAATGCACAGAACCTCTACTTCACAGCAGGATAGATTCAACCACCGAGAGAAACGAGCAAGAGATAAAGCTAGAGCAAGGTAGTTTGGTGGTCGACACTACAGCATCGGTTGTAGTAAACACTCACATGCCAAAGCTGCAAGGGAAAGCTGCTACTTGAATAACACCACAGAGTATAGCCACCGGACGGACTCAAGTGCCAATGCAGCACAGATTGCCAACACAAAACACCAATCAGCAATTTCATGAGTTTTTAGAACTAGCACAACAGCTCCACGTTCGCATGGCACCACCAGTAGCTGTGGAGAAAATGCCTACCTATGTGAAGTTCCTTAAGGACACCCTATCATAGAAGGAAGAACTGGTGGGACTTGAGACCACACCTTTAACCCAGACTTGCAGCACTTCGTTCCCACCAAGAGGACCACTCAAACTGCAAGGCAAGGGTCACTTGGAAACTTCATGCATAGTAGAAAATCAAACCACCATAAGGGCAATATGCGATCCAGGTTCTCAAATAAGTCTGATGCCAAAATGTATGTTTCACCGACTAACCACCGGTAACAAGCAAACTACTACAGCAAACTTGCGACTGACGGACGAATCCTGATTTACCTAACAAACGAAATTCATAACGTCTTGATGCAAGTTGGAAAATTGATGCTCCCAGTGGACTTCATTATACATGATCAAGATGGTGGATACAAAATGCCAGTCATTCCGGGAAGGCCATTCTTAGTTCTTGGGCAGGCATTAATGGAAGTACATGAAGGGGAACTTACATTAAAGGTAAATTACAAGGAAATCAACTTCAATATGTTTAAGGCAATGCAATACATAGACTATACAGAAACATGCTCTGTACTAGATACAGTGGACGAAGTTATACAGGAAGCCTTCCAAGAATTGTATGGCCAGGTACCAGGAGAATTGGAACTAGCAACAGGTGGGGAGGTTATCAGTCAAGCGGCAGTGCTAACTGGTAAGGATCACAGACACCTCAACCTCGCAAGGAGCACGATGTTCGAATCATTAGAAGTAGACCAGCAAAGGAAGCACCTGGCCAAACCATTCATAGAAGCACCACCCACTTTGGATCTCAAACCCTTGCCGGACCACTTGAAATACACCTACCTGGGAGATAATCAAACTTTACCGGTCATTGTCTCTGCACATCTCACCAGTGACCAGGAAACCAGACTCCTGGCAGTGCTTACTAAGTTGAAGAAAGCTTTTGGATGGACAATAGCTGATATAAAAGGGATCAACCCATCTCTCTGCATGCACAAAATACGCCTCGAAGAAGGATGCCAAAATTCATGTGAACAACAAAGAAGGTTAAACCCTATCATGAAGGAAGTAGTGCGGAAGGAGATTATGAAATGGTTGGATGCAGGAATTATCTACCGTATTTCTGACAACGAGTGGGTCAGCCTAGTACAATGCGTACCCAAGAAAGGAGGAATCACCATTATGGAGAATGATAAGAACAAACTAATCCCTACACACACGGTCACTAAGTGGAGAATATGTATGGACTACCGGAAACTTAACAAGTCCACCCTAAAAGACCACTTCCCATTGCCATTCATTGATCAGATGCTGGATAGGCTGGCTGGCAAGGAATACTACTATTTTTGGATGGATATTCCAAATACAATCAAATTGCTGTGGCCCCCAAGACCAGCATAAGACCACTTTCACCTGCCCATATGGTACCTTCGTGTTCCGGAGAATGCCTTTTGGATTATGCAATGCACAAGCTACGTTTCAACGCTGCATGATGGCAATATTCTCTGACATGGTGGAGAAATCCATAGAAATCTTCATGGACGACTTTTCAGTGTTTCGGAGATCATATGATGACTGCTTGCAAAACCTCGAGTCAGTTTTTCAACGTTGTGAAGAAACAAATCTGGTGCTCAATTGGGAGAAATGCCACTTTATGGCAACAGAAGGAGTGGTGTTAGGGCACAAAATCTCAAAAAGGGGAATTGAAGTTGATCGTGCAAAAATAGCTATTATTGAACAGTTACTGCCACCCACCACAGTAAAGGGAATCAGGAGCTTCTTGGGACATGCTGATTTTTACCGACGTTTTATTAAAGACTTCTCCAAAATTACCAAACCATTGTGTGCGCTGCTCGAACTTAAGACTCCATTCAATTTCGATGCAACTTGCTTGGAAGCATTCCAAACCCTAAAGAAAAACCTTACTACCGCCCCAATCATATTGGCCCCTGATTGGAGTTTTCCCTTTGAGCTCATGTGCGATACCAGTGATTTAGCAGTTGGAGCAGTACTCGGTCAAAGACAGGATAAGATGTTCCACTCCATTTATTATGCAAGCAAGACTCTATCCAGTACTCAGATAAATTACACCACCACATAAAAGGAGCTTTTGGTAGTGGTATTTGCATTTGAAAAATTTCGCTCCTACTTAGTGGGCACTAAGGTGATAGTCTTCACTGACCACTTTGCCATAAAACATCTATTAGCGAAAAAGGATGCCAAACCAAGGCTCATCAGATGGGTATTGCTACTTCAAGAATTTAACTTGGAAATTCGTGACAAAAAGGGACAGAAAACCAAGTGGCAGATCACCTCTCGAGGTTGGAAGGACATTCCTCAGATAACCCGAGCATGCCAATTCAGGAGTTTTTTTCGGATGAGCAACTTTACGCCATTGCATGCATCCACACCCCGGGGTATGCAGACATCGCGAACTTTTTAGTCACTGGAGAAGTTCCGGTAGATTTGACATACCACCAAAAGAAGAAACTCCTATATGACAGTAGGAAATTTTTTTGGGACGAGCCGTATCTGTTCAAGCAATGCCCTGACTAGATGCTTCGACGTTGTATACCGGATGATGAATCAGAAGATATTCTGAGACACTGCCACTCCTCTCCTTATGGAGGGCATTACGGAGGTATTCGTACGGCCACCAAGGTGCTTCAATCTGGATTTTAATAGCCAACCCTCTTTTAAGACGCCCATCAATTTGTGTCCAAATGTGTGACAAGTGCTTGATGAGCACAAATTATGCCATGTTTTCCCTATATTTCATGACTGAATAGTATGGTAAATGAAAGCTTAACTGCAAACAATCCAAGCAAAAAGGTATATATTCATGATATAGGGAACTGAAGGATAGAAACCATTTACATCCTAAACATGCGCTAAGAAGGAGCAAATTACATTGTTTTTAAAGAACGTATAGCAAAGCTGATACGATGCTATAGCATTCTTACCGCAACCCGAAGTGCAATAAAAGGCATCACGAAAGCTATAGCAAAGTAAAGGACGCAATGCTATGCGGCATATTTTCTTACCTTTTTATCTAGCTGATTTCAAGAATAATAATAAAGATCGAGATCGACAGGTAGATTGCTGACGTAATGAAATAGAAGATGCGGAGGATCAAAATGGAAAGATTTGAAGAATCCCGTAGGATCAGCAGAATCAATCCACAAACAGAAGATGCGATAGATCGCGAAAAATTTGGAAAGCCCAGCTAGCTGAAACTTGCGTCACACGGAAGTCTGAGTATAAAAGGAAACAACAAGTCAACCCTAAAAGAGAGTCGCACAAGAGCCAAAACAAGATTTCATATTCGACCGACTCAAAAGAAGAGTGAGAGACTTCACTAGCATGTGAATTCCAGGATAACCCAGCATCCTTCCTTGCAGTAAGACAGAGGGAAGAAGACGTGGAGTGGTGACGTGTCAGGGCTTCGTCCACGCCTTCGGAACACTGTCAAGCTTTCTATTTTCCTTTATTTTATTTTAGTAATTAGATCATGGGTCATTCTGTTACGATATGTTTTATGTTTCCCTCGACAGTCATAAACTAACTTTTCGATGGCTAAACGAGGATGAATTATTAAGTGTTATATGAACCCATTTGCAAGTTCTTAATTTAATAGATTCGGTTTGCTTATCATTGAATTTATTACTAGTCGATTAGAGGAATCTAAGGGCTAGATCTGTGGCCTCAGCTTACTGGCAAGGAGTCGAGGTTAGACCTTTGAGAAACAGTGTTTGCTAGGCAGCCGGTGCAAGGCTTGACCTAATTATTATAGGCTTCAGTAATGGCTCTACCTTTCATAACCATGACACCCTGAGTGTAATGCAGATTTAACTAGAAAGTTGCCATAGGAATATGGAAGGAGTATAGATAGTATCATATGTATCGGACGCGAAAGCTTCGATAGATTATAGAGGTGGGTTAACCGAATAGCGTTGTAGTTAGTAGCCATGCTATAGCATTGCGGAAGCTATGCAATATGGATGTTATAGCAATGGGTAGAGCAACTGGGGGATTGATGCGCCTAAGGATGATTCCGAGTTCAACCTAACTTCTCACTGATATCTTCTTAAAACTTATTTTCTTTACTTCTGTTATTAGCATAATTACAAAAACCTCTCAAACCAATTATATTTACTTTTTGTTTGCGCAACTATCATAGCAATTGAGTGTCGCTCTTAGGTATCTCAGTCTCTGTGGGACAATACTCTACTTACACTTTATTACTTGTTCGACTGGTTCACTTGCCATCAAGGAAATCGACCAACAGTGCCAAAGGACCGGGAACATATCTTGTCGTCATGAAATGCCATTGACACCCATTTTAGAGGTTGAATTGTTCGATGTCTGGGGCATCAAATTTATGGGCCCTTTCCCCCCATCAAAGGGCAACCAATACATCCTAGTTGTTGTTGACTATGTGTCCATATGGGTCGAGGCGGCAGCTCTGCCATCAAATGACTCCAAAGTCGTTAGTAGGTTTTTAAAGAAGCAGATATTCACTAAATTTGGCACTCCTAGAGCCATAATCAGTGATGAAGGCTCTCACTTTCGCAGTCGTCAGATTGCAGCCTTGCTTGCTAAATATGGAGTTAAACATCGAATAGCTACAGCCTAGCATCCCTAATCAAATGGCCAACTGGTATTTAGGAAAGCTTGTCATCTTCCAGTTGAATTGGAGCATAAGGCCTATTGGGCAATAGCACAGCTGAACATGGACTCCTGCTGCAGGCGACAAACGGTTATTACAAATGCATGAACTGGAAGAGTTCCGTTTGCATGCATATGAGAATGCCAAGCTTTACAAGGAAAAGGTTAAATGATGGCACGATAAACGGCTGATCCCGCACACTTTTGAAGTTGGCCAAAAAGTAATGTTGTATAACTCTCGTCTGAAATTGTTCCTGGGAAAGCTGAAATCCAGGTGGGTAGGACCCTTTGTGATCAATGCCTTGACATCATACGATGCGGTTGAGCTCAGAAATCCATCAACCGAGAACATCTTCAGAGTCAACGGTAAGAGGATTAAACACTACTAGTCGGATCTAGTCTTGAGAGACAAGAAGGCTATTGACCTCAGATCACCCTAAATAACAAGCACTAAGTTTGGCTGATGACGATAAACTAAGCAATATTGGGAGGTAGCCCAACTTTTTGTTTTTCTTTGTATTGGCATGGCAGCAGAAGGGACGAGTCAGGCATGGACAAATGCTATAGCATGATAAAAGGCGCCTCGGCCTCAGCACAGCAGCGCAGCAGAAGCCTACTAAAAGCTAGGTATGCAACCAATGTTGGAAATTATGCCCTAGGGGCAAGTAATTGTACTTTGAACGTTTATGTTATTTAAAGTATTTCTCCTTTAGTTATCATTTCATTTGCATGTTTATAGTGATAACTGTATCCTTGGATATATCTTATAGATTATCCTAGATGTCCTTGGTCAGTCATCTACGCGGGAGCAAAGATGAAATAAGACCAGTATGACTTTGATGAGGTATGGAGATATAAATCAAAGTCATCGGCACTTGTAAGGGTATAAGGTGCTGGACCGACCCACTATGAGAAAGCTGCATGGATTTAGTCATAAGCTTATCTCATGTATAACCGTGTCACAACGCCCTTTGACCTGAGATCTGTAGGTTAAAATCGTTCTCGCTTGACACTCAAGCAATATGTTCACTAGGTTGAAAAACAAAAATTTTCTGTATTTGCGGAACCCACATTGCAAATTTACTATTCATGTGAATAGTAATACTATTTATGTGAGTAGTACCAGTAAAAATATTTTTACCGTGATGGTAAATAATTTTTACTGTACCAGTAAATAATATTTACTGTGAAGGTAAATAATTTTTACTGTGTGAATAGTAAATTACTATTAATGTGAATAGTGCCAGTAAAAATATTTTACCGTACCAGTAAATAATATTTACCGTAAAGGTAAATAATTTTTACTGCATCGGTAAATGATTTTTACTGCGCAGGTAAATAATATTTACTGTCCGAGATTAATTCTTTTCTGATGTGACAGATCAGACTAAGCTGCAGCCACAGAGCATACTCAGAAAATCTTGACTCTGATACAGTAAATAATATTTACTGCGCTATGTGGAAATACTATTCTCATGAACCAAGAACCATGTACCGTAACTCTTTACAATACATGTTTAGGATCTGCTCGTTAAAACACATACAGGGTTTTAGGAATACCTATGACCACTTGAAGACGTCAAAGAGTATGATGTCCTCTAACATTGATCCACACGATTATCTCCTAATTGCAAATGAGAACTTCTTCTCCTTGAATCCCCGACACCTTGGATGCTTGCTAGGCAGTAACAAGGTTGAGAGCTCAAGTGTTTGGATCTTTTACCTCAAGACTATAAAGACTACTAGAGCCTTATAAGAGAACTTCCTTAAGAGGAAGAGAGAAGAGAGAAGATTGGTGTGTTTGAAATGAATGAAATGAGTGGTATTTATAGTAGTTGGAAAATGGGTCCTTAGGTGTAATTATTTCACTTTGGGTCATTAGAGGTAATTTTCCCAACATTAAAAAAACACAAAAAAAATGAACCAAGGACGCACAGCTGCCCTCTTTCATTTTTATAATATTTTAATAATATAATAATATATTATTATTTCAATAGTAAATACTATTCATAAATAGTAATACTTTTCATGGGTCCCAAAATGCACTCATTCCAAATTTCTCACTTATCCAATCCTGATTGGATACAGCCTTGGATAATTCATAAATTATCCTTAATCTCTTATCCTCTTTATAATTCTTGAAGTTCTAACCCAATTACATCAATAGTCTTGATAAAATCCAATAACAATTATTGGTCCAAACTTGCTAATTTAAGCAATCAAGAATAATCTTAGTGTGTGACCCATTAGGCCCAATTAGTTACTGACATAGATAAACTTGAACCAATTAAACTCCTTTAATAGGTCAATTTATCTAATGACTACATTATACACTAGCAATGCTCTGCAGTCCCAGAACTAATTAAGTTGATCAAGTGATCTACCTTTCTAATTTGGATACTGTGCATGTATCATCCCTTACAACGTTGTTTATATTTAGTCGAGAGCAAGGATAGAGTATCACCTCTCTAGATTGACTAAATGTAGCTTTTACACAGAACTAGGAATATTCTTCTATTGACTCTAAGACGGATCATGACTCTTCATGATCACTTACTATGCATAGATTCCCCGAGTCAACTAGAAGTCATCCAAGCCCTACCGGTCTTGTGAACAACTAATCCCTTGTAGGGGATTGTAAGTCCTTTCGGCATGTCCATCTATACTCATGTATTCAAGTTACACCCAAGAGTACACTGTTCTCCCCATATTTCAGGCAGATAGAGTTGTACAGTCAAAGTATAACTCTAGGACATAGTGTTCGATGACATCCTCAAGTCTAAGATGATCAGCACTACCAAACGATGAGAGACATTACTGATAACCTTGGAATTTATGATGTTTTAATTGCAAAAAGGAGTTACAAACTCTATCATTGTCATGTTTTAATGGATTAAATTAGTTAAATATGTAGTTTCATCTTCATAATTATTTTTTAGAATTTATTTGTATAGATCTTGGTCATATTTGGAATTTTGTTCAAAATTGGGCTTAAATCACATCTCTTTTATAATTGGGTAGTGAACACTGTTTGGTATGTTGATCATAATTTGAGTTCTAGACCTCCAATTGATCTGAAATTTATCTTTTAGGAACATTTGAATGAAAGCCCTACAACTTATATGAAGAGTCCGAAGCTACATGGACGATTAGTTGTAATCTTTTCTTTTTGATTGTTATAATTTAATGTTATGTTTCGTTCATTTTAAGTCCTACATGCGATGGTTCTACCTCCTACATGGACGATTAGTTGTAATCTTTTCTTTTCGATTGTTATAATTTAATGTTATGTTTTGTTCATTTTAAGTCCTACATGCGATGGTTCTACCTCCTACATGGACGATTAGTTGTAATATTTTCTTTTGAATGTTTTAGTTTAATTTATTGTTCTTCATCTTTTTCCCTTTTGTATGCTAGGTCATGAATAGCATGAACTAAGTATCTTTCTAAGGTCATGTATGAATTCTTTATGAAGTTTAATTGGAATTCTGTTTTTAATTACATAATACTTGTTTTGGATGAGTTTCTTTAATCCATTCTTAATGCCTTTGTTAGTTTGATCATCTAATTAAGGAATTGAAAGATTAATTAGACCTTGGGAAAGGCTAGTTAATTCTAGGTTCAATTGATTAAAGAACATAAGGTACTAGCAAGGGAACTTGACATAGGCTTTATGCAATCATAAAGAATTCTGGACTTAATGCAAGAATTAATTCTAATGAGCATGGGAACATGACTTTAGGATTGAGGATTAGGCTAATTTGACTTACGAATAAGCAATTAGATTAAAATCTGAAATTCGATTGACATACTTCAATTCATGGGTTAAATAATTAAATTCTACCTTAAAAGAAGATTATGTCTTAATCTAGCTTTTGGTAAAGGAAGAACAATTAAATGGATTATTGATGAGATACATGACCCTAGGCTTTTGTTAATTGTTTTCTACAAAGTTTGATTCAATTTCTTTGTCATTTTATTTTCTTTTAATATGTTCATCCAAAAACTCATATGGTTGCATCAACTTTAAATTCAAGTAAATTGGGTTGGTAGTTGGAACTTTGGTCCCCGTGGGAACGATATTTTATTACTAGGGATACTTGCCAAGTATTACATTGATAGTGTATACTTGCACCTTGGTTATACCCACTCATCAAGTTTTTGGCGCCGTTGTCGGGACCAAAATTGTCCCAATATCAACTATCTTTGCTTGTTTTATAGATTGGTGCTTGTTTTTTTTTTTTTTTTTTTAATTGCAATTTTTTTTTTCTTTATTTGGAGTTATTCCTTTTTCATTTAAGCGTGTTCTTTACTTCCTTGTGTTTTGGTTATTATTGTTTAGTATATTTTGCATAAGGTGTCTGAGCTTGAATTTTGTTTCTTTAATTTGGTATTGTTATTCTTTTTGTAAAGTGCAGAATTTTCTTGTGTTCAAAAAAAAAAAAAAAATCCCATTAAATTGTGTGTACTTATTTAGAAATTCATTTTCTGTAGAATTTCAATTTAAACTAACTAAACCTTTCTAGTCCATTTCTTCTTGACTTTCGGGTTCTTAAGAACTAATTTCTTGATTAAGGTGTATGCAAGACTCAAATCTTCTATTTGATCAAGAAATAGAGAGGACATTGAGACGTTTGAGAAGAGAACAAAAGGCTTTGTTACAAGTTTCTTCATCTACGTATACAACCGAACCCGAAAATATCACAATGGCGAGAAGAAGCGTGAATCGTAGAAGTGTGGGAGATTTTGCTATCCCAAGAGTTAGTGAAATTGCTTCCCAAGCATTGTCAAGCCAAGGGTGGAAGTCAATAACTTTGAAATCAAGCCGCCTATTATTCGGATGGTGGCATTTTGTACAATTTTATGGCCTTCCTTATGAAGATCCGAACTTGCATCCGGCAAGCTTCTTGGAGATATGTGACACGTTCAAATTCAATGGCGTTACGATGATGCCATTAGACCGAGACTCTTTCCATTTCTCTCCGAAAGATAAAGCAAGAGTCCGGTTGCGATCACTTCCTCCCGGAGCCATCACCACTTGGGATGAACTAACTAAAAAATTCCTAGGCAAGTATTTCCCTCCCGCAAGAACAAAGACAAAGTCAAGAAACGACATCACCTCTTTCCAACAAGGCGATGGTGAATCACTCTATGAAGCATGGGAGCGGTTCAAAGACTTACTTAGGAAGTGCCCACATCATGGCCTTCCCGAGTGGTATCCGATCCATACATTCTATAATGGGCTACGGGGAATACGAGAGGCATTGTTGATCTTCTTCCGCCGGTGGAGCTCTAATGGCAAAATCTGTGAATGATGCCTACAATATTTTGGAGAACATGGCTAATAACAATTACCACCGGAATGGAGAAAGGAGTAATACCAAGAAAGCGGCAGGAATTCACGAACTTGATGCATTATCAACACTTTTCGCATGCCTGGTAGCTTCTATGAAGAATCGCTAAACAAGTTGACATCCGCCAATGTGCAAGTAAGTAGATGTAACTTATGTGGAGGAGGGCACCTTCGAGAAGTGTGCTATGAGTCGGGAAAGTGTGCGATATGTTGCTCATCAAAATAAGCAACAATACAATCCGCACTCAAACTATTATAATCCAAGTTGGAGGAATCACCCTAATTTCTCATGGGAAATCAAACAGTGCACAACAACCACGACCTCCCTACAATCCTCCCGGATTTGTAGCACCAGTTCAGCCACAAGAGAAGAAAAGCAATCTTGAAGATATTCTAGCCCAATTCATGACAAGAACAGATTCCATCTTGCAAAATCACACACGCTTCTATCAAGAACCTAGAGGTGCGGTAGGACAGATTGCTAACTCTCTAAATGTTAGGCGGCAAGGTACACTTCCCGATGTCTGGAAGATCCTAGGGGTAAGGAAACTTGCCAAGCCATTTCCCTCAGAAGCGGTAAAGTGTTGAAAGGTGCTGAACCTGCAACCATTGAAGTCCAAATAAGTGAAGAAGCTGTAAGTAACAATCAAAGTGAAAGTATGGTTGAATGTCAAACCAAGCCACCACACCAACTTGTTGGCGAAAGGAAAGAATCTCAACCTCCTTTTCCTCAACGGGTAAAACCTAACTCAAAGGATAGGCAATTTTCTAGATTTTTGGATGAATTCAAGAAATTGCAGATCAACATCCCATTTGCGAAGCCTTAGAAAATATGCCATCTTATGCAAAATTTATGAAAGAATTGTTATCCAAAAAGAGGAAATTGGTGGAGAACGAACTAGTTGCACTTGCGAGGAGTGCGGTGCGGTTTTGCAAAAGAAGTTACCACCAAAGTTGAAGGATCCAGGAAGCTTCACCATACCTTGCACAATAGGCAATCAATTTGTGGGTAACGCCCTTTGTGGTTTAGGGGCTAGCATCAATTTGATGCCCCTAACCATATTCAAAAGACTCGGCCTTGGGGAGATCAAGTCTACATCTGCAGTTCTTCAGTTAGCTGACCGAACATTGGCATATCCAAAAGGTATAATTGAAGACATCCTTGTTAAAATTGATAAACTAATCTTACCGCAGATTTCATCATCTTAGACATGGAAGAGGACAGAGATATTCCTATCATTTTAGGAAGACCCTTCTTAGCCATCGGAGGAACATTGATAGATGTGAAAAAGGGTGAGTTGACTATGCGGGTTGAAGACCAACATGTTACTTTTAATATTTTTAAGGCGGTTAAATTTTCGATAACCGTGAGAATGTTTTCTCTATCGATGTGCTTGATAATTGCCTTAATGATTTAAAAGTAATGACTCTTCCTCTAGACCCTTTACAGCGGCTTTAGAAGAGACAGAGTCCTTTGATGGTAAGGATTATGAGTTTTCTTTAGACGAATTTTCCCTTTCCTTGCGAATAAATTTTTTGAAACCTTACGTATGTTGTTGAAGGTAAAGAGGTAAGTGAACCACCCATTACTCCTAATGATGTTCCTAGTCTTGATTTAAAACAACTTCCATCACACCTCTCTTATGCCTATCTAGGAGAGGATGCTTCTTATCCGGTTATTATTGCGGTGACTTAAATCGGGTACAAAAGGAAAACTGTTGAGGGTGTTAAGGGAGCACAAGAAGGCAATAGGATGGACTCTAGCCGACATAAAAGGTATAAGCCCTTCCTATCGCATGCACAAGATCATTTTGGAAGAAGGAAGCAAGCCTTCAATTGAAGCACGAGGCGTCTAAACCCACACATGAAGGAAGTAGTAAAGAAGGAGATAATCAAATGGTTAGATAATGGGATCATCTATCCCATATCCGGCGGTTCTTGGGTCGGCCCGGACAATGTGTGCCAAAGAAAGGAGGCACAACGGTGGTGAAGAATGACAACAATGAGCTGATTCCTACAAGGATTTGTGGCGGTTGGCGTGTATGCATGGATTACGGGGAAGTTAAACGGGGCAACCGGGAAAGATCATTTCCCTCTCCCATTCTTGGATCAGATGTTAGACGGGATAGCCGGGTATGACTTTTACTGTTTTCTTGATGGCTATTCGGGTTACAATCAAATAGCAATTGCTCCTGAAGATCAAGAGAAAACAACTTTTACCTGTCCCTATGGTACATTTGCATTTCGAAGGATGCCTTTTGGTTTTTGCAACGCCCCTGCCACATTTCAAAGGTGTATGATGGCAATCTTCTATGATCTTATAGAAGACATAATGGAGGTATTTATGGATGACTTCTCTGTCTTTGGTTCTACCTTTGATGCATGTTTAGCAAATTTGTCCAAAGTGTTGCAACGATGTGTAGAAACAAACTTGGTTTTAAATTGGGAAAAATGTCATTTTATGGTACGTGAAGGGGTGGTGTTAGGCCACAAAATTTCAAAAAAAGGAATTGAGGTAGACAAAGCTAAAATTGAAGTGATTGAAAAATTACCCATTCCCACTAATGTGAAGGCCATTAGGAGTTTTCTAGGACATGCGAGGTTTTTATAGGCGTTTTATAAAAGATTTTTCCAAAATCAGCAAACCTCTTTGCAATTTGTTGGAAAAAGATACAATTTTTAAAATTGATGATGATTGTATGCAAGCCTTTGAGACTCTAAAGAACAAGCTTATTTCAGCCCCCATTGTGAGTGCTCCCGATTGGAGTGCTCCATTTGAACTAATGTGTGATGCGAGTGATTTTGCAATTGGGGCTGTTTTTGGGTCAAAGAAAAGACAAGAATTTTTCATGCAATTTACTACGCTAGCGAACTCTTTCGATGCTCAAAAGAATTATGCAACAACGAGAGAAAGAATTACTAGCTATAGTATTTGCATTTGATAAATTCCGAGCTTATGTTGGGGTCCAAGGTAGTTGTCTACACAGATCATTCTCGCCATTAAATACTGCTTTGTCCAAGAAAGATTCTAAACCAAGGTTGATAAGGTGGATCCTCTTGTTACAAGAATTTGATTTGGAAATCGAGACAAGAGGGGATCGAGAAAATCAAGTGGCCGATCACTTGTCAAGATTAGAGGAAGCAATGAGGATAAGGCGAACTGTGCATGGATTCTTCCCGGATGAATGCTCTTTGGAGTTGCCACGTCAATCCCCCGGTATCCGACATTGTTAATTTTCCGGTATGTGGTATTCTACCTTCCGATTTTACTTTTCAACAAAAGAAAAAGCTCATGCATGATTCAAAATTCTATTTTTGGGATGAGCCTTTTCTTTTCAAAAGATGTCCCGATCAAATAATTCGGAGGTGTGTACCACAAGAGGAAATTAATAATATTCTTGTTCATTGTCATAATTCAGATTATGGGGGCATTATGGGAGCACTAGGACTGCTGCTAAGGTCCTAGAAAGCGGATTTTATTGGCCTTCTTTATTCCATGATGCCCGGGAGTTTGTTGTTTCTTGTGATAGGTGTCAAAGAACAGGTAATATATCAAGGAGAAATGAGATGCCCCAGCATAGTATTCTTGAAATTGAACCATTTGATGTGTGGGGAATTGACTTCATGGGACCTTTCCCATCTTCCAACAATTGCAAATACATTCTGGTGGCAGTTGACTATGTTACCAAGTGGGTTGAAGCAGTGGCTCTTCCTACCAATGAAGCACACCAAGTGACCAAGTTTTTAAGGAAGAATATTTTCACAAGGTTTGGTACCCCAAGAGCCATAATCGGTGATGGCGGTTCTCACTTTTGTAACAAATGGTTTGAGACACTATTAGTGAAATACGGGGTCAAGCATAAAGTGTCTACCGCCTACCACCCTCAAACTTGTGGCCAAGTGGAAGTATCAAATAGGGAGATCAAGAGAATTTTGGAGAAGGTGGTACGACCGACAAGGAAGGATTGGGCTATAAAGCTAGATGATGCTCTTTGGGCTTACGGAACGGCTTACAAGACCTGTCCTCGGTACATCTCCCTACAGGTTAGTATATGGTAAGGCTTGTCACCTTCCTGTGGAATTAGAACATAAAGCATATTGGGCCATCAAACAGCTTAATCTTGATCCCACTGTGGCTAAAGAACATAGACTCTTTCAGCTGAATGAATTAGATGAGATCAGGAAGGATGCCTATGAAAGTGCAAGAATCTACAAAGAAAAGACCAAAGCATGGCATGACAAGAAGATTGCTCCACGTCACTTTGAGGTAGGCCAAAAAGTATTGTTATTCAATTCAAGATTGAAATTGTTTCCGGAAAACTCAAATCAAGGTGGAGTGGTCCCTTTAAGGTAACAAAGGTATTCCCTTATGGTCTTTGTGGAATTGGAAGAGGAAAGTTCCAAAAGAACCTTCACCGTGAATGGCCAAAGATTGAAGCATTCGGAGCAAAGATGTGCACTGAGTGAGATTTCTCATTCATCCTGAATCCGTAAATATGGGTAACAAGTCTGCTAAAGACTATAAACTTAGCATGTGCACTATTATCTGTAGATAATTTGCTGCTAATTTTGGTTGTGTTTTCCATTTAAATTAATCAAAAAAAAAATCAAAAAAAAAACAAAACAAAAATATTGTGGTGGTTTCTTTGTTCTTTATTTTCTATTTGCGGTTTCGGATTTTATTTGTTGTTTGTGCAGAATTGTCGCATGAAAACCTTTGGTGGCAGCCCTTACATTAAGCTTTGGGTGTCCTCTCGGTTTGGGGGAGTCTCTTTAACCCTTCTCTCTTATTTATGGTTTTCTCTTCACTACCTATTCACTTTACATATTAGACAACATTGGGGACAATGTTGGTTTTAAATTGGGGGTGTTGTTTGGAAACATGTATTTATTTTCTTGAAGGATAGGGTTTAAAGACTTTTTCCCAACAAGGTTTGATGTTTTCATGACTAGGCATTAGATGTTTTATTATTAAAAAAAACAAAAAACAAAAAAAAATCTTTTAAAACATGACTTGAATGAATTCTAAGGTAGATATTGTGGGATTGGAAAATAAGAATCATGTGTTACTAGCAATGCAAAATGTGAATGTCACATATGCTATTCTTGAGTGAGTATGATCATATGTTTGAATAAACAAGTCACTAAATTTCTTGAGTAGTAGTTTGTAGATAATGATCTTGAGGATAGTATAATTGATTCCCATAGCCGTGAGGGATTGAGCTTCATATACTTATATTCTTTCTTGTGTGCACCTCACTACTTTAGCACTCTAGAACTTGTTCTGTTTTCCGGTTTGAGATGGCAAGTATTACATGCATACTCTAAAATGATAAAAGGCAATTTATTTCTTGTATAAACCAGTTGGCCAAATAGCCCACCTTGCATTTTCCATTGATTAACCCTTTTGAGCCCGATGCCATGTTTGTTCTTGTTATTAACCATTTTCACACAACCATTCCATACATATCCTACCTCACAAAGTGGAAAATAGTGTATGCTACCAGAAGGTGAAGGTATGAACTTAATTAATGAATTTTGGAGTTGTATGATGGTTATGATCTATACGATGAATATATCAGGACAAAATAACAAAGGAGGGCTAAAAAAAAAATTTATTATGTTGATGGTACTGGTATTTCAAAAAACAAACAAAGAGAATAAAAATAGAGGAATGAGGAAGAGTGAAGGATGAAAACAGTTTATATGAGATATAATTTGGATTTGACTGATGATTGATATGCTCTGTTTTCCATTGTTAAAGCTACTTATCTATAAAAATATCCTTCCCTAACCTTAGCCACATTACAACCTTTGAAAGACCTTTTGATTGGTTTATGCATGTATTACAAGGCAGTGGAGAATTAGAATATGAACAAGCCTATGGTAGTGTTATTGGAATGATGGTGGATTGAGTGAAATACACACCCTAAAACACTTGAGAGTTTGAGTGGATTGAATATCCAAGTGAGGGGTTTATTCCAATTTACTATTTTCCTCTTGATAACTCTACTTTCTATTAATCTGAAATTAGTGAAGTGTTGATACAAGCATAATGTATTACTCATTTTTGAACCGTGCTTTCACTGAACTATCTTATTTTCCTCATTCACATTGATCTTCACACCTCCTTGTTTTTAAGCTACATATGTTATCTTGAATTAATTTGCTTGAGGACAAGCAAAGATCTAAGTTTGGGGGAGTTTGATAACCTTGGAATTTATGATGTTTTAATTGCAAAAAGGAGTTACAAACTCTATCATTGTCATGTTTTAATGGATTAAATTAGTTAAATATGTAGTTTCATCTTCATAATTAGTTTTTAGAATTTATTTGTATAGATCTTGGTCATATTTGGAATTTTGTTCAAAATTGGGCTTAAATCACATCTCTTTTATAATTGGGTAGTGAACACTGTTTGGTATGTTGATCATAATTTGAGTTCTAGACCTCCAATTGATCTGAAATTTATCTTTTAGGAATTTGAATGAAAGCCCTACAACTTATATGAAGAGTCCAGAAGCTACATGGACGATTAGTTGTAATCTTTTCTTTTTGATTGTTATAATTTAATGTTATGTTTCGTTCATTTTAAGTCCTACATGCGATGGTTCTACCTCCTACATGGACGATTAGTTGTAATCTTTTCTTTTCGATTGTTATAATTTAATGTTATGTTTTGTTCATTTTAAGTCCTACATGCGATGGTTCTACCTCCTACATGGACGATTAGTTGTAATATTTTCTTTTGAATGTTTTAGTTTAATTTATTGTTCTTCATCTTTTTCCCTTTTGTATGCTAGGTCATGAATAGCATGAACTAAGTATCTTTCTAAGGTCATGTATGAATTCTTTATGAAGTTTAATTGAAATTCTGTTTTTAATTACATAATACTTGTTTTGGATGAGTTTCTTTAATCCATTCTTAATGCCTTTGTTAGTTTGATCATCTAATTAAGGAATTGAAAGATTAATTAGACCTTGGGAAAGGCTAGTTAATTCTAGGTTCAATTGATTAAAGAACATAAGGTACTAGCAAGGGAACTTGACATAGGCTTTATGCAATCATAAAGAATTCTGGACTTAATGCAAGAATTAATTCTAATGAGCATGGGAACATGACTTTAGGATTGAGGATTAGGCTAATTTGACTTACGAATAAGCAATTAGATTAAAATCTGAAATTCGATTGACATACTTCAATTCATGGGTTAAATAATTAAATTCTACCTTAAAAGAAGATTATGTCTTAATCTAGCTTTTGGTAAAGGAAGAACAATTAAATGGATTATTGATGAGATACATGACCCTAGGCTTTTGTTAATTGTTTTCTACAAAGTTTGATTCAATTTCTTTGTCATTTTATTTTCTTTTAATATGTTCATCCAAAAACTCATATGGTTGCATCAACTTTAAATTCAAGTAAATTGGGTTGGTAGTTGGAACTTTGGTCCTGTGGGAACGATATTTTATTACTCCGGGATACTTGCAAGTATTACATTGATAGTGTATACTTGCACTGGTTATACCCACTCATCAATTACAAATCCAATGATACTCTCTACAATGAATCCTTGTGGAGTCTCTCAACAGGTCAGTTCAGTGCTATCTGTTCTCTAACAGATCCACCCACGATATCAGTTAAGGCATCAACATGCCTGCATTCCATGAGGTCCCTACCTTGTATCACTATACAAGTAGATGATGTCGTACTAGTCTTATTGAGATCACCAATGCCCTTTCTTGGTGATTCAAGACTAGGAACAAGTTTTAGGCAATAGACATGTAGTGTCCTCGATTCCTCATGATCATGATCCCTATCATAGATCATCGAGTAAACACCTATTTTATTCCTTGGGCCTTTATCTTTAAACTCATATTAACCATAAAATATAGGCGAGACATAAATATGATAAAGATAAATTATGCTCAAATATATTAATCATGAAATATCAAACAGTACAAGGTGTTCAACAAATTGTCTCTAGGACACCTACATACTAACAAGATCATCATGGATTCCTACATGATGAGTCGCTGATCTTTGACCTAGTCAAAAGTCACCTTTGACCGGGTGATGATAAAGGCTTGGATTGGGATCAGTGGTTTTCATGCGGAGGAATGTGAATGGTCAAGATGGAATTTGTCCCTCACATTTGTAGAGAGATGATACTGGGCCCCTCGATGAGTAAGTCTAAGAAACGTATGGCCATACTACGATGGAAAGGAGTTTCCATTTCAATTAGACTACTCGAGAATCGAGAAAGTAGTGGTCAAGAACAGAAAGTTGACATTATCCATGCCTCATCCTTGACCAAATTATCGCGTGACAAAGGGGACGTGACATGGTTGTATGATAGGTTGCATCGTATCATCGATCCCCATATGAATTGGGTAGTCGCAATGTCTTGCTAGGGGCCGCTTGCGACTTGTGGGCTGGTACAGTATTGGCCCACTGCCAATCTCATGTGGGCTTGCAAGGTCACACACAAGAATAGTCCAACACGAGTATTAGTGTCCAGATTCATTGAATCTTAGATATGTCTAAGATTTAATGAATGCAACGTTTAATCTAGGAAGGATATATATATATAATTTGAAATTAAATGTTATTTGTTTTGTATTTAATTTATTCAAAATTAAATACCTAAAATGAATAGAGATATAGTATCTCACATTTAATTTTCGAAAGAGATATTATATCTTAGATTTAATTTAATTGAGATACAAAGTATCTCAACTTTAATTAAATTGATATATATCATATCTTAGATTTAATTTATAATGATAAATTAAATCACAAGGCTTTTAGTTCAGATTAAATGAATAGATTAGATTAGATCTGTTGGACATATTTAATTGATATATTACTTAATCCAAATTCGAATTCAACAATTAATTAAGATTAATTTTTAAATATTTTAATACGGCTCATTAGGGTTTTAGAAACTCTATAAAAGGATGATGATCTAGTCGTATTAGAGAGCTGAAAAATGAATTGAGACAAGCCGCAAAAAGAAATCCTAGAGAAAAAAAACGTGAGACACAAAGAAAAGGCGCTAGCACGCTGCCGTACATGTTGGAGAGCTGTTCGGTGTGGATACCGGTAGAGGGAGGAGACTCGAAAAGGCTTCTTCTGTTTGATCGAACGAGATGGCACCACGTTCAAGATGTACGGCGGTTGAGGCGCACGAACATGGAGATGCGCACCAGACCGGATCGAACGAAACTCTCAATCCCTCGCATAAGTACGGTTTATTAACGAACCTTGATTTAAACGCAGTTGATAGATCCTCTTCTTGGGATTCGTAAAGTTTTTTTTAAAAAAAATCCGCTGGGTGTACGGATCCCAACACCCAAATCTCTAAACATTATGTGCATAAATTTTGAATAAGTGAGCCACCTCCGCTGGGCCCATTCCGCGCCAACTCACTTTACTGCATCACTTAAGAGACGTAACACTTCACATTCAAAATCCTGTCATTCTCTACATCCATTCACCCAGCGTCTTTCCACATTCCTATGATTCTCCTTCTCCACTCCCTACCCAACCACCATGCCCAGAGTGAAATGTGCCGCACGGCGTGGCTGGGCGCCCCCACCAGTCTACGCTCGTCAACCGCCCGTTCGCAATCCACCCCCAGCGCCACCGCCACCCATTGCCATCAGGATTTCCTCTTCCTCCTCATCCACTAAACCCTCTCCGGTGTCAGGCACCACCGATTCATCTGATCGTTCCTAATACTCACCCACGCTTCCCTTTACTAACGCTCGGCCATCGACGAGAAGTCCCTGGGCAAATTTCCGCGTCGCCTCCATCGGATACGCAAAGAGCACAAAACAATCCGTCGCGACCCCTGGGCTTTCTTTGAAGCCCACCGCCGTAGTGTCCCAGCAGCCATCTCACTCTCTCGCTCCCACTCGGTAATTCTAGTTGCCAACGGGGTGGATGACACTTCTGCTGAGGAGGACACGGCCAGCAGTGCCCCCGCCCCTCTCGCTCCTCCTGCCCCCGGTCTTAATTTCTTTTGTTAATTCTGTATATTTTTTGTTTTTTCTGACAATATGCCAATGCCTTGGGCATTTTCCCCAGGGCCATTTTACGAATGATGCTGTGATTAATTTTGCGTTCTTGTGCTTCTCTTTACTCCCCGCCGCCCCCTATGCGCGTCCTGTTTATGATTACCCCTCGTTCTTTGCTATTGCAATGAGGGCATTGCATCGTTCAGGTGTGGGGGAAGGATTAGTTATGTTAAGCTGGATATAATCTGATGTTGTTCCAATGTGCTTACATTACCCTGAATTTAGCTTTTGCATAAATTGAAAAATTTTCAAATTGCAAGATGAAGCATGAACAGAATTTTGTAGCAATAGTATGAATATCTGTATGAACCTTTAGGCTTGGGAAATTGATAGTGCTAGCTAATATGATGCAGGGTAAAGTGGTAGTGAGAAAGTTTAGAGAGAAGAACCCACAATGGAGGGATTGATTTGAGCATAATTGTTTTATTCTAGTGTGCATGTTTGCTAGCCCATGCATGATCCTTGATTTGTCTTAGTTATTTGATAAACTGTTTAGCATCTGAGTATGAAATTCGTAGGATAAAGGCATCCTTATCATACCCATCATTCCCATACACAAACCAATTATCATCATCCCCATTTTGCTACCCCATTGAGCCCACACGACAATACTATAACAGAAATAGTTCGACAGACAAGAATTATGAAGAATGCTAGAGCCGAGCGCGCCTACAAAAAATGCTGCCAGAAAATGTTGTCAAAAGAGCTGTAGTTGGTTTTAAAAAGAAGAAGAAGAAGAAAGCAAGATAGAAGGAAAAAGAATAAAGATCAGCAAGGAAAACGAAGTCCAAAAAAAGGCACTCGGCTGAAGCCAAGAGACTTGTCTATATGCCCTGTTATAGCACTTCTCACTACTTCTCATCTCAACACCTATCTATCCATACCATAATGACCCAAGAAGTCCTTTGGAAGAATGGAGACTCAGATGCTAGGAAGTAATCTTAGAACTTTGACAAGGCTATGGAACTCTAGGTTAGCATGACAAGAGAGAAAGTTAAAAATTCCCTGGGTGAGAGAGCGTAAACACTGAACCTGAGAGCCTCTCGACGCTTCTTCACCTAAGCAATACCACGCATCACGATCTGCTAGTACCGGGCAGTGGGATTGCTGAATAGGGGACGAGAGCTGAAAGTAATTATGTACGCGGAGTTTTACAGATAGGAGTTTTACAGTTTTACGCGGAGTTTTAAAGTAATTAGCTTCATCTTATTTTGACCAGGAGTGCAAAAAGCTAAGTGTGGGGGTATTTGATGAGCACAATTTATGCCATGTTTTCCTTATATCTTATGACTGAATTGTATGGTAAATACAAGCTTAACTGCAATCAATCTAAGTAAAGTGGCATTAATTCATGAATATAGGGAACTGAAGGATAAAAACCATGCACATCCTCAACATGTGCTAAAAGAAGAACAAGTTACAAGGTTTTATGAGAATAACGTATATCAAAGCTGATACTAGGCTATAACATTCTGACAGCATATCAAAGTACACTACAAAGAATCTATGAAGCTATAGCAAAGTAAAGGACGCGACGCTATGCGGCATACGTTCTAATCGTTTGTCAAGATTGTTTCAGGAAATATTGTGAAGGTCGAGAAAAGACAGGTAGATTGCTGACGTAACGGAATAGAAGATGCGGAGGATCGAAACTAAAAGATTTGAAGAATCCCGCAGGATCAGCAGAATCAATCTACTGCGATCAAAAGATACGATGGATCCCAACAGATTTGGAAAGCCCAGCTCGCTGAAACTTATGCCGCAAGAAAGCTTGACTATATAAGGAAACAACAAGCCAACCCTAAGGGGGAGTAAAAAAAAGAGCCAAAATGAATTTCTCATTCGGTCAGACTCGAAAGAAGAGAGAGAGAATTCATGAGGCACGGGAACTCCAAGAGAACCCAGTATCCTTCCTTGCAGTAAGACGGAGATAAGAAGATGTGGAGTGGTGATGTGACAGGACTTCTTCCACGCCGTCGGAACTTCGTCAAGCTTTTTGTTCCCTTTTGTTTAATATTTTGATCATGGGTCATTTTGTTGTCATCTTTCTTTTGTTTCCCTCATCAATCATGAACTAAATTCCATATGGCTGAACAAGGATGAATCTTTAAGTTTTGAATGAACCCAGTTGCTAGTTTTTAATTCAATAAATTCAGTTTGCTTATCAGTGATTTAATTACCTTGTCGATTAGCGGAAGCTAAGGGTGAGATTCGTGGCCTCGACTTACTGGCAAGGAGTCGAGGTTAGACCTCTGAGAAACAGTGATTGCTAGGCAGGCTGGTGCAAGGCTTGACCTATCATTATAGGCTTCAGGAATGGGTCTACCGCTCATAACCACTACACCCTGTTTTGTAACGTTGATTTAACTAGAAAATTGCCATAGGCATATGGAAGGAGTAAAGTTAGCATTAGAAGTATCGGATGCAGAAGCTTCGATAGACTATAGTGGTGGGTTAACTGAATAGCGTTGTAGGTAGTAGCTATGCTGTAGCATTGCGGAAGCTGTGCAGTATAAATGCTATAGCAATGGGTAAAGCAACTGGGGGATTGATATGCTTAAGGATGATTCCGAGTTCATCCTAATTTCCTACTGATATCTTCTTACGACTACGATACTTTGTTTACTTTTGTTTGTTATTTAGCATAACCACAACAACCTCTCAAACCAATTATATTTACTTTCTATTTCGAACAACTATCTTAGCAATTGAGCGTCACTTCCCGATATCTCAATCTATGTGGGATGATACTCTACTTTCACTTTATTACTTGTTCGACTGGCTCACTTGCCATTAAGGAAATTGACCAACACCTTACTACTCAAGTGTCTCCACTGACTGTTATACCCCTATCGGCCTCACCCTTTCGGGTGGCGGGTTAGAGGGATCCCTTTTATCTGTTACCTTTCCATTGTTATTTGTTCCATTTTAACTTATATTAGAGTGAGTGCAATAGAGCATTATACTAGTTTGGACTACTTATTGTACTAGTAAAAGCGCAATTAACAGAAAGTAAAAGTCCTTGGAGGGTTATAGGTACAGTCATCCGAAATAAAATACGAAAAATAGTATACAATCATCCCAAAAGAAATACAAAGTATAATAGGGCATTCCCTATTCTTCAATCAGCACTGATATGCCCTACCTTTCCAAGAAGGTTCTTCCAGCTCAGGCACGATCTCCTGTGTCTACAGATCTATCTGGAGTTTAAACGTGAACCCCAGAGTAATTGTTAAACTCATGTACTATATGTGTATAGTGTATGCATGCAACCATGTCATATAAAATGCCAAACATACCACATATGCATTCAGAAACATACACAATAACCAATCATCACGTAACGTTGAGCTGCCTTACCAAGGCAAGCCCCAGAATTACCGGAATCACAAGCCTCGCACCGTCGAGCCACCTGAACCAGGCCAGCCCCGAAATTACTGGAATCACAACCCGTCGAGCCGCCAATCAAGGTCAGCTAGCCGCAAATCAAGGCCATTCCCAAATTAATCCTTAGCACTAGGAATACAATAGTCAGGGACTCGAACCCCAACATGGTCTGTTTGCATATTTGGCAAAACACACATGGTAAACAAACATACAACAAACACAAATCAAGTACTTGAGTAAATAGTTACTACCTGTGGGATGTGTACTGCCTTATAATTTTATGGTACCTAATAGCTTTTGCAGATATTCCTTAACCCTAAACAACACTGAAATACCTTATTTTTAGTATTTCCAAAAATACCTTTACATTTTTCATAAAATTTGAGTCTTAGTCAAAATTTCCAGAAATTTCAGTGACTCTGGTCCAACTACAAACATTTTTAATAAATTCCACAAAACTCCAATTGACATGAAATCAGTGCCATCGGAAACCATTAGGATGTCTAGTTTATAGGAAAAATATTATAGACCTCAAAAGAATCCATATTTAATTACACATCCCAGTATTTACTCACTGGTCAGAAAAATACTACAACTTTCTGGGCGATTTTCAACAATTTATTTCTCCTAGTAGGAAGTTCAAAAAGACATCAAATTATATATCATGATGAAGCTCAAGATGTCCAATTTATTCCTGTAACATTTTAGAGCAATTGGACTTCATTTGCTATTTGTAAGGCACAAATGAAGCTTCGCTGCCCAGAAAACCCTGATGCTGGTAGCAAGCTTCTTTTTTGAGTTTTTGGTGTTTTTCAGTTCGTAAAGTTTAACCCTGACCTAATTGTTGGGATCCGTACAAGCAGCAGAAGGATTTTTATCCATTTAAAACCTACGAATCCCATCGGAGGATCCATCAACGACGTTTAGATCTGGTTCGTTAGAAACCGTACCTATGCGAACTCGTGAGCGTTTCGTCCAATTTGATCTCGTGTGCATCTCGAACCTCCTGCGTCTCGGACATCGTACGTCTCGAACATGGTGCCATCTTGTTTGATCAAACAAGAGCTGACTTTGCAAGTCCACTCCCTCTACTGGTATCCACACGAACAGCCTCTAACATCGACGGCAGCGTGCTAGCGCCTTCAGTATTTTCGCGTCTCTCTCTCTTTTCTCTCTAGGCATTCTCGTTGCTTTTTCTAATACGTCTTGCAAAATGTCCCGTAGGTTTTCAAAACTCAATCGACGTATTATATTCAAAATTAATCCTTATTAATCTTGAAATTTGAATTTGGATATTAATTAAATCTATCCAATAGATCTAATCTAATCTATTTATTTAATCTGAATTAAAAGCCTTCGATTTAATTCATCTCTATAAATTAAATCTGAGATATGATATCTATCTTTATAATTAAATATGAGATACTATATCTCAATTTAAATTAAATTAGATATATGATATCTTTATTCGAAAATTAAATCGAGATACAATATCTCTATTTGTTATAGATATTTAATTTATAACATAAATTAAATACAAAACAAATAATAATATTATAATATATATTAATAATATCATCATTATTTAATTTCGAATTTATAATATAATATATATCCTAGATTAAAATTGTATTCATTAAATCTTAGACATATCTAAGATTCAATGAATCTGGACACTATTGCTCGTGTTGGGCTATTATTGTGTGCGACCCTGCAGGCTCACAAGAGATTGGCAGCGGACCAATACTGTACCAGCTCACAAGTCGCAAGCAGTATCTAGCAAGACATTGCGACTACCCAACTTATATGGGGATCGTGTTGGGATCCGTACACGCAGCGGAATTATAAAACTTTTACGAATCCCAAGAAGAGGATCGCTCAACTGCGTTTAAATCAAGGTTAAAGATTCTGAATCATACCTTATACGAAATTCTCAACTAGCGTTTCTATCTATCTGAACACGTGGGCTACCTTCTCTTATCAACAGGAGCAGACTCCGTGAATCTCCTCCCTCTGCTAGTATCCACACGAACAGCTTCAAACCCGATTGCGGCAGCGTGCTAGCGCCTTCAAAAACTCGCGTCTCTCTATTTCCTCTAGGGTTTCTTGCGGCTTTCTAATTCGTCCGTCTGTATTTTTAATATGACTAGATCAATGTCTATTTCTAGGGTTTCTAAAACCCTAATAAGCCATATAAAAATATTCAAAATTAATCTAATCAATTTTGAAATTCGAATTTCAATTAAAATAATATATTAATTAAATCTATCAAAAAGATCCAATCTAATATATTTATTTAATCCGAATTATAACCCTACATATTTAATTTATCTTTATAAATTAAATATGAGATATGATATCTTTTTATTTAATTAAATATGAGATACTATATTTCAATTTAATTAAATCGATATACCATATCTTTATTCGAAAATTAAATCGAGATACAATATCTCAATTTATTATAGTTATTTAATTTATCAAATAAATTAAATACTATATATATATATAATATTATTATTATCTATAAATAATATTATTCTTATTTCAAATTTAATAATATATATACATATATATATATATATTTATTTATTTATTTATTCACCCTAGATTAAATGCAATATTCATTAAATCTTATACATATATAAGATTCAATGAATCTGGAAACTTTTGCTCGTGTTCGGCTATTCTTGTGTGCGACCCTATAGGCCCACATGAGATTGGCAGTGGGCCAATACTGTACTAGCCCACAAGTCGCAAGCGGCCTCTAGCAAGACATTGCGACTACCCAATTCATATGGGGATCGATGATACGATACTACCTATCGTACAACCATGTCACGTCCCTTTTGTCACGCGATAATTTGGTCAAGGATGAGGCATGGATAATGTTAACTTCCTTTTCTTGACCATTACTTTCTCGATTCTCGAGTAGTCTAATAAGTGAAATGGAAACTCCTTTCCATCACAAAGACGGCCGTACATTTCTTAGACTCACTCATCGAGGGCCCCGCATTATCTCTCTACAAATGTGAGGGACAAATTCCATCTTGACCATTCACATTGCTCTCCATGAGAACCACTGATCCCAATCCAAGCCTTTATCATCACCCGGTCAAAGGTGACTTTTGAATAGGTCAAATAATAGTGACTCATCATGTAGGAATCCATGATGGTCTTAGGTCATAAGGCGTTGTGACGCGGTTATACATGAGATAAGCTTATGACAAAAATCCATGCAGCTTTCTCATACTGGGTCGGTCCAGCACATGGTACTCTTACAAGTGCCCATGACTTTGACTCGTATCTCCATACTCATCAAAGTCATACTGGTCTTATTTCATCTTCACTCCCGCGTAGATGACCGACCAGGGACATTTAGGATAATCTATAAGATATATCCAGGGATCAGCTATCACTATAAATATGCAAATGAAGTGATAACTAAATGGAGAATGACTTGCCCCTAGGGCATAATTTCCAACAGACTCCCACTTGCACTAGGCGCAATCATTAATTACCCTAATTCCCATTGCCCTATCATGACGCTCATGTTTTGCTTGTGCAAGCGGCTTAGTAAGAGGATCAACATCACTGCCTTCTCCTTGTACTTTGCATACTTTTACATCACCTCTATCATTGATTTCTCTGATAGGATGAAATTGCTTGAGTATGTGCTTGGTCCTTTGATGTGACCTAGGCTCCTTAGTCTGTGCAAGAGCGCTGCTATTGTCACATAATAAGTCTATTGGATTTGAGATGGTAGGAATCACTCCTAGTTCATTAATGAACTCTCCAATCCAAAAGGCCTCCTTAGTTGCATCCAATGCTGCTATATACTCAGCTTTTGTTGTAGAATCGGCTACGTGCTCGCTTAGAGCACTTCCAGCTTACCCACCACCATTCAACAGGAATACTTATCCTGATTGCGATCTTGAATCATCTTGGTCAATTTGGAAACTCACATCTGCGTAACCAGTTACACAGAGCTAGTCTCCCAAACCACCAAATTCCAAGAATAATCCCTTAGTGCTTCTTAAGTACTTTAAGGATATTCTTGACAGCAGTCCAATGACCTTTATCGGGATCTTGTTGATATCTGCTGGTCATACTCAAGGAAAATTGACATATCCGATCGAGTACATAACATGACATACATGATAGATCCAATGGCCGAGGCATATGGAATCTTACTCATGCGATCTCTTTGATCTTGTCTACTAGGACACAGATCCTTACTGAGATGGATGCCATGAGACATGGGCATGTTACCCCTTTTAGAATCCTGCATATTGAACCTATGCTGTATCTCGTCTATGTATATGCTCTGACTTAGGCCTATCAGCCTCTTGGATCTATCTCTATAGATCCTTATCCCTAGGATATAAGAGGCTTCGCCTAAATCTTTCATTGAGAAAGACTTTCCTAACCAAGACTTGACACTCTGCAAGGTAGGAATGTCATTCCCAATGAGTAGGATGTCATCAACATTAAGCACTAGAAATAAAATTGTGCTCCCACTAACCTTCTTGTAAACACAAGGTTCATCCATGTTTTGAATGAATCCAAACTCTTTGACTACTTCATCAAAACGATGATTCAAGCTCCGAGATGCTCCGCTTCAATCCATAAATGGATCTTTGAAGCTTACATACTTTACCGAGTCCTCGGACGCACAAAACCCTCGGGTTGTGTCATGTACACATCCTCAAGCGACTTTCCGTTAAGGAAGGCTATTTTGACGTCCATCTGCCATATCTCATAGTCATAATATGATGCAATGGCAAGAAGGATTTTGATAGATTTGGCCATTGCAACTGGGGAAAAGGTCTCATCATAGTCCACACCATGAGTTTGAGTGAATCCTTTTAGCAACCTTGTCGTGCCTTGAAGATATTTACTTTGCCATCCATGTCGTTTTTTCTCTTTGAAAACCCTCTTGCACCCAATGGTTTTTAGACCTTCGGTGGATCGACTAAGGTCCACACCTTATTGTCGTTCATGAATTGCATTTCATACTTCATGGCATCTAGCCATTTTTCAGAGTTTGGTCCCACCACGGCCTCTCGATAGGTAGTTGGCTCATTCAGTTCGATAAGCATAACATCACGACTTCCAGTAATCAGAAATCCATATCTCTGAGGCTATAGCCGTGATCTATCAGACCATCGTGGGCCCTGTGTTACTTGAGTAGGCTTAACAACTTGTTGTGAGTCTTCTCCGGTTTCCATCAGTGATTCCACATTGTCCTGTGACTCTCAAACTTCTTCGAGGTTCACTTTACTCCCACTGGTTCTTTTAGAGATACACTCTTTTCTAGAAAGAGACCATTCCTGATAACAAACACTTTGTGATCGGTAGGACTGTAGACATAATATCCTTAAGTTTCCTTAGGATACCCCACAAAAGGCATTTTGAGGATCTCGATGATAATTCATCGGAGGCTTGCAGTTTAACGTAAACCTCACATCCCAAAATTTTAAGAAATGACAAACTGGGTTTCTTCCCAATCCATATCTCATATGGTGTCGTTTCAACTGCCTTTGACGGAACGTGATTTAGTGTTAACGCAATTGTTTCTAGGACATGGCCCCAAAAGAAGGTTGAAGATCTGTTTGACTCATCATAGATCGAACCATATCTAATAGAGTTAGATTCCTCCACTCAGAAACACCATACCATTGAGGTGTTCCTGGAGGAGTAAGTTATGAGATGATCCCACAACTCCTAAGATGGTCAATGAACTCTTGGCTCAAATATTCACCACCCCGATCAGATCGAAGTGCCTTAATTATTTTGCCAAGTTGATTTTGCACTTCATTTTGGAATATTTTGAACATTTCAAAAGATTCAGACTTATGTTTCATTAGATAGATATATCCATATCTACTAAAATGGTCTATAAATGTAATGAAGTACAAATGACCTCCTCTGGCAGAAGTGTTCATTGGTCCACACACATCAGTATGTATGAGGCCCAATAATTCAATGACCCTCTCACTTTTCCCAGTAAAAGGTGCCTTTGTCATCTTTCACAATAAACAAGACTCACATGTATCAAATGATTCAAAATCAAATGAGTTAAGAAATCCATCTTGATGGAGTTTCAAAATGCGTTTCTCATTTATGTGGCCTAGACGACAATGCCATAGGTAGGTCGGATTCAAATCATTTGACTTAAACCTTTTGGTAGTTATGTCATAGATGTGTCCATTATTAGGATGTTCTAAATTAAGTACATAATGACTAGCATGCAAATCTCCATGAGCATAAAAAATATCATTATGATAAATTGAACATTTACGGTTCCTAGTAATGGAAGTATAACCTTCCTTATCCAAATAAGAAAGTGAAATAATGTTACTACTCAAAGCAGGAACATAAAAGCAATTGTACAAATTAACAAAAGCCCACTGGGCTGAACTAATTCATAAGTGTCTACGGCTAAAGCAACAACTCTTGCTCGATTTCCAGCTCGTAGGTCAACTTCGCCCTTCTTCAATTTTCTACTGTCCTTGAGACCCTGCACATTTATACAAATGTGAGATCCACATGAAGTATCTAATACCCATGTAGAGGAAGTAGAAAAATGAATACCTATGACATAGATACCTGAAGCGATAGCCCCGCTATCCTTATCGTTCTTTTCTAGATCTTCAAGGTAGAGTTTGCAATTCCTCTTCCAATAACCGATTTCATTGCAGAAGAAGCAGACTCCATCCTTCAGAGGTTTTGCCTTCTTGGCTTTCCGTTTCATACCTCTTCCTTTCTGAAGGGACAAAACAGTGCCAGGCCTCTTCTTAAGGCTCTGCTCAGCAGTTTTGAGCACCCCATGCAGTTCAGAAATTGATTCTTCCATGTTGTTCATGTTGTAATCCATGACAAAGTTATCATAACTTCCTGGGAGTGAGTTTAAGATCACATCTGTAGCTAACTCCTGGGACATGGGGAATCCAAGCCTCTCAAGGTGATCAATATAGCCTTTCATGTTCAAAACATGAGGGCTAACTGATACACCTTCAGCCATCTTGCAAGAAAATAAGGCCTTTGTGGTCTCATACCTCTCTTGCCTTGCCTGTTGCTGGAACATTTCCATAGGATGATCAATCATCCCAGAGGCCTCCACAAGTTCTAGATCTCTATCGAGGTCTGGAACCATAGTAGCAGGCATCAGGCATCCTGAATCCAAAGAGTCATCCTAATGCTTCAAGTAAGCATCTTTGTGAGCTCTTGGAGTATTGACTGTAGGCTCGTCAGGAATGGGTTGATCGATGAGAGACTCATTTCTTTCATGCTGAGGATCAACGCTTAAGTCCCCAAACATGTTAAGAAAGTTTGTCTCATCGAATTCGTCCTTCTCAAGGACTAATCGCATTGACGGTGTTGTTGTGTTACTATTCGACATGTTTCTACAATAAAAGGATATGCAAAGTTTAATTAATAACCTCCCATTTGAATTAACAACCCTCATTATAATTAGTGGGCTAAGATCCATATTTGGCTTAAATTTAAGTCCGCTTTGGCAGGACGCTTAAAATCAAGTTATTTAGGTAAGCAACTACTTTGCCAATTACATCACATGTAACTCTTAGATCTTTATGGGATTCGATCATCATATGACTAGCATGTTTAATCCCATCTAATGCCTTGAGATCCAAAACCGTTTTGATAATCTCAATTAAGTCGACAATAATGAATGTTGAGTATCACCATTACTCACTCTTGTCTCACCAAGATAACTCAAATGCATCCACTTTGGTGGAACATACAAATGGGCGATCGAGGTTTTGACAAGTATTCATTTATTGATGGCATTACGACTTAAGATTTTATTTAGAGGGTATTTTCGGTATAATCTAATTAATCCTATTAATTCTACTTATATGAATGCAATCTCTATTGTATCTCATATAATATCTAAATTAATTACAAGTGATCTAATCAAATCTTAATTAAAATTCTAAATCAATTATGAGTGATCTAATCCATTCACAATCAAAACTCTAAATTAATTATGAGTGATCAAATCAAATCATAATAAAATTCTAAATTAATCATGCAAAGATTAAATCAAGACATAATTAAAATTGTGACACAACATGACTCATACTTAACCTAAAATCCTCTCAAGCCAATGGGAGGACTTCTCTAAATAATAAAAGAGAAATACATCATAAGAAACCTCGTTTTCACATATGAGGGGAGTGGGATGAGAAGAGAATATACATGAAGATTATTTAAGAGAGAGGCATGGCTCGCTGGCCATATTTAAATTTATAACAATTGTAAAATCTAGAGCCATATTGTTCACCATACCCAAACAACACTTTGAAAGGTAAATTAGAATATATTTTAATTCATTATTAAAATTTTCTAATTTATATTATATTATATAATACATATATTATATTAAATTCTCCAATTTAAATTATATTATATAATTATATAATATATCATTAATTTTTTTTTTGATTTTTTTTTTGAATTGCAATTGCAATTCGTTTTTTTTAATTGCAATTTGATATTGCAATGGAATTGCAATGACCGTGGTGTAGAGTCATTGATCCGAACGTTTCAGAATCAGCCGCCAAAATCTAATTCAGTTTTAAACCCTAACGCGCGTATTTTAAAGCATACAAGATTCTAATTCTTGCATACATAGATTCGGTTTCTTTCATATAAAGATTTGGTTAAACCATATATACATCACATGTATTCCCATATAGAAAAACCCAATTTAAACGCTCAGTTGAGTTGGCTCTGATACCACTGTTGGGATCCGTACACGCAGGGGAATTATAAAACTTTTACGAATCCCAAGAAGAGGATCGCTCAACTGCGTTTAAATCAAGGTTAAAGATTCCGAATCATACCTTATACGAAATTCTCAACTAGCGTTTCTTTTGATCTGAACACGTGGGCTACCTTCTCTTATCAACAGGAGCAGACTCCGTGAATCTCTTCCCTCTACTGGTATCCACACGAACAGCTTTGAACCCGATTGCGGCAGCGTGCTAGCGCCTTCAAAATCTCGCGTCTATCTATTTCCTCTAGGGTTTCTTGCGGCTTTCTAATTCGTCCGTCTGTCTTTTTAATATGATTTGATCAATATCTATTTCTAGGGTTTCTAAAACCCTAATAAGCCATATTAAAATATTCAAAATTAATCTAATCAATTTTGAAATTCAAATTTCAATTAAAATAATATATTAATTAAATCTATCAAAAAGATCCAATCTAATATATTTATTTAATCCGAATTATAACCCTACATATTTAATTTATCTTTATAAATTAAATATGAGATATGATATCTTTTTATTTAATTAAATATGAGATACTATATTTCAATTTAATTAAATCTGATATACCATATTTTATTCAAAAATTAAATCGAGATACAATATCTCAATTTATTATAGTTATTTAATTTATCAAATAAATTAAATACTATATATATAATAATATTATTATTATCTATAAATAATATTATTTTTATTTCAAATTTAATAATATATATATATATTTATTTATTTATTCACCCTAGATTAAATGCAATATTCATTAAATCTTATACATATATAAGATTCAATGAATCTGGAAACTTTTGCTCGTGTACGGCTATTCTTGTGTGCGACCCTGCAGGCCCACATGAGATTGGCAGTGGGCCAATATTGTACTAGCCCTTAAGTCGCAAGCGGCCTCTAGCAAGATATTGCGACTACCCAATTCATATGGGGATCGATGATACAATACTACCTATCGTACAACCATGTCACGTCCCTTTTGTCACGCGATAATTTGGTCAAGGATGGGGCATGGATAATGTCAACTTCCTTTTCTTGACCATTACTTTCTCGATTCTCGATAGTCTAATAAGTGAAATGGAAACTCCTTTCCATCACACGGCCGTACATTTCTTAGACTCACTCATCGAGGGACCCAAAGATATCTCTCTACAAATGTGAGGGACAAATTCCATCTTGACCATTCACATTCCTCTCCATGAGAACCACCGATCCCGATCCAAGCCTTTATCATCACCCGGTCAAAGGTGACTTTTGACTAGGTCAACGAACAGTGACTCATCATGTAGGAATCCATGATGGTCTCAGGTCATAGGGCGTTGTGACGCGGTTATACATGAGAAAAGCTTATGACAAGAATCCATACAGCTTTCTCATAGTGGGTCGGTCCAGCACATGGTACTCTTACAAGTGCCCATGACTTTGACTCGTATCTCCATACTCATCAAAGTCATACTGGTCTTATTTCATCTTCGCTCCCGAGTAGATGACCGACCAGGGACATTTAGGATAATCTATAAGATATATCCAGGGATCAGCTATTACTATAAACATGCAAATGAAGTGATAACTAAATGGAGAATGACTTGCCCCTAGGGCATAATTTCCAATAGATCGATGATACGATACAACCTATCATACAACCATGCCACGTCCCTTTTGTCACGCGATAATTTGGTCAAGGATGAAGCATGGATAATGTCAACCTCCTGTTCTTGACCATTACTTTCTCGATTCTTGAGTAGTCCAACAATTGAAATGGAAACTCTTTTCCATCGTAATATGACCATACATTTCTCAGACTCACTTATCGAGGGGCCCAGTATTATCTCTCTACAAATGTGAGGGACAAATTTCATCTTGACCATTCACATTCCTCTACATGAAAACCACTGATTCCGATCAAAGCCTTTATCATCACCCAGTCAAAGGTGACTTTTGACTAGGTCAAAGACTAACGAGTCATCATGTAGGAATCCATGATGATCTCAGGTCAAAGGGCATTGTGACACAGTTATACATGATAAAAGCTTATGACTTAATCCATGCAGCTTTTTCATAGTGGGTCGGTCCAGCACCTTGTACTCTTACAAGTGCCCATGACTTTGTTTCGTATCTCTATACCTCATTAAAATCATACTGATCTTATTTCATCTTCGCTCCCGTGTAGCTGACCGACCAGAGACATTTAGGATAATCTATAAGATATATCCAAGGATACAATTATCACTATAAACATGCAAATGAACTGATAACTGAATGGAGAATACTTTAAATGACATAACATTGACGTTTAAGGTACAATGACTTGCCCCTAGGGCATAATTTCCAACACTAATCCCATACAAAATCATGTTTTAAACTCACTGGAACCCTTAAAAACACCAAAATCAGATCAAAACTTCATGCCATGGTCAGGTGGACGAAAACCCTAACTCTAAACTTCAAAGGTTTAGGTTTTCGGTGTTTACCTGAAATCGGAACTTTGCTTGGTGATCTTGCTCTTTCTCTAAGTATTGGAGAGTTTGCTGGACCTTCCTCTTACTCTGAGTGTTTCTCCCCTTTCAGCCAAAAGAATGAGTGTTTGTGCCTTTATAAAAAAAATTACAATGATTCGGGTACACTGAATTATCTGGTGCATACTTTTGTCCACTGGTTAATAATTTGGATCAGGGTTTCTAACTTAACTCTCAAGAAATTCCAGAGTATTCCAGAAGAGGGCTATGTGGTGCAACCCTAGCCAAGATAATCTGATTTTTACTTTTCAAAATGTGTAAATGACCTATTTTGGCCCGAAACACCCTTTTGTCCAGTGGTTAAAAGCATGCACCCTAGTTATTAGCTTATTTTCTCTTCAGAAAATTCTGGATATTTCAAGATAATTTCAGGGGGTAGGTGGCGCCTCCTGGGCCCCACAAAATCTGATCCCTTGCTTTTTATTTGCTTTATTCAGTTTATCGAGTTCACCCTTTTATTTACTGGTCCTTATAGTGCACCGCTGGTTAAAAGGGTGCTCCCTTTTCTATTTTTCTTCAGATTTTTAGATCTTTTACCCTAATTGGGCCTATATATGTGGTGCCATTTTAGACCCTCATATGGCCCCACATTTGTCTCATTTAATCCAAAAAGAAACATGTAATTGGTCTTTATTGGTCTCCTTTCTTCTAGTTAACCTCCTTTAGGACCTGTACTTTATGTTCGGGCTCAAGTACAGATAAAATTATCTGATTTTCTTTCTCTCTCCTCATGTGGACGAAATTGACTCCTTAAAGGGTAAGGAATTGACTTTTCTACCCTTACTTTTTCCTCTTTTAACCTTGTGGTGACACATATCCCTATGTAATGATTACACTAACTTTTCCTTTTCAGCATGTGACTTTTGCACTGACTTTTCCTCTTCCCTGGCCATATGTGATGCATACACACTGTCTAGGGGTAGGTACTCGTGCTCTGCAAATGTTCTCTGTCCCCACTCATTGTACCGGCTCATACTACACCGGTGTTCCATCTTGGGCCCAGTTCTTTTTCAAATCAGGGCACCATTATGACTTCCTTTTTCTGGGTCATATTAGGCGACATTTTTAGCCTTTTTCAGGGTCCACTACCCTGTCCCCATATAATCTGATAGTCCCCTTTTAATAATTATTATTATTATAAAATATTACAGAAAATATTTATCAGACTGAAATCAACACTTCTCATTAATTCATCAATGCTTACAAATACATCATTTACAAAAGTAGGGGTGTTACATTGACCAATATGATCAACTCAATGAGTCTCCCTACTTACACCGCATCATTGCAACATGCTAAAATAGCCTGTAGAGAGCATTCTTACGCTTAGTGCTCTACTAACCCTAAATCTGTTAACTATGTGAACAACTACAGCAGGGGCAGCAACACCAAAGATCCATACTCCAACAAGCACAATTTAGGATGGCGATAACACCCTAATTTCTCATGGAATTCACAGAATCAACCTCTTGCAAGTCCTTCAGCAGGCCCTTCGTACTCCAATAGATCCTCAAATCTACCAGGGTTCAACCAACATGCAAGGTAGTAAGGCGTTGATTCAAACGCTCAATCTTCCATGGAGAGCCTACACAAGGAGTATATGGCTAAGAATGACGCCATCATACAAAGCCAGCAAGTATCCTTACGCAATATTGAGAACCAAGTTGGACAGCTTGCTACAGCACTCAATAACAGACCATCAGGCTCTCTACCTAGTGACATTGAAGTCCCTAAGAACCATGGAAAAGAACAAGTCTAGGCTATCAAACTGAGAAGCGGTAAAAATGTGGAGCCAATAAAGGTCTCAAAATGACCTATTGAGAACGCTGAGTAAGTATCGGGCCAGACAAAGAAACGACAAGAAGCCTAGAGGATGCCCATGAAGCAGAACAGCACCCATCGGTGCTACAACACAAAACTAGTGGTTCCAATGCTGCAACATTCCCAGCATATGTTACTCTAGATGTTCGTGTACCGGAAATTATGAGGAATGCTACAGCATCACCATTGCAACATACCAATGACCCAGGACCATCACAAGTCTTGAAGCAACCCTCACCTTTCCTACAGAGGCTCTAGAAGTAAAATCAATAGAAGCAGTTCTGAAAGTTCCTGTGACATACTAAAGCAATTGCATATCAACATCCCTCTAGTGGAAGCACTACAATAAATGCCCAGTTATGTGAAATTCATGAAGGACATATTGTCCAAGAAAAGGCCGCTGGGTGAATTTGAAACAGTAGCCATAACCAAGGAAACCGGTGCATTATTGTTGAATAGACTACCTCCAAAACTAAAGGATCCAGGCAATTTTACAATCCCTTATGCCATTGGCCCCAATTATTGCAAAAAAGCACTCTATAATATGGATGCCAGCTACAATTTAATGTCAATACCTGTGTTTAAGAAGCTGGCGGTCAGTGAAGCAAGGCCCATTATGGTAACTCTACAACTAGAAGACCGATCCATTGTCCAACGAGAAGGAAAAATTGAAGATGTATTGGTAAAGGCGGATGATGAGTCATATTTATGTCATGTTTTCCCTACGTCTTTTCACTGTTTTGAATGCAAAATTTGAGTTTACTTGTGTGTTATCTGATGGAATGTTTCGGAATTCATGCACATATGGAAATAGAGGATAGATCCTAAAAAATGTTGCATCCATATCATTATCCTGTTCATGTGCATAGAAAAAGGACCAATTTATGGTTTACTTTGAAAGCGCATAACAAAGTGGATATAATGCTACAACATATGGTATGCTCACATCTGTGCCAGTAATACAATGTAACCATCATGCTGTACCATCATAAGTGAGGTGGAGTTATGTTGGGATCCGTACACGCAGTAGAAGAAATTCATCCATTAAAATTTTACGAATCCCTTAGAAGAGGATCTCACGGCATTTAAATCAGGTTCGTTAGGAACCGTACCTTTGCGAATAATAATGTGCGTCTATTCAATCAGTTAGAAGCCGACTCTACGAATCCACACTGAAGTGCACTCCAACACGGACGGCAACGTGCTTGCGCCTTCAAGCTTTGCGTCTCACGTCTCTCCTCTAGGGTTTTCTTTTTGCGGTTTGTCTAATTTTAATACGACTAAATCTTCATCTAAAAGAGTTTCTCAAACCCTAATTGGTCCGTATTAAAATATTCAAAATTAATCTATATTAATCTTGTAATTCGAATTTGGATTAAAGTAATATATTAATTAAATCTATCCAACCGATCAAATTTAATCTATTTATTTAATCCAAATTAAAAGCCTACTGATTTAATTTATCTTTAAAAATTAAATCTGAGATATGATATCTATCTATTTAATTAAATCTGAGATACTATATCTCTATTTAAATTAAATCGAAATCTCTATTCAAAAATTATATCCGAGATATGATATCTCTATTTATTTTAGTTATTTAATTTATCAAATAAAATAAATACTATATAATAATAATATTATTATTATTTTTGAATAATAATATATATATATATATATATATCCATCCTAGATTAGATGATGTATTCATTAAATCTTAGATATATCTAAGATTCAATGAATCTGGACATTATTGTTCGTGTTGGGCTATTTTTGTGTACGACCCTGCAGGCCCACAAGAGATTGGCAACGGACCAATACTGTACTAGCCCACAAGTCGCAAGTGGCCTCTAGTAAGACATTGCGACTACTCAACTCATATGGGGATCGATGATACGATACAACCTATCATACAACCATGCCACGTCCCTTTTGTCACACAATAATTTGGTCAAGGATAAAGCATGGATAATGTCAACCTCTTGTTCTTGACCATTACTTTCTCGATTCTTGAGTAGTCAAACAATTGAAATGGAAACTCTTTTCCATCGTAGTATGGCCATACATTTCTCATACTCGCTCATCGAGGGGCCAAGTATTATGTCTGTACAAATGTGAAGGACAAATTCCATCTTGACCATTCACATTCCTGTGCATGAAAACCACTGATCCCGATTAAAGCCTTTATCATCACCCGGTCAAACATTAGTGACTCTTATGTAGGAATCCATGTTGATCTCAGGTCAAAGGGCATTGTCACATGGTTATACATGAGAAAAGCTTAACACTTTATCCATGCAGCTTTGTTATAGTGGGTCGGTCCAGCACCTTGTACTCTTACAAGTGCCTATGACTTTGATTTGTATCTCCATACCTCATCAAAGTCATATTGGTCTTATTTCATCTTCACTCCCGCGTAGATGACCGAGCTGGGACATTTAGGACAATCTTTATGATATGTCCAAGGATACAGTTATCATAAGAAATATGCAAACAATATGATAACTAAAAGGAGAAATTCTTTAAACATTGTACAAGCGACTTAGTAAGAGGATCAACAACATTGTCTTCTCCTAGTACTTTGCATATTTTTATATCACCTCTATCATTGATTTCTCTGATAAGATCCTGAGCATATGCTTGGTCCTTTGATGTGACCTAGGCTCCTTGGTCTATGCAATAGCCCCACTATTGTCACAAAACAAATCTATTGGATTTGAGACGGTAGAAACCACCCTTAGTTCAGTAATGAACTTTCAGATCCAAATGACTTCCTTAGCCGGATCTGATGCTACTATATACTCAGCTTCTATTGCAAAATCAGCTATAGTGCTTTGCTTAGAGCTCTTCCAGCTTACCGCACCACCATTCAAAAGGAATACATATCCAGATTGCGATTTTAGATCATCTTGGTTAGTTTGGAAACTCTCATCTGTGTAACCAGTCACACAGAGCTCATCACCCAATCCACCAAATACCAAGAATAAGTCCTTAGTCCTTCTTAAGTACTTTAGGATATTCTTGACAGCAGTCCAGTGACCCTCACCGGGATCTTGTTGATATACCCCTACGACATTGAAGATTGTAATAGAGATAGAACCTTGTGAATAGTGTTGATGTTAATTGAATGTTTTGAGGTTTTAGAATTAGGTTGATCGACCTAATAATCTGATTTGATAACGGGAGATCCTTTAGGTATTTGATTGATCTGCATGCATTGAGGTGGTAGAGTATAGTACTCATGTGTATGAGGTATTTGGAGGTTACTAGCTGCTAGGGAATGATTTTAATCTCATGATATTCCCTTAGAAGGAACGATTAAGAATAGAGAACTTGATAACATTGATTGATGATGTTATTTGAGGTATGTTTGAGGATATTGCCTATTTGACATGGGGTATTTCGAGGTTGTTAGTTGTTGTATCAACATAGGGAAAGATCTTGAATATAGACTATTTCCCTGAGAAGTGTTTGATTGAGAATTGGTTGATAGCTAGAACCTCGATAGCCACAGGTTTTGGTCTTATGATTAGGATCGATAGTTGTAGATATGATAGTGGCTAGTGGATTCCCGGAAAGATGTGGATTAAATACCTGATAGAGGAAGTTGAATTTGCGACAATGTCTGGAGATGGATCGATATCGGAAGATCATATACAGAAAGACCCAAGTGAGGATTATTCTATGTGATATCGAGATATTGCCATGGGATGCTCCAGTGCTATGTGTATTATCGAGGCATGAATATTCAGTAGGTAATGAGACCTACTAGACTAGTATGATTTTTAGGGTGATTGAATTTGATATGTGTTTGATGAAAGGCCTAAGTCCTATGGGACCAGTATGTTCATAGGCTGGCAGAAATTCATGGCCTTTAAACCTTGAATGCCAACCAAAGTGCCAAAGAGGCTGTAAGCCTAAGAGTTACAAACATTATTCTGGAATGGCTTAACAAATGAAATGGAATGGATTGAGTATTTTATGGATGGCTTAAGTAGCCAAGAATAGAGCCTGAGATGAAATTAAAGTTGATGACCTTCTATACGTCAATTGTCTGGTTCCTAGTATGTTTGAAAATTTAATTTTGAACTTACCAATGCACCTACTATGTTTGTGAAATTTTGAAAATTGGATTTTCCAAAATGAATTTTTGAATAAAATGTTTTTCCAAATTTGAGAAAAGTTTGAAATGGTTGTTTTTGAACCATGTTGTCTCATAGATAGGGTCTTGACGGGACCCCAATTTGAAATCGGATTGTGAACCAAGTTTAAAACTAAATTGTGAACCATGTTTATGGTGGAAGCAGTACGGAACCATGTTTTGAAACTGTTTTGAAATCGCTGGCCATTGTTGAAAGTTTTGAGGGGATTAGAAGCTAACACTCGTACCAGCAGTATAGGCACCCAATCTGAGTAGTTTTGCCTTGTAAGGGCGTGTGTTTTGCCTTGTCGGGCCGGCACCCACGCAGGTGATTGGAGCGAGGCTCCTAGACAGAGGTCCTTTGTCCTAGGTATGGGATTCCGGTGGGTGGCCTATTATTGTATGTGCCAGTGTGGACACTGGATCCCGGGAAGGGATGGAAATTTTCCTACATTGGCCGACAAGTGCGTTGCCACTTCGGTGGTTGGTATTGAAAGGATTGGGATATGCCACTCTACCGAGAAGTTGAAGTGGTGGCGAGAGCTTTCGAATGATGAGTTTGTGAAATGAATAATCCCGCTCAAGAATGTGTGCCGGTAGTAAATGTTTTATGAAAATAGACCAGCAGTGAATTGTTTTCTTGAAAATTTGAACTAGCAGCGATTATGGTTTATTGAAAATGTGAAAACATTGTTTGTGATTATGAAAATGTACTGCGACCACAGAGATTTTCGAATGTGTGAAAATTTGAAATTTGAGTATGAGACAACATAGTAAGCAGTGACATGATTGTCGTCGCTGTTGTATTGAAATGAAAAGTGGTGCAACTGGTGATTATGTTGATACAGGAACAACAACTGATAGATTGGTCTAGAAATATGAACCGATTAAGTCAGACAGTATTTGCCAGTTACTGTACTAAGCAAGGGAAAAATGGTTTGAGAGCTTAGAGTTGAGGAAGCTCAAATACAATAAATGAGCAGAGGCTCAGAACGGTAAGGGCCGGTATGCAAGTGTGCACGGGGCGGTGTCCCTGGACCATGAGACCGGTGATGCTTAGCACTGTGTGGAATACTTACTGGCATGGTGACTTTAGATTAATGCGTCTAGAGTGCATCCTGAGGTTGACAAGACATTTGATCTGCACTAGGTTGAAGATGAGATGCCTAAGGCCTGAGGGTGATTCCCTAGTCGATAAGGCAAGAAAATTCCATGTTATGGTAATAGAATAAGCTTGAAGGACAGTAGGTGATAAGCCAAGGGGCAGAATGAGTAAGACAGTAAGACTTGCATAACCATACGTTGTGAGGATGGATCAATTAGTGCTGGATGGTTAAGTACCACACCTAGGTATAGAATAGATAAGAGTGTGGTATGATAAATTGTGTGCAAGTAACATCCATGATGATAGCAGAGCAAAAGTTGGGTGAGGATTCCAGAGGTTGGAATATGTCAAGACGAGTGGTGACAAGTAAGATTAAACTCCCTAGAGTTTACATTGCTAATCTCCTTGTAAGTCATGAGGAGGACGATTTAAGATCGGAAATCGCAGAAGCTCAGGAGCAAGATGAGCTGGCGAAGTCCATTCGAGAGAAGATATCTCATGGTGAATCGATGGATTATGACCTCTCGCCGAATGGACTAGTGCGGTATAAGAAGAGGATCTATGTGCCATCAGTAGAGGAATTGAGATGGAAGATATTGAATGAGGCACATAAAAATAAGTACAGTATTCATCCAGGAGCAATGAAGATGTATCAAAATCTGAAAACAGAATTTTGGTGATCAGGTATAAAGAAAGACGTAGCAAAGAATGTTGTCGAATGTTAACTTGTCAGAAAGTTAAGATTGAGCACCAATGACTGGGAGGTTTATTGCAAATAATCAGGATCACCGAATGGAAATGGGAAGGTGTCACCATGGATCTAGTAGTAGGCCTTCCCAAGATAAGGCACTACGATGCTATTTGGGTGATTGTAAATTGGCTTATATCAAAGAGATTATACGACTCCATGGTACACCAAAGAGTATTATATCTGATAGAGATCCCCAATTCACTTCCTGATTCTGGCAAGCGTTACATGAGGCATTGGGGATGAAGTTGAGGTTCAGTACAGCTTATCACCCCTAGACCGATGGACAATCGGAAAGGACGATCCTGACATTAGAAGATATGTTGCGAGCCTGCGTCCTAGATTTCAAAGGCAATTGGGATTGGTATCTACTTTTGGCAGAATTTGCCTACAACAATAGCTACCATTCTAGTATACAAATGGCCCCTTATGAGGCGTTGTATAGGAGGAAATACAGATCACCCCTGGGATGGACGGAGTTATCAGAAAGGAAACTGTTCGGACCTGAGATGGTTGATGAGATATCTAAGCAGATTAGCCTGATTCGAAAGAGGCTCCTAGCAGTGTAAAGCAAACAAAAGAGCTATGCGGATAAGAGAACGAGACCTCTGGAATTTGAGGTGGGTGATCATGTATTCTTAAAGATATCTCCTGTCACTGGAATCAGTAGAGTGATAAAGCGGAGAAAACTAAGCCCTTGTTATATTGGTCCTTTTGATATACTAGCGAAACGGAGGCCAATGGTATATCAGTTGGAATTACCACCAAACCTCAGCAAGTTTCATGACGTCTTCCATGTTTCCCAACTGAAGGAGTATCAGCCGGTTTCGCAGCATGTGTTGGAATATGAGAATGTTGATGTTCAGGATAACCACACCTTCATAGTGGAACCTGAACAGATTTTTGGTCATCAAGAGAAGCAGCTCCGACGAAAGAGTATTCCTCCTGTCAAGGTAATTTGGAAGGGATTATCTCCCGGAGAAGCAACGTGGGAGGCATTTGAGGAGGAGAAGAAGCGTTATCCGAATTTTATATCTAAAAGTATGATTGATGTATAGCCAAATTTCGAGGATGAAATTTATTTAACGATGGGAGAAATGTAATATCTCAAATTTCAGACCCTGAGAATGGAGAATAAGCCTAAAGTAGGTGGACGAATAAGCCCAGTTTGGGAAGAGTTCTCAAGAATGTCGAGAGTTGGGACGCCTTCTGGGATTAAGCAACTCGACCATACGGGTCAGTGGACCTTGTATGCATATGCCATGGAATTCGGGTGCTAGTAAAGATGGGACACAGAAGGTCTATACGGCATAAATCCGGTGGAAAGGATTCCACCCAACTATGTCCTGAGGTATAGGACAATTAAGTGAGTGAAAATATGCCGATATAAGTAAGTACACGGCATTTTCAGGGCAGTTGGGTATGCCCTGCGTTTTTGAGAAGACATCGGTATTCGTGAAGAAAACCCGAGTAAAACCCGGCAGGATCTCGAGCAAGTACTGATAAAGTATATTTAATAAAGTAATGTCATGATGACTAATGATGACATACTTTTGTGTTGGCCAAATAGAATGGTGACACGTGTCCCTTCATGATTACAAAAGACAAAGAGTAACGATGCTAGTAGGACACGTGGCATTTTGGGGTTGGATATTTGACTTTTTGGCACCACAAAGTACGAGGTAATTATGAGACATTAAAATACACATTTCTCGATCCCCAAGAACATAGAAAAACGTGCAGCCACTAATAATTGAATATTTTATACACTTCTTTTTATCTCTTGATTAATAATTTAGGACTCTTTAGTTAATAAATCATGGCTTTTATACTTATTTGGGCTTTGGGCCTTTGATTATATTTTAGCCATTTTAATAATAAAATTCTAGTTTTACATTGCTTCACTATTTTTATAATAAATCTTGAACCAAACATCGGATTTGCCTCATTTTTGTTTCATATTTCAGATTATTCAGAGAACTACAATTGTTATGAAGACATGAAGGGAAAATTCGGGCAAAAGAGCGGTCAATTTTGGAGCCGAAGTTGGATTTTTATTTGGGCTCGAATTTGTAATTAAAGCCCTTTTTTTATTTTCTGTTTTGGGCCTGAATTGTGGATTGGAGCCCTATTTTCTTTTTTCCATTTTAGGTTAAGTGAGGCAGCAGCCACAAACATATTCTCATTCATGGTTTTACTCGCTTTTGATTAAAATACGAAGTTTCATTTTCTCTCAACCTGTTCTTCATCTCGTGTTCTTCGTGTTCATGATGAACTTCTTCATCTCTTTCCCATTTTCGTTCGCATAGCTATGATAGGCTAGGCTTCGTGATTGACCCATGGATTGAGGATTCCACGAATCCGGAGGACACGCGCTTCAATCGGTAATGTAATTTGTTTCTGTTTATTTTAATCGGATCCAATTATAATTGCGGATTAGGTATTAGATTTAATACCTAGATTGATATCCCAAGGACATAGGTTGCACCGGGTTCTGAGAGAACGTTGTACGATCGTACAGCGAGCTCGCCACGTGTTTGATCAAATGCTAGACGATCGTCGAGTCGAGGGAATATCTGGACAAATGCAGAGATTTCGGTTTGTCCAGAATCAATCACGAATTTGGTTATTATCTTTTTGTTCGATGAAGGTTATGGAATCTCAATTCTGGGTTAATCATTCTTAATCTGATTAATCTCATTTTCTTGCTTTCTGTTTTAATCTTTACTGCATTGAAAACAACTCCCCCCAATTTGTTACTATTCTGTTTCGCTGTTACTGATTTAGACCGACTGTGAATTCGTTGGGAAACGACCCAGGTTACATTATACTGTAAATCCTTTTATAATCTAGTTATTTTGGGAGATCATGGAAAATCTATGTCAGCCACATCAGAGGAAAAGGAACAGTTGATCCAGGCCCACACAAGTCCCATAGAGTGGCACGAGTCACGAGGAAAGTTGTAACCGGCAAAAAGGAACTATGCGGGACTGGTTAGGGTTTATCGGAGTCGGGCCTAGACCCCTGGACACAGAGGGAGGATGAAATTGGTGGGCCCAGAGGAGAGAGAAAATACTTGGAGAAGGAGGAAAGGGTCAAATCATGTAATTATGAAGAGAGAGAAAAACTAAAATATTCCGGAATAATCTGGACCACACAATTTAAATCTGAGGTGACAATGGAATGACATGTAATTATGACTCTAAAAGGGTAATTATGGCATATCCTAGGGCAGATCTCGTGGGTCCCTAGGGTTGGAAGAAGTGAAGTGCAAAATGATCGTTTTACCCCTGGGCCAAAAACCTACACCTAGCAATTTTGGAAACTACCTTCAGGGGAAATTTTGGAATCTCATTTTTGGTCTTGGAATGCGCCACCCATCTGCCAAGAATTCTCTAGAATTCTTGAAAATTTAGTAAATAAATTATAATTAAATCCGAAGAATTTTCCCGACCATTGGATCGTGATCAAAGTTGGATAAGGGCCCTACCTTTGGAGTCTATATAAGGACACCTCCTCTCCTCATTTCCACTTACCCAAGGACGTGCTCAAGGAGTAGGAGGAGAGGGATCAGCTGAAGTCTTGGTTCAAGAAGGAGAGGAGGTCATACGCAACTGAAATTCCAAGGTAAGTGCCGAATCGACAACTCAATGATTCTTGTTTCTGCCCTATGGTGTTTTCTTGTGGAGTTGTAGTAGGATTTTGGTATTTTTTAGGTTTCCATTGAGCCCAAAACGTGATTTTGAGTGGGGACAAGTCAGATTACCTTTTTCCAAAGCCGAAAAGCTTAAGTCTTTAAACTACGTAAATCTTCCGATTTGAGAGTTTTTTGGGCAGTGTATACTAATCGATGGTTTTAAAGTAGTAAATGAAGTATGATTGCTTTAAAATTTTACATGGTGAAATTATACATCCTAAGGATGATTTGGATATAAGATTTTGTGTGATTTGGAGTTTTCAACAGAGAGTTCTTTAAGGTTGAAAATGACATAAAGACATGGATTTTGTTTCGGACCAGTGGATACGTTTTGGGAATCTGAGAAGGACTCAAACCCAGATATCTTTTGTAACCATTTTTCCTATAATATAGACATCCTAAGGGTTCTAAGGCCACTAATATCGTGTCAAAACGATGTTTCTAGAATTTATTAAAAATGGCAAAGTAGAGTCAGAAATTCTGGTGCTATGCGAATTTTAGGAAACTTGAAGTAAAGTTTGAATGGGTGATTGAAAGCATGATGTTTGGCTATGTACAGGGTGATAGGATGTGTGGCATACACATTCAGTACCAAGAGGAGAGTTTGCGGATTACGAGAAGTGCCAGGTAGTAACTGTTAACTCGCATACTCTAGGTTACTTATGCATGTCTGTTGTATCATGATTTTGGAATTGAGCTGTAGCACCTAGTGGATTATGTTCTTAGGTAACTACTTAGGTCCTGAGTGCTATGCTTGTGGGGGCTTGCCTTGACCAGGCAGTCCTGTGGAAGCAGTATATTGTTCCCAAGGCAGCGATATGCTTGCGGGGACTTGCCTTAATCAGGCATTTCTATGGAAGCAGTATATTGTGCCCAAGGCAACGCTATTCTTGCGGGGACTTGCCTTGACCAGGTAGTCCTGTGGAAGCAGTATATTGTGCCCAAGGCAGTGCTATGCTTGAGGGGGCTTGCCTTGACCAGGCAGTCCTTTGGAAGCAGTATATTGTGCCTAAGGCAGCGCTATGCTTGCGGGGGCTTGCCTTGACCAGGAAGTCCTGTGGAAGCAGTATATTGTGCCCAAGGAAGCGTTATGCTTGCGGGGGCTTGCCTTGACCGGGCAGTCCTGTGGAAGCACTATATTGTGCCCAAGGCAGCTCTATGCTTGCGGGGGCTTGCCTTGGTCAGGCGGTCCTCAGAAAGCAGTATATTGTGCCAAAGGCAGTTGATTGTTGTGTTCCTGATTGTGATGTGCATTTCATGCATTTGCATACATATTGTATATGAGTTTAACAGTTACTCTGGGGTTCAATTTTGAACTCCAGGCTGGTTTCAAAGATACAGGTGTAAGGCGATAGCCCGATTGGACTGTGGAAAGGATAAGAGAATGGTGTCGAGTATTGAAGAAATAAGGGATGCTCTATTGTAGTTGTACTTTATAGTATTTGGAATAGATGTATAACTTACTACTGTTCAGTATTTATTTATGGACGATTGTACCCTTAACCCTACAAGGACTACTTTATGTTTTTGTATGTACCTTTACCAATATAGTGTAGTTGTCCAAATCGATCATATGCTTTGCCGCGCACACTCTGATGTATGTTAAATGAATTTATTGAATAAAGGGAAGGGAATAAGCGGCAAGGATCCCTCTAACCCGCCACCCGAAAGGGCGAGGTCGGTAGGGGTGTAACATACATAACATGGCATACATGATAGATCCAATGGCGGAGGCATATGGAATCTTACTCATTCGATCTCTTTGATCAGGTGTACTAGGACACAGATCCTTACTGAGATGGATGCCATGAGACATGGGCATGTAACCCCTTATAGAATCCTGCATACTTAATCTATGCATTATCTTGTCTATGTATGTGCTCTGACTTAGGCTGATCAGCCTCTTGGATCTATCTATATAGATCCTGATCCCTAGGATGTAAGTGGCTTCGCCTAAATCTTTCATTGAGAAAGACTTTCCTAACCAAGAGTTGACACTCTGCAAGGTAGGGATGTCATTCCCAATAAGTAGGATGTCATCTACATAAAGCACTAGAAATACAAATGTGCTCCCACTAAGCTTCTTGTAAACACAAGGTTCATCGATGTTTTGAATGAATCCAAACTCTTTGACTACTTCATCAAAATGATGATTCCAGCTCCGAGATGCTTGCTTCAATCCATAAATGGATCTTTGAAGCTTACATACTTTACCCGAGTCCTCTGGACGCACAAAGACCTCAGTTGTGTCATGTACACATCCTCAAGGAGTTTTCCGTTAAGGAAGGCTGTTTTGATGTCCATCTACCATATTTCATAGTCATAATATGCTGCAATGGCCAGAAGTATTCTGATTGATTTGGCCATTGCAACTGGGGAAAAGGTTTCATCATAGTCCACACCATGAGTTTGAGTGAATCCTTTTACAACCAGTTGTGCCTTGAATACGTTTACTTTGCCATCCATGTTATTTTTCTCCTTGAAAACCCACTTGCACCCAATGGTTTTTACACCTTCAGGTGGATCGACTAAGGTCCATACCTTATTGTCGTACATGGATTGTATTTCAGACTTCATGGCATTTAGCCATCTTTTGGAGTTTGGTCCCACGACGGCTTCTCGATAGGTAGTTGGCTCATTCTGCTTAATGAGTAAAACATCGCGACTTCCAGTAATCAAAAACCCATATCTTTGAGGCTGTTGGCATGTTCTATCGGTCCTTCATGGGCCTTGTGTTACTTGAGTAGGCTCAACAACTTGTTGTGAGTCTTCTCTGTTTTCCATATGTGGGTCTATGTTGTCTTGTGGCTCTCAAACTTCTTCAAGGTACACCTTACTCCCACTGGTTCTTTTAGAGATAAACTCTTTCTCCAGAAAGACACCATTCCGGATAACAAACACTTTGTGATTGGTAGAATTGTAGACATAGTATCCTTTAGTTCCTTAGGATACCCCACAAAAAGGCATTTTGAGGATCTGGATGATAATTTATCAGAGGCTTGTTGTTTAACGTAAACCTCACATTCCCAAATTTTGATAAATGACAAATTGGGTTTCTTCCCAGTCCATATCTCATATCGTGTTTTTTCAACTGCCTTTGATGGAACACGATTTAGTGTGAACGCAGCTGTTTCTAGGGCATGGCCCCAAAAGGAAGGTGGAAGATTTGTTCGACTCATCATAGATCGAACCATATCTAATAGAGTTCTATTCTTCGCTCATAAACATCATTCCATTGTGGTGTTATTAGAGGAGTTATCTGTGAGATGATCCCACAACTCCTAAGATGGTCAAGGAACTCTTGGCTCAAATATTCACCACCAAGATCAAATCAAATTGCTTTAATTGTTTTGCCAAGTTGGTTTTGCACTTCATTTTGGAATGTTTTGAACATTTCAAAAGATTAAGACTTATGTTTTATTAGATCGATATACCCAGTACAAATGACCTCCTTTGGCAGATATATTCATTGGTCCACACACATCAGTATGTATGAGGCCCATTAAATAAGTGGCCCTCTCACTATGCCCAGTAAAAGGTGTCTTTGTCATTTTTCCCAATAAACAAGATTTACATGTATCAAATGATTCAAAATCAAATAAGTTAAGAAATCCATCTCGATGGAGTTTTGAAATGTGTTTTTCATTTATATGGCCTAGACGACAATGCCATAGGTAGGTCAGATTCAAATCGTTTGAATTGATCCTTTTAGTAGTTATGTCATAGATATGTCCATTATTATGATGTTCTAAATTAAGTACATAATGACCAACATGCAAATAACCATCAGCATAAAAAATGTCACTATGATAAATAGAATATTTACCATTTATAGTATTAGAAGTATAACCTTCCTTATCAAAATAAAAAAGTGAAACAATGTTACTACTCAAAGCAGGAACATAAAAGCAATTGTTCAAAATTAACAAAAGCCCACTGGGTAGAACTAATTCATAAGTGCCTACGGCTAGAGCAACAACTCTTGCTCGGTTTCCAACTCGTAGGTCGACTTTGCCCTTCTTCAATTTTCTATTATCCTTGAGACCTGCACATTTATGGAAATGTGAGAACCACACGCAGTATCTAATACTCATGTTGAGGAAGTAGAAAAATGAATGTCTATGACAAAGATACCTGAAGCGATAGCCCAATTATCCTTCTTGTCCTTTTTCAGATCTTCAAGGTAGAGTTTGTAGTTCCTCTTCCAATGACCAATTTCATTCCAGAAGAAGCAGACCCCATCCTTCGGAGGTTTTGTCTTCTTGGCATTCCTTTTCATACCTCTTCCTTTCTGAACCATCAAAACAGTGCTGGGCCTCTTTTTAAAGCTCTGCGCAGCAATTTTGAGCATCCCATGCATCAGGCATCCTACATCCACTGAGTCATCCTTATGCTTCAAGTAAGCATCTCTCTGAGCTCTTGGAGTATTGGCTGTAGGCTCGTCAGGAATGGGTTGATCGAGGAGATACTCATTTCTTTTGTGCTTAGGATCAATGCTCAAGTCTCTAAATAGGTCAAGAAAGTTTATCTCATCGTGTTTTTCCTTCTCAACGACTGATCGCAGTGATGGAGTAGTATTACTAGTCGACATGATTCTACAATTAAAATATATGCAAAGTTTGATTACTAGTCTCCCACTAACTTAACAACCCTCAATGTAATTAGTGGGCTAAGATCCATATTTGGCTTAAATTTAAGTCCACTTTGGCAGGACGCTTAAAGTTAAGTTATTTAGGTAAGCAACCTCTTTGCCAATTACATCACATGTAACTCTTAGATCTTTATGGGATTTGATCATCAAATGACCCGGCACATTTAATCTCATCTAATGCTTTGAGATCCAAAACCGTTTTGATAATCTCAATTAAGTCAAGACAATAATAAATGTTGTGAGTATCACCATTACCCACGCTTGTCTCACCAAGATAACTCAAGCGCATCCACTTTGGTGGAACTTTCAAATGAGCGATCTAGGTTTTGACAAGTATTCATTGATTGACGGCATTACGACTTAAGATTTTATTTAAAGGGTTTAATCCTATTAATTCTATTTATATGAATGCAATGACAATTGTATCTCATATAAACTCAAAAATAAGCATGCCATGATAAAATCAAAAGCATAACTAAAACCGTGACACAACAAGGCTCACCTAACCTAAAATCCTCTCAAGCCAATGAGAGGACTTCTCTAAAAAAGAAAAGGAAAATACATAAGGAGAAAACTTGTTTCAACATACGAGGGGAGTTAGATGAGAACAGAATTTACATGGAGAATATTTAGAGAAGAAGGCATGGCACATAGGCCATATTTAAATATTACAACCTTTGTAAATACTAGAGCCATGTTGTTCACTATACCCAAACAACTTTTAAAAGTAAATCACATCATTTTAATTCATACAATATCAAAGAAACAAAAAGGTGTGAAGATTAAATTATGCGCTACGAACAGTTATCTACGGCGGTTAACGGCCGGGGTCAAGGGGCAGCGCCCCCATTCGAAAAACTTTTCGAAAAGGGATATTGATTTAGTAAAATTATTTCTTTTAAAAAAAATTAATTCCTAGAGATGACGTTGTTCTATCCGAACGTGACCAACGTTTTATGTCCGCGATCAAGAACATAAAGTGTCATCCATAACGCATCCGACGTCCGAGCATGATTGACGTTCAAGCATGATCGACGTTACCGTACGTTGCGCGCTCTAAACGCTTTTGAACAAAACGAAACCGCGACATCCAATTAGCGAACCGAATGAAACCCTAACGTGAACTATCGATTTAAATTCATATAAAATTCCGTTCAACATACATATATTTCATATATAATCGCATGTAGAAACCCAATTTAAACGCACGGTTAACCTGGCTCTGATACCACTATTGGGATCCGACACGCAGTGGAAGGAATTCATCCATTAAAATTGTACGAATCCCTTAGAAGAGGATCTATCAACAACATTTAAATCGGGTTCGTTAGGAACCGTACCTTTGCGAATAATCGTGTGCGTCTATTCGATCAGTTAGAAGCCGACTCTACGAATCCACTCCCTCTACCGGTATCCACACCGAACTGCACTCCAACACGGACGGCAGCGTGCTAGCGCCTTCAAGCTTTGCGTCTCACGTCTCTCCTCTAGGGTTTTCTTTTTGCGGCTCGTCTAATTTTCATACGACTAGATCTTCATCTAATAGAGTTTCTCAAACCCTAATTGGGCCGTATTGAAATATTCAAAATTAATCTTGAAACTCGAATTTGGATTAAATTAATATATTAATTAAATATATCCAACAGATCTAATCTAATCTAGTTATTTTATCCGAATTAAAAGCCTACTGATTTAATTTATCTTTATAAATAAAATTTGAGATACGATATCTATCTATTTAATTAAATCTGAGATACTATATCTCTATTTAAATTAAATCGGATATATGATATCTCTATTCAAAAATTAGATATGAGATATGATATTTCTATTTATTTAATTTATTTAATTTATCAAATAAATTAAATACTATATAATATTATTATTATTATTATTGAATTAATAATATATATATATATATATCCATCCTAGATTAAATGTTGTATTCATTAAATCTTAGACATATCTAAGATTCAATGAATCTGGACACTATTGCTCGTATTGGGCTATTCTTGTGTGCGACCTTGCAGGCCCACATGAGATTGGCAGCGGGCCAATACTGTACCATCCCACAAGTCGCAAGCGGTCTCTAGCAAGACATTGTGACTACCCAACTCATATAGGGATCGACGATACGATACAACCTATCATACAACCATGACACGTCCCTTTTGTCATGAGATAATTTGGTCAAGGATGAAGCATGTATAATGTCAACCTCCTATTCTTGATCATTACTTTTTCGATTCTTGAGTAGTTAAACAATTGAAATGGAAACTCTTTTCCATCGCAGTATGGCCATACATTTCTCTGACTCACTCATCGAGGAGCCCAATATTATCTCTCTACAAATGTGAGGGACAAATTACATCTTGACCATTCGCATTCCTCTGCATTAAAATCACTGATCCCGATCAAAGCCTTTATCATCACCCAATCAAAGGTGACTTTTGAGTAGGTCAAAGATCAGCGACTCTCATGTAGGAATCCATGATGATCTCAAGTCAAAGGGCATTGTGACGTGGTTATACATGAGATAAGCTTATGACTTAATCCATGCAGCTTTTTCAGAGTGGGTCGGTCCAGCACCTTGTACTCTTACAAGTGCCTATGACTTTGATTCGTATCTCCATACCACATCATACTGGTCTTATTTCATCTTCGCTCCCACGTAGATGAATGACCAAGGACATTTAGGACAATCTTTATGATATGTCCAAGGATACAGTTATCCTAACAAACATAAAAAAATATGATAACTTAAAGGAGAAATTCTTTAAACATTAACGTTATTTAAAGTACAATGACTTGCCCATAAGGCATAATTTCCAACAAGTTATGTGCTACGTTACTCTAACCTTTCCTCACGAGTTTTCAGGAAATTAATATAGGTCATCCAAACAGACGTTACACGACAATTGAATTGACTAAAGCTGAATCAAGGAGATGCAGAGAATCAAAAAAAAGATTTGAAGAATCCTGCAGTATTAAGAAAAATGATCAATCAACCGAATCTAGGGATTTGGACCTAACAGATTTGGAAGGCCCAGCTCACTGGACATACAGTGCAAGAAGACCTAACTATAAGAGGAAATCGCAGTTAAACCTAAAGGTGTCATCGAAGTCGTGAAAGTTATGCAGACAGCACAATTCCAATCCAACTAGACTCACACCAAAGGAACAAGAAAGATATCAATCGAGAGAGCTGTAGATCAGACCCAACTCCTCCCTTGAGCAAGACTGATCGTATAAGACGTAGAGGCGTCGTGTGACAGGACACCTCTTAACGTCGTCAACCTTTCCGACGAGCTTCCATGTTTCTTTATTTTATTTTATTTTAATAGGTTGTTCTATGTTACTCTGTTTTGTGTTTCCCTCATCAGTCAATGAGTCTTCCTGCTAACACCTTGTCAATGCAACTTGCTCAAGTAGCTGGTGTGTATTGTGGTGGAGAGCAATCCTACTCTCAGTTCTCTACTTACCCTAAATTTGTCAACTATGTGAACAATTACAACAAAGGCAGCAACACCAACAACCCATACTCCAACCTAGAATGGAGACGGCACCCAAATTTTTCTTGGACATATCAAAATCAACCACCTGTTTGTCCCTCAGCAGGCCCTTCGTACTCCAATAAATCATCGAATCCACCAGGGTTCAACCATCAAGCAAGGCAGCAAGGTGTTGACTCAGCCTCTCAATCTTCCATGGAAAGCCTACTCAAGGAGTATATGGCTAAGAACGATACCATCATACAAAGCTAGCAAGTATCCTTTCGCAATCTCAAGAACCAAGTCAGATAGCTTGATATAGCACTCAATAACAGACCATCAGGCTCTCTACCTAGCGATACTGAGGTCCCCAGGAACCATGGAAAAGAACAAGTCCAAGCCATTGAACTGCGAGCGGTAAGAATGTGGAGCCAATGAAGGTCTCAAAAAGGCTTATCAAGGAGATCGAACCAGTATGATTGCAAACAAAGAAAGGACAAGAAACCACTAAAGACATCCATGAATCAGACTAGCACCCATCAGTGCTACAACAAAGAGATAGTGGGTCCCATGCTACAGCTTTCCCAACATATGTCATGCCAGATGTTTGAGTATCGGAAGTGATGCGGATGTTATAGCATCATCACAACTTACCTCTAACCTAGAACCATCACGAGTCTTAAAGCAACCTCCGCCTTTTCCATAATGCCTCCAAAAGAAAAATCAAGAGAAGCAGTTCCAAAAATTCCCAGACATGCTGAAGCAACTGCATATCAACATCCCTCTAGTATAAGCGCTGGAGCAGATGCCTAGCTATGTGAAATTCATAAAGGACATCTTGTTAAAGAAAAGGCAGCTAGGTGAATTTGAAATGGTAGCCATGACCAAGGAAAGCAGTGTGTTACTATTGAATAGACTGCCTCCAAAGCTAAAAGATCTAGGCAGTTTTACAATTTCTGTGCCATTGGCCCAAACTACTGCAGAAAAGCACTTTGTGATCTGGGCACCAACATTAATCTACTGCCGAGGTTTGAATTTAAGAAGCTAGAAGTCGGAGAAGCAAGGCCCACTATGGTAACTCTACAACTGGCAGACAGATCCATTGTCTAACCAGAAGGCAAAATTGAAGATGTATTAGTGGGCAAAATTGAAGATGTATTAGTGAAGGTGGACAAGTTTATCTTCCCAATAGACTTTATTATACTGGACTTTGAAGTAGATCGAGAGGTCCCAGTCATTTTGGGAAGGCCATTTATGGCAACAAGCAGATCATTAATTGATGTTGAAAGAGGTGAACTCACTATGCGAGTCAACGAGGACCAAGTGACATTCTCAATTCTTAGAACTATATAGTACCTAGAAACCCCAGAAGAATGTTTTGTCCTCAACATATTACCAAGCACCAAAATAACCCTTGTCAACATGATCCAGGATGGATATCTAATGCCCAATAAAGCACACCAAATTCATATGGCGACATCACCATAGAAGGAAGACATCAGAATTTGCCGGGACAGGAACGGAGCCATAGGGATGGTCAGTACCCCTGCCCGACTCCTAAATTAAAATCTCAAGACACGGTCAGGCTGAAGACTATAAACCAAGCGCTATTGTGAGGCAAAGTAGAAGGTTTAAAAAAATTACAAGATTACCATGAGACACTAGGACACCCGACAGGTGACATGCCTCTTCAACGTTACACAAGTACCGTGTTCGGACTAGATTAGCACCTAAATTATAGTCTTTTTTTTTACATAGGTTTTAAATTTTTATCACATTTTGAAATCCTTACGGGGATGGCCCAACAAATCCACAAACCATAGTACTGAGCACCACTCGTCCTCAACGCGCCTTCTCACCACAAGAAGACTCTTCCCCTACCCTCCACCCCTCCATCTTTCACCCACCTCCTCCCCTTATTATGTCCCAACTTTTCTTCCCCAAGATTCCTCCACCTTTAAATCCAACCTCTCCAGTCGTCCCCATTATTTCGAACCTAATCCACTTCTATCTATCCTCTCAACCCATCTATCTACCATGCTGCGAGTCAAGTAGACTGTTAGGCGTGGCCGTATGCCCCCGACAGTCTACGCTCGGCCTCTCCGCCAGATTCTACCACCCTGGTTACATCTTTTACCACCACCACCTACACTTCTCCTTCTGCCTCCACTACCACCAACTATTCCCTAACCCCCTTTGCCATCGCCTTCCCCTTCTGACTCCCCCATTTACATTTCCTCCAATGAACCCTCTTCCATTTCCTATGGTGACACGACTTCTTATTGTCGTTCCTACCTCCACACACATGGCCATCTATACCAAAACCCCTCGTCCACCCCCACGAGTGCTTCTCGGCTCACTGCCCTCAAGTAAGAATTTAAAACGCTGCGCACGAATTTGGGGCCCTTTTCGCTACTCACCATCATGGACGGCCTACGGCTATCGCCCTTTCCAAATCTCACTCGGCCAGCCCCTTCATGAATCAGGCCGATGACTCCTCCTCCATGGACAACACAGCCACCAGTGCTGCCCCTACTACTCTTGGCTTGCTTGGACCTTAGTAGTGTTTCCAATTTTTCTTTTTCACTTTTTGTTATTTTGCTTCTTGACTACACTATTTCCCCTGCCGACTAGTATCAAGGCCTTTTGAATGGTCTCTAATATAATATTTGTTGCATATCTCTATTTTCCCTATTTCTATCTTTGTGCGATTCCCCTATCTGTTGTTTGTTCGTTCACTTATTCACGCACCGTTCTTTGCCTGTGCCTCGATTTGCCCTCGTCTCGCTTATTGGCTGCACTAGGGACAGTGCCACATTTAAGTGTGGGGAAGGGATATGTGCTTATGTGTGTGTAAAATATGAGTGAAGAATGGCTAAGTTAGCTCTTTGCAATTCTGGCAAAACAACTTTTGAACTTTTAACATGTATTTAGAGTAGGAATAGGAACCAATAGTAGTAGAGCAATTGTTTGCATAACCAGGTAAAATAAAATTGTCTTAAGGAAACTAAACCATGAAGGCTTGTAAAACTAACGGTACTGGATTGTTCAGTATAGGGCAAAGTAACAGTGAGGGAGAGTTCATACTTCAGCCACATGGAAGGAATTTTTAGGCCTAAATTTTCATAATTCATTGAGCATGCCTACTAGTGTTAAGAACCTTCTTTGGTTTGTCTTAGTGATGATATGAAGTAGATAAATCATACTTAGAGATTTAAGAAGTTCAGAGACAATGATTTAAAAATAGAGACATATGAACTCGAGTTAGATTCTATTGGCTCGAGTCAAGAATAAGTTTGTAAAAGATAAATAAAGTCTCTGAAAGAAATTGACTCGGGTCACTGAAACTTGACTCAAGTTCAGAGCTACACTCGAGTCATATATTCTAGACTTGAGTTCTTCTTGAAAAAATTAGCTTTGGAGAATATAGACGTCTCAGTGAAACTTAAACCTGAGTCACAGAGGCTTAGCTCGAGTTGAAAGAGAAACTCAAGTCACATACTTCTACCTCGAGTCTCAGACCCTTTTCACAAAATGTTATCAGGAGGCTTTTCAAAAATGGTTTGAAAAACTTCTCCTAACTCGACTCATTAAGTGATGGCTCGAGTTAACAAAATTTATTTGAATATAATGTTCAAATCCCAGGCTCGACTCACAGATCACTAACTCGAGTTATTTAACTTTGAATTTTGAAAAGAACTTTAAGTTCACAAAGCTTGACTAGAGTCACAAAGTATAGACTCGAGTTCTTATCATGACTCGACTCACATTGTGTAACTCGAGTCTAGAAATCATTCAGGCTCAAGTCACACAAGGCTTGGCTCGAGTTTGACATCCCAAACTCGAGTCAATTTGACAGCAAATGAGATAGATAGTTATGATCCAAGTTTGAGCAAGTCAAAATTATTTTAGCTTGAATCATTAACCTCATTTTGTTTACAATGGTCAATTATCATCAAAACAAATAGAGAACTAACATGGAATACCCAGAGAGTTTGTGGATTGGACATAGGTCAAGAGTTTAGATTGAACCAGTACAAATCTTTTGTGTCAATTTTTCTTCTTTTCTGCTCTGTTTTAGTGTGAGTTTACAGGGGTCTTTTGAGAAAAAATTTAAATCACCCAATTCACCCACCTCTTAGGTGATATTTCGTCTTTCACATTTGGTTGTGGAGGTGTCATTAGAGGTGATTTTGGTGAATGGCTATGTTGAAGGCCTCAAGATATGCTAGGAAATAGGTTTCAGGGAATATAGAGGTTGAATGCAATACAGAATTGTTCTGGAGCTAGATTAGTCTCAACAAATTCAAGGATGCTACTTGCTATCAAACCAGATCCAAAGATTATTGAATTAGGACTAGCAAGTGAAAATTAAGAACATTTATAGAGAGGGAAATAGATGTGCCGATAAACTTGCTGGAATGTGCTTTCAGTTACTAGAAAAGTGAACCATTTGATATGTACCCCCAGAGGAAGTCTGTCTAATTCTCAAGAAGATATCTTGGGTGTTTCCTTTCAACGCCAAGTAGTGATGTAACATCTTAGGGTTAAGCCCTTCTTTTACCAAAAAAAAAAGGAATACAACATCATTAACGCAAAGCTTTGTTAATTTTTCCTGGGGTTACAATGACCAAAAGGAAGGATACATTGGTTAAGAAAGATTTACTATTTACTTCTCCTATGGTGGCTTAGGCATTCGATCTACACATTACATGAATCTTGCTCGATTGGAAAAACAAATTTGGAGGATTCTCTCAACTGAACCTCACTCTCTTCTTGCCAATACTCTGAGGATAAAAATTTGGATACCACTTCTGGTTGTAACCTGAAAAAACCATGCAATGGTTCTTGGTTTTGGAAAGGAATTTTGAAACCATCCGACCTCATTTTTCAATACCTTATCTATGCTTATATGGACTAAGCATAATGCAGATCTCCACTGAGGTTACATGCATAATCCAAAACAACTTATTCAAGAAGTCTAAGACTCTTTTTAATACCTTTTGGATATTTGCAATTGGCATGATCTTTCATAGAATCCTTTAGCTTTTACTCCAACACCTATCGCTTCTCTACTTAGTTGTGATATTTGCAATGTTCTCAAATAAGACAACACACCTCTTGCTATTGAGGTCTGAAAGATTAAAATTAGACAGCACACCTCTTGCTCTGCTTCATTTATCTAGGTCATAATGAAATCCGTGTCAGTTCTCTATGTGTTTTGATGATAACTGGCAATTGTAAACAAAATGAAGTTAATGGTTTAAGTCAAAACGTTTTTAACCTGGTCAAACTTAAACCAGAAACTTATTATCAAAGCACTATCAAATTGACTCGAGTTAACACAAGACAGAGAGCTATCGAAGATATTTAAACTTCGCTTGACTCTAGCCAGTCGTACTTAGCTCGAGTCATAATCTCTTGTGATATATTTTAAGGTATGAAAATAACTCAAGCTTGTGAAAACTGATTCAAGTCATATTTGGTGGACTTAAACTTATTTTCAAAATACATAAGTCCCTGACTCGAGCCAGTGCCTTTTAACTCAAGCATGCTTTTTGAAGTCTATTTTAAAAATAACTTAGTTAACTTGAGTTAATCACTTAATGACTCGAGCTGACACAATTTCAAACCACTTTCAAAATGCTATTTCAATGTTCATTTGTGCAAGAAGAACTTGACTCGAGCTAACCTTAATTGACTCAAGTCATGCACTTGAGTTAAAACGTTTGAAACTCGAGCCTAAGGCATACAAAGACATCTTCATTTAAACTTCAAACTTATTTTCAAAGAAGATCATCTAGTGACTCGAGCATAGAATGCTTAACTAGAGTCATCTGCTCTAGTTTGGTTGAATTAAACTCGAGCACAAACTATCTTTGTTTTATAATCATTGTCTTCGTAAATGCTAAATCTTTAAGTGTTATATATATACTTCATATCATTACTCATTATTGTTCTTAAGTATGTCTAATCAGATTGTTAAAGAGTTTCAGATGGTTGGATGAATGATTAAATGCTGATGAATCAAAAAGCAAAAGATTACGCCACCTGTATTAAATGCATCTCTAGAAACGAAGTAGGAATTTGGTCAAATGGGAGAAGGCCCACGATCATTGAACGAATCAAAGTTGAGATTAACGAAAGAACTCCAACGTCCAACGGCTATATTCATTACTCTCAATGGTGCATTGAAGGCTTCTAACGGTCATCAATTGTCCTTACCATATATAAGCTCAAGCATTCAATTTGTTCCAACTACCGGAAACAAAAGCACAAAAATGATCATTACACATCTACTATTTCTTACACATGTGTAATATTTTCTGATATTTATAATCTTCAATGTTTATCTATCTACTCTTTTAGAGAGTTCATTTCTAATTATAAATCATTGTAAGAATCTCAAAGTATTGAGACTATGAGATTGGGATATTTGATTACAACTTGTAAGGGGGAGTGAATCCTAGTGAGAGGATTACTTTTGAGTACAGAGTGTGTAATCTGTTAAAGTAATAGTGAAAATCCCATAGAGTCTGAGGACTGGACATAGGTCAAGAGTTAAGACCTAACCGGTATAAATCTCTTGTGTTCATCTTTCTCCTTCTCTTTGTTATACTCTGTTATAGTGTGTTAGTCTCAGAGGTCTTCGAAAAGATTTTTTAAATTCCCAATTTACCCCCCTCTTGGTGATATTCTATTCCATATTTGGTATCAGAGCTCGATGTTTTAAAAAAGGCTTAACATACCGAGAAGAATCAATATGGATGAAATACTACTAGATGAAGCTTTTATCAACAGACCTCCTAGTTTTAATAGAGAATACTATTCATTCTAGAAAGCTAAATTCAGAATCTTCGTAATGGCTACGGAGTATGGTTTATGGAATGTGTTCAAGAGAGGAGACTATGTTCCATCTATAGTGGAAGATGGAGTTCAAACTCCTAAGCTTGAAGAATAATATGATGAGAATGATAAAAGGCAAGTTACTCTCAACAGCAAAGCCATTCTTATGCTTCAAAGTGCTCTAAGTCAGAAAGAGTATTTTTGAATCTACACTCTTTCATCTACAAGAGATATGTGGAATGCCCTTGAGATAGCTCATGAAGGGACAACTGGAATCAAGGAAAATCAAATTAGCACCTTGATGACTAAATACGATTTACTCCATATGAAGTCTGGAGAATCCATTGGCAAATTCCATCTCAGATTCACTCATCTGATTAATCAACTACAGCATTGGGAAAAGAGTATGATCAACCAGTCCAAGTGAGGAAAATTCTGAACATTCTCGGCAAAGAATGGGAAGCTAAAGTCACTGCGATTAAAGAAGCTTGTGGAGAGTCAATGGGATCAGTGGCAGCTTTATTTAGAGCTTGTCTGAGTATGAAGGAAAAATCAAGTTCAAAAAAGGACATGATGAAATTGGCAGCAAGCATAAGGGAATTGCCCTAAAAACTGTCAAGGAAGACAAGGAACCAGATGATGATGATGTTGAAGACAATGATGAAGAGGTCGTGGTCCGAAGATTCAAGAGATTCAACAAGAAGGATCAAGGATTCTGGAAGATTCACAAGGGTAGGTCCAGCAATGAGCTGAAGCCAATTATTTGCTATGAATTGAAAAACCTGTCCACATCAAGTCTGAGTGCCCTCAATTGAAGAACAAGGAGAAAGAAAAGAAAAGATTCAACAAGTTCAAAAAAAAGGCTAATGTCTCATCATCCGGGGGAGATAGCTCATTTGATGAAGAAAAAGAGCCAACAATTGTCTTGTGGCTCAAGAAGAAGAATCTGAGAGTAAAGAGGTAAATGATTCTGAACCTTCATTTGATGAATTATTCACTGAGTATATTTCTCTTCACTCAAAATTTCAAAAATTAGCTAAGGAACTTCTTGATTCAAAAATAAAAATAAAAATTCTTGTATAACAAGTTCAAAACGTCTCTTCTCCAATTTCTATTTGTGAAATTATTTCGAAAAAGTTTGTGAAAAGTGTTGTGTTTTAGAGAAAAGAAATATTTATCTTACTAAAACACTTGAGAAGTTCACTCAAGGTAGTGAAATGATCATTGTGAGTTTGAAACAACAAAGGTTTACAAATGATAGATCAAGAATTGGTTACAAACCTAATTTTGATTAAAAAAAAGGTAAAGAAGAAATCTAGAGAAAAGACTTATATGAATTATTTTCGAAAATCAATTCATTCTTCTAATCATTTTGCCCACTGCAATTATTATACTTGTAAAGGGCATACTACTTCTTCCTGTTTTCATAAAAAGGAAATAAAGAGTAAACCTGTAGGTAATTATAGATGGGTGCCTAAGGGATTTTATAAGGTTCCTAAGTCACAAACTAACGCAAAAAGACCTAAAAAAAGATGGGTACCTAAGACTTGATCTTTTGTGACTTGCAGGTTTTTCTAAGAGCATTAAAATCCAACAAGTGGTACATTCATAAATGGATGCTCAAGACACATAACGGAAGATCAATCCAAGTTTGTTACAATCAAGCTAAAAGATGGTGGCAAGGTGACATTTGGTGGAAATCAATCTGGAAGGATTGCTAGAATTGGTGAAGTTGGAAGCAACGATGGACCACAAATTAAAGATGTCTACCTTGTCGAAGGCCTATGCCACAACCTCCTCAGTGTGAGCCAAAACACAGATAAAGGTAACTTGGTTATCTTCAATTTTGAGGAATGTCTTGTTGGAAATTCGTACACGCAGCGGAATATAAAATTTTATGAATCTCAAAGAGGATCGCTCAACCGCGTTTAAATCAAGGTTAAAGAGTCCAAATCATACCTATGCGAAATTCTGAGCGTTTCTTACGTTTGATTTGATCACATGGGCTACCTTCTCGATCATCCAGGAGTAGACTCTACGAACCTCCTTCCTCTACCGGTATCCACACAAATAGTCTCCGAACACGACTGTGGCAGCGTGCTAGCACTTTCAAATTTCTCGCGTCTCTCAATTTGCTCTAGGGTTTGTCGCGGCTTTCTAATACGTCTGACTTAATGTCTCGTCAGTATTTCAAAACCCATTAGACATATTATATATTCAAAATTAATCTAATTAATTTCAAAATTCAAGTTTGAATTAAAATAATATATTAATTAAATCTATCAAATATATCTAATCTAATATATTTATTTAATCCAAATTATAAGCCTATAGATTTAATTTATCTTTATAAATTAAATCTAAGATATGATATCTTTTATTTAATTAAATCGAGATACTATACCTCAATTTAATTAAATCTAAGATACTATATCTTTATTCAAAAATTAAATCGAGATACAATATCTCAATTTATTATAGTTATTTAATTTATCAAATAAATTAAATACTATATATAATATTATTATTATCTATAAATAATATTATTATTTCGAATTTAATAATAAATAAATATATATATACATATATATATATATATATATATATCCACCCTAGATTAAATACAATATTCATCAAATCTTATACACATATAAGATTCAATGCATCTGGACACTTTTGCTCGTGTTGGGCTATTCTTGTGTGCGACCCTGCAGGCCCATATGAGATTGGCAGTGGGCCAATACTGTACCAGCCCATAAATCGCAAGCGGCCTCTAGCAAGACATTACGACTACCCAATTCATATGGGGATCGATGATACGATACTACCTATCGTACAACCATGTCACGTCCCTTTTGTCACGCGATAATTTGGTCAAGGATGAGGCATGGATAATGTCAACTTCCTGTTCCTAACCATTACTTTCTCGATTCTCGAGTAGTCTAATAGAAATGGAAACTCCTTTCCATTGTAGTATGGCCATACGTTTCTCGGACTCACTCATCGAGGGGCCCAAAGATTATCTCTCTACAAATGTGAGGGACAAATTCCATCTTGACCATTCACATTCCTCTGCATGAAAACCACTGATCCCGATCCAAGCCTTTATCATCACTCGGTCAAAGGCGACTTTTGACTATGTCAAAGATCAGCGACTCATCATGTAGGAATCCATGATGATCTCAAGTCAAAGGGCGTTATCACGTGGTTATACATAAGATAAGCTTATGACTAAATCCATGCAGCTTTCTCATAGTGGGTCGGTCCAGCACCTTGTACTCCTACAAGTGCCCATGACTTTGATTCGTATCTCCATACCTCATCAAAGTCATACTGGTCTTATTTCATCTTCGCTCCCGCGTAGATGACCAACCAGGGACATTTAGGATAATCTATAAGATATATCCAAGGATCAGTTATCACTATAAACATGCAAACGAAATTATAACTAAAGGAAAATGACTTGCCCCTAGGGCATAATTTCCAACATGTCTAATTGTTAGCAAGGATGATCTGCCCTTAGACAATATTAAGTCTAAAGTCTTATTCAAGACTCCTAGAGAAGGTAATTTGTTACACCCCTACTGGCCTCGCCCTTCCGAGTGGCGGGTTAGATGGATCACTTTTACTTATTACATTTTCTTTGTTAATTAATCCCTTTTAACTTACATCAGAGTGTGTGTGCAGAGCATATGATTAGTTTGGACAACTACAATATACTAGTAAAGGTAGTCCTCGAAGGGTTAAGGGTACAATAATCCAAAAATAAATATACAAAACAAGATAGGGCATTCCCTATTTCTTCAATCTTCCACTTGATGCCATTACCTTCCAATATCCTGAACAACTCAGTGTCTATTACATGTGTCCTCAAAATGGTCTGGAGTTCAAAGCTGAACCCCAGAGTAACTGTTAAACTCATGTATTATATGTATGCAGTGCATGTATGCAAACCACAACTTGGAAAAAAATCACATCAACAACATTCACAAGGCAAGCCCCAGATATCCTCATAACTGTTGGACCGCCCAATAAGGCAAGCCCCGGATCCTCAGTGCTAGGACAACATAGTAGCCAAGGACTCAAACCCTAACTACCTTGAATGCATCTCAGGCTTGGTAGCGACCCAAGGACACGCAGCCCACTAGGCCCTACAGCCTTAGGTAACTCAGGCTAAGTAGCGACCTAAGGACACACAGTCCACTAGGCCCTTTAGCCTTACACATGTCCACGAGACATATCCTCAATCATGGCATATAAACATACAATAGTAACATAAAGTATGCGAGTAAACAGTTACTACTTGATAGTTGTTCAGTGATCAACAAAATTTCTCGGTGCTTGTAAAATCCTTCCGATCACGTATTGACCCTAAATAAAGGAAATACATCTCTTATAAATCACTTATACAAGTTTTTCTCTTGTTTCCAGAGAATCCGACCAATAACCAGAATTTCTAGAAAATATAATCCAACTTCAAAAATTCATAACTAATTCAAGAAAAGTTCGATCAATGTGATTCCAACGGCCATGGAACCCTTATTATGTCTAATTTACGTTAAAAATACTTCCAGAGGAAAAAAAGGTTCATATATTTTCACAGTGCTAAATCTTTGCGCATTGGACAGAGAAGAAATGCAATCCTTTAGGCTGTTTTCAAAAGTTTATTTTTCACAGTTAGAATATGGAAAAATCACGAAATCATATATTGAAATGAAGTTTAGGACGTCTACTTTAAGCCTGTAAAATTTCGTGTTTATCAAACATAATTTACTATTTTAAAGCCATTTTATAATTACGACTATTCAGGTTTCCCAACAACTGGCAGATTGCTCAACTCTTGTAATTTAAGGTTTTCGGGGTTCGTAAATCATGACCTTAACTCATTATTATAAAAAATGTCATTTTAAACTCAATGAAAACCTCAAAAACCTCAAAATCACATCATAACACCATGTTTGAACCAGCTAGACAAAAACTCCAAAATTCCAAGTCATAAAAGCTAGTTTTGGTACTTACTTGATCTTGAGCTTCAATATGTGTTTCTTCTTCTTCCTTCTTGTGTTTGAGCTTGGATGGACTCTTTGCACCTCTTGAACATGTCTAGGCAGCCATGGGAATGGGCAGATGAATTGTTAAATAAACACCCATGTTCATGTGAAATGTCCAAGTCTTGCTATTATCCAATGATCCAAAGAATGTGCTGGCTTTTTGCATGTTTTCTCTTCCTTTTTCTCCAAGAAATTCTAGATTCTTCTTGGGCTAATGGTGTGTTGCGCAAATCTGGTCCATATGATCAGATTTTATTTAATCCAAAGATCCTTCATTTATCCTTTGGTTATGTGAGTTATTCGTGTACCCCTTTTGTCCAATGGTTCTTGGTGTGCATCGAGGTTAATAACTTGTTTCTTCTTTACTTAATTTCCAAGTATTCAAATTTTTACCTTGGCTGATCACATGGGGTGCCATTTTATGGCTGATGGAAAGGTAAAATTTTGTCTCAAATTACTAGAAGCCTCTAATTGGTCTTTGTTGGTTCCCTTTCAACAGTGAATTTTTCCCTAAGGCTTGTGTTGCGATCCGTACACGCAGCGGAAGGATTCTCATCCATAAAACTTAAGGATCCCATTGAGAGGATCCATCAACGGCGTTTAAGTCAAGGTTCGTTAGAAACAATACCTATGTGAAATTCGTGAGCGTCCTAAGTTCGATTTGATATGGTGCGTTACCTACTTGATCAACAGAAGCATACTCTGCAAATCTCCTCCCTCTACTGGTATCCACACGAACAACCTCCAACACCGGCGGCTACGTGCTAGATCAATATCTATTATAGAGTTTCTAAAACCCTAATAAGCCGTATTAAAATATTCAAAATTAATCCAATTAATGTTGAAATTCAAATTAAAATAATATATTATTTAAATCTATCAAATAGATCTAATCTAATATATTTATTTAATCCGAATTTTAAACCTACTGATTTAATTTATCTTTATAAATTAAATCGAGATATGATATCTTTTATTTAATTAAATATGAGATACTATTTCTCAATTTAATTAAATCTAGGATACTATATCTTTATTCAAAAATTAAATCGAGATACAATATCTCAATTTATTATAGTTATTTAATTTATCAAACAAATTAAATACTATATATAATAATATTATTAGCTATAAATAATATCATTATTAATTTCGAATTTAATTATTAATTTATATAATTTAATAATATATATATATATATATTCATCCTAGATTAAATACAATATTCATTAAATATTAGACATATAATATTCAATGAATCTGGACACTTTTGCTCGTGTTGGGCTATTCTTGTGTGTGACCCTACATGTGTTGGTCGATTTCCTTGATGGCAAGTGAACCAGTCGAACAAGTAATAAAGTGAAAGTAGAGTATCGTCCCACAGAGATTGAGATACCGAAGAGTGACGCTCAATTGCTATGATAGTTGCAATGAGAAAGTAAATGTAATTGGTTTGAGAGGTTTTTGATGATTACGCTAATAACAGAAATAAACAAAGTAAATTTAAGAAGATATCAGTAAGAAGTTAGGCTGAACTCGGACTCCTCCTTAAGTGCATAAATCTCCCGGTTGCTCTACCCATTGCTATAGCATCTATCTTCGCATGCTTCCGCAATTGCTACAAAGATAGCTAGTAACTACAAAGCTATTCGATTAACCCACCGCTATGATCTATCGAAGCTTCCGCATCCGATACATATGATATTAACTATACTCCTTCCATATTCCTATGGCAACTTGATAGTTTTTATCTGCATTATACTCAGGGTGTATTGGTTATGAGAGGTAGACCCATTCCTGAAGCCTACAATAAATAGGTCAAGCCTTGCACCGGCTACCTAGCAAACACTGTTTCTCAGAGGTCTAGCCTCGATTCCTTGCCAGTAAGCCGAGACCACAAGTCTAGCCCTTAGATTCCTCTAATCGACTAGTAGTTAATTTACTGATAAGCAAACCGAATCTATTAAATTAAGAACTTGCAACTGGGTTCATACACGCTTAAGAATCCATCCTCATTCAGCCATCAAAAAGTTAGTTCATGACTGACGAAGGAAACACAAAACAGATAGTAACAGAATGACCCATGATCTAACTACTAAAATTAAACAAATGAAAATAGAAAGCTTGACAGCGTTCCGACGGCGTGGACGAAGCCCTGTCACGTCACTACTCCACGTCTTCTTCCCTCCATCTTACTGCGAGGAAGGATCTTTGCCGGGTTATCCGGAATTCTGTGCTAGTGAAGTTTCTCACTCTTCTTTTGAGTCGGCCAAATGTGAAATCTCGTGTTGGCTCTCTGCGACTCTATCTAGGGTTGTCCTGCTATTTCCTTTTATATTCAGACTTTTGTGTGTTGCAAGTTAAGCTAGCTGGGCTTTCCAAATCTGTCGAGATCTATCGCATCTTTCGTTTGTAGATTGATTTTGCGGATCCCGCGGATTCTTCAAATCTTTCCGTTTTGATCCTCCGCATCTTCTATTTCATTATGTCGCAATCTACCCGTTGATCTCGATCTTTTATTTCTATTCCCGAAATCGCTAGATAAAAGGGTCAGAATATATGCCGCATAGCATTGCATCCTTTTCTTTGCTATAGCTTTCGTGATGCTTTTTATTGCCTTTCGAGTTGCGGTCGGAATGCTATAGCATCGTATCAGCTTTGCTATACGTTCTTTAAAACAATGTAATTTGCTCTTCTTAGCACATGTCCAGGATGTAAATGGTTTCCATCCTTCAGTTCCCTATATCATGAATATATGGCTTTTTGCTTGGATTGTTTGCAGTTTAAGCTTTCATTCACCATTCAATTCGGTCATGAAATACAGGGAAAACATGGTATAATTTGTGCTCATCAAATACCCCCACACTTAGCTTTTTGCATTCCTGGGCAAAATAAGATAAAGCAACAAAACTCACAGTTATAGTGTTCTTGTCTGTATAAACCTTGCTTACATACTTGCCTTAGTTAACGTCCTCCTTCGGCAATCCCACTGCCCAATGCTAACGGCTCAGAGAGCGTGGTATTGCTTAGATGAAGAAGCCTCAAGAGGCTCTCATGTTCGGTGTTTGCGCTCTCTCACTCAATGGATTTTAATTTCTCTCTTATTATACGATCCCGGAAGTTCCATAGCCTTGTTAAAGTTCTAAGATTGCTTCCTAGCATTCTGAGTATTCGTTCGTCAAAAGGACTTTTTGGGCTACAATGGTGAAGATGGTTAGGAGTTTGAGATGAGAAATGTTGGTAAATGCTATAGCAGATTAGGTAGCAAGATATCTTGGTCTTAGCCGAGTGCCCTTTTTTGTACTTATTTTTTTTCTTGCTGCTCTTTTTTCTAGGTTCTTTCCTTTTTTTAGTAGCTCTTTTCCGCAGTCTTTAAATGGAGCACTCTGCCGTAGCATTTTCACGGTTTTCTTCTAGTTTCTTTTATGTCTATCTCGTTCTGCTATAGCATACTCGTGTGGCTTAATGAGGGCGCAATATGGGGATTATGACAAATGGTTTGTGTATGGGATTGATGTGTATGACATGAATGCCTTTATCCTATGAACTTCAAACTCAGATGCTAGATAGTTTATCAAAGAACTAAGACAAATCAAGGATCAAACATGGACTAGCAGACTTGCACACTAAAAAGATATAACAATTAGGCTCAATTGAATCCTTCCATTGGGGGTTCTTCCCTTTAAATTTCCTCACTGCCACTTTACCCCGCATCAGATTAGCTAGAATTATCAATTTCCCAAGCCTACAGGTTCAATTTTCTTAGGCAATCATGCTACGTTGCGTTATACAGACATTCCTTCTATTTCTATAGTATTCTGTTCATACTTCATCATGCAATTTGAAAAAAAAAATTCAGCTTGTGCCCAAAAACTAAATGCAGAGTAATTAGATCACACACACACGGAAATAGCAGATAGCAGGTTATATTACCTAACTAATCCCTCCCCCACACTTGAACTATGCAATGCCCTCATTGCAGCAGCAGTAATAAACGATTATTAGGAATTTGGCGCGCAACAAGGGGGCGGGGGTAATGTAAAGAGCAATAGAGGAAATTGAAACAACATCATTCACAATAGCCCTGGGGCAAATGCCCGGGGCATAGGCATATTGTCGGAGTAAACAAAAAGAAAATAAAATGGAAACAGTAAAAGGAAAGGGGAACTAGGGTGCGGGAGAGCGGGTGGAGCGGGGGGCACTGGCGGTGTCCTCCTCGGCCGATGAGTCTACCCCGGTGACGACTGGAATTCCCGAATAGGACTGTGAGAGTGATATCAGCAGGCCCCGACGATGGGCAGCAGCGAATGCGCGTTGGTCCCCGTGATGGTCTTCAGTTCCGTGCGCAACAGGCAAAGACACTTACGGAACCTGTTCGGGGAGTTGGCGTCGGTTTCCGGCCGCCAGTAGAGGGGTGGATTGGAGATCATATAGACCTCGTCATAAATAGAAGCAGGGCCTGGGGAAAACAAGAGTCAGAGGAATAGGAGGTGGGTATGGAAGCTGCTGGTGCTGGTTCCGGTGGTGGGTTAGGGTGACGGCAGGCATTGACCGGTGGGGGCGCCTGGTGGAGCCTCGTCGTTTTTAGGACCCTAGGCATGATGGTTGGGTAATGGAGGGAGATGGAGAGTCTATGATATTATGAAAAGACGCGGGAAGAGAGGAAGGCGATGATAGACAAAATAAAGGTAGAAATTTGAATATGAACTGTCACGACTCTGTTGACTCGGAGTTAAACTTAGTTGTAGTGGGCCTACAGAAGTGGCCTACCAAATCTAATTCATGCACACAATGTTTATTTTAAAGGTGGGGGCATACCTGAGTAGCATTCCGTAGGCCTTCCCGTATTGCTGTTATGGAGCCATAATGCTTTGTAGTATACCGTAGCATAGCTCCTGCTGGACTCGTTCCCTTTGTAGTATGCCAATAGCGCTTGCTTTAAAGTCTTTCAGCCGGACTTTGCTATAGCTATTCAATGTTGTAGCAATGCAAGACGGCTTCCTTCCTTTTTGTGCTTTTGCCGTCATTTTCAGAGGTTAGGTATTTCTCAGCAGGATCTTCGAATCTTGTAGTCTTAAGGATTGAGAAGGTGACCTGATCATTGTTTACGCGCATAGTGAGTTCTCCTTTTTCCACATCAATCAGCGTACGCCCAGTTGCCATGAAAGGTCTTCCCAGAAGAATTGGGGCATCACGATCTGCTTCAAAGTCCAGGATAATGAAATCTATAGGGAAAATGAACTTATCCACCTTTACTAGAACATCTTCGATCTTTCCCTCCGGTAGAACTATGGAGCGATCGGCTAGTTGCAACGTAACTGTTGTGGGCCTGGCCTCCCCAATTGCCAATTGTTTAAAGATCGACATGGGCATGAGGTTTATGCTAGCTCCCAAATCACACAGAGCTTTTCCTGAATATTGAGGTTCAATGGCACAGGGGATTGTAAAGCTGCCAGGATCTTTTAATTTTGGAGGTAGCCGATTTGTTAGCATGGCACTGCAGTCTTGGGTTAATGCTATGGTCTCAAACTCTTCTAGTCGTCTCTTTTTAGACAGAATTTCCTTCATAAATTTTACGCAGCTGGGCATTTGCTCTAGGGCTTCCACCAGAGGAATATTAATGTGCAATTGCCGTAACATGTCGAGGAATTTCTTGAATTGTTTCTCTTGGCCTTGCTTCTGTAACCTTTGTGGGAAAGGTGGGGGTTGCTTTAGCATTTTTAAAGGTCCAAGGTCATGATTATGCCTTGATGATGATGCGGTAGTATTCGTTGTTGGGTATTGCGCGTGATCATCCAATGCTGTACCCGTAGGCAATGTGGCTGTACTAAGATCCTGTTCTAGTTGTGACAGTCTTGGTTGACTCTGCTCGTCTTCAGGGAGTTGTTCAGTACTCTCTTGCCCTTCTTTAAACTTCTCATAGTGCGGATTAGTGGCAACCATAGGCTGCTTGGTTGCCTTTCTGGGTTCTAGGCTTTTACCACTTTGGAGCTCTATCAGCTTGACTTCTTCTCTGCCTTGGATCCTGGGGACTTCAGTGTCACTGGGTAGGGATCCTGAGGGTCTGTCTCAGGGTTACTTGCTGATTCTGAATGACTGCATCGTTTTTTGCCATATATTCCTTCAGAAGGGTCCACATAAAGTGTTGTGGGTCTGATTCGCCGCCCTACTGCTTTGCTTGCTGGGTAAACCTTAGTGGGTTTGATGCTCAGTTTGAGTATTGTGGGCCTGATGATTGTCCCGCTGCTTGTGGACCTTGAGAACTCCATGAGAAATTGGGATGCTGGCTCCATCCGGGGTTGTTTGTATTTGAGTACGGATTGTTGGTGTTACTGCCCCTGTTGAAGTTGTTGACGAAGTTTACAGATTCAGGGTCGGTGGAGCACTGAGAGTGAGAGTGCTCTCTGCCACAGTATACACAAGCTACCTGAGATGGTTGTAGCGAAGTGTTGCTTGATGGAAGTGTCAGTCCCTTCACCATATTAATCAGAGATGACACTTGAGCCGTGAGAGCAGCCATAGCATCCAGTTCATGTATTCCTGCAACGGCTCGGGATGATGTAGCTTTGTCTGCTTGCCACTGATGACTGTTCATGGCCATGCGCTCTAGTATATTATGATCCTCTTCATAAGACTTCATTAGGATGGATCCTCTAGAGGAGGCGTCTACAATGGATCGTGTTTGTCCATCGAGCCCCCTGTAAAATGTTTCTAACTGGACCCATTCGCATGCACCGTCGTGGGCATCTTCTGAGGAGGTCTTTAAATCTGTCCCAGGCTTCATAGGTAGATTCACCAGCTTTTTGTTGGAAGTTGGTGATGTCCCCTCTGAGTTGAGCGTTCTTAGTAGGTGGAAAAAATTTGAGCAAGAACTTACTTCCTAGATCATTCCACGTGGTGATGGAATTAGCAGGTAGCTTATTGAGCCACGTCCGAGCCTTGTCCCTTAGTGAGAATGGGAATAATTTAATCCGGACTGCGTCGGATGGGATTCCTGGGATGACAAAGGAAATCACACACCTCCATAAAGGTCTTGAGGTGCAGGTGCAGATCTTCGGATGGAAGTCCTCCAAATTGCCCAGCTGCATTCAGCATCTGAATCATGACACATTTGATTTCAAAGTGTCCTGCATTGAATGTTGGTGGTGTGATGGCCGAATTCAACTTGTTTAGATCTGGAATTCCAAATTCCATGATGGCCTTGTTCACATCTGGGTTTGGAGGTGGAGGGACCTGGTTATCCCCGTTGATCAGTATCTGCTCTCGTTGATTCTGTTATGGGTTGACAGGCATATCCGCCATGTTTGCTGAGTCAAAAGGTTGACTTCTTCGCTTCTGCTTCCTGTACCTTTGCTTGTAGGTGCGTTCTATCTCAGGATTGTAAGGCTCTAGGTTAGCTGAAGGCGAATTGCGCATGCACTACAGAATGTACCTGAAAATCAAGAACATAAAAAAGTGAGCTTTTTATTACGTAAATCACAACTATTAAGCAAAAGGGGCGTCGTCAATAAGGGTATCAACAGTCCCCGGCAACAGCGCCAAAAACTTGTTGGTCGATTTCCTTGATGGCAAGTGAACCAGTCAAACAAGTAATAAAGTGAAGGTAGAGTATCGTCCCACAGAGACTGAGATATCGAAGAGTGACGCTCAATTGCTATGATAGTTGCAATCAGAAAGTAAATGTAATTGGTTTGAGAGGTTTTTGATGATTACGCTAATAATAGAAATAAACAAAGTAAATTTAAGAAGATATCAGTAAGAAGTTAGGCTAGACTCGGACTCCTCCTTAAGTGCATAATTCCCCCAGTTACTCTACCCATTGCTATATCATCTATACTGCACAGCTTCCGCAATGGCTACAGCATAGCTACTAACTACAAAGCTATTTGATTAACCCACCGCTATGATCTATCGAAGCTTCCGCATCCGATACATATGATATTTGAAGGTGGAATATCACCTAGAGGGGGGTGAATAGGTGATTATGAAATTCTTTCGCTAATTGCTTAAGAACACTTAAAACAGAGATAGAGAGAAGAGCAATGAACACAAGAGGTTATAATGGTTCGGTCCAACTCTTGACCTACGTCTAGTCCCCATAAACACTCTGGGATTTCACTATCTCGTAACTTGATTACACACTCTGTAACTCTCGAGTAGTCCTCTCACTGGGACTTACTCCTCTTTACAAGTTGTAACCAAAATAATTACAAACACAATTACACACTCTATAAACGAAGGATAGTCCTCTAACTCTCAGACTTCGCTCCCCCTTACAAGTTGTAATTGAACACCCACACTTAAGGTTCCACAACCTTAAGATTTTACAACTCAATAATCAAATAAGTGTTTTGAAACTCCTCACGAGTAGATAAAGATAATCACTAAAGCTCAAAAATATCTGAAGATATGTACAAACTGTAAATGGATCGCTTTGAATGCTTTGTCTATGTGTGCGTCTATGTCTGCAATTGATGAATTCAAACCTTGGGTATTTATAGAGTTCGCCATTAATGCCGTTGGAAAAGGTTTGAGAATCAACCGTTGGGACTCATTAAGATAGCCGTTGTGAGTCATAAATATATTCGTTGCTCTGTTTCTTCGTAGTGTTCGGAGGTTGGTGAATTTGCTCCGTTGACATTCCTTATTCCTTTTTCCCGTTGAGACATGAGAGGAATATTATCTGGAAAATTTTGAATTATTTTCTAGAGGCTCAGATATCCATATCCCTCTTTCATGCTTTGTGTCTGGCTCGCATTAAATGCTTCTGACAGCTGGTTTGCTTTACTCAAAATTTGAGTTAATGTTTGTTCTAATCATCTGAAACTCACTTAGTAAACTGGTCAAAATAGATTAATGATAGTTATGAAGGATGATACGAAGAATACAAATGTTAATCCACGAAATCACAATCTCAAAATGAATATTTAAAATAATAGAGACTGGTTTGCCTCGAGGCAATGTTCTTGCTGACTCGAGTTAATCAATTGGAAATATTCAAATTGAGTTTTCCAGATGAGATATTAACTCTAGGTTCATCTTATACTAACTCGAGTTACCTAACTCGAGGTACCACTGATGTTGCCTCGAGTTAAATCACACAACCAGAAATTTTCAATATTTTACCAGACTCGAGGTTCATGGAGTATAGACTCGAGGTGCAAGACTCGAGGTTGCATTTGGAGAGGCTCGAGTGAATTCATCATGATAGAGTATTTCAAGAATCAATTTGACTCGAGGCACACTTACTGACTCGAGGTAAAAATTGTTCCCCATTCTTCTATCTTTCTGTTTGCATTTGACTCGAGGCTGATATGCTAGCTAGAGGCAAAAACCTCTCTCCAAGTATCTAACTCTCTTCTTAGACTCGAGGTGCACAGAGTTCTGGCTCGAGTTACCCAACTCGAGGCACAAATCATACAGGCTCAAGGCCGATATGTAATTCCATTAATGCAATTTTAAGGGCCGACTCGAGGCGGCAACTTTGACTCGAGGTAATGTGACAAAATGTTTTTCTCGAGATAAGTTGTGATATTGACTGGAGGCACCACTCACTGACTCAAGGTAAAAAGCTCTTCCAAAGTGTCTATCTCTTCCATCAGACTCGAGGTACATAAATTTGTGGCTCTAGTTATCCAACTCGAGGTTGCACTCTACTGGCTCGAGGTAATAACTTCAATTCTGTGCTCTTTGACTTGAACTTGATTTGAGGAGGAACTCATCAAAATTGGTTTCTTCCAAATTCTATGAAACCCTTGTTGTGTCTAGAATCATATGGAATTGGTTTCATTTCATTTGGTTGTGTATTGACAGAAAAACTGAAGCTATGCTGAATTGATTCCAGAATCACATGTGTCCACTTTCGAAGGCCATATCTCCTTTTTATGAACTTAGTTTTGGCTGGTTCAACTCTTGATGGAAAGTTATGTGAGTCTACTTTCATATGCCACTGATTTCAGCTCAATCGAATTTGTATTTTGTGAGTTATACTCAAAATACCAAACCTTGGTCTGGACTGTGACGGTGATTGATGGTCCAACTTGTATAATTCATAGCTCTCTCATCCGAACTCCTTTTGGATTGAATTATATATAAACATGATGCATTGGGAGTCTATGTTCATATGCCACTGGTTTCATATCAATCCAATTCTTGGTTTGGGAGATATCATCGAATTACCAGAGGTCACCCGAGCTGAACGTGAAACAGAGTATGCTGAAGGAGCACCTGACTCAAGGCAGCTGATTTCTTGACTCGAGGCTGCTAACTCGAGGTGGATGGTGTCTTGCCTCGAGGTAAATCGTTCCAGAGGCAAAAATCATTGTAGCAATCATTTTAACTCGAGGTAAACTTCCTGGCTCGAGTTAAATCATCCCAAAACTTGATTTTGCTTATTTTAACTCCGATTTGAGCCGTTCCAACTTCCATATCATCGTGGAGACTTCTAGAATCAATCTAAGAGTTTGTATAATGATTTTCTCATTCTATTGAGCAAGTTCTTCTTTATTTCTTCTCTTCTCTTGATTATTCTCCATCATTAGACTTCACATCTACATTAGATATAAGAATTAGTCAAAGTATAATTAAAATGTAGTGTGCAACCCTTTTGTTCTGAAGAATGACATCTATATAAGACATCATCAAAACTAATCAAAACCAACAATATTAACTATACTCCTTCCATATTCCTATGGCAACTTTCTAGTTTTTATCTGCATTATACTCAGGGTATATTGGTTATGAGAGGTAGACCCATTCCTGAAGCCTACAATAAATAGGTCAAGCCTTGCACCGGCTACCTAGCAAACATTGTTTCTCAGAGGTCTAGCCTCGACTCCTTGCCAGTAAGCCGAGACCACATGTCTAGCCCTTAGATTCCTCTAATCGACTAGTAGTTAATTTACTGATAAGCAAACCGAATCTATTAAATAAAGAACTTGCAATTGGGTTCATACACGCTTAAGAATTCATCCTCGTTCAGCCATCAAAAAGTTAGTTCATAACTGACGAAGGAAACACAAAATAGATAGTAACATAATGACCCATGATCTAACTACTGAAATTAAACAAATGAAAATAGAAAGCTTGACGGCATTCCGACGGCGTGGAAGTAAGCCCTGTCACGTCACCACTTCACGTCTTCTTCCCTCCGTCTTACTACGAGGAAGGATGCTGGGTTATCCTGGAATTCTCGTGCTAGTGAAGTCTCTCACTCTTCTTTTGAGTCGGCCGAATGTGAAATCTCGTGTTGGCTCTCTGCGACTCTATCTAGGGTTGTTCTGCTGTTTCTTTTTATATTCAGACTTTCGTGTGACGTAAGTTAACCTAGCTGGGCTTTCCAAATCTTTCCAGATCTATCGCATCTTCTGTTTGTAGATTGATTCTGCGGATCCTGCGGGATTCTTCAAATCTTTCCGTTTTGATCCTCCGCATCTTCTATTTCATTATTCAGCAATCTACCTGTTGATCTCGATCTTTTATTTCTATTCCTGAAATCAGCTAGATAAAAGGGTCAGAATATATGCCGCATAGCATTGCGTCCTTTACTTTGCTATAGCTTTCATGGTGCTTTTTATTGCCTTTCGAGTTGCGGTCGGAATGCTATAGCATCGTATCAGCTTTGCTATACGTTCTTTAAAACAATGTAATTTGATCTTCTTAGCACATGTTCAGGATGTAAATAGTTTCCATCCTTCAGTTCCCTATATCATGAATATATGCCTTTTTGCTTGGATTGTTTGCAGTTTAAGCTTTCATTCACCATTCAATTCAATCATGAAATACAGGGAAAACATGGTATAATTTTTGCTCATCAGTAGGCCCGCATGAGATTGGCAGTGGGCCAATATTGTACCAGCCTACAAGTCACAAGCGGCCTCTAGCAAGACATTTCGACTACCCGATTCATATGGGATCGATGATACGATACAACCTATCGTACAACCATGTCACATCCCTTTTGTCACGTGAAAATTTGGTCAAGGATGAGGCATGGATAATGTCAACTTCCTGTTATTGACTATTACTTTCTCGATTCTTGAGTAGTCTAACAATTGAAATGGAAACTCCTTTCCATCGTAGTATGGCCATACATTTCTCAGACTCACTCATCGAGGGGCCAGTATCATCTCTCTACAAATGTGAGGGACAAATTCCATCTTGACCATTCACATTCCTCTGCATGAAAACCACTGATCCCGATCCAAGCCTTTATTATCACCCGGTTAAAGGTGACTCTTGACTAGGTCAAAGAGCAGTGGTTCATCATGTAGGAATCCATGATGATCTCAGGTCGAAGGGCGTTGTGACACGGTTATACATGAGAAAAGCTTATGACTTAATCCATGCAGCTTTCTCATAGTGGGTCGGTCCAGCACCTTGTACTCTTACAAGTGCCTATGACTTTTACTAGTATCTCCATACTCATGTAGGAATTGATTCCTCTTCGTTGTTCATGTTATAATTCATGATAAACTGGTCATAACTATCCGGGAGTGAGTTCAAGATCATATCTGTAGCTAACTCCTGGCTCATGGGAAATCCAAGCCTCTCAAGATGATCAATGTAGCCTTTTATGTCAAAACACATGAGGACTAACTGATGCACCTTCAGCCATCTTGCAGGAATATAAGGCCTTTGTGGTCTCATACCTCTCTTGCCTTGCCTGTTGCTGGAATTTTTCTATAGGATGAACAATCACCTGAGAGACATGTTCTAGATCTCTATCGAGGTCTGGAACCATAGTGGCAGGCATTAGGCATCCTGCATCCATAGAGTGATCATTATGCTTCGTTTAAGCATCAGTCTAAGCTCTTGGATCATTAGCTACAGGCTCGTCAGGAATGGTTTGATCGATGAGATATTCCTTTCTTTCGTGTTTAGGATCAATGCTTAAGTTCCCAAACAAGTCGAGAAGGTTTGTCTCATCGAGTTTGTCCTTCTCAAGGACTGATCACATTGATGGTGTGGCAATATTGCTAGTCTACATGATTCTACAACTAAAATATATGCAAATTTGAATTAATAACCTCCCACTGAATTAATAACCCTCATTATGATTAGTGGGCTAAGATCCATATTTGGCTTAAATTTAAGTCCGCTTTGGCAGGACGCTTAAAATCAAGTTATTTAGGTAGGCAACCTCTTTGCCAATTACATCACATGTAACTCTTAGATCTTTATGGGATACGATCATCATATGACCTAGCATGTTTAACCCCATCTAATGCCTTGAGATCTAAAACCGTTTTGATAATCTCAATTAAGTCAAGACAATAATGAATATTGAGTATCACCATTTCTCACTCTTGTCTCACCAAGATAACTCAAATGCATCCACTTTGGTGGAACATACAAATGAGTGATCTAGGTTTTGACAAGTATTCATTTATTGATGGCATTAGGACTTAAAATTTTATTTAGAGGGTATAATTGATATAATCTAATTAATCCTATTAATTGTACTTATATGAATGCAATCACAATTGTATGTCATATAAACTCTAAATTAATTAGAAGTGATATAATAAAATCTTAATTAAAACTCTAAATTAATCATGCAATGATCAAATCAAAACATAATTAAAATTGTGACACAACATGGCTTATACTTAACCTAAAATCCTCTCAAGCCAATAAGAGGACTTCTCTAAATAAGAAAAGAGAAATACATAGGAGAAACCTCGTTTCAACATACGAGGGGAGTAGAATGAGAAGAGAATGTACATCAAGAATATTTAGAGAGAGGCATGGCTCGCAGGCCTTATTTAAAATTTACAACACTTGTAAAACTCTAGAGCCATGTTGTTCACCATACCCAAACAACATTTGAAAGGTAAATCACAATATATATTAATTCATATATTATGAAAGAAAATATCATGATTCAAATTCTCTAATTTATATTATATTATATTATATAATATATATATATATATATTATAATATCATGATTTAAATTCTCACGCTACGAATAGTCAGCCGGTCTCTACGACGGTCCCGCTCGCGAGGAAGGGAGTTTCATAAATTATAATATATATATATAATATCATGATTTAATTTGAAAACATCATATTGTTTTAGAAAGGAAGTTTCATAAAATTTCTTTCAAGCCCCCAAAACGGTGTTGTTTTGTCCCGATCACGATCAAGAGCAAAACAGTGTTGTGGTTATCTGAACATGTCCGACCTCAATGTCTTAACGTGTTCGACCCCTACGTGACCAAAACGCGAGCATGATCGATGTCCAAACTGAACGATTCAGAACATGACCGATCTGCGAGCGTGATCAACGTGCGACCCCAAAAGTGATCGTCGTCCGAGCATCAGTGACCATTCAGAACGATTCAGAACGTGATCGAGCCGCGCGAACGTGACTGTTGCTTCCAATCATGATCGACGTCCGAGCATGATTGTCCATTCCGAACGTTTCAGAATACGACCTATGTGTGAATGTGATCGATGATTCAGCGTGATCGTCCATCGTTTTGAACAATTCAGAACTATATTAAACGGTTGTGTGACCTAACTAGCATTCCAAACATAAACCCTAACGCGAATGAATGTTTTAAATGCATACAAGATTCAGTTAATCATACATCAATTAAAACCCATATAGGATTCGGTTTAATATATATATCACATATATATAATCTCACATAAAACCTAATTTAGACACACGGTTGATCTGGCTCTGATGCCACTATTGTGATCCGTACACGCAGTGGAAGGATTCTCATCCATAAAACTTACGGATCCCATTGAGAGGATCCATTAACGGTGTTTAAATCAAGGTTCGTTAGAAACAATACCTATGCAAAATTTGTGAGCGTCTTACGTTCGATATGATCTGGTGGGCTACTTACTTGATCAACAGTAGCAGACTCTGCGAATCTCCTCCCTCTACCGGTATCCACACGAATAGCCTCCAACACCGACGGCAGCGTGCTAGCGCCTTCAGTATTCTCGCGTCTCTCTCTTTTCTCTCTAGGGTTTCTCACGGCTTTTCTAATTCATCCGTATACTTAATACGACTAGATCAATATCTATTATAAAGTTTCTAAAACCCTAATAAGCCGTATTAAAATATTCAAAATTAATCCAATTAATCTTTGTTGGTTATTATTAGTTTTGATGATGTCTTATATAGATGCCATTCTTAAGAGCAAAAGGGTTGCATACTACATTGATCTTCTACTTTGACTAATTCTTATATTTAATGTAGATGCAAAGTTTAATAATGAAGAATGATCAAGAAATGAGACTCAAGAAAGAAGAACTTGCACTATATGTGATATGAAGTTGACCTGAAGCTTCATCATATTTGAGCTACAATGGACTACACATGAATAAGGCGATCGTAAAGCCGACACAAGATATTCGGAAGAAGTTCAGAATGAAGGTAGAAGCTTCAGAGAAAAATGAGCCCAAGTTAAATGATGAAGAATCATCAAGTTGGGAGATGAAAGAAGGAAGAACTTGCTGAATGGAATGAAAACATCATTATTCAAGTTCTACGATTGATCCTAGAAGCCTCCAAGATCATATGGAAGTTGGATTGGCTCAATTCGGTGTTAAAGTCAGCAAATATGAGGTTCTGGATGAGCAAACTCGAGCCTCCAAGTATTAAACTCAAGTTTACTACCTTTCTGAAGTAATTTGCCTTTCTGATATGAACAAACTCGAGCTTAGCACTCCAAACTCGAGCTTATAAGTGTCTTCAGCAGCTTTGGTGTTTCTGGACTAGGCAAACTTAAGCTTAGCACTCCAAACTCGAGTTTACAGCGGTGATAAACTCTGTTTCGCGTTCAGCATGGGCAACGTCTGGTAATTTGATGATATCTTCCAAACCAGAGATCCGATTGAGGTGAAACCAGTGGCATATGAAACTAGACTCCCAATACGTCATTGAGATATAAAACTAAAGTCAAAAGGACTTCATATAAAGGAGTTATGAACTGTGGAAGTAGACATTGAAATCCACGGCACACAGAAAACCAAGCCTTAATGTTTTCGGTTTATCTCACAAACAACAGAGCCAATGGAGATGAAATCAGTGGCATATGGAAGTAGACTCAAATATATTTCCATCAAGAGTTGAACTAACCAAAATGAAGTTCAGACCAGGGAGATATGGCCTTCAAAAGTTGACCAAGTTGCAAGTTGCAAGCAAACTCGAGCTTACAAGTAGCAAACTCGAGTTTACGGGTTACGAGAGGAAATGCTGATTTTGAAGAAGTCCAAACTCGAGCTTGAAGTTACAAGCTCGAGCTCGAGAGTTCCGAGAAGAAATGAACTTTTGGAAAAAGCCAAAGCTCGAGCCTATAAGTGACCAAACTCGAGTTTAGCTCGGACAGAGTGCAAATAGGTCTCGAAGAACACCCAAACTCGAGTCTATAAGTCCCAAGCTCGAGCTTGAGACTTACAGAGGCAAAACTCCAAGTTTAAATGAAGATCAAACTCGAGCTTACCTATGTAAACTCGAGCTTGGAACACCAGAACAGATTTACACCTTTGATTCAGAAAAAATCACCATGACTGAAACATCATATTTCATCAAGAACACCCAGATGATTACTCAAATGATTTATACTACTTCTTAACATCATTTATATCATTTGTGTATAAGTTTCAAGTGATTAAAGTTTGAGATAACATCAAATTGACATAAATCAAAATCTGTAAGAGTATGAAGATGAACTTTGCCGCAGAATTTCGAAACAAAGAAAGAAGACGAGAATTCAATGAGGAAACGAAATTGAATAAATACCCAGTGAAAATAATGTTCTCTAATGGATTCGAATATCCAATGTCTTTGATATGCTTTAACTTCAGACTTGAGAAGATTTGAATTTGCTTTAAAGTCAAATAAAGCAACTCTATGAGCCACTTGTATTATTTTATTATATTTTCTCAAACAAAGCAAATGGAAGACAGCCTGGAAAGAAGACTAACCATTCTTCAAGGCGCATGACAAGGCTCCCACCAACAAAAGCTGAACATCATGGGAGACATTCTTGAAGAGCCAATATTCAAATATTCAAGGCGCAAATGTTCCCAACAGCTATATCTCAACAGCCATATTATCAACAACTATATTCTACAGAAATGCACACAACAACTATAATTTCGAATGGATTCATGCCTGAACAGATATGCAACGGTCACAAGCTTCAATTAGTATAAATACCTGAAGATTTGAAGACTCCAATATAGAACACAGAGTACACAGAGCAGAAAAACACAGAGACACAAGCTGACATTTTCAAGATGCTAATACTTTGATTTTCATATCATTTACTCTCTGTTCTTAATGTTTACATAGCTTATCATAGAGAGTGAGATGACTTGTAATTGTGCTTCAGTGCTTATTCATTCACTTCTGAGAGAGAGAAGAGTTATTGTACACATCTTATCATTCTATCTGTGAGATACTCAAGATTGGGTGATCTTGAGTGGGAAACACATTGTGTTGATTACAGCTTGTAAGGGGAGTGAATCCTAGGGAGAGGATTACTTCGAGTACAAAGTGTGTGATCAAGCAAGTGTATTGGTTATAGTTTGTAAGGGGGAGTGAATCCTAGTGAGAGGATTACTTCAAGTACAGAACGTGTAATCAAGTTACAAGAAGATAGTGGATTGAAAATCTCAAGCGGAGCTTGGGGACTGGATGTAGGTCAAGGATTAGGCCGAACCAGTATAAATCAGTTTGCATATTCTCTTCCCTTATCTCTTATATTTCCAGCATATATATATATATCTGAATGTCCATACATGTTTGAATGATTGACTATTGCTTTATCAATTATTATTGTCATTCAAACTGCTTTCAATAGGTTGCAAAAAGAATTTCAAAGTTCCTAAACTTTTATCAAACACCCAATTCACCCCCCTCTTGGGTGATAGCCAGGTCTTTCATTTGGTATCAGAGCTAGGCTCTTGTTTAAAGGACTTAACCGTCTCAAGAGTTTCAATGGCTAATTTTGGGTGCTCTACGTTTTCAGAAGGATTTGATTTTACCATTCCACCGCTTTTCAAAGATATTGATTTTTGGTTTTGGAAAGCTAGAATGACTAGTTTTATCAAAGCAACTGATTTTTATATGTGGAATGTTTTTACAAATGCTTTTGATTTCAAACCAAGAAAGGATTGGACAGAAAAAGACATAAAGATGTTTTCATTGAACATTAGAGCAATGAACATATTATACAGTGCCTTAACTGAAAAATGATTTTGAGAAAATCAAGTCTTGCTCTAGTGCTAAAGAAATTTGGGATACTCTTGATTTTATATATACTTCTAACAATTGTGTTGAAGTTGAAAGCGTTGAAAGTTCATCAGAAATTACAAACTGCACATTTATGGATGATGAACAAATGGAAGAAGGCGAAATCAGAGAATGCTTTCTTGATTTAGTCAACACAAAAGAACAAGAGAAAAAGGATTCCCAAGATGAGCTTATTGACAATTGTTATCAATCACTATCTGGAGCTCTAGATGAACATGAGGTAAACAATTCCAATTCTTCTTGTGTAGATAACAAAAATGTTTTTGAACAATTGCATAAAATTGTTTTTCAACCAATTACGGATTCTGTTTTGAAAAACAAACATATTTTCGAAAATGATGCTGGAAAATCATGTGGGAAGAATGAATGTTCAAATGAAGATTATTTGAAGTCTTACTCTCATCACCAGCACAATACTTGCAAAAATGTTCACAATAAGCATCATTCTATTATTTGCAATTATTGTGGTAAATATGATCATATTTCTTACACATGCTATATTAGGAGAAATTCTCGTGAGAAATAAATTTGTTTGGGTTCCTAAAGGACAATCAAGGTCCATTACTAACAGTCAAGGACCCAAGTATAAATGGGTACCAAAATGTCCATCTAGTGATTTAAGTGTGCAGGACAATTTGAAAATCAATGGATATAAGGGTACTGAGAAGATGAAGAAGAATCCAAGAGTTTCTCATGAACCTAAAAGGAAACTCACATCGTTAGGAGAACTTATGGAAAAGCCATTGCTGGAACTACAAGGTTTAAACATCAAAGGAAGCAATGGATACAAGCAAGAAGAGTATCATCTACCTCAAGAATGAATTACCACAGAGTACCATTCAATTATCTTGAGGAGAATAAGAAAAGAAGGATCTCTCATGCACCAAGGAAAAGACTCTTGCAGTCTACATCATGTGAGAAAGTGTTGCTTGATCCCAGAATTAAATTAAAAAAGATAAAATATCAACGAATGATAAATTGGGTAAGCAAATGCAATCCTTCAAGTACCTAAGGCTAAGGTTTGCAAAGGTAAAACCTCCTATGCTATCATTTGAAATATTCATTAAGGTTTTATATCTTGTAGTCTTAGGAATGAGCATTGTAAATTATATTTTTGGGTTCTCACATCCTAATCTATATTTTGAAAGAGATTGCAATGTTCAACAAGCTTAATTCTTTATGCATATATGATGATTTGAAAAGAAAGTATTTCTTTATGCATAAACTCATGATTAATTCATTGTGCTTTGTTGTTCTGAACTGATAAGAGCATGTGAATTTAATTTTTTTTCCTACAAGCTAACGATGATTGGATCCAAGTAAGGTTGGATACCAAGAAAGAAAAAGATTTATAAGGTTTTGTAGGATCAGAGAGAGCTTCTCAAGAATGTAACATAGAGAAATGATCCAAATCTTGAGAAAGCTGAACAAGCTATGCTTGATGTTGATGGTGAACATTGGAAAATGAGTTATCTACATCAATCCATCTCAACCAAGCAAGCTTCTATGAGGACAAGAGGAATTACGGTGATATCTAATCCTTACCTCATACTATGATTATATGAAATTTATTTTTGGTTTGTCTTTGGTTAAGTTAAAATGTTTTGAAACTTATTCAATTTCAATCAGCAATTTTACTGTCAGTGACAAACTCGAGCTTGGCTATGCAAACTCGAGCTTGCCCCTTACAAAAAGCAAACCAAGATATTTTACATTTTGTAAACTTGAGCTTGGTCCATAAACTTGAGCTTGAATGTTTTTCAAAGTTTACTCATATTCAGAGTAAGCTCGAGCTTACCCTTGGAAGCTCGAGTTTACGAAGGTTTGAGGATTTTATCAAGTTACTCAAATCTCAAACTCAAGCTTATTATTTTTAAACTCAAGCTTGCTTCTTCCAGAGAATTTTCTCAAAGAGTTTACAAATGTGTAAACTCGAGCTTGCCATTGCAAACTCGAGTTTCCCTCCGCGAAACTATTGTCAAGTGAAAACCTTTCACTAAACTTGAGCTTATCATTTTCTCTGTAGAGTTTTCCTTTTTCAAAGAGTTTACAAAACATGTAAACTCGAGTTTGAGGTCTCAAACTCGAACTTGCATCAGGCAGAAACTTTTCAAAGTTTTCCTAAATAGCAAACTCAAGCTTACCTTTCTAAGCTCAAGCTTACATTTTGAGAATTAAAATATTTTTGACATGAATAGTGTCAAACTCGAGCCTGCTCACTAATAGACTCGAGTTTTCATTTTTCTCAAAATGATCTTCAAGATGGTTTCACAATAGTTTCCTCGACAAAACTCTAAACTCGAGCTTAGAAACGGAAGCTCGAGCTTGGTATCTAAATAAACTTTCCAAACTCAAGTTTGTGTCAACCATGTTTTTGAAATCATCTTTCTTGAATTTTCAAAAACTTCCTATATGATCTATATACTCCATATCATCAATCACTAATATTCCTAACTATGTTTAATCAATTAGTTAGTGAGTTCTTGATGATCAAACAAGTGAATTTGTGCATAAATTTTTCATTTTATATTGAAATGACAAGTGTAAAATTTGTTTGGATTTCAATTCACATTGTTTTGTTAAAATGCATACATATGTTTTGAAAAATATCCATACTTTAAATGCATTTAAATGATGTTTCAAAACTGGAAGTTAATATTGTATGCTGAATATTGGATATGCTTCAAATTTCTCCAGTAGAGTTTTTCAGCTAAGTTTTTCCTATCATTCACATATTGACCTTTGGTGTTCAATATGATGCTTGAACTCTTCATTCTTCATTCTCAATCAAGTTAGATCTTATATCTAACAAGTTGATTATTTATATGAGTTTCAAGCTTATCTCCAGAAAAGAATTCAATTTGTGAAAGTCTTATGCTCATTGGATAAACTCTTATTGGTCAAGTTACTCAAATATACATTTATCTTCATCCATTTCTGAGTAACTATATTTATATTCTTGCCTTGAATTTTCATATACTTCAAGACTCTATTCTAAAAGGCAAGATCATCTCTTAGACAATAGTAAAGTCATTGTGCTCATATATTTCTGTTGTGCAAAGCATGTTTCGAAAATGCTCTACCTTCATGACTTTTGCCATCAAGTTTAAAGAAAAATTTGGCTTAAAGTATGTAAATTTCAATGTGAATGCAATTTGATCTCTTTAATCTTGAAGCAGTTTGAAAATCTGATTTCTATAATTCTTTAACATGTCAAGGTATTCTACCATGGCATGTCTTACAATAACATTGGATAGTGATGGAAATTTAGTTGAGGAAAGGGTCACCACAACTATTAGAGGAAAACGATTCACATTTCCCCTTCCTATCTAAATTCAATTCTGCAAATTTCCAATCCACCACCTGTAGCTTCATTGAACTATACTAATAGGCAAATCTATCAACTGCTAAGACCCAATGAGCCTATTCCAGAGGGGTTAAACATTCTCAATTTTGAACCTGGATCAATGAACCCTACATTCAGAGCCATCTGGTACATCTACACCAGAAATCTTGTGCAAAAAGGAGGAAGTTTCACCCATTTTGCAAAGAAGGATTATCCTGTCTTTGCTTCTATCATTAACCAAGTACCTCACAATATTTTGGATTTTTCAAGAAATGGTGATTTCGTTTTGCTTCGAAAAACCTCCCGAATTCCTTTTGCAAGCCTTATCATTCTTGTCATCCTTTTTCATGAGAAAATTTGGTATATCCCTGCCAAAGAAAAACTAGAAAAACCACAAGTGTTTGGAAGGCACATTTTGAACCTCATGAGAATCAATATGGATGAAAGTTCTGGTCAATCAAGGGCCCCACCTCTGTCAAGGCCAACCAGATCAAGAGCCACTCACTCCAGTGCAAGAAGCACGAGTGCTCCTCCACCTCCTCCTCGGCCTACTATGCCTTTCGATTTGGATGCAAGGATCAAAGAAATAGTTGACAAAGCTATTTTCGATTTATCGAAGGAATCGGCGTAAATGGGAAAATTGGTTTTCGAAGTAAATCGGGGTCATAGTAATTTGGTGGATGCTCGGGAAGGTTTTAATATAGGCCAAGAAGAGTTGAAAGAAGGACGAAAGAGCTGAAACAACAAGTTGAGAACCTATGTGGTCACATTGAAGATCATTCGGCCCAAAGATATCTACTCGTTGGTGACTATGATGAGTCTCGGTGACAAAATGGACAAAATCGAAGAATCAGTCCATGTCCGCTCGGTCTTGGTGCATCTTCCTCGGCGGGCCCAAGTTCTACTTTGCCCAAAACGACCTCCGAACCGCCCCCACCCATCGAACTAAAGAACCTCCATTGAACCCGAGGCAAACACTCTCACCAATCGCCTGAACCTCCCTCTCAACCCGGACCACCATCCTTCAACCCCGGTTGCTCCACCCTTGTTTGCCGATGACAAAGGGGAGAAGAAAAGAAGTGAATTGATAAATGCTTTTATGTTTTTGTCTTTGATCATTTCAATTGTATTTCTATGCTATCTTTCATATTTGCTTTTGAAACTCTTTTATGTTATGCAATATGATTAAGATTAAGACATCTTTTGAATTCATAAACTCGATTGCAATTCTCAAGCTTAAACAATGTCCAAAGTGTTTATTAATTGTTTTAACGATATTTGATATCATTTTTCAAAAGTTGATTAATCTCTATTTGATTGATTAACATGAATGTTTCATGTTTGCTTTTCTCGTTTTATGCTAAAACTAAGTTAATCAATCGTGCATCAAGTTTTCAAGTTTGCAAAATCGCTTTCTCTATGCTCAAATGATCAAATATGTTTTTGAAAAGAAAACAAATGTTTACAAGTGTTGTCATCATCAAAAAGGGGAGAATGTTAGTTCTCAATGTGTTTTGATGATTAATAACAATTGTAAACATGAGAGAATGTTTTGTTGTTAAAGACTTGGTAAAGCTTGATGATTTCAATTGAAAAACATTCGTCAGCTCCAAACTCGAGCTTGGGTCTCCAAACTCGAGCTTGCCCCTTACGTAAAGCAAACCAAGCTATTTTGCATTTTCTAAACTTGAGCTTGGTCCATAAACTTGAGCTTGAAGGTTTTCGAGAAGTTTACTCATATTCTCGAGTAAGCTCGAGCTTGCACCGTAAGCTTGAGCTTACGAAGGTTTGAGGATTTTATCAAGTTACTCAAATTGCAAACTCAAGCTTATTAGCTTTAAGCTCAAGCTTGCCTCTTCCGAGACTTTTCTCACTAAGTTTACAAATATGTAAACTCGAGCTTGAAGTTACAAGCTCGACGCGTAATCCTCTAAACTTGAGCTTATCATTTTACCGTAGAGTTTGTGAGTTTACAAAAGTTGTAAACTCGAGCTTGGCATACCAAGCTCGAGCTTGCACCTGTGCGAGAAAGTTTTCAAGTTTTTCCTTCAAAGAGTAAACTCAAGTTTAAGGTTGTAAACTCAAGCTTGCGTCGACAAAGATCTTTCAAAGTTTTTAAAACCATTGCCAAACTCGAGCTTGCCCTTGCAAGCTCAAGCTTGGGTCGACAGAGCAATGTCATATTTTGAGCTTAGCAAACTCAAGTTTACACCTCTAAGCTCAAGCTTGCATTTTGTGAACTAAAAATATTTTTGACATGAATAGTGCCAAACTCGAGCTTACTCACTAATAAGCTCAAGCTTGCGTTTTTCCATTTTGGCTCTCAAAATGATTTCAAACATGTTTCCCCGACAAATGCTAAACTCGAGCTTACACACTTACAAGCTCGAGCTTGAGACTTCCGAGGCAAAACTCAAGTTTTAAATGAAGACCAAACTCGAGCTTGGTATAGTAAACTCGAGCTTGGAACTTCGAAACAGATGAACGCATCGGGTGTATTTTGTTCAGTTTGATTTATGCTTTAACTTGATTCTCGCGAATTGGTTGTATATGATTTATATGATTCATATCAATATTTCCTAACCGATTTAACCGGTTTGCTTATGAGATTGAAGATCTAGGTTTGTTTTAAAGAAGACTTTAAGACAAACAAGTTGACAACTTGCAATATTATATTATATCTTCTTCTCCAAAAGCAATGGGTTACAACCTGGATAGCAACACAACCATTCTCCAAGAAAGAAAGCTAGCCTCCAAACAGTTGGACAACATTATACAACTACCTCCACTAAACATAACAGCATGGGAACACATTCTTGAGGAGCCAAATTTCAAATATTCAAATGCAACAACCATAGTCAAACATATTTGTTCACAACAGCTAGATTCATGGAGACACAGATGTGAGCTATATTTTCGAATTAGATCAAGTCTCAACGGATCTACAACGTTCACAAGCTTCAATCCAAAGTATAAATACATGAAGATTTGAAGTCGAAAAAAAGAAGAAAAGACATAATTTTAAAACGCACACAAGAACATCATTTGGGCTTATATTTCTCATTTGTATCTTTGATACATTGTGCTTCGATGATTATATTTATTCACTCTTTGAGAGAGTTCATTTTAAATCATTCTTTGTAAGAATCTCAAAGTTGTGGGACTTTGAGGTTGGGTTATCAAATTACAACTTGTAAAGGGAGTGTATCCTAGAGAGAGGATAACTTTCGAGTCGAGTGTGTATCGATTTGAGTGATAGTAGAAAAACCTGTGAGAGTCTCGGGGGACCGGACGTAGGTCAAGAGTTAAGACCGAACCAGTATAAATCTTTCGTGTCAAGCTCTTCTTCTCTAACTCCATTTACCTTGGTTCGGTGTTTGTGTGGGTGATGAAAAGAATTTTTAAAATCCCCAATTCACCCCCTCTTGGTGATTTCCTTCTCTTTCAATTATAACTTGAGTAATTACAATATTACTCAAGTGAGGTATTGTATTATGCAAATATCATAATCATGCTAGGCTAACTTGATTGTATTCATTTCATTTTATTTCAAGAATCTTAGTCTGAGCATAATCATTTATTTAAAATGATCCTTATGCTTTAAAACTCTTTTATCATCATAAAAGGCATAAGTGATTTCTTCATACCAATTTCAAGTCTATCCATGTGAACTTGAAAGTTCTTAATTATGAGATACTATGTTATGTCCATTGGAGTTAGATGAATTCCAGACCTCATAACACTTGGTATCACATCATTATTTGGTATCATTAAAGGGAGCTACAACTATTTTAATCATGCATTCATTAAGGGGGAGCTTCACATTCATATATGTTTTATACTTTAAAAGTTTATCTCCTTTATTTGAAGAAAACCCTTTTTAAGCATACTCATCTGCATTCACTATGTCTTATTAGTTTTGATGATGAGTTATTATCTTATATTTTCCTTTCATTATTTTTAAATATCATTTGGAAAGGAATACTTTGATATTTGGTTGCACTAACAAATCTCTTTTGCAAAGAAAGTTTTCAATTTGTAGCAAAAGACTTTGTTATGTGTTACAACTTTACTTAATGCACTACAAGGAGAGACTATTCAATTAAGGAAAGATGCTTTGGCGATCAATCATTGAAGCTGAGGAAAGGGATGGAAGCTGAACTACGATCATATTCATTCGATGAGATACAACTTAAGCAGCCAGTACTTTAGTTTCATTTCACATCTCCAAGGCTATAAGGCTATTCAGAGCACATCACAGATCTCAAAGCTAGCTAATGGATTTCACAGATCGATCATCAATCTGCAAAAAATAGACATGAGCATTTCTAATCTCTATCTTTTTATATTCAGTAGAAATGTTGCATATGTTTGGTATCTATATGCTTTAAGTATGAAAGATTTCTTGAAAACCTCTCCAAATTCTTTCAAATTTGTTTTCATAAAAATATTCCAAATTGCATCATATTTAGAATGAAAACACTTTCAAATCGAGGAGAGAAAATCAGTTCTTTGACTCTTCTAATCTGATTTCATATTTGTATCTATAAGCATTTCTTCTTTACTTCAAATTTTTGCTAATGACAAATAAGGGGGAGAGAATGGCAAGAAAAATATGTTGCATTTAATATATTTTCATATTCATACATATTTTTCTTATAGTATTTGCCATCATCAAAAAGGGGGAGAATGTTGGTTATGATTAGTTTTGATGATGTCTTATATAGATGCCATTCTTAAGAGCAAAAAGGTTTCATACTACATTGATCTTCTACTTTGACTAATTCTTATATTTAATGTAGATGCAAAGTTTAATAATGAAGAATGATCAAGAAATGAGACTCAAGAAAGAAGAACTTGCACTATATGTGATAACAAAAGTTGGACTGAAGCTTCATCATATTTGAGCTACAATGGACTACACATGAATAAGTGCTGATACAGAAAGACGACACAAGATATTCTGGAAGAAGTTCAGAATGGAGGTAGAAGCTGCAGAGAATAATGAGCCCAAGTTAAATGATGAAGAATCATCAAGTTGGGAGATGAAAGAAGGAAGAACTTGCTGAATGGAATGAAGACATCATTATTCAAGTTCTAAGATTGATCCTAGAAGCCTCCAAGATCATATGGAAGTTGGATTGGCTCAATTCAATGTTAAAGTCAGCAAATATGAGGTTCTGGATGAGCAAACTCGAGCCTCCAAGTATTAAACTCAAGTTTACTACCTTGCTGAAGTAATTTGCATTTCTGATATGAACAAACTCGAGCTTAGCACTCCAAACTCGAGCCTATAAGTGTCTTCAGCAGCTTTGGTGTTTCGGACTAGGCAAACTCGAGCTCATCAAGACAAACTCGAGCTTACGGCGGTGATCAACTCGTTTCACGTTCAAAGACAGCAACGCCTGGTAATTTGATGATATCTTCCAAACCAGAGATCGATTGAGGTGAAACCAGTGGCATATGAAACTAGACTCCCAATGCGTCATTTGGATATAAAATCCAAGCCCAAAGGAGTTCAGATCACGGAGATATAAATTGTGGAAGTTGACAGAGAAATCCATGCCACACAGAAAACCAAGCCTCCATGTTTTGCATGTAACTCTCAATCTACAAATCCAATTGAGCTGAAATCAGTGGAATTTGAAAGTAGACTCAAAGAGATTTCCATCCAGAGTTGAACCAACCAAAACGAAGTTCAGACCAAGGAGATATAGCCCTCGAAAGTGGATGAAGTTGCAAGCTCGCTGAACAAAGTCCAAAATCAGCCAGGCCAAGTTTACAAGTAGCAAACTCAAGCTTACAAGTAGCAAAATCGAGTGTACGGGTTACAGAGTGGAAATGCTGATTTTGAAGAAGTCCAAACTCGAGCTTGAAGTTACAAGCTCGAGCTCGAGAGTTCCAGAGAAGAAATGAACTTTTGGAAAAAGCCAAGCTCGAGCCTATAAGTGACCAAACTCGAGTTTAGCTCAGACATAGTGCAAACAGGTCTCGAAGAACACCAAAACTTGAGTCTATAAGTCCCAAGCTCGAGCTTGAGACTTACAGAGGCACAACTCCAAGTTTAAATGAAGACCAAACTCGAGCTTACCTATGTAAACTCGAGCTTGGAACACTGAAACGATTTACACCTTTGATTCAGAAAAATCACCATGACTGAAACATCATATTTCATCAAGAACACCCAGATGATTACTCAAATGATTTATACTACTTCTTAACATCATTTATATCATTTGTGTATAAGTTTCAGGTGATTAAAGTTTGAGATAACATCAACTTGACAGAAATCAAAATCTGTTAAGAGTATGAAGATGAACTTTTCGCAGTAAATTGAAACAACAAAGAAGACGAGAATTCAATGAGGAACTTGAAGAAGTAAAGTTGAATACACAACTATAATGTTCTCCAATGGATTCAAACGTTCAAATGGTGAAATGCTTCAACAGAAAGGAGTTTCAAACTGATTCAACATTTGAAATTCACCTTTTCATAACAGGTTATTATTCAAAGTCCACTTGTATTAGTTTTAATATATCTTCTGAACAGAAGCAAGTGGATGACAGCCTGGAAAGAAACTCAACCATTCTTCAAAGCAGACAACAAGGCTCCTACCAACTAATGATGAATATGATCATTTTACAAGCATGACTACATGGGAGACATTCTTGAAGAAACAATATTCAAATATTCAAATCGCAAAAGTTCCCAACACTATATGATCACAAAGCTAGATTTTCGAATGGATTCAAATCTGAATATGATTTTCTTAAGTTATCTTCAGACCAAGACCACATGGAAGACAATATTTGAAGTTACTGTTCATGATAGGTTACTGTTCATAACGTTCAGATTTCTCAACGGACAGAATTCAAATTATGCAACTAAGTTCATCGTTCATAACGGTAATATTCTTCAACGAGACAAATGCTTCAAACGAATTCATCTCGGTTGTCTATAAATAGAAGACAGATTCAAGAAAAAAGGCGAGAGACACAAGATTACATCTTCAACATGTTAATACTCGTTCTTCATATCTTTTACTCTCTGTTTTCAATGTTTAAATAGCTTATTATAGAGAGTGAAGTGATTTGTATTGTACTTCAGTGTTTATTCATCTACTTCTGAGAGAGAAGAATCATTGTAAACATCCTATCATTCTATCTGTGAGATACTCAAGATTGGGTGATCTTGAGTGGGAAACACATTGTGTTGATTACAGCTTGTAAGGGGAGTGAATCCTAGTGAGAGGATTACTTCGAGTACAGAGTGTGTAATCAAGCAAGTGTATTGATTACAGTTTGTAAGGGGGAGTGAATCCTAGAGAGAGGATTACTTCAAATACAGAACGTGTAATCAAGTTATAAGAAGATAGTGGATTGAAAATCTCAAGCGGAGCTTGGGGACTGGACGTAGGTCAAGGATTGGGCCGAACCAGTATAAATCACAGTTTGCATATTCTCTTCCCTTAACTCTTACATTTCCAACATATAAGTTTGAATGACTGATTATTGCTTTACAAATTATTACTGTCATACAAACTACTTTCAGTAAATTGTGAAAAGATTTTCAAGCTTCCAAAAGTTTTATCATACACCCAATTCACCCCCCTCTTGGGTGATAGCCAGGTCTTTCATAATGACCATCCAGTTATTGGCACTAAATGGGTATTCAAGAACAAACGTGATGAATCCACAATCATTGTCTGTAATAAGACAAGATTAGTGGCCAAAGGCTATAATCAAAGAGAAGGAATTGATTATGAGGAAATGTATGCTCGAGTAGCAAGATTAGAAGCTATACATGTTCTTTTAACCTTTGCTTGCATTAAGGGATTCAAGTTATATCAAATGGATGTTAAATCTGCATTTTTGAATGGTTTTATCCAAGAGGAAGTTTATGTTGAACAACCTCCTAGATTTGAGCACAGTCATCGGATCATGTCTTTCAGTTAAAGAAAGCTTTGTATGGTCTTAAGCAAGCTCCTAGAGCTTGGTATGAAAGACTAAGCAAATTCCTTCTTGATCAAGGATTTGTTAGAGGCAAAGTTGATATAACTCTCTTCATTAAATGCAACAAGAGGAATGATTTGTTAATTGTTCAAATATATATTGATGATATTATATTTAGTGTCACTGATGATGCTTTGTGTGAGGATTTTTCTAAGATAATGCAGGGAGAATTTGAGATGTTTATGATGGGGGAGTTGAACTACTTTCTTGGTCTACAAATCAAGCAAAAGAAGAATGGGATCTTTATATCTCAGACCAAATATCTTAAGGATCTTCTGAAGAAGTATGGGATTGACCAATGCAATGGAGCTGACACTCCCATGAGTTCAACCACTTCCTTGGATGCTAATAAGGATGGAAAGAACTTCAATATTAGCATGTATAGAGGGATGATTGGATCTCTACTATACTTGACCGCTAGCCAACCTGACATCCAATTTAGTATGGGAATGTGTGCAAGGTACCAATCAGCCCCAAAGGAGTCTCTATTGAACATGTGAAGAGGATCTTCAGATACCATATAGACATAGAAACTCTTGGATTATGGTTTCCCAAGGACAAGCTGAATATCTTGTGGCATATTCAAATTCAGATCATGCTAGATACAAGACTGACCGAAAGATCACAAGTGGCCAATGTGAATTTCTTGGTGGTTCACTTGTCTCTTAGTTTAGCAAGAAGCAAACTATGGTCTCATTATCATCACTCGAAGCTGAATACATTGCTGCATCAAGTTGTTGTGCACAAGTTTTATGGCTTAAGCAAAAACTTCAACATTTGGGAATCCACCTCAAAGAGATTTCAATTCTGTGTGACAACACTAACACAATCAGCTTGGCTAAGAATCCTGTTTAATATACAAGAACCAAGCATATTGATGTTAGACATCACTTCATTAGAGACCATGTTCAAAAGAAGGATGTCAGGGTGATGTTCATTCCAACTCATCTTCAACTTGCTGATATCTTCACAAAGCCATTAGCTAAGGATCAATTTACATTCGTTATAAGTGAATTGGGAATGGTAAATCCCAATGAGTTGTAAGTAATATCTACTTAATGTTAGTTATGTTTTTGATGATCAATAGATACAAACTTAAGCTTTGGAGTGTCTAGTTATAATTTTTGCAACACATCCGATGAACTTGAAAAGTTGCAGAAGTTTGTCGTCAAAAGAGGTTAACTTGAGTTTCACAACCTCAACTTAAGTCAACTTCAGTCAGAGAGCAACCTAGGTTTTGGAGAAAACTTAACTCGAACCTAGACGTGGCAAACTTGAATGGAGCTCAGATAGAGAGCAACCTAGCTTTTAAAAAGAGTTTTTGACTCGAGCAAAGGGTCCCTAAACTCGAGTCAAGTCAAGACAGAGAGCAACCTGGAGCAGAGCAATTTCCATACTCGAGCTAACAAGTTATATACTCGAGTCAAAGGTATTTTCAAGTGTTTTCATATGCACACTTGAAGGCTAGGTTAGTATATTTTTATGTCAACTCAAGCCTGTTCTTAATCACTCAAGCAGGTAACTCGAGTCATTAAGTAGAAACTCTAGTTGAAAGCTTTCTACATATACTGAAGCTTGACTATCGCTCTTCACTTATCTCTTCTCTCGAGTCTGAACCTCAATTTCTCTGAAATCCTCTCGTCTCTCTTGCCCTAAACTCGAGCCCATTTTAAAAAAAGGCCTCCTAAACGTTCCGCCAAGACTAAGGACTCTAATCTTGACTTCAAGGCTACTCAATCATTTTCTCTTCTAACTCTGAAATGACCTCGGAGAGAGAAACACAGGCCAAAGAGATTCCAACTAAAGATAGCTGCTGATGCACCAACTCCAAGGGTGAAAGCGAAAAAGGTTGTGATACAAGAGCCTCCTGAGATTCCAAAAAGGAAGCCTATTGATCCTGAGGCTGCCAAACATAGGGATGAGAAACTAGCTGTTGAGGTTCCTAAGCTTAAGAAAAAGAAGGCCACTGCTACATCCTATGAGTTTAAAGGTTCTCAGTCTAAAGGTCCTTCTATTTCTCATGCTTGCTAGAAATCTAGCTCTAAGGTATTCGTTCAATCTGATGCTCTTCAAGCAATTTATTCTTATCCTACCCCTCTTTTTTATTTCTGTTACAATCCCATTCTGTTTTCTAATTCTGAAGCCAAACAGAATAAAGAACATTATGGCAATAGGAATTTTTGTCCTACAGTCTATGTGGACTTAGCTAAGCTTAGGGAAGATTGCAATCTTGATCTTTCCCCATGGCTTAAACAATTTGAAAATCTTCTGTCAATTCATAACTCTTATAGTCCTAGCATTGTTAGGACTTTATATTTTAACATGACCTTAGCCAATCATTTGGATGGTGAAGGTAATCTTATTTAGGAAAGAATTGTCACTCATGTCACGGGTAAGAGAATTTTAATCACTGCAAATTCTATAAATTCTCTGTTAAGAATTCCAAATCCCCCTTGTATTGCTGTGTTAAATTATGACAACAAGGAAATTTTTTGCATTCTAAGACCTGATGAGCCTGTACCTGATGGGCCATTGGATTCTTTATCTTTCCCTCCTGTTGTCATGCCCTCGTTGCATAGAGCTCTCTGGTATATCTATTCCAGAAATCTCATGCAAAAGAGTAAAATTTTACTCATTTTGCAAAAAAGGGATTACCCTATTCTTGCTTCTTTGGTAGACAAGGTCCCTCATAATGTAGGCCATTGGGTCTTTCAAGAGATGGCCAAATTTAGATTTGCCTTTAAAAAGACCTCTACCATCCTATTTCCAAATCTTATGTCTATTATCTTATTCCAAGAAAAGATTTGGTACCTAGCCTTGAATGAGGATCTAGTGAAGCCTTAGATGTTTAGGAAGCATCACCTCAACATGATGAGGATATCTTTTGAATAAGGTTCAGGACAATCAAGAGCCCCTTCTAGATCAAGGGCATCTCAGCCTCAATCTAGAGTGAATAAAGCTCAGTTTGATCCTACTCCTACTGTAACATCCTTAAATTTTAAGGCTTAGAGTTAATTGTAGTTTAAGTTTTATTTATTAAAAGGGTTAGAATAAATTAATAATTTAAAATGAAGAATCAAGTTAAAAAAAATTGAAAATATGTCCTTAAAATAATTCTTGTAAATATATGGTTGTGTGAGTGATTATACCTTATTATGGGAATTAATAATATAAAAAAATGATGTCAGATATTATTAGTTTATTTATTTATTTTATAAAATAATATTATTAAAAACCCTAACCCTAATACCCTCATATATATATATATATGATCTGGTGTCTTCATCCTTTATGAGCCCTCGATGCCGCACCTAGATTTTTAGCTTTTTCTTGTCTTCACTTTCTCCACTCTTGGCTGTCACTTCTCGCTATTGTAGGTATCTCTCTCTTCCTCTCGTTACTTCTTCTGGTTCAACGTGTTCTGTGGCTTCAGTCTTGACAAAGTTTTTCACTATTCATCTACTCTCTTTCGATGGCATCTAATTTTGTCTTGTTGTGTACGTCTTGCCTTTATTTTATTTTGTTTCTTCAAACTAGTAGCACACCACCAATTATAAAAGGATAACAAATGAGGGATTATATTTAATGAATCCTCCTGACCAACATCTTGTTGTCGTGTATGGTGTAGGGTGATATTTTTTTAAGGTTTATTCACTCTCTCATACTATTCATCCTGTCCTTGCATGGGTGTGTATATATTCACTTATCTTCATTCCTTGCCTTTCCGTCACATGGCTAGGAGAAACATTTTTCTTATTATTATTTTCTTCTTTCTTTCTTTTTCACCATTTGAGTGTGCTTATATGCATCTATTTCCTCATTTTATGATATGCATTGAACTACAGGAGGCCTTGCTTTCTTTTTATTTATTTTTCCTGTTTATCTTGTGGGTTTGCTATCTCCAAGGTTAAGACTCTACCTTTTTGTGTCATCCTTTTTCTTCAATCAACACATCTTGTAGTGTCACGCATTGGGAAATGTTTTTTATAAATATAAAAAAGGTTAATAATATATATATATATATATATTTTCATTCAAAAGTCAAGATCCTCCTCTCCCATTTATGCTTTATGGATGTATATGCATTTCATTAAATTGTCCTTTCCTTCACTCTGTCATATGCATGAATACATGTGAATGATGTTTCCTTCAATAGGAGGGATTTGTATGTTGAGATCTTTTACCACGAGGTATGTCATCACTCGGTGCATAGTTGATGACACTTGTCAGGGCCCCTTCGTCCAAGTTTTCCTTTGGCCGGGAATGCATTGGAGCTGTGGGACATGTCACACCTCCTTAGTTGTGTTGTTTTAAGGAGGGGAGCCATAGTCCATACTTAAGCTTTATACATTTGGCCGGGTGTATTGTTGGTCGATTTCCTTGATGGCAAGTGAACCAGTCGAACAAGTAATAAAGTGTAAGTAGAGTATCGTCCCACAGAGACTAAGATACTGAGAAGTGATGCTCAACTGCTGTAATAGTTGTGCGAATAGAAGGTAAAATCTGATTGACTTGGGGGTTTTTGTGATTACGCTAATAACAAGAAAGTAAACAGAGTATCGTGGTCGTAAGAAAAGATCAGTAGGAAAATAGATTGAACTCATAATCATTCTTAAGCATATCAATCGCCCAGTTGCTTCACACATTGCTATAGCATTTATACTGCACAGCTTCCACAATGCTACAGCATAGATACTATTTACACTGCTATTCAGCTAACCCACCACTATAGTCTATCGAAGCTTCCGTGTCTGATACATGTAATACAAACTTCACTTCTCCCATATGCCTATGACAATTTTCTAGTTAGATTAACATTACAAAAGAAATAAACAAAAGAAATCGAAGAAGATATCAGTGAGGAATTAGGCTGAACTCGGACTCCTCCTTAAGTGCATAATTCCCCCAGTTGCTCTACTCATTGCTATAGCATCTATACTGTACAGCTTCCGCAATTGCTACAGCATAAGTACTAGCTACAAAGCTATTCGATTAACCCACAACTATAATCTATCGGAGCTTCCACATCCGATACATATTGTTACACCCCTACCGGCCTCGCCCTTTCGGGTGGCAAGTTAGAGGGATCCTTTCCGCTTATTACCTTTTTCCTTACTTAATTAGTCACTTTAATCTTATATCAGAGTGTGCGCGGAAGAGCATATGATCGGTTTGGACTACTTACAATATACTGGTAAATGTACATACAAAAACATAAAATAATCCCCGTTGGGTTAAGGGTACAATCGTCCAAAAATAAGTACAAAACAGTGAGTGTAGATCATATAGTCATTCCCAATATAGAAGTACAAAAAGCAACAGTGCCATCCTCTATTTCTTCATCTCTCCACATCAAAGTCCAACCTTCTTCAAGTTTTGTCTCTCACCCTGTGTCTTTTGAACCAGACTGGAGTTCAAAATTGAACCCCCAAAGTAACTCTCAGACTCATATACAATATGTATACAATGCATGCAATGCAAATCACAATCAGGAAAACAATAAACCTGCCTCTGGCACAACAAACTGGCATGTAGCAACTCCGCATCAGTAGTCAGGGTGGCCAAACCCCAACCACCTACCCCTCCTGAGGCCTCAGTAGCGACCTATGAACACACAGTCACATAGGCCCTACCTACCTTATATATCTCGGTACTGCAGTAACACCCTAAGGACACATAGTCCAATAGGCACCGCAGCCCGATCCTACATGCCCTCGATCGTAGCGAAACCCGAGGACACACGGTCAATAGGTACTACCCGATCTCGATCGCGTAGCAGAGGCACTACAGCCCGATCTCCTACATCATGATAAAACATACATGCAAAAGCAACATAGAGTATGCAAGTCAACAGTTACTACCTGGCACGCCTTGCAAAATAATGAACTCTTCCCTTGATGGTGGAGATACGTCCCACACGTGCTATCACCCTAAACATAGACAAACATCATGCTTTCAATCAATCATTCAAACTTTACTTCAAGTTTCCTAAAATTTGCATAGCACCAGAATTTCCAGAACTTCTAACCCTACTTCGCTGATTTTTAATAAATTCTAGAAACATCTTATCGACATGAAATCAGTGGCCATAGAACCCTTAGGATGTCTAGTTTATAAGAAAAATAATTACCGATGTCATCTGTGAAGGTGGACTATCACCTAGAGGGGGGGTGAATAGGTGATCTCAAAAATCTTTTCGCTGTATGATAGGTGAACGATGAAAGCAGTAAGGAAGTAAAGATAATGGACACGAGAGAAGTTATCCTGGTTCGGTCAAACTCTTCGACCTACGTCCGGTCCCGGACACACTCTGCGGGATTTCGACTATCTTACAAATACAATTACACACTCGCCAAACGAAGGATGATCCTTTCACTCTTGGACTCACTCCCCTTACAAGTTGTAATTAATACACCCACACTCAAGATACCTCTATCTTGAGATTTGAACGAATTGTAATAGCGAGTAGTAAAACTCTCTCACAGAGTAGATATGATAATGAACACTGAAGCTTAGTATATCCGAAGATATAATTAGAATTCAATTTGAACTATTTGAAAGCTTTTATCAATGTATGCACTGGTTCGTTGTTGTTGAATTCAATCCTTCGTGTATTTGTATTGGTTGAAGTTGATGACCGTTGAAGGATTTGAATGTGTCCGTTTGGAACATTTGAATATGTACGTTAATGGAGCACTCGCTGCTTACCCATTATCAAATGTCTCTTCGGTTGGGTCATCTTGTAGTGTCACCTTGGGTGAAGAGAAACTTCAAAGATGCTTTTCGGTTATGGGTCATTTGAATTATGTCGGCTCTGTTTCTCCATACTTTCGGTGCGTCAAGCCTGTCATGCTTTTGGACCAAGATTCAATGTCTCGAAATACACTCATGAGAGATGATTAGTAACGAGAATTAGATATAATTAGATTACAAGAATGAGTTTCTGATTCATTCGAGTGTTCTTTGCAGAAACATCGTTCTTTGGCTAATACTCTCGTGTTCTTTATTTGAATGTGGAACCTTGATTAAGAATCTGGAAAAACACTTAAGAAGATGATTAATGATATCATAGTTAATGTAGAATGATGTATTGAAGGTTTAAAACAATTAACTAGATCATTTAGATAAAATAATCAGTTCTGATGTTAAATTAGTTTTGCTATTCTTCAGAACATACTCGAGAATCACACGAGAGAATCAATCCGAAGAATTGAGCAAATTCGTTCATTCTCGAGAATCACTCAAAGAATCATTAACGCAGATTGAGCAGTCTGGATCGTTCTCGAGAATTACCTAGTGATTCTCGAGAACCATTCTCGAGAATTGCATTTCAATTCTCGAGAGTCCAGTAGACAGAAGCAAACTTCAGTTAATGCTATCGAGCATTCTCGAGAATTGTTTGCCCATTCTCGAGAACCATTCTCGAGAATGACTTCCTCATTCTCGAGAATCACTTGTAAAACCGTGAGAGCACCGAAGTGAATATCGAGATGAAACAAATGAAATACTCGAGAATCCTTTCGATTCTCGGGAACCATTCTCGAGAATTAAAACTTCATTCTCGAGAATTACTTGAAACGAGAATACAATGTAGAAGCTTTCTCGACCATTCTCGAGAATCATTTTCGATTCTCGAGAATCATTCTCGAGAATTGATTCTCAATTCTCGAGAATTACTCGAGAAACAAAGTACGATTCTCGCTTCACGGTCGATCATTCTCGAGAGCATTTGGTGCATTCTCCGAACCATTCTCGAGAATGTAATCCTCATTCTCGAATTGCCATCTTTGTGATTAACAATTAACGGGGTTTTGATAGACATTCTCGAGAATACAAGATCGATTCTCGAGAGTTATTCCTGGACATACAACATGATTTTCAAAACTTAAACATTAGTTATCATCAAAACATTTAAGAGCCAACATTCTCCCCCTTTTGATGATGACAATACGAGAAGACTTTTGAAAGTTTTGAAAATAGAATCAATGATTAGTAAACCGAAGTAGTTTTCAATGATCACGGAATGCGGCATTTCAATGAGCGATGTAATAAAAATCCATTCATAGTTAATATATAATTCACTACACCAAAGTGAACTCCAAAAAAAAAAAAATTCCATAGACAGAGATACATTAGAATGGATACATCATAATGGACTAAGCTAGAATCTAGTAAGAAGCCTAAAAACATTCAAGGATCGGTTCTTTCTTTGTATTGCTTCCCTGTGGTGCTTCATCTTCTCCTTCTCCCCCTTTGTCATCCATCAAAGAAGGGGAAATAGGTGTTAGAGTAGAAACAGATGGAGGCTCGGGATCGAGATATTTGGATCAACGGGAGGTGTAGACACGAGAATCGGGGAGCGGAGTTGAGAGCACGATCTTTGGAGGCGAGAACGGGATCGACATGGGAATATCGAGGCGCGGTGGGGAACGAGTCTCGGGATCGGGAATGGATGTAGTGGTCATAGCGAGAGGATTTAGTATGATTACGAAGACTCAATAAGAGGGCTTCCAAACAATCTTACGTGCATTGTTGAACTGATTTTTTAATCTCTTGTTGCGATCATAGAGGACGAGAAGAATTCGGGTGCATCTCTTTCTTGAGGTTTTCCACTGCTGAGTTCACATGTTGTTCAAGATGAGCATCTACTTTGATCATCTCATTACTTATGGCCTTGATCATTGCTTTTATTAGATTGCCATAAGAGTCCAAACATTGAATTACAGGAGCCATAGCTTCCGAATTGCGAGTTGATCCGAGCTTGGATTGCGACTGTGCAAAAGAAGGGCGAAGTAGAAGCGAGTGCTTTGTGAAGATTGGCCTTCGTCTTCTTTGCTTGGATGTTGATGGCTTAGGATCAGTGGTGGACTTGACTTCCTTTTTCCCGGTAGCTTACGTAAATGAGATCTTCATGTATAAAAGATGAGTCTTGCCAAATTTCTTGGGAAAAACGGTTTCGTCATTGTCAAGAAGATACCGAGATGTTAAACAAGCCCGAATCCTAGAGACTAGGTTAGGATATGGAATGGTATTCTTCTTGGAAACTTCAGAGTTGGATAAAAAGTTGGATATCTCAGAAATAACAAGTTTTCCAAGGTTACGTGGTTGCTTGGCCATAATGGAGCCCATCAATTGGTAGTCTTTGTTCACAAAGTGTGTAAAACTACGACCTTTGTTTACTAAATTGCGGCGTAAAGGTACCAAAGGATTCGGTGGTGTGCGGCATGTCGGATGGCTTGACTTTCAAGGGATTTCCATCATATTGCTTTGTAGGGAGAAGAAGTCTAAAACATTCATGCTCGAGATAATGTGGGAGGATCTTCGGAGGATCAATGACACCCGAAATGAATTGATAGTGGCCGCTATTTGTGATCTTAATGGATTTGCCTCTAACATGAGTATACGAGAATCTCACCATCATCGGTCTTTTCCTCAACCATATTAAAATAGAAAGTTTTAACAATTTGAGGAGAATATGGGGTCCGGATATCTAGCAACGGCATATAAGACTTTAACCATGGTGAAAGATCCAAATTACACTCCCTCCTAAAGTCATCTAGATTCAACCAGACAGTAGGACAAAAAGGTCTTCCTTCATATGAAAGAACAAAATTAGGATCAGATGGGATTACCAGAGGAGCTTTACGAAGCACGGAGGACAATCAAGGACATTGAGTTGCCCAATTAGTTTGGAAGCAAACGGAGGAAGAGTTGAAAGAGGAATCTCATGATGAGTGTGGGGAGGTCTCGAATCCGTTCTTCAATTTCCTTAGTTCTTCTTTCATAAAAATGTGGTTTTGAACTTGAATAAGGCTTGGACGACTTGGTTGTTGCAGAACTTACGGGTTTGGACAGAGATTGAGAGCAAGACTTGGATTTTGAGTTTGCATTTTCGTTTGCTTAAGGCGACGGATTGCGATTTAGGGCGGGAGCTTTCTTTGCTTTTGGCCTTGTCGGATGGCGAGAGTGAGTCTTCTGCGAGTCACATGAGGAGAGTCCATGATCGTTACCGATTTAGTCTTCTTCTTCGATGGTTCGGTCTTCTCCGAAACTTGAACTTTAGGACGATACTTGGTGCGTGGCTTTTTCTTGAGTGGTTGTTCGGGAGATTCGAGAGGATGAAGATTTCGTCATGGTCTCTCGACAAAGAATCACGAGATGGATGATGAGTTTTGGGAGGAAGAAGAGACGAAGAGAGACGACGGAAAAGACGAAGAGAGGAAAAGCTCTCGAGAGTTAGAAAGAATGAGTCGAGGAACAGATGCGACGAATGAAGGTTAAGGAAATGAAGGGACGAAACGACGGGGTTATGAGTGAAACGACACAAGGCCGGCGACGCTTGGGATCTCTGCTCGACAATTCTCGAGAATCAAAAATAGATTCTCGAGAACCGTTCTCGAGAATGATACTTCATTCTCGAGAATGGTTTCAGTAAAGAAGAGTAACCCATTCAGCAGAACATGCTATCTGCTACAATTCTCGGGAATCAGTAAATGATTCTCGAGAACCATTCTCAAGAATGACGCTTCATTCTCGAGAATTATCTCAGTGAATTCTGCAGAACATATTTTTCTGATACAGTTCTCGGGAATGCCTTAGCCATTCTCGAGAATGACATATGTAATCGACATAGAACACCAGATAACAGCCGATATTTCTCGAGAATGATCCTGTATTCTCGAGAATCTTTAAGTCCGAAATGATCCTTACCAATCAATACACGATATTACTCGAGAATGGTTTCAAATTCTCGAGAACGCTTAGGAAGAACAAGAGAATCTCATGTATCAATTCTCGAGAATGATAACCTCATTCTTGAGAATTATCGTTTAATATCAGTTTTCCAATTTGGACCAAAAACCCGCAAAAACAACATCTAGAAGCTCCGATGCTTAAGTTAGTTTCCAAACATCATCAAAACATAATTAACAAGATTGAGCTAACATTTTATTTACAATTCATTGGGATTTACCATTCCCAATTCTCTTCGAATGTATGTGAATTGTTCTTTTGCCGACGGTTTGGTGAAGATATCGCAAGTTGCAAGTGAGTAGGAATGAACATTCGTAACATCTTTCTTTTGGACATGATCTCGATAAAGTGATGTCTAACATCAATATGCTTGGTTCTTGTGTGTTGAACTGGATTCTTTGCTAAGCTTATTGTACTAGTGTTGTCACGGAGGATTGGAATCTCCTGTAGATGAATTCCCAAGTCTTGAAGTTGTTGCTTGAGCCATAGAACACGAGCACGGCAACTTGATGCGGCCTACATATTCAGCTTCGGTTGAGGATACGGCCACGGTGGTTTGTTTTTTGCTGAACCATGATACAAGTGATCCTCCAAGAAATTCACACTTGTCCACTAGTACTCTTTCTATCGTCTTGTATCCAGCGTGATCGAGTCCGAATATGCCACCGAAATTCTTGTTGACCTTTAGGGAACCGAGACCCAATTCCTTTGTATCCGAAAGATATCGAAAGATTCTTTTGACATGTTCGGCATGCGATTCTTTAGGAGCTGATTGGAATCTTGCACACATTCCCACACTAAACTGAATGCAGTCCGCTAGCGGTCAAATAAAGTAGGGATCCAATCATTCCTCTATATTTGGTTATGTTGAAGTCTTTTCCTTTTTCTTCATCGGCATCTAGAGAGGCGGTTGAGCTCATTGGAGTGTCGGCTCCATTACAATGCTCCATTCCAAATTTCTTGAGCAAATCACGGAGATACTTCGTTTGAGATATAAATATACCATCCTTCCGTTGTTTGATTTGTAAACCAAGGAAGTAGTTCAATTCACCCATCATAGACATTTCGAATTCACCCGCATTTTCTTGGAAAATTCCTCGAGAGAGAATCTTTAGTAGCACCAAAAATAATATCATCCACATATATTTGCACAATTAAGGTCTCATTAAGTTTGTTAGTCTTAATAAACAAAGTTGTATCGATTTCCTACGATAAAGCCTTGATCTAATAAGAAATTACTTAATCTTTCATACCAAGCTCTAGGAGCTTGTTTGAGACCATATAAGGCTTTCTTCAAACGATAGACATGATCTGGATGATGATCATTTTCAAAACCAGGAGGTTGTTCAACATAGACTTCTTCCCGAATAAATCCATTTAGAAAGGCACTCTTAACATCCATTTGAAAGAGTTTGAATCCTTTGATGCACGCAAAGGCTAAGAGTACACGTATTGCTTCCAATCTAGCTACTGGAGCATATGTTTCCTCATAATCAATCCCTTCTTCCTGATTATAGCCTTTGGCAACCAGTCTAGCCTTGTTACGGACTATGATTGCTGATTCATCTCGTTTGTTCTTGAATACCCATTTAGTCCCAATGACCGAATGGTCTTTAGGTCTAGGTACCAAATCCCAAACTTGATTCCTATCAAATTGGTGTAACTCTTCTTGCATAGCTATCACCCAATCATTGTGCGAAAGGGCTTCATCTATTTTAGAAGGTTCTATATGTGATATAAAGGCGAGAAAATGTTACTTCATTCAAGGTCTTTTGTTTCTAGTTTTTACACCTTGATTCAAGTCACCTATCACTTGGTCAGAGGATGATTCCTAATGAACCTCCAAGCTCTAGGTTGAGATTGATCTGAGTTTTCTAAATCATTTTGAGGATCAGCCTCGAAAACATTTTTAGGACTTTCAATAGAAGCGGGAGTAGTTTTTGAGAAGAATTGGTTTTTATCAATGGGTTCATCATCATCCAAAGATTCGTGCGATTTAGATTCACAAAATACTACATGAATTGATTCTTCAACTGAACGAGTGCGCTTATTGAAGATTCTATATGCTTTACTTCTAGTAGAGTATCGAGAAAAATACCTTCATCGATTTGGGATCGAATTTTCCCAGCATTGTCCTTACCATTGTTATGCACGAAGCATTTGCAGCCAAAGACATGAAGATGAGCGATTTGGTTTCCTTCCTTTGTAGAGTTCGTAAGAAGTCTTATTGAGCTTCTTTCGAGATATGCTCGATTGGCAATATAGTGGCCGTGCTCATTGCATCCGCCGAGAAGACTTGTGAGGTCGATTCTCATTCAATAAGGCACGAGCCATTTCGTGAGCACTCGATTTTTCCTTTCCACCACACCATTCGTTGTGGTGTTCGGGAGCCGAGAAATTATGATTGATCCGTGAGCATCGAATTCTCTCGAACGCTTGATTTTCGAATTCACCTCCATGATCTGTTCTAATATTTTTGTAATGCAAATACCTTTCTCATTTTGCACCTTATTGGCAAACACAACAAACAGATCAAATGTTTCATCCTTAGAAGATAAGAAGATAGTCCAAGTGAACCGAGAGTAATCATCTACAATGACTAGAGTATACAAATTGCCACCAAGGCTTTTAACTCTTCTTGGTCCAACCAAATCCATATGAAGTAATTGAAGAGGTCGATTGGTCGTGATTTCGTTTTATTTTTGAAAGATGATTTAGTTTGTTTACCTCTTTGTGGGAATCACAAATCATGTCATTTTTAAAACGAAGTTTAGGCAAACCAAGAACTAAATCTTTCCTTAGCAAGCTTATCCGGTTGGAACATGTTCACATGAGCGACGCTTATGCCATTGACCAACTATCTTCTAAATTGCTAACAAAGCATTTTTTGAGTCAATTTTAGGTAAATCTAATGTATAACAATTTCCTTCTCGAGGAGCTTTAAATAATACCTTGGTTTACCTTTATCAATTGGAAGATCATCTTTGTTGACAATGAGACATTCTTCCGAGTCAAAGATAATCCAGTTGTTCTTATCGCGCACTTTGACTCACACTTAGGAGATTATGGCGAGACCTTCAACAAGATACACGTCTTTGATGCGAGGTCCATCTTTTGTACCAATCTCTCCGATTCCGGAGATCTTTCCAGATTGGTTTCCTCCAAAAGTAACTTTGCCACCATCTTTTGATCTCATTGCAACGAATTTGGATTGATCTCCGTCATGTGTCCGGAGCATCCACCTTTGTCAATGTACCACTTGTTGGTTCTTGATGCTCTCGAGACAAACCTATAATTCGAATAAGATTAAGTTTTAGGTACCCAACGTTTCTTGGGTCCTTTCGGGTTAGCTCCTCCGGCCTCAGGGAAAGTATAAGTTCCCTTAGGTACCCATTGGTAATTACCAACAGGTTTATCTCTTCGATTCTTTCTATGAAAGCATGATGAAGTAGAGTGTCCTTTTCGATTACAATAGTTACAATGAGCAAACGGATTTGAAGTATGAACTGATTTACGGAAGTAGTTCAAATAAGATTTTCCGCGCTTGATTTTCTTTTTGCCTTTCCTTTTGTCAAAGATAGGATTATATCCTATGCCTAACCGATCATTTGTAATTCTTTGAGTTTTCGAGAATCACATTGAGCATTTCACTTCCCTTAGTGAATTTCTCAAGTGTTTTCGTAAGATGAAGATTTCTTTTCTCTAAATCCAGGCATTCATCACGAGATAAGATTTTCACATGAAAGGTTTTCAACACGTAGTTTGAGAGTTATATTCTCCTTTTTCGGGGCAAAACATTCATCAACAACCTTTTCAAATTCAGATTGAATTTCATTATATTCATCAAATAATTCATTATAGGTTGGTTGTGAATCATGTACCTCATTGTTGTTTTCGCTAGCTCTTCTTACGCCACCGCAGACCAGACGTTGGCGTCTCTTTCTCTTCTTCGCTTTCTTCGTCGAGGAGCCATCTCCCCATATTGCTTTGATACATAAGCCCTTTTTTGAATTGATAGTGCTTCTTCTTTTCTTTGTCACTTGTCTTTTAGTTGAGGACATTCGACTTGTAATGTCCGCTTGTCACATTCGTAATGAGATGATTTGGTCTTTGCCTACGAATTCATGTCATTACTTGTGTCACCTTTTTGAAATCTGTTTACGAAGCCTCGATCTTTTTGTAGAACTTCTTGAATCTTCGAACAAACATGGCCATCTCGTCATCGTCCTCTTCATCTTCTTCTTTTTCTTCTTTTTCTTTTATAGTGTTAAGAGCAATTCCTTTGTTAAAATTACTGCTGTTAACATTATCTAGGTCCTTTTTGAATTTCAGTTTGCTTTCATATTCGAGACAAGCTTCCAAATAATGCAAAGAATCGAAACCATTGATTCTCCACGAGCCTCCTCTATTGCGGTGACTTTAGCTTCCCAGTCTTTTGTCGAACATTGAGAATCTTCACGACACGAGGACCTTGATCGTAGTTTTTACCCGAGCCGCCAATTGATTTGTCAAATGAGTATATCCGAGTTGGAACTCGGCCATGGTTTCTCCGACTTCATTCGCGATAAGTCATACTCGGTGGTCGAGTATTGATACGATTTTCCTTGATGCGGAAGTGCCTTCATATGCAATCTCCGAGCCTTCCACATTTCCTTCGCGGTTGATGATTGCATATTCGAAAGTACTCCTTTTGACCGAGAGCACTCGAAGCATCAAAATAGCCTTCTTGTTGAGAGTGACATTCTTCTTATCATTCTCATCGAATTCAGCTTTCGTCTTTGGAGCAGAGATTCCTCCTTCAATCTTTATAGGTACATAGTTTCCAATTTCTATCACTTCCCGAGACCATATTCAGTAGCCATTACGAATACTCGAATTTTCCTTTCCGAAGGAGTAGTTTTCTCCGTTGAATCGGGGGTCGATTAATGGAGGCACCATCGGGTAATATTCCTTCCATGATCTTTCTCGGGATGTTAAGCCCAAGCGAGAAACTAGGCTCGATACCAAATGAAGGTGGACTATCACCTAGAGGGGGGTGAATAGGTGATCTCAAAAATCTTTCATTTGTATGATAGGTGAACGATGAAAGCGTAAGGAAGTAAAGATAATGGACACGAGAGAAGTTATCCTGGTTCGGTCAAACTCTTCGACCTACGTCCGGTCCCCGAGACACTCTCTCGGGATTTCGACTATCTTACAAATACAATTACACACTCGTAAACGAAGGATGATCCTTTCACTCTTGGACTCACTCCCTTACAAGTTGTAATTAATACACCCACACTCAAGATACCTCTATCTTGAGATTTGAGCAATTGTAATAGCGAGTAGTAAAACTCTCTCACGAGTAGATATGATAATGAACACTGAAGCTTAGTATATCCGAAGATATAATTAGAATTCAATTTGAACTATTTGAAAGCTTTTATCAATGTATGCCTTGGTTCGTTGTTGTTGAATTCAATCCTTCGTGTATTTGTATTGGTTGAAGTTGATGACCGTTGAAGGATTTGAATGTGTCCGTTTGGAACATTTGAATATGTCTGTTAATGGAGCACTCGCGCTGCTTACCCATTATCAAATGTCTCTTCAGTTGGGTCATCTTGTAGCTGTCACCTTGGGTGAAGAGAAACTTCAAAGATGCTTTTCGGTTATGGGTCATTTGAATTATGTCGGCTCTGTTTCTCCATACTTTCGGTCGTCAAGCCTGTCATGCTTTTGGACCAAGATTCAATGTCTCGAAATACACTCACGAGATGATTAGTAACGAGAATTAGATATAATTAGATTACAAGAATGAGTTTCTGATTCATTCGAGTGTTCTTTGCGAAACATCGTTCTTTGGCTAATACTCGTGTTCTTTATTTGAATGTGGAACCTTGATTAAGAATCTGGAAAAACACTTAAGAAGATGATTAATGATATCATAGTTAATGTAGAATGATGTATTGAAGGTTTAAAACAATTAACTAGATCATTTAGATAAAATAATCAGTTCTGATGTTAAATTAGTTTTGCTATTCTTCAGAACATACTCGAGAATCACACGAGAGAATCAATCCGAAGAATTGAGCAAATTCGTTCATTCTCGAGAATCACTCAAAGAATCATTCTGCAGATTGAGCATTCGGATCGTTCTCGAGAATTACCTAGTGATTCTCGAGAACCATTCTCGAGAATTGCATTTCAATTCTCGAGAGTCAAAGACGAAGCAAACTTCGAGTTAATGCTATCGAGCATTCTCGAGAATTGTTTGCCCATTCTCGAGAACCATTCTCGAGAATGACTTCCTCATTCTCGAGAATCACTTGTAAACCAGAGAGCACCGAAGTGAATATCAGATGAAACAAATGAAATACTCGAGAATCCTTTCTGATTCTCGGGAACCATTCTCGAGAATTAAAACTTCATTCTCGAGAATTACTTCAGAAACAGAATACAATGTAGAAGCTTTCTCGACCATTCTCGAGAATCATTTTACGATTCTCGAGAATCATTCTCGAGAATTGATTCTCAATTCTCGAGAATTACTCGAGAAACAAAGTCTGGTCCTTTCAGTCCGATCATTCTCGAGAGCATTTGGTGCATTCTCCGAACCATTCTCGAGAATGTAATCCTCATTCTCGAGAATTGCCATCTTTGTGATTAACAATTAACGGGGTTTTGATAGACATTCTCGAGAATACAAGATCTGATTCTCGAGAGTTATTCCTGGACATACAACATGATTTTCAAAACTTAAACATTAGTTATCATCAAAACATTTAAGAGCCAACAATCTGGGTTTGAAACTTGTCCTTATTCCCAAATATTAGCCACTGGTCCGAAACAGAATCCATGTCTTTAGGTCATTTTCAATCTTAAATAAATATCGGTTGGAAGATCCAAATGACACAAAATATTAGTCTAAAATCATGCTAAGGAGGTCTACCTTCACCATGTAAAATTTCAAAGAAAACGGAATCCATTTACCCATTCAATATCACCGATTAACCTTTGCTGCCCAAAATCCGAAAAAACCGACAGATTTTCATATAACAAAGACTTAGGTTTTTAGAGTTTAGAAAGAGGTGATTCCACTTGAACCTACACAAAAACATATTATGGACCCAATGAAGACCTCAAAAATATGAAAAACCCACTGCATAACCACGAAACACCACAGGGCAGAAGTGAAGAGAACTTAGTTGCCGGTTTAGGGACTTACCTCGGGATGTCAGTTACGTATGAGCTTCTTCACTTCCTGGACCAAAGGCTTCAGCTGAGCACTCTCCTACTCTCCTTGAGCTTGTGGTTGAGGTAGGGAAAATGAAAGGAGGAGTGCCCTATTTATAGGCTCCAAGGATGCAATCTTTTGTCCAACTTTGGTTATTGTCCATTGGGTAAAAGGGTATTTCGGATTAATTTAACATTTCCCTTGCTTGGCCATCAAGTCTTCTAGAAGATTTCTAGAGCTCTCTATGGGCAGATTGTGGTGCATTTCAAGGCCCAAAATGGAGTTCCAGATTTGCCCCTAGGTGGTCTTAGTTGTAGGTTTTAGGTGTAGGGGCAAAATGGTCATTTTACACCATTCTTCTTCCAAAGCCATGGGGCCCACGAAATCTGCCCTTAGATGTGCCATAATTGCCCCTTATGAGTCATAATTACATGTCACTCTAATGTCATATCAAGTTTAAATTGTGTGGTCCAGATTAAACCGGGTTATTTTATTCTTTCTCTCTCTTCATTATGACCCTGATGTGACATTCTCTCTCTTCATTATTACATGGCAAGATCTTTTCTCTCTCCTATGGCCCACTGAAAATTTTCCCCATATCAGTGTCCTGGCCTTGGGCCTGACTCCGAGAAATCTTAACTGGTCCCGCTTAGCTCCCTGTTGCCGGTTACACATTTCCCCGTAATGCGTGCCCTTCCACTGGACTTGTGAGAGCTCGATCATCGAGTCTCTTCTCCCGACCATAGGGGGGACCGAATATAATACCTTGAAGATCCATAAATCCATATTTCAGTATCCCATAACCACCTCGTACTACGTGCTACCTGATAATCCGACTTCTGACCCCGAAACGCCACGTGTCTGACGTAGCACTACTACTACTGACTCTTCCTTCTATACTTGGTCCTTGAACTCTTGGTCAAAATACTCATGCAAATAGGAGTGTAAAATGTCTTAAAATATGCCAAGAGGGTACTTAAAAATTCCCCAAACCAAATGACCAAAGTACCCTTGCAAAATATCCTCTTAACTTGGCTTACTTTGCAAGTTTTGTTGACTTTTCTCTCTCCTCCCTATTTTGCACGAATTTAGAGCAATTTCTCTCTCTTCATGATGACTTGATTTGACCTCTTATTCCTGTAATTATGAAGGGACACGTGTCATGCTTTTACTGGTCCAACACAAAAGTAACTTTTCCTTTGTAATCATGACGGGACACGTGTCATGATTTTATTGGGCCAACACAAAAGTATGCCATCATTAGTCATCATGATAGTACTTTATTAAAGTTACTTTATCAGTATTTTCCCGAGATCCTGCCCGGGTTTACTCGGGTTTTTCTTCACGAATACCGATGCTTTCTCAAAAACGCAGGGCATACCCAACTGCCCTGAAAATGACGTGTACTTTCTTATACTGGCCCATTTTCACTCAACTAATTATCCTATACCTCAGAACATAGTTGGGTGGCATCCTTTCCACCGGATTTACGCCGTATAGACCTTTTGTGTCCCATTTTCACTTGCACCTTAATTCCACGTCTTATGCATACAAGGTCCACTGACCCGTATCGTCAAGTTACTTAATCCCAGTGGGGCATCCTAAATCTCGACATTCTTGGGACTCTTCCCAAACTGGGCTTAGTCGTCCGCCTACTTTAGGCTTATTCTCCATTCTCAGGGTCCGAAATTCGGGGTGTTACACATATGATATTAACTATACTCATTCCATATTCCTATGGCAACTTTCTAGTTTTTATCTGCATTATACTCAGGGTGTACTGGTTATGAGAGGTAGACCCATTCCTAAAGCCTACAATAAATAGGTCAAGCCTTGCACCGCATTTGCCTAGCAAACATCAAGTTTCTCGGAGGTCTAGCCTCGACTCGTTGCCAGTAAGCCGAGACCACATATCTAGCCCTTAGATTCCTCTAATCGACTAGTAATTAATTTACTGATAAGCAAATGGAATCTATTACATTAAGAACTTGCAACTGGATTCATACACGCTTAAGGATTCATCCTCGTTCAGCCATCAGAAAGTTAGTTCATGACTGACGAAGTAAACACAAAACAGATAATAACAGAATAACCCATGATCTACTACTAAAATTAAACAACTGAAAATAGAAAGCTTGACGGCATTCCGACGTCGTGGATGAAGCCCTGTCACGTCACCACTCCACGTCTTCTTCCCCTCCGTCTTACTGTGAGGAAGGATGCTGGGTTATCCTAGAATTCTCGTGCTAGTGAAGTCTTTCACTCTTCTTTTGAGTCGGCTAAATGTGAAGTCTCATGTTGGCTCTCTGTGACTGCCCTTAGGGTTGACTCGCGGTTTTCTTTTATATTCAGACTTCCGTGTCACGCACGTTAGGCTAGCTCGGCTTTCTAAATCTGTCGAGATCTATCGTATCTTCTGTTTGTAGATTGATTCTGCTGATACTGCAGGATTCTTCAAATCTTTCCGTTTCGATCCTCCGCATCTTCTATTTCATTATGTCAGCAATCTACCTGTTGATCTCGATCTTTAATTTCTATTCCTGAAATCAGCTAGATGAAAATGTCAAAAAATATGTCGCATAGCATTGCGTCCGTTACTTTGCTATAGCTTTCTTTATGCTTTTTAGTGCACTTTGAGTTGCTGTAGGAATGCTATAGCATAGTATCGGCTTTGCTATATGTTCTTCCCTAAAAACAATGTAACTTGCTCTTTCCTTAGCACATGTTTAGGACGTAAATGGTTTCCATCCCTCAGTTCCTTATATCATGAATACATGCCTTTTGCTTGGGTTATTTGTAGTTTACGCTCTTATTTGCCATACCATTCAGTCATGAAATATAGGGAAAACATGGCATAATCTGCAGTCATCAATCTTCGGTGGGAAGTTAATGTTGCTCACGCCGATATCGCCAAGGCATTGGAGGATAATAAGCTTTAGGATGTTTGGTTAGATTCTTGTCGTTGATAATGTTCAATTTTTTTCTTTCTTTTTTTTTCCTTGTGTACGTTCATATTCTCCAATAATGTATGAAGCATTAAGAACTAAGCTTTTGTCTTTTTTATATTCATATTCTCCAGTAATTAAAGAAGCTTATATATTCTCCAGTTTTCCTTTAATTTATTTTATTCATTCAATTGCTGCTGCGCTCGCCAAAGTCAATCCTCTTTTTTTTAGTTTGGTTAATTAATAAATGAGGACCTTTATGATCTGAAAAGTATTTGACTTTTAGGACCAAAGTTTTTATAAAATCTAGTCTTACAATTAAATGAATAGTAAAAAGTTAGGACCGGAGTCTTCTAAACCGCCAGTCTTAAAATTAATTAATGAAATTATATCTCTAGGACCGAATACTTTATAATTAACTGATCTTAAAAAAATCCAAAATACTAAAACATGTCTCTGTCGCACGGAAAATTAAATTCCTTCTCAGGACTTCTCTTGTCGCGCTGAAAGTGATTACTTAGGTTCTGTCTCCAATGTTTGTGTGTTGCGTCGTCGCTTCTTCACGTTGCTCTCTCGACAATCACTTTCTGGTTCCTTAGCTAAACGTCTATAGACCAAGCTGTACGAGGTGTTTCGGTTATATAACTTTATGATTTTCTTACTTATGGTTCTGGGTTTTTCATGGGTTGAACGAAATCGATGAAATGTTCTTGTGGGTTTCTCTGTTGTTAATGAATATTGTATTTTGAAGATTATATTTGCACTTTAGACCTACCCAACTGACCAACAAATGTTTTAGGTTTCTCTTGCTGTCTGCATCATCAATGTTCATGGTCGGAGAAGAAAGACTCAGAAAACACATTTGAATTTATATGTACAGGTGAGTCCACAAGACCTTCATGCGATGCATTTAATTTCCTCGTCATGCATTTATTTTGCTTCTTGGATTCACTGTGATACAATTATGACCAAAAGTGATTCTTCGTTATGCATTTAATGGGCAAGTTTATCCGTAAAAAAAAAAGACATAACCGACATTGAGCATATATATGCATTTGGAGTTGCCTTATTTTATATGCAAGTTTCAATTTTTTTTTGTTATGTATGTTAAATCTTTCTGTCTATATGAATTCTACTATGGATCACAATTGGATAAATAATGCTTTACGGACGAGTGTTGAATATCAGAATGGGATGAGGAAATTTATAGAATTTTCTAAACAAAATGCCCATGATGATAATGAGAAGTTTTATTGCCCTTGTGTAGAATGTTTGAATCAGAGGCGACTAAGTCCTAAAGTTATACACACACATTTAATTTGTGAAGGATTTTGTAAGACTTATACAGTTTTGGAGATGAACCTTTTATTATGGCAGACCAGGCGAAACAAGTGTTCTATATCACCGATCAGGAAAATAAAATGTGGTCTGTAGCTCTCCAAGGAAAAAGGGTCATTAATGTTGATGACGAAATTCATTCAAATTATGGTCTTCCCGAGAGTACTCCTTTTTCAAAGGGGTGCTTGGGACATGAAAGAAGAAGATGAAACGGATAATGAACCCGGCATAAGAAATGATCATCAAGAAGGGATATGGGTGGATATCCCTTTATAAAAGAGTCAATTCATAATGTAATATTCATATGCAGAATTCTTTGAAAACTTTAAGGTTTTAACTATATTCCTTCTATATATGTTCTTAATTAAACAATGTCACGACTATGAAGTTTGTTCTTGTTTTATTTTTGTGGCAGGATCCGATCCAAAAGGGCATGTTATATGTAAAAGAGGATGTTACGTTGTTGGGTGGGAATCAGATGAAGGCATGGTGAATATTATATTGGGCATGTATGTTGATTTACGTGTTGTATTTATAACTCATTGTATTTGTAAGTAAGTTATCTTATTGTGTATATTCATTTAGGTGTTGTACTATTATAGTATAATCATTAATTAAGAGGCCACATAACTTTTGGTGAATAATATATATTTGTATTCTTTTCCCAATTCAATTTATTCACAATGGATTGTTCATAGCTTGTAGCTTATAGTATCAAATTTTATGTGCTAGATTGGGTGGTGGATTTGTGTATTATATGATCAGGAAGAACATAACAGGGAAAAAATTCAGGAAAATTTGGACCGGAAAGAAATACGACAGTCTTAAAAGTTCAAATTTTGAGACCGGATGTATTTATATGTCTGGTCTTAAAGGTCTAGTGTACATTTTTGATATTAGGCCGGTCTTAAAAGTTGGTCTTTTAAGACTGATGTATTTATACGTCTGGTCTACAAATTCAATTTTTAAGACCGGATGTATTAATCATCCAGTCTTGAAAGTCAGTCTTTAAAGACCGGTATAATTAGTCATCTGGTCTTAGAAGTCGCTATTGTTTAGACCGGATTTTTTCTGTCCAGTCTTAAAATGTGGATCTTTTAAGAGCGGCCTATTTTTTTGTCCGGTCTTAAAAGTTGAGTTTTAGGACCGAACAAACAATATTTCAGGTCCATATAGTACGACTTTTAAGACATAATGTTGTAAATGTCCGGTCTTAAAGAGTTTCTTTAAGACCGGTTGGACTCCGGTCTTAAAAGTTAGACTTTTAATACCGCCTGGAACAAGACCAGTCGCTTATCCGGTCTTACGATGCCTTTTTTGTCCGGTCTTAAAACCTTTTTTCCACTAGTGGTCAAAGCTGAAGATGTCCCAAAAACTGCATTCAAAACCAGATATAGGCACTATGAATTTCTTGTTATGCCATTTGGGCTAACTAATGCTCCAGTGGTATTTATGGATTACATGAACGTAATCTTTAGGCCCTATTTGGATAAGTTTGTAGTGGTCTTCATCGATGACATCCTTATCTATTCTAAGGATGAAGAAGAGCATAAAGAGCATCTCAGAGTTGTGTTGCAGGTGTTGAGAGAACATAAGCTATATGCAAAGCTGTCTAAGTGTGAATGGTTAAAGGAAGTAAAATTCCTAGGCCATGTCATATTAGTTGAAGGGGTGTGCGTTGACCCTAATAAGATTGATGCAGTGTTAAATTGGGAAAGGCCGCAGAGTGTCACCGAGATCAGGAGTTTTCTTGGATTGGCTGGCTATTATTGAAGATTTATTGAAGGCTTTTCACAGATAGCCATACCCCTAACTAAGTTAACTAGAAAAGACCAACCGTACATATGGAACGAGAAGTGTAAAGCAGCTTTTCAAGATTTGAAGACTAAGTTGACTACGGCACCGGTACTTGTAATTCCAGATCCTACTCAGAATTTCACTTTGTACACGATGCTTCCAAGAAGGGTCTTGGGTGTGTGCTAATGCAAAATGGTAGGGCAGTTGCTTATACTTCCAGACAGTTGAGGCCACATGAAGAGAACTATCCCACTCATGACTTAGAGTTGGCAGCAGTAGTATTTGCTTTGAAGATTTGGAGGAACCATCTGTGGTTCACAATTTGAGGTTTTAGTGACCATAAGAGTCTAAAGTATCTGTTTGACCAAAAAGAGCTTAACATGCGGCAGAGGAGGTGGATGGAGTTTCTCAAGGATTACTATTAGTTCTCTATGTGTTTTGATGATAACTGACAATTGTAAACGCAAGATAAAATGAGTTTCTGATAAGTTAAAAAAAGAGAACTTGCTGTCAGGTGAATACTCGAGTAATGGTTTCATTACTCAAGTATTGAATACTCGAGTGATGGTTTCATTACTCAAGTATTGAGTTAACAGTGAATGACTCCTTTGTGCAAAAATGATCATTACTCAAGTATTGATTCCAATACTCAAGTAATGAACTTACGAAGGAGAGCATTCCAAGTTATTTTCACAAAGATCAATACTCGAGTAATGGTTTGATTACTCGAGTAATGACCAAACAGAGACTCTTCATCTAAAAGGCGAAATACCAATACTCAAGTATCCATATGGATACTCAAGTATTGGTCATACGAAAAATGATTAAAGTATTATTGAAACATTGTTTGAATACTCGAGTATTGAGCAAACATAAAGTTTTCAAAGTTTTTCACATGTTTATTAATACTCAAGTATTGATATGAATACTCAAGTATTGGAATGGCAGAAACTTCACAAGTATTGAAAATAGTTCAATACTCGAGTATTGATATGATTACTCGAGTATTGACCGAATGAGAAAGTTTCACTATTTCCAAGTGATTTGAATACTCAAGTATTGAGGCGAATACTCAAGTATTGACTTGGAAAAGATCTCACAAAGTTTTCAAATAGTTCAATACTCAAGTATTGGTTTGAATACTCGATTATTGGCCATACAGAAAGGTTTGCTATTTCCAAGTGATTTTAATACTCAAGTATTGAGATGAATACTCAAGTATTGACTTGGAAAAGTTTTCACAAAGTTTTCAAACAGTTCAATACTCAAGTATTGAGTTGAATACTCGAGTATTGGGCATACAGAGCTTGGCTCTTTTTCAAATATTTTGAAAACTCAAGTATTGATTTGAATACTCAAGTATTGATGTTTTGGACTTAAACTTATTTTCACATAAAAGTTCAATACTCAAGTATTGGTTCAATACTCGAGTATTGGTCTTACTCAAGGAAATTGTCCAACGCTCCAATCATGTAGTGCCTTCTCTGGAAAACGAATACTCAAGTATTCAGATGAATACTCAAGTATTCACATTAGTGCACAGTGCAATACTCAAGTATTGAAGAACTCACTCAAGTATTGGGAACAAGTATTCAAAATTCAAATCATACGAATTTGTGATTTCTTCGTGTTTGATCTTAATGCTTTCTATTATCATTCTTATATATTCCCAGCTATGTTTAACCACTTTGTTAGTAAGTTTCAGCTTGAATATAGGAGATTAAACGAAGGTTTAATACCAAAAGCAAAAAGCTGTCAGAACATTAAATGCTAAACCCAGAAAGTTGCATACTTTTGGGAAATCCTTCTGCACACGCTTACAAAGGATTAATGCCTACCTACCACATCCAACAGCTGCTACTCCAACGGATTTATTTACTAGAAGTCAACTCTAAACTTACGCCCCTTTGGATTAAGTGAAGAGTAGAGAGAGAAGAAGACCAAAACTGAACGAGAACCTTGGTTAATGTTACCAACGGTTATATGAAGGATTACAACGGTCATTTAATGCACTCTCAGTATAAATAAAGCTGCATTCAATTCCTCTCAACAACTAAGACTATAGAAAACAAAAATCATTCAAGTTTCTAACTACTCTTGAGTTTTCTTGTATAAAGTATCTGTTGATACATTAAGCTTCAGTGTTTATCATTATCTACTCTTAGAGAGAGTTTATTGATTGTAAATCATTTATTGTAAAGGAATCACAAGTCAGGGGACTTGGTGATTGGGTTCATTGATTGCAACTTGTAAGGGGGAGTAAGTTCTAGTGAGAGAATTACTCTTGAGTACGAGTGTGTAATCAATTGAGATAGTGAAAATCCCGAGAGAGTCCGGGGATTTGGACGTAGGTCAAGGGATTGGACCGAACCAGTATAAATCCTTGTGTCTTGCTCTTCTACCCTCTACTTAGTTCATCTCTGTTTTTAGTGTACAAAAACGAGTAAGCTGAAAAAAGTTTTTAAAATCCCCAATTCACCCCCATCTTGGTGATTTAGCTCCACTTTCAATTACAACTACGAGTTGAAGTTGAAAGACGGAATATCACCAAGAGGGGGGAGAATTGGGGATATTAAATTTTCTTCTAAAAAATACTCTGTTAACAGTAAATGAAACAGAGATGAACAGAGTATGATAGGAAGAGATTGAACACAAGCGATTTATACTGGTTCGGTCTAAATCCTCGACCTACGTTCAATCCCCAGACTCTCCGGGATTTCACTAACTCAAATGATTACACACTTTGTAACTCTTGGAGTAATTCTCTCACTAGAACTTACTCCCCCTTACAAGTTGTAATCAAATAACCCAATCTCCAAGTCCCACGACTTGAGAATTTTATAATGAATGATTTCAATAAATGATACTCTAAGAGTGGATAATGATAATCACTGAAGTACAAATATCCAAAGATATTGTCTCTAAGAGTAGAAACAGTAAATGCTTAAATCACTAATTGAATGCGCAGAGTTTCGGTGGTTGAGAAATTGAATGCTTCTGGCTTTTATAGATGCTTTCATTTATTGACCGTTGAAGAGAGATTAATGAGCCGTTGTGAGTAATGAATATATCCGTTGAGTTTTAACGCTGCTCTGTCTCTTCGTATTCTCCCGAGGTTAGCCATTATTCTCCATTGACATTCTTCATTCGATTTGTCCGTTGAGACTCAGATAGAGTGTTGACTGGGAATGCTTGAAATGCTTTATGGTTGCTCAGAAGTTCATTTTCCACTTTCGTGCTTCATTTCTGCTCAAGCATTTAATGCATCTGACATAATCTTGCTTTATGATAATTTGAAGTTTAAAACTTGTTAATCATGTCTGAAACTCACTAGCAAACTGATTAAACTTGGTTAGGAGTAATAAGAAACAATAATATGAAGTACCCAAAGCATAACCAAGAAATTGCAGATTACGAGGACGAAGGAATTTCAAATTCTGATACAGGTAACTCGAGTTACACAAGGATGACTCGAGTTATAGTTCAGAGAAGAATTGTCAAATAAGATAACTCTAGTTATAGTTCAATGACTCGAGTTATATTAGCAATTTTCCATACAGAGAGCAAAGTGAAAAATGATGACTAGAGTTGTTCATGTTAACTCGAGTCATATCAGCATTTTACATCAGTTGAAGTTCTTTGTCACACACATGACTCGAGTTATGGACAGAATGACTCGAGTCATATAGTTTGTGAAAAAGCTGATATCGCGATGAGCCATTTGAAAACTGAAGTACAATTCATGACTTGAGTTGATAAGTGATAACTCGAGTTATGTCCTTTGCAAAAATTGATTTTCTTAAAACTATGACTTGAGTCATGTTTTACTAACTTGAGTCACACAGATCAAAAATTCATTTTCTTTAAGGATTCAAAGATGTTTGACTAGAGTTAAAGCTTTGCAACTTGAGTCATATAAGGTAGTAGATTGATGAGGCAACTTACTTTTAAACCAAGTTATTTTGTCGTAAAACAACAGCAACCTCTTTGAGATTACAATTGTTAGACATCATCAAAACATATAGAGAACTAATATTCTCCCCCTTTTTGATGATGACAACACTTGTAATTTTAAAAAGAAAATGAGTTTGCAAAGCAAGTTAAAGATGTGAAACATATACCAGAAACAGATATCAAAAGGCTAGCATTTACTCATTGCAACTTTATATTAAGTATACACAAAAAAAGAAACATACTAGCATTCATTCATTGCAACTATGTGTTTAGTACAAAACATAGAAGTGAGCAACATAGAAATGAAAATGCACAATAAGAAAAATATAAAAACATAAGTTACACATAAGCTGCAGACACTTCATTTCTTCACATCTTCATCCTTTCCAACTTCACTTTTCTCTTTCTCTCCCCCTTTGTCATCAGGAAAAATGGGAACATCAGAGGACAGGGAAGCATGCAAAGCCTGAAGAACTGGCAAGGGTGAATATAGGGTGAGAGATAGAGATGGTGGTGCAGATGGAGAAGTGAAAGGTAGAGGTGAGTTTGGTTTAGGAGAGTAAGGTGGGGAAATGGAAGCACCAGAGGAGTGCTCATCAAATAGGTCTGCAAAGTCACCAGAAAAAGAGGAGAGTTTTGCAGTTGAGGCCTGATAAGAAGGAAGAATGACAGTGGGAGGTGCAGATGAAATGAAAGGAGCAGAAAATGGAGAAGTGGATAAAATTGAGGGGATTCAGGAGGAGGAGGAGGAGAGAGATGAGGTGAAGACAAAATGGGAGTAGAGGAAGGTAGAAGAGGTGAGTAGTGAGGTGGTGACTGGTAAGGAGGAGAGGTAATGGGGGAATGTTTGGAAGAAGGAATCACCCTTGATGGACCAACTGCATCCTCATACTTCAACAACTTGGAGAGCTTAGAGTCTAATGTTTGGTACAGTAAGTGCATGCTCTCAAATCTTTCTCCAAGATCCTCAAAATGGCCTTAACATTGGCCAACCTCTCATCCATGGAGTCTATTTGTTCACTCTTCTCAGCTTGAGTAATGGTAACCTTTGAAAGACCTGGCTATCACCCAAGAGGGGGGTGAATTGGGTGTTTGATTAAACTTGGTTACTTTGAAATTCTTTTCGCAACTTACTGAAAGTTGTTTGAGTGACAAAAATAATTTATAAAGTGATAATCAGTCATTCAAATATATATGCTGGAAACATAAGAGATAAGGGAAGAGAATATGCAAACTGAGATTTATCCTGGTTCGGTCCAATCCTTGACCTACGTCCAGTCCTCAAGCTCCACTTGAGATTTTCAATCCACTATCTTCTTTCAACTTGATTACATGTTTTGTACTTGGAGTAATCCTCTCACTAGGATTCACTCCCCCTTACAAACTGTAATCAATGCACCCACTTGATTACACACTCTGTACTCGAAGTAATTCTCTCACTAGAACTTACTCCCCTTACAAGCTGCAATCAATACAATGGGTTTCCCACTCAAGATCACCCAATCTTGAGTAACTCTTAGATAGTATGGAAGGAATGATTACAATAAATCTTCTCTCTTAGAAGTGAATTAATAAACACTGAAGAACAATACAAATCACTTCACTCTCTATGATAAGCTTATCTAAACATGAAAAATAGAGAGTAAATGATGTGAAGGTCAGAGTATTAGCATGTTGAAGTTGTAGGATGTTGTCTCTCCTTTCTGTCTTGAATCTATCTTCTTTTATAGGTAGAGATCAATATATGACCATTGGAATCTTGATTATAACCGTTGCCTTCATTAGACAAGGTTCTGGTTTTGTGTTGGTCTTCTTCTCTCTCTAATCTTCACTTAATCCAGCTGTGTAGAAGTTCAGAGTTGACTCTCTGCAAATTTATCCGTTGGAGTAGCAGTCTTTGGATGTGGAAATCATTCTTTAATTCTTTGTAAGCGTGTGCAGACGGATTACCCAAAAGTATGCAACTTTCTGGGTTTTGCATTTAATGTTCTAACATGCTTTTTGCTTTTGCTTTAAACCTTCAATAAACATTCTCTAATTTATCTGAAACTCACCAATAAAGTGGTTAAACATATCTAGGAACATTAGAGATTAATCATAGGAAGTATTAAGATCAAACAAGAAGGCATTGCAAATTCGTCAGATTTGAAATTCCAAAGACGCGTTGAAACCTCGAGGTTTGTTCTTCAAACCTCGAGTTTTGGACTGTAGCAATTGAAAGAGATTTAAGTCCAAAACATCAAACCTAGAGGTTACTCTTCAAAACTGGAGGTTTTCGAGTAGCAAAAAGCGTCGTCTTTCGTACGCCAAAACACGAAGGTTTTATCGAAACCTCGAGGTTTCACTTTAAATGTGAAACCTTGCAAAATCGCGCCAAGAGAAAAACGGAGGTTTTCGTAAACCTGGAGGTTTTCAAAATTAGTGAAGACTCGTTTGCTTTCTGGATGGCAAAACCTGGAGGTTTTGTGTCAAAACTCGAGGTTTCGCTTGAATGTGAAATTCTGAGTTTTTGCGCCAAAACATAAACCTAGAGGTTTGAAGGTAAAATTGGAGGTTTTGTAAGTTTGAAAAACATAGATACTTTCTGTCTGGACAAACCTCGAGGTTTGTCCTCAAACCTAGAGTTTTGGCTTAAACGACAGGTTTTGAGAAAATTGCACAAGACTCAAACCTGGAGGTTTTTCACAAAAACTAGAGGTTTTGAAAAACTGGCCAAAACATGAATTTTCTCTAGTAGGTCAAAACCTGGAGGTTTATTACCAAACCTCGAGGTTTCACACAATTTTGTGAAACCTGGAATTTTCAAGTTAAAACAGAACCTTGAGGTTTTAGACAAAAACTGGAGGTTTTCAAATGGTCAAAACTTAGGAGACTTTCTGTAAGTCAAAACCTCGAGGTTTGAACAGTAACCTCGAGTTTTTCATTTTCCAGAAAATTGATGAGAAGTCTCTGTATGACAAAACCTAGAGGTTTCTCTGGAAACATGGAGTTTTGCTCGGTCCGAAACACGGAGTCTTTTCTCGTAAGGCCAAACCTCGAGGTTTCTATGCAAACCTCGAGTTTTGCTCTTACAGTGACTTTTTCACATTTGAGAGCAAAACTTTATGCTTTGTTTACAATTATTGGAGATCATCAAAACCCTTAGAGAACTAAAAACCTACTCCATCAACTTGTTCATCTCAGATTCAAGCTTTTCATAAAGCTCATAGTGTTGAGCTGTCAAAGTAGTTTGAAGGGTCCCAAAAGGCTCTTTCATTGCCTTTTCCACAATGTTCTTGATGGTAGCACTGAGATTGGATGATTGAGGAGTAGGCTAGGACTCATATGGTGTAGGAGATGAATGAGCTTCAGTGTGCTCATGTACAGAAGCTCTGGATCTAGAGGGTGCTCTGGATTGCTCTGAACCTGAAAGTAGAGCTTAATCACCAAGAGGGGGGTGAATTGGGGATTTTAAATATTCTTTCAAAAAAAGCTCTGTTTTTCGAACACTGAAACGGAGTAGACTATGGAGTAGAGAAGAATAGCAAGACACAACGAATTATACTGGTTCGGTCCAATCTCTTGACCTACGTCCAGTCCCCAGACTCTATGGGATTTTCACTATCAATTGATTACACACTCTGCACTCAAGAGTAATTCTCTCACTAGAACTTACTCCCCCTTACAAGTTGTAATCAATGAACCCAATCACCAAGTCCCCTTGACTTGTGATTCTTTACAATAAATGATTTTCAAGTAAGAAACTCTCTCTAAGAGTGGATAGAAATAAACACTGAAGCTCTAATGTATCAACAGGTACTTTACACAAGAAAACTCAAGAGTAGTTGGAAACTTGAATGATTTTCATTTTCGCGATCTTGGTTGTTGAGAGAAATTGAATGCTACTCTATTTATACTAAGAGAGCATTAAAGATCCGTTGCAAGCTCCATTATGACCGTTGGTGCATTAATCTAGCTGTTGGAGGAATTTTGGAGTCTTCTCTCTCTACTCTTCACTTAATCCAGTTGTACAGAAGTTCAGAATTAATTTCTTGAATATTAATCCATTGGAATAGCAGCTACTGGATGTGGTAGGTAGACATTAATCCTTTGTAAGGGTGTGTAGAGGGATTACCCAAAAGGATGCAACTTTCTGGGTTTAGCATTTAATGTTCTGACATGCTTTTTGCTTTTTGCTTTAAGTCTTCATTTAATCTCTTCTAAACAAGCTGAAACTCCCTAACAAAGTGGTTAAACATAGCTGGGAATATCAGAGAATAATAATGACAAGTATTGAGATTAAGCAAAGAGGTTTTCACAAATTCGTTCAACTTGATTTTCAAAACTCGCGACCAATACTTGAGTATGTTCTTCAATACTTGAGTATGTCACTGTGCACTAATGTGAATACTTTAGTATTCATGTCAATACTCGAGTATTCCTCTTCTAGAGAAGAACTTCAAGTTTTGAGCTTTGGACCATGTCTTTGAATAATGTCAATACTCGAGTATTCAAACCAATACTTGAGTTTTGAACTTTTTATGTGAAAATAAGTTTAAGTCCAAAACCTCAATACTTGAGTATTCAAATCAATACTTGAGTTTTCAAAACATTTGAAAAAGAGCCAAGCTCTCTGTATGTTCAATACTCGAGTATTCAACTCAATACTTGAGTATTCAATTTGTTTGAAAACCTTTGTGAAATCTTTTCCAAGTCAATACTTGAGTATTCACTTTAATACTTGAGTATTTAAATCACTTGGAAATAGCAAACCTTTCTGTATGGCCAATACTCGAGTAATCAACTCAATACTCGAGTATTGAAATGTTTTCAAAAACTTTGTGAAGTCTCTGCAAATTCAATACTTGAGTTTTCATCTCAATACTTGAGTATTCATAAACATGTGTAGAGTTTGAAAATTTTCTGTTTGTCCAATACTCGAGTATTCAAACCAATACTCGAGTATTCACATGTTTGAATACTTTGATGACTTCTTTGTATAACCAATACTTGAGTATCCAAATGGATACTTAAGTATTGGCAATTTTGCCTTTTTGTGAGAGAGACTCTGTATGGTCAATACTCGAGTATTCAAACCAATACTTGAATATTGACTCATTGTGAAAAACTTGGAATGCTCTCTGTAACCTCAATACTTGAGTATTCATGGGAATACTCAAGTATTGCTCATTTTTGTGAAAATGAACCATTCTCTGTCAACTCAATACTTGAGTATTGAAACCAATTCTCGAGTATTCACTTGACAGCAAGTTTTTCAACTTATCAAAAACTCATTTTAACTTGTGTTTACAATTGTCATTTATCATCAAAACACATAGTAAACTAACGGAACCTTCTTTGAAGGAGATTTTCATGTAGTTCAAATGAGTTTGCCCAAACAACTGAGGCTTGATAGGTTTTTCAAAAAGATCAAGGTACCAGATCTTGTTGGTATACAACAGAAGGGACACCAAGTTGGGAAAAGGAATTGTGGCAGAAGGGGAAGACTCAAATTTGAACCTCTTCATCTCTTGATAGACCCAGTGACCTATGTTGAAAGGCACTTTGTCTACCAGAGAGGCAAAAAGACCATAATTAGTAGAGTTGAAATGTGTAAATTTTTTCCCCTTTTTGAACCAAATTCCTAGAATATATGTACCATAAGGCTCTATGAGTAGGGGACATATCAACTGGAGAGAACTTAAGTTCACCTACAAATGGTTCACCAGGCCTGAGAATTTTGAAGAACTTTTCTTTGTCATATTTAATGTGAGGCACAGGTGGAGGATTTTCAATGAATAACAGTGAATTGATCACATTAGCAGAGATAGTGATGGGTTTGCCCCTAACAGATGTGATACACTTATCCTCAATGACTCTACCCTTCTTGTCCACTACATTAGCCATAGACATATTATAGTAAAATTGTTTGACTAATGAGGGAGTGTAAGTAGTATTACAAGCCAAAATATTTTTGAATTGATCTAACCAAGGAGACAAGTCAAGATTGCACTGCCCCTTTAGTTTGACCAAATCCACATACATTGTGGGACAAAAGCTGTTAGTTCTCAATGTGTTTTGATGATTAATAACAATTGTAAACATGAAAGAATGATTTTTATTAGAAATTGGTAAAACATGTTGTTTGCAATTCAAAAACATTTCATGTCGCTCCAAACTCGAGCTTGGGTCTCCAAACTCGAGCTTGCCCTTACGAGAAAGCAAACCAAGCTATTTTGCATTTTCTAAACTTGAGCTTGGTCCATAAACTTGAGCTTGAAGGTTTTCAAAAGTTTACTCATATTCGAGTAAGCTCGAGCTTGCACTGTAAGCTTGAGCTTACGAAGGTTTGAGGTTTTTATCAAGTTACTCAAATTGCAAACTCAAGCTTATTAGTTTTAAGCTCAAGCTTGCCTCTTCCAGAGACTTTTCTCAATGAGTTTACAAATATGTAAACTCGAGCTTGCGATACAAGCTCGAGCTTACCTCGGCGAATCCTCTAAACTTGAGCTTATCATTTTTGTAGAGTTTGTGAGTTTACAAAAGTTGTAAACTCGAGCTTGGCATACCAAGCTCGAGCTTGCACCGGCGAGAAAGTTTTCAAGTTTTTCCTTCAAAGAGTAAACTCAAGTTTAAGGTTGTAAACTCAAGCTTGCGTCGACAAAAATCTTTCAAAGTTTTTAAAACCATTGCCAAACTCGAGCTTGCCCTTGCAAGCTCAAGCTTGGGTCAGACAGAGAGCATTGTCATATTTTGAGCTTAGCAAACTCAAGCTTACTCCTCTAAGCTCAAGCTTGCATTTTGTGAACTAAAATTATTTTTGACATGAATAGTGGCAAACTCGAGCTTACTCACTAATAAGCTCAAGCTTGCGTTTTTCCACTTTGGCTCTCAAAATGAATTCAAACATGTTTCCCAGACAAATGCTAAACTCGAGCTTACTCATTTACAAGCTCGAGCTTGAGGCTTCCGAGGCAAAACTCAAGTTTTAAATGAAGACCAAACTCGAGCTTGGTATAGTAAACTCGAGCTTGGAACTTCGAACGAGATGAACGCATCCGGGTGTATTTTGTTCGAGTTTGATTTATGCTTTAGCTTGATTCTCGCGAATTGGTTGTATATGATTTATATGATTCATATCAATATTTCCTAACCAGATTTAACCGGTTTGCTTATGAGATTAAGAAGATCTAGGTTTGTTTTAAAGAAGACTTTAAGACAAACAACTTGACAACTTGCAATATTATATTATATCTTCTTCTCCAAAAGCAATGGGTTACAACCTGGATAGCAACACAACCATTCTCCAAGAAAGAAAGCTAGCCTCCAAACATTTGGACAACATTATACAACCGCCTCCACTAAACATAACAGACATGGGAACACATTCATGAGGAGCCAAATTTCAAATATTCAAATCTGCAACAACCATATTCAAATAGATTTGTTTACAATGACTAGATTCATGGAGACACACTCACAACATGACTATATTTTCGAATCAGATCAAGTCTCAACGGATCTACAACGTTCACAAGCTTCAAACCTGTATAAATACATGAGGATTTGAAGTCGAAAGAACAAGACATACACGTAAAACGCATACAAAGATCTCGGTCTTTTCTTGCTTATATTTCTCATTTGTATCTTTGATACATTGTGCTTGAGTGCTTATCTTTATTCACTCTTTGAGAGAGTTCATTTACGTAAATCATTCTTTGTAAGAATCTCAAAGTTGTGGGACTTTGAGGTTGGGTTATCAGATTACAACTTGTAAGGGGAGTGTATCCTAGAGAGAGGATAACTTTCGAGTACGAGTGTGTATCGATTTGAGTGATAGTAGAAAAACCCGAGAGTGCGGGAATTTGGACGTAGGTCAAGAGTTAAGACCGAACCAGTATAAATCTTCTTGTCAAGCTCTTCCTCTTTAACTCCATTTACCTTGGTTAAGCATTGTGTGGGTGATCGAAAAGAATTTTTAAAATCCCCAATTCCCCCTCTTGGTGATTTCCTTCACTTCATTTGGTATCGAGCCTGGTTATCTACATTAAGGATTAACATCCTAGATCAAAGATCCAATGGAAGGAATTCTACCCGATGGAGCTTCAATCAACGAGACCTCCGAGGTTTCAATGGAGAACATTACTCCTTCGGAAGGCCAAGTTCGAGTCTATGTAATGGGCGGTGAGTATGGCCTATGGAGGGTATTCGAGAGAGGAAATTATGAACCAAGCAACAACGAGAAGATGGTGTCGAACTCCTAAGCTAGAAGAAGAGTATGATGAGAATGACAGGAAAGCAAGTCACTCTCAACATGAAAGCAATTCACATCTTTGCAAAGTGCTCTAAGCCAAAAAGAATATTTTCGAATTTGCACTTTGTCATCTGCTAAAGCTATGTGGGATGCTCTTGAGATAGCCCATGAAGGGACAATTTGGAATCAAGGAAAATCGAGTAAACACTCTCTGACTGAATATGATTTATTTCGTATGAAGTCCGGAGAATCCATTAGTGAATTCAGCTCGATTCACTCATCGATCAATCAACTTGCTGCATTGGGAAAAGTCTATGACCAACTGTCAAGTGAGGAAAATACTAAATATCCTCGGCAAGGAATGGGAAGCTAAGGTCACGCAATCGAAGAAGCTCGCGGTGAATCAATGGCTTCGATAGCAAGCACTATTTGCGAGTCTTTCGAATATGAAGGAAAAATCAAATTCGAGAAAAGGACTTGATGAGATTGATGGCAAGAATAAAGGAATTGCTCTCAAGACCGTCAAAGAGGTAAAATCGAGATGATGAAGATAAAGATGAAGATCTTGAGCTAGGCATGATGGTCCGAAAGTTCAAGAAATTCTACAAAAAGGACCAAGCCTACTGAGAAAGTTTCACAAGAGTAGCTCTAGCACGAAACAAAGAAACCCATCATATGCTATGAATGTGAGAAGCCTGGTCACATCAAGTCGAATGTCCACAATTTGAAGAACAAAGATAAGAAATTCAATAAGTTCAAAAGAAGAGCTTATGTTTCAGCTATATGGGGCGATAGCTCATCCGATGAAGATGAAGCTGAAGAAGAAGACAGAGCCAATATTTGTCTTGTAGCTCAAGAAGAGGATTCAGATAGTGAAGAGGTTTGTCTTAGAGCATCAAAATCCAACAAGTGGTTCATTGACAGTGGATGCTCAAGACATATGACGGGAGACGAATCTAAATTTGCTACAATTAAACCTAAGGATGGTGGCAAGGTAACATTTGGTGGAAATCAATACGGAAGGATTTCTGGAATTGGAGAAGTTGGAAACAACGAAGGACCACAAATCAATGATGTTTACCTTGTAGAAGGCTTATGTCACAACCTCCTTAGTGTGAGTCAAAGCACGAGATAAAGGTAACTTAGTTATCTTTGATTCGAAGAATGTTTAATTGTGAACAAAGATGTTCTCTCTTTAGACAACATTAGAGCTAAAGCTTTATTTAGAGCTCCTAGAGAAGGTAATTGTTATACTCTCAATCTCTCTAGTAACTCTATTTCTAAAAAATTGCTTTGTTGGTAACTTGGATGAAAGTTGGCTTTGGCATAAACGATTAGCTCATGTTAATATGTTTCAACTTGACAAGTTCTGAGAAAAAGGATCTGGTTATTGGTTTACCAAAATTACAGTTTAAAAACGACATGATCTGTGATGCATGTCAAAAGGGTAAACAAACCAAGACATCCTTCAAATCTAAAAATGAAATTTCAACTAATAGACCTCTTTAACTACTTCATATGGATTTAGTTGGACCGGCCTAGAGTAAAGAGCCTTGGTGGCAATCTTTATACTTTGGTCATAGTTGATGATTTCTCTAGATTTGCATGGACCATATTTTTATCTTCAAAAGATGAAACATTTGATCAATTTGTTGTATTTGCCAAGAAGGTCCAAAACGAGAAAGGATTCTCTATTGCGGGGAATTCGTACGGATCATGGTGGAGAATTTGAAAATCATGCTTTTGGAGAATTCGTGATAATATGGGCATTGATCACAATTTCTCAGCCCCAAGAACTCCTCAACAAAATGGAGTTGTTGAAAGAAAGAATAGAGTCCTCTCGAGATGGCAAGGGCCGTGTTAAATGAAAATCGAGACTTCTCAAGTGTTACGGTGATGCTATGAGCACTGCATGCTATATTTCAAATCGAGCATATCTCGAGGAAGAAGCTGAACAAAACTCCATATGAGAAATTTGTACAAAGGAAGAAAACCCAATATAGCTCATTTGCACATCTTTGGATGCAAATGTTTCATCCACAACAATGGTAAGGACAACTTGGGTAAGTTTGATTCCAAGTCGGATGAAGGTATATTTTTGGGTTATTCAAATAGTAAGTAAAGCTTATAGAGTCTTTAACACTAGAACACGTATTGTTGAAGAATCTATGCATGTTGTATTCTGTGAAACCAATCTAGACAAATCCTTGGATGATGATGATGATGTTTCTCCTATTTCAAATAAATCGGTTACGAAACATTTCGTACTTTAACAAATTCGAAAAATCTTTGGAAAAGGAACCTGAATTTGAAAATCATTGTGAAAATGTTTGTGAAAACACTGATCAACACCAACCTAAATCATGGAGATACAGTAGGAGTCATCCTCTGGATCAAGTGATAGGTGATGTTAATCAAGGAGTAAGAACCAGAAAAAGCACCTTGAATGAAGTCACATTTTTCGCATTCATTTGAAAATTGAACCCTCTAAGATTGATGAAGCCCTTTCGGACAATGATTGGGTTATAGCAATGCAAGAGGAGTTACATCGATTTGAAAGAAATCAAGTTTGGGATTTGGTGCCTAGGCCTAAAGACCATCCGGTCATTGGCACTAAATGGGTATTCAAGAACAAACGTGATGAATCTGCAATAATTGTTAGAAACAAAGCAAGGCTAGTTGCAAAAGGATATAATCAAGAAGAAGGAATTGATTATGAAGAAACTTATGCTCCGAGTAGCAAGATTGGAAGCTATAAGAGTTCTTCTAGCTTTTGCTTGTATTAAAGGATTCAAACTTTATCAAATGGATGTAAAATCTGCATTTTTAAATGGTTTTATTCAAGAGGAAGTTTATGTTGAACAACCTCCTGGTTTTCAAAATGATCATCATCCAGATCATGTTTATCGCCTCAAGAAAGCATTATATGGTCTTAAGCAAGCTCCTAGAGCTTGGTATGAGCGATTAAGCAAATTCCTTCTTGATCAAGGATTTGTTAGAGGTAAAAGCAGATACAACTCTCTTCATAAAGAACAATAAACTTAATGAAATTTTAATTGTTCAAATATATGTTGATGATATAATATTTGGTGCTTCTAACAATGCTTTATGTGAAGAGTTTGCTAAGAACATGCGGGGAGAATTTGAGATGTCCATGATGGGAGAACTCAACTATTTCCTTGGTCTGCAAATTAAACAAAGGAAAGATGGAATTTTCATTTCCCGGACCAAGTATCTCAATGATCTCTTAAAGAAGTTTGGGATGAATGAATGCAATGGAGCCGATACTCAATGAGTTCAACCATCGCCTTGGATCTTTGATGAAGAAGGCAAGGACTTCAACATCACAAAGTATAGAGGAATGATTGGATCATTACTCTATCTCACAAACAAGCGATCCCGACATCCAATTCAGTGTGGGGATGTGTGCAAGATTTCAATCTGCTCCCAAGGAGTCACATGCTGAGAATGTGAAAAGAATATTCAGATATCTTGCTGACACAAAGACTCTTGGTCTATGGTTTCCCAAAGGTCAACCTGAACAATTGGTAGCATATTCAGATTCAGATCATGCTTGGATATAAGACCGATAGAAAAAGCACAAGTGGCCAATGTGAATTTCTTGGTGGTTCACTTGTTTCATGGTTGAGCAAGAAGCAAACAAGTGTTTGTTGTATCCTCTACGAAGCTGAATATGTGGCTGCATCTAGTTCTTGTGCTCAAGTCCTTTGGCTTAAGCAACAAGTTTCGACTTGGGAATCAATTTAAAGGAGATCCCAATTCTATGTGACAACACAAGCACAATAAGCTTGGCCAAGAATCCAGTTCAACATACTCGAACCAAGCATATTGATGTGAGACATCATTTCATAAGGGATCATGTTCAAAAGAAAGATGTTAAGGTCATATTCATCCCAACACATCTCCAACTTGCTTGACATCTTCACAAAGCCATTAGCAAAGGAACAATTTGTGTTCATAAGAAGAGAATTGGGAATGGTAAATCCCAATGAGTTGTAAGTAGCTCCTACTTAAATGTTAGTTATGTGTTTTATGATTACAATTTACTAACTTAAGCATCGGAGTATCTAGATGTGTTTTATGCGGGGACATTTATAATGTTAAACAACTCTCACATGTTCTTTGAAGTTTCTTTGTCAAGAGAGGCAAACTCGAGCTTAGCAGTGTAAGCTCGAGCTCGAGGGAGTCAGAGAAAATGAAATTTTGGAGAAACCCAAACTCGAGCTTATAAGTAAGTAAACTCGAGCTTGCAGAGGAATTTCAAGAGCTTTCACATACACTCTTGAAGTCCAGGTTAGTACAAGATTATGCAAACTCGAGCTTAGCTTCCTAAACTCGAGCTTGCCGCGCACATTTTATATATGTAAAACTGTTGTTCCTCTTCACTTCACTCAACTCTCGAGCTTGCTCCTATTCCCTCTCAAAATTCTCTCATCTTCTTCGACAAAACCCAGCGAAAATGGCCCGAGAACACACTGCTTCCGTCAATGTCTCGATTCTCAATCCACTCAAAACCACGAACGCCCTTGTAGATCAAAAATGCTGCCTAAAAGATTTAATGTTGGGATAGATACCCACATTCGGAGTAATGACAACCCATTCGACTCCTCCATCAAGACCAAAAGGAATCGAAATTAGAGACAAACCGGAGGCTCCCAAGAAACGACCAAATCCGAAGAAGCAACCGGCAAAGGGAAAGGCAAAATTCGAGAGGTGACGCAACCTACAAGTCCAAACGAAGCAAGAAGGCAACCCTCGGGACTGGTCAAGAAAGCACACAAGTTCCTCGAGTCTCGGCAACAAGAGAGGATCCTACTCCTCAGGTATCCAAGGAAACTCCTGCACTATATGATATTTACAATCACTCTACTATACCTGAAGGATTCTCTAGTGATCCTATTCGTTTGGAAGGAGATAATGCTATTAATTTTAAAGAAAAATTTGGTTCCAAAGTTTTCGTCCCATCGTCTCTGTGGACCTTGCTGCACTTAAGAGAGAATGCAATTTGGATCTCTTTCCATGGCATTTTGAAACAATTTGAAAATCTGATTTCTATAAGTGTTTCTTACAGCCCCACTCTTGTCAAGGTATTCTACCATGGCATGTCCTACAATAACTTGCTAGACAGTGATGGAAATTTAGTTGAGGAAAGGGTTACCACAACCATTAGAAACAAACAAATAACCATTACCCCTTCCTATCTAAATTCATTCGCAAATCTCCAATCCTCCATCTGTAGCTTCATTGAACTATACTGATAGGCAAATCTATGAACTGCTAAGACCCAATGAGCCTATTCCAGAGGGGTTAAACATTCTCAATTTTGAACCTGGATCAATGAATCCTACATTCAGAGCCATCGGTACATCTACACCGAAATCTTGTGCAAAAAGGAGGAAGTTTCACCCATTTTGCAAAGAAGGATTATCCTATCTTTGCTTCCATTATTGCCAAGGTACCTCATAATGTTGGGTCTTGGATTTTTCAAGAAATGGTAAGATTTCGTTTTGCTTCGAGAAAAACCTCCCGAATTCCTTTTGCAAACCTTATCTCCGTCATCCTTTTCCATGAGAAAATTTGGTATGTTCTGCAAAGAAAAATTAGAAAAACCTCAAGTTTTTGGTAGACACATCCTAAATCGATGAGAATTAATATGGATGAAGGCTACGGCCAATCAAGGGCCCCTCCTCAATCAAGGCCTACAAGATCAAGGGCCACTCACTCCAAGAGTGCTCCTCCACCTCCTCCTCAGCCTACCATACCTTCTGATTTGGATGCAAGGATCAAAGAGATAGTTGACAAAGCTATTTCTGATCTATCAGAAGGAATCGAAGCAGAAATGGGAAAATTGGTTTCTGAAGTAAATCAGGGTCATAGTAATTTGGTGGATACTCAGGAAGATTTCAATATAGGCCAGGAAGAGCTGAAAGAAGGTCAGACAGAATTGAAGAAGGAAGTTAAAGACCTTAGTGGTCAGCTTGGAGATCACTCAGCAAGTATTTCCACTCTTTTGGTGACCATGATGAGTCTGAACGACAAAATGGACCAAATTGCGAAAAATCGGTCTATAGCTGCTTCTAGTTCGGTTTGGGTGCATCTTCTCGGCGAACCTAGTTCTACTATGCCCAACACGGACTACGAACTGCCCCCGATCCCGCAATGTGACCATCTCAATTGAACCGAGGCAACCACTCTCACCAATCAGCCTGAACCTCCCTCTCAACCAGACCATCCTTCAACCCCAGTTACTACACCCCTGTTTGCTGATGACAAAGGGGGAGAAGAAAAGAAGTGAAGAGAGAGCAGCAGTCTTATGTTTCTTTTGTCTTTGATCATTTCATTATAGTTTTATTATTTGTATTGTATATTTGCTTTTGAAACTCTATTTTGTCATGATCATTTCTTTCTATTTTGTCATGATCATTTCTTTTTGATTAGTCAAACTCTAATGGTTATCCGCAATATATTGATGAATCGACAAATGACTAAGTTCTGCATTTTTAAATCAATTTTGTTAAACTCGATATTTGCTTAATCTGAATCTTTCAAAAGCTTATATCGATTAATCTTGTTAGTTGATTAACATGAATGTTTCATGTTTGCTTTTGTTTCTATACTAAAAGCGAGTTAATCAAATTGAAATTTCAAAATTTCAAGTTTGCAAATATTTTTGTCAAAATCTCTTTCAATGATTCTCAAATGATCAAATATGTTTTTGAAAAGAAACAAATGTTTACAAGTGTTGTCATCATCAAAAGGGGGAGAATGTTAGTTCTCAATGTGTTTTGATGATTAATAACAATTGTAAACATGAAAGAATGATTTTTTATTAGAAATTGGTAAAACATGTTGTTTGCAATTCAAAAACATTTCTGTACGCTCCAAACTCGAGCTTGGGTCTCCAAACTCGAGCTTGCCCCTTACAGAAAGCAAACCAAGCTATTTTGCATTTTCTAAACTTGAGCTTGGTCCATAAACTTGAGCTTGAAGGTTTTCAAAAGTTTACTCATATTCGAGTAAGCTCGAGCTTGCACCCGTAAGCTTGAGCTTACGAAGGTTTGAGGTTTTTATCAAGTTACTCAAATTGCAAACTCAAGCTTATTAGTTTTAAGCTCAAGCTTGCCTCTTCCGAGAGACTTTTCTCAATGAGTTTACAAATATGTAAACTCGAGCTTGCGATACAAGCTCGAGCTTACCTCTGGCGAGAATCCTCTAAACTTGAGCTTATCATTTTCTTGTAGAGTTTGTGAGTTTACAAAAGTTGTAAACTCGAGCTTGGCATACCAAGCTCGAGCTTGCACCACCGAGAAAGTTTTCAAGTTTTTCCTTCAAAAAGTAAACTCAAGTTTAAGGTTGTAAACTCAAGCTTGCGTCGACAAAAATCTTTCAAAGTTTTTAAAACCATTGCCAAACTCGAGCTTGCCCTTGCAAGCTCAAGCTTGAGTCAGACAGAGAGCATTGTCATATTTTGAGCTTAGCAAACTCAAGTTTACTCCTCTAAGCTCAAGCTTGCATTTTGTGAACTAAAATTATTTTTGACATGAATAGTGGCAAACTCGAGCTTACTCACTAATAAGCTCAAGCTTGCGTTTTTCCACTTTGGCTCTCAAAATGAATTCAAACATGTTTCCCGACAAATGCTAAACTCGAGCTTACTCATTTACAAGCTCGAGCTTGAGGCTTCCGGAGGCAAAACTCAAGTTTTAAATGAAGACCAAACTCGAGCTTGGTATAGTAAACTCGAGCTTGGAACTTGAAACGAGATGAACGCATCGGGTGTATTTTGTTCAGTTTGATTTATGCTTTAGCTTGATTCGCGAATTGGTTGTATATGATTTATATGATTCATATCAATATTTCCTAACCGATTTAACCGGTTTGCTTATGAGATTTCAAGAAGATCTAGGTTTGTTTTAAAGAAGACTTTAAGACAAACAACTTGACAACTTGCAATATTATATTATATCTTCTTCTCCAAAAGCAATGGGTTACAACCTGGATAGCAACACAACCATTCTCCAAGAAAGAAAGCTAGCCTCCAAACATTTGGACAACATTATACAACTGCCTCCACTAAACATAACAGCATGGGAACACATTCATGAGGAGCCAAATTTCAAATATTCAAATCTGCAACAACCATATTCAAACAGATTTGTTTACAACAGCTAGATTCATGGAGACACACTCACAACAGCTATATTTTCGAATCAGATCAAGTCTCAACGGATCTACAACGTTCACAAAGCTTCAAACCGTATAAATACATGAGGATTTGAAGTCGAAAGCGAACAAGACATACACGTAAAACGCATACAAAGATCTCGGTCTTTTTTTGCTTATATTTCTCATTTGTATCTTTGATACATTGTGCTTCGGTGCTTATCTTTATTCACTCTTTGAGAGAGTTCATTTACGTAAATCATTCTTTGTAAGAATCTCAAAGTTGTGGGACTTTGAGGTTGGGTTATCAGATTACAACTTGTAAGGGGGAGTGTATCCTAGAGAGAGGATAACTTTCGAGTACAGAGTGTGTATCGATTTGAGTGATAGTAGAAAAACCCAGAGAGTCTGGGGACTGGACGTAGGTCAAGAGTTAAGACCGAACCAGTATAAATCTTCTTGTCAAGCTCTTCCTCTTTAACTCCATTTACCTTGGTTAAGCATCTGTTGTGTGGGTGATCTGAAAAGAATTTTTAAAATCCCCAATTCACCCCCCCTCTTGGTGATTTCCTTCACTTTCAAAAGCCACGAGAAAAATATTTTTCTTTGAAGTCTAGCATTTAGGCATTAGTCATAGGACTGGGAGAACAAATAAATTCATGATTTGGGGGTTTTGTCAAAGTAGGAGGATTAAAAACATATTTTGGGGGTTCAAATACCTTAGAACTAGACCCTCCTATCCTAGATCTAGCTTGAGTCTTAGAGCCAGAACCCTGAGCATCAGTAGAGATGACCACCTTCTTTTTCGTCTTGTGAGGAGCAACAACAGGCTCCTTATCTCGTCGAGACGCAGCTTCAGGAGCAATTTCTTTGCGAATAAAAACTACAGGTGGTTCCTCGACCCTCAGTTTCCTGGGTTTCTCCGATGGCAACTCAAAAGCTTTGCTAGAGGGCTTTCTCTTTCTCTTGGGTCTCGACGAAGCAGGAGGAGATCCAGAAATTGTGGGTTCATAATCTGACGAGGAATCTTTCTAAGTTTTCGAGCATTTAGGGTTTTTAGGTGCCATTGTTGAAGATTTGATTGACAGAGAAGAGAGAGTCGAGAAACGTGACTCGGGTTAGGGTTTGAGAAAAAGTGAAGAATGAAGAGCAGACAACAAGAAACATATATAGCAGCAAGGATAACTCGAGTTATTTACTGAGTAACCCGAGTTATGGATAAGAACAATTGACGTTGAATGGCGATTGACATACCTGTGACTCGAGTTATTACTTAATGACTCGAGTCATAAAGGGCGCTTTGAGTTCTGCCTTCACGTGACTCGAGTTGGGCTTGCATGACTCGAGTCATATTTGTGCTCCAAAATCCTGATTGCTCTCTGCGCTCTCCTTGACTCGAGTTACCTTATTTGACTCGAGTTACTACAAAACTTCACAAATTTGTCAGTGTTGAGATAACATTATGACTCGAGTTATTTGAAAAATGACTCGAGTTGCATCAGTAAATTGGCATTTAGCATAAGCGAGATCAGATATGGGATTTTTCTGATATATGCTTACATACTTCTGTAAAAATAATATGTAGACACTCTGAAGCTTAAGTTAGTGACTGTAGTGTTAGATATGATTAGTTTTGATGATGTCTTATATAGATGTCATTCTTTAGAGCAAAAAGTTTACATAATATATTTATCTCCTACATTGACTAACTATTATGTTTAATATAGATTAGTCCAAGTTGAGTTATGAAGAAAAATCAAGAAGGAGATAAGGTATTAAAGAAAGAAGAAATTGCAGAGGTTGTCAAGGAAGCAAGATATTATTGCAAGTTGAATGGGAGAGAATGCCAAGGAAGCAAGATGTTATTCCAAGTTGAATGGGAGAGAATGCCAAGGAAGCAAGAAGTTACACAGTATTTTGGGAATGATCAAGAGAAGAGAAGAAAGAAAGTGTTCAATCATGGGGAATAACCAAGAAGGAAATAAGAGATTATAGAAAGAAGAATCTGCAAAGAAGCAAGAAGTTATCAAAGGATATTGGGGAAAATCAAGAAGAAGAGGAGAGATTGAAGAAGGAAGAACTTGCTGAATGGAATATTATTATTAAAGTTCTTAGATCGATGCTAGAAGCCTTCAAGATCATATGGAAGTTGGAATGGCTAGATTAGGAATTAAAGTCAGCAAAAATCAGCTTCAGGATGAGAAAACTCGAGGTTCCAAATGAAAACTCGAGTTTCAATACTTTCAACAACTCTGTTGCACTCTGTTTCACGTTTCAGCTCGAGCGACCTCTGGTAATTCAATGATATCTCTCAAACCAGAGATCCGATTGAGGTGAAACCTGTGGAATATGAAAATAGACTTCCAATACGTCATTTTGATATAAAATCCAAGCCTAAAAGAGTTCCGATCAAGGAGGTATTAATTGTACAAGTTGACACTGAAATTCACGCCACACAGCAAACCAAGCTTCAATGGTTTGAGTGTAACTCACAAAATACAAATCGGATTGAGCTAAAATTGGTGGCATATGAAAGTAGACTCACAGAGAGTTCCATCAAGAGTTGAACGAACAAAAATGGAGTTCAGACCAATGAGATATGACCTTCGAAAGTTGATAGTCAGTTCAAGACATTTCAAAAACGCTGGTCAAGAATAGTCTTCATTCATCGGATCATAACGGACATAATACAATGAGTTTGGAGTTGATTCTTCTTGCATTGGATTCTTACCTCAAGCTTGGACATGTAAACTTGAGTTTGAGATTAGCAGAGAGTTTTGATCTTACATAGAAGAACTCAAGGTTTACGGGTGAGAAAACCTCAAGGTTTTCGGAGAAACCTCAAGGTTTCTTCATACGAGACTTCTCAACATTTTACGGAAAATGGAAAACTCGAGGTTTCTGTTCAAACCTCAAGGTTTTGACTTACGAGAGAGTCTCCTAAGTTTTGAACACTTGAAAACCTCCAGTTTTTGTCTAAAACCTCAAGGTTGTTTTAACATGAAAATTTCAGGTTTCACAAGTTTTGTGAAACCTCGAGGTTTGGTAAGAAACCTTGAGGTTTTGACACCGCCGGAAGAAAACCCAAGTTTTGGCCGAGTTTTCAAAACCTCCAGTTTTTGTGAAAAACCTCCGGGTTTGAGTCTGTGCAATTTTCTCAAAACTGTCGTTTAAGCCAAAACTAGAGGTTTGAGGACAAACCTCGAGGTTTTTCCAGACATAGAGGATCTGTGTTTTTCCAAGTTACAAAACCTCCAGTTTTACTCTCAAACCTCCAGGTTTCTATTTTGGTACAAAAAACTGAGAATTCCCAGATTTAAGTGAAACCTCGAGTTTTGGCGAAAACCTCGAGGTTTCTACCATCCAGAGAGCAAACGACTTTTCTGATTTTGAAAACCTCCAGGTTTACAGAAAACCTCCAGGTTTGTTCTTGGCGCGATTTTTTTCAAAGGTTTCATATTCAAGTGAAACCTCACGGTTTCTGATAAAACCTCAAGGTTTCAACACTCCTCTGAATTTCAAATTCTACTATTTTGTAAAACCTTCTTGTTTGATCTTAATACTTCCTATCATTATTCTCTAATGTTCCTAGATATGTTTAACCACTTTTTTAGTGAGTTTCAGATGAATTCGAGAGTGTTTATTGAAGGTTTAAAGCAAAAGCAAAAAGCATGTCGAACATTAAATGCAAAACCCGAGAAAGTTGCATACTTTTGGGTAATCCATCTGCACACGCTTACAAAAATTAAAGAATGATTTCCACATCCAGCGATTGCTACTCCAATGGATTAATTTGCAGAGAGTCAACTACGAACTTCGCAATTTGGATTAAGTGGAGATTAGAGAGAGAAGAAGACCAAAACTGAACCAGAACCTTGTCTAATAAAGGCAACGGTTATATTGAAGATTACAACGGTCATATATTGATCTCTACCTATAAAAGAAGACATATTCAAGACAGAAGGAGCAAGACACTAGCCTACATCTTCAGAATGCTCATACTCTGATCTTCATACATTTACTCTCTATTTTTCAATGTTTACATAGTTTATCATAGAGAGAGTGAAATTATTTGTAATGCACTTCGGTGTTTATCTTATTCACACCGAGAGAGAAGATTCATTATAAACATTATATCGAGAGTTACTCAAGATTGGGTGATCTTGAGTGGGAAACATATTGTAACCTTACATTGTGTAAGGGGAGTATTTCGGTGAGAGATTTGGCTTCACAATGCGAGTGAACTTGTGGGTTTGTAAAGGCTTCTCTTGTGCCGGATTAAACAAGAGGATAGTGGATTGAAAATCTCAAGTGAAGCTTGGGGACTGGACGTAGGTCAAGGATTGGGTCGAACCAGTATAAATCTCAGTTTGCATATTCTCTTCCTTAATCTCCTTTATTTCCAGCATATATGTTTGAATGACTGTCTATAGCTTTATAACTCTTTACTGTCATACAAACTAATTTTACTGAGTTACAAAAAGATTTTCAAAGTTGCTAAGTTTTTATCATCCTAGTTCATCTCTGTTTTTAGTGTTAAAAAACAGAGCATTTCTGAAAAGATTTTTAAAATACCCAATTCACCCCCTTCTTGGGTTCAGCCGGTTCTTACATGTAGATCATCAAAAACATATAACAAACATTGTTTGAGTAGAATTAACTTACAGTTCATTTGGATTTACCATTCCCAATTCTCTTCTAATGAACATGAACTGCTTTTTGGCCATAGGTTTGGTGAAAATATCAGCGAGTATGTTGCACTAGATTCTTTGCCAAGCTTATTGTGCTTGTGTTGTCACAAAGTATTGGGATTTCCTTAAGATGAATTCCCAAATCTTGAAGTTTTTGTTTGAGCCACAACACTTGTGCACAACAACTTGATGCAGCTATATTTCAGCTTCAGTTGATGATACTGAGACGGTTGTTTGTTTCTTGCTGAACCAAGAGACACGTGATCAACCAAGAAACTCACATTGGCCACTTGTGCTCTTTCTATCCATCTTGTATCCGGCATGATCTGAATCTGCATATGCTACCAGATGTTCAGGTTGACCCTTAAGAAACCATAATCCCAATTCCTCTGTATCAGCAAGATATCTGAATATCCTCTTCACATGTTCAGCATGAGTCTCTTTGGGAGCGGATTGGAAACGAGCACACATTCCCACACTGAACTGGAGTCAGGTCTGCTTGCTGTCAGATAGAGTAATGAACCAATCATTACTCTATATCTTGTGATATTGAAATCATTTCCCTTCTCATCAGCATCCAAAGAGGCAGTAGAACTCATAGGTGTGTTAGCTCCATTGCACTCACTTAGACCATACTTTTTCAACAAATCTCTTAAATACTTGGTCTGAGATATAAAAATATCATTCTTGCGTTGCTTGATTTGGAGACCAAGGAAGTAGTTGAGTTCACCCATAATGGACATCTCAAATTCTCCCTGCATTTTCGAAGAAAATTCTTCACACGTAGATTCGTTAGAAGCACAAAAAATAATATCATCAACATAAATTTGAACAATTAAAATTTCATTTAGCTTATTACTCTTGATGAAAAGAGTTGTGTCAGCTTTGCCTCTATTAAACCCTTGATCAAGGAGAAACTTGATTAATCGCTCATACCAAGCTCTAGGAGCTTGCTTAAGTCCATATAAAGCTTTCTTGAGACGATAGACATGATCTGGATGATGATTACTTTCAAAACCAAGAGGTTGTTCAACATAAACTTCCTCTTGTATAAAACCATTTAAAAATGCACTTTTGACATCTATTTGATAGAGCTTGAATCCTTTGATACAAGCAAAGGCTAGAAGAACTCTTATAGCTTCAAATCTTGCCACTGGAGCATAAGTTTCTTCATAATCAATTCCTTCTTCTTGATTATAGCCTTTAGCAACCAATCTTGCCTTGTTACGGACAATGATTGCTGTTTCATAACGTTTGTTCTTAAATACCCATTTAGTCCCAATAACCGGATGGTCCTTAGGTCTAGGTACTAAATCCCAAGCTTGATTTCTATCAAATTGACCAAATTATCACGTGACAAAAGGGACGTGACATGGTTGTACGATAGGTTGTTTTGTATTATCGATCCCCATATGAATTGGGTAGTCGTAATGTCTTGCTAGAGGCCGCTTTGCGACTTGTGGGCTGGTACGATGTATTGGCCATTGCCAATCTCATGGGCTGCGAGGTCGCACACAAGAATAGCCCAACACGAGCAATAGTGTCCAGATTCATTGAATCTTAGATGTATCTAAGATTTAATAAATACAATATTTAATCTAGGATGAATATGTATATATTATTAAATTCAAAAATAATATAATAATATTATTCAATAGAGATTGTAATATTATTATATAATATTTGTTTTTGTATTTAATTTATTTGATAAATTAAATATCTAAAACAAATTGAGATATTGTATCTCAGATTTAATTTTCGAATATAGATATCATATATCTAATTTAATTTGAATTGAGATATAGTATCTCAGATTTAATTAAATAGATAGATATCATATCTCGATTTAATTTATAGAGATAAGTTAAATCAAAAGGCTTTTAATTTGGATTAAATAAATATATTAGATATAACTATTGGATAGATTTAATTAATATATTATTTTAATCCAAATTCAAATTTCAAGATTAACAAGGATTAATTTTGAATATAAAACGTCGATTGAGTTTTGAAAAACCTACGGGACATTTTTGCAAGACATATTAGAAAAGCCACGAGAAACCCTAGAGAGAAAAGAGAGAGATGCGAAAATACTGAATGCGCTAGCACGCTGTCGTCGGTGTTGGAGGCTGTTCGTGTGGATACTGGTAGAGGGAGTGGACACTCGAAGTCGGCTCCTGTTTGATCGAACATAGGTAGCCCACGAGAACAAATTGAATGAAACGCTGACGAGTTCGCCTAGGTACAGTTTCTAACGAACCTTGATCTAAACGCCGTTGATGGATCCTCTCAAAGAATCCGTAAGTTTTAATGGATGAGAATCCTTCCGCTGTGTGTACGAATGCCAACACATAAATTGCTTGAGGATGTGCAGAGTACATCTATTGACGTAATGTTGGGACTAGTTGCTACCATAGAAGCATTAACCATTGAAAGTACAACTTGGAAAGAAATTAAAGTCACTCAGCTTGAGGATGAGTATTTATTGGGTGTCAGAGAAGATATTGAAGAAGGAAAAGAGTCAGAATTTGATATTGGTGAAGACGGGATATTAAGGTATAAAGGAAGAGTGTGTTTATCTAATGATGGAGAAATAAGAAAGCTCATGCTTGAGGAAGCTCATAAGAGCAAATACACTATTCACCCTGGAGCAACCAAGATGTATCACGATCTTAAGCGGAATTGGTGGTGGCGAGGCATGAAGAAAGATGTGACTGAGTTTGTTGCTCGTTGTTTGACTTGTCAGAAAGTCAAAATTAAACATCGGAAGCCTCCAAGATTGTTACAGAACTTGGAGATCCCAAAATGGAAATGAGACGGCATCTCTATGAACTTCATCATGGGACTTCCAACATTTACGTCTGGACATAATGCCATTTGGGTAATTGTTGATAGATTAACTAAGTTAGCTCATTTTTCGGCTATCGCAATGAGTACTCTCTTGAGAGACTAGCAAAAATTTATATGAAGGAGATTTTCAGATTGCATGGGGTACCGAAGAGCTTCGTATCGGATTGGGATCCATAATTGACTTCACGATTTTGGAGAGCATTGCAGGATGCTATAGGGATTCATTTGCGGTTTAGCACTGCTTACCATCCGCAAACTGATGGGCAGACTGAGAGGACTATACAGACTCTGGAAGACATGTTGCGAGCATGCGCAATTGAGCTAACAGGAAGTTGGGACAGTCACCTTTCTTTGGCAGAGTATGCATATAACAACAGTCATCACTCAAGCATTGAGATGGCACCTTATGAGGCATAGTATGGAAGGAAGTGTAGATCTTCTGTTTGTTGGACAGAATTGAATGAACGAAGTTTACTAGGTTCAGATTTGGTGGACGAAACTACTTAGAAGATTAAGATAATTCAGCTAGAAACTTCTCACCACCCAAAGCAGACAGAAGAGTTATGCTGATAGAAGAAGACGACTGTTGGAGTTCATGGTAGGAGAACATGTATTCCTCAAAGTCACACCGATGACAGGCATTGGTAGAGCGATTCAAGCAAAGAAGCTTCCACCTCGTTTCATGGGTCCTTATGAGATTTTAGAGAGAGTGGGACCAGTTGCTTACAGAATCGTATTACCTCCACAACTAGTGAACATTCATGATGTCTTCCATGTATCACAATTGAAGAAGTACCAACTAGACCCTTCCCATGTTATTGAAGTGGAGGAGATAGAACTTAGAGATAATATGACATACAAAGCCGAACTTGAGCAGATTGTTGATGCTATGGATAAGCACTTAAGGAATAAGACCATTAGACTCATAAAGGTTGTTTGGAGAGGAATGACTCCTGGTGATGCCACGTGGGAGACAAAAGAAAAGATGAGGCAGGAGTACCCTTACTTGTTTAACTATGTATGTCTTTTAGCTTATAAGTCGAATTTTGGGGACAAAATTCTTTTTAGGAGGGGAGAATTGTAACATCCATAAATTTTAAGGCTTAGAGTTAATTGTAGTTTAAGTTTTACTTAGTCAAAGGGTTAGAATAAATTAATAATTTAAAACGAAGAATCAAGTTCAAAAAAAAATGAAATGAAAATATGTCCTTAAAATAATTCTTCTAAATATATGGTTGTGTGAGTGAATATACCTTATTATGGGAATTAATAATATAAAGAAAAAAATGATGTCATATATTATTAGTTTATTTTTTAAAAAAAAATATTATTAAAAACCCTAAACCTAGTACCCTCATATATATATATATCATCTGGTGTCCTGATCCTTTATGAGCCCTCGACGCCGCACCTAGGTTCTCATCTTTTTCTTGTCTTCACTTTTTCCACTCCTGCTCATCACTTCTCACTATTGTAGGTATCTCTCTCTTCCTCTCATTACTTCTTCTAGTTCAACGTGTTCTGTGGCTTTAGTCTGAAGGTGGAATATCACCTAAAGGGGGTGAATAGGTGATTATAAAAATCTTTTCGATCAATCACACAAAAATACAGAAACAAAGATTGAAAGATAATAACACAAGAGATTATACTGGTTTGGTCAAATTCCACGACCTATGTCCAGTCCCCAAGCACCTTGGGATTTTCCACTATCTCAAAGACGGTTACAATTACACACTTAATACTCGGATGATCCTCTCACACTACGACTCACTCCCCCTTATAAGCTGTAATTGTAAACTCACACTTAAGGTTCCACAACCTTAAGATTTGACTAATGAACAATGAATCGATAAGTGTTTAACTCTCTTACAGAGTAGATATAAAAATAAACACTGAAGTACAATGAAAATTGAAAGTGAAGGAAATCACCAAGAGGGGGGTGAATTGGGGATTTTAAAAATTCTTTTCAAAACACTCACACAACAGAAGCTAAATGGAGATAGGGAAGAAGAGCTTGACACGGAAGATTTATCTTGGTTCGGTCTCAACTCTTGACCTACGTCCGATCCCGGACTCTCCGGGTTTTTCTACTATCACTCAAATCGATACACACACCGTACTCGAAAGTTATCCTCTCTCTAGGATACACTCCCCCTTACAAGTTGTAATTTGAAAACCCAACCTCAAAGTCCCACAATTTTGAGATTCTTACAATGAATGAATTACATAAATCAACTCTCTCTAAGAGTGAATAAAGATGATTACTGAAGTACAATGTATCAAAGATACGGGATGCGAATTAATGAAAAGAGGCGATATGCTTGTATGTGTTTTTTCGTGTATGTCTTCTCTACGTAGACTTCAAACCTTCATGTATTTATACTGGATTGAAGCTTGTGACCGTTAAAGATCTGTTCAGACTTGAATCAATTCGAAAATACTAGTTGTTGGGTTCATGTCTGATGAATATAGCTGTTGGGAGTATTTCAGAATTGAATATTTGAATTTGTCTTTGAGAGCTTTCAATTGATTGCACCAATCTCGGCGGGAATGGGATATCTCCAATTAATATTAAGGCGTTGACACGATTGACGGAAATATTGATCATTAATAGCTTATCTGTAATTAAGCATTGATTGATCATCTTTCTTCTTGAATGCTTTAATGTTTCCTAAAACAAATCTTAGGTCTTCTGAAATCTCATAAGCAAATTGGTTAAATCTGGTTAGAAATATTGATATGAATCATTTAAATCATAAGCAACCATTTCGCATAATCAAGCTTAAGCAGAAATCAAACTGAGCAAAGTATACTCAGATGCGTTCATTTGTGCAGAAGCTCCAAGCTCGAGTTTACTAAAACAAGCTTGAGTTTGGTCTTCATTTAAAACTTGGGTTTTGCTTCTGGAAGTCTCAAGCTCGAGCTTATAAGTGAGTAGGCTCGAGTTTGGGCTTTTGTCGGGGAAACAAGTTTGAAATCATTTTGAGAGCCAAAATGGAAAATGGCAAGCTCGAGTCTATTAGTGAGCAGGCTCGAGTTTGACACTATTCATGTCAAAAATAATTTTGATTCCCAAAGTGCAAGCTTGAGCTTAGAGATGTAAACTTGAGTTTGCTAAGAATATTAAAACCTTTGAAAAGTTTCGTCGGACCTAAGCTTGAGTTTGCAACTCCAAACTTGAGTTTACACTTTGAAGAAAACTTGAAAAGCTTTTCGCACGAGGTAAGCTCGAGTTTGCCATTGCAAGCTCGAGTTTACACTTTTGTAAACTCTAGAGAAAAGACTCTAGAAGAGGCAAGCTTGAGTTTGAAAATAATAAGCTTGAGTTTGAGATTTGAGTAACTTGATAAAATCCTCAACTCTTCCTAAACTCGAGCTTCCAGGTGTAAGCTCGAGCTTACTCAGAATATGAGTGAACTTGAAAACCTTCAAGCTCAAGTTTATGGACCAGGCTCAAGTTTGGAAAATGTAAAATAGCTTGGTTTCCTTTCTGTAAGAGGCAAGCTCGAGCTGGGGTAGCCAAGCTCGAGTTTGGCACTAACATATTGTTTTTTGAATTGAAATCAATCAAGCTTTACAAATCTTTATCATAGCCATTCTCTCATGTTTACAATTGTTATTAATCATCAAAACACATTGAGAACTAACAAAAATATCTGAAGATATTAGCTTAGTTAATGAAACAGTAAATGTAGTTGAGTCGAATTGATTGTACAACGTTTCGGTAGTTGGCAAATTCAATGCTTCAGGTATTTATAGTTGTTGGCATTTATTACCGTTGAAGCTTGAAATAATTTTGTTGAGACTCTTCAGAAGAAGTCTGTTGGAGATGAAGCGCGAAAGGTCTGAATAATCGTCCTAAAAAATATTCTTTAATTCTTTTGTTCCTGCGATTATGACCGTTGAGGTGCACAACAAAACGAATGAAGTAGTCTTGCCTAAGACATCTTTCGAATGCTCAGAGGTATGTCTATCGGTTTAGTGTCTCGAATAGGTAAGCGCATTAAATGCATTTTAACACGTCGAATTGCTTTATCCAAACACAATGTTAATCCATATTCTAATCATCTGAAACTTAGTAACAAACTGATTAAATGCAGTTAAGGACAATAATGATAGATGATATGAAGAATATGAAACATACTTAGAGATTTAAAGAGAGTCGTTAGCAATTTCAAAAATAAAGACATATTGACTCGAGTCAAATGAACCCTGGCTTCAGTCAATCCATCGTTTAAAACAGAGAGAAGATTAACAAAACATTGTCTGACTCGAGGCAACAATATCCTTGGCTCGAGTATGGGCTTAAGCTCGAGTTACAAGAATCATGGCTCGAGCAAGAATCAAATGAATAATCAAAACACTAAGATATTTAACTCGATGTAAAAATAACGTGGCTCGAGTCAACCTCTAGACTCGAGGCAGGTAATCAAGGCTCAAGTCAATCGCGAGGGAAAGATAGTTCAAAGATTGAGAGACAAGACTCTGGCTCGAGTCATTAAGTGGAGGCTCGAGTCAACCATAATTTTTAAATATAACGGTCAATATTCTGGCTAGAGTCAACACACACTGGATCGAGTCAAGAGAACAACAATTTTGAAATCTTTTAAGTTTGAAAACGATTGACTCGAGGCACAGGATATGCTGACTCGAGTTTAGTCCCAAACTCGAGGTAGACCTTTTTGTGGCTCAAGTCAATGTAACATTTTGGCAATATATGTAAAGGGATTGACTTGAGTCTGTAAGCTTTGGCTCGAGTCAATCTGACAGCAAACCATTTAACAGACAAAAGCCAAGTTTTCGACTGAGTTTAATCATTTTGCCTAGATCATAATATATACATTGTTTCCAAAGGTTGATCATCATCAAAACATATATAGGGAACTAACATTCTCCCCCTTTTTGATGATGACAACTTTTGTAAACAAAAAGCCAAAAGGAGTTTGTAAAAAAATGTGAAGTTTGGCCATAGGGAAATAGGCAAAATGTAATGCTTAAAACAGGTAAACCATAAATAACTATCAATAGCATTATCCACAGGTAACTAGTTAAAAAGTAAAAGGCACCAGAGATGCCAAATGTCAGAAGATTATAAATTTAAACCAGAAACTTAAACCAGAAATCCATAGTAGCAAGAAAGAAAATATGACATATCAAAACACAAAAGCTTGCTAAATTCAAAATCCAAAATCCTGCTGGCTTCTTTCATCATCCGTCAATTGCTCACCCCTTTTGGCATCCATCAAAAAGTGGGGATCAGAGAGGTGGTTGCTGGTACTGAGAAGAGAATGGATGGGTGGAATGAGGAAAAATGTAGAGGTGAGTATGGAATGAGAGCGAGGGGGTAGGTTGAGTGATGGAAGTATCAAGCCCTTCCTCACCAAATAACTCTGCGGTAGAAGAACCAGAATAGGTAATCTTTATAGTAGAGGTATTGGAAGGAGGAACAGGAACAGTGGCTGGGGTAGAGGATATGATGGGAGTGGTGAAGGTAGGAGTAATGGTGAAACCAAAGGATGGTGAGGGAGAACAGGAAGGTGAGATTTTGAGAGCAGGAGTAGAAGTGCCAATTCCAAGACCAGACTAAGACTGAAGAAGCTTGTCAACTTTGCTGGATAGTGTCCAGAGAGTGTTGTACATATTGGTGATGCTAGCTACATGATCTTCAATATGTCCACTCAGATTCCCAACTTCTTCCTTCAATCCCTCTTGATCATCTTGGACCTTAGTTACTTCTTCTATCAATTTCCCAATAAAAGCTTCCAATTTCTTAGATAAGGAGTGTTGAGCAGCGATAGAAACTTGTAGAGGATCCAAACAATCAGAGATAGCTTTTTCCACAATAGCTTTTATATTGGCCCCAAGAGAGAAGGGAGCAGGCTACGAAGACAATTCAGGACAAGGCTCGGGCTGTTCTTGAACTCTTGCCTTAGAGACTTTCGACTTAGATGGTCCTGGAGCCCTAGATTGACCAGACCCTTCTTGAAAGCTTAACTTCATCAGATTCAAAATGTGCTTACTAAATGCCTCAGGCTTCATGGCTACTTCATCTTTGTCAAGAAACCAAATATTTTCATGGAAAAGTATGATGGACACAAGACTGAGAAAAGGAATGGTGGAGTTTTTCTTAGAGTACAAGCAATATCTTTTCATGTCATTGAATATCCAGTGGCCAAGATTATGAGGAACTTTGGCCAAAAAGGATGCAAACAGAGAATAATCACGCTAAGTGAAATGTGTGAAATTTTTTCCCTTTTGTACAAAGTTCCTTGAATAGATGTACCATAAGGCTCTGTGTACAGGTGGCATGGCAATAGGAGGGAAATGAAGTGACCCTACAGGTTCACTTAATTGTTCATCTGGTCGAAGAATTTTAAAAATTTCCTCATTGTCATAATGAATTTCAGGAACAGGAGGAAGATTAACAATTTGGAGTAAATCATTGAGATAATCAGCAGTAATAGCAATCCTCTTTCCTCTCACAAAAGTAAGAATTTTCTACTCAGCAACATGATTGTTTTTGTCTAATAGAGTATGAACAGACATGTTAAACTAGAAGACTTTAACTAATGTGGGACTATAGGAGGCAGAAATAGATAGGAAAGATTCATAAGCTCTAAACCAAGGAGATAAGTCTAGGTTACACTCATCTTTGAGTTTAGTTAAATCCAAAGACACAATTGGACATAAATTTCTAAGAGTATAGTCTTTACTGAATTTCTTCCCATCTTCATATGAAAATAGGATAGGACCACAAGTGAAATCAAGAGGGGGATTTGAAATGGGAGCATGATAGATAGAGACAAGAGATAGTATCTTGAATACCTTGGAGCCCGATTGTTGCACAGAGGCTTTTGGACGAAAAAGCAAAGGCTTTAGACGTAGAGGCAGAAGCTGGGCTCTTCGATTGAGATTGAGAAGTGCCACGAAATTCAGAAGAAGGAATAGACAACTTCTTCTTGGATTTCTTTGAACTATCAGTAACAACTTCCTTGTCTTTCCTAGTTAAAGGTCCATTGTCTATTGGCTTTTTCTCAGGAACCTTAGAAGGTTCTTCAATCTTCAATTTCATCGGCTTTTTTAGGTCAATTTCTTCGAAAGACACCTTCAATCGAAAACGCTTTGGTGGAATCTTCGTTCATTTGGGTCGTTCCAAAAGAGGTGGCAAAGAGGATTCCATAGCTTCATTGTTGGAATTTGATTTCTTGGATTTGGCCAAAGATTTGGAGGTCGATTTGGGAGGCATTGTCGAGAAAGAGGAAATGTAGGGTTAGGGTTTCGGAGAAAATAGAGAGAGAGATGAGAATAGAGAGTCAAATGCAGAGAGATATAGAAAGCAGAAGAGACAAATGCATAGAGATGTGACTAAAGATGAAGGGTGAAGCGTCGCAGGCATTTACATATATAAAATAGATATTAACTCCGAGTCTATAAGTATTGGCTCGAGGTAATAATATTGGCTCGAGTTAATGAAGAATTTGTACTAACCTAGTATATTGATGGAAAATTGGCTCGAGTTATCACTTACTGACTCGAGTCAAAAACTCCTCTCCATTCTTCAAACTCTTGGGTTGGTAGTTGGCTTGAGTTGATAACAGTTGGCTCGAGTCAAAAACCTCTCTCATTTTGTCTCACTTTCTGCCTTCCCTTAGACTCGAGTGGCCACTTACTGACTCGAGTCAACTTGCTCTTTTTGCAATTTCTTTTATCTCTGATTTGAATTGGCTCGAGTTGACATGTAGGTTGGCTTGAGTCAAGTCCATTCTGATCACCTCTGTTCTTTCTTGTTACAATAGAGTCCTACCAAAATATATTCTAGAAACTCTGATGCTTAAGTTAGTCTTTGTTAATCATCAAAACATAATAATTTACATTAAACTAACATTACCTACAGTTCATTGGGGTTTACCATTCCCAATTCTCTTTGGATGAAATTGAACTGCTCTTTTGCTAGTGGCTTTGTGAAAATGTCCGTAAGTTGAAGGTGGTAAGAAATAAACATCACCTTGACATCTTTCTTTTGCACCTGATCTCTGATGAAATGATGTCTTACATCAATATGCTTGGTCCTTGTATATTGAACCGGATTCTTCGCCAAGCTTATTATGTTGGTGTTGTCACAAAGAATTGGAACTTCCTTCAGATTGATTCTCAAGTCAGAAAGTTGCTACTTGAGCGAAACAACTTGAAGCGGCGATATATTCAGCTTTGGTGGATGAGATAGAAACAATAGTCTGCTTCTTACTGAACCAGGAAACAAGTGATCCACCCAGAAATTGGCATTGACCACTTGTACTCTTTCTATCGGTCTTGTAGCCAGCACGATCCGAGTCTGAATATGCTACCAAAAATTCTTGTTGTCCTATTGGGAACCAAAGCCCAAGCTCCTTTGTGTCGACAAGATAACGAAAGATTCTCTTCACATGCTCAGCATGTGATTCCTTTGGAGCAGCTTGAAATCTTGCGCACATTCCTACGCTAAATTGAATGTCTGGTCTGCTTGCAGTCAAATATAATAGAGAGCTGATCATCCCTCTATATTTGGTTGTATTGAATTCCTTCCCTTCTTCATCGGCATCCAAAGAAGCGGTTGAACTCATTAGAGTGTCTGCAGCATTGCAATGCTCCAATCCAAACTTCTTAAGCAAATCTCAAGATACTTCGTTTGAGAGATGAAAATTCCATTCTTTCTCTATTTGATTTGCAGATTGAGGAAGTAATTCAATTCACCCATCATGGACATTTCAAATTCACCCTACATTTTCTTAGAAAATTCCTCACAGAGAGAATCATTAGTGGCACCAAATATTATGTCATCTACATATATTTGCACAATTAAGATTTCATTACGCTTAATAGTTTTAATGAAGAGTGTTGTGTCTGCTTTTCCTCTAATAAAACCTTGATCCAACAAAAACTTGCTTAACCGCTCATACCAAGCTCTAGGAGCTTGTTTAAGACCATATAATGCTTTCTAAAGTCGGTAAACATGATTTGGATGATGATCATTTTCAAAACCAGGAGGTTGTTCAACATAAACATCCTCCTGAATGAAACCATTTAGAAAAGCACTCTTAACATCCATTTGATAGAGTTTAAATCCCTTGATACATGCAAAGGCTAAGAGTACACGTATGGCTTCCAATCTTGTTACTAGAGCATATGTTTCCTCATAATCAATTCCTTCTTTCTGATTATAGCCTTTGGCAACCAATCTAGCCTTATTTCTGACTATTATTACAGATTCATCACCTTTGTTCTTGAATACACATTTGGTGCCAATGATCGGATGATCTTTATGAAATACCTGGCTATCACCCAAGAGGGGGGGTGAATTGGGTATTTGATAAAAGTTTAGGAACTTTGAAATTCTTTTCGCAACTTATTGAAAATAGTTTGAATGACAATAATAATTGATAAAGCAATAGTCAATCATTCAAACATGTATGGACATTGAGATATATATATCTTTGAAATATAAGAGATAAAATGCTTAGAGAGACAAATATGAAACCGCATTAAAAGGAGTCAAAGAACTGATTTTCCCTCCTTAATTTGAAATTGTTTTCTTTCTAAATATGATGCAATTTGGAATGTTTTTATGAAAACAAATTTGAGAGAATTTGGAGAGGTTTTCAAGATGTGCAACATTTCTACCGAATATAAAAAGATAGAGATTAGAAAATCTGAAGTGTGCTCAATAGAAAGATCATGAATATCCTTTGAGATGTGAAGATGAAAGTTCTAGCTTCTTGAGGGTTATCTCATCTGAATGATTATGACAGTACTCAACTTCCATCCTTTTCTTCATAGATCATCTATGTAGAGCATATCTCAACTTCAATGATTGATTGCCAAAGCATCTTTCCTTAATTGAATAGTTTCTCCTTGTAGTGCATTTAGGAAAGTTGTAACACATAACAGTATGCTTAAAAAGGGTGTTCTTTTGATACCAAATAATGATGTGATACCAAGTGTTATGAGGTCTGGAATTCATCTAACTCCAATGGACATAACATGGTATCTCACAAATAAGAACTTTCAAGTTCACATGGGTGGACTTGAAATTGGTATGAAGAAATCACTTATGCCTTTTATGATGATAATAGAGTTTTAAAGCATAAGGAACATTTTAAAAATGAGTTTGTTTAGGCTAAACTTCATAAAATGAGATGGAATGAATGAAATCAAGTTAGCCTAGCATGATTATGACATATGCATAATATTTCAAAATACAATACCTCACTCAAGTAATATTGTAATTACTTGAGTCATAAGCCACCGAAATTGTCTATTTTGTTTTCCTATGTTCTTTGTATTCAACAAATGAACATTTTGATCAACTCCCGCAACAATATATGTTCTTTGGTACCCAATGATTCTTGAGTCCATACAAGATTAGACATAACAACTCTTAAGCTCTTATATAATTTAATTGGAGCAAAGAGTATAACAATCAAAGAACAAAAACATAGTTTTACCCAATCAAGTAAGTTCAAGTCAATGAATCAAAAAGGGTAATAACTAAATGATACAAAAAAAATGTTATTTCTCAATGACAGTTTGTAAATATACTTTATGTAAAAGATGTCATTGATAAAATGCATGTAAGTTTGATCAAAGAGCATAGAAAATCTTATCCATAAAGATAAGCATTTATCAATTCACGTTTATGAATTAGCTCGAGATTTTTCAAGAATGTTAATGAAATATGCAAAGTGTTTCAAATTTTGAATGTTCTTTCAAAATATGATAATCAAAATTTTCATGAATGAAAGATTCATTTTTGAAACATGCTTGAAAACAATGTTCATTTTAAACATATTGGAAGTCAATAGGTTTAATGAATATATCAAGATTCAGCTTTTAGAAAACATGTTGAACATTGAAGTTTACATGTAGAAGAATTTTCCCAAGAGCAAAAGTCATAAAGGTAAAGCATTTTCGAAACATGCTTTGCACAATGTAAATATATGAGCACAATGACTTTGCTATTGTCTTAGAGATGATCTTGCCTTTTAGAATAGAATCTTGAAGTATATGAATATTCAAGGCAAGAATATAAATATAGTTACTTAAATGGATGAAGATAAAAGTATATTTGAGTAACTTGACCAATAAGAGTTTATCCAATAAGCATAAGACTTTCACAAATTGAATTCTTTTCGAGATAAGCTTGAAACTCATATAGATAATCAACTTGTTAGATATAAGATCTAACTTGATTGAGAATGAAGAATGAGGAGTTCAAGCATCATATTGAATACCAAAGGTCAATATGTGAATGATAGGAAAAAAAAAAACTCAACTTGACAAATTTGAAGCATATCCAACATTCAATATACAATATTAAACTTTCTCAGAAAGTCCAAACCTCGAGGTTTTAACGAAACCTCGAGTTTTCTATTTTTTCGAAAAAGTTGAGAAGTCTCCGTATGACGAAACCCGAGGTTTCTCTAGAAACCCGAGTTTTGCTTTTGACAAAGTTGCCGATTGAAGTTGAATAAATTTCAAAACCTTTTAACTTAACCAAAGGCAAAACAAAAATAAATTTCATATAATCATAGTATGAGGTAAGAATTAGATATCACCGTAATTCCTCTTGTCCTCATAGAAGCTTGCTTGGTTGAAATGGATTGATGTAGATAACTCCTTTTCTAACAATCACTATCAACATTAAGCATAGCTTGTCTAGCTTTCTCCGCAGTTGCATCATTTCTCTATGTTGCATTCTTGAGAGGCTTTCTTTGACCCTACAAAACCATATAAATATTTTCCTTTCTTGGTATCCAACATTACTTGGATCCAATCATTGTTAGCTTGTAGGAACCACAATTCACATGCTCTTATGAATATAATTAATTCAACAAGCAAAGCACAATGAATTAATCATGAGTTCATGCATAAAGAAGTGATTTCTTTTCAAATCATCATATATGCATAAAGAATTAAGCTTATTGAACATTGCAATCTCTTTCAAAATATAGTTTAGGCCTAGGTACCAAATCTCAAACTTGATTTCTATCAAATTGATATAATTCCTTTTGCATTGCTATCACCCAATCATTGTCTGATAGGGCTTCATCAATCTTAGAGGGATCAATCTCATATATAAAAGCAGAAAATGTAACCTCATTCAAGGTACTTTTTCTGGTTTTTACAACTTGATTTATATCTCCTATTACTTGGTCCATAGGATGATTCCTAATGAACTTCCAAGCTTTAGGTTGAGATTGATTAGGATTTTCACAAGAGTTTTGACAATCATTTTCAAAAACATTTTCAGGATTTTCAAGAGAAGTAGGAGTAGTTTTTGAAAAGAATTAGTTTTTGTAAATAGTTTCATCATCATCCAAAGGTTCGTCTAACTTGGATTCACAGAACACAACATGAATTGACTCTTCAACTAAACGAGTACGCTTATTGAAAACTCTATATGCTTTACCTCTATTCCAATAAATATATCTTCGTCAGATTTAGGATCAAATTTACCCAAATTGTGCTTACCATTGTTATGAACAAAACATTTGCATCCAAAGATATGTAGGTGTGCCAAGTACGGTTTCCTTCCTTTGTAGAGCTCATATGGAGTTTTGTTGAGCTTTTTCGAAGATAAGCTCGGTTTGAGATATAATTGGTCGTGCTCATTGCATCTACCCATAAGACTTGTGATGTCTTATTCTCATTCAACATTGCATGAGCCATTTCGGTGAGAACACAGTTCTTTCTTTCAACTACACCATTCTGTTGTGGTGTCCTTGGAGCCCAGAAATTGTGATCAATGCCATGAGCATCACAAAATTCTCTGAAAGCTTGATTCTCAAACTCACCTCCATGATCGGTCCGAATAGCTGAAATGCAAACACCTTTCTCATTTTGCACCTTCTTGGCAAACATAGCAAACAGATCAAATGTTTCATCTTTTAAGGATAAAAAGATAGTCCATGTAAATCAAGAGAAATCGTCGACAATGACCAGAGTATATAAATTGCCAACAAGGCTCTTAACTCTTGCTGGTCCAACTAAGTGTTGGGATCCGTACACGCAGCGGAAGGATTTCATCCATAAAACTTACGAATCCCATGAAAAGGATCTATCAACGACGTTTAAATCGGGCAGTAAAGAACCATACCTATGCGAACTCGTGAGCGTCTCGTTCAATTTGATCTCATGTGAGTCCTACTCGATCAATAGGAGCCGACTCTGCAATCCACTCCCTCTATTGGTATCCACACGAACAGTCTCAAACACCGACGGCAACATACTAGCGCCTTCAGTATTTTCGCGTCTCTACTTTCTCTCTAGGGTTTCTTGCGGCTTTTCTAATACGTCTTGCAAAATGACCCGTAGGTTTTTCAAAAACTAATAGGCATATTATATATTCAAAATTAATCCTTATTAATCTTGAAATTTGAATTTGGATTAAAATAATATATTAATTAAATTTATCCAATAGATCTAATCTAATCTATTTATTTAATCCGAACTAAAAGCATGCATATTTAATTTATCTTTATAAATTAAATCGAGATATGAAATCTATCTATTTAATTAAATCTTTATTTGAAAATTAAAGAGATACTATATCTCAATTCAAATTAAATCGATATATGATATCTTTATTTGAAAATTAAATCGAGATACAATATCTCTATTAATTTTTAATTTATCAAATAAATTAAATACAAAACAAATATTATATAATAATATTATTATTTAATTTATTTTCGAATTTAATATATATACATATATATATATCCATCCTAGATTAAATACAGTATTCATGAAATCTTAGACATATCTAAGATTCAATGAATTTGGACATTATTGCTCGTGTTAGGCTAATCTTGTGTGCAACCCTGCAGGCCCACATGAGATTGGCAGCGGGCCCATACTGTACCAGCCCACAAGTCGCAAGCGGCCTCTAGCAAGACATTGCGACTACCCAATTCATATGGGGATCGATGATACGATACAACCATGTCACGTCCCTTTTTGTCACGCGATAATTTGGTCAAGGATGAGGAATGGATAATGTCAACTTCCTGTTCTTGACCATTACTTTCTCGATTCTTGAGTAGTCTAACAATTGAAATGGAAACTCCTTTCCATCATAGTATGGCCATACATTGTTAGTTCTCTAAGGGTTTTGATGATCTCCAATAATTGTAAACAAAGCATGAAGTTTTGCTCTCTAATGTGTAAAACTCACTGTAAGAGCAAAACTCGAGGTTTGCACATAAACCTCGAGGTTTGCAAACCTCAAGGTTTGCACGAAACCTCAAGGTTTTCACAGAAACCTCAAGGTTTGACCTTACAGAGAAAAACAGACTAAGCAAAACTCAAGGTTTTCAGAGAAACCTCAAGGTTTCTTCATTCAGAGACTTCTCATAAATTTTCTGGAAAATGAAAAATCGAGGTTACTGTTCAAACCTCGAGGTTTTCACTTACAGAGAGTCTCCTAAGTTTTGAACTCTTGAAAACCTCCAGTTTTTGTCTAAAACCTCAAGGTTTCGTTTTAACATGAAAATCCCGGGTTTCACAAGTTTTGTGAAACCTCGAGGTTTGTGAATAAACCTCCGTGTTTTGACCTACCTAAGAAAACTCATGTTTTGGCCGCTTTTTCAAAACCTCCGGTTTCATGAGAAACCTCCAGGTTTGAGCTAAATGAAGTTTTCTCAAAGTTTTCCAAAATTAAGAGAAAACTCGAGTTTTGGGGACAAACCTCGAGGTTTGTCCGATGAGAAAGTATCTATGTTTTTCCAACTTATAAAACCTCCAGTTTTACCTCCAAACCTCAAGGTTTATGTTCTGGCGCAAAAACTCAAATTTTCACATTTAAGAGAAACCTCGAGTTTTGATACAAAACCTCCAGGTTTTGGCATCCAGAGAGCAAACGACTTTTCATTGTTTTTGAAAACCTCCAGGTTTCCAAAAAACCTCCGGGTTTGCACTTGGCGCGATTTGCAAAGTTTCACATTCAAAGTGAAACCTCGAGGTTTCTGATAGAACCTCGACTTTTTGCCAAACAGAAAGGGTGTCGCTTTTTGTGACTTTGAAAAACCTCCAGTATTAGGAAGAAACCTCCAGGTTTCATGTTTTGGACTTAAATCTATTTCACTTGCTACAATCCAAAACTCGGGGTTTGAAGAACAAACCTCGAGGTTTCAATGCGTCTTTGGAATTTCAAATCTACAAATTTGCAATGTCTTCTTGTTTGATCTTAATACTTCCAATGATTAATCTCTAATGTTCCTAGATATGTTTAACCACTTTTTTAGTGAGTTTCAGATGAATTAGAGAATGTTTATTGAAGGTTTAAAGCTAAAGCAAAAGTGATCTTAGAACATTAAATGCAAAACCCAGAAAGTTGCATACTTTTGGGTAATCCTTCTGCACACGCCTACAAAGGATTAATGTCTACCTACCACATCCAGTAGCTGCTATTCCAACGGATTAATTCGCAGGAAGTCAACTCTGAACTTCTGCACAGCTGGATTAAGTGAAGATTAGTGAGAGAAGACACCATAATTGCCTACAACAGCTAGATTATCACTTCAACGGTTATATGAAGAATTACAACGGTCATTTTCTGAGTATAAATAGAACAGCATTCAAGTCTTCTATAGAGAACACACCTGCTGAAAACGAATAGCATTCAAAGTTCTTCAACTACCTTTATGTTTTCACTTGTATTGTGTCTTTTGACACTTAAAGCTTCAGTGTTTATCAATATCCACTCTTAGAGAGAGTTTCTTTTCTGTATATCATTTATTTTAAAGGATCACAAGTCCGGGACTTGGTGATTGGGTTCATTGATTGCAACTTGTAAGGGGGAGTAAGTTCTAGTGAGAGAATTACTCTTGAGTACAGAGTGTGTAATCAATTGAGATAGTGAAAATCCCAGAGAGTCTGGGGACTGGACGTAGGTCAAGAGATTGGACCGAACCAGTATAAATCCTTGTGTCTTGCTCTTCTACTCTCATCTTAGTTCATCTCTATTTTTAGTGTTCAAAAAAAGAGGTATTCAGAAAAAGATTTTTAAAATCTCCAATTCACCCCCTCTTGGTGATTTAGCTCCACTTTCATTTGGTATCAGAGCAAGGTCTTCTCTGAAGAGATTAACATCTCGAGAAGGATCACAATGGAAGGTATTCTACCTGATGGAGCTTCGATCAACCGACCACCGGGATTCACTGGAGAGCACTACTCATTCTGGAAAAGCAAATTCAAAGTCTTCGTAATGGCTTTTGAATATGGTCTTTGGAGAGTGTTTGAAAAATGAGACTATGTTCCTTCAACTACTAAAGATGGAGTAAAAACTCCAAAGCTCGAAGAAGAATACAATGAGAATGACCAAAAGCTGATCGTTCTTAACAGCAAGGCTATTCTCATGCTCCGAGTGCCTTAAGTCAGAGTGAATACTTTCGAGTATGCTCTAAAACTTCTGCTAAAGCAATGTGGGACGCATTAGAGTTGGCTCACGAAGGAACCACTGGAGTCAAGAAGAATAGAGTTAACACCCTTATGACTGAGTACGATCTTCTTCGTATGAAGTCAGGGGAATCGATTGGTGAGTTCCGGCTTCGATTCACTCATATGATCAATCAACTTGCTACATTGGGAAAAATATATGATGAACCAGTTCAAGTCAGAAAAATCTTGAACATTCTTAGCAAGGAATGGGAAGCCAAGGTTACTGCCATCGAAGAAGCTCATGGCGCATCAATGCAATCTGTAGCAGCTTTGTTTGGTAGCTTATCAGAATATGAAGGCAAGATCAAGTTCGGAAAGGGACTTGATGAAATCCATAGTAAGAGCAAAGGCATAGCTCTTAAGTCTATCAAAGAAGCTAAAGAGACAGATGATGATGAGGAAGAAGACGAAGAAAAAGAACTTGGCATGATCGTTCGAATATTCAAAAGATTCTACCGAAAGGATCAAGGGTACAAGAAATTTCACAAAGGCAGCTCCAGCACTGAGACAAAGAAGCCAATTATATGCTATGAGTGCGAGAAGCCTGGCCACATCAAGTCTGAGTGTCCCCAGCTGAACAACAAGGACAAAGAAAAGAAGAAGTTCAACCGATTCAAAAAGAAAGCCTATGTCTCGGCTATATTTGGGGAGATAGCTCATCCGATGAAGATGAAGCCGATGAGGAAGACAAAGCGAATATTTGTTTAGTTTTGAAGAAGAAGAGCAACATGACAACAATGATGAGGTATACGATTCAAAACCATCCTATGATGAATTGTTTGCTGAGTACATTGTTGTTCAAACAGAATTTGAAAAACTTGCCGAAAAATATATTGTCTTGAAAAAGAAAAATGTCACTCTTGAAATGCAAGTTGAAAATTTTTCCCACCTTGAAAATGTTGTTTGTGAAGATTTCCCTGATCTTGAGAAAAAGAATTTACATCTTACAAAGGCACTTGAGAAATGCACTAGAGGAAGTGAAATGCTCAATGTCATTTTGAAAGAACAAAGATTCATAAATGATAGATCAGGAATCGGTTACAAACCAAGTTTTGATAAAAGAAAAGGAAAAAGAAATTTGGAGAAAAGAACTATATGAACTACTTTAGAAAATCTGTTCATTCTTCAAATCCTTTTGCTCATTGCAATTATTGCAATCTCAAGGGTCATACTACTTCTTCCCGTTTTCATAAAAAGGAAAGAAAGATTAAACCATCAGGAAATTATCAATGGGTGCCAAAGGGATCTTACAAGATTCCTAAGACACAAACTAACCCCAAAGGACCCAAGAAAAGATGGGTACCTAAAACCCGATTGGTTATGTTTTGTAGGTGTGTCTAAGAGCATCAAATCCCAACAAGTGGTACATCGATGGTGGATGCTCAAGACATATGACGGGAGACCAATCCAAATTTGTCTCAATCAAGCCCAAGGATGGTGGCAAGGTGACCTTTGGTGGAAATCAATCTGGAAAGATTGCTGGCATTGGTGAAATTGGAAACCATGAAGGATCACAAATCAAAGATGTCTACCTTGTGGAAGGACTTTGCCACAATCTCCTCAGTGTAAGTCAAAGCACTGATAAAGGTAATATAGTTATCTTTGATTCTGAGGATTGCTTGATTGTGAGTAAAGATAATCTTCCTTTGGAAAATATTAAATCAAAAGCTTTATTCAGAGCTCCTAAAGATGGAAATTGTTATACCCTTAATCTCTCTAGAAATGATTCTGCTTCTGAAAAATGTTTTGTCAGTAATCTAGATGATAGTTGGTTATGGCACAAGCGATTAGCTCATGTCAATATGATCCAACTTGACAGATTACTTAAAAAGGATTTGGTTATTGGTATTCCAAAACTTCTTTTATGTATATCATTTATTGTAAAGGATCACAAGTCTGGGGACTTGGTGATTGGGTTCATTGATTGCAACTTGTAAGGGGGAGTAAGTTCTAGTGAGAGAATTACTCTTGAGTACAGAGTGTGTAATCAATTGAGATAGTGAAAATCCCCAGAGTCCGGGAACCGGACGTAGGTCAAGAGATTGGACCGAACCAAAGTATAAATCCTTGTGTCTTGCTCTTCTACTCTCATCTTAGTTCATCTCTGTTTTTAGTGTTCAAAAACAGAGGTATTCAGAAAAAGATTTTTAAAATCCCCAATTCACCCCCTCTTGGTGATTTAGCTCCACTTTCATACATTTCTTAGACTCACTCATCGAGGGGCTTAGTATTATCTCTCTACAAATGTGAGGGACAAATTCCATCTTGACCATTCACATTCCTCTGCATGAAAACCACTGATCCCAATCCAAGCCTTTATCATCACCCGATCAAAGATGACTTTTGACTAGGTCAAAGATCAACGACTCATCATGTAGGAATTCATAATGATCTCAGGTCCAAGGGCATTGTGACGCAGTTATACATGAGAAAAGCTTATGACTTAATCCATGCATCTTTCTCATAGTGGGTCGGTCCAGCACCTTGTACTCTTACAGTGCCTATGACTTTGATTCGTATCTCCATACTCATCAAAGTACAATGACTTGCCCCTAGGGCATAATTTCCAACACTAAGTCCATATGAAGTAGTTGATGTGGTCGATTGGTCGAGATTTCAAGCTTATTTTTAAAAGATGACTTAGTTTGTTTACCTTTTTGACAAGAATCACAAATCATGTCATTTTTAAATCGAAGTTTAGGTAAACTAAATCTTTTCTTAACAACTTATCCAGTTGGAACATGTTCACATGAGCCAAACGCTTATGCCACAGCCAACTTTCATCTAAGTTGCTAACAAAACATTTTTCAGAATCAACTTTAGGTAAATCCAAGGTATAGTAGCTACCTTCTCTAGGTGCTTTAAATAATGCTTTAAGCTTACCTTATTCGATTGGGAGATCATCCTTCTTGACAATGAGGCATTCTTCTGAATCGAAGATGATCCAGTTGTTTTTGTCAGCATTTTGACTTACACTCAAGAGGTTGTGACAAAGACCTTCCACTAGATATACATCCTTGATTTGAGGTCCATCCTTTGCACCAATCTCGCCAATTGAAGCGATCTTTCCAGATTGGTTACCTCTAAAGGTGACCTTTCCACCATCTTTTGATCTCATTACAACAAATTTGGTTTGATCCCCCATCATGTGTCTGGAGCACTCACTGTCAATATACCACTTGTTGGTTCTTGATGCTCTCAGACAAACCTGCTAATCATAAGAGATTAAGTTTTAGGTACCCATCTTTTCTTGGGTCCTTTGGGGTTAGTTCGGGCCATAGGAACATAGGTTCCCTTAGGTGTAACACCCTGAATTTTCAACCCTGAGAATGGAGAATAAGCCTAAAGTAGGCGGACGACTAAGCCCAGTTTGGAAAGAGTTTGAAGAATGTCGAGAGTTAGGATACCCCTCTGGGATTAAGTAACCCGACCATACGGGTCAGGGACCTTGTATGCATAATTCGTGGAATTAAGGTGCTAGTGAAAATGGTACACATAAGACCTATACGGTGTAAATCCGGTGGAAGAGATGCCACCCAACTATGTCATGAGGTATAGGACAATTAGTTGAGCGAAAATATGCCGGTATAGGTAAGTATAGGACATTTTAAGGGCAGTCATGGATGTCCTGCGTTTTCTAGGAAATAAGAAGGGAAGAGTATTCATGAAGCCAAGCAAAAGTCAAAGGTAATGATGACATACTTTTGTGTTGGACCAATAAAAATATGACACGTGTCCCTTCATAATTACAGGTGCAAAAGTCAAAAAGCTTGTAGAAGAAGCTATGTGAAAGGAGATATTTCAAGGGCATTTTGGTCAATTGCTATAAGGGACACATGTGCATGAAATGATGACTCAAAAGCTTCTTAAATAAGCTTCAAATTCGTGCAAAACAAGAAAGAGAGAGAAAAGTCAACAAAACTTGCAAAATAAGCCAAGTTAAGAGGATATTTTGCAAGGGTACTTTGGTCCCTTGATTTGGGGGATTTTTAGTACCTTCTTGGCATATTTTAAGACATTCTGCACCCCTGTTCGCATGAGTATTTTGACCAAGAGCTCAAGGACCATAGAAGTTAAAGTGACGGTGCAAAAGGGCACAAAAACACTTATACGGTGTTAATTGGTTGGTAAAAATGCCATTTAGCTATGCCCTAAGGTATGAGGCAATTAGCAGAGCAAAAATGTGCTAAAATAGATATGCACGTGACATTTCTTGGACTGGTAAGGGTTCCTTGCGTTTTTTGAAGAAAAAGAGGAGGAAAGAGAAGTTACTTGGAGGGCAAGAAAAGGTCACATCAAGTAATAATGAGGAGAGAGAAAATAAAATAGTTTGGATTAACCTGGACCACATCTTTTGAAACTGACATGACAATGGAATGACAAGTAATTATGGCACATAAAGGGTAATAATGGCAGCATCTTCGGCAGATTTTGTGGGTCCCACTGACTTGGAAGAAGAGCAGTGCAAAATGACCATTTTACCCCTGAATAGAAATTACCCCTAAAATCACCATCAGGGGCAATCTTGGAATTTGGATTTGGAGGGTTCAGATGGCGCCACATGTCCTGGACCAGAAGACTCTAGAATACCCTGGAAAAGAATATTCTGGAATATCTTGGGGAAAAAGTCAGCGAAAATGACAATTTTACCCTCTGAGGTGTCATTTAACCATTGGTTAACTTCTTTAACCCTGGAGCCTATATAAGGACACCTCCTCCCCATTTTTGGCTACCCTAGGACGTGCCCAAGGAGGGAGGAAGGAGTGGGCAGCAAGGTCTTCGTCCAAGGAAAGGTGGAAGTCATACGCAACCGAAGCCTCAAGGTAAGTCCTAACCTACAACTTGGTGATTATTCTTTTAAGTTTATGCCCTATGGTGTTGAACGTAGGGATGCAGTGGGAATTTGATATTTTTAAGGTTTCGAATGAGTCTAAAACGTGATTTTGTGTGGGGATAAGTCAAGGTTACCTTTTTCACACCCGAAAAACCCTAAGACGCTAAACTACGTAAATCGGCCGATTCTGGTGTTTTCTGTGCAGCGTGTAGTAATCGGTGGTTTTAAAATAGTAAATGACTTTTGTTTGCTCTGAAATTTTATATGGTGAAAGTATACATCCTAAGGATTATTTGGATATAATATTTTATGTCGTTTGTGTTGGAAATTATGCCCTAGGGGCAAGTCATTCTCTATTTAGTTATCATTTCATTTGCATGTTTATAGTGATAGCTAATCCTTGGATATATCTTATAGATTATCCTACATGTCCCTGGTCGGTCATCTACGTGGGAACGAAGATGAAATAAGACCAGTATGGAGATACGAGTCAAAATCATAGGCACTTGTAAGAGTACAAGGTGCTGGACCGACCCACTATGAGAAAGCTGCATGGATTTTGTCATAAGTTTATCTCATGTATAACCGCGTCACAACGTCCTATGACCTGAGATCATCATGGATTCCTACATGATGAGTCGCTGGTCTTTGACCTAGTCAAAAGTCACCTTTGACCGGGTGATGATAAAGGTTATGATCGGGATCAAAGGTTTTCATGCAGAGGAATGTGAATGGTCAAGATGGAATTTGTCCCTCACATTTGTAGAGAGATAATACTGGGGCCCTCGATGAGTGAGTCTAAGAAATGTATGGCCATACTACGATGGAAAGGAGTTTCCATTTCAATTATTAGACTACTCGAGAATCGATAAAGTAATGGTTAGGAACAGGAAGTTGACATTATCCATGCCTCATCCTTGACCACATTATCGCGTGACAAAAGGGACGTGACATGGTTGTACGATAGGTAGTATTGTATCATTGATCCCCATATGAATTGGGTAGTCGCAATGTTTTGCTAGAGCCCGCTTGCGATTTGTGGGCTGGTACAGTATTGGCCCACTGCCAATCTCATGTGGGCCTACAGGGTCACACACAAGAATAGTCCAACATGAGTATTAGTGTCCAGATTCATTGAATCTTAGATATGTCTAAGATTTAATGAATGCAACGTTTAATCTATGAATGATATATATATATTTATATATATAATTTGAAATTAAATGTTATTTGTTTTGTATTTAATTTATTTGATAAATTAAATACCTAAAATGAATAGAGATATAGTATCTCACATTTAATTTTCGAAGAGAGATATTATATCTTAGATTTAATTTAATTGAGATACAAGTATCTCGATTTAATTAAATAGATATATATCATATCTTAGATTTAATTTATAATGATAAATTAAATCACAAGGCTTTTAATTCGGATTAAATGAATAGATTAGATTAGATCTGTTGGACAGATTTAATTGATATATTACTTAATCCAAATTCGAGTTCAACAATTAATTAATATTAATTTTCAATATTTTAATACGGCTCATTAGGGTTTTAGAAACTCTATAAAAGGATGATGATCTAGTCGTATTAAGAAGCTGAAAACGAATTGAGACAAGCCGCAAAAAGAAATCCTAAAGAGAAAAAAGAGCGCTAGCGCGACGCCGTACGTGTTGGAGAGCTATTCGGTGTGGATACCGGTAGAGGAGGAGACTCGAAAAGGTCGCTACGTTTGATCGAACGAGATGGCACCACGTTCAAGACGTACGACGGTTAAGGCGTATGAACAGGGAGATGCGCACCAAACCGGATCGAACGAAACTCTCAATCCCTCGCATAGGTACATTTTACTAACGATCCTTGATTTAAACGCAATTGATAGATCCTCTTCTTGGGATTCGTAATTTTTTTTTTAATTCCGCTGTGTGTACGGATCCCAATAGTGGTATCAGAGCCAGGTCAACCGAGCGTTAAAGTGGGTTTATACGTGTTGATATATATATATTCGATATATGTATGTCTAGAACCGAATCATGTATGTTATAAAAACGTAAATTCTCGTTAGGGCTAGATTCGGATGGCTGTTTAATCAAAAGTTTGCGATAGGGTTTCAGGTCACATGTTCAAATTGAATCGTTCAAGCTTGACGAAGCTTGACGTTGATAATGCTCGTGGATCGGTCATGTTCTGAATTGTTCAGATCGGACGTTCATGCTAGGGTTAGGTTCGGTTTTGTGTGGATTTGAATTGTTCAGATCGGAGATCACACCGAAGTCGCACGATCACGCTCGGGGTCGAGAGATCACGTTCGGCCATGCTTGGATGTGCGATCATCTTTGTTATGAACAGCGTCATATTACACAGGGTCGATCATGCTGGTCGATCCCATTCAAACATGTTCGAACTTGATTGCTTTTTGAAAAGCTCCGGGGACGTTATTTTTGAAACAACTTGTTCTTGAAATTTTAATTTTATGAAAGATTCTTTCTAAAACAATATGGTGTTTTCAAAATCTCCGGGGGACCCCGGCTGATTGTTCATAGCGTGAAAAATTTAATCATGATATTATATTAATGTAATATAATTTCATGACTTGAATTTAATATGACTTGGTTGATAAGTAATTGACTCGAATCAATCAAGTAATGAATATGATTCATTGTATTAAATTCAATCAATCAATCAACATGTGAATTTAATATGACTTGGTTGACAAGTAATGGACTCCAATCAATCAAGTAATGAATATGATTCATTGTATTAAATTCAATCATTCAATCAACATGTAGATTTAATAAACTCGATAATTTAATCATGATATTTTCTTTCATATTGTATGAATTAAATATTTGTTGTGATCAATTATTCAAATTTGTTTGGGTATGGTGAACAACATGGCTCTAGAATTTACAAGTGTTGTATTATTTAAATATGGCCTATGAGCCATGCCTCTCTCTCTAAATATTCTTGATGTACATTCTCTTCTCATCCCACTCCCCTCGTATGTGAAACGAGGTTTCTCCTTATGTATTTTCTTTTATTATTTAGAGAAGTCCCCTCATTGGCTTGAGAGGACTTTAGGTTAGATGAGCCATGTTATGTCACAGTTTTAATTATGTTCTGATTTGATCATTGCATGATTAGTTTACAGATTATATGAGATACAATCACAATTGCATTCATATAAGTAGAATTAATAGGATTAATTAGATTATACCCAAAAAAATACCCTCTAAATAAAATCTTAAGTCCTAATGCCATCAATAAATGAATACTTGTAAAAACCTCGATCGCCCATTTGTATGTTCCACCAAAGTGGATGCATTTGAGTTATCTTGGTGAGACAAGAGTGAGTAACGGTGATACTCAACATTCATTATTGCCTGACTTAATTGAGATTATCAAAATGGTTTTGGATCTCAAGGCATTAGATGGGATTAAACATGTCAGATCATATGATGATCGAATCCCATAAAGATCTAAAAGTTACATGTGATGTAATTGGCAAACAGCTTGCCTACCTAAATAACTTGATTTTAAGCGTCATGCCAAAGCGGACTTAAATTTAAGCCAAATATGGATCTTAGCCCACTAATTATAATGAGGGTTATTAATTCAGTGGGAGGTTACTAATTAAACTTTGCATATCTTTTAGTTGTAGAATCATGTAGACTAGCAATAGTAACACCACAACACCATCAATGCGATCAATCCTTGAGAAGGACGAACTCGATGAGACAAACCTTCTTGACTTGTTTAGGAACTTAAGCGTTGATCCTAAACATGAAGGAAAGGAGTATCTCATCAATCAACTCATTCCTGACGAGCCTACCGCTATTGATCCATGTTGGTTATGCTTGGTTTTGATGATGTCTTATATAGATGCCATTCTTAAGAGCAAAAAGGTTGCACACTACATTTACATTATGCTTTGACTAATTCTTATATTGAATGTAGATGCAAAGTTTAATAATGGAGATTGATCAAGGAAGCAGATTGAAGAAAGAAGTTCTTGCACATAATATAATGGGAATATCATAATGTAAAGGAAGCAAGAAGCTATCAAAGGATTTTGGGAATAATCAGAAGAAAAGGATATTGAAGAAGGTAGAAGGCTGTAAAGAATGATGAGTCCAAGTTAAATGATGAAGAATGATCAAGTTGGGAGATGAAAGAAGGAAGAACTTGTATGGAATGAAGATATCATTATTCAAGTTCTTATATTGATGCTAGAAGTCTCCAAGATTATATGGAAGTTGGAATGGCTCAATTCGGTGTTAAATCAAGCAAATATGAGGTTCAAGATGAGAAAACTCGAGTTTAGGACACAAAACTCGAGTTTGGAACTCAAACCTTGAGTTTTGGAACTCAAAACTCGAGTTTAGAAGAAGCTGACCGAGAAAACTCGAGGTAGCCATCAAAACTCGAGTTTTCAAGTGTCTTCAACGTCTCTGGCGTCTCTGGACTAGCAAACCTCGAGGTTTCAGTCAAAACCTCTAGTTTCCAGCTATCATCAGCTCTTCAGCTCCACACTGTTTCACGTTTAGCACGGGCGACGTATGGTAATTCGATGATATCTTCCAAACCAGATATCCGATTGAGATGAAACCAGTGGCATATGAAACTAAACTCTCAATGCGTCATTTTGATATAAAAAAAAGCTCAAAGGAGTTCAGATCAAGGAGATATGAATTGTGGAAGTTGACGGATAAATCCACGCCACACAGCAAACCAAGCTTCAATGTTTTAAGTGTAACTCACAAACTACCAAAGGATCAAGTCAAATGATTTGTATCTGATCTACCTATGGCATTGTCGTCTAGGCCATATAAATGAGAAACACATTACGAAACTCCATCAAAATGGATTTCTAGACTCATTTGATTTCGAATCATTTGATACATGTACTTGTTGTTTATTAGGAAAGATGACAAAGGCACCTTTCACTAGGCATAGTGAGAGCGCCACTGATTTATTGGGCCTCATACATGCTGATGTGTGTGGACCAATGAATACATCTGCCAGAGTATGTCATTTGTACTTCATTATTTTATAGACGATTTTAGTAGATAAGGGTATATCTATTTAAATGAAATATAAGTATGAATCTTTTGAAATGTTCAAAATATTCGAAAATGAAGTGCAAAACAAACTTGCAAAACAATTAAGGTACTTCGATCTGATCGGGGTGGTGAATATTTGAGCCAAGATTTCATTTACCATCTTAGGAGTTGTGGGATCATCTCACAACTTACTCCTCTAGGAATACCTTAATGGAATGGTTTTTCTGAATGGAGGAATCGAACTCTATTAGATATGGTTTGATCTATGATGAGTCAAACAGATCTTCAACCTTCCTTTTGGGGCCATGCCCTAGAAACAGCTGCGTTCACACTAAGCACGTTCCGTCAAAGGCAATTGAAAAAACGCCATATGAGATATGGACTGGGAAGAAACCCAGTTTGTCCTTTCTTAAAATTTGGGGATGTGAGGTTTATGTTAAAAAGCAAGCCTCCGATGAATTACCATCGAGATCCTCAAAATGCCTTTTGTGGGGTATCCTAAGGAAACTAAGGATACTATGTCTACAATCCTACCGATCACAAAGTGTTTGTTTTTCGGAATGGTATCTTTTTGGAAAAAGAGTTTATCTCTAAAAGAACCAGTGGGAGTAAGGTGTACCTCGAAGAAGTTCGAGAGCCACAAGACTACATAGAACCACATATGGAAAATGGAGAAGACTCACAACAAGTTGTTGAGCCTACTCAAGTAACACAAGGCCCACAAAGGTCCGATAGATCACGGCTACAGCCTCAGAGATATGGATTTCTGATCACTGGAAATCGTGACGCTTTGCTCATTGAGCATAATGAGCCAACTACCTATCGAGAGGCCGTAGTGGGACGAAACTCCGAAAGATGGCTTAATGCCATGAAGTCTGAATTGCAATCCATGTGCGACAATAAGGTTTGGACTTTAGTCGATCGACTTAAAGGTGTAAAAACCGTTGGGTGCAAGTGGGTTTTCAAAGAGAAAACTTACATGGATGGCAAAGTAAACGTCTTCAAGGCACGGCTGGTTGAAAAAGGGTTCACTCAAACTCATGGTGTCGACTATGATGAAACCTTTTTCCCCAGTTGCCATAGCCAAATCAATCAAAATCCTTCTTGCCATTGCATCATATTATGACTATGAGATATGGCAGATGGACGTCAAAACAACCTTCCTTAAATGAAAGCTCCTTGAGGATGTGTACACGACACAACCTAAAGGCTTTGTGTGTCCAGAGGACTCTGATAAAATTGTAAGCTTCAAAAATCCATTTATCGATTGAAGCAAGCATTTCGGAGCTAGAATCATCGTTTTGATGAAGTAGTCAAAGAGTTTGGATTCATTCAAAACATCGATGAACCTTGTGTTTACAAGAAGGTTAGTGGGAGCACAGTTGTATTTCTAGTGCTTTACGTTGATGACATCCTACTCATTGGGAATGACATTCCAACCTTGCAGAATGTCCAAGTCTTGGTTAGGAAAGTCTTTCTCAATGAAAGATTTAGGCAAAGCCTCTTACATCCTTGGGATCAGGATCTATAGAGATAGATCCAAGAGGCTGATAGGCCTAAGTCAGAGCACATACATAGACAAGATACTGCATAGGTTCAATATGCAGGATTCTAAAAGGGGTAACATGCCCACGTCTCATGGCATCCATCTCAGTAAGGATCTGTGTCCTAGGACACAAGATCAAAGAGACCGCATGAGTAAGATTCCATATGCCTCCGCCATTGGATCTATCATGTATGCCATGTTATGTACTCGACCGGATGTGTCATTTGCCTTGAGTATGACTAGCAGATATCAACAAGATCCCGGTGAGGGTCACTGGACTGCTGTCAAGAATATCCTTAAGTACTTGAAAAGGACTAAGGACTTATTCTTGAAATATGGTGGTTTGAAAGATGAGTTCTGTGTGACTGGTTACACAGATGTGAGTTTCCAAACTGACCAAGATGATCTAAGATCGCAATCAGGATATGTATTCATGTTGAATGGTGGTGCAATAAGCTAGAAGTACTCCAAGCAGAGCACTGAAGCTGATTCTGCGATAGAAGCTGAGTATATTGCAGCATCGGATGAAGCTAAGGAGGCTTTTTGGTTTATAAAGTTCATTAATGAACTAGGGGTGGTTCCTACCATCTCAAATCCAATAGACTTGTTCTGTGACAATAGCGGCGCTATTGCGCAGACCAAGGAGCCTAGGTCACATCAAGGACCAAACATATACTCAGGCAATTTCATCCTATCAAAGAAATCAATGATAGAGGTGATATAAAAGTATGCAAAGTACCAGGAGAAAACAATGATGTTCATCCTCTTACTAAGCCGCTTGCACAAGCAAAACATGAGGGTCATGTTAGGGCAATAGGAATTAAGGTAATTAATGATTGTGCCTAGTGCAAGTGGAAGTCTGTTGGAAATTATGCCCTAGGGGCAAGTCATTCTCTATTTATTTATCATTTCATTTGCATGTTTATAGTGATAGCTGATCCTTGGATATATCTTATAGATTATCCTAAATGTCCCTGGTCAGTCATCTACGCGGGAGCGAAGATGAAATAAGACCAGTATGACTTTGATGAGTATGGAGATACGAGTCAAAGTCATAGGCACTTGTATAAGTACAAGGTGCTGAACTGACCCACTATGAGAAAGCTGCATGGATTTTGTCATAAGCTTATCTCATGTATAACCGTGTCACAACGCCCTATGACCTGAGATTGTAACACCCCGAATTTCAGACCCGGAGAATGGAGAATAAGTCTAAAGTAGGCGGACGGCTAAGCCCAATTTGGGAAGAGTCCCAAGAATGTCGAGAGTTAGGAAGCCTTTATGGGACTAAGTAACTCGACCATAAGGATCAGTGGACCTTGTATGCATAAGTCGTGGAATTAAGGTGCCAATAAAAATGGGACACAGAAGGTCTATACAGCGTAAATCCGGTGGAAAGGATGCCACCCAACTATGTTCTGAGGTATAGGACAATTAGTTGAGTGAAAATGGGCCAGTATAAGAAAGTACACGGCATTTTCAGGGCGGTTGGGTATGCCCCGTTTTTAGAAAGCATCGGTATTCATGAAGAAAAACCCAAGTAAACCGGGCGGGATCTCGGGCAAATACGATAAAGTAACTTTAATAAAGTACTATCATGATGACTAATGATGGCATACTTTTGTGTTGGCCCAATAAAATCATGACACGTGTCCCGTCATCATTACAAGGGAAAAGTTACTTTTGTGTTGGACCAGTAAAAGCATGACACGTGTCCTTTCATAATTACAGGAGTAAGAGGTCAAATCAAGTCATCATGAAGAGAGAGAAATTGCTCTAAATTCGTGCAAAATAGGGAGGAGAGAGAAAAGTCAACAAAACTTGCAAAGTAAGCCAAGTTAAGAGGATATTTTGCAAGGGTACTTTGGTCATTTGGTTTGGGGAATTTTTAGTACCCTCTTGGCATATTTTCAGACGTTGTACACTCTTGTTTGCATGAGTATTTTGACCAAGAGCTCAAGGACCAAGTATAGAAGGAAGAGTCAGTAGTAGTAGTGCTACATCAGACACGTGGCGTTTCGGGGTCAGAAGTCGGATTATCAGGTAGCACGTAGTACGAGGTGGTTATGGGATACTGAAATATGGATTTATGGATCTTCAAGGTATTATATTCCGTCCCCCTGTGGTCATGGAGAAGAGATTGATGATCAGAGCTCTCACAAGTCCAGTGGAAGGGCACGCATTACGGGGAAATGTGTAACCGGCAACAGGGAGCTGAGCGAGAGTGGTTAGGATTTCTCAGAGTCGGGCCCAGGGCCAGGACACTGATATGGGGCAAAATTTCAGTGGGCCATAGGAGAGAGAAAAGATCTTGCCATGTAATAATGAAGAGAGAGAATGTCACATCAGGGTCATAATGAAGAGAGAGAAAGAATAAAATAACCCGGTTTAATCTGGACCACATATTTAAATCTGATGTGACAAGGTGAAGGACATGTAATTATGATATATCCTAGGGAAGATCACGTGGGTCCCACGGCCTAGAAGAGGGAGAAGGCAAAAAGACCATTTTACCCCTAGACCTAAAACTACCCATAAAGTCACCACCAAGGGCAATCTTGGAATCTAAATTTTAAGGGCTAAGATGGTGCCACATGTCTAGACCAGAAGACTCTAGAATTCCCTACAAAAGAAGACTATAGAATGTCTTGGAAAAAAAGCCAGCGAGAATGACCATTTTACACCTAAAGTGAAATTTAATTACCGGACAAGCCCTACCCTTGGAGTCTCTATAGGACGTGCCCAAGGAGGGAGGAAGGAGTAGGCAGCAAGGTCTTGGTCCAGGAGAAGAAGAAGAAGTTCATACGCAACCGAAAAACCAAGGTAAGCATCTCAGTGATTCTTGCTTCTGTCCTATAGTGATTTTCGTGGATATGCAGTAAGATTTTGGTGTTTTTAAGGTCTTCAATGGGTCCAGAAGGTGTTTTTGTGTAGGGTCAAGTGGGATCACCTCTTTCTGAACTCTAAAAACCTAAGTCTTTGTTATACGAAAATCTGTCGATTCTTTCGGTTTTTGGGCAGCAAAGGTTAATTGGTGATTTTGAATAGGTAAATGGATTCCGTTTGCTTTGAAATTTTCCATGGTGAAATTAGACATCCTAAGGATGAGTTAATTATAAGCTTTCGGGTCATTTGGATTTTCCAACTGAGAGTTCTTTAAGATTGAAAATGATCTAGAGACATGGATTCTGTTTCGGCCTAGTGGCTAAGTTTTGAGAATGTTAGAAGGATTCGAACCCAGCGGGCTTTGGGAGTTATTTTTCATGTACAATAGACATCCTAAGGGTTCTAAGAGCACTTATTTCATGTCAAAATTATTTTTCTAGAATTTATTATAAATCGGTGAAGTTGGGTCAGAGATTCTGGAAATTTCTGGGGATAGGCGAAATTTATGAAGTTTGAAGTAAAGTTTGTATGTGTGATTGAAAGTGTGATTTTTGCTGTAATCTAGGGTTGTACCACATGTGGGATGTGTCTCTGACACTAAGGGAAGAGTTTACCGCTTTCAAGGAGTACCAGATAGTAACTGTTGACTTGCATACTCTATGTTGCTCTTGCATGTGTTTTTTATCATGATGTAGGAGATCGGGCTGTAGTGCCTCTGCTACAGTACCGAGATCGAGCTGTATTACCTATTGGACTGTGTGTCCTGAGGGTTTCTGCTACAGTACCGAGGGCATGTAGGATCGGGCTGCGGTGCCTATTGGACTGTGTGTCCTTAGGGTGTTGCTGCAGTATCGAGATATGTGAGGTAGGTGGGGCCTATGTGACTGTGTGTTCATAGGTTGCTACTGAGGCCTTAGGAGGGGTAGGTGGTTAGGGTTTGGCCACCCTGACTACTGAGGCCCCTGAGCGCGCTGTTCCGAGGGGCTTGTCTTGACCAGGCGGTCCTGCGGAGTTGCTACATGCCAGTTTGTTGTGCCAGAGGCAGGTTTATTGTTTTCCTGATTGTGATTTGCATTGCATGCATTGTATACATATTGTATATGAGTCTAACAGTTACTCTGGGGGTTCAATTTTGAACTCCAGTTTGGTTCAAAAGACACAGGGTGAGAGACGGAACTTGAAGAAGGTTGGACTTTGATGTGGAGAGATGAAGAAAGAGAGGATGGCACTGTTGCTTTTTGTACTTCTATATTGGGAATGACTATATGATCTACACTCACTGTTTTGTACTTATTTTTGGACGATTGTACCCTTAACCCTACGGGGATTACTTTATGTTTTTGTATGTACATTTACCAGTATATTGTAAGTTGTCCAAACCGATCATATGATCTTCCACGCACACTTTGATATAAGATTAAAGTGACTAATTAAGTAAGGAAAAAGGTAATAAGCGGAAAGGATCCCTCTAACCCGCCACCCGAAAGGGTGAGGCCGGTAAGGGTGTAACAGAGATCATCATGGATTCCTACATGATGAGTCGCTGGTCTTTGACCTAGTCAAAAGTCACCTTTGACCGGGTGATGATAAAGGCTATGATCGGGATCAGTGGTTTTCATGCAGAGGAATGTGAATGGTCAAGATGGAATTTGTCCCTCACATTTGTAGAGAGATAATCTTTGGGCCCCTCGATGAGTGAGTCTAAGAAATGTATGGCCATACTACGATGGAAATGAGTTTCCATTTCAATTATTAGACTACTCGAGAATCGAGAAAGTAATGATCAAGAATAGGAAGTTGACATTATCCATGCCTCATCCTTGACCAAATTATCGCGTGACAAAAGGGACGTGACATGGTTGTACAATAGGTTGCATCGTATCATCGATCCCCATATGAATTGGGTAGTCGCAATGTCTTGCTAGAGGCCGCTTGCGACTTGTGGGGCTGGTACAAGATATTGGCCCATGCCAATCTCATGTGGGCACAGGTCACACATAAGAATAGTCCAACATGAGTATTAGTGTCCAAATTCATTGAATCTTAGATATGTCTAAGATTTAATGAATGCAACGTTTAATCTAGGAAGGATATATATATATATATAATTCAAAATTAAATGTTATTTGTTTTGTATTTAATTTATTTGATAAATTAATTACCTAAAATGAATAGAGATATAGTATCTCACATTTAATTTTCGAAGAGAGATATTATATCTTAGATTTAATTTAATTGAGATACAGTATCTCAGATTTAATTAAATAGATATATATCATGCTTTTAATTCGGATTAAATGAATAGATTAGATTAGATCTGTTGGACAGATTTAATTGATATATTACTTAATCGAAATTCGAATTCAACAATTAATTAAGATTAATTTTGAATATTTTAATACGGCTCATTAGGGTTTTAGAAACTCTATAAAAGGATGATGATCTACTCGTATTAAGAGGCTGAAAACGAATTGAGACAAGCCGCAAAAAGAAATCCTAGAGAGAAAAACGTGAGACACAAAGAGAAGGCGCTAGCACGCTGCCGTACGTGTTGGAGAACTATTCGGTGTGGATACCGGTAGAGGGAGGAGACTCGAAAAGGCTGCTTCTGTTTGATCGAACGAGATAGCACCACGTTCAAGACGTACGACGGTTGAGGCGTATGAACAAGGAGATGCACACCAGACCAGATCGAACAAAACTCTCAATCCCTCGCATAGGTACGGTTTACTAACGAACCTTGATTTAAACGCTGTTGATAGATCCTCTTCTTGGGATTCGTAAAGTTTTTTTAAATTCCGCTGCGTGTACGGATCCCAACAGTTTGGAGTTTCCAACCGAGAGTTATGTTAAGTTGCAAATGACCTAAAAACAAGAACTTCATTTCGGACTAGTGGCTAAAGTTTGGGAATAAGGGAAGGATTCGAACCCAGATGACTTTGGTAGTTATTTTTTTGATAAACAAGACATCCTAAGGGTTCATTATCCATTGATTTCGCGTTAATTGGAGTTTTCTAGAATTTATTAAAAATCGGCGAAGTTGGGTCAGAAATCCTGGAAAATCTGGAGTTAGGCGAGATTTATGGAACTTGAAGTAAAGTTCGTACATGTGATTAAAAGTGCGATATTTTGCTGTATCTAGGGTGATAGTACGTGTGGGACATATTTCCAACACCGAGGAAAAGTTTACTGTTTTCAAGGAGTACCAAGTAGTAACTGTAAACTTGCATACTCTATGTGGCTTTTGTATGTTATGTTTTATCATTATTGTGGATGTAGGCTAGGTAGTAGTTATGGGACTTCATGTCCTATGGTCGCTACTGAGGCCGAGGTATGCAGGCTAGGTAGTACCTGTAGGGGTACTATTGAGGCCGAGGCATGTTGGCTAGGGAGTATCTCTTTGGGGGTACTTCTGAGGCCTGTGGCATGTGGGCTAGGTGGAGCCTGTGTGTTCATAGGTGTCCATTGAGGCCCAAGGTATGTGAGGCTAGGTGGAGCCTATATGACTATGTGTTTATAGGTGTCCAGTGAGGCCTCTGGGATAGGTGGTCAGGGTTGGCCTCCCTGACTTCTGAGGCCCTTTGCGCGCTGGATCCGGGGGCTTGTCTTGACCAGGCGGTCCTGCGGATGTACATGCCAGGTTTATGTTCCTGATTGTGATTTGCATTACATGCATTGCATACATATTGTATATGAGTTTAACAGTTACTCTAGGGTTCAACTTTGAACTCCAGACTAGTTTCAAAGATACAGGTGTAAGGCGGTAGGCCGGTCGAATTGTGGAAAAGATAAGAGTAAGAGCAATGAAGATGAAGATTGAAGACGTATGGAATGCCTTATCTCATTGTATATTTTTATGTATGTAAGAACTTACTTATTGCCCAGTACTTACGTTGGACTATTGTACTCTTAACCCTACGGTGATAACTTTATGTACTTGTTTGTACCTTTACAGTACATTGGAGTTGTCCAAACTGATCATTTTCTCTACCGCGCATACTTTGATATATGTTTAAAGTGACAAATTAACTAAGAAAAAGGTAATAAGCGGAAGGGATCCCTCTAACCCGCCACCCGAAAGGGCGAGGCCGGTAGGGGTTTAACAGTTTGGCATCAGAGCCATGGTTTGGACAGTACTGGTAAAAGGTAGTGCCCCTATCCTATAGAGTAAGGCTCTTCTTTTAAGGTTATAGATGTAAGTTTGGGCATATGGAGCTTAAAGGATAAATACCCTAAGGAAGAGGGTTGAGCTCCAGTAAGATAAGACTCTCGTAATAAAGGAGGTAGCGCAGAGTATGGAAGCTGTTGATAATCTTAGGTCTTCTTATATGGAAATCAGGGACCGATTCCCATAATAAAAATAAGAAGGGAAGTGTATGGAGAAGCTGATCCCTGGCGTTTCTGGGAAGGTAAATGAGTTGTACTACTATGAGTACCCCAGAACAAGGTTGGCACCCAGAAGTAAAGTGTGCTTAGGCGGAAGAAATTCTCGAGATAGGTGACCCCCCGAGAAGTAATATAGGAATTTGAGATTCCTTGAATTGAGGCTTTAATACTCTAAGTTTTGACTTATAGTAATCCCTAGAGATGCTTTGAGGATGTCAGGATATGGTTGAGGTTAGGCTTGAATCTCATCTTAAATGTGAATAAGGTTGAACTAAGGTTCTAGTATTTTAGAGTAAGGATCCTGTGAATATTGATTGATATTGAATTGTTTGGGTATGATTGAGGTTTGACGATTGACCTTGAGGTAATAGAATGATATTAGGATATACCCCTAGGATATTGAGGATTGAGATAGAATTAGAACCTTGTGAATAGTGTTGAATGTTTTGAGATTTAGACTAGGAAGATGAATTATGATCCTAGTTTCTATTTTGGGTATTATTGAGGTGATATGATTCCTTAGCCTAATTGATGTTGAAGTTCTAGGAGTCAATTGTGAATCTGATTTGAGGTTATTTGAGGATAGTGACTGAATGATCATAGCATGTTTATTGGGTTTGTTCGAGGTTTTAGAATTAGGTTGATGAACCTAATAATTTGGTTTGATAACGAGAGATTCTTTAGGCATTTGATTGATTTGAATGCATTGAGGCATAGTACCAATATGCATAAGGTATTTGGAGGTTGCTAGCTGTTAGGGAATGATTTTGATCTTATGATATTCCCTTAGAAAGAACGATTAAGAATAGAAATTTTGATAATGATTGATGATGTTATTTGAGGTATGTTTGAGGTTATTACCTATTTGATTTGGGGTATTTTGAGGTTGTTAGTTGCTGTATCAGCATAGGGAAAGATCTTGAATATAGAATATTCCCTAAGAAGTGTATGATTGAGAATTAGTGTCTCGATGGGACTGATTGATAGCTAGAACCTCAATAGCCACATGTTTCGGTCTTATGATTAGAATCGATAGCTGTAGATATGATAGTGGCTAGTGGATTCCTGAAAAGAGGTGGATTAAATACCTATTAGATGAAGTTGAATCTGTGACTATACCTGGAGCTGGATTGTTATCGGAAGATCACGTGCAGAATGACCCTATATGAGGTTTGTATGATGTAATGTATTGCCATGGGGTGCTCCAGTGCTATGTGTATGAATATTCAGTAGGTAAGGAGACCTACTAGATTGGTATGATTTTTTGAGTGATTGAATTTGAGATGTGTTTAATGAAAGGTCTAAGTCCTATGGGACTAGTATGTCCATGGGCTGATAGAAATTCATGACCTTTGAACCCTGAATACCGAGCAGAATGCCGAAGAAGTGGTAAGCCTAAGGGTTACAAGCATTGTATCTAGAATGATCGAGCAAATGAAATGAAATGAACTGAGTGTTCCATAGATGGCTTGAGTAGCCAAAAATAAAGCTTGAGATGTAATTGGAGTAATGACCTTCTATGTCAGTTGTCTGGTTCCTGTTGTGTTTGAAAATTTAATTTTGAACTTACCAATGCACCTGCTATGTTTGTGAAATTTGGATTTTCCAAACTGAATTTTCGAATGAAATGTTTTTCAAAATTTGAGAACAGTTTGAAATGATTGTTTTTGAACTATGTTGTCTCATAGATAGGGTGTCTTGATGGAACCCCGATTTAAAAATTGAATTGTGAACCATGTTTATGGTGGAAGCAGTACAGAACATGTTTTGAAAATGTTTTGAAATCGCTGGCCATTGTTGAAAGTTTTGAGGAGATTAGTTTTTGAGAAGCTGACACTCGCACCAGCAGTGTAGGCACCCCATCTGAGTAGTTTCACCTTGTAGGGGCGTGTGTTTTGCCTTGTCTGGCTGGCACCCACGCAGGTGGTTGGAGCGAAGCTCCTGGACAGAGGTCCTTTGTCCCGGGTATGGGATTCTGGTGGGTGGCCTGATATTGTATGTGCCAGTGCAGACACTGGGTCCCGGGAAGGGACAGAAACCCTCCCACATTGGCCGACAAGTGCGTTGCCACTTCGGTGGTTGGTATTGAAAGGATTAGAGTGTGCCGCTGTACCAAAATGTGAGAGTGGTGGCGAGAGCTTCCAAAGGTTGAATTTGTGAGATGAATAATCCCGCTCAAGAATGTGTGCCGGTAGTAAATGTTTTCTGAAAATAGACCGGCAGTGAATTTTTTTTCTGAAAAATTTAAACTGGCAGCGATTATGGTTGATTGAAAATGTGGAAACAATGTTTTGTGATTTGGAAATGTACTGCGACCATAGAGATTTGTGATTTTTTGAAGATTTGAAATGTTAAGTATGAGACAACATAGTAGGCAGTGACATGACTGTCGTCACTGTCATGTTGAAACGAAACGCGGTGCAGTCGGTCATTATGTTGATATAGGAACAGAAACTGATAGATTGGTCTAGAAATCTGAACCGATTGAATCAAACAGTATTTTCCAGTTACCATGCTAAGCAAGAGGAAAATGGTTCAAGAGCTTAGAATTGAGGAAGCTCAGATGAAATTGATGAGCAGAGGCTCAAGGCAGTAAGACCCGATGTGCAAGTTTGCACGGGGCGGTGTTCGAGGCTGTAAGACCTGTGATGCTTAGCACTGTGTGGAATGCTGATTAGCATAGTGACTTTAGATCGATGTGTCTAGAGTACATCTTGAGACTGGCAAAAAAATTTATTTGTACCAGGCGGTAGATGAGATGCCTAAGACTTGAAGGAGAATCCTAGGGCAGTAAGGTAAGAAAATCCAACGTTATGGTAATAGAATGAGCCGTAAGGCTAGTATGTGATAAGCCGAGAGGCGGAATAAGTAAGGCAGTAAGACTTGCATAACCATACAATGTGAGGATGGATCAATTGATTCTGGATGGTTAGGTACCACACCTAGGTACAGAAGGGATAAGAATGTGGTATGGTAAATGGTGTGCTTAGTAAAGAGATTGGCAATGTTCCTAAAAGAATTCTTCAAGGTATAGACGTTCAAATTTCGAGGACGAAATTTATTGAATGGGGGGAGAAATGTAACACCCCGAATTTCGGACCCTGAGAGTGGAGAATAAGCCTAAAGTAGGCGGACGACTAAGTCCAGTTTGGGAAGAGTTCCAAGAATGTCGAGAGTTAGGATACCCCTCTGGGATTAAGTAACCCGACCATACGGGTCAGTGGACCTTGTATGCATAAGCCGTGGAATTAAGGTGCTAGTGAAAATGGTACACATAAAACCTATACGGTGTAAATCCGGTGGAAAAGATGCCACCTAACTATGTCCTGAGGTATAAGATAATTAGTTGAGCGAACATATGCCAGTATAGGTAAGTATAGGGCATTTTCAGGGCAGTCATAGATGTCCTGCGTTTTTTAGGAAATAAGAAGGGAAGAGTATTCATGAAGCCAAGCAAAAGTCAAAGGTAATGATGACATACTTTTGTGTTGGACCAATAAAAATATGACACGTGTCCCTTCATAATTACAGGTGCAAAAGTCAAAAAGCTTGTAGAAGAAGCTATGTGAAAGGAGATATTTCAAGGGCATTTTTGGTCTATAAGGGAATTGCTATGATGAGGGACACATGTGCATGAAATGATGACTCTAAAAAAAAAAAAAAGCTTCTTAAATAAGCTTCAAATTCGTGCAAAACAAGAAAGAGAGAGAAAAGTCAACAAAACTTGCAAAATAAGCCAAGTTAAGAGGATATTTTGCAAGGGTACTTTGGTCCCTTGATTTGGGGGATTTTAGTACCTTCTTGGCATATTTTAAGACATTCCCGCACCCCGTTCGCATGAGTATTTTGACCAGGAGCCAAGGATCGTAGAAGTTAAAGTGACAGTGCATAGGGGCACAAAAACACTTATACGGTGTTAATTGGTTGGTAAAAATACCATTTAGCTATGCCCTAAGGTATGAGACAATTAGCTAAGCAAAAATATGCTAAAATAAATATGCACATGACATTTCTTGGGTGGTAAGGGTTCCTTGCGTTTTTTGAAGAAAAAGAGGAGGAAAGAGAAGTTACTTGGAGGGCAAGAAAAGGTCACATCAAGTAATAACGATGAGAGAGAAAATAAAATAGTTTGGATTAACTGGACCACATCTTTTGAAACTGACATGACAATGGAATGACAAGTAATTATGGCACATAAAGGGTAATAATGGCAGCATCTTCGGCAGATTTTGTGGGTCCCACTGACTTGGAGGAAGAGCAGTGCAAAATGACCATTTTACCCCTGAATAGAAATTACCCCTAAAATCACCATCAGGGGCAATCTTGGAATTTGGATTTGGAGGGTTCAGATGGCGCCACATGTCCTGGACCAGAAGACTCTAAAATACCCTGGAAAAGAATATTCTAGAATATCTTGGGGAAAAAGTCAGCGAAAATGACAATTTTACCCTCTGAGGTGTCATTTAACCATTGGTTAACTTCTTTAACCCTGGAGCCTATATAAGGACACCTCCTCCCCATTTTTGGCTGCCCTAGGATGTGCCCAAGGAGGGAGGAAGGAGTGGGCACCAAGGTCTAGGTCCAAGGAAAGGTGGAAGTCATACGCAACCGAAGCCTCAAGGTAAGTCCTAACCTACAACTTGGTGATTATTCTTTTAAGTTTCTGCCCTATGGTGTTGAACGTAGGGATGCAGTCAGAATTTGATATTTTTAAGGTTTCGAATGAGTCTAAAACGTGATTTTGTGTGGGGATAAGTAAAGGTTACCTTTTTCACGCCCGAAAAACCCTAAGACGCTAAACTACGTAAATCTGCCGATTCTGGTGTTTTCTGTGCAGCGTGTAGTAATCGGTGGTTTTAAAATAGTAAATGACTTCTGTTTGCTCTAAAGTTTTATATGGTGAAAGTATACATCCTAAGGATTATTTGGATATGATATTTTGTGTCGTTTGGAGTTTACAACCGAGAGTTATGTTAAGTTGCAAATGACCTAAAAACAGGAACTTCATTTTGGACCAGTGGCTAAAGTTTGGGAATAAGGGAAGGATTCGAACCCAGATGACTTTGGTAATAATTTTTATGATAAAAAATACATCCTAAGGGTTCAATATCCACTGATTTCACGTTAATAGGAGTTTTCTAGAATTTATTAAAAATTGGCGAAGTTGGGTCAGAAAATCTGGAGTTAGGCGAGATTTATGGAACTTGAAGTAAAGTTTGTACATGTGATTAAAAGTGTGATGTTTTGCTGTATCTAGGGTGATAGTACGTGTAGGACATATTTCCAACACCGAGGAAGAGTTTACTATTTTCGAGGAGTACCAGGTAGTAACTGTAAACTTGCATACTCTTTGTGGCTTTTGTATGTTATGTTTTATCATGATTGTAGATGTAGGCTAGGTAGTAGTTATGGGACTTCGTGTCCTATGGTCGCTACTGAGGCTGAGGTATGCAGGCTAGGTAGTACCTGTAGGGGTACTATTGAGGCCGAGGCATGTTGGCTAGGGAGTATCTCTTTGGGGGTACTTCTGAGGCCTGTGGCATGTGGGCTAGGTGGAGCCTGTGTGTTCATAGGTGTTCATTGAGGCCCAAGGTATGTGAGGCTAGGTGGAGCCTAAATGACTATGTGTTTATAGATGTCTAGTGAGGCCTCTGGGATAGGTGGTCGGGGTTGGCCTCCCTGACATCCGAGGCCCTTTGCGCACTGGATTCGGGGGCTTGTCTTGACCAGGCGGTCCTGTGGATGTACATGACATGTTTATGTTCCTGATTGTGATTTGCATTACATGCATTGCATACATATTGTATATGAGTTTAACAGTTACTCTGGGGTTCAACTTTGAACTCCAGACTGGTTTCAAATATACAGGTGTAAGGCGGTAGGCCGGTCGAATTGTGGAAAAGATAAGAGTAAAAGCAATGAAGATGAAGATTGAAGACGTATGGAATGCCTTATCTCATTGTATATTTTTATGTCTGTAAGAACTTACTTATTGCCCAGTACTTACGTTGGACTATTGTACTCTTAACCCTACGGGGATAACTTTATGTACTTGTTTGTACCTTTACCAGTACATTGGAGTTGTCCAAATTGATCATCTGCTCTGCCGCGCATACTCTGATATATGTTTAAAGTGACAAATTAACTAAGAAAAAAGGTAATAAGCGGAAGGGATCCCTCTAACCCGCCACCTAAAAGGGCGAGGCCGATAGGGGTGTAACATTAGGTACCCACGATAACAACCAACAGGTTTATCTCTTCTATCTTTCTTATGAAAGCAAGATGAGGTACTGTGTCCCTTTCAATTACAGTAATTACAATGAGCAAATGGATTTGAAGTGTGAACTAATTTCTGGAAAAATTTAAAATAGGATTTTCCACTAGTTTTCTTTTTACCTTTCTTTTTGTCAAAAAATAGGAGTATATCCTATGCCTGATCGATCATTTGTAAACCTTTGAGGTTTTTGAATCACATTGAGCATTTCACTTCCCTTAGTGAATTTCTCAAGTGTTTTCGTAAGATAAGAGTTTTTCTTTATAAGATCAGGACCATTTTCACAAATTGTGTTTTCACAAACTGGAGGTAAATCTTTAGCTTGTTGCTCAAGCAGTTTAATTTTCCTCTTAGAGGCAATAAATTCTTTTGCAAGCTTTTAAAATTCATAATGTAGCTCATTATACTCAAAAAGTAATTCATCATAGGGGTTCAGAATCATATACCTCTTTGTCATTTTCAGGTTGTTCTTCTTCTACAACAAGGCAAAAATTAGCAACTTCTTCTTCCTCGCTTTCTTCTTCATCTGAGGAACTATCTCCCCATATGGCAGACACATAGGCCTTCTTCTTGAAGTGATTAAACTTCTTCTTCTTTTCCTTTTCTTTGCCTTTCTACTGAGGGCATTCTGATTTAATGTGACTAGGCTTCTCGCACTCATAACAGATGATTTGATCTTTATCTTTGAATTCTTGTATGTTGTTGCTTGTGCTTCCTTTCTGAAATTGATTTCTGAAGCCCTGATCCTTCTTGTAGAATTTATTGAATCTTCTCACGAACATCGCCATTTCATCATCATCATCATCATTGTTGTCTTCATCCTTGGCTTCCTGCTCTTTCACAGCGTTAAGAGCAACACCTTTGCTTTTGTTGGTGTTGATTTCATCCAAGCCCTTTTTAAATTTAAATTTACTTTCATATTCAGATAGGCTTCTGAATAAAGCAGCTATAGATTGCATTGATTCTCCACGGGCTTCCTCGATTGCTGTGACTTTAGCTTCCCAATCTTTTGTTAGGAAATTGAGGATTTTTCTGACTTGAGGGGCTTTCTCATATGTTTTACCCAAGGTTGCTAGTTGATTGATCAAGTGGGTAAAACAAAGTTGAAATTCACTAATGGATTCTCCGGTATTCATTCGAAGAAGATCATACTCGATTATTAAAGTATTGATACAATTCTCCTTGATGCCCGAAGTTCCTTGATAAGCTATTTCCAATGCTTTCCACATCTCCTTAGCAGTTGACAAATTACAGACACTGAAGAATTCTTGTTGGCTAAGAGCACTTTGAAGCATTAAGATAGCTTTGCTGTTGAGAGTGACAAGTCTTCTATCATTCTCGTCATACTCTTCTTCAAGCTTTGCGATTCAAACCCTATCTTCAATTGAAGTAGGTTCTTAGTTTCCTCTTTCGAACACGTTCCATAGGCCAAATTCAGTAGCCATAACGAACACTCTAAATTTGGCCTTCCAAAATGCGTAGTGTTCTCCGTTGAAACCAGGAGGACGATTGATAGAGGCTCCATCAGGTAATATTCCTTCCATGATCTTTCGCGGGATGTCAAGCCCAACTGAGAAACCTTAGCTCTGATACCAAATGAAGGTGGAATATCTCTTAGAAGGGGGTGAATAAGTGTTTATAAAAATATTTTTGATCAATCACACAAGAATACAGAGACAGAGATAGAAAGAGAATAACACGGGATATTATACTGGTCCGGTCTAATTCCACAACCTACGTCGAGTCCCCAAGAACCTTGGGATTTTTCACTATCTCAAAGACGGTTACAATTACACATTTAGTACTCGGATGATCCTCTCACACTAGGACTCACTCCCCCTTACAAGCTGTAATTGTATACCCACACTTAAGGTTCTACAACCTTAAGATTTGACTAATGAACAATGAATCGATAAGTGTTTAACTCTCTTACAGAGTAGATATAATAATAAACACTGAAGTACAATGAAAATATCCGAAGATATTAACTTAGTTAATGAAACAGTAAATATAGTTGAGTCGAATTGATTGCACAACGTATCGGTAGTTGGCAAATTCAATGCTTCAGGTATTTATAGTTGTTGGCATTTATTACCGTTGAAGCTTGAAATAATTCCGTTGAGACTCTTCAGAAGAAGTCTGTTGGAGATTAAACACGAAAGGTCTAAATAATCGCCGTCATAAATATTCTTTAATTCTTTTGTTCGTGCGATTATGATCGTTGAAGTGCACAGCAAAACAAATGAAGTAGTCTTGCCTAAAATGTCTTTCGAATGCTCAGAGGTATGTCCGTTGGTTTAGTGTCTCGAATAGGTAAGCGCATTAAATGCATTTTGACACGTTGGATTGCTTTATACAAACACAATGTTAATCCATAATCTAATCATTTGAAACTTATTAACAAACTGATTAAATGCAGTTAAGGACAATAATGATAGATGATATGAAGAATCTGAAACATACTTAGAGATTTAAAGACAGTCGTTAGCAATTTCAAAAATAGGGACATATTGACTCGAAGCAAATGAACCCTGGCTCGAGTCAATCCATCATTTAAAATAGAGAGAAGATTAACAAAACACTATCTGACTCGAGGCAGCAATATCCTTGGCTCGAGTCTAGGCTTAGGCTCGAGTTACAAGAATCATGGCTCGAGCAAGAATCATATGAATAATCAAAACACTGAAGATATTTAACTCGAGGCAAAAATAACGTGGCTTGAGTCAACCTCTAGACTCGAGGGAAAGATAGTTCAAAGATTGAAAGACAAGACTCTGGCTTGAGTCATTAAGTGGAGGCTCGAGTCTACCATTATTTTTAAATATAACGGTCAATATTATGGCTTGAATGAATCGAAGTTGAGATTAATGAAAGAACTCTAACGTCCAACAGCTATATTCATTACTCTCAACGGTGCGTTGAAGGCTTCCAACGGTCATCAATTGCCCTCACCATATATAAGTTGAAGCATTCAATTCATTCCAACTACCGGAAACAAAAGCACAAAAATGATCATTACGCATCTATTATTTCTTACACTTGTGTAATATTTTTGGATATTTATAATCTTTAGTGTTTATCTATCTGTTCTTTTAGAGAGTTGATTTCTGATTATAAATCATTGTAAGAATCTCAAAGTATTGGGACTTTGAGATTGAGATATTTGATTACAACTTGTAAGGGGAAGTGAATCCTTGTGAGAGGATTACTTTCAAGTACAGAGTATGTAATCTGTTAAAGTGATAGTGAAAATCCTAGCGAATCTGGGGACTGGACGTAGGTCAAGAGTTAAGACCGAACCAGTATAAATATCTTGTATTCGTCTTTCTTCCTCTCTCTGTTATACTTTGTTATAGTTTTTTAGTCTCCAATGTATTTGAAAAGATTTTTTAAATCCCTAATTCATCCTCCCTCTTGGTGATATTCTGTTCTACAATCCGAACTTTCAAATGAATAAAGTTGCATTCTACATATCCTTCTTTTTTTTTTGTATCTCCTGCTCGAGACTGATGTTGCACCAGATTATCCAAGTAGCTACAACACTTACTACCTCCTTGAACCACATCACTATTGTTACATAGAAGAAAAAATATGCTCAATGGTCTTATTCATTCTAATCTTGGAGGCACCCTGAAAAAGGACACAAACTCACAACTCTTATCATTTCCCATTCACTCTTTCAATAAAATTAATGTAATACTTTTTCTTGCCAACAAAAATTAATGTATTTCTAATCCCCCATTCCTTGGATCATTGTCTTTTGACTCTAGCTCTATAATCTCCTATTTTTATATAAAATTGATCATTTTATAAAAAAAGTATATAGATTAAAACTAAGAATGCCCATCGACACAACCTCTAAAATGCCCACCACTTAGGCTAGTATCGTAACTTCAGATAAAGAGATACTTGCATACTATGGTCCAAGTGGTCGGTACACGATTTATAACTCCCCTCTTCCTTTTTCATCCTCTTCTCTCTCCTCTTCCTTTTCTAACCATTAGATAAGCATTTCAATTATTCAAATTTAGTTTTCTACAAAATATTATTTCTTTTTTTTTTTATTGCGTTTTGAATTATTCATATGAAAATTTACCAATTTGTATTTAATTAGTTATTTTTCTTTTTATAATTTAACTTTTTAAATAATAATCTTGAAAAATATTAAATCTCGATCCATTCACAAATGTTAATATAATGGTTAAAAAAAAGAAAGATGATGGAAAAGAATGAGGAGAGAATCAAAGTGTGCATGGCAACCATTCGTTTCTCCAAGATCAATTTCGAGTTGAAACAGTTGTTTCGATTCTGTGCCTGGGAAGAGTTACGAGAATCGAATTACGTTTGTTAACTCATTTTATTTTTACTCGAGAATCGAATTACGTTTGTTAACACATTTTATTTTTATTCCGTGAATTAGAATGACTTAATACAATACAAATCTATTTCTTTATTTTTTGATTACAGATTTCATCAACGGTATAAAATAATAAATTTTAACAAAAATGCCAACATTTCATATTTTTTTAAAAAAATTAAAAAATCTAATATTTTATTGTGGAATTTTTTCTTACAAAAAATACTAAAATATAGTCACATGACTCAACTAAATAAAATAATCTATTTCTTGATATTATAATTTTGATATACTTTCTTGAGATTTAAACAAAAATTATTCTTTCATTCTTTTCATGTCACCTAAAATGGTATATCCAAATTCATATCCTGGTGTAAACAAGAATTTCTGACTCAAGACAAGCCCGAAAGAACTAAAAATGCTTTTTTACACATAGAATTTACAACGTTTGTTAACACAAAGCTCATTCAAAACAACTTCTTACTTTTAGGACCTACCCAATTCAAACAAAAACCACTTTTTGTTAACAAAAGAAGCTAGTAGCATAAATTAAAACAAAACAAATTACTGTTAGTTCTCAATGTGTTTTGATGATTAATAACAATTGTAAACATGAGAGAATGATTTTTGTCAAAGATTGGTAAAGCATGTTGATTGAATTCAAAAACGTCAAAGCACCAAACTCGAGCTTGGCTCTCCAAACTCGAGCTTGCCCCTTACGAGAAAGCAAACCAAGCTATTTTGCATTTTCTAAACTTGAGCTTGGTCCATAAACTTGAGCTTGAAGGTTTTCAAAGTTTACTCATATTCTGAGTAAGCTCGAGCTTGCACTGGAAGCTTGAGTTTACGAATGTTTGAGGATTTTGTCAAGTTACTCAAATTGCAAACTCAATCTTATTAGTTTTAAGCTCAAGCTTGCTTCTTCCAGAGACTTTTCTCAATGAGTTTACAAATATGTAAACTCGAGCTTACCGTCACAAGCTCGAGCTTACCTCGCGTAATCCTTTAAACTTGAGCTTATCATTTTTACTTGTAGAGTTTGTGAGTTTACAAAAGTTGTAAACTCGAGCTTGGCATACCAAGCTCGAGCTTGCACTGTGAGAAAGTTTTCAAATTTTCTTTCAAAGAGTAAACTCAAGTTTGGAGTTGTAAACTCAAGCTTGCGTCTAACAGAAACTTTTCAAAGATGTTAACATTTGTGACAAACTCGAGTTTACAATTGTTATTAATCATCAAAACACATTGAGAACTAACATTCTCCCCCTTTTTGATGATGACAACACTTGTAAACATTTGTTTCTTTTCAAAAAGAGATTTGAGCATTGAAAAAGTGATTTTGGTAAAAACATTTGTAAACCTGAAGTTTTGAAATTCAATTTGATAAACTCAGATTTAGCATAGGAATAGGTAAGCATATTTACTAACAGAGATTAATCATATATAATTTTTTGAAAGATTCAGATTAAACAAATATCAGAGTTTAGCAGCTGGAATCACAATTCAATTCTTAAATCATTCATCAGAATCTAAACAAAGACTTATCAAAAAGAAATGATCATAGCAAAGTAGTAGAATTTCAAAAGCAAATATACAATACAAATAATAAAACTACAATGAAATGATCAAAGACAAAAGGAAACATAAAAACTGCTGAAGAGACATAAAAACTGCTGCTCTCTTCACGTCTTTTCTTCTCCCCCTTTGTCATCAGCAAACAAAGGTGGAGCAACTGAGGTAGAAGGGTTGTCCGGTTGAGAGGAGGCTCGGCCGATTGGTGAGAATGGTTTCTTCAGGTTCAATGGAGATGGGTGGTTCAGTGGTTGTGGCAGGTTCAGCTGAAGTAGATGTGCCCAAGCCAGAACTTGAAGCAGCTATGGACTGATTTTTCAGAATTTGGTCCATTTTGTCATTAAGGCTCATCATAGTGACCAACAGGGTGGAGATGCTTGCTGAATGATCTCCAAGCTGACCACTAATGTCTTTAACTTCCTTTTTCAGTGCAGCCTGACCTTCTTTCAGCTCTTCCTGGCCTATATTGAAACCTTCCGAGTATCCACCCGATTGTTATGACCCGATTTACTTCGAGACCAATTTTTCTATTTCTGCTTCGATTCCCTCTGATAAATCAGAAATAGCTTTGTCAACTATTTCTTTGATCCTTGCATCCAAATCAGAAGGCATAGGCTATGATGGAGGAGGAGGAGGAGGTGCACTTTGAGCTTCTTGAACTCTGGAATGAGTGGCTCTTGATCTGGTTGGCCTTGACTGAGGTGGAGCCCTTGATTGGCCAGACCCTTCATCCATGTTTATTCTCATGAGATTTAAGATGTGTCTTCCAAAGACTTGAGGTTTTTCTAGTTTCTCTTTGGCAGGAACATACCAAATTTTCTCATGGAAAAGGATGACAAAGATAAGGCTTGCAAAAGGAATTCGGGAGGTTTTTCTGGAAGCAAAACGAAATCTTACCATTTCTTGAAAAATCCAGTACCCAACATTGTGAGGTACCTTGGCAATAATGGAAGCAAAGATAGGATAATCCTTCTTTGCGAAATGGGTGAAACTTCCTCCTTTTTGAATGAGATTTCTGGTATAAATGTACCGAGATAGTTCGAATGTAGGGTTCATTGATCCAAGTTCAAAATTTAGAATGTTTAACCCCTCCGGAATAGGCTCATTGGGTCTTAACGGTTCATAGATTTGCCTATCAGTATAGTTCAAGGATGTTACAGGTGGGGGATTGAGAATTTGCATAATGAAGTTTAAATAGGAAGGGGAAATGTCAATCTGTTTGCCTCTAATGGATATAGTGACCCTTTCCTTAACCAATTTTCCATCATTGTCCAGCAAGTTATTGTAAGACATGCCATGGTAGAATACCTTGACAAGAGTGGGGCTGTAAGAAGCACTTATGGAAATCAGATTTTCAAATTGTTTCAGTCATGGAAAGAGATCCAAATTACACTTATTCTTCAGTTGAGCTAGGTTAACAGAAACAATTGGACAGAATACTTTAGAGCCAAATTTTTCTTTAAACTTGATGGCATTTTCTCCTTCCAATCGAATAGGTTCACTTGAAAATCCTTCGGTATAGTAGAGTGATTGTAAATATCATATAGAGCGGGAGTTTCCTTGGATACCTGAGGAGAAGTTTCCTCTTGTTGTTGAGAAGCAGAAGGGACTTGAGAACTTCCTTGATCAGTCCTAGAGGCAGTCCTCTTGGTTCGTTTAGACTTGTAGGTAGCAGTGACCTCGGAATTTTGCCTTTCCCTTTCTTTGGTTGCTTCTTCGGATTTTGTCGTTTCTTGGGAGCCTCTGGTTTGTCTCTAATTTCGATTCCTTTTGTTCTGGAGGTAGGAGTCGAATAAGTTGCTGTAACTCCGGGGATTTGGGTGTCTATCCCAGTATTGAAACGTTTAGGGAGCATTTTCGTTCGTGTAGGGCGTTCAGGGTTAGGATTTGAGTGGATTGGGTTTCTGAATCAGCGACATTGGCAGAAGTAGAGTGTTTTGGGGCCATTTTCGCTGGGTTTTGACAAAGAAGATGAGAGGATTTTGAGAGGGAATAGGAGTAAGCTCGAGAGTTGTGTGAAGTGAAGAGGAACAGTCAGGTTTTACATATATAAAGTGCGCGGCAAGCTCGAGTTTAGGAAGCTAAGCTCAAGTTTGCATAAACTTGTACTAACCTGGACTTCAAGAGTGTATGTGAGAACTCTTGAAATTCCTCTGCAAGCTCGAGTTCACTCACTTATAAGCTCGAGCTTGGGTTTCTCCACAATTTTATTTTCTCTCTGACTCCCTCGAGCTCGAGCTTACACTGCTAAGCTCGAGTTTTCCTCTCTTGACAGCAAACTTCAACAAGATGTCAGAGTTGTTTATCATTATAAATGCCCTGCATAAAACACATCTAGATACTCCGATGCTTAAGTTAGTAAATTGTAATCATAAAACACATAACTAACATTAAGTAGGAGCTACTTACAACTCATTGGGATTTACCATTCCAAATTCTCTTCTTATGAACACAAATTGTTCCTTTGCTAATGGCTTTGTGAAGATGTCAGCAAGTTGGAGATGTGTTGGGATGAATATGACCTTGACATCTTTCTTCTGAACATGATCCCTTATGAAATGATGTCTCACGTCAATATGCTTGGTTCAAGTATGTTGTACTGGATTCTTAGCCAAGCTTATTGTGCTTGTGTTGTCACACAATATTGGGATCTCCTTCAAGTTGATTCCCAAGTCAGATATTTGTTGCTTGAGCCAAAGAACTTGAGCACAGCAACTAGATGTAGCCACATATTCAGCTTCAGTAGAGGATACAGCAACACTTGTTTGCTTCTTGCTGAACCAAGAAACAAGTGAACCACCAAGAAATTCACATTGGCCACTTGTGCTTTTTCTATCGTCTTATATCCAGCATGATCCGAATCGAATATGCCACCAAATGTTCGGGTTGACCTTTGGGAAACCATAGACCAAGAGTCTTTGTGTCGCAAGATATCGAATATTCTTTTCACATTCTCGCATGTGACTCCTTGGGAGCAGATTGAAATCTTGCACACATCCCCACACTGAATTGGATGTCAGGACGGCTTGCTGTGAGATAGAGTAATGATCCAATCATTCCTCTATATTTTGTAATGTTAAAGTCCTTGCCTTCTTCATCAGCATCCAAGGTAGTGGTTGAACTCATTGGAGTATCAGCTCCATTGCATTCATCCATCCCAAACTTCTTTAAAAGATCATTAAGATACTTGGTCTGGGAAATGAAGATTCCTTCTTTTCTTTGCTTAATTTGCAGACCAAGGAAATAGTTGAGTTCTCCCATCATGGACATCTCAAATTCTCCCTGCATGTTCTTAGCAAACTCTTCACACAAAGCATCATTAGAAGCACCAAAAATAATATCATCAACATAAATTTGAACAATTAAAATATTGTTGAGTTTATCCTTTTTGATTAAAAGAGTTGTATCTGCTTTACCTCTGACAAATCCTTGATCAAGAAGGAACTTGCTTAACCGCTCATACCAAGCTCTAGGAGCTTGCTTAAGACCATACAATGCTTTCTTAAGGCGGTAAACATGATCTGGATGATGATCATTTTGAAAACCAGGAGGTTGTTCAACATAAACTTCCTCTTGAATAAAACCATTTAAAAATGAAGATTTCCCATCCATTTAATAAAGTTTGAATCCTTTAATACAAGCAAAAGCTAGAAGAACTCTTATGGCTTCCAATCTTGCTACTGGAGCATAAGTTTCTTCATAATCAATTCCTTATTCCTGATTATAGCCTTTTGCCACTAGCCTTGCTTTGTTTCGAACAATTATTGCAGATTCATCACGTTTGTTTTTGAATACTCATTTATTGCCAATAACGGGATGGTTTTTAGGCCTAGGTACCAAATCTCAAACTTGATTTCTTTCAAACTGATGTAACTCCTCTTGCATTGCTATAACCCAATCATTGTCTGAAAGGGCTTCATCAATCTTAGAGGGTTCAATTTTCGAAATAAATGCAGAAAATGTGACTTCATTTAAAGTGCTTTTTCTGGTTCTAATTCCTTGATTAACATCACCTATCACTTGATCCAGAGGATGACTCCTACTGTATCTCCATGATTTAGGTTGGTGTTGATCAGTGTTTTCACAAATATTTTCACAATGATTTTCAAATTCAGGTTCCTTTTCCAAAGGTTTTTTAGAGTTTATTAAAGTAGGAAATGTTTCAGAACCAGATTGATTTGAAATAGGAGAAATATCATCATCATCATCCAAGGATTTGTCTAGTTTGGTTTCACAGAATACAACATGCATAGATTCTTCAACAATACGTGTTCTAGTGTTAAAGACTCTATAAGCTTTACTTCTATTTGAATAACCCAAAAATATACCTTCATCTGACTTGGAATTGAACTTACCCAAGTTGTCCTTACCATTGTTGTGGATGAAACATTTGCATCCAAAGATGTGCAAATGAGCTATATTGGGTTTTCTTCCTTTGTACAACTCATAGGGAGTTTTGTTCGGCTTCTTAGGAAATATGCTCGATTTGAAATATAGCATGCAGTGCTCATAGCATCGGCTCGAACACTTGAGAAGTCTCGATTTTCATTTAACATGGCCCTTGCCATCTCGGTGAGGACTCTATTCTTTCTTTCAACAACTCCATTTTGTTGAGGAGTTCTTGGGTGAGAAATTGTGATCAATGCCCATATTATCACGAATTCTCCAAAAGCATGATTTTCAAATTCTCCACCATGATCGTACGAATTCGCAATAGAGAATCCTTTTCGTTTTGGACCTTCTTGGCAAATACAGCAAATTGATCAAATGTTTCATCTTTTGAAGATAAAAATATGGTCCAAGCAAATCTAGAGAAATCATCAACTATGACCAAAGTATAAAGATTGCCACCAAGGCTTTTTACTCTAGCTGGTCCAACTAAATCCATATGAAGTAGTTGAAGAGGTCTATTAGTTGAAATTTCATTTTTAGATTTGAAAGAAGTCTTGGTTTGTTTACCCTTTTGACATGCATCACAGATCATGTCGTTTTTAAACTGTAATTTTGGTAAACCAATAACCAAATCCTTTTGTTGGTAACTTGTCAAATTATTTTTGACATGAATAGTGCCAAACTCGAGCTTACTCACTAATAAGCTCAAGCTTGCGTTTTTCCATTTTGGCTCTCAAAATGATTTCAAACATGTTTCCGACAAATGCTAAACTTGAGCTTACTCACTTACAAGCTCGAGCTTGAGACTTCCGAGAGGCAAAACTCAAGGTTTAAAAGAAGAGAAAACTCGAGCTTGGATAAGTAAGCTCGAGCTTGGAACTTCGAGAATAGATGAACGCACGAGTGTATCTTGCTCGTTTGATTTATGCTTTAGCTTGATTCTACAAAATGGTTGCTTATGATTTATATGATTCATATCAATATTTCCTAACCAGATTTAACCGGTTTGCTTATGAGATTTCGGAAGATCTAGGTTTGTTTTAAAGAAGACTTTAAGACAACAACTTGTGCAACTTGCAATATTATATTATATCTTCTTCTCCCAAGACAATGGTTACAACCGGAAGGCAAAGCACCACCATTCTCCAAGAAAGAAAGCAAGCCTCCACCAACTAAAGCAACCGAACAATATTATTTTCAAGCCTCCACTCAACATACAAGCATGGGAGACTTTATTGAGGAGCCAAATTTCAAATATTCAAATCTGCAATGACCATATTCAAACAGATTTGTTCACAATGACTAGATTCATGGAGACACACTCACAACAGCTATATTTTCGAATTAAATCAAGTCTCAACGGATCTACAACGTTCACAAGCTTCAATTCAGTATAAATACATGAAGCTTTGAAGTCTGCAAAAAAAAAAAGACATACACAGAAAACGCACACAAGAACATAAGTCTTTTACTGCTTATATTTCTCATTTGTATCTTTGATACATTGTCCTTCAGTGCTTATCTTTATTCACTCTTTGAGAGAGTTCATTTCTGTAAATCATTCTTTGTAAGAATCTCAAAGTTGTGGGACTTTGAGGTTGGGTTATCGATTACAACTTGTAAGGGGAGTGTATCCTAGAGAAAGGATAACTTTCGAGTACAGAGTGTGTATCGATTTGAGTGATAGTAGAAAAACCCAGAGAGAGTCCGGGGACCGGACGTAGGTCAAGAGTTAAGACCGAACCAGTATAAATCTTCTGTGTCAAGCTCTTCTTCTCTACCTCCATTTATCTTGGTTAAGCATCTGTCGTGTGGGTGATCTGAAAAGGATTTTTTAAAATCCCCAATTCACCCCCTCTTGGTGATTTCCTTCACTTTCAATTACAACTCGGGAAATTAATCCCAAAACATCATGATCCAGCCACGTACCCTAGGATAAAATCAAATGCAAGAATTTCTGTTCGAAAAGCTACTGGTTGATTAAAATCAAATCCTCTCAGGTATGTCTATATCATCTAAAGGGTTACTCTTTCCAGCTAAATTCACTTCTGCCAGAGCCAGTGACTCAAACTTGTAGCATCCATTTGACTCGGTGGATGCAAACGGAACTTCCTTGCAATATCATAGGCAACCTCTTCATCATCCACTATGAAATCTGCCATGTCGTCCTCTGCATCATCAGACACATGCAGCTCATCGTCAACAGTATCATCGAAAAGTGATCCGAAAACCAACACTTTGTGATTCATCAACAAAAGAATAGTGCCATGAACTCAAGTAAAAAAGTTACACCGTGGGTGAAATGCTATCATAGATTGCCAATGGACATTTGCACACCGCCTAATTAGCCTCCTCAATACATGCTTCAAAAATTCCGTTTCAGGGAACTAAAGCTTGAACAACCATTTCAATCTCTATGATATACTAAAATTCCGTTTCAGGGAACTAAAGCACAGAATCAAAGCATGCCAAAGATAAACATGCTTCAAAAAATCTTGTACACTCAAACACACAAAAACAGATGCCATCAGGATCTTAAATTTTGTTTGGATAAGTTGTCTTCTGTGAGCAAATGGAGAGATTGTTTCTTTTTGGGATAAACAAAAGGTAAGAAAAGGAAAAAGACGCCTAACTAACAACATTCACCATCTAGCTTGTAGAATCAGGATTACTAACGGATGGAGAGATAAGATTTTATCACAAGATGTCATAGAATTTCAAATCCTTCCAAATAGGTAAGGAAAATTTCTTTACTTGGATACTTTTGTCATACTCATTGGGACACCTTTTCACTGAATCCAGCTCCAAGTTAACTCCAAAACCATTAAATGAGTGTAAGGATTGCAACAGTCGGAAGCTCCAATTCATTAATGAAATGAAAATTCAGGTTGCTTGCAATGGAGAAACCTATAGCGACGAAGTTCTCAAACAACTTGAAGGCCGATTATGAACTTAGTTAAACCATTTCCTATCAACTAAGACTTGGGCTTAATTGGTACTTTACATAGATACTGGCTCCTCGCTATAATATGAGGTTATGATTAGTTGAATTCTTAATGACAATCTTTTCAATGATTGTTATAAATAACATGTCTTAGCTGTGCATCCTCATGCACACAAAAATTACAGAAGATTGTCATCATATATGGGATGACAATAGTTAGTCAAGTCCCCATTAATAGGCATAGCTTTTGAGGTTTTAGGTATTTACAATAGTAACATACACACACACGCACACAGAGCTAAGCCAAAAAAAAAATGCTACTAAATGAGATCGGCAGAAGGCCAACTTAGCAGCAAAGATGCACTCAAAGGCACAAGAGAGAATAAAGACAGCAAAACAGGAAACTTTAGATGGTAGATCACTCAATGAACATATGCCCTTACCCAAAGTGCATACCGAAATGAATGTTCATAATACTTACTCGCTCGATTGATCATGAAGGTGAGAGTTGTTATTCGTGGCTCAGGACCCATTCGGCCTCTACACCTTTTGCCAAGGAAATGATGATAGGAAGCGTGATCCTCTCTTTCCAAAGACTTGCTAATTTCTTCAAATACCTCACGGGCTTCGTTGATGGTAAACCATTAATCACAATATCAAGCATCCCACTTTGCCTCCCGCAAGTTTTCACAACCTTCGGAGGACATAAAGACAATGTCAAGCATCCCCACGTAGAGTGTTGTCCCCTTGTGTCACTATCAACGCCATCATTTTTTAGCCTTCTAGGTTTTCCGTTACCCTAGGATAAAATCAAATGCTAGAATTTCTCCACCCTCATAGTTTTCAAATAGATACACCAAAAATCAAATTCCAGCAAGCTCCTAATCTCATTCCTAAATTACGTTTGATTCATAGAAAACCAATCTTTCATTTAACAAAGAAACAAGGTACATACCTTGGTTGAAGTAAACAAAAACCACTTTAATTGATCTTTTCATGCAAAAGGTCACACAAGTAAACTATGTCCACCAAAGAAAATAAAATCCAATTGGAACACAAAAATGCAAAAATAACTCCAAAGACTGGAACGGAGAAGCATAGGCGGCGCAAGAACCGACGACGATGGAGATGGGGGTGAGAGTCGCCATCAACGGAGAAGCCGGGGAGAGCGACGGCGGTGAGCGAAGGGGAAGGCTATGAGCAACGACGATTGTGAACGGAGGGAAGGAAATCGGTGATTATGGAGGAGGCACGGTGTGGAAGAAAGCGAGAGGTGAAGAGTGATGGAGGCTATGTTGGAAAAGCCCGGACTCGGCGAAGCTCGCCGCGTGGTGGATCGAAGGTGATGGCGGTCACGGAGGATGAAGACGATGACGATGGTGGAAGCTACGGTGGATGGCCAACCTGGTGGTTACGGTGGAAGTTGATCGCGAGAGGAAGGCTGTGTGGTTTGCGTCGCGATAATGAGTAGCAGAAGTGATTCTGATTCTTGTGCCTGGAATGGAGAAGCGAGAATTTTTTCGCTTCTTTTTTTTTATTCCCCAAAGACAAAAAAATAAACCGGTTCATCCCGGAAACAAAAAAATAAACCGGATTTACCAAACACACTTCCTATCCATTTTTAATCCTGGGAACAAAAATTGAAAAAAAAAATAGTTATGGGAGTGTTATCATGCACACCCTGGATGTGAAAGGAAGGGGAGGCGTTATGATACCAACCACTTTGACCATAGTATATATGCAAGTATCTCTTTATCATTGGAGTTACGATACTAGCCCAGATGGTGGGCATTTTAGAAGTTGCGTCAATAGATGTACGTGCTATAAAGCCAATAGGATTTGTTGAACACGTCAGTTCGTTTAATCCCATTCACCCAATCAACATTTAATTAATTTAAATTTTAATCAAATCTAATCGCGGGACTAGGCAGTTGGCTCACACTTTCATATTATAATGGATAACGCCACGTCAACGTGTCCAAAAGGACATTTTACCCTCACCGGAATATTCCTCGCCGACCGGCTGTGTCCGAATTCCCACCCATCCAGCTATTTCCCGAAAACTATATATATTTCTCTTTCATCCAAATTTTTGCCCTAGAAACCCTCGTTTCGCCTCCTCTAGCCGCAATATGCTCATCCCCACCAACTACTCAATTTTTCACAGCTCTTCCCCTCTTTTTCTCAGTAAATCCACTACTTCTCGCTGGGCTTTTCTAGAAATTTGTTCGCATACCTGTTAGGATGCACCCCTTTTGCGTATTTGAAATTGTTTATCCTCATGGATTTTGAGTTTTCAAAGATGTTAGCTACTGCATCTTGATCTCCCAGTCGTGTAATTTTAAGAGGTATTTTGCTCACTGCGATGGATACTGTGGAATTACCTTTCCCCGTAGTCGTCGAACCAGCTCCCAAGTTTGTAGCGCCAGAGGGCTTAGTTAGAGCTGGGGTTACAGTCAAGGAGGTGGAAGGTCGAGGATCTGATCGCGTTTCCATTGTAGTCAACCATTCGAATGAGTATTGTGAGCCCCAAGTCGGAAATGGTGGGTGTTTGTCGTTGTTTTAGTTTGAGCTCTCGTATACGTGTGCTATTCTTGAAAGCTCCTTTTCTGCCCTAAGTTTTTTTATCAAATGTTTTTAAAATGGCTGTTTAATCTGTTTGGGTAACTTGCTTTACTTTTATTATAGTTGGGCGTTTTATTATTAGTTTTAATATTGAATGCTATGTTGGATAGCTTTGAAATTATGAAAATTTTAGATGCTAGGATCTCGCAATTGCTTTGATGAAAAAGGTCAATTATAGATTTTCCTCGATATTCCTCAGTTTCCTGACGGCATTTTAAGAATATTCATTATTTCCTCATTAGAACCGAAAACGAACCTCCTGACATGTACTCCAGCTACAGTTATGAATTTTTTCCCCACAATTTTTGATGCATAACTGAAATGTAGACTTGTTGTTTTAAAGGAATGTTTTGTTTGTTTTGTGAATTAATGGGATCTTGTTGGACCTAGGAATCATGGATATCAACCAAACGTGACAACATGACAAAATTTGACGTATATACAGGTCATGTAGTTTCATGTCGTGTCCAATACAAATATTTGATTTGTCGAACACACAAGCGTTTTTATGGGTATTCACACTCCATACTGAACAACTATTTATGCATCAAATGAAATATTTTGGAAAAGCCCTGCCAAGTGCTCTGGCCTAATTAGATATACTGATTCTCTTTGCCCCAGGATTTTATTTTGGTTTCCCGCAGGTTGTTTTTGGTGGCATTCAACCTGGGCTCTCCTTTGTTTAATTTCCTCAGCCATGAATAGTGCTCTTTAGTGGCTTCAACACTGGTAGATAACACAATGAATTAATTCTATGCCATTTCGTGAGATCTATAATATAATGTAGTTGCACCCCATAATTCCCCACGTGAGAGTCTCTTGTATTGCTTGTTGAAGTAGATGTTGACTTGGCTAACAACATTTGAATGTTAAATGTTACTAAAATTAGTAAATTTTGTTAGTTTTAACATATAGTTATGGCTGAAATAGTGATTAATTGTTTATAGATCAAGCAAAAAGCTATTGAACAGTTCAATTCATTTGAAAGAACCTATTGTTTAAGGAGTTCTTACCCAACAACTTCTTGTGCTCTATCTTCTATGGATGCCGCATTGACCAAGCAATTACCTTGAGTGGAGTATATTATCCATGTCACTCCTAATCTATTGATGTGCTTATTTCTTTTGCTTGTCCATACATCATTAATTGGTTACGAATGCTTGCCTATTTTTGGGATACTCTTTTGTGTGGTCTTATTGAGGTAATTTTTTTACCAGATGTTGCATATATGAAAAGTGATACTGAGTTTCACACCCATGATGGATTTCCAAAGAATGAGCTTATTAAGAATTCTAGTATGCTTCCCAATCTTCAGTGTGAAGGGGAATCCAATGTTGTGCATGTCAAAGGAAAGAATTGCCCAGTAGTCTCTTCCAAACATGAAGGTTTGCCGTTGCAACAAAAAGCAGGAAAAGTTCACAGGAGTGTTACTTCAAATTCAAAGAGGCCACGAATATCGGAAGATTCTATGGTCCTGAAAGCAATTGAGAGTTCAAAGGAATCTTCTGATAAGCATGCATCAAATCGTATAAAGAGTGGTTCTTCAGGTATAACTCTTTTGGCTGTGTTTAGTACTCAAATTACCTTTTAATATATTCTATCAAGTACTTTACATATATGTTCTTGTAAATTTCCTGTATCTTGGCGTAGAAAAAAGTCAATTATCAAAACAAAAGAGCAATGGTAGCAAGCGTGGGGATAAGAAGAACACTAAAATTCCCTCAAAGGCTAAATTTGACTCATTGTCTACGAAGTTGGGTGCAGCAGTCTTCAACTCTGCCTGTGGAGGGAACAACTTTTTTGGTATAGTTTTGGGCATATTATATTGTTCTTCGAATGATCATAAACCTCCTGTGTCATCATGTCGTTGTGACTATATTCTCTTGTGATTATGTATCCCTGGTATTTATATGCCACCATGTTATAACTCAGTATATAACTTCACAAGATCACTCTTTCAACCTGTTTGAAACCTGATTTTGGTGTTTTAGCATGTATCTATTAACGATATCATCTGCTTAATAATTGGAAATTTGGAACTAACATGTAGTTAGTTGACTGTTGTGCTATTTGAATGTACGTTATATTCTATTACCGAAATAATTGAACATTAAGTATTCTGAGCTCTTGTTTTTGGCATTCTGGTTGTAATGGTATGAGGCAAAAAATTGGTCAATTTTGGTCTTATATTTTATCAGCTTGGTTTCAGCCTCTCATATCACTAACATCATGTTAGGGTTTCTTGTTTGCAATGCATCAATGTTTTATGGTGTTTCTGCTTATTAAAATGTCATCCTTCAAATGACTAAATTGTTGTTGTATTAGACCACAATAATGGGCATTTTTTGACCTTCAATTCTCAATTTTGGGCTTTTTTCCATGAGCATAACGAGATTTTGGCTTATTGATAAAATTTTGTTTATATACCATATTTTTTTGGTTTTATATGCTTCAGAACTGCTATTGTTAAGATGACCTTATGTACGTATCAAATGAAGTTTTTGTTTGCTGATGCCAGGATTATATGGTCTGAAGCATGATATTCACGATGTCACAAAGCTTATGAAAGAGCCAACCTTAGATGAGCTCCTTAAAGGCACTTTTGACTACCCCAGTTTGGGCATAGATAAGGGGAAGAAAACATCAAATATTAGTGAAAATTTTTTGAGCTCTGTTAGGAAAGCTTGCTCCATCCTTCATATCCCAAAATCTGTTCAATCCCAGTGTATGGCTGAGATTGACAGTTCCTCGAACAGGAAAATTTCTGCTTCTGAATCAAGTTCTGTTTGTGTAGTAGAAAGTGGTGATAATGGGGATAAAGAGCAATCTTGTGGAACAGATAATTCTTTGTGTCACAAGGTAAGTATGGATAGTTTTGTGCTCAGTCATGGACCACCTCTTAACTAAAACATGGTTTCTGCATTTGATTTCCTCACTCTCTTCACATTGAAAACGAAACATTTTGCTTGTGCATCTGTTTTGTCATTGTGCCTATGCTAATTTATCTTCATGATAGTAATGTTGCATGTGATGGTAACGAAGTCATATTTTGTTATTGACATACAGGAACCTTCTAGTGAAATTGAAACTCCAATCAGTCCACTTGACTTTCCATTATGTCAACCTAAGGATGTTTTGGAACGCATTGCACTCTCCCAATCTCGGGATTTGGATTCTTTGCTCCTTGATGCATCCAAGGGTGTTGTCACCTCAAAGAGTAATGGTGATCTTCGTACAGTCAAGCAGGTCAGTCGTCGACCTAGCTTGACTGCCTTTTCATGGTCTCATAATCTCAGTGGTCATTGTAGAACTAATTGCGATGCAGTTAAGTTATCAAGTAGAATCACATGCCAAGGTAAATGGGCAAAGATTGGATTTCATGCTAGTTATATGGGAATGGATTGTGGGAGCTTCACAAACCTTGATTCATTCAGTTATGACCAGACTCTAGTTCCTTCAGTTGGTAGTTCAGACAATATGGGTTTACCATCTTCATGTGCCAATCTTCCTTTCTGTCATTGGGTTTCATCATCTTTAATATGTTCGAAAGGATCTCAGGATACTACAGGTACATTTCTGTTTTCTTTTTTCCCGTAAGACTACAGGTATACTTTTGTTTTTCAATACCTGGATCTATGTTACCTTTTTACTTCATTTCTTATGCCATCTGACCCCTTGTTTTCTTAGGATATACTAAAGTGGCATTTGATTGTTATATTTTCCCCTGAAAATGCAGATTTTGAAGGCCAGGTGGATGATCGTAAAAAATATGGTATGTTCTTGATAAGTACCACAACGCATCTTTTGCTAGTGTGGATACACTTGTTTGGCAGTTAATGTGCCCCAGTTTTCTTTCTTTGACTTTTCTTTCTCTTGATTGAACATTATGAGCCCTCATGAATCATCTCTTGGAATCACCAATGACATTAGGTCCTTACAAGATCTGAAATATTAGTCTCTAGGAAAGTGAAAAAGTTTGCTGAATTTGAAATTGCAGTTGAAGAATACCTTCTCCTGCTCTCCTCTTTCTCCTCTTGTTTAACATTTTTTGTGTTGACAGATGGACATTGTCCAAAATTATTAGTTGCTGCACAAACTCTATATGAAATGGCAGCTCGCTCGCCAAGGCCGAATGAGGGCAATCCAGGGTGGCAGAAGAAGGCTTCGCATAAGGCCTCAAAAGCTCGCAGCTGGAAATCAAATGAGAAATCTGAGGACATGATTTTTAAACGAATATCGGCCATTGAATCCAATCAGTTGACCAGAGGCATGGAGCAGATGATGCCCTCAAAGAAGCCAAGGCTTTCCATAATCAAGAGCAAGGATGGTCCTTCCAATGCTGTCAAGAAAGGACCTTGTGCATGGCCAACTTCAAAATCAAGTAGATCGTTATCAAGTAAATCGGTTAGAGAACCCATTGTAGAAAATAAACATTCAAATGCGAGCATCATGAGGCCAAATAGTATGATGCCACCTCCTGCTGCTAGGGGGTCTTTGATAAGGCCTTTGACAGTCAACAGAAGGTCAGAAAAGTGGTGTTGATGGAACAGGTGATTAACAAAAAGTTAGGTTGCTAGTTAAATGCTGCTTCGTACATATGCCATGGTGGCAATGAGATTATTGTTGTAACTGGTTACTTTGTAATATGTTCAAAGGAGAGCGAAATTTAAATGTTGTAACGTCGAAGAGAGGGGTGCAATACAAGAAGATGAATTATTTTGCCTTCTGTAGATGATTTTACGTGGCAATAGAAAGTCGATATTTGTGTATGTTTCTGTTGGTTAAATTGCTTGACTTGCATCGTACTTCATATACTTGTAATTTTGCTATTTTCCTGAGTGACATACGTAGCGCTGGCTTGAAGTACAAAGCTTAGGAAGAGTTCCTAGATATTGCATGAAAGCGTAGAATCCGGGTCCCAGAAGTATTAGATATATAAAATTTGTTGAAGCCTTGGTCGATTTTAATCATTAGAATAATTGAACGGTGAAGATCATCTGATGGGAATGATCTTGCATAGTTTAAGGATTTTAGGAATGCGCTATCATGTTTCATTTGTTTTGCGATATAGTGGTGTGAAAGGTCTCTCATTAAGGGAGGTTAATTAATATTGGCTTTATATAACATGTGAGAATATTCTCTCCATATGTAGGAGGACATAAGTGAAGAATGTAGAGTGAAAATTTTCTGCTTCAGATGGAACCCACAAACATTTTTTTTTTCACTTTACTCCATATGAACTCAGGTATTGAATACGTGCCCTTTATACACAAGAAGAGATGGTAAAGAGAGGCAAGCATGTTTATCCTTCATAAGGAGGGATGGATGATTATTTTCCACAAACTATTATCCCCCTCTCATTATCAAACTTGGATATATTATTAGGGATAACTACTTCAGCATTTGAAGTGGATTAGAAAGCGCAAATTAAATGTGACTCCGACTTCAAGATTAAAGTCCTTCCTCTCTTGCTTGGATATCCAAGTCTTCCTCTCAGCTCAATCTGATCAACTGCAGATATGGACTACAAGAATATTCACAAACATAAGCAGGAAGTCTCTCATGGAATCTCCTTTAGTACTGCATAGAGATGTGGCAGCTTTATTGTCGGCTTTTGGTTATTTTAGAGTAGAGCAAGATAGTAGAGGGAGCATCCATATGCTCATGCTGACGTTGAGTTCCGCAAAGAAAAAGACGCAAGCAGTATGCAAACTGCCTGCTCATTGTTTGCTAGGTGTTGTTTATGAGCTTCCAAGTCAAACTGATCAAACCCATCTTGCCCTTTAGTAGGGGCAGCAAGAATTGGAGAATCTAAAACATATGCTATTTCTCTCAGAACGTAAGACTATTTTTACATCTCGATATCAGTCCTTAAAGTTAGGACCAATTAGTTTGTTAGCGTCCAGAATAGAGCGTAAATTAACATTCCTGGTCATGACTTAAATGCTGAAATGAAAACAAAATAGGACTTATAACATATTCGGAGACTTAAAACGTATGTGGCCCTCCCACTATTTTCTCTAGGATCAATAAACCTCAGATATTGGTTTTAGGGTTACCTTCATCAGGATATCCGTAGTGGGCTAAGAGAACAACTGGAATCATTTGTTTCCGGCTGAGCCGCAAAACTTACTTATCCAGTGGGTTGATTAACAACATCTCCATGTCTTCTCTTAGATCATCAAGTTGACAACACCTTGTCATTTAGTGTCACATCACTATGTAACAACCTGGCATCTTTACCCTAAATATATAGACCCGGCTGAGCCCGCACACTGTACATCTAGTCTAGCACAAACCATCATCCTAAATGTCATACACTTTGAATGGCACCGTCATACACTATGAAATAAATAGGTCCTAGCTGAGCTAGAGAGAGCTACCATTCGTAGGATTCTTAGGCACCACTGATGATGGGAGGTAAACCAACGCGCTACATAATTTTTGTGAGGGTTCTTTTTGGTCCCATATTCAATCACTAACTAATAAATTAACTAGCATTTACTCAATTTCTAAGCTAGAATTGATTTTATCTTGCATGCATAAATTAGACATACATATAAAACAACTATCACATAGTTAAATTTTAAACGGTTTGTATTTATCATGCATACTAGTCGTGTGGTGATCGTGTTTACTATTATCATGCATACTAGTTGTACTAATTCTATGCATAATAATAATAATAATAATAACAATTCATGTATTTTGTGGATGATCATGGTGCCTTCCGATTATTGATCCAAAACATCTCCATATCTTGAATTATCAAATCTTCAAATCTACTCCATTCTTTCATTATGGTAGAATGATCTCTTGGTAAACTCTTCTTGTATTTGTCCACGATTTAAAATTTTACATTCTTATTCCTATTACAATTATGCAATATTTAAATTGGGTAAAACGATCCCATTTACCAAAAATAATACAATAAAATTTAAATCGGAACAAAACAATCTCATTTACCAAAAGAAAAAAAAATTAAATAATAATTTAAATCATTCATTCGATGCATCATGATCATCTCTTTTCTTGTACCTACAAAAGGTTAGAAAGACACACGCAAATATTTTTCAAATCTTAATTTATTATTGAATCGAATTCAATAATATTACCACATCTGTTTTCGGTAACGACCCCGACTCTGATACCACTTGATGGTTAATTTTGCCTACTACATGACTTTCATGCAAAGGTTCATAAGATTGAAAAAAAAAATTGTTTAAAAATCGTTGTGGAAACCCGTAACTCCTAACGGTCCTCATGAATTATTACCCTAAACTCATTACATCAATTATTTAATATTAAGAGTAAATACACTTTTTGATCCTTTACAAAAAACGTGATCCTCATTTTCGTCCCTTACAAAAAAATTGACCCTTATTCGTCCTTTTTATGCACTAAAAAAGACCTTGTGAAAATTTGTGAGAGATCAAAATGTCAACCAATTGAGTGTATTTTGAATTTGTGAGGGATGTCAACCAATTGAGTGTAATTTGAATTTGTGAGGGCCTACGAGACTAATTTTTTTGTAAGAGACCAAAATGGGGATCGCGTTTTTAGTAAAGGACCAAAGAGGGTACTTACTCTAATAATTATTAATCTGTAACTCTTTACGTCGCTCATGAGAAATCATAACAATTTATAATATTCATGAACTTTGGGATTACTCGTTAAAACAACTATTGAGGATTAGGATAACTTGATGACACGACTATTAAAGATTAGGATTACCTTAGATCACTTGAAGACCTCAATGTTGTTGATGTCCTCTAACGTTGATCCACACGGCTACCTCCCTATTGCAACGAGAACTCCTTCTCTTAAAACCTCTCACTCCTTGAATGCTTGCTAGGCGAAGACAAGGTTGATGTTTGGTTTCCTTGCATTTTACTCTTTTCAAGAAGGTGATGGTTTCTTTGAATTAGGTTATAGATAGGATGAACAATGTTCGAACCTTACCCTTTTATAGATGGTGCATTTTTCTCTCTAAACCTTTGGCAAAGACCAAAATTTAGAGAGCATAAGAATTCTTGTTTTTCTCCTAGAAAAACGTGCAAGAGGAAGGCACACCAAAAATCAACCTGTGTCAAACCCTAATTTAAGTTCTTGCAAGAAAAGCCCAACCCAAGCTTGAATTGGAAAATCCAATTGACAATGAATTATATTCATATCTTGATTGATTGATTGAATTTAAGATGATGAATCACATTCATATCTTGATTGATTGATTGAGTCAATCATTTAAGATGATGAATCACATTTATTTCCTTTTTTTTTCCTTCAAAAAACGTCCATAAAAAGGGCACATAAAAGATCAGCACTTTATAAGAATATAACTCTAATTTAAGTGCTCACAAGAAAGACTCAATCAAACTTGATTTGGAAAATCTAAATCATATGAATTAAATTATATTTTGATTGAATAATAATTTAAGATGATGAATCATATTCATCTCTTAAACTAAAATTCAAAATTAATTTAAATCAATCATCATTTATTATTTCTCCTATCTTCATCCAATCATTATTGGATCTTAATATATATATATATATATATATATATATATCTTTGAATTTAAATTTAAATTTAAATTTCAAGTTTAAATTCAAAATTCGAATTACAAATTCATCTTAACCTAAGACTTCGTTGGGTCTTCCAACACATTTGGGCCCTTTTGTGGAGAAACTGGTTTTCCATTGGGGACACCATATATGATGCCATTTTCTACTCATTGAGTTTGAAGTCCCACTCCAACCCAATTACACCTTTACTCTTGATAAAGCCCAATAACAATTATTGGTCCAAGTTTGCTAATTTCAAACAATCGGGAATAACCTTTGTGTGTGACCCATTAGGCCCAATTAGTCACTGGTATAAATAAACTTGAACCAATTAAAACTCCTTTAACGGACCCAATTTATTTAATGACCTTATAAGACACTAGCAATACTCTGCGGCCCCATAACTAATTGAGTTGATCAAGTAATCTACCTTTCATGTTTGGACACTGTGCAGGCATCATCCCTCACATCGTCATTCACATTTTGTCGAGAGCAAAGATAGAGTATCATCTCTCTTAGCTAATTCGCAGAACTAGGAATCTTCTTATATTAACTCTACAATAGATCACGACTCTTCATGATCACTTGCTGTGCGCACAGACTCCTGAGTTAATTGGAAGCTTTCTAAGCTCTACTGGTCTTATGAACAACTAATCCCTTATAGGGGACTGTGAGTCCTCTTGGCATATCCATCTATACTCATGTATTTGAGTTACACCCAAGAGTACACTGTTCTCCCCATTTTCAGGTGGATAGAGTTGTACAGTCAAAGTATATCCCTAGGACATAGTGTTCGATAACAATCTTAAGTCCAGGACGATCCGTACTACCAAACGATGAGAGACTTTACATATCCAACGATACTCTCTACAATGAATCTCTGTGGAGTCTCTCAGCGGGTCTATTCGGTACTATCTGTTCTCCAACAGATCTACCCACGACATCAGCTAAGGCATCTCCATGTCTGTATTCTATGAGGTCCCTACCTTGTATCTCTATACAAGTAGATAATGTCATACTAGTCTTATTGAGATCATCAATGCTCTTTCTTAGTGATTCAAGACTAGGAACAAGTTTTAGGTAATAGATATACAGTGTTCTTGAGTCCTCATGATCATGATCTCTATCATTGATCCTCGAGATAAACACATATTTTATTCCTATGGCTTTTATCTTCAAACACATATTTACTTTAAAATAAAGGTGAGACATAAATATGATAAAGATAAAATATGCTCATTTATTAATAATGAAATACTACAACGTAGAAAAAGGTGTTAATCTATCCTTACAGATTGTCTCTAGGACACCTAATTACTAACATCTCCTCCATAGATGCCTGAGAGAGTTAACTGATCCAATATCAATATTCTAGTCCCAGGAGGCTAGACATCTATTTCTATATCAGAACAGAACCATCGTTTTTTTTCCCATTATATATAAAGGGAGTTCAATGAAATAATCAAATCTTGCTGTCAAATAATGCCACTCTAAATTTTACTGACATACACAAAGCTGACCAGACCATTGTATATCATACAAGCTAAGCTACTTTATAACATTGACTATATATATATATATATTACTCCTTAAACTACTGACTAATGTTTCATTCCTTATCATCAAGTTTTACTGATATCTTGAAGGATGTTTGTTCAGTGGAAAATGGCTCCTCGATATCATCAAATTCTGGGAAGGGACGCGTATCGTCCTACCGGATTCGGTTGTGGATTCTTCCTTTAATTTAAGTCTCATAGGAAGTAAGTTAATTGCTGTTTCTTCCTGGTACCGCCTTCTCCATACAAGTCATTCCACTGCTTCAACTCATTCATTCCCGCTCCCTCAGCTGCAAAGCTTGCCGCAACCTGTGTTCAAAATATTTTGAGACATGAAGAATTTTAAGACCCTGTTGTATATGCATATCAAAGAAAGTTATTTTCTTTAGTTTACTTTTCCGCTATGTCTATATTCATTATTCAACAGTTATAACTCTGTCATTTTAAATAGAGACACCGCAATCTTTTTTCATTCTATTTTCTATTTCATTCAACATCCTATGTAGTTGACAGAAAACTCCATGAAGTTCAGATGAAAGAGAATTGTGACCTGATTTTTCGCCTCTTTGAAGTCCTGCATATTCAATGGCCTAAGGACAATAATTCTTTCCTGTTCAACTTCCTCTTTTGCTTTCACAGCACCTTGGGCATTTTCTGCAGTTGATTGTTCCCCTTGTCTATCTCGTACATCTACATTAGCAGCTTTCTGCTTCTTCTTCTGCAAGAGGAAGACAAAATAAGTATCAAGATTCAAGAGTCATCACCTATTATCATAAAGAAGACACCATCAGATTTATTAACAAACTGCATTGTTACCAGAGTCCTCTGTCTCTCTTGCTGAATTAACTCTCGTACAGGCCGGTAAGCAGCAGTTGTGCAAAGGTTCTGTGTTGAAACCATTCAAAATGATGATGAATACATATAGCAAAAGCATTAATAGAAGATGGTTAAAACCACTGAGAATAACATCAGAAAATATTAGAAGCGGGAAATACCTTCAAATCACTTCCAGTATAACCTTCTGTCATAGTTGCTAATTCCTTAAAATCAAGCTGATCATCTACCTTTTCTTTTGCCAAAAGAGTCCTGAAAATCTTTTCCCTGTTGTCTGCAGATGGAAGCCCTACCATAATTCTGTTTATTAAAAATTGAAATCTATGTCAGCAGCATTCCACTCATAATCACTGTATTTGTTATCTGATTGTATTTCCCACAGCTCAACATACACTAAACAGTAGTAGTAAGAGAAAAAGGGAAGAGCTACCTTCTTTCAAATCTCCTGATAATGGCTTCATCTAGATCAAAGGGCCTATTGGTTGCGGCAAGAACAAGAATGCTCTGATCTGGCTTTGTCATAAGGCCATCCCAGTGAGTCATGAATTCATTCTTTATTTTCCTCATGGCTTCATGCTCTCCAACTCTTGTGCGTTGGCCAAGCATGCTATCGACCTCATCAACAAATATAATAGTTGGTGAGACCTTAGCTGCCAATGTGAACAAAGCTCGAACATTCTTTTCGTCTTCACCAAACCATTTGGATGTTATGGTAGACATAGATACATTGATAAAGCTTGCTCCAGCCTCCCTTGCAATGGCCTTAGCCAACATTGTCTTTCCTGTGCCAGGTGGACCAAACAGCAATATTCCTCTACAAGGCTCCAGAAGGCCACCGGTGAAAAGGTCTGGCCTTCGTAGTGGAAGCATCACTAGTTCTTGAAGGGATTCTTTAGTCTCTTCTAAGGCACCAATATCAGCAAATGTCACGTTAATCTCATTTGCTGGTATTACCTCTGGCCTTATTCGCTTCTCAAACTCATTATCTGGAGGAGGTTCCTACAAGATCGCAACAAAGCAATATTCAGATATAAGAATTCTCAATACTGTAAATTTTGTTTCTTCTGATAAATTCAACAGTTGAGGCTTACAGCAACTTTGGGTTCTGGAGGAGCTGAAGTTGCATTCTCAACCTTTTCCACTGAAGCTGTTGCTGCTTCTTCGGTTTTCTTTTCTGGAGCTTGGTTTTCAGACTTGGCTTCAGGTTTCACAGCAGCACCATCCCCTCTTTCCTTCTGTACAAAGGGAAGAATCAATAAAATGAGGAGGAAAACCAAAAGGTGATCCAGACATAATACATTATTTGAGTAGACATGTTCTCCCATAAATTACATGAAATTTAAAAAATGCGGTACATTGCTTCCAGTTTGTGAATGTATTGACTTACTATAATTTATCATATTCCCCTAATTCTTTCCATTCTATCAACGAGGAATCTATAAGAATTCTCCAATCCAGTTGTTCTGGGATAGCACATGCTTCAGTAGAAATTTCTCGATTTCGAAATGTATCGAAACCTTGGATAGTTAAAAAAAGTGGGATGCTGTATAGGATTTCATATTACAGCATTTCATATTCAAATGAACCTTGTAATTGTAAGAAAGTAGGTTTTTTAACTATGGGCCTAGCAAACGAAAAATTTGGATAGGATCCCTCATCTGACTCAAATAGTTACATCAAATAAAGAGGGGAAGGATCCAATAGGATCTCCCCCTTTCAACATCAGAAGTGAAAGTTTCCTCTCATCTGACTCAAGTAGTTACATCAAATAAAGAGGGGTTCTTGTTTTCAAACTCTATAAAACCCCTAAAAGTTCTACCCTTTACTCAAGTTCTCAATAAAGATCAAGCAACATTTCATTGATTCATTCTTTCTATTTCTATTTAGATTTTCTAAATTATTTATTCAATTATAATTATCAATTAGGACATAAAAGAAATGAAATGTGAAATTCTTGAGTAGTCTATTTCTCTTCGAATGAGGAATCCCTTTAATTCTTAATTAAAAAAACTTAACATAATTATAGTTCCAAGCTTAATAATGCTTAAACATTGACGAATAATGCTTAAACATTGACAAATAGTAGAAACCTCTGATGTAACATCTTGAGCTTCCAATTTTAATGTATCCCTTCCATTGGATTTTCCCTCTTGGAATACACTCCATGCTTGAGATAAACTGTTTGACAAAAAAATATATAGTAAGAAAATGATTTTTTTTTTTAATAAAAAAAGGACAGTTGATGTAAATCAAGGTTGTCAGTCTTCTCACCTGTTACAAGAAATAACAAGTTTCCCATTTCTGTACTCTGGGTCTTTGTTTCTCATTAAATGATAAGAAATTGCTGAAACAACAATCTCTTCTATGTAATTACTAAGACCCATTGTGTCTGCCACACATATGGAATCTAGATCATCACAATCAAGATCATTGGCTGAAAGTACTTCCAAAATATGGTTTTTATTATCCTGAACCTGTATCTTTTTCATATCTTCTTCTAGTTGAGTTTTCCAGCTTACAAGATGTGATTCATCATCTGGAGGTCTAATTTCAATGTTGTACGGGAAGACTGAAGCAATTTTCTCATCTACCTCACCGTAGTCGTTACCAGGATCCAGAACTCGAGAACCGAGAATCAATACTGGTCCAGATAGTTTCTCCAACATTTTTTGTAACAACTTATAAGTCCTTTGTGATCTATTAAGCAACTTATCAACATCCCGCAGATACAGCACCATGGGATAAGTTTTTGACACATAACTGAGAACCTGCAAGTGCAGCATCCGCTTTTTATTTTCTTTCTGAAGAATATTGACTCCGGTATTCTAATTTAGATAGTATAGTAACATATCAATGCTGGCTTCCATCAATTACGGAGTACCTTGTAGAGAGATTGAATAAGAAGCTTTTCATCAAAAGACCAACTGGTTGTGCGCCTAAGAAAACCTGAAGTGAGACAAAAAGGAAAAAGAAATAAACAGTGACCAAGTGAGAACGATTATGTAAACTTCTTTTGAAACCAACAGCTATCATTGATATCATTGCATAAATTTTAGAACGTAACCTGAATTAGATGGAGTATTTTGCAAGGCAAGGCTACTGATATTTGCCGAGGCAGAAGCATTCCGACGAATGCTAGGAGGATTGCAAGACCCATCACCCCCTCTGCAAGTATAAAGGAAATAATATACCCAGAAATGATAAGAACAAACTTGAAAAGTTTTTTTTTAGGTGGGTTATCATATTCAATAAATACTTGACCATCTAGTCTACTTACATTGATCTGAGGTCCACTCCGCTGCTTTGTCTGATGATTTTTCCTGCAACTACAAGCCCTTGGTCAGGCATATGGATCTTACAATTGTTTATGTTTAATAACATTTACCTTGACCAACACACACATGCAACACTATTGCCCCGGTAAAAAAGGACAGAGAAATAAGTACTGTTTCTTGATTTCCATTTGAAGGCTCTTCAGAATATGGAAAACATGAAACCAACCATAGTTAAAGCCAATTGTATCAGTCTGTCTTCCCTACTTAGTGTCTGAAACCTTTCACAGTATGTCTCTTCTGAAGTTGAAACTACCATTTTTTCCTTACTTTCTTCATTTTTAAGATGTAAAACAGACTCTAGAAACCGAAGCATACACAGCCCAATAATGTATTAGAGAATAACAGATTTGATAAACATAATGTTTTTCCTACTTCACATGTCAAAGAAGTTAATCAGTTTGTACCTTTAAGTTCCTCCTTCTGAGGAAAAATTGAAAATGACCCAAATAAGCCAGATAGTCTCTCCAAAGTTGACTCTGAAGTGGACCTTTTAAAAACCTAGAATCAGAAAAGGCAGTAAGTCAGGTTGTTTGATGTTAGTTCAAGAAAGAGCAGGTAACTAGGGAACAGATCTATGATACTCAGAAACGGCAGATCTATGATACTCAGAAACGGTTCCCTGTAATAGCATTAAGCATTATATGATGCATAAACTTGATCCAGCAAACAGTTAAATGAAGCAAAAGAGAAACAAGAAAGAGCTCACGGGTTCTTTGTTGCCAGAACCATATCTGCTCTGAATCTGCACAGATGAGAAACCGACCATTAAGTTCAAGAGCAAAAGGAGAAAGCATAGATAGAATAGCACAAAAATTTCTCACACTCGCCTTCAACGAAAAGTCGGTTAAATCTAACAGCAGCAACTTTGCTTCAAAGTAATGAGCTAAAGCCTTGGCAAGCACCTGTTGGTAAAGTTCTGTACAGGAGAGAAGAAAAGTTAATTAGTCTGAATGTGACTGTCAATGCAAAAACATATTAATCATTTCTCAGAAAACAAAGGAACTCCCAGCAAATTACCTGCTGGTCCAGAGAGTAGAATAGTCCGGCTTGCCGGAGAAAGGTTACGTGTAAATTTAGAGACCTCGGCATTTTTTAAATGGACATAAGCGGCACTTGTCAGCAACACACGTGTCTGCTCACTGTCAACGTATAAAGATTGGAAAGGGTGAAACCAGAACTGAGATTCTTTTTGCTAAAGAAAGAAAAGAACTTCTGACTCATACGCGTAAGATCAGATGAAGCTTTCATTGAGTCCAAAAAAAAGTGGATGGCTCAGGATCGAGTAAAAACACTTTTATTTGTTTGGCATAAAGTTATATTTGATATATGTTATTCTCATTAAAAAGAGTGTCCATACCATAAGGAATGAATGGTAAACAGAGTAAGAAAGAAGACTGTCGTAGAAATTATATGACAATTTCAAGAAAACGAAAAGCCTTGGGATAGGGATACAGTAAAGAATCAATGTAAATCATCCCAACAGAATATCGACCATATTATTATCCTCCAGCCAACAGAAGAAAGACAAGGAGAGAAACATATTTGTAAATATGCAGTCAAGAATAATAGAATTGCATATGATTATCCAATTCAAGTCATTCCGGAGGCATTTGTCAATTATGTGAGAAAAAGGATTTAGCATAGCAGATCTAGTATTTAGGCATGCCATCAAGCTTATAACTTCTTAAAAATTTCAAATTTAGTTATGCTAACAAGCCATCATCACGTAAGAAACAAATTAACAAACAAGATGCAAACATCTAAATAATGAAACAGGAACGTAGATATAAACAACCCAGAAATGGATGGAGATTGAAGTATAGGAACATATGAGAAACCACCTGTGGGCGGTTAGTAACAAAAAATAAACTTGAAAAACATGAAGACGAAAGGGTTAAGAAAGAATTAAACGAGAAACGATGTGTTGATGGGTATGTGACCTGAGATAATAAGGAAACTGATCGAAGGTGACTTTGGTTTCTCTGCCATCAACAACTAATCGAAGCATTTCTTGCTCTATCTTTTCCACAGTAAGGGTGTTTGAAGAACAAGTATTAGCTCCCCATTTGCTTACGTTTTGCCCAGAAGCCAACCCAATGCCCACTCCAACTCCTACACCAACACTTAACGCTGAGATCAACAAGCCTTTCTGTTCCATTTCTTCCCCAAATAAAACAAAAAAGAATAAACGGAGATTTTTATTTTTATTTTGTCTTCCTCTTCTCTTGCGTTTCAGAGGAAGAAGAAACCCAATTAGAGGAAGAAGATTGAAAAAAAGAGAGAAGATTAGAAGAAGAAGGATGTCCCTGAAGCACGGGACGCTTGTGAAGCTGTGTGGCTCTTTGTTTTGAGGGAGTGAGAATGAAGAAAATAGAGAAATAATCGGATCCCGAGAGAGAGAGAGAGAGAAGTTTGGCGTGGCTATGGCGGCTTAGGCTGAGGCTGGTGGTTGCATGTTGCGACGCTCAATTCTTCAGATTTTAAAGAATCTGCGGAGAGCGGGAGGGGGTGACTCATGCATCTCACTCTGTTACGTGTCAATTTTTTGACGGTTTATTAGTCGGTTTGACACTATTCTTTTTCTACATTTTTTCGTATATCATTTTTTTTTCGCCGTAGCATTTTCTTATTTTTTTTTTTCAAATATCTCCAGAACCCCTTACTTTTATTTTTGTCTCTCGATCACATGAGGTGCTTATAGCTTACATGCTTATTACATGCTAATACCTCAAATTGAGATATAAGCATGTAATTTTTATATATATATATATTGTATTTATTTATATTTAAATTATGTGCTTTGCTTTCTGATTTTTCTTTTTGCACCCAAGATCTCAAATTAATTAGTTTTAGTCCCGCATTCAAAAAAATATGTTTGTAACACCAAGTATCATGGAAACTAATTAATTTAAGATATTGGGTGAAAAAAAAAAATTGAAACAAAGACATAATTTAAATTTAAATAAATACAATATATATAAAAAATAAAAATAAAAAATATTACATGCTTATACGTCAATTTGAGGTATAAGCATGTTAGATATAAGCACCTTATGTGATTCCTATATTATCTAGTAATACCCCTCCAATTCATTTTGTAAGAATATTGGACATATTTAGAGTGCCACCATTTATCCCTAATACCAATGCTAATCAAATCACAGTTGCGAAAGCGATTATTATGATACCCAGCTAATACACCATAAAAGGAAGAAGAAGAGAAAAGGAAAATAAATCAGTGTGTTTGAATATCTCTGTTCAATTGCTTTACAACTGAACTCCTTGCGGCTATTTATATTATTCTATGTATCCCTCCATTTATTAACATATTCTTTCTTCTGAGAGACAACATATCCTTTCCATATAGAGACATATTGGGTTAGAAAAATAATATCATGTATAGAGTCATATTCTATCGCTTAAATAAGACTCATGATAATTGAGAAATATCACATATATCTACCCAAGCTTTTATATTAGTTATACTATAGCCCAAATGATTTGGGCTTCGGCCTCATCCACTAAAGGTGGATCAAGCTATATATTTTCCAACACATTTTATAAATAAATTTCAATTAATACACAACTATGAATAAAATTTATCATCCGTGTGAGTCGCGATGAGCCGCCGCCGCCCCTTCTCCATCATCAACCCTTGCTCCACCTCCGCCCTCTCAGTCGATCTCTCATTCCTCTCGATTCTTGCTCAGCTTCTCTGCCTCTTGCTCACCTGAGCTCACATCACCATTTCCTCACCATTTCCCTCTTCCCTTCTTCATCCCTAGCTCCACCTCCGCCCTCTCAGTCGATCTCCCATCTCTCTCGAATCTTGCTCTGCTTCTCTGCCTCTTGCTCACCAGAGCTCACATCTCCATTTCCCTCTTCCCTTCGCCTCACGCACCGCTCGACCGAGCCCTAAGCCAGCCTTCCACGTCACTATCAGTCTCTTAAGTGACCAGAATCTTTGCTGCAGTCACAGAATAGACGAGATTAGGGGAGAATTTCCATAGCGTTGAACCCGGTGGCTGAACCTAGGGCGGAGGTTGTTCCGTCGTCGGTAGCTCCCATCTCCTTTGCGCCCTCCTCCCCTCGCAACTTCTGTGGCTCTGTATTTTTTGTTAGTCTCCCTTGTTCCAGTGGCACTGAGCTCTTTATTCTGAGTACTCAGTAAACGCTCTGCTTGTGACGGAAATGGCTCCTGTGTTAAGAAAGAAGAGTACTCCACTGGTAACTACTTCCGCTGTAGGGGAGGATCTGAAGGGGAGAAGCTCAAAGAAAGTTAACAATGGAGGTCCCTCTGGTGGAGGGTCTAAGTCATGGAAACCTGGTCAATCTTTTGCTGATAAACTTCAAGGCATCAATGAGGCTGGCGTAGAAGGTGAAGTAAGCCTTGGGAAGGATGCTTTGTCGGACAACGCCATTTCACTTAGCGACTCGGACATTGATGATGGTAATCCTTTGTGCACAATTAAGGAGGATCCAGGTAGAAACTTTCCTACTTTTACATTCTCTGAGAAAATGAAGAAGAGGCTTTATAAGGCTTGGAATAATCTTTGTTATAGTGAAACTTCTTGGTAAGAATGTTGGTTACAAATTTTGTTGTCAATATTGCAATCTCTTGTGGGCAAAAAGGGAGTCATTAGCTTGATTAATATTGGAAATGGGTTTTTTGTTGTGAAATTTACTAATAAGGATGACTATCTTAATGCCTTGATTTGGGGTCCATGGATGGTGTTTGATCATTACCTTCTTTGTTAGACCCAGGAACCTTTGTTTCAACCATGGTGTGCTACCATTGACAAAGTGGCTGTTTGGGTCAGGATGCCAAAAATAGCTTTGGAATACTATGATAAGGATGCTCTTACCTGGATTGGAGATAGGATTGGAGAGATCATTAAGGTGGATTTTAATACATCATGTCAACTACGTGGTAGATATGCAAGGATTTGTGTTCTTGTGGATCTAGGGAAACAACTAATGTCAGGGTTCTCTTTGGATGGTGAAGATTTTTACGTTGAATATGAAGGTCTCTATGACTTATGTGTTGGCTGTGGTGTTTATGGGCATAAACTTGAGGCATGTAAATCAGGGGTCGTGCCAAGTAGCTCGATGATGTTAGTGGAGGGGAAGAGTGTTGTAGATGGCAAGGTGCGTACAACTGTAATGGATGACAAAAAGGATGGTTCTGATATATGGAGGGTGGTTTCTAGACCAAAAAGGCATAAGAAGGGGAACTCGGAGAAGCAACTGTCGAGTCTAATGGTTTGGGGAAGGGCTCTAGGTTTGATGTTTTGGTTGTGGAGGAGAAGAGCCAAAATGTAACGATAGTGGCGGAAAAAGTGTGGAAGAAGTATCGGCGTGTGCGGATGCTACATTGGAGGGGTTGCTTGATGTCGAAACTGAGGTAGTGGAGGTACCGAGGAACATTGAACCAAATAGTACGACTAAGGGTCAAAAGGGAGGCGCACAGGGGAAGAGATTGGATAAGTCTGGTGCATTGGGGGAAAACTCTGTTGTGAAAACAATCTCAAAGAATAAGAAAAAAGAGAGGAGGTCTACGGATCTGGTGCTTTTGGAAGAGGAACGGAAGGAGATGGGGGAGAGAGAAATATTTGATTAATAATGTGTCGGGGAATATAGCGAGAGAAAGGTTTGACTATGGAGGAGCTTAAGATGGACCAAGTAGATGTTATTAATTGGGCGGTTAATTCCCAACCAAATATCCTCTAGTCTCCGGTGAACCTCGTTAGGCTTTGAATCTATGGGGCGTTTCGGGCTGATTCGGCCCAAGATGATCCAGATTGCTCCATGGTAGCTGAGACACCAGATGATCATAAGGGAATTTTGAATGGGCTTGAAGCCCAAGCGGATTAAGGCTTTTGCTTGATTGAGTATTTTATCTGAGTTCTTACTGTGATAATGGGGAAAATTCTTTATTGGAATTGTAGAGGGGCTTGCGGGAGGGATCTCCTTCAGAACTTTAAACTCATTGATCGGCGTCATCACCCTTGCTTCATTATTCTTGCAGAAACTAAGTTGGTTGAAGCGAGCTTGATTTAAAGGTTTTGAGACTATGGGGTTCGACGGGTTTTCCTTTGTGGCTAGTGTGGGGAGATGCGGAGGGCTGGTTGCGGTTTGGAAGACCAATTCCATCATTGTGTCGTTGGTTTCCTCTCGATCGACAATTTATGCATTTCAATTGTGCGTTAAGAGGAAGCCATCTTTTCGCTTGATGACCATTTATGCTAATCCAAGTCATCTTTTGAAGCGGGCTCTATGGGATGATTTGGAGAAAATTGCTACATTTTCGATGGTCCCCGGGTGACATTAGGAGATTTTAATGATATTATTTCATCGGGAAAGGACGGGAAGCTCGAGAAGTGATTAACCGAGGTTCCGAGTTTTCTCGGATCGTATCGATGTGGCGTGATTTGATCGATCCGGGATTCTCTCGGTCCTAGGTTTACATGGAGAGGCCGAGAATGACGGAGGAGGCAGATTGATGGAGCGCCTTGATCGAGCTTTGGCTAATGATGCTTTCTTTTCGGTGTTTTCTTTCTCCTCCGCATGCGGGTATGCCTCGCTCTAAATTCTCCGATCATAACCCAATATGCTTGAATATTTTGGAAAACGATGGTAGTTCGGGGAGGTCTCGGCCTTTCAAATTTGAAGCAATGTGGATTCAACATGAAAATTTCTCCGACTTTCTTGCGAATTCATGGGTTAATACGGCTTCTCTTACTCATTCCTTATCTGATCTTCAAATTTTGCTAAGTTCGTGGAATAGGAATGTGTTTGGGATGGTGGAGCGTGAAAAACATAATATTATGTCCAGGTTGGATGGCATTCGGCGTTCCCGCTTACCCTTTCTCCGAGTATTTGTGTGACTTGGAGTTGGAGTTACAAGATCGGCTAGATAGGATCATGAAACTGGAAGAAATAAAGTGGTTCCAAAAGTCCCGTCATGATTGGATTAATAATGGAGATCGCAACACTAGATTTTACCATCGAAATCTAAGATGCGTAGAAGAAGGAACAAGATTATTATGTTGAAGAATGAGCTTGGTAATTGGGTTGAGGATGATCGAATCGAAGTGTTTGGTCTCTTCCTATTTTAAGGAGCTCTATTGTTCGGTAGATTCGGAATCTCCGGTTCTTAGCACCATTTCTAAATTCCTGTTATTGATCAATCAGTCTTATTTGATGTAGCTAAAGTTCCAGGGGACGATGAAATTAGATCGGTGTTATTTGCTATGGGTAGTTTTAAAGCACCGGGAATTGATGGGTTTCCTCCGATATTTTATAAATCTAATTGGAGTATCGTCGGTCCCGCCTATGTAACTTTGTGAAAAATGTTTTTAGGAGAAGGGACAACATTTGAAGGAGGCCAACAAGACTCTCATTGCCCTTATTCCTAAGAAGGATAATGTGGAGTTGGTGTCACATTTTAGACCGATTTCTCTTTGTACGGTCCATTATAAGTGCGTGACTAAGTTAATTGCTTTGCGATTAAGAGGGGTTATGGATAAGCTTATCTCTCCCTTTCAATCTAGTTTTATCAAAGGAAGGCATATACGGGACAATATTATTGTGGGTCGGAAATTTTGCACTCCATGACTAAGAATAGAAGCGAGAAATGGTCTTATGGCTTGGAAGATCGACCTTGAGAAGGCTTATGATAGAATCGGTTGGAGTTTTCTTAAACAGGTTTTATTGGAAGTGGGCTTTGAGGATGAATTTGTTAATTTGATTATTGAATGTGTTTCTTCGGTCTCCTTTAGTGTTTTGTGGAATGGCTCTCAATCCGAGTCATTCACCCCTAGAAGAGGTCTGAGACAAGGGGACCCTATCTCTCCGTTCTTATTTGTATTGTGCATGGACAAATTGTCCCATATGATTTGTGACGAGGTCGACGGGGGAATTGGAAGCCTATCTTTGTTCCAAAGGAGGTCCCAAGGTATCTCATCTAATGTTTGCGGATGACTGTTGTTGTTTGGAGTTGCGGCGAAAATCAAGCGATTGTATGTTGAATTGCTTGAATAAATTCATGTACGCCGGGGTAAGATTAACACTTCGAAATCAACCATCTTTTTCTCCCTAAAGTCCCTCTTCGGACTAAAGTGAGAATTAGAGATAAGACTAGTATGCAGATCTCTAGCGAGATTGGGAGATATCTCGGGTTTCCTCTTTCAAGATGTAGGAGGAGGAGGGAGGATTTTCAATATGTTATTGATCGAGTAAGGGCTAAGTTATGCATGTGGAAAGCAAACAGTCTCTCTATGGCGGGGCGTGTAACATTGGCTAAAGCGGTAGTAGGAGCTATTCCTATCTATCCGATGCAAGTGGCAAAACTACCTATGAGTGTTTGCTTGGAAGTGGAGAGATTACAGAGGAATTTTGTTTGGGGTCATGATGAGTTCTCTAAACTCCCTCATTCCATTGGTTGGGAGCAATTGAGGAGACCCAAAGAGTTTGGGGGGTTGGGCTTTAGAAATCTATCTATGGTTAATTCTGCCTGTGGTGCAAAGTTAGCTTGGAAGCTGTCTGTAGGTGCAAAGGGGTTATGGAGTGATATTCTGTTGCATAAATATATGTTAAGGGAAGAGGATTCATTGTTGAACTATAAGGATGGTGACTCTAAGTTGTGGAGATTTATTTGTTCTCAGAGGGATTTGATTGACAAGGGCACCATATGGCAGGTTCGTAACGGGCAAATGGTTAATTTCTTCCATGACTGTTGGGTTGGAGTAGACTTAAAATTGAAAGATTTTTGTATTAGAACGTTGTCGGAAGATGAGGATTGCTCATGTGTTGGTGATGGGTTAAGGATGGAATGTGGGATGTCAATAGAATAGGCAAGGTTATTAACTCGATGGGCTAAATCGGATTGCCCCGGTCTTAGCTCCTACTGGTCTTTGGGAATGATTTGATGATTTGGGGAGAGACGAGTGATGGGTGTTTTTCTATTAAGAGCGCTTATTCTTTGTCACTTCCTTGTATGAGCCAATGGCGGGATAACCTTTTCAAGGATATTTGGAAGTGGAAAGGAGTGGAGCGTATCGAATTTTTATGTGGAAGGTTCTTTCGAATAAACTCCCATCTAATTTATGGAGGAGCTCTTGGTCTCCCGCTCTCCTCTCTCGTGGGTTCGTCAAGTGGGAGTGGAGGATGTTCTACACATTCTTAGAGACCGTACTTATGCTCGGGATATGTGGAACAAGGCGGTGTGGACGGGTATGCTACTTCCTTCTTTCCGCCGATTTAAGGTCTTGGATGAGCATGAACTTAAGAAAGTCTATTGGGTTATTGGTGGAGGGAGTTGGAAGATATTTTTTGGTGTAGCGATATGGAAGCTTTGGGAGTGGCGTGGCGAAGTATTTTTGTTGCTAACTTCTCGAAACCCACTAACCCCGCACATCAATTTTTCGTTGCATGCGGGAGAATTATTGTATTACGAATCATGCGGGTTCTATGGGAGTGAATCGGGAAGGCTTAAGTGGGTCGGGTGGGGTTGGTATTCTTTCGGGGTGGACTAAGATTAATGTTGATGGGGCGGTGGTTGTGGATTACGCTCCGGCGGGTTGTGGGGAATATTTAGAAACAGCGCGGGTTCTTGGCTTCTTTGGTTTCACTAAGAAAATTGGCTTCTGCGGTGCTAATATGGCGGAAGAATGGGCTATTTATGAGGCCTTGCAAATGGCGTGGGATTTGGGCTTGAGACGTTTGATCCTCGAATCGATGCAATGGAAGTTATTCAACCGATCCGGGACCCTACATTCACGGGTAGCTTCTTGCCGCATCCGGAGATTAGAAGCCTTTTAAATCGCCGAGTGGGAAGTTAAGTGAAGGTTATTCCTCGTGAGTTGAATAGGATAGCGATGTATTAGCCAAGATGGGTATTTCTAACTCTTCTATTTTGTATAATTGTCCTTATCGCTTGTTTTCTTGGGTTTGCCAATAGAGATTGGGATTCATTTCCCCAATGATGTAATGCTTTGTGTTTGTTTGTTGGGCTACTAGCTCTCTTCTTGTTAACAAAAAAAAAAAAAAACTATGAATAAAAATACTTACAAATATTAAATTTTTCATGAAATTCAAGAAGATGTCCTAATAAACCCAAAGATTGCACATAGGTTAGAAGATACAGAAACAATAATGGAATATAAAAAATATCAATGATCTTGAAACTAAGAACCACGTGAACACTCATTCCAAAAAAAACACTGAGTATATGAAACTCAGCACTCAAAGGAAATATGGCCAAGAACTCCAAATATAATACATAAGAGTCGATCAACTTCTCATGTGTTGTAGTATCTCAGAAGAATACAAGGGGAGAAAGTAACCTAAATATTTCTATATTGAAATCTGAAAACTAAGCATACATTATCTAACTTTAAATAGGAAATAAGACTTGACATAAACTAAAACGATAATAGCCCAATATGGTTTGGTATGGAGGAGTGAAAAGACACCACTTTAGTGATCTTGGGTGATTGGGGACATCACTTTGGTAATTGGATGAAAGGATATTGAATTCTAGTCATCCTGGATTAAGCTGAACCAGGATAAATCACAGTTTGTATATTTTCTTCCCTCAATTCCTATATTTCTAGCATATACGTTTGTATGACTGACTATAACTTTATAACTCATTACTGTCATACGAACTGCTTTTACCAACATGCGAAAAGATTTTCAAAGTTCATAAGTTTTTAGCATACACCTAATTCACCCCTCTTGGGTGTCAGCTAGTGCTAACAAAAGAGACTCCACAATGATTCATTGTAGAGAGTATCATTGGATTTTTATGTCTCTTATCGTTTGGTAATGTGAATTGTCCTAGACTTGAGGATGTCATCGAACATTATGTCCCAGGGTTATACTCTAACTGTAACACTCTATCCTCTAAAAATGGGGATAATAATGTACTCTTGGGTATAACTCGAATACATGAGTATAAATGGACATACCGAAAGAACTCACAATCCCCTACAAGGAATTAGTCATTCACAAGACCGTTAGGGCTTGGATGACTTCTAGTTGACTCGGGAATCTATGCATAATAAGTGATCATGAAAAGTCATGATCCGCCTTAGAGTCAATGGAAGAAGATACCTAGTTCTGTGAAAAGCTAAATTTAGTCAATCAAGGAGATGATACTCTATCCTTACTCTCAACTAAATATGAACGACAATGTGAGGGATGATTCCAGCACAGTATCCAGATAAGATAGGTAGATCACTTGATCAACTCAATTAGTTCTGGGTCCGCAGAGCATTACTAGTGTCTTATGTGATCATTAGATAAATTGGGCCCGTTAAAGGAGTTTTATTGGTCCAAGTTTATCTATTTCAGTGACTAATTGGAACTAGTGTGTCACATACTAAGGTTGTTCTTAATTGCTTGATTTAACAACTTTGGGCCAATAATTGTTATTAGGCTTTGTCAAGACTATAGGTGTAATTGGGTTGGAGTGAGACTCCAAGCCCAATTAAGTCATGCGCCCCATTTAGGCTTTAGTAAGAAATTAGTTTCTCCACTAATAGGGTCAGATGTGTTAAAAGGACCAATAGGGTCTTGGGCCATGAGTCCTAGTAAGTCAATTAATTGACTTGGCCAAAATGAGTTTTAACGCTTTTTGAAATTTTGAATTTGAATTTGAATTTAAATTATGAGCTAGGATAAGATTGGATTTGAATTTGAATTTAAGTTTGAAATTTAAATTCAAGAGGTTATGAGGTTAAATATAATTTTGAATAATCCAAAGCTATATCCAATTAGGAATGGATAAGGCTTCTTGCAACAAACCTTGAATAAAAATTGGATATGGATTGGGCCTTTAATCCTCTTGGATTGGGCCTTCATAGTAAGTGCTTGAATTAAGATTAAACCCTAATTAAATTGCTGAATAAGGAGCCACTTTTTGTGTGCCTCTTTCTCAAGAAAACTTACGACCCAATCTTGCACCAAGAACCTTGGTCTTGGTCGCCTACTCTTGCTCATCCTATCCTCCATTGTTGGAGCTCACCTAACCTCAAGATACTGTCATTATCTTGAGAAAATAAACCCAAACAATTGAAGCCTCCACCTTGCCACTGCCTAGCAAGCATCCAAGGAGAAGGGGTTCTTACTGCAACCAAGTGGTGATCATATGGATAAATGTTAAAGGACATCATACACTTTGATGTCTTCAAGTGGTCAAAGGTAATACTAAACCCCAATACGTGTTTTAACAGGTAGATCCTAAGCATAACTCATGAGTACCGTAAAGAGTTACGGATTATACAATGATAAACAAAACCACCTATGCATAACTCTTGAGCACCGTAAGGAGTTACGGGTTTTAACTCTTGAGCACGGTAAAGAGTTATGGGTTCCGCAATGATAAGGAAAACCGCCTAGGCATAACTCATGAGCAACATAAAACATTATGGGTTCTGCAATGATTAACAAAGATCAATTTTTTTGGTTTTCCAACATCATGAGCAAGTTGCTTGAACGTCATGCAATATCTCTATTTTAACTTTCATATGGTATCATAGCCTTACTTGTTACCGTAAACACATGGGGTTTTTACAATTGAATTTTCAAAAGGGGTTTTGAAATCTACAGTTTTATGAACATAGTTGATAACCTTGGAATTTATGATGTTTTAATTGCAAAAAGGAGTTACAAACTCTATCATTGTCATGTTTTAATGGATTAAATTAGTTAAATATGTAGTTTCATCTTCATAATTAGTTTTTAGAATTTATTTGTATAGATCTTGGTCATATTTGGAATTTTGTTCAAAATTGGGCTTAAATCACATCTCTTTTATAATTGGGTAGTGAACACTGTTTGGTATGTTGATCATAATTTGAGTTCTAGACCTCCAATTGATCTGAAATTTATCTTTTAGGAACGCTGAATGAAAGCCCTACAACTTATATGAAGAGTCCAGAAGCTACATGAGACGTTTAGAGGACCCAATTGGGCTTGGAATGCAAGACAAGGTGTTGTGACGGACTCTGGAACAACGTACAGTATTTGATCCATAACTTGGGCTTAAGAACTCCAAATGAGGTCCGGTTTGAACGACTGAAAAGCTAACATCCAGGGCTACATTTCATATGAAGACAACGTGGCCCAATTCCACCGAATTCGTGGTGTAAAACAGGCTGTAAATCGGACACGGTTTTGGAGCTGTAAAGTGATTCAAAGATGCTTCCAAGTTGGCCACTAAGAAAAGTGACGAATTTGAGTTGTAAAGTGCATGGATGAGATGCTCCTAGCTGCCTATAAATAGAAGAGTGTTGTGAAGCTAAAAAAATACTTGGAGAAGAGCTCTCTCCCTTAGGTTCTTTCTTTCTTAAGTTTCATATCTCCTTCATCTTAAGTTCTTTCTTTTCTTGTTCAAAACCTCCTATATGGATGGTTCTTACATCTTGTTTATGCTTCTTATGTATTATTTTCCTTTTGTTCATTTGAAGTCCTACATGTGATGGTTCTACCTCCTACATGGACGATTAGTTGTAATCTTTTCTTTTTGATTGTTATAATTTAATGTTATGTTTCGTTCATTTTAAGTCCTACATGCGATGGTTCTACCTCCTACATGGACGATTAGTTGTAATCTTTTCTTTTCGATTGTTATAATTTAATGTTATGTTTTGTTCATTTTAAGTCCTACATGCGATGGTTCTACCTCCTACATGGACGATTAGTTGTAATATTTTCTTTTGAATGTTTTAGTTTAATTTATTGTTCTTCATCTTTTTCCCTTTTGTATGCTAGGTCATGAATAGCATGAACTAAGTATCTTTCTAAGGTCATGTATGAATTCTTTATGAAGTTTAATTGAAATTCTGTTTTTAATTACATAATACTTGTTTTGGATGAGTTTCTTTAATCCATTCTTAATGCCTTTGTTAGTTTGATCATCTAATTAAGGAATTGAAAGATTAATTAGACCTTGGGAAAGGCTAGTTAATTCTAGGTTCAATTGATTAAAGAACATAAGGTACTAGCAAGGGAACTTGACATAGGCTTTATGCAATCATAAAGAATTCTAGACTTAATGCAAGAATTAATTCTAATGAGCATGGGAACATGACTTTAGGATTGAGGATTAGGCTAATATGACTTACGAATAAGCAATTAGATTAAAATCTGAAATTCGATTGACATACTTCAATTCATGGGTTAAATAATTAAATTCTACCTTAAAAGAAGATTATGTCTTAATCTAGCTTTTGGTAAAGGAAGAACAATTAAATGGATTATTGATGACATACATGACCCTAGGCTTTTGTTAATTGTTTTCTACAAAGTTTGATTCAATTTCTTTGTCATTTTATTTTCTTTTAATATGTTCATCCAAAAACTCATATGGTTGCATCAACTTTAAATTCAAGTAAATTGGGTTGGTAGTTGGAACTTTGGTCCCTGTGGGAACGATATTTTATTACTCCGGGATACTTGCCAGTATTACATTGATAGTGTATACTTGCACTGGTTATACCCACTCATCAATAGTCCTTTAAAGTTGTGTTTTAACTTTTCATGGTAAAAACACCATCTTGTGGGGACAAGGGTGGCGGCCAAGATGAGTCTTGGGGCTTCGATGGTTCAGCCAAGCCTAGTTAGACTAGGGATGACTAAAACCATGGTGGTTGGAACCACAAAACCTTTGCCGCCTAGGTAATCCAAGGTAGCCCCTGTTGGGATCCGTACCGAATTGAAAACTTTTACGAATCCCATCCGAGGATCGCTCAACCGTGTTTAAATCAAGGTTCGTTAAGAAACCGTACCTATACGAAAAACTGGCGTGCGTCTCATTCTAATTTGAACTCGTGGGCTACCTTCTCGATCAACAGAAGTTGAATCTACAAATCTCTTTCCTTTACCGGTATCCACACGAATAGCACTCGAACACGAACGGTAGCGTGCTAGTGCCTTCAATATTCTCGCGTCTCTCCTTTTTACTCTCTAGGGTTTCTCGCGGCTTTTCTAATACGTCTAACTAAAAGTCCCATAGGTTTTCTTAAACCTGATAGGCATTTTATATTCAAAATTAATCCTCATTAATTTTGAATTTCAACTAAAAATATATTAATTACATCTATCTAATAGATCTAATCTAATCTATTTAATCGAATTAAAAGCTTTCTAATTTAATTTATCTCTATAAATTAAATCCGAGATATGATATCTATCTGTTTAATTAAATATGAGATACTATATCTCAATTTAAATTAAATCAGATATATGATATCTTTATTCGAAAATTAAATCTCGAGATACAATATCTCTCTTTGTTTTAGATATTTAATTTATCAAATAAATTAAATACAAAACAAATATTATATAATAATATTATAATCTCTATTAAATAATATTAGTATATTTAATTTTGAATTTAATATATATATATATATATCCTTCCTAGATTAAATGTTTCATTCATCAAATCTTAGACATATCTAAGATTCAATGAATCTGGACACTTTTGCTCGTTTTGGGCTATTCTTGTGTGCGACCCTGCAGGCCCACATGAGATTGGTGGTGGGCTAGTACTGTACCAGCCCACAAGTCGCAAGTGGCCTTTAGCAAGACATTGCGACTACCCAATACATATGGGGATCGATGATACTATACAACCTATCGTACAACCATGTCACGTCCCTTTTGTCACGCGATAATTTGGTCGAGGATGAGGCATGGATAATGTCAACTTCATGTTCTTGACCACTACTTTCTCGATTCTTGAGTAGTTTAATATTTGAAATGGAAACTTTTTTCCATCATAGTATGACTATACATTTCTCAGACTTACTCATCGAGGGGCCCAATATTATCTCTCTACAAATCTGAGGGACAAATTTCATCTTGACCATTCACATTCCTCTGCATGAGAACCACTGATCCCGATCCAAGCCTTTATCATCACCCGGTCAAAGGTGACTTTTGACTAGGTCAAAGAGCAGTGACTCATCATGTAGGAATCCATGATGATCTCAGGTCAAAGGGTGTTGGGAAGCGGTTATACATGAGAAAAGCTTATGACTTAATCCATGCAGCTTTCTCATAGTGGGTTGGTCCAGCACCTTGTACTCCTACAAGTGCCCATGACTTTGATCCGTATCTCTATACCTCATCAAAGTCATACTGGTCTTACTTCATCTTCGCTCCTGCGTAGATGACCGACCAGGGACATTTAGGATAATCTATAAGATATATCCAAGGATCAGTTATCACTATAAACATGCAAATGAAATGATAACTAAAGGAGAATACTTTAAATAACATAAACGTTTAAAGTACAATGACTTGCCCCTAGGGCATAATTTCCAACAGCCCCATCATATAAAAAAGTTTGAATCTTGATCATGAATTATGGCAAATCATCATGTGTTGATGTTTTTCCTTGTAGGTGATACAATGGTTGTTTTGTTGGTTAAATTTGGGATGTTCTCTGACAATCAAGTAACATGCTCATGAGGTTGAAAAACAAAAATATTGTTAATCATTGTGGAACCTGTAACTCCTTACGGTCCTTATGAGTCATTAACCATAACTCCTTAGACTAATGACTTATTTTTATCTTTTATTGCAGAGCCTGTACTCTCAACTAAACCCAGCTTAAATAAGAAAGTTCATTCTCATGCGTTATAACTCGTAACTCTTTTATGGTACTTATGAGTTATAACCCGTAACTCTTTACAGACTCATGATATATAATTCGTAACTCTTTACTGTACTCATGAGTTATGTTTAGGAGCAAATTCCTAGATACTCTTAATAGCACTGATAAGAACCTGTAACATTTTACGGTACTTATGAGAAGCCGTCACTCTTTACGGTGCTCATAAGTTAAACTCTAAGCTCTAGATACTCTTTTCATGTTAGACTAAGGAGTTATCATTATTTTAGGATCTACTCGTTAAAACACATAAAGGGTTTTAGGAATGCCTTTCATCAATTGAAGAGACAATAAAAATTATGACGTCCTCTAATGATGATCCACCTATCTCCCAATTGCGATGAGAACTCCTTCTCCTTGACTCCTCTTTCTCCTTGGATGCTTGCTAGTCGATGGTAAAGTAGAGGTTTCAAGTTCTTGGGCTTTCTTTTTCTCAAGAAGGTGATGGTTTCTTTAGGTTAGGTATGGTGTAAGATTAGAGGATGGGATGAACAAGATTGGGAACTTACCTATCTTAAATTAGTGGCACACACCAATGAAATTGGCATCTTGTTTTTCTCTCTTGAAAAACGTCTGAAAGGCACCAAAAAAACCAGCTACTTAATTAGAGTTTAACTCTAATTCAAGTGCTTACAAGACATGCCTAATCCAAGCTTGAATTCAAAAATCTAAGATAATGGAACCTATCCATATCTTGAATTCAAATTTCAAGATAATGGATCCTATCTATATCATGAATTCATAAATCAAGATGAAGTATCTTGAATTCAAAATTCAGGAGAATGGATCTTATCCTTATCTTGAATTCAAAATTCAAGATAATGAATCATATTCATGTCTTTTAAATTATGTCTTAAATTCGAAATTCAAGATTACTTTTTTTTTTTATCCAATCTTTATTGGATCTTTATCCAATATTTATATATATATATATATATATATTAGAATTATATGTTATATCTTAACCTCTTGAATTTAAAATTTAAATTTAAAATTTAAACTTACATTCAAAATTCGAATTCCAAATTCAAAGTGGCCCAAGACCCCGTTTGGTCTTCTAACATATTTGAACCTATAAGTGGAGAAACTAATTTTCCCACTTGTGGACCAAATGTGGCACCATTTCCTTATTGGGTTTGGAGTCCCATTCTAACCCAAATATACCTATTATCTTGACAAAGCCCAATAACAATTATTGGCCCAAGCTTGCTAATTTTAAGCAATCAAGAATAACATTTGTGTGTGATCTATTACGTCCAATTAATCATTGACATAAATAAACTTGGACCAATTAAACTCCTTTAATGGGCCCAATTAACTAATGACCACATAAGACACTAGCAAAGCTATGTGGCCTTAGAACTAATTGAGTTGATCAAGTGATCCACCTTTCTAATTTGGATACCATGACGACATAATCCCTCACATCGTCATTCACATTTAGTCGAGAGCAAAGATAGAATATCATCTTTCTTGGTTGACTAAATATAGCTTTTCACGAAACAAGGAATCTTCTTCTATTGACTCTAAGATGGATCATGACTATTCATTATCGCTTGTTGTGTATACAGACTCTCGAGTCAATTAGAAGTTACCTAAGCTTTACTAGTCTTGTGAACAAATAATCCCTCGTAGGGGTTTTGAGTCTTTTCAGCATGTCCATCTATACTCATGTATTCGAGTTACACCTAAGAGTACACTGTTCTTCCCATTCTCAGGCAGATGAGTTTTACAATCAAAGTATAACTCTAGGACATAGTATTCGATGACATCCTCAAGTCTTGGACGATCCGCACTACCAAATGATGAGATAATTTACATATTCAATGATACTCTCTAGAATGAATCTTTGTGGAGTCTCTTGATGCGAGACATTAATATGATAAAGATAAAATGTACTCAAATACATAAAACATAAAATACAAAATAAATAAAGGTGTTCCTTTGTAAAAACAAATTGCTTTTACGACACCTATATACTAACAATCTCCCACTTGGCCTATAGCCAACGTATTAAACCTAAAGACTTATATATAATTGAAAACAAGAATAACACCTAAGAAAGGGGTGAATTGGGTGATTTAAAATTCTTTTCGAATATCTCTGGAACTAACTCACAAAGCAGAGTATAACAAAGTAGAGAGAGAGAGATATTGAAACAAGAGATTTATATTGGTTCAGTCTAAACTCTTGACCTACCTTCAGTTCCTCAAACTCTATGGGTATTTCACTAACTCTTCCAATTGATTACACAGTCTGTACTTGAAGTAATCATTTCTTTAGGATTCACTCCCCCTTATAAGCTGTAATCAGTACACCCAATCTCAAAGTCTACCTTGAGATTCTTAGAAGGATATTTAATAAAAAATGTAACTCTCTAAAAGAGCAGATAGATAAACATTGAAGATTATAAATATCCAAAGATATTACACAATGAATGAAACAATAATTGAATAGTTCGTTTCTGTGTTTGTGTTTCCGGTAGTTGAATTGTATTGAATGCTTTGCTTATATTTGGTAAGGGAATTAAATGACCATTAGAAGCTTTCAATGAGTCGTTGAGTGTATTCAATGTAGCCGTTAGACGTTGAGGCTCGTTCGTTACTCAAGGCTTTGATTCAACAAATGTCTGCTGTCATTAGCCGCATTGACATTCCTTCTGTTCTTCCCATTGGATGAATTGGCGTTCAAATATGGAAAGAAACCATTAATGCCTTTAGAACATCCAGAGAATGATGGTTCAAAATCATGCTTCCTTTTCTAGAGCCGCATTTAATACAATTGACGTAATCAATGCTTTTTGATTAATCTTCAGTTAATCCATCATCTAATCATCTGAAACTCTTTAACAAACTGATTAAAAATAGTTACGAACAGTAATGAGTGATGATAAGAAGTAATCAAATCACAAGCAAAGATTTAAGATTTACAGACGCGGTGATTTGTAAAACAGATATAATTTAGCTCGAGTTAAATTTCAACCAAACTCAAGACCATGACTCGAGTCAACTATTCTATGCTTGAGTCACAAGTTCATCTTCTTTGAAAATAAGTTTGAAGACAAGTGGAGATGTCTCTGTATGAATATAGCTCGAGTCTACAATGTTCAACTCAAGTTTATAACTCGAGTCAATCATAGTTAGCTCGAGTCAAGCATCATTTTCACAAATGATCTTTGAGATAGCTTTTGAAAAAGATTTGAACAACATGCTAGCTCGATTCATTAAGTGATGGCTCGAGTTATCAAAATACATTTTGAATATAATGTTCAAATCCATGTTCGAGTCAAGGAACACTAGCTCGAGTCACTAATTTTGTATTTTGAAAAATAAATCTAAGTTCACAAGGCTTAACTCGAGGCATAGAGCATAGGCTTGAGGCAACATCATTTCTTAAGACATTTCATAGGAGCCTTTAATTCGAGTCTCCAAATTGTAGCTCGAGTTAGTCAAAGTCTAAACATATTTTATTGAATTTAAAAAGGCTTGACTTGAGTTTAACAACTTGAAACTCAAGTCAATTTGACAGCAAGTTACTGATTCAAGTTTGATCAAGTTATAACATTTTTGACTTGAATCATTAACCATATTTTGTTTACAATTGTCAGTTATCATCAAAACACTCAGACAATCTCGCGGGATCAAGCATTCTTACTTTATTGCATCCTTGAGGGGAAGCCAATCAAAGTTGACCGCCATTATCTACCGTGAGCTCTGTGCCGCCCTAAAGTCGACTTCGGGAAACCTTTGGTTTTCGGCCCTCATTACTGAACTATGCAGTGACGCTGGCATCCTTTTCAATGCCACAGAGGAAAGGCTACAACTTTCAGCCCCTATCTCCTTGACTACTGATGAGTGATATTTATGCCATGTTTTTCCTATGTGTTTTGACTGTTTTGAATGCTGAAGCTGAGCCTTATTGTTTAATATCCAATAGAATACTTAAGAATTCATGATCATAGGGAAAGAGAGGATAGAAATCACAAAAAGTCGCATTCATATCATTATCCTACTCATGTGCATAAGAAAAGACCGCTTTATGGTTTTCCATGAGAGTGCATATGGAAGTTGATACAATGCTATAACATAAGGTATGCCCACACATGCGCTAGCAATACAATGTGACCTCTATGCTATAGCACCGTAAAGGATGCAGACTTATGCACTAAGATTTTCTAACCTTTCCTAGCGAGTTTTCAAGAAATTAAAATAGGTCACCTAGGCGCACGTGGAGACGGTGATTGACTGAAGCTAAATCTAGAAGATGCGGAGAATCGAAGGAAAGATTTGGAGAATCCCGCTATAATAAAAGAAAGATCAATCAATTGAATCTAAGATCTTGGACTTGATAGATTTGGAAGGCCCAACTGATTGAACGCGCAACAGAGGACTTGACTATAAAAGGAAAGCGCGGCAAAACCTAGAGAAGAGTCGGAAGCCGCAAGAGAAAGCAGTCAACTAATTCCTATCCAATTGAAACTCACACAGAAGGAACAAGAGAGACGACAGACCAAGAGGACAGAAGGTCAGACCGAGTTCTTCCTTAGAGCAAGACAATTCTTAGAAGACGTAGAGACGTTGCAAAACATGATGCTTCTTACGCCGTCAACCTTTCGACAAGCTTCTTTTTTACTTTGTTATTTCTTGATTTCATAATTTTGTGTTATGTGTCCCTCATCAGTCATGAACTAAATTCCCTTTGGATGAGTAAGGGTGAATTCCTAAGTTGTAGAATGAACCCAGTTTGTTAGTTCTTCATTTAATAAATCCAGTTTGCTTTAATAGTGTTTTAAATCATAGCCGATTAGCGAATGCTAAGGGTTATCCCAATGGTCTTTAACAGCACAGAAGGGATTCAGGATTAGACCTCTGTTAAGCAGTGCTTGCTAGGCGAGCTCGTGCATGACTCGACCTAAAATTATAGATGTCAGGAATGGATTTACTTGCTATAGCTAGAACGCCTAGAGCTAATTAGACAGACTGAATTGAAAATCACCATAGGAATATGGGAGAGTAAGGCTAGGAATGTATTTAAAGGATTGCGGAAGCTTTTGTATAGGATAGAGGCGGGTTAGCTGGATAACGTTGTAAAAGGTGGTTATGTTGTAGCATTGCAGATTGCATATCATAGTTGTTGGGATCCGTACACGTAGCAGATTAAAATATTCTACGAATTCCATCCGGAGGATTGCTCAACCATCGTCGAAATCAATGTTAGAGAACCGAATATTACCTATAGTGAACTCGTCCGCGTCTCGTTCTCTTTGAACTGGTGGGCTACCCTCTCTTTCAGCAGAAGTCGACTCCACGAATTGGCTTCCTCTACTGGTATCCACATGAATAAACACCGAACACGGATGTGGCAGCGTGCTAGCGCCTCAAACTGTGCGTCTCTCTCTATTTCGCTCTAGGGTTTTTTTTTCTCGCGGCTTAGATACGCTCGACAAAAAGTCTCGTAGGTTATTCTAAACCCGATAGGCGTATTATATTCAAAATTAATCCTCATTAATTTTGAATTTCGAATTTCAAATATGGATTAAAAATATATTAATTAAATCAATCTGTTAGATCTAATGTAACATATTTATTTAATCCGTATTAAAAGGCTGATATGAAATTCGAATTTTGAATCTGAATTAAAAAATATATTAATTAAATCTATCTAATAGATCTAATCTAATCTATTTATTTAATTCAAATTAAAGCCTTTTGATTTAATTTATCTCTATAAATTAAATCCAAGAAATGATATCTATCTATTTAATTAAATCGAGATACTATATCTCAATTTAAATTAAAGAGATACATGATATCTTTATTCAAAAATTAAATGAGATACAATATCTCTATTTTTTTTAGATATTTAACTTATCAAATAAATTAAATTAAATACAAAACAAATATTATATAATAATATTATAATCTCCATTCATAATATTAAAATATATTAATTTCAAATTTAATATATATATATATATATATATATATATATTTATCCTAGATTAAATTCAGTATTCATCAAATCTTAGACATATCTAAGATTCAATGAATCTGGACACTTTTGCTCGTGTTGGGCTCTTCTTGTGTGCAACCCTGCAGGCCCAAATGAGATTGGCAGTGAGCCAATACTGTATCAGCCCACAAGTCGCAAGCGGCCTCTAGCAAGACATTGTGACTACCCAATTCACATGGGGATCGATGACACGATACAACCTATCGTATAACCATGTCACGTCCCTTTTGTCACACGATAATTTGTTCAAGGATGAGGCATGGATAATGTCAACTTCCTTTTCTTGACCATTACTTTCTCGATTCTCGAGTAGTATAATAATTGAAATGAAAACTCCTTTCCATCACAGAACGACCATACATTTCTTAGACTCACTCATCGAGGGGCCCAATATTATCTCTCTACAAATGTGAGGGACAAATTCCATCTTGACCATTCACATTCCTCCGCATGAAAACCACTGATCCCAATCATAGCCTTTATCATCACCCGGTCAAAGGTGACTTTTGACTAGGTCAAAGACCAGCGACTCATCATGTAGGAATCCATGATGATATCAGGTCATAGGGCGTTGTGACGCGGTTATACATGTGATAAGCTTATGACAAAATCCATGCAACTTTCTCATAGTGGGTCAGTCCAGCACCTTGTACTCTTACAAGTGCCTTTGACTTTGACTCATATCTCCATACTCATCAAAGTCATACTGGTCTTATTTCATCTTCGCTCCCGCATAGATGACCGACCAGGGACATTTAGGATAATCTATAAGATATATCCAAGGATCAGCTATCACTATAAACATGCAAATGAAATGATAACTAAATAGAGAATGATTTGCCCCTAGGGCATAATTTCCAACAAACTCCCACTTGCACTAGGCGCAATCATTAATTACCCTAAGTCCCATTGCCCTAACATGACCCTCATGTTTTGCTTGTGCAAGCGGCTTAGTAAGAGGATGAACATCATTGTCTTCTCATGGTACTTTGCATACTTTTATATCACCTCTATCATTGATTTCTTTGATAGGATGAAATTGCATGAGTATATGTTTGGTCCGTTGATATGACCTAGGCTCCTTGGTCTGCGCAATAGCGCCGCTATTGTCACAGAACAAGTCTATTGGATTTGAGATTGTAGGAACCACCCCTAGTTCATTAATGAACTCTCTAATCCAAAAGGCCTCCTTAGCCGCATCCGATCTTTGCTATATACTCAGCTTCTATTGCAGAATCAGCTATAGTGCTCTGCTTAGAGCACTTCCAGCTTATCGCACCACCATTCAACAGGAATACATATCCTAATTGCGATCTTGAATCACCTTGGTCAGTTTGGAAACTCGCATCTGTGTAACCAGTCACACAGAGCTCATCCTCCAAACCACCATATACCAAGAATAAGTCCTTAGTCCTTTTCAAGTACTTAAGGATATTCTTGACAGCAGTCCAGTGACCCTCACCGAGATCTTGTTGATATCTGCTAGTCATACTCAAGGCAAATGACACATCCGGTCGAGTACATAACATGGCATACATGATAGATCCAATGGTGGAGGCATATGGAATCTTACTCATGCAGTCTCTTTGATCTTGTGTCCTAGGACACATATCCTTACTGAGATGGATGCCATGAGACATGGGTATGTTACCCCTTTTAGAATTCTGCATACTGAACCTATGCAGTATCTTGTCAATGTATGTGCTCTGACCTAAGCCTATCAGCCTCTTGGATATATCTGTATAGATCCTAATCCCAAGGATGTAAGAGGCTTTGCCTAAATCTTTCATTGAGAAAGACTTTCCTAACCAAGACTTGACACTTTGCAAGGTTGGAATGTCATTCCCAATGAGTAGGATGTCATCAACGTAAAGCACTAGAAATACAACTGTGCTCCCACTAACCTTCTTGTAAACACAAGGTTCATCGATGTTTTGAATGAATCCAAACTCTTTGACTACTTCATCAAAACGATGATTCTAGCTCCGAAATGCTTGCTTCAATCCATAAATGGATCTTTGAAGCTTACATATTTTATCAGAGTCCTCTGGACGCACAAAGCCTACAGGTTGTGTCATGTACACATCCTCAAGGAGCATTCCTTTAAGGAAGGCTGTTTTGACGTCCATCTGTCATATCTCATAGTCATAATATGATGCAATGGCAAGAAGGATTCTGATTGATTTGGCCATGGCAACTGGGGAAAAAGGTTTCATCATAGTCGACACCATGAGTTTGAGTGAACCCTTTTTCAACCAGTTGTGCCTTGAAGGCGTTTACTTTGCCATCCATGTAAGTTTTCTCTTCGAAAACCCACTTGCACCCAACGGTTTTTACACCTTCAGGTCAATCGACTAAGGTCCAAACCTTATTGTCGCACATGGATTACAATTTAGACTTCATGGCATTAAGCCATCTTTCGGAGTTTCTGTTGGAAATTATGCCCTAGGGGTAAGTCATTGTACAATGAACGTTTAGGATATTTATAGTATTCTCTTTTTGTTATCATTTTCGTTTGCATGTTTGTATTGATAACTGCATCCCTGGATATATCTTATAGATTATCCTAAATGTCCTCGGTCGGTCATCTACGCGGGAGCGAAGATGAGTTAAGACCGATATGACTTTGATGAGATATGGAGATACAATCAAAATCATGGGCACTTGTAAGAGTACAAGGTCTTTGGATCGACCCACTATGAGAAAGCTGCATGGATCTAGTCATAAGCTTGTCTCATGTATAACCGCGTCACAATGCCCTATGACCCGAGATCATCATGGATTCCTACATGATGAATCATTAATCTTTGACCTAGTCAAAAGTCACCTTTGACCGGGTGATGATAAAGGCTAGGATCGGGATCAGTGGTTTTCATGCGGAGGAATGTGAATGGTCAAGATGGAATTTGTCCCTCACATTTGTAGAGGAGATATCTTTGGGCCCTCAAGGAGTGAGTCTAAGAAATGTATGGCCATACTATGTTGGAAAGGAGTTTCCATTTCACTTATTAGACTACTCGAGAATCGAAAGTAATGGACAAGAATAGGAAGTTGACATTGTCCATGCCTCATCCTTGACCAAATTATCGCGTGACAAAAGGGACGTGACATGGTTGTATGATAAGGTTGTATCGTGACATCGATCCCCATGTGAATTGGGTAGTCACAATGTCTTGCTAGAGGCGCTTGCGACTTGTGGGTCGATACGGTTTGGCCCACCGCCAATCTCATATGGGCTCATAGGTCGCACACAAAAATAACCCAACACGAGCATTTGTGTCCGGGTTCATTGAATCTCGATTAACGGAATTAATGAATACTAAATTTAATCTAGGATAAATATATATTTATATATATTTATTAAAATTTGAAATTAATATATATATATTAATATTATTAATGGAGATTATAATATTATTGTATATAATATTTGTTTTGTATTTAATTTATTTGATAAATTAAATATCTAAAACAAATAGAGATATTGTATCTCGTTTAATATTCGAATAAGAATATCGATATCTGTTTAAATTAAATTGAGATATGGTTTCTCATAATTAATTAAATAGATGGATATTATTTCTCGGATTTGATTTATAGAGATAAATTAAATCAGAAGGCTTTTAATTTGCATTAAATAAATACATTAGATTAGATCTATCACATAGATTTAATTAATATATTTTTTTAAAATTCAAGTATTCGAAATTCAGATTTCAAAGATCGATTTTGAAATTCGAAATTCAAGCTTAATGAGTATTGATTGTACATTAATGCAAATTGATTGTATATTAATACGCATTAATTCACATAATGGGCTGATTGGTTTTGTAACGGACAGAACTTATGAGGCAGTTTTTTGTGTGTGGATGAATAGGCCAAAAACGAGAAACCAATGACCTAGGTGAACAGAATCAAAGAGAGAGACACACAAGAAGTGCTAGCACGCCGCCGTAGCCGTGTTTGGGAAATTGTTCGTGTTGGATACCGGTAGAGGAAGCCGATTCAACGAGTCGTCTTCGCGATCGAGGAGGTAGCCCACCGGTTCAAAGGGAACGAGACGCGAACGGGTTCACTGAAGGTAATTTCGGATTCCCTTAGTCTTGATTTAAACGCACCTGAGTGATCCTCGGGACGAGATTCTAAAAATTTTAATCCGCTGCGTTGTAAGAATTCCTACAGTTTCGTCCCACCACGGCCTCTCGATAGGTAGTTGGCTCATTCTGCTCAATGAGCAAAACATCACGACTTCCAGTGATAAGAAATCCATATCTCTGAGGCTGTAGCCGTGATCTGTGGGACCTTCGTGGGCCATGTGTTACTTGAGTAGGCTCATTAACTTATTGTGAGTCTTCTCCATTTTCCATCTGTGGTTCTATGTCGTCTTGTGGCTCTCGAACTTCTTCGAGGTACACTTTACTCGCACTAGTTCTTTTAGAGATAAACTCTTTTTCCAAAAAAAATACCATTCCGAATGACAAACACTTTGTGATCGGTGGGATTGTAGACATAGTATCCTTTAGTTTCCTTAGGGTACCCCACAAAAAGGCATTTTGATGATTTGGATGATAATTTATCAGAGGCTTGTTGTTTAACATAGACCTCACATCCCCAAATTTTAAGAAATGACAAACTGGGTTTCTTCCCAGTCCATATCTCATATGGTGTCTTTTCAACTGCCTTTGACGGAACACGATTTAGTGTGAACGCAGCTGTTTCTAGGGCATGGCCCCAAAAGGAAGGTGGAAGTTCTGTTTGACTTATCATAGATCGAACCATATTTAATAGAGTTCGATTCCTCCGTTCAGAAACACCATTCCATTGCGGTGTTCCTGGAGGAGTAAGTTGTGAGATGATCCCACAACTCTTAGGATGGTCAATGAACTCTTGGCTCAAATATTCACCACCTAGATCAGATCAAAGCGCCTTAATTGTTTTGCCAAGTTGATTTTGCTTTTCATTTTGGAATGTTTTTGAACGTTTCAAAAGATTCAGACTTATATTTCATTAGATAGATATATTAATATCTACTAAAATCGTCTATAAATGTAATGAAGTACAAATGACCTCCTCTGGCAGATGTATTCATTGGTCCACACACATCGTATGTATGAGGCCCAATAAATCGGTGGCCCTTTCACTACGCCTAGTAAAAGGTCCATTTGTCATCTTTCCCAATAAACAAGACTCACATATATCAAATGATTCAAAATCAAATGAGTTAAGAAATCCATCTTTATGGAGTTTCAAAATGTGTTTCTCATTTATGTGGCCTAGACGACAATGCCATAAGTAGGTCGGATTCAAATCATTTGACTTGATCCTTTTAGTAAATATGTCATAGATATGTCCATTCGTTTTTTACTGTTCTTGAGGCCCTACACATTTATACAAATGTGAGAACCACATGCAGTATCTAATACCCATGTTAAAGAAGCAGAAAAATGAAAATTTATGACATAGATACCTGAAGCGATAGCCCCGCTATCCTTCTTGTTCTTTTTCACACCTTCTTGATAGAGTTTGCAATTTCTCTTCCAATGACCCGGTTTATTGCAGAAATAGCAGACCCCATCCTTCGGAGGCTTTGCCTTCTTGGCTGCATGCTTAGATTCGGGCTTGTCTGACTCATTGGTCTTACCAGATGAGCCTTTATCCCATCTCTTGCCCTTGCCTTTCCTTTTCATACCCTTTCCTTTCTGAACCATCAAAACAGTACTAGGGCTTTTCTTAATGCTCTGCTCAGCTATTTTGAGCATCCCATGCAGTTCAGAAATTGATTTCTCCATGTTGTTCATATTATAGTTCATGACAAACTAGTCATAAATGTCCGGGAGTGAGTTTAAGATCATATTTGTAGCTAACTCCAGACTCATGGGAAATCCCATCCTCTCAAGGTGATCAATGTAGCCTTTCATCTTCAAAACATGAGGGCTAACTGATGCACCTTCAGCCATCTTGTAGGAATGTAAGGCCTTAGTGGTCTCATACCTCTCTGGCCTTGCTTGTTGCTGAAACATTTCTTTGAGATGAGCAATCATCTTGAGAGCCTCCATATGTTCCAGATCCTTTTGGAGTTCTGGAACCATGGTGGCAAGCATTAGGCATCCTACATCCATAGAGTCATTAGCATGCTTCGTGTAAGCATCTTTCTGAGCTCTTGGAGCATTGGCTGCAGGCTCCTCAGGAATGGGTTGATCAAGGACATAAACCTTTCTTTCCCGCTTGAGAACAATTCTCAAGTTTCTAAACCAGTCAAGAAAGTTTGTCCCATTCAGTTTTTCCTTCTCAAGGATTGATCGCAGTGGTAGTGTTGTGGTGTTACTATTCGACATGATTCTACAATTAAAATTATGCAAAGTCAGTTAATTATCTCCCACTGAATTAGCAACCCTCATTCTAATTAGTGGGCTAAGATCCGTATTTGGCTTAAATTTAACTCCGCTTTGGCAGGACGCTTAAAAAATAAGTTATGTAGGTAGGCAACTACTTTGCCAATTACATCACATGTAATTCTTAGATCTTTATGGGATTCGATCATCATATGATCTAGCATGTTTAATCCCATCCAATACCTTGAGATCCAAAACCGTTTTGATGATCTCAATTAAGTCAAGACAATAATGAATATAGAGTATCACCATTACTCTCTCTTGTCTCACCAAGATTACTCAGATGCATCCACTTTGGTAGAACACACAAATGGGTGATATAGGCTTTGACAAGTATTCATTAATTGACGGTATTGTGACTTAATATTTTATTTAGAGAGTATTATTTTATATTATCTAATTAATCCTATTAATTGTACCTATATGAATGCAATCATTATTGTATCTCATATAGTGTCTAACTTAATCATGCATTGATCATATCAAAAACATAATTAAAATTCGTGACACAACATGGCTCACCTAACCTAGAGTCTGAAGGTGGAATATCACCTAGAGGGGGGGTGAATAGGTGATCTCAAAAACTATTTTCGAAATACACACGATGACACAGAAATATAAGAATGAGACAGAGAAGTGAAATAGACACAAGACGATTTATACTGGTTCGGTCTTAATTCACTGACCTACGTCTAGTCCCCAGAACACCTGGGATTCCACTATCTTTCAAATATTACACACTCTGTAAACGAAGGATGATCCTCTCAGACTCCACTCCCCCTTACAAGTTGTAATTAATACACCCTCACTTAAGGTTCCTCAACCTTAAGTCTAACTATCTGAATGAAATGAATAATTGTTTAATGACTCCTCATGAGTAGATATAAATGAACACTGAAGAACACAAGATATCCGAAGATATTAATGAAACAGTCGAAACAGCAAATGGATCTGAACTCAAATTAATTGCACAGCGTTTCGGTAGGTGTTCGAATTCAATGCTCCTCCTATTTATAGATGATGCCATTAATGACCGTTGGAGAAGATTAAGAATCAACCGTTATGACTCATTAAGATAGCCGTTAGACAGATGAACCACTTCGTCTGAGTTTCGTTTGTTTGAATATTACAGCTGGAATTAATGGAGCTGACATTCTCTTACATCCCTTTTGTATTTCCGTTGTGAAATAGCATTTAATGTGGAATGGGAATAACATGAAGACCTTTAGAATGTTCAAAGAAGTAGTTGAGATTATGTCTTGATAAGGTAGCTCCATTTAATGCGATCTGACAGATGAAAATGCTTTATTCAAATCCGCTGGTAATTTGTGTCTAGATAATCTAAAACTCATCAACACACTGGTTAAAAGCATTTGGTAATCTCAATAAGTAATAATCAGAAGTGATAAACTCAAAACGATAATATGGAGAATTACACATATGGTGTTTTCAAAACAGAGACACCATTTCTCGAGCAACATTCCAGGCTTGCTCGAGCAAGCTTCTTATAATTCAGCTATAAAAGCTTTTGTTTGTTGATTGCTCGAGCATGGTAAATTTCCTTGCTCGAGCATGGTGCTCGAGCATGATAATTTTCGTGCTCCGGCAAGCTTTTTAATGAGCAGAGAAAATCACTTCCAGTCGACGTTGCTCGAGCAATCTTATGATCTTGCTCGGGCAAACTTTTCAATGTGCAGAGAAAATTACTTTCAATCGACGTTGCTCGAGCAACCTTATAAGTTTGCTCGGGCAAACTCCAGGCAGAGTCGATATGAAGAAGAAGACACACTCTGCTCGGGCAAGCATTTTTCCTTTGCTCGGGCAAGACTATCTGACTTGTGGATTTTTGCTTCTATCTCGATGTTGCTCGGGCATGTTTCATAAGCTTACTTGGGCAAGGTTCAGTTTCTGGAACGGTGGACATGATGTTCGGGCAAACAATTGTCTTTGCTCGGGCATGGTGCTTGGGCAAGCAATTTATCTTGCTCGAGCAAGACATATTTGAAGTTCTTACTTTTGCCTTTGCCACGATGTTGCTTGGGCAAGGATATTACCTTGCTCGAGCATGATCATGCTTCTTGACGCTTTTGAAAGTTGCTCGGGCATGATCACTTGTACATCACTTCGACTTTCTTCAGAGAGCCCGATGTTGCTCGAGCAAGATTCTGCTCTGCTCAAGCATGATTACTTGAAAGATATGAAAACTTAATTCAATAATCTGGAAATTGTGATCATCAAAATACAGGAGTTAACATTCTCCCCCTTTTTGATGATGACTATTCTTAGGATTAAATTCGAATGTTATTGAATTAAGTAACATAGAAATCAGTTATGCACAATTTGGATTCTCAGTAACTGATAAGCACTTGACATTGAAACTGATAAACATTTGACATTGAAAAACATATATGTATTGATTTCAAGAACATTCATAACATACAAAATAGCAACATAAATAAGAACAAGAACACCCTAATAACTACTCTCCCCCTTTGTCATCGGCAAAAAAGGGACTGTCATCAGAATCAGAGGAAGATGGAAGAGGGGCAGTGGAAGGGTCGATGGTAGACGGAGGAACCACAACTGGAGAGGATGGAGGAGGAGGAGGTGGAGGCGCCATCTCAGAAGTAGGAGGAACCTCAACAGTAGTATGAATAGCTGCCTGATAAGCGATCATTTGTCTTTGTGAGATCCTGATAAGCGATCATTGATTTATATACAGGAGCTATAGCTTTTTGAAGTGATGTTTCAACAATAGTCTGAATAGCTACCTGGGAGAAGGATGGTGCTGTGGAAGAAGGTCCAGCCTTGGAGGACTCTGCTTCATCAGGAGGCTGTGAGTCAGATGGCTTAGAAACAGCGGGCTGAGAAGAGAAAAGAGGTGTTTTTCCTTTGTCCTTTGATTGAGCTTTTGAAAAGGAAATCCTCAGACTCTTCATGTGTTCCTTGCCAAATAGTGGAGGGTACACTTCTTTGTCGTCCGAGAGGTACCAAACATTGTTGACTTCTAAGATTCGAGAGACTAAGGATGGATATGGAATTGTAGCACGAAGTCAAACCTTAGCCTCTGAAATAAAAGTCATCATCTCTTCCATAATCCATTTCCCCAAATCCCGCGGTTCCATAGCAATGAGAGATGCAAAACGCTCAAAATCCCTTCTCACAAAATGGGTGAAACTCTGACCTTTCTGAACAAGACATCGACTGTAAACATACCAGAGTACCCTGTACTCATCTTTCATCATAGTCGGAGTTACGTTGATCTTCTTGCCTTCGATTTGAACATCCGGAAACAGAATTTGATGACATTCAACATGAGACAGTCTAGGAGGATCTTCAGGAATCTCCACGACTCCCAAAAGGACGTTGAGATCATAAGTCGTGAGCTTGATTTCTTGGTCTCGCACAACTTGTTGGTCTTTTCTTGCATATGCATGTTGTGGTAGAATACTCGTACAACTTCCGGGGAATATGGCTTGCTTATGCTGAGAAGAGGCATAAACTGAAGTAGCCAGTCAGTCAAGTCGAAGTTGAATTTTTCTCTGAATTGGACCAAATCGACATATACAATCGGACAGAAGGGTCTAGCTCCAAAATATCGATCAAACAGGCGAGAATCATCAACAGCAACATCCCCAGTAATCATATTGGGTGAAGGTTCCGGTAGCTTACCATCCTGAGGACGACTTGTTGAAGATTGTTCCTTTTTGTTTTCTGATCCTTCTGATTGGAACGAGAAGGAAACCTTCAGTTTCTTGCTGCCGGACCCTTGAGATTTCTGACTGAGGGATGGCTTGAGAGGCCGAGGTTGATCCTCTACCACTTTTTCAGTCACTTCATCAAATGGCCCTGGGGATCCGACTGACTTTGGAGAAGATAGAGACGGTGATCTCGGTCGTTTGGATTTTTCGGTAGGAAGAGACCCAGTCTTCATCCTAGTCGTCGGTGATGTCGGAGTATCTATACTCGCCTTCGACTTCTCAGTCGTCTTGGATTTGGTGGAGGATTTCGTTTGTGCCGAAGACTTGGATTGGCTCTGTTTTGGGGGTTTGCCGGAGGTGCGACTTTAGGCCGGTAGAATCTTGATTTCTTTGCCGGAGAAGATTGGGATGGAGATTTGTCACTCGACCCAACCATTGTGAAGCATGAGGAATACGGTGAAGGTTCGTCGGCGGTGAATCTGGTTGCGAGAGTGAGAAAATGGAGGCAAATTAAGAAATTTATGAGAATCAATCGGTTGAAACGGTTGGTTTTGATGAATTGAATAATCGAAACGGAGTGATTTGGAGTAACGATTTGCAAACGGACGTAACCGAAAATAGAATTTGGGAAGAGAAGGGGTCTTAGGGTTTTTGACGGCAAAAAAGGGAAAAGAAGAGTTCTGTTGTGAAATGAAACGATGGACACCTTTTTGAGTTTCTGATTTCCGACTTTGCTCAAGCAGACTTTTTGTGTGCTCGGGCAAAGTCCTTGCTCGAGCAGACTTCTTGTCTTGCTTGAGCAAGAATATGCAATTCTAAAAATTTTACTCAGGACCCGTTCTTGCTCGAGCAGGAGTCTAAGCTTGCTCGAGCAGACTTTTCTTTTTCGCCTTTTTCAACACAGCTTTCTCTTGGTTGCTCGAGCAGAGGCGATTAGTATGCTCGAGCCTCTCTCTCTCTGTTGAGCTCTGTTTTACTTCTCATGAACAGAGCATCCTGCAAAATTCTAACAAGAAACTCCGATGCCAAAGTCAGTATGTGTATATTAAAATAAGTTAATTAATTAAAAAAATACTCACAGTTCATTGAGATTAGCCATTCCCAATTCTCTTCGAATGAATAAGAATTGCTCCTTAGCTAGTGGTTTGGTGAAGATGTCGGCCAATTGAAGGTGGGTAGGAATGAATATCACTTTTACATCTTTCTTTTGCACGTGATCTCTGATGAAGTGGTGTCTTACATCGATATGCTTGGTCCTTGTATGTTGAACTGGATTTTTCGCCAAGCTAATCGTGCTAGTATTATCACACTGAATTGGAATCTCTTTCAAGTAGACTCCCAAGTCAGATAATTGTTGTTTTAACCACAAGACTTGGGCACAGCAGCTTGAAACGGCAACATACTCGGCTTCGGTTGATGACACGGCTACAGTTGTCTGCTTCTTACTAAACCAAGATACCAGTGAGCCTCCAAAGAATTCACATTGTCCACTGGTACTCTTTCTGTCAGTCTTGTATCCAGCATGATCAGCGTCCGAGTATGCAACCAGGAATTCTTGTTGGCCTTTTGGAAGCCAGAGACACAATTCCTTTGTGTCTGAGAGATATCGAAAAATTCTCTTGACGTGCTCAGCGTGTGATTCTTTAGGAGCTGATTGGAATCTCGCACACATTCCCACACTGAATTGTATATCCAGCCGACCAGCAGTCAAATAGAGTAGTGATCCTATCATTCCTCTGTACTTAGTTATGTTGAAGTCTTTTCCCTTTTGTTCATCCGCATCCAATGAGGCTGTTGAGCTCATTGGAGTATCTGGACCATTACAATGCTCCAATCCGAATTTTTTGAGTAAGTCATGGAGATACTTTGTCTGGAAGATGAATATCCCATCTTTCTGTTGCCTTATTTGTAATCCAAGAAAGTAGTTAAGCTCTCCCATCATTGACATTTCGAACTCTCCCTGCATCTTCTTATAAAATTCCTCACAAAGAGAATCATTAGTAGCCCCAAATATAATGTCATCTACATATATTTGAACAACTAAAATTTCATTAACTTTATTGGTTCGAATAAATAATGTTGTATCTGCCTTCCCTCTAACAAAGCCTTGTTCTAAAAGAAATTTACTTAAACGTTCATACCAAGCTCTAGGAGCTTGTTTAAGACCATACAAGGCTTTCTTAAGACGATAGACATGATCTGGATGATGTTCATTTTCAAAACCAGGAGGTTGTTCAACATATACTTCTTCCTGAATAAAACCATTTAAAAAGGCACTGTTCACATCCATTTGATAAAGTTTGAACCCTTTGATACACGCAAAGGCTAAGAGTACACGTATTGCTTCCAATCTTGCCATTGGAGCAAACGTTTCCTCATAATCAATCCCTTCTTCCTGATTATAGCCTTTGGCAACCAATCTAGCCTTATTACGGACTATAATTGCATATTCATCTCGTTTGTTTTTAAATACCCATTTAGTGCCAATGACTGGATGGTCTTTAGGCCTAGGTACCAAATCCCAAACTTGATTTCTATCAAACTGATGTAACTCCTCTTGCATTGCTATCACCCAATCATTGTCTGAAAGGGCTTCATCAATCTTAGAGGGCTCAATGTGAGAAATAAATGCAGAAAAGGTTACTTCATTTAGAGTGCTATTTCTGGTCCTCACTCCCTGATTAATGTCACCTATCACTTTGTCCAGGGGATGATTCCTGATGAACTTCCAAGCCTTAGGTTGAGATTGATCAGGATTTTTGAAATTATTTTGAGGATCACTTTCAAAAACATTTTCTAGATTTTCAATAGAGGCAGGAGTAGTTTTTGAAAAGAATTGATTTTTGAAAACATTTTCCTCATCATCAGGATCATCTATCTTGGATTCACATAATACAACATGTATTGATTCTTCAACTATACGAGTACGTTTATTAAAAACTCTATATGCTCTACTTCTACTTGAGTAACCAAGAAATATACCTTCATCGGATTTGGGATCAAATTTTCCCAAATTGTCCTTACCATTGTTATGAACAAAGCACTCACATCCTAAGATGTGAAGATGAGCCAAGTTTGGTTTCCTCCCTTTGTAGAGCTTATATGGAGTCTTGTTCAGTTTCTTCCAAAGATAGGCTCTATTTGATATATAGCTTGTTGTGCTCATAGCATCTGCCCAGAAGACTTGTGATGTCTGCTTCTCATTTAACATTGCACGAGCCATCTCTGTTAGCACACGATTCTTCCTTTCAACCACACCATTCTGTTGTGGTGTCCTTGGAGCTGAGAAATTATGATTGATCCCATGAGTGTCACAGAATTCTCTGAACGCTTGATTCTCAAATTCTCCTCCATGATCCATTCGAATGGCTGTAATGCATATACCTTTCTCATTTTGCACCTTATTGGCAAATATAACAAACAGATCAAATGTTTCTTCCTTAGAAGATAAAAATATGGTCCATGTGTAACGCGAGAAATCATCGACAATGACTAGAGTATACAAATTGCCACCAAGGCTCTTTACTCTTGCAGGTCCAACTAAATCCATATGAAGTAGTTGAAGTGGTCGATTGGTCGAGATTTCAGGTTTGTTTTTAAAAGATGATTTGGTTTGTTTACCCTTTTGACAAGAATCACAAATCATATCATTTTTAAAGCATATTTTAGGTAAACCAACTACTAAATCTTTTCTTATCAACTTGTCTAGTTGAAACATGTTTACATGAGCCAAACGCTTATGCCACAGCCAACTTTCATCCAAGTTGCTAACAAAACATTTTTCAGTACTGACTTTAGGTAAATCTAAGGTATAGAAATTATCTTCTCTAGGAGCTTTAAATAATACCTTAAGTTTACCTTTATTAATTGGGAGATCATCTTTGTTGACAATGAGGCATTCTTCTGAATCAAAGATGATCCAATTATTCTTATCAGCACTTTGACTCACACTCAGGAGATTATGACAGAGACCTTCAACGAGATACATGTCCTTGATTAGAGGTCCATTCTTTGTACCAATTTCGCCAATCCCAGTGATCTTTCTGGATTGATCTCCTCCAAAAGTGACTTTGCCACCATCCTTTGACTTCATTGCCACAAATTTGTCCGCGTCCCCCGTCATGTGTCTTGAGCATCCACTGTCAATATACCATTTGTTGATTCTTGATGCTCTTAAACACACCTGCAGATGAGAAGAGATTAAACTTTAGGTACCCAATTTCTCTTGGGTCCTTTGTGGTTAGTTCGGGCCTTAGGAACATAGGTTCACTTAGGTACCCACTTATAGTTGCCAACAGGTCTATCTCTTCTATCCTTTTTGTGAAAACATGATGAAGTGTTATGCCCCTTTCGATTACAGTAACTACAATGAGCAAAGGGATTTGAGGAATGAACAGATTTTTGAAAATAATTTAAATATAACTTTCCTCCTCTTTTCTTTCTTCCTTTCTTTTTATAAAAAATGGGATTGTAACCAATGCCTGATCGATCATTCGTAAATTTTTGTGCTTTCAAAAAAGAAAGCTCCCATTGGTTCCTCCAAGTCCAAAGGCGTGTCATTTCGGGACCCCGTATCATCGCAAGCAACGAAGAGAAAGGAACTGAACCAAAGGGCAAAGGAAAGAAGATTTCGAAGATTCTCACCGTAAAGAAAAAGGCTGCGACGTCTCGCAAGAACAAAGAGAGCTTCACGTATCACAACCCGGTCAATCTTCATCCAAAGCTCCTTCATCGTCTTCTAATCACCAAGAAGCGGCAGCCTCTCCAATCATGGCCAATGCCATATCGAGATATTTATCTTCATCCTTCCCACCTCCAGGTTTTAGAATCATCTCGATGGTCTTTTTACGCATTGAACAAAACAACAAATTCAAGGAACAATATATGAAAAGAGAATTTTGTCCCGTAGTGGCTGTCATTCTTGCGGACTTTCTCAAGGAATGTCATTTGGACTTATCTCCTTGGCTAAAACCGTATGAGACTTTCATTTCTATGCTCCTTTTGCTACCAATCTTGTCGAGATTATTTTACTTTAATATGGAATATGACAATGTATTGGATTCTAGTGGTGACATAGTTGAGGAACGAATCACTACTCTTTTTGTGGGGTGTCAAATTCACTTTGTCTCCTACCATTCTCAACAATATCTTAAAGATTGACAATCCACCTCCTATTCCCGCATTTCCTATAGCAATCGGGAAATATTTGGGACCCTCGGACCAATGAGCCATTTCCTCAAGATCAACTTCACTTGCTCACTTTCAACCCTGGGTCAATGTCCAATACAAATCGAGTCTTGTGGTATATCTATTCACGAAATTTCATCCGAGAAAGGTGGAAATTATACCCACTTTGCTCAAAAAGATTTGCCTTTGTCAATAAAGTGCCTTTCAATCTGGTCCTTGGATCTTCCAAGAAATGACCAAGTTCAAGTTTGCTCGTCTGAGGCTTTCTCACATACCTTTTCCTTCATTAATCTCGTCATTATGTTCTATCACAAGATTTGGTATGTAGGTGCAAAGCTCTCAAGTACCCTCCATTCTTTGGGAAAGCTCAATCGAATCTAATGCACATCACCTTTGAAGCCGAGGATCTCGGGCAATCTCGTGCACCTTCAAGGTCTCAACCTAGAGCATCACAAGCTAGAGCACACTCCCAAGCTCGGGAAGCTCAATGCTCCTCCAGCCTTCTCGATCATCATGGCAGCTTTGCGAAATCAAAAGCAAAGGTGAGGATCTTGATGCCAAATTCTCTACTCGGCTTGTCTCCAACGTGGATCTCGGTGAAAAGTGGATAAGATTTTAAAGCATCTCCATATTAGTACCTCGGTCCAAGCACTTGCCCCGCTTCCGGTTCCTCATCCCTTCCTTCACTTTCACCGAGTCCTCGATTCCCACCTCTTCACCTATTCCCTCCACTCCAATCTTTTCTTCACTTTGTTCCTCGCATCCACCAACCCACGAGATTCTTCCTTCTCCATCTCCCACTACCCCAGTAACTGAACCCTTTCATCCTGAACCATCACCAACCACCCCATCTACTGAGGTTCTTTACCCTGCCTCACCTCCTCCTACTCCCATACTCACTCTCCATGAATCCTCTCTCTCAGCTCCACTCTCTTTTGAAGATGACAAAGGAGAGAAAGCGGCGTGCCAAGACCAAAGTTAGAAGCAATTGAGAGATTAAGTTATAGTTATGTTTGTTAGTTGTATTTTGATGCAATTTATGATTGAACTTTGGGTATGAGATACAACCTCGTGATTTCTGTGCTATTGCATCATGCTTCTGTCATTTTTGTGTAAATTCATTCTCCGGCTTTACAATTCTGAATTTCAAAATGCAATCTATTGATATTCGCAAATTTAACCTCAAAATCAAATTACGTTTGTTTACATTTGTTGTCATCATCAAAAAGGGGAGAATGTTAGTTCTCTAAAGGTTTTGATGATTACCAACAAGTTTAAGCAAAGGATAAAGTTTTGCTTTGTAAATTAAAAAAAAACTTACTATCAAAAATAACATTGAGCATTTTACTTTTTTTAATGAATTTCTCAAGTGTTTTTGTAAGAGATAAATTTCTTTTCTTCAAATCCAGGCAATCATCACAGACTAGATTTTCACAAGAAAGATTTTCAACTTGTAGCTTGAGAGTCATGTTTTCCCTTTTCAAGGTTATACATTCCTCAACTACTTTTTCAAATTCAATTTGTATTTCATTATATTCATCAAACAATTCATCATAGGTAGGTTGTGAATCATATACCTCTTTGTCATGATTCGGCTGTTCTTCCTCTGCTACAAGACAGACAATTGCTATTTCTTTCTCTTCTTCAATTTCTTCTTCTGAAGAACTATCTCCCCATATGCCTGATACGTAGGCCTTCTTTTTGAAGTGATTGAATATTTTCTTCTTTTCTTTATCATTATCCTTCAACTGGGGACATTCTGACTTGTAGTGTCCTGGCTTTTCGCATTCGTAACAAATAACTTGATCTCTGTCTTTGAATTCTCTTTTGTTACTGGGGCCGCCTTTCTGGAATCTACTTCTGAACCCTTGACCTTTTTTGTAAATTTTCTTGAATTTTCTCACGAACAATCCAATTTCATCATCCTCATCATCATTTTCATCTTTTCTCTTTATCTACCTTCTCTTTTTCAGCATTTAGAGCAACGCCTTTGCTTCGGGTAGGATTGACTTCATCTAGTTCCTTTTTAAACTTCAACTTGCTCTCGTATTCAGATAAGCTTCGAATAGTGCAGCGATGGACATCATTGATTCTCCACGAGTCTCCTCTATTGTTGTAACTTTCGTTTCCCAATCTTTTGTTAGGACATTGAGAATTTTTCTGACTTGAGAGCCTTGTTCATATGTTTTACCCAAGGCCGTCAGTTGATTGACAAGATGAGTATAGCGAAGTTGAAACTCAGCAATAGTTTCTCCATTCTTCATCCGAAGAAGATCATACTCGGTGGTTAGCATGCTGATGCGATTTTCTTTAGTGCCACTGATTCCTTCATATGCTACCTCTAGAGCTTTCCACATTTCCTTGGCAGTTGACAAATTGCATATTCGAAAGTACTCTTTTTGACTGAGAGCATTTTGCAACATTAAAATGGCCTTGCTGTTAAGAGTAATGTTTCTCTTATCATTTTCATCAAACTCTTCCTCTGACTTAGGAACCGAGATGCCGCCTTCAATCTCTGTGGGAACATAGTCTCCCTTTTCCATTACTCGCCAGAGACCATATTCAGTGGCTAATACGAAGACTCTAAACTTTGCTTTCCAGAATGAATAATGCTCTCTGTTGAAGCCAGGTGGACGATTGATTGAAGCACCATAAGGTAATATTCCTTCCATGATCTATCTCGGGATGTTAAGCCCAACTGAGAAACTAGGCTCTGATACCAAAATGAAGGTGGAATATCACCTAGAGGGGGGTGAATATGTGATCTCAAAAACTCTTTTCCAAATGCACACGATGACACAAAAATATAAGAATGAGACAGAGAAGTGAAATAGACACAAGACGATTTATACTGGTTAGGTCTTAATTCACTGACCTACGTCCAGTCCCCAGAACACCTGGGATTCCACTATCTTTCAAATATAATTACACACTCTGTAAACGAAGGATGATCCTCTCAGACTCCACTCCCCCTTACAAGTTGTAATTAATACACCCTCATTTAAGGTTCCTCAACATTAAGTCTGACTATCTGAATGAAATGAATAATTGTTTAACGACTTATCACGAGTAGATATAAATGAACACTGAAGAACACAAGATATTCGAAGATATTAATGAAACAGCGAATGAATCTGAACTCAAATTAATTGCACAGCGTTTCGGTAGGTGTTCGAACTCAAATTAATGACCGTTGGAGAAGTTTAAGAATCAACCGTTGTGACTCATTAAGATAGCCGTTAGACAGATGAACCACTTCGTCTGAGTTTCGTCTGTTTGAATCTTACAGCTGGAATTAATGGAGCTGACATTCTCTTACATCCCTTTTGTATTTCCATTGTGAAATAGCATTTAATGTGGAATGGGAATGACAGGAAGACCTTTAGAATGTTCAAAGAAGTAGTTGAGATTATGTCTTGATAAGGTAGCTCCATTTAATGTGATCTGACATATGAAAATGCTTTATTCAAATCCGCTGGTAATTTGTGTCTAGATAATCTAAAACTCATCAACACACTGGTTAAAAGCATTTGGTAATCTCAATAAGTAATAATCAGAAGTGATAAACTCAAAACGATAATATGGAGAATTACGCAGATGGTGTTTTCAAAACAGAGACACCTTTGCTCGAGCAACATTCTAGACTTGCTCGAGCAAGCTTCTTATAATTCAGGTATAAAAGCTTTTGTTCGTTGATTGCTCGAGCATGGTAAATTTCCTTGCTCATGATAATTTTCATGCTGCTTTCGAGCATGATAATTTGATCTTGCTCGGGCAAACTTTTTCAATGAGCGAGAAAATACTTTCAATCGACGTTGTCGACCTTATAAGTTTGCTCGAGCAAAATCTTATGATCTTGCTCGCTCGGGCAAGCATTTTTCCTTTGCTCGGGCAAGACTATACTTGTGGATTTTTGTAAGGTTCAATTTACTTGGGTAAGGAATGGTGGACATGATGCTCGGGCAAACAATTGTCTTTGCTCGGGCATAGTGCTCGGGCAAGCAATTTATCTTGCCCAGGCAAGACATATTTAAAGCTCTTAGTTTTGCCTTTGCCACGATATTGCTCGGGCAAGGTCATGCTTCTTGACGCTTTTGAGGGTTGCTCGGGCATGAACACTTGTACATCACTTCGACTTTCTTCAGAGAGCCCGATGTTGCTCGAGCAAGATTCTGCTCTGCTCGAGCATGATTACTTGAAAGATATGAAATACTTAATTCAATAATCTGGAAATTGTGATCATGAAAATACAGGAGTTAACAGAGTCCTTTCAAGCCAATGAGGGGACTTCTCTAAATAATGAAAGAAAATACATAAGGAGAAACCTCGTTTAACATTCGAGGGGAGTGAGATAAGAAAGAATGTACATCAAGATTATTCAGAGAGAGGCATGGCTCGCATGCCATATTTAAATATACAACATTTGTAATATCTAGAGCCATGTTGTTCACCATACCCAAACAATACTTTGAAAGGTAAATTACATCATATATATTAATTCATACAATTATGAAATAAAATATTATGATTAAACTTATCATGATTTAAATTCTCTAATTTATATTAGTTATTTAATTTATCAAATAAATTAAATACTATATATAATATTGTTATTATCTATAAATAATATCATTATTATTTTCGAATTTATCTATAAATAATATCATTATTATTTTCGAATTTATATTATATTATATTATAATATAATATCATGATTATATATATATACCATGATTTTATTTCTCGTGCTACGAACAATTAGTCGGGGTCCCTATGGTGGTCCGAACGTAGTCGTGACCTTCGTTGAATCTGGATAGCTCAGAACAAACAAAATTCAAGAATGAAACCTTAACTTCCTTAGCGTGTCCAACCCCGGAGACGACATCATTCTATTCTGACCCTAGACCAACATTTTGCGTCGAGTGATCAAGAACAAATGGGTCGTCCATAACGCGTCCGAGATCCCTGCGTCACAAATATCCGAGCATGATCAAAAATTCCTAACGATTCAGAGTGTCTTCGATGCGCGCGAACGTGACTATGGATTCCAAACATCATGCGATCTGAACAATTCAGATGTGGCCGCGAATCTGAACGTTTCAAACCCTAACGCAACTATCATATTTTAAAACATACAAGATTCAAATTCTTGCATACAAAGATTCGGTTAATACATACATATATCTTATATAATAGCATGTAAAGAAACCCAATTTAAACGATCGGTTGAGTTGGCTCTGATGCTCACTGTTGGAATCCGTACACGCAGCGGATTAAAATATTCTACGAATTCCATCCGGAGGATCGCTCAACCATCGTCGAAATCAAGGTTAGAGAACCGAATATTACCTATAGTGAACTCGTCCGCGTCTCGTTCTCTTTGAACTGGTGGGCTACCCTCTCTTTCAGCATAAGTCGACTCCACGAATCGGCTTCCTCTACTGGTATCCACACGAATAAACACCGAACACGGACGCGGCAGCGTGCTAGCGCCTTGAACTGTGTGTTTCTCTCTATTTTGCTCTACGGTTTTTTTTCTCGCGGCTTAGATACGCTCGACAAAAAGTCCCGTAGGTTATTCTAAACCCGATCGGCGTATTATATTCAAAATTAATCCTCATTAATTTTGAATTTCGAAATTTCAAATATGGATTAAAAATATATTAATTAAATCTATCTGTTAGATTTAATGTAACGTATTTATTTAATCCGTATTAAAAGGCGATACGAAATTCGAATTTTGAATCTGGATTAAAAAAAAATTAATTAAATCTATCTAATAGATCTAATCTAATCTATTTATTTAATTCAAATTAAAAGCCTTGATTTAATTTATCGCTATAAATTAAATCCAGAAATGATATCTATCTATTTAATTAAATCGAGATACTATATCTCAATTTAAATTAAAGAGATATATGATATCTTTATTCGAAAATTAAATGAGATACAATATCTCTATTTGTTTTAGATATTTAATTTATCAAATAAATTTAATACAAAACAAATATTATATAATAATATTATAATCTCCATTAATAATATTAAAATATATTAATTTCGAATTTAATATATTTAATATATATATATATATATATATATATTTATCCTAGATTAAATTCAGTATTCATTAAATCTTAGACGTATCTAAGATTCAATGAATCTGGACACTTTTGCTCGTGTTGGGCTATTCTTGTGTGCGACCTTGCAGGCCGATATGAGATTGGCAGTGGGTCAATACTGTATCAGCCCATAAGTCGCAAGCGGCCTCTAGCAAGACATTGCGACTACCCAATTCACATGGGGATCGATGACACGATACAACCTATCGTATAACCATGTCACGTCCCTTTTGTCACGCGATAATTTGGTCAAGGATGAGGCATGGATAATATCAACTTCCTTTTCTTGACCATTACTTTCTCAATTCTCGAGTAGTCTAATAATTGAAATGGAAACTCCTTTCCATCACAGTACGGCCATACATTTCTTAGACTCACTCATCGAGGGGCCCAATATTATCTCTCTACAAATATGAGGGACAAATTCCATCTTGACCATTCACATTCCTCCGCATGAAAACCACTGATCCCGATCATAGCCTTTATCATCACCCGGTCAAAGGTGACTTTTGACTAGGTCAAAGACCAGCGACTCATCATGTAGAAATCATGATGATCTCAGGTCATAGGATGTTGTGACGCGGTTATACATGAGATAAGCTTATGACAAAATCCATGCAGCTTTCTCATAGTGGGTCGGTCCAGCACCTTGTACTCTTACAAGTGCCTATGACTTTGACTCGTATCTCCATACTAATCATAGTCATACTGGTCTTATTTCATCTTCGCTCCCGCGTAGATGACCGACCAGGGACATGTAGGATAATCTATAAGACATATCTAAGGATCAGCTATCACTATAAACATGCAAATGAAATGATAACTAAATAGAGAATGACTTGCCCCTAGGGCATAATTCCAACAATAGTTGCTATAATAATTCGTTGAAAGGCAAATTGGGGGAATGACACAACTTAGGATGAAATCTAAGCTTAGCCTATTGTTAAACTGATATTTCCCTTCAACTCCCGATCACTTTGTTTATTTCTCATTACTAGTAATAGCAAAACAACTGAAAACAACTGAAATCAACTTTACTTATACACAACTTGCGTTGGAAACTGAAATCATCTTCGGTATCACAGTCTTTGTTGGACGATACTCTACTCACTCTTTATTACTTGTTCGACTAGTTCACTTGCCATAAGGGAATTCGACCAACATTTTTTTAGCACCGTTGTCGGGATTGAAGATACCTTTTTTGATTGAAAGTTTCTTTTTGATAAGTTGTGTTTTATCTCACTACGCTTACTCTCTCTATCTCTGATTTTCAGGTACATTCTGTAGTGTATGTGTGACTCCCCATTGCTAACCTCGTGCCATACGATCTAGAGATTGAACGAACCTATAAACAAAGATGTAGAAAGCAGCGGCGAAGGAGCCACTTGAGTGACTCTGCACACATGGTGGATATGCAGGATAATCAAGGTCGGGATCGAGAAAAGCAACAACTCTTAGATGGGGATAACCAGAATCCCCATCAACCGAACCGTAATGCTGATCTAGACCGAGCAATAATGGAATTTGGGGTACCTGACCTTACCAGACTCAACTCAGCCATCACACCTCCAAATCTGACCGCAGGACACTTTGAAATCAAAGGTGTCATGATACAAATGCTTAACTCTACCGAGCTGTTACACCCCTATCGGCATGGCCATTTCGGGTGGGTTATAGGGATTCCTTTTATTAAATTACCTTTCCTTTATTACTTATTCCTTTTTATCATATATCAGAGTGTACGCAACAAAGCATGCTACCGGTTTGGACAAAATACAATGTACTGGTATACAATAACCAAAAGTAAATAAGTCCTCAGAAGGTTAAGGGTACAATCATCCATAAGTAAGTACTAATCAGAAGTAAATCATACAGCCATCGATAAAACATAATAGTACAAAAAGTGATAGGGCATACCCTATTTCTTCATCCTCAATTCCAAGTCCTACCTTAAGTCTGCAGATTTGCTCAACCGGAAACACATGTATCTTTGAAACAGCCTGGAGTTCAAAATTGAATCCCAAAGTAACTGTCAAACTCATATACTATATGTGTGCAATGCATGTTATGCAAACCACAATCAGGAAAGTGAACATGGCATGTACCACATATCCGCAAGACCGCCTATCAAGACAAGCCCCTAGAAATCCATAGCACTAGGAAACCTCAGTAGCCAGGGCTTCAAACCTTGACCACCTACCTCAGGCTTCAGCAGCGACCTAAAAACACATAGTCCACTAGGCCCTATAGCCTTACATACCTTAGGCTTCAGCAGCAACCTAAGGACATATAGTCCAATAGGCACTACAACCTTACATACCTTAGGCTTTAGCAGGAACCTAAGGACACACAGTCCAATAGGCACTACAGCCCTACATACCTCAAGCTTCAGCAGCAACCTAAGAACACACAGTCCAATAGGCACTACAGCCCTAATCCTCAATCATGGTACAACAAACATGCTAGAGTAACATAGAGCATGCGAGTTAACAGTTACTATCTGGTGCTTTACCCGGAATCAGTAGAGTTTTTCCTCGATGCTTGAAACTTATTCCAAACGCGTTTCAACCCTAATTACAACAAAAACACCTCGCTTTTAATCTCTTAAACAGATTCTACTTCCAACATCATAAAGTTCACCCATATCCAAAATTTTCCAAAAATAATGTTCTAACTTCAAAAATTCATAGTTAATTTTAGAAAAATCCAATTGACTCGATTCCAGCGACCACTGAACCCTTATTATGTCTATTTTTCAAAATAAAATAGTTTCCAAAGTCATCTGGGTTCATTTCCTTTTCCTATTCTCAAGCCTTAGCCGCTGGTCAATGAAAACGTTTAGATTTCTGGGTTGTTTTCAACAATTTATTTCTTCCCGTAGGAAAATCAAAAAGTTTCAAAATCTTTTATCAAAGGGTTAAATATCATTTTTTCCAGGAAGTATTGGTAGGGGGCACTCAGCACCCGGAAGTTTTTTTGGTATCATTTTTGCCCCGGAAGTTTACAAATGGGAGCAAATATGCCCCGGAAGTTTTTTTAAGGAGCAAATTTGCCACGGAAGTTTTTTTTAGGAGCAAATTTGCCCTGGATGTTTACAAAGAGAGCAACGATCCAACGGTCAAGATCAACCGATCGGTAAGATCATTATGTTTGTAAACTTCCGGGGTAAAAATGATACCAAAAAAACTTCAGGGTGCTGAGTGCCCCTTTATCAATACTTCCATGGAAAAATTGATATTTAACCCTTTATCAAAATAAATCCACAGATGTCTAATTTGAGCATGTAAAATTTCATGATCATCAGACTTCATTTACTATTTAAAAACCATTTTGTAAACATGTCTACCTAGAAAACACTATAGTTGGCAGATTTGCTCTTGTTCTTTAAGACTTAGGGTTTTTCGGGTTCGCAAATGATGACTTTAACTTATCCCTACACAAAATCTAGTTTTTGGATTCAATGGAAACCTTAAAAATACCAAATCACCTCCCAACCCCATGTTTAACTCAGTTGAACAAAAACCCTAACTCCCAACTTCAAAGTCACAAAAGTATAGCTTTGAAATGTACCTTGATCTCCAACTTTGTTTGCCTTCTGCCTGGACTAAGAACTTTGCTGCTCACTCTCCTGCTCTCCTTGATCATGTTTTGGATAGCCACAAATGGGCAGAAGAAGTCCTTAAATAATAGTCATGGGTTGCTCAAAATATCTGATACGTGCTTCCGTCCACTGGTTATTCGGGTGAACTAGGGTTTATGGCGTATTTCCCAAGAAACTATAGAATCCTCCTTGACTGGACTAATGTGACACAAATCTGATCCCCTTTGGTCAAATTTTGATCAAATTTCCAAGTGTCATAATTATATGTTTTATCTAGTACACTCTATTATCCACTGGTTAAAAGAATGAACTAGGTTTTTGCATGGTTTTCTGGCTTCCTCTCCAAGTAAATCAGATTCTCTCCTAGCTGGTCTTGTTATGACATCATTTACACCACAAAAATAACATGATTAGTTGTCATATCAGAATCAAATTTAAATTAAAATATGTGGTGCAGATTAATTCTCTTTTTTAATCTTATCTCTCTCCATGATTACTTGATTTGACCTATTGCTTTATCTCCAAGCAACTTCTCTCTCCTTTAGATGGCATCATTTTTTGGGCTGAAAAGGGTCTAGATTTTGTCTTGATTTACCTCATAAAGAAGCCCCTAACTAGTCCCGGTCGGTTCCACTTTGCCAGTTACACTTTCCCTTAAGACCTGGACTACTCGGTTGGACTTGTGTGTGTTTTCAAATCAGCTGCTCCTTCTTTCTGAACATGGCTGGTCAAAATTTATTTCTTGGAGAGAAAGGAATTTAGCTTCTAATGTCTCATAATTACCTCATACTTTGTGGTGCCAAAAAGTCAAACATAGATCCCCAAGTCGCCATGTATCCTCCTATCATCATTACCGTTGACTTTTGTTCCTACATATGATTTTTATGTTGGATCTCTCCCCCTTTTCCTTGGTTAGCCGGTGCATACATGCCTCATAGGGGAGGATTTTATGTCCTAATAATGCTCTTTATCTCTTATCCATTATATCGGCTTACGCCATTCCGGTGTTATTAGCTTAACTTACTTCCTTCTCAAGTCATAATGCAATTATCATTGTTTTCTTCTTGACTTAAATTGGTGAAATTTAACTTCATGTATAGGAACTGGTTTATCATCTCAGCGTCCCTAAAATAATTTATGTAATATGTCAAGAAGAAAAATAACTCAAATTGTAGTCAAAAGCTTCTCATTATTTCACTAATTCATACTTGTACACGGATTACAGAAATAAGGGTGTTACAATTCTTCCCCCGTAAAATAAATTTCGTCCTCAAAATTTAGCTATACATTAACCATATTCTGAGACATAAAATCAAGGTAACTCTTTCTCATGTCCTCAACTGTCTCCCATGTCACTTCCCTAGGAGATAATCCCTTCCAGACTACCTTGACAGAAGGAATACTTTTTCATTGGAGCAGCTTCTCTTGATAATCAATGATCTGTTCAGGTTCCACCACAAAGGTATGGTTATCCTAGACATCAACATCCTCATACTCAAAAACATGCTCCAGGTTCGGTTGGTACTTCTTTAGTTGAGAAACATGGAAAAATCATGTAATCTGCTAAGGTTTGGCGACAATGCCAATTGATACGCCATGGGTCCCCGTTTTTCCAGTATCTCAAAAGGACAAATGTAATGACAACTTAGTTTTCTCTATTTTGTCGCTCTAACAACCCCAGTAACAGGAGATATTTTAAGGAATACATGATCACCCACCTCAAATTCCAGAGGCCTCCTTCTCTTATCTGCATAACTCTTTTGTCTGCTTTGTATTGGGAGGAGCCTTTTTCAAATCAAATTAATCTGCTCGGACATCTCATCCATTAGCTCAGGTCCAAACAGCTTCCTCTTTCATAACTTTGTCCAACCTAATGGTGATCTGCATTTTCTCATGTACAATGCTTCATAAGGAGCCATCTATATACTAGACTGATAACTGTTATTATAGGAAAATTCAGCCAAATGCAAATATCGATCATAACTACCTTTAAAATTCAAGACACAGGCTCGCAACATATATTCCAATGTCTGAATAGTTCTTTCCAACTATCCGTCTGTCTGGGGGTGATAAGCTATACTAAACTTCAGCTTTGTCCCCATCGCCTCATGTAGCGCTTGCCAGAATCGAGAACTAAACCGGGGATCTCTGTAAGAGATAATGCTCTTTGGGGTACCATGAAGTCGTATTATCTCTTTGATATAAATCTCTGTCAATTTCTATGGAGAATAATTCACACTTATCGGGATAAAGTGTTTGATTTTGTGAGTTGATCAACAATCACCCAGATAGAATCATAGCGCTTTATCTTGGGTAGACCAACTACTAAATCCACGGTAACATCTTCCCATTTTCACTCAGGAATCTCGATCCCCTGTAACAATCCTCTCGGTCGTTGATGCTCGATTTTAACTTTCTGGAAAGTTAGACATTTGGCAACATATCTGGTCACATCTTTCTTCATACCAAGCCACCATAATTTCATTTTTAGATTTTGGTACATTTTAACTGTTCTAGGTTGAATAACTTTTATATGCTTCATCTAAAATCTTTCGTCTCAATTCCTTTATTGGTGGCTGTTGGTCGATTTCCTTAATGGCAAGTGAACCAGTCGAACAAGTAATAAAGTGTAAGTAGAGTATCCTCCCACAGAGACTGAGATACCGGGAAGTGACGCTCAATTGCTAAGATAGTTGTATGAAACATAAAGTAAATATAATTGGTTTGAGAGGTTGTTGTGGTTATGCTAAGTAACAAACAAAAGTAAACAGAGTATCGTAGTCGTAAGAAGATATCAGTAGGAAATTAGGCTGAACTTGGAATCATCCTTAAGCATCTCAATCCCCCAGTTGCTTTACCCATTGCTATAGCATCTATACTGCATAGCTTCCGCAATGCTACAACATAGCTACTACCTACAACGTTATTCAGTTAACCCACCCCTATAGTCTATCAAAGCTTCCGTGTCCAATACTTCTAATGTTAACTTTACTCCTTCCATATACCTATGGCAATTTTCTAGTTAGATCAACGTTACAAAATAGGGTGTAGTGGTTATGAGCGGTAGACCCATTCCTGAAGCCTACAATAATAGGTCAAGCCTTGCACCAGCCTGCCTAGCAATTACTATTTCTCAGAGGTCTAACCTCGACTCCTTGCCAATAAGCCGAGGCCACGAATCTCGCCCTTAGCTTCCGTTAATCGACAAGGTAATTAAATCACTGATAAGCAAACTGAATTTATTGAATTTAAAACTAGCAACTGGGTTCATTCAAAACTTAAAGATTCATCCTCATTCAACCATATGGAATTTAGTTCATGACTGACGAGGGAAACACAAGACAGATAACAACAAAATGACCTATGATCAAAAGATAAAACAAAAGGGAACAACAAGTTTGACGACGTTCCGACGGCGTGGAAGAAACCCTGTCACGTCACCACTCCACGTCTTCTGTTAGTTCTCTATGTATTTTGATGATAAATGACAATTGTAAACACAAGTTGAAGTTTGTCTTTGGTAAGTTGAAATACTTATTGTCAAAGGCAAATTCGAGTTTTGATTTCAAAACTCGAGTTTTGACTTGATAGAGAATAGCTCAATTTTAATGAACTAAGCAAAACTCCAGTTTCCATTTAGAAACTCGAGTTTTGGACTTACGAAGAGCTATCCAAGTTTTCACACCCAGACAAAACTCCAGTTTTCATAGAGAACTCTAGTTTGCATAATACAGAGACTCTTCAATATTTTCTGAAAAAGACAACTCCAGTTTCCACATAGAAACTCGAGTTTTGGTCATACAGAGAGTCTCCAACATTTTGGGCTTATGCAAACTCTAGTTTTGATATGGAAACTCCAGTTTTCAATTTGCCGTGAGTTTTTCTAAGTTTTTCAAAATTGTGAGAAAACTGGAGTTTTATTTTGGAAACTCGAGTTTGCGTTTGATAGAGAGTTTTCAAGTTTTACTCGTTTTTTGTAAACTCCGGTTTTCACTGAAAACTCCAGTTTTGACTTTGGGATAAATTTTTGAGTTTTCATACTTAAATGAAAAATCGAGTTTAGTTTGGGAAACTTGAGTTTTGGGCAACCAAAGAGCTTTGCTCTTTTCATCAATTTTGAAAACTCAAGTTTTCACTTGGGAAAGATTTTCAAAGGTTTCCAATTTTAAGAGGAAACTCGAGTTTAGTTTTGGAAACTCGAGTTTAAGGCTTACAGAGAGCTTTGCTCATTTTATCATTTTGGAAACTCCAGTTTGCAATTGGAAACTCCAGTTTTGAGCTTTTGGACTTAAACATGGTTTCAATATAAAAGTCCAAAACTTGAGTTTAGATATACAAAACTCGAGTTTGCATCGCTGGTTTTGAAATCAACTTGCTCGAATTTCTGAAATCTTCCCGTTTGATTTTAATACTTCTTATAAACATTCACTACTAGTCTTAACTATCTTTAATCAGTTTGTTAGTGAGTTTCAAAAGGTTTAGAAGATATTAAATGAAGATTTGAACAAAAGCAAAAGGTGATGTCAGAACATTAAATGCAAAGTCCAGAATACTTGCATCCTTTTGTACCATCATTCTTCACACTTTGCAAAGGGATTAACGTCTGCTTTCCCTAAGCAGTAGCTGCTCTTCCAACGGATATATTACAAGGAAAGTCAACACTAATCCTCTGGACAAAAGGAATTAACTGAAGAGTAGAGAGAGAAGACACCAAAGTGCCTCCAACAGCTAGATTAATGCACCAACGGTTATAATGGAGATTGCAACGGTCATTTAATGCTCTCTTAGTATAAATAGAGTTGCATTCAATTCTTCTCACCCAACACATCTGCTGAAAAACGAATTGCATTCAAGTTTACCAACTACTCTTTCAGTTTTCACTTGTAAAGTATCTTTTGATACATTGATCTTCAGTGCTTATGTTTATCCACTCTTAGAGGGAGTTCATTTATTGTGAATCATTTCATTGTAAGAATCTCAAGTTAGGGGACTTGGAGATTGGGATATTGATTGCAACTTGTAAGGGGGAGTAAGTTCTAGTGAGAGAATTACTCTTTAGTTACAGAGTGTGTAATCAATTGAGATAGTGAAAAATCCCAGAGAGTCTGGGGACTGGATGTAGGTCAAGAGGTTGGACCGAACTATTATAAATTCCTTGTGTATTGCTCTTCTTCCCTATACTCTGCTTACCTCTGTTTTTCGTGTCGAAAAACAGAGCATTTAGAAAAGAATTTTAAAATCCTCAATTCACCTCCCTCTTGGTGATTAAGCTCCACTTTCATCTTCTTCTCTCCGTCTTACTGCAAGGAAGGATACTAGGTTCTCTTGGAGTTCTCGTGCCTCGTGAATTCTCTCTCTCTTCTTTCGAGTCTGACTGAATGTGAAATTCATTTTGGCTCTTTTTGACTCCCCCTTAGGGTTGGCTTGATGTTTCCTTATATAGTCAGGCTTTCTTGCGGCATAAGTTTCAGCGAGCTGGGCTTTCCAAATCTGTTGAGATCCATCTTATATTTTGATCGTAGTAGATTGATTCTACTGATCCTGCGGGATTCTTCAAATCTTTTAGTTTCGATCCTCCGCATCTTTTATTCCGTTACGTCAGCAATCTACCTGTCTTTTCTCAACCTTCGCAATATTTCCTGAAACAATCTTGACAAAAGATTAGAACATATGTCGCATAACATCACGTCGTTTACTTTGCTATAGCTTCATAGATGCTTTGTATTATACTTCGATATGCTGTCAGAATGCTATAGCTTAGTATCAGCTTTGCTATACGTTCTTCTCATAACACCTTTAACTTGTTCTTCTTTTAGCACATGTTTAGGATGTGCATGGTGTTAGACCTGGCTATCACCCAAGAAAATGAAACTTTAGGAACTTTGAAAATCTTTTCGCAACTTCTAAATCACCAGTTAGATATTCAAATAAGCATTTACTGGAAATATAAAAGATAAGGAAAGGGAATATGCAAACTGTGATTTATACTGGTTCGACCCAATCCATGATGACCTACGTCCAGTCCCCAGGCTCCTCCTGAGATTTCAATCCACTATCTCCCTCAAGCTTTAATCGGGTACTTGAGAACCACTACAATTCCACAAGTTTAGCCGGGCACTTATGCAGCCTTTCACAAATCTCTTACCGAGATACTCCCTTTACACACTGTAAGGATACAACCTTTGTGATGAAAGATTACAAGCAATCTTCTCTCTAAGAAGTGATAGGATAAACACTGAAGTACAATACAAATGATTTCAATCTCTTTGGCAAACTATGTAAGCATTGAGAATAGAGAGTAAATGGATATTAGAGTATTGGCATTTTGAAGATGTAAGCTCGTGTCTCTGTGTACGCTTCTTCTTCCATTGCTCTCTCTATTTATAAACAATTGATATTAATCCATTGAAGCATTTGTCTATTGTAGAATATCACGTTGTGAATAATAGTCGCTACTTATTTGAATATCGGTCTGTTGGAGAAATAGTCATTGTGAGCTAATTTGAATATCGGTCCGTTGAGAAATATTACCGTTGGGATATTCACGCCTTAGCATTTGAAGCCGATGATCACATTGAGCATTGAAGAGCATTACAGTAAGCATTCAACTTCATTTCTACAAGTTCCTCGTTTTATTCTGTCTTCTTTGCTATTGGTGAAAGTCTGTAGCAAACTTCGTCAAATTCGTCAACATCAAAAATCCTTCGGCCCATTCACTTGTTGAATCATTCGTTAGTGATCTATAACTCACTCAAATAGATGATTAATAATAGCATAAATAAGATTGAGTGATGTAGAAGAAGAATTAATTGAGTAATCAAAAGATTAATATAATGTTACAGAGAAGATTTGCGGCAGCTGATAGTTCATACTCAAGTATGCTTCCTGAATACTTGTTGAATACTTCCTGAATTACTCAATCTTCATACTCGAGTATCCCCTTGCAGAATCACTTCACAGAAGTTCATTTCTCGTCAATACTCCTATACTCAATACTCGAGTATCTATGTTGTTCCGTTATACCAGAGGCTTTGATCTTGATCATACTTGAGTACTCAATCTTCATACTCGAGTATTCTTTAAGAAGTACTTCACATAAGCTCAATCCTCGACATTACTTAAGTAGCCCAATTCTCATACTTGAGTACCATATTCAAGTATCTATATCCAATACTCAAGTATCGTTGCAGCAAGATCATATCAAAGACTTCACACAGTCAATACTCGAGTATCGTATTCTTCATACTCGAGTATACCTCAACCCGAGAGCAAGTGTCACATTTAGCAATTAACATACTCGAGTATCTCCTTCCCGATACTCGAGTATCACCATTTTCCAGCAACTGATTCCCGATATTACTTGAGTATATAAGTGACATTCTCGAGTATTACTAATAGGTTGCTTCAGCGATGGTTCTATCTTGACATTACTCAAGTATTGATGTTCTCTACTCAAGTATTAGTATCATACTCTAGTATTGAAGTGCCATACTTTAGTATTGTTGGGATTTTTTCCTAGATAGGATCTGTTTATGTACCATACTCGAGAATTAAGTTGTGGTACTCAAGTATTGCTTCAGGAATGCATCTGTAGCCTATTTGAACTCCACCATTTCAACTTCCATTTGATCATAGAGATTTCATATTGATATTCTCCTTTCTTCAATCTCCTCTCTTGATCATTCTTCATTGTTTAAACTTCATATCTACATTAATATATAAGGATTAATCAAAGCAGAAGATAAATGTAGTATGCAAACATTTTGCTCTAAATAATGACATCTATATAAGACATCATCAAAACTAATCATAACTAACACATGGTTTTTATCCTTCAGTTCCCTATATTCATGAATTAATGCCTCTTTACTTAGATTGATTCCAGTTAAGCTTGTATTTACCATACAATTCAGTCATAAGTTATAGGGAAAACATGGCATAAATTGTGCTCATCAAATACCCCCACACTTAGCTTTTTGCACTCCTGGGTAAAATAAGATGAAGCTAACAAAACTCATAGTCGTGGCACTCTTATCTGTATAACTCCGCTTACACAACTGCTTTCAGTTCTCATCCCTTATTCGACAATCCCACTACCCGATACTAGCGGCTCGCGCTACGTGGTATTGCTTAGGTGAAGAAGCGTCGAGAGGCTCTCAGGTTCAGTGTTTACGTTCTCTCACCCAGGGAATTTTTAACTTTCTCTCTTGTCATGCTAACCTAGAGTTCTATAGCCTTGTCAAAGTTCTAAGATTACTACCTAGCATCTGAGTCTCCATTCTTCCAAAGGACTTCTTGGGTTATTATGGTATGGATAGATACGTGTTGAGATGAGAAGTGGTGAGAAGTGCTATAACAGGGCATGTAGACAAGTCTATTGGCTTCAGCCGAGTGCCTTTTTCTGGACGAGTGCCTTTTTCTGGACTTCGTATTCCTTGCTGCTCTTTATTCTTTTTCCTTCTATCTTGCTTTTTTTTAAGCAACTACAGCTCTTTTGGCAACATTTTCTGGCAGCATTTTTGTAGGCGCGCTCAGCTCTAGTATTCTTCAAGGCTGCGATCCCTCTCTGCCACATATTGCCACCACATCTACTGCTGAAGAAGCAGTGTGCTCACTGAACGTTGCAAGGTTGTCACCTGGGAAACAAAGCATGGAAGGCAGCCGCAAAAATCGGGGGTTGTGCCGGTGGGAGGTTCGACAAAGGAACTGGCGAGGTTGGTTTGAGTGACCCATGGTTGACATTTTTGCAAAATGCGCTGCACAGCTGCCACAACAAGAGGTTGCGGGAGATCGGCTCTTTCCTCGCTGGCGTCAAAGATTACCCTGGCATTTCGGCAAAGCTCGGTGATAAGTGCGGGGAACCAGAGGTTTCCTATGGTGTGCTTCAGTGACTCGAATAGCTCTCGGTAAATGAGTGTGTCAACATCAATTTGCTTGCCCTCCAAGAGACAATAGAGTAGGAACGCGCGTTCTCGAGAGATAGTTGTTGGGATCCGTACACGCAGCGGAATTTAAAATCTTTACGAATCCCATCCGAGGATCGCTCAACCGCGTTTAAATCAAGGTTAAAGAGTCTGAATCATACCTATGCAAAATTCTGAGCGTTTCTTACGTTCGATTTGATAACGTGGGCTACCTTCTCGATCATCCAGGAGCAGACTCTACGAATCTCCTCCCTCTACCGGTATCCACACGAATAGTCTCCGAACACGACTGCAGCAGCGTGCTAGCGCCTTCAAATTTCTCGCGTCTCTCTTTTACTCTAGGGTTTCTCAAGGCTTTCTAATACGCACGACTGAATGTCCCGTAGGTTTTTCAAAACCCATTAGACGTATTATATATTCAAAATTAATCTAATTAATTTCGAAATTCAAATTTGAATTAAAATAATATATTAATTAAATCTATCAAATAGATATAATCTATAATATATTTATTTAATCCAAATTATAAGCCTATAGATTTAATTTATCTTTATAAATTAAATCTAATATATGATATCTTTTATTCAATTAAATATGAGATACTATAACTCAATTTAATTAAATCTAAGATACTATATCTTTATTCGAAATTTAAATCGAGATACAATATCTCAATTTATTATAGTTATTTAATTTATCAAATAAATTAAATACTATATATAATAATATTATTATCTATAAATAATATTATTATTATTTCGAATTTAATTATATCACAATATAATATAATATAATATGATATATCAAACCTAGATTAACAGTATTCATTAAATCTTAGACATATCCAAGATTCAATGAATCTGGACACTTTTGCTAGATTCAATGAATCTGGACACTTTTTCTAGATTCAATGAATATGGACATTTTTGCTCGTGTTGGGCTATTCTTGTGTGCAACCCTGCAGGCCCACATGAGATTGGCAGTGGGCCAATACTGTACTAGCCCACAAGTCGCAAGTGGCCTCTAGCAAGACATTGCGACTACCCAATTTATATGGGGATCGATGATACGATACAACCTATCATACAACCATGTCACGTCCCTTTTGTCACGCGATCATTGGGTCAAGGATGAGGCATGGATAATGTCAACTTCATGTTCTTGACCATTACTTTCTCGATTCTCGAGTAGTCTAATTGAAATGGAAATTCCTTTCCATCGTAGTATGGCCATACGTTTCGTAGACTCACTCATCGAGGGGCCCAGTATTATCTCTCTACAAATGTGAGGGACAAATTCTATCTTGACCACTCACATTCCTCTTCATGAGAACCACTGATCCCGATCCAAGCCTCTATCATCACCCGATCAAAGGTGACTTTTGACTAGGTCAAAGATCAGCGACTCATCATGTAGGAATCCATGATGATCTCAGGTCAAAGGGCATTTGTGACGCGGTTATACATGAGATAAGCTTATGACTAGATCCATGCAGCTTTCTCATAGTGGGTCGGTCCAGCACCTTGTACTCTTACAAGTGCCTATGACTTTGACTCGTATCTCCATACTCATCAAAGTCATACTAGTCTTATTTCATCTTCGCTCCCGCGTAGATGACCGATCAGTGGACATTTAGGATAATCTATAAGATATATCCAAGGATCAGTTATCACTATAAACATGCAAGTGAAATGAAAACTAGATGGAGAATGACTTGCCCCTAGAGCATAATTTCCAACAGACTCCCACTTGCACTAGGTGCAATCATTAATTACCCTAATTCCCATTACCCTAACATGACCCTCATGTTTTGCTTGTGCAAGCGGCTTAGTAAGAGGATCAACATCATTGTCTTTTCCTGGTACTTTGCATACTTTTATATCACCTCTATCATTGATTTTTTTGATAGGATGAAATTGCCTGAGTACATGCTTGGTCCTTTGATGTGACCTAGGCTCCTTGGTCTACACAATAGCGCTGCTATTGTCACAGAACAAGTCTATTGGATTTGAGATGATAGGAACCACCCCTAGTTCATTAATGAACTCTCTAATCCAAAAGGCCTCTTTAGCTGCATCCAATACTGCTATATACTCAGCTTCTGTTGTAGAATCAGCTACAGTGCTCTGCTTAGAGCACTTCCAGGTTACCCACCACCATTCAACAGGAATACATATCCTGATTGCAATCTTGAATCATCTTGGTCAGTTTGGAAACTCACATCTGTGTAACTAGTTACACAAAGCTCATCCTCCAAGCCACCATATACCAAGAATAAGTCCTTAGTCCTTCTTAAGTACTTAAGGATATCCTTGACAGCAGTCCAGTGACTTTCACCAGGATCTTGTTGATATCTGCTCGTCATACTCAAGGCAAATGACACATCCAGTCGAGTACATAACATGGCATACATGATAGATCCAATGGCCGAGGCATATGGAATCTTACTCATGCGGGCTCTTTGATCTTGTGTACTAGGACACAGATCCTTACTGAGATGAATGCCATGAGACATGGGCATGTTACCCCTTTTAGAATCCTGCATACTGAACCTATGCAGTATCTTGTCTATGTATGTGCTTTGACTTAAGCCTATCAGCCTCTTGGATCTATCTCTATAGATCCTGATCCCAAGGATGTAAAAGGCTTCGCCTAAATATTTCATTAAGAAAGACTTTCCTAACCAAGACTTGACACTCTGTAAGGTAGGAATGTCATTCCCAATGAGTGGGATGTCATCAACGTAAAGCACTAGAAATACAATTGTGATCCCACTAACCTTCTTGTAAACATAAGGTTCATCGATGTTTTGAATGAATCCAAACTCTTTGACTACTTCATCAAAACGACGATTCCAGCTTTGAGATGCGTGCTTCAATCCATAAATGGACCTTTGAAGCTTGCAAACTTTTCCAGAGTCCTCTAGATGCACAAAACCCTCAAGTTGTGTCATGTACACATCCTCAAGGAGCTTTCCGTCAAGGAAGGCTGTTTTGACGTCCATCTGCCATATTTCATAGTCATAATATGATGTAATGGCAAGAAGGATTTTGATTGATTTGGCCATTGCAACTGGGGAAAAGGTTTCATCATAGTCCACACCATGAGTTTGAGTGAATCCTTTTACAACCAGTCGTGCCTTGAAGATATTTACTTTGCCATCCATGTCAGTTTTCTCTTTGAAAACCTACTTTCACCCAACAGTTTTTACACCTTCAGATCGATCGACTAAGGTCCAAACCTTATTGTCGCACATAGATTGCATTTCAGACTTCATGACATCTAGCCATCTTTCGGAGTTTGGTCCCACCACGGCCTCTCAATAGGTAGTTGGCTCATTCTACTCAATGGGTAATCACCACTTCCAGTAATCAGAAATCCATATCTCTGAGGCTGTAGCCGTGATCTATCGGACCTTCGTGGGCCTTGTGTTACTTGAGTAGGCTCAACAACTTGTTGTGAGTCTTCTCCAGCTTCCATCTGTGGTTCTACATTGTCTTGTGGCTCTCGAACTTCTTCGAGGTACACCTTACTCCCACTGGCTCTTTTAGAGATAAACTCTTTTTCCAAAAAGATACCATTCCGAATAACAAACACTTTGTGATCGGTAGGATTGTAGACATAGTATCCTTTAGTTTCCTTAGGATACCCCACAAAAGGCATTTTGAGGATCTCGATGATAATTGATCAGAGGCTTGTTAAGAAAGGACAAACTGGGTTTCTTCCCAGTCCATATCTGATATGGTGTCTTTTCAACTGCCTTTGACGGAACACGATTTAGTGTTAACACAGTTGTTTCTAGGGCATGGCCCCAAAAGGAAGGTTGAAGATCTGTTTGACTCATTATAGATCGAACCATATCTAATAGAGTTCATTTCCTCCGCTCAGAAAAACCATTCCATTGAGGTGTTCCTGGAGGAGTAAGTTGTGAGATGATCCCACAATTCCTAAGATGGTCAATGAACTCTTGGCTTAAATATTCACCACCCCGATCAGATCGAAGTGCCTTAATTATTTTGCTAAGCTGGTTTTGCACTTCATTTTGGAATATTTTGAACATTTCAAAAGATTCAGACCTATGTTTCATTAGACAGATATATCGTTATCTACTAAAATCGTCTATAAATGTAATGAAGTACAAATGACCTCCTTTGGCCTAAGTATTCATTGGTCCACAGACATCAGTATGTATGAGGCCCAATAAATCGGTGGCCCTCTCACTATGTCGAGTAAAAGGAGCCTTTGTCATCCTTTCCAATAAACAAGAAGTGCATGTATCAAATGATTCGAAATCAAATGAGTTAAGAAATCCCCCTTGATGGAGTTTCGAGATGCGTTTCTCATTTATATGGCCCAGACGACAATGCCATAGGTAGGTCGGATTCAAATCATTTGACTTGATCCTTTTAGTAGTTTATGTCATAGAAATGTCCATTCAATTTTCTACTGTCCTTGGGACCCTACACATTTATACAAATGTGAGAATCACATGCGGTATCTTATACCCATGTTGAGGAAGTAGAAAAGTGAATATCTATGATATAGATACCTGAAGTGATAGCCCCGCTATCCTTCTTGTTCTTTTCCAGATCTTCGATGTAGAGTTTGCAATTCCTCTTCCAATGACCAACTTCATTGCGGAAAAGCAGACCCCATCCTTCGGAGGTTTTGCCTTCTTGGCTTTCCGTTTCATACCCTTTCCTTTCTGAACGGACAAAACAGTGTCGGGCCCCTTCTTAAGGCTCTGCTCAGCAGTTTTGAGCATCCCATGCAGTTCAGAAATTGATTCCTCCATGTTGTTCATGTTGTAATCCATAACAAAGTTATCATAACTTCCTGGGAGTGAGTTCAAGATCACATCTGTAGCTAACTCATGGGACATGGGGAATCCAAGCCTCTCAAGGTGATCAATGGAGCCTTTCATGTCCAATACATGAGGACTAACTGATGCACCTTCAGCCCATCTTGCAAGAAAATAAGGCCTTTGTGGTCTCATACCTCTCTTGCCTTGCCTGTTGCGGAACATTTCCATAGGATGATCAATCATCCTAGAGGCCTCCACAAGTTCTAGATCTCTATCGAGGTCTGGAACCATAGTAGCAGGCATCAGGCATCATGTATCCACAGAGTCATCCTTATGCTTCGTATAAGCTTCAGTCTGAGCTCTTGGATCAGTAACTGCAGGCTCGTCAGGAATGGGTTGATTGATGAGATACTCCTTTCTTTCGTGTTTAGGATCAATGCTTAAGTTCCTAAACAAGTCAAGAAGGTTTGTCTCATCGAGTTCGCCCTTCTCAAGGACTGATCGCATTGATGGTGTTGCGGTGTTACTATTGTAGTCTACATGATTCTACAACTAAAAGATATGCAAAGTTTAATTAGTAACCTCCCACTGAATTAAGAACACTCATTATAATTAGTGGGCTAAGATCCATATTTGGCTTAAATTTAAGTCCGCTTTGGCAGGACGCTTAAAATCATGTTATTTAGGTAGGCAAGCTCTTTGCCAATTACATCACATGTAACTCTTAGAACTTTATGGGATTCGATCATCATATGATCTGGCATGTTTAATCCCATCTAATGCCTTGAGATCCAAAACCGTTTTGATAATCTCAATTAAGTCAAGACAATAATGAATATTGAGTATCACCATTACACACTCTTGTCTCACCAAGATAACTCAAATGCATCAACTTTGGTGGAACATACAAATAAGCGATCGAGGTTTTGACAAGTATTCATTTATTGATGGCATTATGACTTAAGATTTTATTTAGAGGGTATATTTTATTTGATCTAATTAATCCTATTAATTCTACTTATATGAATGCAATCATCATTGTATCTCATATAATATCTAAATTAATTATGAGTGATCTAATCAAGTCATAATTAAAACTCTAAATTTATTATGAGTGATCTAATCAAGTCATAATTAAAACTCTAAATTAGTTATGAGTGATCTAATCAAGTCATAATTAAAACTGTGACACAACATGGCTCATACTTAACCTAAAATCCTCTCAAGCCAATGGGAGGACTTCTCTAAATAATAAAAGAGAAATACATCATAGGAAACCTCGTTTCACATACGAGGGGAGTAGGATGAGAAGAGAATGTACATCAAGAGTATTTAGTGATAGGCATGGCACGCAGGCCATATTTAAATTTACAACACTTGTAAAACTCTAGAGCAATGTTGTTCACCATACCCAAACAACATTTGCAAGTATATCACAATATATATTAATTCATACAATTATGAAATAAAATATTATTCATGATTAAAATTCTCTAATTTATGATAGTTATTTAATTTATCAAATAAATTAAATACTATATATAATAATAATATTATATATTTTTTGAATTTATATTATATTATAATATAATATCATGATTATATAATATATATAATCCATGATTTGCAATTTCGAATTGCAATTTGCAATTTGCAATTTCGAATTGCAATTTCAAATAATTCAATTACGTAATATACACAAACCTTCTCGAATTGCAATCTCGACTTTAAACGTGTATATTCCACGACTAATCAAAAACAAATCACGACTTTGAAATCGTGTGTATATTCCACGACTTTTCAAAAAACAAATCACGTGGGCCCCCTCTGACTATCTAAACGCCTTTCGTCTTTCAATGCTTTAACAGCAATTTCAATTGGCGTCATGAACAAAAGATGATGACAAACTCTTTTGCAACCATGATTTTTATCCAAAACCAAGCCAAATGAAAAATTGAAAAATTTATAAAACTTATTTCTCTATGCGAATCAGAGGCACGAGAATATTAATATTTTCGAGGAAAAAAACTTCTATTAATACGCACAGCAAATTTGGTTTTGTATATATATCACATATATATAATCAACATGTATAAAACCCAATTTAAACGCTCGATTGACCTGGCTCTGATGCCATTGTTGGGATCCGTACACGCAGCGGAATTTAAAATCTTTACGAATCCCATCCGAGGATCGCTCAACCGCGTTTAAATCAAGGTTAAAGAGTCCGAATCATACCTATGCAAAATTCTGATCTTCAAAGCAATCACAATCGCTGCTAGCTCCAAGTCATGTGTAGGGTAATTCAACTCGTGAGGTTTTAGTTGACGAGAGGCATAGGCCACAACTATGCCTGCTGCATCAGGACACATCCCAATCCATGTAAACTAGCATCACTGTAGACCGTGTAGGTCTCACTCGGATCTAGGATAATCAACATAGGTGTTGTCATAAGCCTCTCGTTCAGCACACGGAAGCTCTCCTCACACTGAGCATCCCACATAAGAGATTAAAATACTAATAAACAAACTGAATTTATTTAATTAAAGAATAAGCAAACTAGGTTCATTCTACACTCAAGCATTCATCCTCGCTTAGCCAAAGGAAGTTTAGTTCATGACTGATGAGGGAATCACAAAATAAATTACAGCAGAATAGCCCATGGAAAAAGATAAACTAAAAATAAACAAAAGAAAACAGAAAGTTTGCCGAAGGGGTCGACAGCGTAGGAGGCACTTGTCACGTGACATCTCCACATCCTCTAATCTCGATCTCCTTACAGGGAAGGATTCTGGGTCTTTTCTGGAGCTTTTGTGCTTTGTAACATTTCTCATCTTCTTTGGAGTCTAGTCGAATAAGAATACTCTTGGCTCCTTCAAGACTTCGATGATCTTTAGGGTTAGCCATCTTTTCCTCTTATAGGGCCTATTTGGGAACCCATCTGATGGACTTATAAGTCCATCAGATGGGATAATAAGTCCATCAAAAAATAGTTAAGTGTTTGGGATTGATTTTTTTTTTTTTTGGACTTCAAACTATGATGGGTTTTTTCTTTGAAGCCACAATTCCTAGCTTCTAACCCCATCAAATCTTCTCTATCAATTTTACATGTGGGCCCATCTGTTAAATGACCATCCACCCCCCTCCCCCACAATACCATCATGTTTATAAAAATTTAGTCTAATTTTTGTAATATAAATCCGGATTAATATTAATAAGGGGGGAGAACAAAGAGGAATTTTTGGCCACATTACTATATATATATATATTATATTGCACAACATTTTCAAACCACGCTAGCACAATATAATAATAATAACTATCAAGTTGGCCAAAAAGAAAACTACCAAATAAACGTCACTCCAATTCTATGAAAGATAATCAATTACCCCAACCAATATTAATGTTGTAGACTATTTTTAGCTTATTACTTGAAAAGTCTATACCGTTTATGTATAGTTTTCCCTCGGTGAGAAACAACAACATATGAGTGTTTATATTTTAGGGGCAAGTAATATTCAAGGAGGGTAGTGTTTGTTTGGGTTAGCGATAGAAATTATTTGAGTAAATACCCTTTTGGGTCCCTGGAAAAAAACACGGACCCCATTTTGGTCCCTCACACAAAGAAATGCCCTTTTAGTCCTTGAAAAGGACGAATAAGGGTCGATTGGTGAACATTTTGGTCCCTCGCAAATTTCCAAAAAGCCCTTTTTAGTCCATAAAAAAGTCTCATTTTAGTCCCTACGGGTCCGTGTTTTTTTCCAGGGACCCAAAAGGGTATTTACTCAAATTATTTTTCCAACGTGATTTACGATAAACAATATAAGTATTTGAAATGAGTTTTACATTAATTTACGTAAACATGCTTCTTAAATGGTAACTCAATCAATCACATATGCATGAATAAGACCCTAGCACCAGCTCGTGATAATGATGATCCATTTGATGAAGCATCCTCCTCAACACGAATGAATCATCTTCGTGATCAAATCAAAAATGAACTTGTAGGGACTAGGTTTATTTAAGCACTTCATTGTGCTGTAAATTTTTTAATGGTAATTTTACTATTTTATTTAGCAAAATTTATATATTTTTAAATTTTTTATCCCAAATTATCACATTTTATACAACACATATGTGTGTGTGTGAATTTGATTCATGCCCTTTTCAGTCATTTTCCATCTCATCTATCTTTTTAAAAGCTATGCCAAACAAGTTCCCATCACAAACAAAATCCACTTCTGCTACTGCTATTCAAAACACAAATCACATCAAAAAAAAGTCCATCAGAAAAAAAGCCACTTCTCCCACCGCTATCCCAAACGGGCCCATAATCAAGTTTACTTGCGGTGTATGTCCAGTGAGCTGTGCCTTTCTAAATTTGTCAGGTCCAACTGGTCAAATTTTCCAAATTTGATCGATTGATTCTGCTGGTACTACGGGATTCTCCAAATCTTATCTTCGATCCTCTGCATCTTCTAATTCAATCCGTCAGCAATCTAACCGCCGTCTAAATGTCCGTATAATAACCTGCACTTAATTTCCTAAAATAGCCTCGAGGAAAAGTCAGAACATAAGGCACATAACATTGCTTCACTTACATTGATATAGCATTACGGTCGCATTGTATTGCAGGTGCATTATGGCTTACCCAATGCTATAGCATTGTATCAGCTATGCTATGTGCTTTAACAATAACCTCAAACTTGCCCTTTTCTTATGCACATGTATAGGATGACTATAGAATTACCACAATTCATGAGATTCATCCTACATTTCCCTATATGAGTGAATTATAACATATTTACTCAGATTACATGAATTTAAGTTCATATTCACCATACAAAACAGTCACACATCATAGGCAAAACATGGCATAAATTGTACTTATCAAATAACCCAACATTTAGATTTTTGCACTCCTGGGCAAAATAAAGATAGAGATAATAGAGCATAATTTTAACCCATAGCAGCGGAATTCTTGTATACACAACCGTGCTTTTGTTATTGCCCTTAGTTCACGTTCCCATGTAGGAAATCCCACTGCCCAGTACTAGCAGCTCGTGATGCAGGATTTTGCTAAAGCATGGAAGCGTTGAAAGACTCTCAAACTAAGTGTATGCTCTCTCTTACTTGGGGATTTTATTTTCTCTCTTTCAAGCTAACTTAGAAGTTCTATAGCCTTGTCAAAGTTCAAAGATTACTCCCAGATCTGGGTCTTCATACATCAAAAGGGGCTTTTGGGGTTGTAGTGTATGGAGTGCCTATCTATGTGTGGAAGTGGAAATTTTTTTCATTGTTGTAGCAAGACACCAAACAAACTCCAAGTTACGCTTAGGTATTTGATAATTGAATATTCTTTATACTTCTTTAGTACTCTTGATTAATAATTTAGGACTCTTTAGTTAATAAATAATGACTTTTATGCTTATTTGGGCTTTGGGCCTTTCATTAGATTTTAGTCATTTAAATGATAAAATTTCAGTTTTACATTGCTTCACTATTTTTACTATAATTCTTGAACCAGACATTGGATTTGCATCATTCTTATTTCATATTTCAGATGATTCAAAGAGTTACAATTGTTATAAAGACATGAAGGGCAAATTCGGACAAGAGGGCGGTCGATTTTGGAGCCAAAGTCAGATGCATGTTTCTGGATTTTATTTGGGCTCGAATTTTGTAATTAAAGCCCACTTTTATTTTATTTCCGTTTTGGGCTGAACCATTGGAGCCCATTACCATTTTAAGTTAACTTTAAGTCAAATGATGGCTACAACACTAGGTCATTACGTATTTACACATTTTGGGGGATTGAAATAGAAGTTTTGAAATTCTCTCAACTGTTCTTCGTGTTCATGATGAACTACTTCATTTTTGTTCGATTTTCGTTCTGCATAGCCATGATGGGCTAAGCTACTGTGATTGACCCACGGATTGAGGATTCCACTATCCAGAGGACTCGTTCTTAATAGTAACAAATTCATTTCTGTTTTGTAATTTCAGATTCAATTTACTTTCGGATTGGGTGTTAGATTTAACGCCCAGATTGAGATATCCTAAGGATCGAGTTCGAACTTGGTTTAAGTCTTGTTGTACGATTACACAGTGACATGCCACTGTTCGGATAAATGCTAGGCGATCATCTAGTTGAGGGATTTTCTGGACGAACGCAGAGATTTCGGTTCGTTCAGAATCAATCGCGAATTTGTTTGAAAATCTGTTTTTGTCCGAGGAAGGAAAGTGGTGGAATTCGATATCTTGGGTTGATCTTTTGTTTATCTGTTTATTTCACTCTGTTTCTGTTTATTGCGTTTTTTCTGTTTGAACCAAAACCCCCTATTTTTACTGTTTCTGTTTTGATGTTACTATTCAATCAAACCAGCTGCGAATTAATTGGGGAAAACGACCCAGGTTCCCTATTACTGCAAATCTTTTATTAAATCTGGTTATTTTGTGAGACACGACAAATCTCTTTCAAAATATGGCGCTGCTGTCGGGGAATTTGCATCGGTTTGATTAGACAGTAGTGTAAATAGTGTCGTTTCGGAGGTTCAGGTGGCTGGACAGAAATTTTTCTGACCCAAATTACTCAAACCAGGTCTTACTCACAAGGAATTGGGCATTCTAAGCAAGAATTACTTCCAAGAAGGAAGTGAGGTCTGACCTATTTTCCCCAAATTCCAACATTTAGACCACTTTTTCGTTGTTTTAAGTTTCAATTTTTTGATTTCTACTAGGGCATTTTTTTCGGAGTATCTCCGAATGGTCTGAAATTTTGCAAGGTGATAGAAAATGGCCTAACTCACAGGACACATTGTGCTTGTTCCATATGGTCTTGAGATTTTAGCCAAATTCCATCGTTTAGACCACTTTTTCAATTTCCAATATTTTTTTATTCCATTTTTTGGTTCCCCAATAGTGTAGAAGTTGCCCTGTCCAAGTCCCATAAATTTTAAAAATTGTTTGATAGTTTTTTGGACTTGTTTTGGTCAATTTCCAACATAGGTTTTTGCTTTTTGTGTTTTTGTTTGTGTCATCTTAGTGTTTTTCTACATTTTACCACTTTTAGTGGCATTTTTCGTAATTCTGTGTCTAGTGGCATTTTCATAATTCTAAGTGTCTAGTTGCAATTTCGTAATTCTGAGTGTCTGGTGGCATTTTCCTAATTATGAGTATTTGCCAATTATGCCTTGTGGTTATCTTTGCATGAGCACGGAGTACTACTAATCCAGAAGACTTGTTGTCATTTGATCCTGAAATAGAAAGAACAATTCTTACTGCTAGAAGAGATGTTAGGCTAAGTCATGGGATTAATACTGAATTAGACATTGAACTTGAGTGTGATTGTGACCATTCTGATTGTGTACATTCTGTTGATCTTTCTGATTGTGTTTTTGATAGTACTTCTGATAGTCTTGTTGTTTTCACTGATTCTAGTAGCAATTTTGCTAACTTAGAAATTATGGCAGAAGAAAAAGGAAATTGTCTTACTTTAAAGGAATTGGCTGCACCTGATGTTAATTATCAACCTTTGTGCATCCAATATCCTGACATTGCTACTAACTTTGAGCTTAAATCTGGTCTAATACACTTGTTCCCTAAGTTTCATGGTTTTGCAGGTGAGTGCCCCATTAAGCACTTGAAGGAATTCCATGTAGTGTGCAGCACAATGAAACCGCAAGCCATTGATGAAGATCATATCAAGCTGAGAGTTTTTCATTTCTCATTGGAAGGTGGAGCTAAGGACTGGTTGTTCTACCTTCAACCCTCATCTATTGGGAGTTGGACTGCTATTCAGGGATTATTTCTAGAGAAATTATTCCCTGCCTCAAGAGCCACTTCGATCAAGAAGGAAATTAGTGGCATTAAACAAGCTAATGGGGAAACTATGCATGAGTACTAGGAAAGGTTCAAAAGGTTATGTGCAAGCTGTCCACACCACCAGATCACTGAGCAACTCTTGATTACCTATTTCTATGAGGGTTTGCTACCTGTAGATAGAGGTTTGGTGGATGCTTCAAGTGGTGGGGCTCTGAGTAACAAGACACCTGCAGATGCCCGAGACTTGATATCCATTATGGCAGCTAACTCTCAGTAGTTTGGCACCAGAGCCAATAGTACTCATGTTTACCAAATTCAGACACCTCCAGTCCAGTATGATTCTTAGAGATTAGAGACTAGACTTGATGATCTGACCTCCCTAGTGAGGCAGTTGGCAGTGACACAGATAGTACAGTCTTCCCCTCCTCAGATTGGATACTCATGTGGGTTCTGTTATGACCCTTATCATTCTACTGACTCTTATCCCACCTTGCATGATCCTGCTTATCAAGACCAGTCAGTAGGTGTAGTGGGTGTTTTTTCGGGAAAGCCACAATACCAGTAGAATAGTGCTTATTCTAATACTTACAATTCGGGATGGAGAAATCACCTCAATTTTCATTGGAACTAGAATCAGAACCAGAGTAACCAATATCAGCAAAATTCTGGGAATTATCAGCAGAGACAGTACAGACCCCAGAATTTCCAGCAGCAATCTGCACCTCCTTGACCAGCATATGTGCACCTCCACAGGCAGCACAACAACAGGCTAGTACTAGTAGTGGTGGTTCCTCACTTGAAGATATGATGAAGCAATTTGCCACAAACTCTATACAGTTCCAACAGCAAACAGAAACTTCCATTCAGAGTTTTTAAACACAGATTGGCCAATTGGCAACATCACTGAATCTGCTTCAACCTCAGGGATCCAATACTCTTCCTTCACAAACAATTCCCAATCCTAAAGGGAATGTGAGTGCGATTACCTTACGGTCTGGCAAGAAATTGGAGGAACCTAAACAAGCTGCAGATGTGACTTCCACATCAGAAAAAGAGTTAGAAAATGTGAAGATTGACTCTAAAAAAAAGGCAGTGCGGCAAGGTGAAGAGGAAGACATTCCATTCCTCTTCCTTTCACTCAGAGAGCCCCTCAATCCAAGAAGTTGGTAGACAAAGCACAAGAAAAGGATATACTTGAGACATTCAGAAGAGTAGAGATCAACATTCCTCTCTTAGATGCAGTCAAACAAATTCCTAAATATGCCAAGTTTTTGAAGGAGTTGTGTACCAACAAGAGGCGACTGAAGGGGAATGAACGAGTGAGTTTGAACCAGAATGTATCAGTACTCATCCAGCCTACCATGCCTCGTGTGATGACATCAGAGTTGTTGCAACAACCGCCCAAGCTTCTCCCCTCCACTGAGTAACCACCCAAACTTGAGTTGAAACCCCTTCCAGATCACTTGAAGTATGCATTTCTGGAGGTGGATGATCAGTTGCCAGTCATTGTGGCAAATAATCTTCTTCCTGACCAAGAACAGAAGTTGTTAAGCTTATTGAGGGCGAACAAGAAAGCAGATTTCTTCAATGGCACGCACCAAGGGTTCCGGAAAAAAACTGAAAGACCTGGCTATCACCCAAGAGGGGGGGTGAATTGGGTGTTTGATAAAAGTTTAGGAACTTTGAAATTCTTTTCGCAACTTGTTGAAAGCAGTTTGAATGACAATAATAATTGATAAAGCAACAAATCAATCATTCAAACATGTATGCACATTCGATATATATATGCCGGAAATATAAGAGATAAGGGAAGAGAATGTGCAAACCGATTTATACCGGTTCGGCCCAATCCTTGACCTACGTCCGGTCCCAAGCTCGCTTGAGATTTTCAATCCACTATCTTCTTTCAACTTGATTACACGATCTGTACTTGAGTAATCCTCTCACTAGGATTCACTCCCCCTTACAAACCGTAATCAATACACTTGCTTGATCACACACTCGTACTCAAGTAATCCTCTCCCTAGGATTCACTCCTTACAAGCCGTAATCAACACAATGTGTTTCCCACTCAAGATCACCCAATCTTGAGTATCTCACGAATAGAATGATAGGATGTGTACAATAACTCTTCTCTCTCTCAGAAGTAGATGGATAAGCATTGAAGCACAATTACAAGTCATCTCACTCTCTATGATAAGCTATGTAAACATTAAGAACAGAGAGTAAATGATATGAGAATCAGAGTATTAACATCTTGAAGATGTCGCTTGTGTCTCTGCGTTTTTCCGCTCCGTGTACTCGTATTTCGTGTTGGAGTCTTCAAATCTTCAGGTATTTATACTAATTGAAGCTTGTGACCGTTGCATATCTGTTCGTGCATGAATCCATTCGAAATTATAGTCGTTGTGAATATGGTTGTGGAGATATAGTCATTGGGAACATTTGCGAGTCTTGAATATTTGAATATTGGCTCTTTCAAGAATGTCTCCCATGATGTTTCAGCTTTTGTTGGTGGGAGCCTTGTCACTCGCCTTGAAGAATGGTTGAGTTTCTTTCCAGTCGTCATCCACTTGCTTCGTTCGTAAGATATATTAAACTAATACAAGTGGTTTATGAAGTTGCTTTATTTGACTCTAGAGCAAATTCAAATCTTCTGAAATCTGAAGTTAAAGCAAATCAAGGATATTGGATATTCGAATCCATTAGAGATGAGAATTCAACTTTGTTTCTTCAAGAGTTTCGTTGAATTCGATCTTCTTTCATATTTCTGAAAATCAAAGAACCTTCATCTTCATGCTTTTTGAGACTTTGATTTTGTCAAGTATGATGTAATCTCAAACTTTAATCACCTGAAACTTATACATAAATGATATAAATGATGTTAAGAAGAAGTATGAATCATTTGAGTAATAACTGGATGTTCTTGATCCGAAACAAATTTCGTCGTGGTGATTTTTCCGTTGCGAGGGCGAATACTCGAGTATTGATTTGGAAACTCGAGTATTGAGGTTGTTGAGTTACTCCATGTCTGATGGAAACTAGCCGTTAGAACTTCGTTTTTTGAACCAGCGACGTATACTCGAGTATAGGGTTTGAAACTCGAGTATAGAGGTTGATTCGTAACTCCTGGTTCCTCTCTGTTCGATGGAAACTCGAGTATAGAACTTACATACTCGAGTATTGTAACTCTTTGAACACATCGTCAACTTTCGAGGGCCATATCTCCCTGGTCTGAACTCCGTTTTGGTTCGTTCAACTTTTTATGGAAAGCTCTGTGAGTCTACTTTCATATGCCACTGATTTCAGCTCAATCGGATTTCTAGTTTGTGAGTTACACTCAAACTATTGAAGCTTGGTTTGCTGTGTGGCATGGATTTATCTATCAACTTGTATAATTCATAGATCTCTCATATGAACTCTTTTGGGCTTCAAGTTTATATCAAAATTACGCATTGGGAGTCTAGTTTCATATGCCACTGATTTCACTTCAATCCGATCTCGGTTTGGAAGATATCATCAAATTACCAAACGTCGCCCATGCTGAACGTGAAACAGAGCTGATCACCCGTATACTCGAGTATAGACTTGCATACTCGAGTATGGACAGTCCCAGAGGCACCGAGATGCGAAAACACTACATACTCGAGTATATACTTGGATACTCGAGTATTGCCAGTCCAGAGACGCGAGAGATCGAAAACACTCCTATACTCAAGTATAGATGAACATACTCGAGTATTGACTCCTATACTCGAGTATTGAGTTCCAAACTCGAGTATTCTCATCCGAAGCTGATTTTTGCAGACTTTAGCTTCGAATTGAGTCATTCCAACTTCCATATGATCTTGGAGGCTTCTAGCATCAGTACAAGAACTTGAATAATGATATCTTCATTACATTCAACAAGTTCTTCCTTTTTCCATCTCTCATCTTGATCATTCTTCATCATTCAACTTGGACTCACATTCTTTTGCCTTCTACCTTCTTTAATATCCATAAGGTGATGAAGCTTCATTCCAAATTCTGCTATCATAGAGACTTCCATTATCACAAGAACTTGAATGTTGATATTCCTATTATATTGTGCAAGTTCTTTTGATAACATCTTTCTCTAGTCTCTTCTCTTCTTCTTGCTTATCCTCTAAAATCCATTGATAACTTCTTGCTTCCTTGACATTTCGATATTCCAATTATATTGCAAGAGGTTCTTTCTTCAATCCCTTATCTCCTTTTTGATTATTCTCCATGATACAACTTGGACTAATCTACATTAAACATAGTAGTTAGTCAATGTAGGAGATAAATAAATTACTCAATCTTTTTGCTTTTAACAATGGCATCTATATAAGACATCATCAAAACTAATCATAACCAACATTCTCCCCTTTTTGATGATGGCAAATACTTTAAGAAAAATATGTATGAATATGAAATTCCATTAAACCCAACATATTTTTCTTGCCATTTTCTCCCCCTTATTTGTCATTAGCAAAAAGTTGAAGCAAAGAAGAAATGCTTAGAGAGACAAATATAAAACCAGATTAGAAAGAGTCAAAGAACCGATTTCCTCTCCCGATTGTTTTCTTTCTAAATATGAAGTAATTTGGAATGTTTTTATGAAAACAAATTTAAAAGAATTTGAAGAGGTTTTCAAAACATCTTTCACACTTAAAGCATATAGATACCAAACATGTGCAACATTTCTACCGAATATAAAAAGATAGAGATTAGAAATGCTCATGTTGGTTTCGCAAATTGATGATCCATCTCGTGGAGTCCATTTGCTAGCTTTGAGATCTATGATGTGCTCTGAACAGCCTTTGAACATATCTCAGCTTGTTCCAAGAGGTGTTCCTCATTCTTTGTAAAGCAAATCTCAGATTGATTGTCAAAGCATCTTTCCTCAAAATTAATAGTTTCTCCTTGTAGTACATTAAGGAAAGTTGTAACACATAACAAAAGTTTCTGCACCAAATTGAAAAGCTTTCTTTGCAGAAGAGATTTGTTAGTGTAACCAAATATCAAAGTATTCCTTTCTAAGTGATATTTTCAAATAAAAATAATGAAAGGACAATATGATATCAACTCATCATCAAAACTAATAAAAGATAGTGAATGCAGATGAGTATGCTTAAAAGGTTTTCTTCAAATAAAGGAGATGAGCTTTTAAAATATAAAACACATATGAATGTGAAGCTCCCCCTTAATGAATGCATGACTCGAAAAGTGAAGCTCCTTTTAATGATACCAAATAATGATGTGATACCAAGTGTTATGAGGTCCGGAATTCATCTAACTCCAATAGACATAACATGGTATCTCAGAATTAAGAACTTTCAAGTACACAAGGATGGACTTGAAATTGGTATGAAGAAATCACTTATGCCTTTTATGATGATAAAAGAGTTTTAAAGCATAAGGATCATTTTAAAAAATGAGTTTGCTTAGGATAAACTTCATAAAATGAGATGGAATGAATGAAATCAAGTTAGCCTAGCATGATTATGACATATGCATAATACAATACCTCCCTTGAGTAACTCAAGTTATAATCCTATGTAGTCCATAGATGCATTACTAGATAGCAATTATCAATTGTTCGAATGCATCTTAGAAGTTTGAAATCCCAAATGAGCTTTGAATAAGAATTCAAAATTAGTTTCGCTTTCATAGCTTCTCATCAAGCTAATATGCTCCTTATCACTTGGTCTAAGCCTCTTGCTAGTGATGGGATGTCATTCAAGTGATATCACAAAATTTGAGACATAGCCACCGAAATGGTCTATTTCGTTTGCCTATGTTCTTTGTATTCAACAACAGAACAATTTGGTCAACTCCTACAAAAATATATGTTCTTTGGTACTCAATGATTCTTGAGTCCACAATCGATTAGACATGACAACTCTTAAGCTCATATAATTTAACAATATGATATTGGAACAAAGAGTATAGCAATCAAAGATCAAAACATAGTTTTACCCAATCAAGTAAATTCAAGCCAATGAATCAAAATAGGGTAACAACTAAATGATATCAAGAATGTTATTTTTAAATGACACTTTGTAAATACACTTTTTATGTAGAAAAAGATGTCATTGATAAAATGCATGTAAGTTTGATCAAAGAGCATAGAAAATCTTATCCATAAAGATAAAAATTTATCAATTCACAGTTTATGAGTGAGCTCAGATTTTTCAAGAATGATAATGAAATATGCAAAGTGTTTCAAATCTTGAATGTTCTTTCAAAATATGATAATGCATTATGAAATCAAAATTTTCATGAATGAAAGATTCATTTTTGAAACATGCTTGAAAACAATGTTCATTTTAAAACATGATGGAAGTCAATATATCGAATATATCGAATGCTTGTTTTGGAGAACATGTTGAACATTGAAGTTAACATGTTGAAGAATTTTCTCAAAAGCAAAAGTCATGAAGGTAGAGCATTTTCGAAACATGCTTTGCATAATGAAGTATATGAGCACAATGACTTTGCTATTGTCTAAGAGATAATCTTGCCTTTTAGAATAGAGTCTTGAAGTATATGAATATTCAAGGCAAGAATATAAATATAGTTACTCGAAATGGATGAAGATAAATGTATATTTGAGTAACTTGACTAATAAAAGTTTATTCAATATGCATAGGATTTTCACAAATTGAATTCTTTTCGGAGATAAGCTTGAAACTCATATAGATAATCAACTTGTTAGATATAAGATCTATCTTGATTGAGAATGAAGAATGAGGAGTTCAAGCATCATATTGAATACCAAAGGTCAATATGTGAATGATAGGAAAGACTCAACTTAACAAATTTGAAGCATAGCTAACCTTCAATATACAATATTAACTTCCAATTTGAAACATCATTTAAATGCAATCAAAGTATGGATATGTTTTCAAAACATTTGTATGCATTTTTCACAAAACAGAGTGAATTGAAATCCAGACAGATTTTAGAGTTGTGCATTTCAAAAAGATATAAACTCAGAAAGTTATGCACAAATTCACATGTTTGATCATCAAAAATTCACTAACAAATTGATTAAACATAGTTAGAAATATTAGTGATTGATGATATGGAGTATTGGAGTCAATCATGAAGATTTTACAAATTCGTCGATTTGAATTTCAAACTCGCGACTCATACTTGAGTATGTTATTATATACTTGAGTGTGTCACGTGCACTAATGTCTATACTTGAGTATAAAGAGTGATACTTGAGTATGATTCTTTCGAGAGCATCATCGTGACTTAAGCTTTGGTCTATATCTTTAAAGTGAAAGTCATACTCGAGTTTGTCATTCCATACTTGAGTGTGAAACTTTTAATATGAAAATAAATTTAAGTCCAAAGTCTCTATACTTGAGTATGTAGATCTATACTTGAGTATGTAAGTCTTTCAAAAAGAAAGAACTTTTCGTATGTCCTATACTCGAGTGTGTACAGCCATACTTGAGTATACAATAATTTTGAAAAGCTTTTTGAAATCTGTTTCACGTCCATACTTGAGTATGTAAATCTATACTTGAGTATGTAAGTTTTTCAAAAAGAAAGAACTTTATGTATGTCCTATACTTGAGTGTGTACAAAGCCATACTCGAGTATGCAATAATTTTGAAAGGTTTTGTGAAATCTGTTTCAAATCCATACTTGAGTATACAAAGTCATACTTGAGTTTTCAAAGTTTTTGGGAAAGAAAGATTTCTTTCGTTTGTATTATACTCGAGTTTGTGACTACATACTCGAGTATGCTTAAGTTCAAAACTTTAGTATATTTCGTATGACTTATACTTGAGTATGCATATGTACACTTGAGTATAGAAGACTTAAGCAAATATTCAAGTAGTCTCTGTGTGATTCATACCGGAGTATGCAAACTCATACTCGAGTGTAGCTTGGTGTAAAACTCGAGTGCTCTCGTGAGGACTATACTTGAGTATACCCATGGATACTTGAGTATAGTTCAGTTTAATCAAATTTGTGCAATTCTCTCGGCAAGTCCATACTTGAGTATAGATACTCATACTTGAGTATTCGCAAAATTTTGAAAATCATAGAAAAACTTGACAAACTGAAAACTGAAGTTTGGTTTTGACAGAAAAGTTCCTGATTGAAATTCAATAAGTTTCAACACGTTTTAATTTAACTAAAAACAAACCAAACATGAATTTCATATAATTAGTATGAGGTAAGAATTAGATATCACCATAATTCCTCTTGTCCTCATAGAAGCTTGCTTTATTGAGATGGATTGATGTAGATAACTCATTTTCCAATGCTCACCATCAACATCAAGCATAGCTTGTTCAGCTTTCTCAAGATTTGGATCATTTCTCTATGTTACATTCTTGAGAAGCTCTCTCGATCCTACAAAACCTTATAAATCTTTTTCTTTCTAGGTATCCAACCTTACTTGGATCCAATCATCGTTAGCTTGTAGGAAACAAAATTAAATTCACATGCTCTTATCGCCGTAACAACAAAGCATAGTGAATTAATCATGAGTTTATGCATAAAGAAATACTTTCTTTTCAAATCATCATATATGCATAAAGAATTAAGCTTGTTGAACATTGCAATCTCTTTCAAAAATATAGATCAGGATGTGAGAACCCAAAAATACAATTTGCAATGCTCATTCCTAAGACTACAAGATATAAAACCTCAATGAATATTTCAAATGATAGCATAGGAGGTTTTACCTTTGCATACCTTAGCCTTAGGTACTTGAAGGATTGCATTCGCTCACCCAATGTATCATTCGTTGATACTTTGTCATTTTGAATTTAGTCTTGGGATCAAGCAATGCTTTCTTATATGGTTCGAATGCAAGAATCTTTTCCTTAGAGCATGCGAGATCCTTCTTTTCTTATTCTCCTCAAGATAGTTGAATGAAACTTCATGGTAGTTCATTCTTGAGGCAGAATGTATTCTTCTTGCTTGTATCCATTGCTTCTTATGATTTGACCTTGTAGTTCCAGCAATGGCTTTTCCACAAAGTTCTCCTAAGCGATGTGAGTTTCCTTTTAGGTTCATGAGAAACTCTTGGATTCTTCTTCATCTTCTCGGCACTTTATGTCCATTGATTTTCAAATTGTCCGCACACTTAAATCACTAGATGGACATTTTGGTACCCACTTATACTTGGGTCCTTGACTGTTAGTATTGGACCTTGATTGTTCTTTAGGAACCCAAACAAATTTATTTCTCACAAGAGAATTTCTCCTAATATAGCATGTGTAAGAAATATGACCAGATTTACCACAATAATTGCAAGTAATAGAGTAATGCTTATTATGAACATTTTTGCAAGTATTGTGTTGGTAATGAAAATAAGACTTCAAATAATCTTTATTTGAACATTCATTCTTCCCATATGATTTTCCAAAGATCATTTTCGAAAATGTGTTTGTTTTTCAAAACAGAATCGTAATTGGTTGAAAAACAATTTTATGCAATTGTTCAAAATCATGTTTCTTATCAACACAAGAAGAATTGGAATTCTTTACCTTATGTGCATCTTGATCTCTAGATAGTGATTGATCACAATCGTCAATGAGCTCATCTTGGGAATCCTTTTTCTCTTGTTCTTTTGTGTTGACAGGATCATGAAAGCATTCTCTGATTTCGCCTTCTTCCATTTGTTCATCATCCATAAATGTGCGGTTTGTAATTTCGATGAACTTTCAACACTTTCAACTTCAACACAAATGTTAGAAGCATAAATAGAATCAAGAGTATCCCAAATACTTTTAGCACTAGTACAAAGTTTGATTTTCTCAAAATCGTTTTTCGTCAATGCACCGTAAAGAAATTTCATTGCTCTAATGTTTAATGAAAACATCTTCATTTCTTTTTTCGTCCAATCCTTTCTTGGTTGGAAATCAAAAGCATTTGTAAAAACATTCCACATATAAAAATCAGTTGCTTTGATAAAACTAGTCATTCTAGCTTTCCAAAACCAAAAATCGATATCTTTGAAGAACGGTGGAATGGTATAATCAAAACCTTCAAAAACAAAGGAACACCCAAAATCAGCCATTGATAACTCTTGAGACGGTTAAGTCCTTTAAGCAAGAGCCTAGCTCGATACCAAATGAAAGACCGGCTATCACCCAAGAGGGGGTGAATTGGGTGTTTGATAAAAGTTTAGGAACTTTGAAATTCTTTTCGCAACTTGTTGAAAGCAGTTTGAATGACAATAATAATTGATAAAGCAACGAGTCAATCATTCAAACATGTATGCACATTCAGATATATATATGCTGGAAATATAAGAGATAAGGGAAGAGAATGTGCAAACCGATTTATACTTGGTTCGCCCAATCCTTGACCTACGTCCGGTCCCAAGCTCCGCTTGAGATTTTCAATCCACTATCTTCTTTCAACTTGATTACACGATCTGTACTTGAAGTAATCCTCTCACTAGGATTCACTCCCCTTACAAACCGTAATCAATACACTTGCTTGATCACACACTCGTACTCAAGTAATCCTCTCCCTAGGATTCACTCCCCTTACAAGTTCGTAATCAACACAATGTGTTTCCCACTCAAGATCACCCAATCTTGAGTATCTCACGTATAGAATGATAGGATGTGTACAATAACTCTTCTCTCTCTCGAAGTAGATGGATAAGCATTGAAGCACAATTACAAGTCATCTCACTCTCTATGATAAGCTATGTAAACATTAAGAAAGAGAGTAAATGATATGAGAATCGAGTATTAACATCTTGAAGATGTCGCTTGTGTCTCTGCGTTTTTCGCTCTGTGTACTCGTATTTCGTGTTGGAGTCTTCAAATCTTCGGTATTTATACTAATTGAAGCTTGTGACCGTTGCATATCCGTTCGTGCATGAATCCATTCGAAATTATAGCTGTTGTGAATATGGCTGTGGAGATATAGCTGTTGGGAACATTTGCAGTCTTGAATATTTGAATATTGGCTCTTTCAAGAATGTCTCCCATGATGTTTCAGCTTTTGTTGGTGGGAGCCTTCTGTCTCGCCTTGAAGAATGGTTGAGTTTCTTTCCAGTCGTCATCCACTTGCTTCTGTTCAGAAGATATATTAAACTAATACAAGTGGTTTATGAAGTTGCTTTATTTGACTCTAGAGCAAATTCAAATCTTCTGAAATCTGAAGTTAAAGCAAATCAAGGATATTGGATATTCGAATCCATTAGAGATGAGAATTCAACTTTGTTTCTTCAAGAGTTTCGTTGAATTCGATCTTCTTTCATATTTCGAAAATCTGCAAAGAACCTTCATCTTCATGCTTTTGTGGACTTTGATTTGTCAAGTATGATGTAATCTCAAACTTTAATCACTCGAAACTTATACATAAATGATATAAATGATGTTAAGAAGAAGTATGAATCATTTGAGTAATAATCTGGATGTTCTTGATCCGAAACAAATTTCGATCGTGGTGATTTTTCCAAACGAGGGGCGAATACTCGAGTATTGATTTGGAAACTCGAGTATTGAGGTTGTTGAGTTACTCCATGTCCGATGGAAACTAGCCGTTAGAACTTCGTTTTTGAACCAGCGACGTATACTCGAGTATAGGGTTTGAAACTCGAGTATAGAGGTTGATTCGTAACTCCCGGTTCCTCTCTGTTCGATGGAAACTCGAGTATAGAACTTACATACTCGAGTATTGTAACTCTTTGAACACATCGTCAACTTTCGAGGGCCATATCTCCCTGGTCTGAACTCCGTTTTGGTTCGTTCAACTTTTGATGGAAAGCTCTGTGAGTCTACTTTCATATGCCACTGATTTCAGCTCAATCGGATTTCTAGTTTGTGAGTTACACTCAAACTATTGAATCTTGGTTTGCTGTGTGGCATGGATTTATCTATCAACTTGTATAATTCATAGATCTCTCATATGAACTCTTTTGGGCTTCAAGTTTATATCAAAATTACGCATTGGGAGTCTAGTTTCATATGCCACTGATTTCACTTCAATCCGATCTCTGGTTTGGAAGATATCATCAAATTACCAAACGTCGCCCATGCTGAACGTGAAACAGAGCTGATCACCGCCGTATACTCGAGTATAGACTTGCATACTCGAGTATGGACACCCGAGGCACCGAGATATCGAAAACACTACATACTCGAGTATATACTTGGATACTCGAGTATTGCCCCCAGACGCCAGAGAGACTGAAAACACTCCTATACTCAAGTATAGATGAACATACTCGAGTATTGACTCCTATACTCGAGTATTGAGTTCCAAACTCGAGTATTCTCATCCAGAAGCTGATTTTTGCAGACTTTAGCTTCGAATTGAGTCATTCCAACTTCCATATGATCTTGGAGGCTTCTAGCATCAGTACAAGAACTTGAATAATGATATCTTCATTACATTCAACAAGTTCTTCCTTTTTCCATCTCTCATCTTGATCATTCTTCATCATTCAACTTGGACTCACATTCTTTACAGCTTCTACCTTCTTTAATATCCATAAGGTGATGAAGCTTCATTCCAAATTCTCGCTATCATAGAGACTTCCGATTATCACAAGAACTTGAATGTTGATATTCCTATTATATTGTGCAAGTTCTTTTGATAACATCTTTCTCTAGTCTCTTCTCTTCTTCTTGCTTATCCTCTAAAATCCATTGATAACTTCTTGCTTCCTTGACATTCGATATTCCAATTATATTGCAAGAGGTTCTTTCTTCAATCCCTTATCTCCTTTTTGATTATTCTCCATGATACAACTTGGACTAATCTACATTAAACATAGTAGTTAGTCAATGTAGGAGATAAATAAATTACTCAATCTTTTTGCTTTTAACAATGGCATCTATATAAGACATCATCAAAACTAATCATAACCAACAAAAACCACCCACTGAAGCCACAGATGCTATGCCATTTGCCACCGGAGAAGCCGAATCCCGTTTCCACTCCTTAAAAACAGACAAAACCCTAGCACCGAAACGAGGAATCGACGGTGATGCATTCGAGCGAGACGCTTACCCTGAATGTGTTACAAGAATCATACGATAGCACAAGTGGGGAAAGTTTTGCCTCCACCCTGCTGAAGTGGTAACCCTCTCGTTTTTGAATTTGGTGCAAATTATCCAGAGGGTTCCCCTTATTTCATAACCGTCCGAGGAAAGAGCGTACAATGCAGCGCAAGCGCAATCCGCAAGGTATTCGACCTAGACCCCACAGACGACGAATATAATGAGCTCCTCCAGCAAGGGGAAAATTCTGAAGTTCTAGCTAGTGTGGTCGCCCGACTCTATGTGCCAAACATCGAATGACAAATTTCCAAGGAAGGGTCCTACAATTTGAAATGCAGCCGTCTAAGACCTGAAGCACGTATCTGGTTCCACTTCCTCCGCTACCGACTCATACCTACACTGCACACCCAAACTATCTCTCAATAACGCGTATTCTTGCTCTATTGTCTCTTAGAGGGTAAACAAATTGATGTTGATGCATTCATTTATCGAGAGCTATTCGAGTCACTGAAGCACACCACAGGAAACCTCTGGTTCCCCGCACTTATCATCGAGCTCTGCCGAAATTCCGGGCTAATCTTTGACGCCAGCGAGGAAAGAGCCGATCTCCCACAACCTCTTGCCATGATAGCTGTGCAACGCATTTTGCAAAAATGTCAACCACGGGTCACTCAGACCAACCTCACCAGTTCCTCTGTCGAACCCCCCGCCGCCAAAACCCCGATTTCTGCAGCTTCCTGCCATGCTTTGGTTGCCCAGGTTACCACCTTGCAATGCTCAGTGAGCACACTGCTTCTTCAGCAGCAAATGTGGTGGCAATATGTGGCGGAGAGGGATCGCAGCCTTGCTGCAAATCTCAGGACAAATGACCCAAAGTACACTTCATTGTCGGCTTTCCCTGAAACAACTTTTGATATGCACAATTCGGCCATCGGTCCACCACCCCAGGAACCATCAAGCTCACGGAAGCGGCATCGAAGCAAAAGCCCTCAAGAAGGAGAGCCCACCAGCACACACTCTGTCGACACTAAGGACAAATAAGTGTCAAATTCTCATGGACCTTTGGCAGGAAAAGGTTGAGTAAGATGAGGTGATTCCTTCTGGTCCTGAACTCTTTCTCTATTTAAACATTTTAATTTTAATATGTCTTCTTTTTACTTGTTGCCTAGTGGCAAGATGCAAAAGAAATAAAAAAATAAAAAAATTGGTGGGATGTTTTGGGTATGTCATATCTACCTCTTTTTTCGCTTGATCGTTGCAAGGGGGCATTGCATCGTTCAGGTGTGGGGGAGGGATTAGTTATGTTAATCTGGATATAATTTGCTGCTGTTCCAATGTGCTTAAATTACCCTGAATTTAGCTTTTGCATAAACTAATTTTTTTTTCAAATTGCATGATGAAGCATGAACAGAATTTTGTAGCAATAGTATGAATATCTGTATGACAAAGTATAGCAATATTGCCTAAGGAAACTGAACCTTTAGGTTTGGGAAATTGACAGTGCTAGCTAATCTGATGCGGGGTAAAGTGGCAGTGAGAAAGTTTAGAGAGAAGAATCCACAATGGAAGGATTGATTTGAGTATAATTGTTTTATTCTAGTGTGCATGTCTGCTAGCCCATGCATGATCCTTGATTTGTCTTAGTTCTTTGATAAACTGTTTAGCATCCGAGTATGAAATTCATAGGATAAAGGCATCCTTATCATACCCATCATTCCCATACACAAACCAATTATCATCATCCCCATTTTGCTACCCCATTGAGCCCACACGACAGTGCTATATCAGAAATAGTTCAAAGACAATAATTATGAAGAATACTAGAGCCGAGCGTGCCAATAGAAAATAGAAAATGTTGCCAAAAGAGCTGTAGTTGCTTAAAAATAAGAAGAAGAAAGCAAGATAGAAGGAAAAAGAATAAAGAGCAGCAAGGAATACGAAGTCCAGAAAAAGGTACTCGGCTGAAGCCAAGAGACTTGTCTACATGCCTTGTTATAGCACTTCGCACCACTTCTCATCTCAACACCTATCTATCCATACCATAATAACCCAAGAAGTCCTTTGGAAGAATGGAGACTCAGATGGTAGGCAGTAATCTTAGAACTTTGACAAGGCTATGGAACTCTAGGTTAGCATGACAAGAGAGAAAGTTAAAAATTCCCTCGGTGAGAGAGCGTAAACACTGAACCTAAGAGCCTCTCGACGCTTCTTCACCTAAGCAATACCATGCACCGCAAGCCGCTAGTACCGGGCAGTGGGATTGCCGAATAGGGGACGAGAACTCAAAGCAGTTGTGTAAGCGGAGTTATACAGACAGGAGTGCAACGACTATGAGTTTTGTTAGCTTTATCTTATTTTGCCCAGGAGTACAAAAAGCTAAGTGTGGGGGTATTTGATGAACACAATTTATGCCATGTTTTCCCTATATCATATGCATGAATTGTATGGTAAATACAAGCTTAACTGCAATCAATCTAAGTAAAGAGGCATTAATTCATGAATATAGGGAACTAAAGGAGAAAAACCATGCACATCCTAAACATGTGCTAAAAGAAGAACAAGTTACAAGGTTTTATGAGAAGAACGTATAGCAAAGCTGATACTAGGCTATAGCATTGTGACAGCATATCAAAGTACAATACAAAGCATCTATGAAGCTATAGCAAAGTAAAGGACGCGATGCTATGCAGCATATGTTCTAATCTTTTTGTCAAGATTGTTTTAGGAAATATTGCGAAGGTCGAGAAAAGTCAGGTAGATTGCTGACGTAACGGAATAAAAGATACAAAGGATCGAAACTAACAGATTTGAAGAATCCCGCAGGATCAGCAGAATCAATCTACTGCGATCAAAAGATACGATGGATCTCGACAAATTTGGAAAACCCAGCTCGCTGAAACTTATGCCGCAAGAAAGCCTGACTATATAAGGAAACAACAAGCCAACCCTAAGGGGGAGTTGAAAAGAGCCAAAACGAATTCACATTCGGTCAGACTCGAAAGAAGAGAGAGAGAATTCATGAAACACGAGAACTCCAAGAGAATCCAATATCCTTCCTTGCAGTAAGACGGAGAGAAGAAGACGTGGAGTGGTGACGTGACAGGTCTTCTTCCACGCCATCGGAACGTCGTCAAGCTTTCTGTTCCCTTTTGTTTAAGCTTTTAATCTTGGGTCATTTTGTTGTTATCTGTCTTGTGTTTCCCTCGTCAGTCATGAATTAAATTCCATATGGCTGAACGAGGATGAATCTTTAAGTTTTGAATGAACCCAAATGCTAGTTTTTAATTCAATAAATTCAGTTTGCTTATCAATGATTTAATTACCTTGTCGATTAGCAGAAGCTAAGGGCGAGATTCGTGGCCTCGGCTTACTGGCAAGGAGTTGAGGTTAGACCTCTGAGAAACAATGATTGCTAGGCAAGCTGGTGCAAGGCTTGACCTATTATTGTAGGCTTCAGGAATGGGTCTACCGCTCATAACCACTACACTCTGTTTTGTAACGTTGATCTAACTAGAAAATTGCCATAGGCATATGGAAGGAGTAAAGTTAGCATTAGAAGTATCGGATGCGGAAGCTTCGATAGACTATAGTGGTGAGTTAACTGAATAGCGTTGTAGGTAGTAGCTATGTTGTAGCATTTCGGAAGCTGTGCAGTATAGATGCTATAGCAATGGGTAAAGCAACTGGGGGATTGAGATGCTTAAGGATGATTCTGAGTTCAGCCTAATTTCCTACTGATATCTTCTTACGACTACGATACTTTGTGTACTTTTGTTTGTTACTTAGCATAACCACAACAACCTCTCAAACCAATTATATTTACTTTCTGTTTCGCACAACTATCTTAGCAATTGAGCGTCACTTCCCAGTATCTCAGTCATTGTGGGACGATACTCTACTTACACATTATTACTTGTTTGACTGGTTCACTTGCCATTAAGGAAATTGACCAACAATAATCTATAAGATATATCCAAGGATACAGTTATCACTATAAACATGCAAATTGAAATGATAACTAAATGGAGAATACTTTAAATTGTTGGAAATTATGCCTTAGGGGCAAGTCATTCTCTATTTAGTTATCATTTCATTTGCATGTTTATAGTGATAGCTGGTCCTTAGATATGTCTTATAGATTATCCTACATGTCCCTGGTCGGTCATCTACGCGGGAGCAAAGATGAAATAAGACCAGTATGACTTTGATGAGTATGGAGATACGAGTCAAAGTCATAGGCACTTGTAAGAGTACAAGGTGCTGGACCGACCCACTATGAGAAAGCTGCATGGATTTTGTCATAAGCTTATCTCATGTATAACCACGTCACAACGCCCTATGACCTGAGATCATCATGGATTCCTACATGATGAGTCGCTGGTCTTTGACCTAGTCAAAAGTCACCTTTGACCGGGTGATGATTAAGGCTATGATCGGGATCAGTGGTTTTCATGCAGAGGAATGTGAATGGTCAAGATGGAATTTGTCCCTCACATTTGTAGAGAGATAATACTGGGCCCCTCAATGAGTGAGTCTAAGAAATGTATGGCCATACTGTGATGGAAAGGAGTTTGCATTTCAATTATTAGACTACTCGAGAATCAAGAAAGTAATGGTCAAGAAAAGGAAGTTGACATTATCCATGCCTCATCCTTGACCAAATTATCGTGTGACAAAAGGGACGTGACATGGTTATACGATAAGTTGTATCGTGTCATCGATCCCATGTGAATTGGGTAGTCGCAATGTCTTGCTAGAGGCCGCTTGCGACTTGTGGGCTGATACAGTATTGGCCCATTGCCAATCTCATATGGGCCTGTAGGGTCGCACACAAGAATAGCCCAACATGAGCAAAAGTGTCCAGATTCATTGAATCTTAGATACGTCTAAGATTTAATGAATACTGAATTTAATCTAGGATAAATATATATATATATATATGTATATATTAAATTCGACATTCTTTACCTTAATCTTATGCAGTAGTGTGGCAAAATCAGAAATAGTTCGTTATACTGATAATGAGGAAATTAGATTTGATTACAGAACAGGGGTATTCCCAGGGCTTATACCTCCTTTGCATTCATTTACAGACAGTGATAATTATAGACCAACTAAACACTAATCACTGTAGCCCCTCGGTTCTTCAAGATGTCCTTTTGTTGGGCCGTCTTCAAGCAACACTCCCTCCTTGAGCCATGTGCAACACTTCTCTCATGTGCTCACCTGTCTATTGGTTTGTAGTGGAGGGTAAGATTCTGAGGAATCCCAGTAGCAGACAATACCAAACAATGCACACAAGATAAATGCTAATGTATGATATACTTGCCTTGCACAAGCTCATGTTAACATAATGACATATCTGAATGCTCAATGCTACATGCATCATACTCATGGCCATAGCATAATCATAAACAGAGCTTCAATCATTCAAGTATGTTAAACATAGCAAGCAAGTATAGCAATCAAACATATAGATATAAGTAATAATATCAAATACATGCAAGTAAGGTAAGCCCACTACCTTTTAAGGACTATTGTCCTTACACGGGTTCCTCTTTCGCTAACCGTCAGGGTTGCTTGAAGTTCTTTCCTTCATTCTCCTTATGGCCCTAAGGATATAACCATACTTTTAGAACCAGGGAAAATGAATGTTTATTTACCTTTTTAACCCTTATTTCATTAGGATTTAATTAAGTAACTTAAAGTTGTTACTTTCAGCCTTTACCTTTGATTGTCCTTAAAAGTCCAGCAACTTCAACTATTTTATTTAATTCCAAAAAAATAATTTTAATGTTCCGTAAACTCTCACGTGTTCCTAGAGAAGTCCATTTCATAGAAAAATAATTCCCAAAGTCAGAACATGCCACATTAATCCCAGAGTTTTCATTTTCATTCGCTGTGCAATTAAACTTCCAGAATTCATAACTTATCTTTAAAAATTCATATCTGGAGTTCTAGGTGTCCAATTGAGGTGGTTCAAAAACCAATGAACTCCTTGTTAAGTCTAGCTTTTGGGAAAATTGGTTCCAGAATTTAATCACATGCCATTCATTCCCAGATACCAAAAACGTCCCAACTATCCAGATTGGTTTCCAAAACTCAGGGTCATTTTGTACAATTGCTTTCTCTCTGACCAGAGCTTAGAAAAATACAAAATACCAACCATTTTTAAGATATGAATGTCCTCTATCTTCTGGAATATTTTCATAATGTTTAAAGGACTTTTACTTGTTCAAACAACACAGACAAGCAACTGAACTCAGGATTTCCAAAACTGGCAGTTTTGACTTCCTTAATGAGCTTATTATTTTATGTACGAAAATCTCTTTAAAAATTCTTTAAAAATATTATTCCCTCACAATTTTTCATAAGGAACATGATGGTGGTCTAAAAATTGTGAAATTCCCTTTATTTCCCCAATATTTGGTTTGGCTAGATCAGAACTTTTGCCAAGAACTCCAAAAGTTTCCAAAAAAAGGTTGATGATTCTTACCACATGTTCTTGTTCTTGACTTATGATCACTTTATCTTCTGCTTTTCCTTGCTCAGCCTTTGACCTAGAACCATATATGTCACATGCATGTGGATTTATTCTCATTCAAAACAACATGCATGAGAAGATCAAGACACTATACCTAATGTTCATACACATACCTTGATCTTATGTGCTTCTTCTTCCAAACCGTGGCTTCTCTTTGTGTGTGATGATAATGGTGTTGATGATTGTGAAGATGGAGGAGGAGAGGAGAAGGGTACGGTTGGTGGAGAAGAGAAGGGAAGAATTGTTAAATGTTTGAGGAAGGGAGGGGGACAATTGAAGGCTAGAGGTTGAGAGAAAATTGTTTGTGTGTGATGAGGAGAGGTAGGACGTGGTTGAAATGAGGGAGTTGAGTGAATCAGTTTTTTGTGAAGTGTGTGTGGAGTGTAATCCGTATGATTAGAAAAGAGAGATGGAGATGTGTTTATGTGTCAAATTGCATGGATACTATTTGTTGCAAGAAGGGAAGAGGTGAAGGTTATATTTGTTGGCGTTGTGTGTGGTGTCCGTATGAATTTAAGGGAGAGGATGTTAATGGTTACTAAGTGAGCTAATGAAGGATGAGAATTGAATGTGTTTTTACGGATTGGACTTTATGTGTCCGGAAAATGAGAAGAGAGAAGGATGTAAATCTGCATGTTGTACAAATGTCTTATGTTCAGAGTTAATGGAGAATTAGGTGGCTGTTTAAAGATTAAGATGACAATTGAAAATTCACCACAATTTGACACCTAATCATGCTTAGGTGTCTTATGCTCAAGCCATAAGATGACACTTGTTATCTTTGGTGTCTTATACTTAAGACAACATGTATAAGCTTCTCCAAGAAGCCTTAATCCTCATGGTGACACATGGACATTTAAGACATAATAAGATCAATACAATTCCTTTATGAGACATGTGGCAAATTCTAAAATACAAAGTCTATAAATATCTTTGACTTTGCTTGGTCACCATGACTCCTTTTTGAATGAATTGAAGAGTCCTCTAAGGCAAATTCATGTGTTTTTGCCATGTGTCCCAATTGTCCTGTTTTTTCCCAAAAACGTAGGACATACACATGTGCCCGAAAAATGCCATGTGCAACACTATACTAGCACACTTTGCTTGACTAATCGTCTCGTGCCTAATAACATAGTTGGGTGACATATTTCTACCAACTCAATGACACCGTATAGCCGAGTTACTTAGTCCCTGAGAGGATTTCTATCTCTCAACATTCTTGGGACTCTTCCCGAATTGGGATTAGCTATTTGCCTAATATAGGCTTATTCTAAATTCTCAGGGCCCAAAATTCGGGATGTTACAATACTCGTATTGTTGAAGAGTCAATGCATTTTGTATTCTGTGAATCTAAGTCTGACAAATCCCTGGATGATGATGAACCTGAAAGTGGGATATCACCTAGAGCATTAACATTTGAAAAGCGTTCACAACATATTTAACTTGATTCGAGTGATTTATCAGAGGAGTCAGGGCATTTTGAATGGCATTCTGTACGAGAGACTAAATGGCAGCATTTGCAAAGGATGGAGCGGCAGCAGAAAAGGTTGGAGACCTTGCCTAAGAGGATTGTACCTCATCAGGGGCTTTAGATGATGAAGGCATAGACGGCTTCAAGACTTCTTTCTTTCCTTTATTCTTGGCCTTACCAGTGGCCTAAGTGAATGAAAACCTCATTCCAACCATATGCTCCTTGCCAAATCTCTGAGGAATCACGATCTTATCATTAGTCAAGTACCAGATGTTGTTCGTGGCAAGAATATGGGACACCACATTCGAGAAAGGAATGGTGGTTCTTGGTTGAGTTCGAGCTTGTGATTTAAATGTAGACATTTCATTCAGAATCATCTTGTCCAAATTTCTTGGCTCCTTAGCAATGATAGAAGCAAACAACTGATAATTCTTCGACACAAAATGAGTATAGCTCTGCCTTTTTTGAGTCATATTCTGACTATAGAGATACCAGATGACTCTATAGGTGTCATTAATCATAACAGGCTTTAATTTCAATGTATCATTGTCATAAGGTACATCATGAAGTATAATGTTGTGGCACTCGGCGTCAAATAGCTTAGAAGGATCTTCTAGAGCATCAACAACTCAACAAAATGGCGTTGTGGAGAGGAAAAATCAAGTGCTCAATGAGATGGCAAGAGCAATGTTAAAAGAGAACCCAATTGGGCTAATGCCATGAGCATCGCTTGCTACATCTCACATTGGGCATACCTCCAGAAGAAGCTTGACAAAACTCCTTATCAGCTGTACAAAGGAAGAAAACCCAACCTTGCACACTTGCACCTTTTTTGCTGCAAATGTTTTGTGCACGGTAGTGGTAAGGAGAACTTAGGGAAATTTGATCTTAAGTCAGATGAAGGTATATTTCATGGCTGCTCTAATAGGAGTAAGGCATATAGAGTATTTAATAATCGTAGAAGAGTCTATGCATGTTGTATTCTATGAAACCAAATATGACAAATCTTTGGATGATGAGGAACCTATATTTCAGAGTTAATCTGTTTCAAAAACCTCTTCTGTTTTGGTAAATTTTGAAAAACCTTTGCAAATAGAACTTGAAATTGAAAATAATTGCAAAAATGCTTGCGAAAACGCTGATCAATCTCAACCTAGATCATGGAGATATAGTAGGAGTCATCCTCTAGATCAAGTGATAGGTGATGTAAATTAAGGACTGAGAACCAGAAAAGTACTTTGAATGAAGTTACTTTCTCTGCTTTCATTTCAAAGATTGAACCCTCTAAGATTAACGAAGCTCTCTCAAACAATGATTGGGTTATAGCAATGTAAGAGGAGTTACATCAGTTTGAAAGAATTGAAGTTTAGGACTTGGTACATAGACCTAAAGACCATTCAGTCATTGGCACTAAATGGGTATTCAAGAACAAACGAGATGAATTCGCAATCATTGTCCGTAACTAGGCAAGATTAGTGACCAAAGGCTATAATCAAGAAGAAGGAATTGATTATGAAGAAACTTATGTTCCAGTGGCAAGATTGGAGCCATAAGAGTTCTTCTAGCCTTTGCTTGCATTAAAGGATTTAAGCTTTATCAAATGGATTTGAAATCTGCTTTTCTAAATGGCTTTATCCAAGAGGAAGTGTATGTTGAAAAACATCCTGGATTTGAGGATAATCATCATCCAGATCATGTCTTTTGTCTTAAGAAAGCTTTGTATGGTCTTACGCAAGCTCCTAGATCTTGGTATGAATGACTAAGCAAATTCCTTCTTGATCAAGGATTTATTAGAGGCAAAGTAGATTCAACTCTTTTCTTAAAATCCAACAAGAGGAATCATTTGTTAATTGTAATTTACTGGCTTATGCTTTTCCAAAGACCTTGTATGGTGGAGAATATTCAATAATATATGCCAAGGTTGAATATCCTGTGTGATATGATTTATTATTGAATATTGACTTTCTGGGAGAAATTAGACAACAAACACTGAAAAACGACCTAAACAATACCTCCTCGAAAAACGTGCAACAAAACCCAAACATGCAAACCGAGACAACACCACCGAAAACCAAACACGCAAACCAAAGACGAAAAACAAACGTAAACCAAGAAAAAACCAAACACGTAAACCAAGAAACCAACACGCAAACCGAGACAACATCGTAGACCAATCACGCAAACCAGACAACAACACCGAAAACCAATCACGCAAACCGAGACAACAACACCGAAAACTGAACACGCAAACTGAGATAACAACACCAAAAAATGAATACAAAAATTGAGACAACATCAGAAACCAAACACGCAAACAGAGACGACAACACCGGAAACCAAACACGCAAACCGAGACAACGACACTGGAAACCAAACACGCAAACCGAGACAATTACATCGGAACCCAAAGCACGTAAACCGAGACAACACACACACATGTCACCTTGCATGTGTGACACTTGTCATACACATGCAAAAATCATGACACTTGGTAACCTTATAACAAAATCATGACACTTGGCAAGGCTTAAAAGCAAATCAGATTTTTGGCTTTTAATTGTTCAATGCCGTGGCAACAACACACATAATGATCAGATTTTGTTTATTTAATTGCTTTCTCTTCCCTTGTCCGTAGCATCATTACACACCCATATTAAAATTAAACTTTCCTTCCACTCATTCATTCCTCACGGCATCACCATTTCACTTACACACACACCAACTTCACAAACTCCCTCCTCCCTCTCGGTTTCACTAAAAACTTCAACACCCAACCACTTTCTTCAACTTCTCTTCAACTCCCGCGGTTTCATCTTCATCACCATCAACTTCAATTATTCTTTCACCTTCAAGGTTGGTTTGAAGGAAGAAGAAGAGATACAAGAAGTTCAAGGTAAGAAAACTTGAACTTTATCATGGTATTTTTGATTTTACTACATGCATGTTAATGTTAATGTTCCAAAACTCACATGCATGTGAATTTCTCAAGTCTAGGCTGAAGATTAAGCAAGGGTAGTGTGGTAAGAGAGGCCACAAATCAAAAGTCAAGCCTAGTGGTAAGCATCTCTATTTCTTCTTCAGAATTTATGAGTTTTGTTTTAAAACCCAGTTCTAGAAAATCGTGGTAAACACCAAGAAAATGTTGGAATTTGGGAAATCTGAGGCTACCATTGTTTCCCATATGAACAATTATGTGGGAAAAAAAATTGGTGAATTTTTGAGCGTATATTTATGCATAAAATAAAGAGCTCAAAGGAAAAGGCAAATCTACCAGTTTTGAACCCCTGAACCCAGGTGTATTTTGAGCGTTGTTTTAAGGGGTTAATGTCCTTTAAAAATTCTTCATATTTTCCAAGAGATAGAGGACACACATATCTTTAAATTGATGGGTCGTTTTTATTATTTTGATATCTAAGCAGTGAGTAATAAATTCTCAAAAATGACCCGGCGTCGTGCACACCAAAACTGGGCAGAAACTTTGAACATGTGAATTGATTAAGTTAGAGCGCTTAGAATGTGGTGAAATTTTATATGCATACAGAGGACTCATTAATTGTTTTGAAAATGTAAAATTTGTAATTTATGAAGCTCTGGTCAGTGCTTTGCTAATTTTCAAAGTCAACTGTTGTGTTTGGAAAACTCACCGGACAGTCTGCATTGTTTTTAAAACTGGGAATTATTGGTATTTTTATAAATCCTAAAATTCTCCATATTGGTAGAGGATTCTCAATCTTTAATGTGATATAAAATTTGTAATTATTGGAGCTTTGTACGATTTATCATGGATTTTTAAATATCAGTCAAATGTTTGGGCACCAATCTGGACAGCAGGGGAAAAAATGAAAATTGAGGTTTTTATGGTGCATTTGGGCCTCTGGAAACATTTTTCCGTGAAATCAAAGAGGTTTGAGAGAACATGAGAGTTGGAATCACTCAGAAATGAGTTTTCTAAAATTAATTAAAAATGATTAAAATGACTGTATTTTTCAGAGTAGTTAAGGTTAAGAGTTGGAATTTGACAAGTTTGGGTTATTAAATTAAACCCAAAATGAAATAAGGTTAAAAAAGGGAACAAACATGATAATAAGGACATTTTTATCATGTTTAGTATTTATGGATTTATTAATAACCGGTTATCCCAAATTATAGGTAATTTCTTAAGCGCACGCACCCCGAGAAATTATTTGGACAAAGTTAAGGTTACTACGCACAAGGTAGTAACTCTAACCTTCTATGTTTGTGAGTGTACTTGTGTATGTTTAAATGCCATGATTTTTGGAATGTGTTTTATAAACATATTTGTTTGCAAACAATAAGTTTTGTTGGCCATACACATTTGTGCTAAGGAATTCGGATTTGGGTAGGTTCCGCATTGTGGTTTCCTTGTGCTGGGGGACTGGGTAGGTTCTGGGTTGGGCCTCAGAGAGATAGGCACATGATTGGGTAGGTCCTGCTTGTCTTTCCAAGCACTATGGAATTTTGAACCGGGTAGGTTCTACGCATGGTTTCCTAGCATTGGGATTTTGAACTGTTTTTATACTGTCTGTATGCTTTATGGTATTCCTGATTATGGTGGTTTATTTATTACATATACTTATACTCCAGGCATAGAGGTTAACATGTTACTCTGAGATTCATTCGTGAATCTCAGATTTGAACAAAGTTACAGGTAGTGGAAGTGTGAAGAAGGGGAAGGCGGTGCTGTAAGACAGAAGCAGAAGAAGGTGAACTCAGAGGAAGAGTTCCTTTTGTGTAGTGTTTATTTTGAAGTTTAATTTGCAATTTCAAAACCAAGTTAAGTTTTAAATTTTCCGCACTTTTATCAGTTACTTACTCGTCCAAACCGAATCCGCACGCTCTCTGTGTATGAACTCTGATAATGATCGGGAGCTATAAGGGAGCGTTACTTTAATTGTTCAAATATATGTTGATGATAAAATATTTGGTGCTACTAATAATGCTTTGTGTGAAGAATTCTCTAAGATAATGGAGGGAGAGTTTGAGATGTCTATGATGGGGGAGTTGAATTACTTCCTTGGTTTGCAAATCAAGGAAAAGAAAAGTGGCATCTTCATATCTCAGACCAAATATCTCAAGGATCTCTTAAAGAAGTATGGGATGGACTAATGCAATGGAGCTGATACTCCTATGAGTTCAACCACTTCTTTGGATCCTAATGAAGGCGGCAAAGACTTCAACATTACCAAGTATAGAGGGATAATTGGATCTCTACTATACTTGACCGCTAGCCGGCCTGACATCCAATTCAGTATGGGAATGTGTGCTAGGTACCAATTGCCCCAAAGGAGTCTCATGCTAAACATGTGAAGAGGATCTTCATATACCTTGCAGACATAGAAACTCTTGGGTTATGGTTCCCCAAAGGACAAGCTAAATATCTTGTGGCATATTCAGATTCGGATCATGCTGGATACAAGACTGACCGAAAAATCACAAGTGGCCAATGTGAATTCCTTGGTGGTTCACTAATGTCTTGGTTTAGTAAGAAGCAAACTATGGTCTCACTATCATCAACCAAAGATGAATACATTGCTGCATCAAGTTGTTGTGCACAAGGTTTGTGGCTCAAGCAACAACTTCAAGATTTTGGAATCCATCTCAAGGAGATACTAATTCTGTGTGACAACACTAGCACAATTAGCTTGGCTAAGAATCCTGTTTAACATAAAAGAACCAAATATATTGATGTTAGATATCACTTCATCAGAGACCATGCTCAAAATAAAGATGTCAAAGTGATGTCCATCCCTACTCATCTCCAACTTGCTGATATCTTCACAAAGCCATTAGCAAAAGAGCAATTTACATTCATTAGAAGAGAATTGGGAATGGTAAATCCTAATGAGTTGTAAGTAATCCCTACTCAATGCTAGTTAAGTTATATTTTTGATGATCAATTGATACTAACTTAAGCTTCAGAGTGTTTAGTTATTGTTTTTCCAGGACATTGAATGAACTTGAAAAGTTACAGAGTTTGCTGTCAAAAGGGATTAACTCGAGTTTCATAACCCCAAACTCGAGTCAGAGAGTAACCTCAACTTTTAGAGAAAACTTAACTCAAGTCAACCAAATCTTCGGGAAGATATTTTGACTCGAGCCAACGCATACCAAACTCGAGTCAAGTCGAGACAGAGAGCAACCTGGCGCAAAGCACAATTCCTCACTGGAGTAATTAAGTGGTATACTCAAGTCAATGAAATTTTTCAAGTGTTTTCATATGCTCCAGGTTAGTACATTTTTATGTTAACTCAAGACTGTTCTTAATCACTCGAGCAGGTAACTCGAGTCCGTAAGTACGAATTCGAGTTAAGAGCTTTCTATATATACTGAAACTTCACCGTTGCTCTTCACTTCACTTTTCTCTAAGTTTGTTTCTCATCTTCTCTAAAAACCTCTTGACTTTCTTGCCCTAACTCAAGCCTTTCCTCTGAAAATGCCTCCCAAACAATCTGCCATGGCCATGGACGATGATTCTTACTATGAGGTGACTCAATCAGCTTCTCTACCTCCTCTAAAGAGACCTGGGAGAGAGAATCACACTCCTAGACGATACCAGCCTAAGGTTGCTGGTGCCGAGCCTTCACCCAAAGCAAGGCCAAAGAAGGTCGTCATTCAAGAACCCCCTGAGGTTCCTAAGAGGAAGCCCATCGACCCTGAGGTTGCGAAACACAAAGACAAGGAACCAGCTGTTGAGGTTCCTAAACCTAAGAAGAAGAAGAAGGCTTCTGTGACCTACACTGGCTTCAAGGGATCACTTAAAGGTTCCTCTGCTTCTTAACCTTGTAAGCAATCTATCTCAAAGGTATTTGTTGAACCCAACTCTTTAGAGGCTATTTACTCTTATTCAAAACCCCTTAGGGATTTTTGCTGCAATCTCATTCTTTTTGAAAATTCTGAAGCTAAACAGTTTAGGGAACACTATGCTAATAGAGATTTTCCCCTACTATTTATGTTGATTTTGCTAAGCTTTGGAAAGATTGCAACCTTGATTTTTCCCTTTGGCTAAAGCGATTTGAAAATCTTCTCTCTATCTGAACCTCTTATAGTCCTGGCATAGTTAGGACTTTTGTAGTTTAATATAACCTTAGCCAATTGTAATACCCGGATTTTTGTAAATCTGGAATTTCTGAGATAAAGGAAAATTGATAAATATTTTAAATGAAGTAAATTCATGAGATAAAACTGTTATATAAAATTGTTATAATTGTTGAGTAAATTGTCGAAAAAGTTACGTAAAGATCAGATGAATAGAATGACTAAAAATGATATAATGGTGATAAAAAAGTCTAAAAATATTATGATAAAATTTGAAAGATCATGAAAAATTATGAGAAAAATATGGAAGTGTTATCCCTAATTATGAGAATTTAATAAATTATTTTAGAGGAAATAACATGAAGAAAAGTTTAAAAAGCATTTCGAACCATAAAGTAACCGATGGGGTAAACATTTTTAATATTTTACATAGGATATAAAATGACAATATCAGTATGGAAGTTTGTAAGATAACAATATACTGTAAATTAGTAAAGATAAAAGTATGAAGAAATCTAATCCTAAAAAGATCACTAAACGAAGAATTTAGGCCTGATTAAGCCTTAACGAAGGCAGGGGTAAAACGAGAATTTTTGGTAAAAAATATTATATTTGTAAAAAATGGAAAAAATTATAGAAAAATAAATAAATCTGAATTTTTAAAAGAGGGGGCGAAATTATGGTTATTTTTAATTAAAAAGAATTTTTAAATAATTAAAATGATAATTAGAATAAAATAATAATATAATGCGGTGAGTCGGCATATAGACAAAGTAGGGGAAAAGTTAGAAATAAATTACACAGGTAAACCAGAGGTAAAAGTCTTTTCGACTAATCAAATTAAGAACAAGTGAAATTTTACACAAAGAAAGAATTTACTGTGCGTTGTTTCCGCAACCGAAAACCCTAATTTCAAATAAGACGAAAAGTTGATCAGATAGAGTAGAGTCGAGATAGGCAAAGTGAGAACCTATAGAAACAATTGCGTCTTTTTAAACATGAGATTAAGTTAGGCAACAACCGGACGTTTTACGATCGGTGAATTGTTGTCGAGAAGTTGGTTCTATCTAAGCGATTTCCGTGAATCGGACGCGTTTGTCCGAATATCTTCCGACGCACCGGAGAATACCTGGATATGATATGATCAAAATAGATAATATGAAAGAGGATGAAAAGACCTTCAAAGTTACATGCCCAGATTTTTTAGTTTCTGCGAAATCGCGCGAAACGGACACCGATCGGGTAACTTTATCGGCCGGAGGCCATAAAGCAAGAGCCATCATGGATGACAACTCATCCATTGACTTTTGGGCTCTTAGATGTCGACCAAGACCTTGAATGGTCAAGATTGCTTCTCCCAAAACCCTAGATCCAACGGCCGAATCATATCTCGAAGACTTTTTGTTAATACCCACCTTGTCCCTCCTTTCTTCTATAAATAGAGAGCCCCTCTCCTCTCATTCTTCACACCAAAATTTGAAACCTAGAGAGAGGTTCTAGAGAGAGAAGCTCTGGAAAAATTCTGCCTTGCCCCGAGTAAGTTCTTATGTCCTTAGTTTTTAGTTTCCGTAGTTCTTTCGGTAGTTATAGTAGAACTGTTGTTTTGATCTAGGAAGTTTCAGAATATATTCCTATACTTGTTTTTATGCCTCATTGCATTGAAAGATGCCCTGACGAGGTAAAAACATAGTGGGGATAATTTTGAAATGGAATACGGTCAAAGTAACGAAGTTCGCGAAATTCCGCCAAATAGGGGTAGTAAGGGCAAAATGGTCTTTTTCACCTAAAATGCCCGTTATGCTGCCAAATATTCATAAGTGTGTTGTTATTCGATTAGAATACTTCCGACGTCGAACCGTTGTCGAAATTCCATCGTTAGTTTTGCCGTCGTCATTTGTTTTTACGTACGGCCGTCAAAAGTACCGTTTTTAGCCGGAAGAGCCGGATATCTCGCAACTAAGGTACGGACGCGTCTTTCGTAACCCTAACTCTATGCTGCTTATATACTTTTGCGTTATAGATACGTTCATAGACCGAGGTTCCGTTGAGAATCGTCGGGAGATACTTACAGCTTTACCCACGGATTATAGTATTGGTAATGCCGTTTGAGTTATTCCTAGCGCGAGGACACGTTAGTGGCGTGGCATCGGATATGTGCAGAACTAGTCGAGAGAGACTTTACATATCGCTTTGTGCTTATGTTCTGTCCATGTTATTGATCATACATCTGCTGTTTGCTTTTGTGATGATATGTTGTATTGAAATGAATATTTGTTGTATGTATACTGTCTTATTTGAGTATAAGGTTAACCGTTACCGAGATCCATATGTGGAATGGATCTCAGCTGTAGCATCAGGGTCTGGAGGACCGATGTTTGGCGATCGAGGCTAGCAGCTGGAGTAGGCCAAGACGTGTCTACATTATCTATCGTTTTCTTTAGTTTCTTTAAAGAATCCTGGATGACTGTAATCCAATACAATTACACTATGGTCCATATTTTGAATGTAATGTAAATTACTTACTCGCTCCAATGCTCTACTCTGACTACTCTGCTTGAAATATTTGGAAACGTTTAAAAAAAAAATTCCGCCGTTTTCAAATGGGATGTTACACCAATCATTTGGATGGTGATGGTAATCTAGTAAAGGAGAAGATTATTATTATGTGGGGTGAGAAAATTTTTTTAACTCCAAATTCTATCAATGCTTTACGTAGAATTTCAAACCTTCATCCTGTTGCTGTGTTAAATTATGATAAGAGGGAAATATTTCAAATTTTGAGACCTAATAAGCCTGTACCTGATGGACCATTAGATACTTTAACCTTTCCCCCGTTGTCATGCCCCCAACGTATAGAGCTATCTGGTACATCGATACCAAAAATCTCATGCAAAAAGGGAAAAATTTATACATTTTTTTAAAAACGGATTAACCCTTTTTTGCTTCTATCATAAACAAAGTGCCTCACAATATTGGGTACTGGGTCTTTGATGAGCACAAAAATTGCCATGTTTTCCCTATATTTCATGACTGAATTGTATGGTAAATGAAAACTTAAACTGCAAACAATCCGAGCAAAAAGGCATATAATCATGATATAGGGAAGTGAAGGATGGAAACCATTTATATCCCAAACATGTGCTAAGAAAGGAGCAAGTTACAATATTTTTTAGAAAGGACGTATAGCAAAGCTGATACGATGCTATAGCATTCTGTCCGCAACTCGAAGTGCAATAAAAAGCATCACGAACGCTATAGCAAAGTAAAGGACGCGATGCTATGCAGCATATTTTCTGACCTTTTTATCTAGCTGATTTTAGGAATAATAATTAAGAACGAGATCGACAGGTAGATTGCTGACGTAGTGAAATAGAAGATGCGGATGATCAAAACGGAAAGATTTGAAGAATCCCGCAGTATCAGTAGAATCAATCTACAAACAGAAGATGCGATAGATCTTGATTTGGAAAGCCCAACTACCGAAACTTGCGTCACACGGAAGTCTCGAGTATAAAAGGAAACAACAAGTCAACCCTAAGGGAGAGCCGCGCAGAGCCAAAACAGTTTACACATTCGGCCGACTCAAAAAAAGAGTGAGAGACTTCCTAGCACGAGAATTCCAGGATAACCCAGCATCCTTCTTCCCAGTAAGACACCCTGAGTATAATGCAGTTTTAACTAGAAAGTTGCCATAGGAATATGGAAGGAGTATAGTTAATATCATATGTATCGGACGTGGAAGCTTCGATAGATTATAGAGGTGGGTTAACCGAATAGCTTTGTAAGTAGTAGCCAAGCTGTAGCATTGCGGAAGTTGTGCAGTATGGATGCTATAGCAATGGGTAGAGCAACTGGGGGATTGATGCGCCTAAGGACGATTCCGAGTTCAGCCTGACTTCTCACTGATATCTTCTTCAATTTATTTTGTTTACTTCTGCTACTAGCATACTTACAAAAACCTATCCAATCAATTATATTTACTTTCTGTTCGCAACTATCATAGCAATTGAGTGTCACTCTTTGGTATCTCAGTCTCTGTGGGATGATACTCTACTTACACTTTATTACTTGTTCGACTGGTTCACTTGTCATCAAGGAAATCGACCAACAAGTTTTTGGCGCCGTTGCCGGGGACTGCTGATATCCTTAGTGACGACACCCTTGTGCTTAATAGTTGTGATTTACGCAATAAAAAGCTCACTTTTCTCTGTTCTTGATTTTTAGGTACATTCTGTAATGCACCTACAAGCAAAGGCGCAGGAAGCAAAAGTGAAGAAGTCAACCTTTTGACTCAGCGAGCATGACGGATATGCCTGTCAACCCCGAGCAGAATCAACGAGAGCAGATACTGATAAATGGGGATAACCAAGTCCCTCCACCTCCAAACCCAGATGTGAACAAGGCCATCATGGAATTTGGAATTCCATATCTAAACAAGCTGAATTTGGCCATCACACCACCAACATTCATTGCAGGACACTTTGAAATCAAAGGTGTCATGATTCAGATGCTGAACGCAGCCGGCCAATTTGGAGGACATCCATCCAAAGATCCGCACCTGCACCTCAAGATCTTCATGGAGGTGTGTGATTCCTTTGTCATCCCAGGAATCCCATCCGACACTATCCGGATTAAATTATTCCCATTCTCACTAAGGGACAAGGCTCGGACGTGGCTCAATAACCTACCTGCTAATTCCATCACCACGTGGAATGATCTGGGGAGTAAGTTCTTGCTCAAATTTTTTCCACCTACTAAGAACGCTCAACTCAGAGGGGACATCACCAACTTCCAACAAAAAGCTGGTGAATCTACCTATGAAGCCTTGGACAAATTTAAGGATCTCCTCAGAAGATGCCCACAGCACGGTCTATGCTCTCACGGCTCAAGTATCATCTCTGACCAATATGGTGAAGGGACTAACCCTTCCATCAAGAAACACTTCGCTGCAACCATCTCAAGTAGTTTGTGTGTACTGTGGCGGAGAGCACTCTCACTCTCAGTGCTCCACCAACCCTGAATCTGTAAACTTCGTCACCAACTTCAACAGGGGCAGTAACACCAACAATCTGTACTCAAATACATATAACCCCGGATGGAGGCAGCATCCCAATTTCTCATGGAGTTCTCAAGGTCCACAAGCAGCGGGACAATCATTAGGCCCACAATACTCAAACCGAGCATCAAACCCACCAGGGTTTACCTAGCAAGCAAGGCAGCAGGGCGGCGAATCAAACCCGCAGCACTCTATGTTGACCCTTCTGAAGGAATATATGACAAAAACCGATGCGGTCATTCAGAATCAGCAAGTAACCCTGAGAAATATAGAAAATCAAGTGGGACAACTAGCTACCACCCTTAATAACAGACCCTCAGGATCCTTGCCCAGTGACACTGAAGTCCCCAGGATCGAAGGCAGAGAAGAAGTCAAGCTGATAAAGCTCCAAAGTGGTAAAATCCTAGAACCCAGAAAGGTATCCAAGCAGTCTATGGTTGTCACTAATCCGCACTATGAGAAGTTTAAAGAAGGGCAAGGGAGTACTGAACAACTCCCTGAAGATGCGCAGAGTCAACCAAGATTGTCACAACCAGAACAGGATCTCAGCACAGCCACATTACCTACGGGTGCAGCATTGGATGATCACGTGCAATACCCAACAACGAAAACTACCGCATCATCATCAAGGCATAATCGTGACCTTGGGCCTTCAAAAATGCTAAAGCAACCCCCACCTTTCCCACAAAGGTTACAAAAGCAAGGCCAAGAGAAACAATTCAAGAAATTCCTCGACATGTTACGGCAATTGCACATTAATATTCCTCTGGTGGAAGCCCTAGAGCAAATGCCCAGCTACGTGAAATTTATGAAGGAAATTCTGTCTAAAAAGAGACGACTGGAAGAGTTTAAGACCGTAGCATTAACCCAGGATTGCAGTGCCATGCTAAAAAATTGGCTACCTCCGAAATTAAAAGATCCAGGTAGCTTCACAATCCCCTGTGCCATTAGACCTCAATATTCAGGGAAAGCTCTGTGTGATTTGGGAGCTAGCATAAACCTCATGCCCATGTCGATCTTTAAACAATTGGCAGTTGGGGAGGCCAGGCCCATAACAGTTACGTTGCAACTAGCCGATCGCTCCATAGTTCTACCAGAGGGAAAGATCGAAGATGTTCTGGTAAAGGTGGATAAGTTCATTTTCCCTGTAGATTTCATTATCCTGGACTTTGAAACAGATCGCGATGCCCTAATTCTTCTGGGAAGACCTTTTATGGCAACTGGGCGTACGCTGATTGATGTGGAAAGAGGAGAACTCACTATGCGCGTAAACGATGATCAGGTCACCTTCTCAATCCTTAAGACTACGAGATTCGAAGATCCAGCTGAGAAGTACCTAACCTCTGAAGATGAAAGCAAAGGCACTAAAGAGGCAGGAAGCCTTCCTGCACTACCACAGCATTAACTTGCTATAGCAAAGTCTGGCTGAAGACTTTAAAATAAGCGCTACTGGGAGGTAGCCCAGAGTCATGCTTTAAATTGCTGTTTATGAGAATAGAAGATATACCACCTGAAGGCCGTAGTAACCCATCTGAACTTCTCACACACAAGGACGACATTATCGGTGGGCCACACCAAAATGGGCACAATAGATTGGAAAGTGTATTAAAAAACAAGTTAGCAATCGCCATTAATCACATCAAGCGTCTGCAGCACTTCTCACCCCTGAGATTTCAGACGGATTGCACCCAACCCGCCTGAATTGTTTCACCCACGATCAATCTTCTTGATCCTTACGTAAATCAAACTGCACCTTTCAAACACAGACGCTCACGCTCATTCACTTTGTGCAAGGTTACAATACTTCCTCTTTCGTAACCGTGCGAGGGAAGAATGTACAATGCAGCACTATGGCGATCCGAAAGGTATTCGACCTAGACCCTACAGACGACGAATAAAATGAGCTTCTCCAGCAAGAGGAAAACCCTAAAATCCTCGCTAACGTGGTCGCCCGACTCTGCGTACCAAGCACCGAATGGCAAATTTCCAAGGAAGGGTCCTAAAATTTGAAATGCAGCCGTCTGAGACCTGAAGCCCGTATCTGGTTCCACTTCCTCCACTACCGACTCATGCCTACTCTACACACCCAGACTATCTCGCGAGAATGCGCAATCCTGCTCTACTGCCTCTTGGAGGGCAAACAAATTGACATTGACGCGCTTATCTACCGATAGCTGTTTGAGTCCCTGAAGCACACCACGGGAAACCTCTGGTTGCCCGCACTTATCACAAAGCTCTGCCTGAATGCAGGGGTAATTTTTGATGCCAGCGAAGAGAGTGCGGTACTCCTACAACCTCGTACTGTGGCAACTATGCAATGCATTCTGCAAAAGTGCCAACCACGGGTCACCCAGATCAACATCGCACTGTCGAACCCCCAACAGACACAACCCCAATTTCTGCAGCAGCATTGCATGATTTGGCTGCCCAAGTTACAACCTTGCAATGTTCAGTAAGTACACTGCTTCTTTAGCAGCAAGTGTGGTGGAAATATGTGGCTGAGACAGATAGCAGCCTTGCTACAAATCTCAGGGCAAATGCCCCAAAATACACTCCATTACCGGTGTTCCCTGAAGCAACTTTTGATATGGACAATTCGCTCGCTGGCCCGCCACAACAGGAGCCAACAAACTCGCGGAAGCGTCACCGGAGCAAAAGCCCTCTAGAAGGTGAGCCCACCAGCACACACTCTGTTGACACTGATGACGAAGAAGTGTCGAACTCCCATGAACCTTCAGCCGGACCTTCAGCAGGGAAAGGTTAAGCCCAGTAGAAGTTTTCTTTTGTTCACTCCTGGTACTAGACTCTTTCTCTATTTCCGTACTATAATTTGCATTTGTTTTCTTTTCGCTTGTTGCCTAGTGACATAAAAAAAAGGGGGGTTGTGTTGGGTTGCTACTATCATCGGTGAATTATCTCGCCTCACTCTCCTATTTCACTTAGCCGTTGCAATGGGGGCATTGCATAGTTCAGGTGTGGGGGAGGGATTAGTTAGGTTATTTAATCTGCTATCTGCTACTTCCGTGTGTATGCGATTTAAGTACCCTGCATTTAGTTTTTTGCACAAACTGAATTTTTTTCAAATTGCATGATAGAGCATGAAAAGACTTTTGTAGCCATAGAAGGAATGTCTATATAATTAAGCATAACATTGTTGCCTAAGAAAATTGAACCCTTAAGCTTGGGAAATTGACAATGCTAGCTAATATGGTGTGGGGTAAAGTGGCAATGAGGAAGTTTAAATGGAAGAAGCACTAATGGAAGGATTGAATTGAGCCTAATTGTTATATTTTTAAAGTGTGCATGTCTGCTAGTCCATGTTTGATCCTTGATTTGTCTTAGTTCTTTGATAAACTATCGGACATCTGAGTTTGAAGTTCGTAGGATAAAGGCATTCATGTCATACCCATCAACCCCATACATAAACCATTCATCATCATCTCCATATTGCCACCCCATTGAGCCATACTAGTATGCTACAGCAGAATAAGATAGACAGGACCAACTAGAAGTAAACTATGAAATATGCTACGGCAAAGTGCTCCATTGAAGGGCTGGAAAAAGAGCTGCTTCTTGCCTAAAAAAAAAAAAAAAAAAAGAAAAAAGAAAAAGGAAACGAGAAAGAAGGAAAAGACCTAAAGAGCAGCAAGAAATACAAAGTTCAAGAAGGAGCACTCGGCTGAAGTCAAGATATTGATCTACCAAATCTGCTATAGCATACATCAACATTTCCAATCTTAAACGCCTATCTATCCTCACATTTGTAATCCACAAGCCCTTTTGATGAACAAATACTCAGGTGCTAGGAAGCAATCTTAGAACTTTGACAAGGCTATGGAACTTCTGGCCTCGTATGACAAGAGAGAAATTAAAATCCCCTGAGCAAAAGAGCGCAAACATCGAACTTGAGAGACAAGAGGACTAAGCAATACCACGCATTTTTGAGCCATTAGTATTGGGCAGTGGGATTGCCGAAGGGGGGACGTTAACTGAAAGCAATGGTGTAAGTAAGGGTTATACAGACAAGAGGACTATGACCATGAGTTTCTGTTCGCTTTATCTTATTTTGCCTATGAGTGCAAAAAGCTAAGTGGGGGGTATTTGATGAGCACAAATATTTCCATATTTTCCCTATATTTCATGACTGAATTATATGGTAAATGAAACCTTAAACTGCAAACAATCAGAGCAAAAAGGCATATAATCATGATATAGGGAAGTGAAGGATGGAAACTATTTACATCCCAAACATGTGCTAAGAAAGGAGCAAGTTACAGTATTTTTAAGAAAGGACGTATAGCAAAGCTGATACGATGCTATAGCATTCTGCCCGCAACTCGAAGTGCAATAAAAAGCATCACGAACGCTATAGCAAAGTAAAGGACGTGATGCTATGTGGCATATTTTCTGACCTTTTTATCTAGCTGATTTTAGGAATAATAATTAAGAACGAGATCGATAGGTAGATTGCTGACGGAGTGAAATAGAAGATGCGGAGGATCAAAACGGAAAGATTTGAAGAATCCCGCAAAGATCGAGAATCAATCTACAAACGAAGATGCGATAGATCTCGACTGATTTGGAAAGCCCGGCTAATTTGAAACTTGCGTCACACGGAAGTCCGAGTATAAAAGGAAACAGCAAGTCAACCCTAAGGGAGAGCCACGCAGAGCCAAAACAGTTTACACATTCGGCCGACTCAAAAGAAGAGTGAGAGACTTCACTAGCACGAGAATTACAGGATAACCCAGCATCCTTCTTCGCAGTAAGACGGAGGGAAGAAGATGTGGAGTGGTGACGTGACAGGGCTTTGTCCACGTTGTCGGAACGCCGTCAAGCTTTTGAAGGTGGAATTCCTCTTGTCCTTTGTAATGGCATGCTTGGTTGAGATGGATTGATGTAGATAACTCCTCTTTCGATGTTCACAATCATCATCAACCATTGCTTCTTTTTCATACTTGGGAATCGCTCCATTATATCAGAGCCAACATGTGATAGTTGATCTATCCAACCAATACTTGAGTATATCTTACCAATACTCACATATTGATGCCTAAAACACTTAAGCATATTCATTGAAGCCCGACAATACTCGAGTAGGTTAGCTTGTTACTCGAGTACTATTCCAAAATATGCAGTTCACAGAAGGAATTATCAAATCATTGTATATGCATAAAGAGTCAAACTATTGAATATTGCAATTCTTTTAAAATCAATGGATTTTAAGACATATGGAAGCTTAATTTCAGAATAGTTTGCAATACTCATTCCTACGGTTCCACAATATAAAACCTCAATTAATATTATAGATAATAGCATAGGAGGCTTTACTATTGTATACCTTGTACCTTAAGTACTTGGAGGATCGACTTTGCTTACCCACTGCATCTTCTTCATATGTCTTTCCATGGGTGTCTGCAAAGTTCTCTCAGAGGGTATAGACTTCAAGTGTCTTATATTTGATACTTGAGAGAATCTCCTTTTCTTGTTTTCCTCAAGATAGTTGAATGATATTCGTGGTAGTTTGTTCTTGAGGTGGAACATACTCCTCTTGCTTTTGTCCATTGCTTCTTTTGATTTGAGGATAAAGTTGCAGCAATGGCTTCTCCACGAGTTCTCCTAACTGATGTAAATCTCATTTTCGGTTCATGAGAAACTCTTCGACTCTTATTCTTCTCTATACGTCTAGGTCCATTCTTTTAGAATCAATCGCACACATAAAGCACTAATTTGGACATCTTGGTACCTATTTATACTTGGGTCCTTCCGAGTTAGTTCGAGCCTTAGGGGAAACCTAAGTTCCCTTTGGTAGCCATTGATAATTACCAACGAGTTTATCCCTTCTTTCTTTCTTATGAAAACAAGATGATGTGCTATGACCCTTACGATTACAGTAGTTACAAAGAGCAAATGGATTTGAAGTATGAACAGATTTCTAAAAATAGTTCAAATAAGATTTTCCTCCCATCTTCTTTTTCCCTTTCTTTTTATCAAGAATAGGATTGTAACCAATGCTTGATCGATCATTTGTAAATTTTTGAGCCTTTAAAATCACATTGACCATTTCACTGCCTTTAGTGAATTTCTCAAGAGTTTTCGTAAGATAAGAGTTTTTCTTTTTAAGATCAAGACAATTTTTGCAAATCATATTTTCGCAAGTAGGAGGGGAATCTTTATTTTGCTGCTCAAGCAATTTGATTTTCTTTTTGGAAGCAATGAGTTCTTTCACAATCTTTTTAAATTCAGAATATAAATCATTGTATTTCGAAAGTAACTCATCATAGGTAGGTTCAGAATCACATACCTCATCATCGTTTTCACATTGCTCTTCTTCCTCAGCAATTAAGCACATGTTTGCAACTTCTTTTGCCTCACTTGCTTCATCTGAGGAGTTATCTCCACTTATAGTTGACATGTATGCCATTTCCAAAGTTTTCCACATCTCCTTAGCAGTAGATAGATTGTAGATGCGGAAATACTCCTTCGACTAAGAGCACTCGGAGCATCGAATTGCTCGCCGTTAAGAGTTATTTTACTTCGTCATCTTCGTTGAACTCATCTTTTTCCTTCGAAACTTTAATTCTGCCTTCTTCTCTTGTGGGAACATAATCACCATTCTCTATTACTTCCCAAAGACCATACTCCGTGGCTAACACAAACGCTTTGAACTTTTCTTTCCAGAATGAATAGTATGCACCGTTGAAGCCAGGTAGTCGGTTGATTGAGGCACCGTCTGGTAATATTCCTTCCATGATCTATCTCGGGATGTTAAGCCCAACTAAGAAACCTATGCTCTGAAACCAAATGAAGGTGGAATATCACCTAGAGGGGGGTGTGAAAGACCTGGCTATCACCCAAGAGGGGGGTGAATTGGGTGTTTGATAAAACTTTTGGAAGTTTGAAATTCTTTTCACAACTTATTGAAAGCAGTTTGAATGACAATAATAATTGATAAAGAAACAGTCAATCATTCAAACATGTATGGACATTCGAGATATATATGTCTTTGGAAATATAAGAGTTAAGGGAAGAGAATATGTAAACCGTGATTTATACCGGTTCGGCCCAATCCTTGACCTACGTCCGGTCCCAAGCTCCGCTTGAGATTTTCAATCCACTATCTTCTTGTAACTTGATTACACGTTCGTACTTGGAGTAATCCTCTCACTAGGATTCACTCCCCCTTACAACCGTAATCAATACACTTGCTTGATCACACACTCGTACTCAAGTAATCCTCTCCCTAGGATTCACTCCCCTTACAAGTTGTAATCAACACAATGTGTTTCCCACTCAAGATCACCCAATCTTGAGTATCTCACGAGATAGAATGATAGGATGTTTACAATAACTCTTCTCTCTCTCGAAGTAGATGGATAAGCACCGAAGCACAATTACAAGTCATCTCACTCTCTATGATAAGCTATGTAAACATTGAAAGCGAGAGTAAATGATGTGAAAATCGAGTATTAACATCTCAAAGATGTAAACTTTGTGTCTCTCGTTTTTGCTCGTCTTACTCGTATTCTATATGGAGTCTTCAAATCTTCAAGTATTTATGCTAGTTGAAGCTTGTGAACGTTACGAGATCCGTTGAGACTTGAATCGGTTCGAAAATCTAGTTGTTATGACCATAACTATTGAATATAGCTGTTGGGAACATTTGCTGATTTGAATATTTGAATTTTGGATCTTCAATAGTGTGGACATTGTATAATGTTGTCCATTGTTTTAGATGATGGATGCTAGCTTTCTGTCTTGGAGAATGGTTGTGCTACTTTCCAGGTTGTAATCCATTTTGCTTTGAAAAGAGATATAATAAAATATTGCAAGTTTGTCAAAGTAGTTGATTTAATGTTTATCAAACAATCTTTGATCTTCTGAAAATCTCATGAGCAAACCTGGTTAAATCTGGTTAGGAATAATGATGTGATATATATAAATCATAAACAACCATTTTACGAAATGATCTAAACCATGAATCAAAACTGAACAATATTATGTCAAATGCGTTTTTCTGTACTGTCGTTCCAAAACTCGAGTTTTGTACCAAAACTTGAGTTTTGGTCCTTTATCGTGAAACATCACATTTGTCCAAAACATCAAAACTCGAGTTTTGAATCAAAACTCGAGTTTTCATTTGGATATGAAAACTTGAGGAATTCGCGCCAAGTCAAAGCGGAGGTTTTGGGCAAGCGCGGTTTTCAAAAACTCGAAAACATGAATGCTTTCTCGTTCGATCAAAACTCGAGTTTTGAATCAAAACTCGAGTTTTCACTTTTCCGTGAAAACTTTGCCAAACTCAAAACCGGAGGTTTTCACCAAAACCTGGAGGTTTTGAGATCGTCTAAAACTTGAATTGTTTGTCAACTCAAAACTCGAGTTTTGATTCAAAACTCGAGTTTTCACAACTTTGTGAAAAATTGGAAAAATCAAAACTGGAGGTTTTAGGCAAAACTGGAGGTTTTTAGAATTCAAAAACTTAGGAGACTGTAAGGTCAAAACTCGAGTTTTGAAACAAAACTCGAGTTTTCACTTTAAATGAAAACTTTGTCAAACTTTCAAAGGTCATATCTCCCTGGTATGAACTCCGTTTTGGTTGGTTCAACTCTTGATGGAAAGCTCTGTGAGTATACTTTCCTATGCCACTGATTTCAGCTCAATCCGATATGTATTTTGTGAGATACACTCAAAACATTGAGGCTTGGTTTGCTGTGTGGCGTGAATCTCAGTGTCAACTTCCACAATTCATATCTCCTTGATCTGAACTCCTTTGGGCTTGAATTTTATATTAAAATGACGCATTGGAAGTCTATTTTCATATGCCACTGGTTTCACCTCAATCGGATTCTTGGTTTAGGAGATATCATCGAATTACCAGACCTCGCCCAGCTGAAACGTGAATCGAGTGGAGCTGAAGAGCGATGACCACCGGAAACTCGAGTTTTGACCGAAAACTCGAGTTTTGCTAGTCCAGAGATGCTAGAGATGCTGAAGACACTTGATAACTCGAGTTTTGATGGTTGACTCGAGTTTTCTCATCCCGAAGCTGATTTTGGCTGACTTTAATTCTTAATTGATCCATTTCAACTTCCATATGGTCTTGGAGGCTTCTAGCATCAATATAAGAACTTGGATAATGATGTCTTCATTCCATTCAGCAAGTTCTTCATTCTCTCATCTCCCAACTTGATGATTCTTCATCATTTAGCTTAGCATCTACATTAAATATGAGAATTAGTCAAAGTAAAAGATAAATGTAGCATGCAACCTTTTTGCTCTCAAGAATGGCATCTATATAAGACATCATCAAAACTAATCATAACCAACATTCTCCCCCTTTTTGATGATGGCAAATACTATAAGAAAAATATGTATGAATATGAAAATATATTAGATGCTCATATTTTTATTAGATGCTCATATTTTTCTTGCCATTCTCTCCCCCTTATTTGTCATTAGCAAAAAGTTGAAGTAAAGAAGGAATGCTTAGAGGGACAAATATGAAACCAGATTAGAAGAGTCAAAGAACTGATTTTCTCTCCTCGATTTGTAAGTGTTTGCATTCTAAATATGATACAATTTGGAATGTTTTTATGAAAACAAATTTGAAAGAATTTGGAGAGGTTTTCAATCAATCTTTCACACTTAAAGCATATAGATATCAAACATGTGCAACATTTCTACCGAATATAAAAAGATAGAGATTAGAAATGCTCATGTAGGTTTTGCAGATTGATGATTGATCTGTGAAATCCATTTGCTAGCTTTGAGATCTGTGATGTGCTCTGAATAGCCTTATAGCCTTGGAGATGAGAAATGAAACTAAAGTACTGGTTTCTTGAGTTGTATCTCATCTGAATGAATATGATCAGTAGTTCAGCTTCCATTTCTTTCCTCAGCTTCAATGATTGATCGTCAAAGTATCTTTCCTTAATTGAATAGTTTCTCCTTGTAGTGCATTAAGGAAAGTTGTAACACATAACAAAGTCTTTCGCTACAAATTGAAAACTTTCTTTGCAAAAGAGATTTATTAGTGAAACCAAATATCAAAGTATTCCTTTCCAAATGATATTTAAAAATAATGAAAGGAAAATATAAGATATTTTCAAATATGAAATTAACTCATCATCAAAACTAATAGAAGATAGTGAATACGAGATGAGTATGCTTAGAAAGGGTTTTCTTCAAATAAAGGAGATGAGCTTTTAAGATATCAAACACATGTGAATGTGAAGCTCCCCTTAATGAATGCATAATTAAAACAGTTTGTAGCTCCCTTTAGTCATACCAAATAATGATGTGACACCAAGTGTTATGAGGTCAGGAATTCATCTAACTCCAATGGACATAACATGGTATCTCGAATTAAGAACTTTCAAGTACACATGGGTGGACTTGAAATTGGTATGAAGGAAAACACTTATACGTTTTATGATGATAAAAATGTTTAAAGCATAAGGATCTTTTTAGAAATAAGTGTGCTCAATTTGTGATGAATAAAATGAAATCAATGAAATCAAGTTAGCCTAGCATGTTTATGATATATGCATATTATTTCAAAATACAATACCTCACTCAAGTAATATAGTAATTACTTGAGTCATAATCATTTGTAATCCATAGATGCCTCACTTGGCTAGCCAATTTCGATGATGTGATCAATATTGAGGCTCTCCCGAGATATTGATGAGCTTCGGGCGGATGAGTCTTTACACCCATCAATTTCTTTGAATTCATTTTAGAATCGAGAAATCCTAAATGAGCTTTGAATAAGAACTCAAAATTAGTTTTCGCTCATAGCTTCTCATCAAGCTAATATGCTCCTTATCATCTTGGCCTAAGCCTATTGCTTGTGATGGAATGTCAATCAAGTGATGTCACGAGAACTTGCAGACATAGCCACCGAAATGGTCTATCTTGTTTGCCTATGTTCTTTGTATTCAACAACAGAACATTTTGATCAACTCCTCGCAACAATATATGTTCTTTGGTACCCAATGATTCTTGAGTCCATACAAGATTAGACATAACAACTCTTAAGCTCTTATATAATTTAACAATTGGAGCAAAGAGTATAACAATCAAGGATCAAAAACATAGTTTTACCCAATCAAGTAAGTTCAAGCCAATGAATCAAAAAGGGTAATAACTAAATGATACCAAAAATGTTATTTCCCAATGACAATTTGTAAATGCACTTTATGCAGAAAATATGTCATTGATAAAATGCATGTAAGTTTGATCAAAGAGCATAGAAAATCTTATCCATAAAGATAAGCATTTATCAATTCACGGTTATGAATCAGCTCAGATTTTTCAAGAATGTTAATGAAATATGCAAAGTGTTTCAAATCTTGAATGTTCTTTCAAAATATGATAATCAAAATTTTCATGAATGAAAGATTCATTTTTGAAACATGCTTGAAAACAATGTTCATTTTAAACATATTGGAAGTCAATAGGTTTAATGAATATATCAAGTATGCTTCAGTTTTAGAAAACATGTTGAACATTGAAGTTTACATGTAGAAGAATTTTCCCAAGAGCAAAAGTCATAAAGGTAAAGCATTTTGAAACATGCTTTGCACAACGAAAATATATGAGCACAATGACTTTGCTATTGTCTTAGAGATGATCTTGCCTTTTAGAATAGAATCTTGAAGTATATGAATATTCAAGGCAAGAATATAAATATAGTTACTCGAAATGGTTGAAGATAAAAGTATATTTGAGTAACTTGACCAATAAGAGTTTATCCAATAAGCATAAGATTTTCACAAATTGAATTCTTTTCTCGGAGATAAGCTTGAAACTCATATAGATAATCAACTTGTTAGATATAAGATCTAACTTGATTGAGAATGAAGAATGAGGAGTTCAAGCATCATATTGAATACCAAAGGTCAATATGTGAATGATAGGAAAAACTCAACTTGACAAATTTGAAGCATATTCAACATTCAATATACAATATTAACTTCCAATTTGAAAACATTATTTGAATGCAATCAAAGTATGGATATGTTTTCAAAGCATTTGTATGCATTTTCTCAAAACAATGTGAGTTGAAATCCAAACAGATTTTACACTTGTGCATTTCAAAATTATAAAATCAACAAAGTTATGCACAAGTTCACTTGTTTGATTATCAAAAATTCACTAACAAATTGATTAAACATAGTTAGGAATATTAGTGAATGATGATAGGGAGTATTAAGATCAAACAAGAAGGTTTTAGGAATTCGCAGAATTTGAAATTCTGAGTATGTGCTGAAACCTTGAGGTTTTAACAGAAACCTCGAGTTTTCTATTATTTTTTTTTTTCTCAGAAAATGTTGAGAAGTCTCCGTATGACGAAACCTGGAGGTTTCTCCGGGAAACCTGGAGTTTTGCTTTGACAAAGATAAAGTTGCTGATTGAAATTGAATAAGTTTAAAAAACTTTTAACTTAACCAAAGGCAAAACAAAAAATAAATTTCATATAATCATAGTATGAGGTAAGAATTAGATATCACCGTAATTCCTCTTGTCCTTATAGAAGCTTGCTTGGTTGAGATGGATTGATGTAGATAACTCATTTTCCAATGTTCACCATCAACATCAAGCATAGCTTGTTCAGCTTTCTCAAGATTTGGATCATTTCTCTATGTTACATTCTTGAGAAGTTCTCTCTGATCCTACAAAACCTTATAAATCATTTTCTTTCTTGGTATCCAACCTTACTTGGATCCAATCATCGTTAGCTTGTAGGAACCAAAATTAAATTCACATGCTCTTATCGATTCGAACAACAAAGCACGGTGAATTAATCATGAGTTTATGCATAAAGAAATACTTTCTTTTCAAATCATCATAGATGCATAAATAATTAACCTTGTTGAACATTGCAATCTCTTTCAAAATATAGATTAGGATGTGAGAACTCAAAAATATAATTTGCAATGCTCATTCCTAAGACTACAAGATATAAAACCTCAATGAATATTTCAAATCATAGCATAGGAGGTTTTACCTTTGCATACCTTAGCCTTAGGTACGTGAAGGATTGCATTCGCTCACCCAATGTATCATTCGTTGATACTTTGTCATTTTGAATTTAGTCTTGGGATCAAGCAATGCTTTCTCATATGATCCGAATGCAAGAATCTTTTCCTTGGAGCATGAGAGATCATTCTTTTCTTATACTCCTCAAGATAGTTGAATGGTACTCTATGGTAATTCATTATTGAGGTAGATGATACTCTTCTTGCTTGTATCCATTGCTTCCTTTGATGTTTAAACCTTGTAGTTCCAAAGAATGGCTTTTCCACAAGTTCTCCTAACTGATGTGAGTTTCCTTTTAGGTTCATGAGAAACTCTTGGATTCTTCTTCATCTTCTCGGTACTTTATGTCCATTGATTTTCAAATTGTCCTGCACATTTAAATCACTATATGGACATTTTGGTACCCATTTATACTTGGGTCCTTGATGTTAGTATTGGACCTTGATTGTCCTTTAGGAACCCAAACAAATTTATTTCTTACAAGTAGAATTTCTCCTAATATAGCATGTGTAAGAAATATGTCCAGATTTACCACAATAATTGCAAATAATAGAATGATGCTTATTGTGAACATTTTTGCAAGTATTGTGCTGGTGATGAGAGTAAGACTTTAAATAATCTTCATTTGAACATTCATTCTTCCCACATGATTTTCCAAAGATCGTTTTCGAAAATATGTTTGTTTTTCAAAACAGAATCGTAATTGGTTGAAAAACAATTTTATGCAATTGTTCAAAATCATGTTTCTTATCAACACAAGAAGAATTGGAATTCTTTACCTTATGTGCTTCTTGATCTCCGATAGTGATTGATCACAATTGTCAATGAGCTCATCTTGGGAATCCTTTTTCTCTTGTTCTTTTGTGTTGACAGGATCATGAAAGCATTCTCTGATTTCGCCTTCTTCCATTTGTTCATCATCCATAAATGTGCAGTTTGTAATTTCTGATGAACTTTCAACACTTTCAACTTCAACACAAATGTTAGAGGCATAAATAGAATCAAGAGTATCCCAAATACTTTTAGCACTAGTGCAAAGTTTGATTTTCTCAAAATCATTTTCTGTCAATGCACTGTAAAGAAATTTCATTGCTCTAATGTTTAATGAAAACATCTTCATTTCTTTTTTTGTCCAATCCTTTCTTGGTTGGAAATCAAAAGCATTTGTAAAAACATTCCACATATAAAAATCAGTTGCTTTGATAAAACTAGTCATTCTAGCTTTCCAAAACCAAAAATCAATATCTTTGAAAAGTGGTGGAATGGTAAAATCAAATCCTTCAAAAACGTAGAGCACCCAAAATTAGCCATTGAAACTCTTGAGACGGTTAAGTCCTTTAAACAAGAGCCTAGCTCTGATACCAAATGAAAGACCTGGCTATCACCCAAGAGGGGGGGTGAATTGGGTGTTTGATAAAACTTTTGGAAGTTTGAAATTCTTTTCACAACTTATTGAAAGCGTTTGAATGACAATAATAATTGATAAAGAAACAAATCAATCATTCAAACATGTATGGACATTCAGATATATATGTCTTTGGAAATATAAGAGTTAAGGGAAGAGAATATGTAAACTGTGATTTATACCGGTTCGGCCCAATCCTTGACCTACGTCCGGTCCCAAGCTCCGCTTGAGATTTTCAATCCACTATCTTCTTGTAACTTGATTACACGTTCGTACTTGGAGTAATCCTCTCACTAGGATTCACTCCCCTTACAACCGTAATCAATACACTTGCTTGATCACACACTCGTACTCGAAGTAATCCTCTCCCTAGGATTCACTCCCCTTACAAGTTGTAATCAACACAATGTGTTTCCCACTCAAGATCACCCAATCTTGAGTATCTCACGAATAGAATGATAGGATGTTTACAATAACTCTTCTCTCTCGAAGTAGATGGATAAGCACTGAAGCACAATTACAAGTCATCTCACTCTCTATGATAAGCTATGTAAACATTGAAAGCAGAGAGTAAATGATGTGAAAATCAGAGTATTAACATCTCAAAGATGTAAACTTTGTGTCTCTGCGTTTTTGCTCTGTCTTACTCTGTATTCTATATGGAGTCTTCAAATCTTCAAGTATTTATGCTAGTTGAAGCTTGTGAACGTTACAGATCCGTTGAGACTTGAATCAGTTCGAAAATCTAGCTGTTATGACCATAACTATTGAATATAGCTGTTGGGAACATTTGCTGATTTGAATATTTGAATTTTGGATCTTCAATAGTGTGGACATTGTATAATGTTGTCCACTGTTTTAGATGATGGATGCTAGCTTTTGTCTTGGAGAATGGTTGTGCTACTTTCCAGGTTGTAATCCATTTTGCTTTGAAAAGAGATATAATAAAATATTGCAAGTTTGTCAAAGTAGTTGATTTAATGTTTATCAAACAATCTTTGATCTTCTCGAAAATCTCATGAGCAAACCTGGTTAAATCTGGTTAGGAATAATGATGTGATATATATAAATCATAAACAACCATTTTACGAAATGATCTAAACCATGAATCAAAAACTGAACAATATTATGTCAAATGCGTTTTTCAGATCGTCGTTCCAAAACTCGAGTTTTGTACCAAAACTTGAGTTTTGGTCCTTTATCGTGAAACATCACATTTGTCCAAAACATCAAAACTCGAGTTTTGAATCAAAACTCGAGTTTTCATTTGAATATGAAAACTTGAGGAATTCGCGCCAAGTCAAAACCGGAGGTTTTGGGCAAAGCGGCAAGTTTTCAAAAACTCGAAAACATGAATGCTTTTACGTTCGATCAAAACTCGAGTTTTGAATCAAAACTCGAGTTTTCACTTTTTCGTGAAAACTTTGCCAAACTCAAAACTCGGAGGTTTTCACCAAAACCGGAGGTTTTGAGATCTGTCTAAAACTTGAATTGTTTTTGTCAACTCAAAACTCGAGTTTTGATTCAAAACTCGAGTTTTCACAACTTTGTGAAAAATTGGAAAAATCAAAACTGGAGGTTTTAGGCAAAACCGGAGGTTTTTAGAATTCAAAAACTTAGGAGACTCTCTCAGAAGGTCAAAACTCGAGTTTTGAAACAAAACTCGAGTTTTCACTTTACAGTGAAAACTTTGTCAAACTTTCAAAGGTCATATCTCCCTGGTATGAACTCCGTTTTGGTTGGTTCAACTCTTGATGGAAAGCTCTGTGAGTATACTTTCCTATGCCACTGATTTCAGCTCAATCCGATATGTATTTTGTGAGATACACTCAAAACATTGAGGCTTGGTTTGCTGTGTGGCGTGAATCTCAGTGTCAACTTCCACAATTCATATCTCCTTGATCTGAACTCCTTTGGGCTTGAATTTTATATTAAAATGACGCATTGGAAGTCTATTTTCATATGCCACTGGTTTCACCTCAATCGGATTCTTGGTTTAGGAGATATCATCGAATTACCAGACCTCGCCCAGCTGAAACGTGAATCAGAGTGGAGCTGAAGAGCTGATGACCACTGGAAACTCGAGTTTTGACTGAAAACTCGAGTTTTGCTAGTCCAGAGATGCTAGAGATGCTGAAGACACTTGATAACTCGAGTTTTGATGGTTGACTCGAGTTTTCTCATCCTGAAGCTGATTTTGGCTGACTTTAATTCTTAATTGATCCATTTCAACTTCCATATGGTCTTGGAGGCTTCTAGCATCAATATAAGAACTTGGATAATGATGTCTTCATTCCATTCAGCAAGTTCTTCATTCTCTCATCTCCCAACTTGATGATTCTTCATCATTTAGCTTAGCATCTACATTAAATATGAGAATTAGTCAAAGTAAAAGATAAATGTAGCATGCAACCTTTTTGCTCTCAAGAATGGCATCTATATAAGACATCATCAAAACTAATCATAATGGTGAATGAATAGGTGATCTTGAAATTCTTTTGCTAATTGCTCAAGAACACTTAAAACAGAGATAGAGAGAAGAGCAATGAACACAAGAGGTTATCTTGGTTCGGTCCAACTCCTTGACCTACGTCCGCACCCGGACACTCGGGATTTCACTATCTCGTAACTTGATTACACACTCGTAACTCTCGAGTAATCCTCTCACTAGGACTTACCCTCTTTACAAGTTGTAACCAAATACTCAAAGACACAATTACACACTTTGTACTCGGGATGATCCTTTCTCCCTAGGACTCACTCCCCTTACAAGTTGTAATTGTACACCCACACTCAAGATACCTCTATCTTGAGATTTTGAACGAATTGTGAAACAAATGATAAGACTCTCTCACGAGTAGATAAATGATAAACACGAAGCTCAATAATATCCTAAGATATATACAGAATAGAAATTGAACACTTTGAAAGCTTTGTCTGTGTATGCGTTGGTTGTGTCCACTTGATGAATTCAATCCTTCGGGTATTTATAAGTTGAAGCTTGAGGACCGTTGGAAGGATTTGAATCTGCCCGTTTGAATGTTTGAATATGTCCGTTGGGCATTTAAGTATCCGTGGCCTTTGCTAACCATAATTGAGTATCAGCTTAGTTGGGTAGTTGACGTAATTAAATGCTTCTGGGATTTATAGGTGTTGCAATTTGTGACCGTTGGTGAAGCTTGAAGATTGGCCGTTGAGACTCTTCAAAAATATAGCCATTAGACTGAAGCGGCTTGGTTAATATTTTCGCCATTAATGATCCATGTGGATTTATACCATCAAGACACTCTTTTGTTTTACCCGTTGTGAAAAATAGCATTTATTGCGAGATGGGATATCTGAGCTGCTTTACTTTGATCAGAGTTGGTTTCCGTGTTTATCACCGGTGTAGGTAGCTGCATTTAATGCTTCGACAAATGGTTTTGCTTTATTCAAATATCTTTGGTAATTCATGTCTAAACAATCGAGACTCATGAGCAAATTTGTTAAAAGTATTTGATAATCTTAATAAGCAATAATCATGAGTAATAAGATTAGTGATAAAGCGAGAAGAATTACGCAGACGAAGATTGTCAAAAACAGGGGCTACTTTGCTCGGGCAAGATTATTGGCTTGCTCGAGCAAACCTCTTGAAATGAAGTTAAAAGTGTCTTCTACTCGCTGATGCTCGGGCAAAGTATTTTGCCTGCTCGAGCATGGATAAAATCATGCTCGGGCAAAGCTCCTTTACAAAGGCTTGGAAGTGATCTGCTTTGATGTTGCTCGAGCATGGAAACTTTCTTGCTCGGGCAAGACATAGACGAGAGGCGGAGAAGTGAAAGCGTATCGTTGTTGCTTGAGCAAGGTAGAAAGCATGCTTTCGGAGATATGCAGATTTGCGATGTTGCTCGAGCATGCTTTCATGTTTGCTCGGGCAAACTCAAGTCGAGGCGAAGTCATGAGAGCACAATCTGCGCTTGAGGCAACCCGGAAAGCATGCTTGCGGAGATTTAGAGTTTTGGTGCTGTTGCTCGAGCATGAAAATTTTCTTGCTCGAGCAAGACTTTTCATTAGGCAGTGAAAATGACTTCTACTTGCTGTTGCTCGAGCAAGTCATAATTCTTGCTCGGGCAAGGTATACACGAGGCGAGAATTTGAGAATGATAGATCCGCTCGGGCAACATTTTGCCTTTGCTCGAGCATGATTCGAGCTTTGCTCGGACAAGACTTCCTGATTTGTTGAGTTTTGCTTCGCCTCGATGTTGCTCGAGCATGCCAAAATTCTCGTGCTCGGGCAAGGTTCCTTGACTGGCCTTCTTTTGCTTCTGCCTCGATGTTGCTCGGGCAAGAAATATTTCTTGCTCGAGCATGATTGTTGAATCATGCTGCTTTCGACTCTGGTATAAATCCAAGTTTAGTAAATCATTCCATTTCAGAAAGCTCTTCAAATATTCTTTCTATTTCAACAAGAATCAGCTCCAAGCTAGTTGTAGTTCATCCATTAACATCAAAAGATTGAAGGTTGTTCAGATCAGCATTTTCTGCAACATCCTGAACTAAACATCCACTTTCGAAGATCATATCTCCCTGGTCCGAACTCCGTTTTGGTTGGTTTAATTCTTCATATAAATCCTTGTGAGTCTACTTTCATATGCCACCAATTTCAGCTCAATCGGATTTTTCGTTTGAGAGTTATGCTCAAAACACCAAAGCTTGGTCTGGACTGTGACGTTGATTTGTGAGCCAACTTGTAGAAATCATACCTCTCTCATCTGGACTCATTTGGACTTGATATTTTTTCAAAAGTACGTGTTGGATGTCTAGTTTAATATACCACTGGTTTCATGTCAATCCGATTCCCAGTTTGGGAGATATCATTGAATTACCAGAGGTCGCCAGAAACAGAGCTGAACAGAGTATGCTGAAGAACAACCTTGCTCGAGCAAGCTTTCTTCTTTGCTCGGGCAAGAGCGGATTTTGGGCGAGAAATGCACCTTGCTCGGGCATAACATTGTTGTTGCTCGAGCATGACTTCAGAAACTCAATATGCTCGGGCAAGACACTGTTCAAGTGATAGAAATAGCTGAAATTACATAAATGCCCCCAAACAAACCAGTATTCTTCCGAAAGCTTGAACTTGCTTGTTTTAACTCCGAATTGAGTCGTTCCAACTTCTATTTAATCGTGGAGACTTGTAGAATCAATCTAGGAACTTGTATAATGATTTTCTCATTCCATTAAACAAGTTCTTCCTTCCTTTCTTCTCTTTTCTTGATCATTCTCCATCATTAAACTTCACATCTACATTAAATATAAGGATTAGTCAAAGTAGAAGATAAATGTAGTATGCAAGCTTGTTGCTCTTACGAATGACATGTATATAAGACATCATCAAAACTAATCATAACCAACAGCTTTCTATTTTTATTTGTTTTATTTCAGTAATTAGATCATGGGTCATTCTGTTACTATCTGTTTTGTGTTTCCCTCGTTAGTCATGAACTAACTCTTTGATGGCTGAACGAACATGAATCCTTAAGTGTTATATGATCCCAGTTACAAGTTCTTGATTTAATAGATTCGGTTTGCTTATCAGTGAATTAATTACTAGTCGATTAGAGGAATCTAAGGACTAGACTTGTGGTCTCGGCTTACTGGCAAGGAGTCGAGGTTAGACCTATGAGAAATAGTGTTTGCTAGGCAGCCGGTGCAAGGCTTGACCTATTTATTGTAGGCTTCAGGAATGGGTCTAGGGTCTACCTCTCAAAACAAGGACACCCTGAGTATAATGCAGTTTTAACTAGAAAGTTGCCATAGGAATATGGAAAGAGTATAGTTAATATCATATGTATCGGACGCGGAAGCTTCGATAGATTATAGAGGTGGGTTAACCGAATAGCTTTCTAAGTAGTAGCCATGTTGTAGCATTGCGGAAGCTGTGCAGTATGGATGCTATAGCAATGGGTAGAGCAACTGGGGGATTGACGCGCCTAAGGACGATTCTGAGTTCAGCCTGACTTCTCACTGATATCTTCTTTAATTTATTTTGTTTACTTCTGCTACTAGCATACTTACAAAAACCTCTCCAATCAATTATATTTACTTTCTGTTCGCAACTATCATAGCAATTGAGCGTCACTGTTCGGTATCTCAGTCTCTATGGGAAGAAACTCTACTTAAACTTTATTACTTGTTCGACTGGTTCACTTGCCATCAAGGAAATCGACCAACAGTCTTTCAGGAAATGACGAAGTTTCCATTTGCTTCCAAAAAGACTTCAACTATACCCTTTTCCAAATCTTGTTTCCCTAATTCTCCTTCAATCAAAGGTTTGGTACTTAGCCTTGAATGAAGAAGCAGTAAAGCCACATTTGTTTGGTCAACATCACCTCAATCTAATGACGATATCTTTTGAGGAAGGATAAGGCCAGTTAAGGGCTCCATCGAGATCAAATGCATCTCAATCTAGGTTAACTTAGCCTGCCCCTTCTTCTGGTTTATAAGAACAAATCAAGGAAATTGTTGACAAGGCAATCTTAGACCAACAGATAGGATTGTAACTGAAATGGGGAGACTGATAATTGAAGAGACTAAGGGTAAACACACTCTAGTGGATGCTCAAGATGAGATGGCTGTAAAGGTTGATATTTTAGTAGGCCCATTGATGATCATACAGACAGTATCGCTTCTCTCCATGTCATGATGTCAAACATTAATGAGAAGCTGAACAAGATCTTGAAGAATTAGTCCTTTGTTGGTGGCCCTAGCTTCAACTTCCCTACCACTTTGCCCTCATCCATCCCTACTCCCATTATTTCATCTCATATCCCTTCAACACCCATTTTCACTTTCTCTACACCCATCCTCACCACTACATCAGCTACTATCTTAGTTCCTCCCTCTCAAACTTCCACAGTTAAGATCTTCTTTGAATGCTCAATATTTTGTTTTGAAAATTTGACAAGAGGTTTACAAGTATTGTAATCATAAAAAATGGAGATAATGTTAGTTCTCTATGTGTTTTGATGATAACTGACAATTGTAAACAAAAAATAAAGTTAATTATTTGAGTCAAAATGTTTTTAACTTGATCATATTTAAACCGGTAACTTGCTGTCATACTTGACTCGAGTTTAGAGTTGTAAAACTCGAGTCAACTAAGATAGAGAGCTTTCAAAAGTAATTGAATTTATACTTGACTCGAGTCAGTCATGATTAACTCGAGTCAATGCAAGGCAAAGAGCTATTCAAGTATTTTAAGCTTATAGTAACTCAAGCCTGTGCATCTTGGCTCAAGTCATATAACTTATTTTCAATATAGAAGTTCTTGACTCGAGCCTAAGTCCTTTAACTCGTGCTTAGCTTTTGGAACATCTTTTCAAATATATCAGTTGACTCGAGTTAGTAACTTAATGATTCGAGTTAATGCGATCTCAAATTGTTTTCAAAATGCTATCTCGAAATCCATTTCTGAAAGGAGAACTTGACTTAAGTCATGCACTTGAGTTAACTATTTTAAACTCGAGCCTAAGTCATATAGAGACATCTTAATTTAAAATTCAAACTTATTTTCAAAGAATATGATGTAGTGACTCAAGCCTAGAATGCTTAACTCAAGTCACGAACTCCAGTTTGCTTGAATTTTCCTCGAGTGCAAGGTATCCCTGTTTTAATATCACCATGTCTATAATTGTGAAATCTTCAAGTATGATTTATATACTCCATATCATCACTCATTATTGTTCCTAACTATGTTTAATCAGTTTGTTAGTGAGTTTCAAATGATTACATAATGGGTTAACTGAAGAAAGAGCAAAAATCAAGTGATTACGTCATAAGCATTAAATGTCGGTTCATAAACTGAAACATGAATTTGGTAGATCATTCTCTACACATTCAAAAAGATTTTATGGGTTCTTTGCCTAATTGAATACTAGATCCTGCAATGGTAAAGGACACAAAGAATGACTGAGATCAAGGAATGGATCAAGAAGGAACAATAAATGATCTTCAACGCACAACAACCATATTCTGCATCGATACATTGAATGGCTTCCAATGGTCACAAGTTTGCTTCAGCATATATAACCTAAAGCATTCAATTCGTTTACCTACTAACCAACTACTAGAAACAAAAAGCACAAACGATAAAAAATGCACTTACTCTTACATCTGTGTAATATTTTCAGATATATTAAACTTCAGTATTTATTCATCTGTTCTTTTAGAGAGTCTATTTCTGATTATCAATTGTTGTAAGAATCTCAAAGTATTCTCAAAGTATTCAGACTTTAAGATTGGGTTATCTGATTACAACTTGTAAGGAGAGTAAATTTTAGTGAGAGGATTACTTTCAAGTACAGAGTGAGTGATAGATTGAAGTGATAGTGAAAATCCTAGAGAGTATGGGGACTGGATGTAGGTCAAGAGTTGAGACCAAACCAATATAAAACACTTGTGTCAATCTTTTTCTCCCTTTCTGTTATACTCTGTTATTGCGCCTGTTTCTATGAGTTTCAAAAAGAATTTTTTAAATCCCCAATTCACCCCCTCTTGGTGATATTCTATTATAGACTTCCAATGGGAAGAAACATAAGGAATATTAAAGTGGCGAATGATGGTGCACATTTGCATAATCGAACGCTGTGAGTAACGAACGAGCTTTAACGTCTAATGACTATATTGATTACTCTCAACGGTCATTAAATTCCTTCACCAAATATAAGCAAAGCATTCAATAAGATTTAACTATCGGAAACACAAACACTCAAACAAAATATACGCATTTACTATTTCATTCATTATTGTGTAATATCTTTGGATATTTTAATCTTCAGTATTTATCAATCTACTCTTTAAGAGAGTTTAATTATATTCATATTTTCTGTAAAGATACTCAAGGTAGTGGGGCCTTGAGAGTGCGTGTATTGATTACAACTTGTAAGTGGGAGTGAATCATATAGATATGATTACTTATGTGGAAATTTGGTGATTTTCCCTTTTCTACAATCCTTAGTGAAGGTCAATACACTAGGATTCACTCTCCTTTACAAGTTGTAATCAATACTTCTTATCCTCTTGAGGTTTCACTCCCCATTACAAGTGAAGGTTAATACACCCACTCTCAAGGTCCCACTTGTAAGTGGAGGAAATCACCAAGAGAGGGGGTGAATTAGGGATTTTAAAAATTTCTTTTTAACCACCCAAACAACAGATAGCAAAACAGGGTATAACAGAGATAGAGAAGAGGAGCTTGACACAGGGAGATTTATACTGGTTCGGTCTTAACTCTTGACCTACGTCCAATCCCTAGACGCTCTAGGATTTTCACTATCACTAAGATTAGTTACACATTCTGTACTTGAAAGTTATCCTCTCACTTGGATACACTCCCCCTTACAAGTTGTAAACTGATAAACCCAACCTCAAAGTCCTACAACTTTGAGATTCTTACAATGATTGATAATCAATGATAAACTCTCTAAAAGAGAAGACATAATAAACACTAAAGTTCAATGTATCAAAAGATACTTTACAGATGAGTAGAAAAATAATAAATGCAAATAACACTTGATAGCTTTTAGTTTTTTGTATTCTGGTTGTTGTTGAGAATTGAATGCTTATGTTAGAAGCATTAAATGACCGTTGGAATCATTAATGTTTGGAGACATTAATGTTGTTGTTAGGTTGCAACTAGGTCCATTCTCTCTCTTGCTTTGTGTTAATCCTGGTGCTCAAACATTCTTGTTGACTTTCCCTAAAATAAATCTGTTGGATGATGTGCCTTTCATAAGTGGAAAGAAAATATTTAAACCTTTGCAAAGTCCAGAGAAAGATTTTCCAAAAGGATGCTAAGTTTTCTGGACCAACAATAAATGTTCTGACATCACCTTTTGCTTTATGCTTTATCCTCACTCTAATACTCATTTGATCATTTAAAACTCACTAACAAACTAATTAAACATAGTTAAGAATAGTGATGAGTGATGATAAGAAGCATCTAGATCACATATGAAGATTTCGCAAATTCGAGAAAACTAATTTCAAAACAGAGCGCTTTAAACTGGAGTTTGTTCAAGCAAACTGAAGTTTGTAATATTTCTCTTAAGCGTAAGACTCGAGTTTAAAGACACAAACTCGAGTTGAGTTCTTTCTCAAATGAACATCATGATTTAGCTTTGAACAAGATGCAAACTCGAGTCATTAAGTGACAAACTCGAGTTTGGGACTTTCTGAAATGAAATAAGATTAAGTCCACAAAGCTCAAACTGAAGTTTTCAAATTTAAACTCGAGTTTTCTTAAGTTTAAAATATAGTGAAAAGCTCTCGGCTTGCCACAAATTGGAGTTTAACAAATCTAACTCGAGTTCTCTTAAAAGAGTCAATTCTTTGAAAACTCTCGGTCAAGCACAAACTAGAGTTTGACAAAATGAACTCGAGTTTGTTTAAGATGAAAAATGCTTTAAAACTCTCGGCCAAGTACTAACTATTACACCCCTACCGGCCTCGCCCTTTCAAGTGGCGGGTTAGAGACATTCCTTTTATTTGTTACCTTTCCTTAGTTACTTATTCCTCTTAGCATACATCAGAGTGAGCACAACGAAGCATTTTATTGGTTTGAACGTAACTAATATACTGGTAAAAGTATGATAACCAAATAGTAAATATTCCCCGTAGGGTTAAGGGTACAGTCATCCAAAATAAAATACTAAATAGTAAATATATATACAGTCATCCCAAAATAGAGGTACAAAATATAATAGGGCATCCCCTATTCTTCAATCCGCCACCTATGCCCTTACCTTGTTCGGTTCAGGCTTTTGTCCACTGGTTAATAGCATGAACTAGGGTTTCCTGGCTTGCTTCCCAAGATTCAGAGCATTCCTAAGCAAATGAGGTGGCAAAATTCTGCCCATGAGGATCTGATGTTTATGTTTCACCATGTGCAAATAACCTATATTATCCGAAACACCCTTTTATCCAGTGGATAAAAGCATATACCCTGGTTTTTTTGCATGTTTTCTCTTTCCTTTTTCTTCAAGAAATTCCTGATATTTCTAGGGCCTAATGTGGCACATTTTGGGCTTGAAAACCTGATCCATGTTACTTTTATTTGATTTATCCAATTCACCTTTTTATCCACTGGTCCTTGTTATGCATCGCTGATTAAAAGGGTGCTTCCTTTTCCACTTTTCTTTAAATTTTTAGATCTTTTTCCCTGATTTGGCCTTCATGTACGGCACCATTATACACCCTAAGATGGCCTAATATTTGTTTCATTTGATCCAAAAAGAAGTCCCTAATTGGTCCTTATTGGTCTCCTTTTCACCAGTTAACTTCCCTAAGGGCCTGTATTCTGTGTTTGTGCTTTTATACAGATAAAATCTTCTGATTTTCTTCCCTGGTTTGTGTGGGCTGAAACCTCCTCCTTAAGGGGTAAGGAATTGACTTTTCCTACTTTACTTTTTCCCTTTTTACCCTGCAGTGACATGTGTCCTTAAGAAATGATTACACTTACTTTTCCTTTCTAACATGTGTCTTTTGTAGTGTCTCTTCCTCTCCCTGCCTGTGGATGGTTCATACACACTCTGCAGAGGAAGAATCTATGTTTTGCTAATATTCTCTGTCCCCTTTTCATTGTACCGACTTATACCGCTCTGGTATTTTATGTTTAGCTTAGTTCCTTTTCAAATTATGGTACAATCATTACCTCTTTTCTTGGTCTTATTAGGCGAAACTTTTGTCCTATCCAGGGTTTAATAATCTGTCCCCAAATGATCTTCTAGATCCCTTATAATTATTATTATTATAAAATATGGCAGAAAATAATAATTCAAACAGTAATCAAAAGCTTCTCATTATTTCTTGAGTCCATACAAGTACATCATTTACAAAAGTAGGCGTGTTACACTAACTTGAGTTTGACATATTGAACTCGAGTTTAGGTCAGTTCAAAAATCATTGAAAGCTCTAGGTCTGACAGAAACTCGAGTTAGCCAAAACTAACTCAGTTTAGCTAAGTTTAAATAACTTGAGTTACCCTCTGTAACACCCTTATATTGTAAACAATGTAATTGTAGGCACTGATGAATTAATGAGAAGTATTGAACGTTAGTTTAATTGTTATTATTTTCAATCATTTTTTATTTTAATTTAATATAATAATAATTATTTTAGAGGTTGCCAGGATAATGGGAGACTGTTGGGATTCGTATACGTAGAGGAATTAAAAATTTACGAATCCCAAAAAAGGATCGCTCAACCACGTTTAAATCAAGGTTCGTTAAGAAACCGAATCGTACCTATATGAATTAATAAGGGTCTCTTTCGATTTGATCTCGTGGGCTACCTCCTCGATCAATAGGAATAGACTCTGCGAATCTCCTCCCTCTACCGGTATCCACACGAACAGCCTCGAACAGTGATGGCAGGGTGCTAGCGCCTTCAGTATTTTCGCGTCTCTCTTTTCTCTCTAGGGTTTCTCGCGGGTTTTCTAATTCATCCGTCTATTTAATTCGACTAGATCAATATCTATTATAGGGTTTCTAAAACCCTAATAAGCCATATTAAAATATTCAAAATTAATCCAATCAATTTTGAAATTCAAATTTAAATTAAAATAATATATTAATTAAATCTATCAAATAGATCTAATCTAATATATTTATTTAATCCGAATTATAAGCATACATATTTAATTTATCTTTATAAATTAAATATGAGATATGATATCTTTTTATTTAATTAAATATGAGATACTATATCTCAATTTAATTAAATCGAGATACTATATCTTTATTCGAAAATTAAATCTTAGATACAATATCTCAATTTATTATAGGTATTTAATTTATCAAATAAATTAAATACTATATATAATAATATTATTATCTATAAAAAAATATCATTATTAATTTTGAATTTAATAATATATATATATATATTCATCCTAGATTAAATACAGTATTCAATAAATCTTAGACATATCTAAGATTCAATGAATCTGGACATTTTTGCTCCGAGATGCGAGATGCGTGCTTCAAAACGACGATTCCAGCACCGAGATGCGTGCTTCAATCCATAAATGGATCTTTGAAGCTTACATACTCTACCAGAGTCCTCTGGACACACAAAGCCCTCAGGCTGTGTCATGTACACATCCTCAAGGAGCTTTCCGTTAAGGAAGGCAGTTTTGATGTCCATCTGCCATATTTCATAGTCATAATATGATGCAATGGCAAGAAGGATTCTGATTGATTTGGCCATTGCAACTAGGGAAAAGGTTTTATCATAGTCTACACCATGAGTTTGAGTGAATCCTTTTGAAACCAGTCGTGCCTTGAAGACATTTACTTTGCCATCCATGTCAGTTTTCTCTTTGAAAACCCACTTGCACCCAATGGTTTTTATACCTTTAGGTGTTTCGACTAAGGTCCATACCTTATTATCGTACATAGATTGCATTTCAGACTTCATGGCATTAAGCCATCTGTTGGAGTTTGGTCCCACCACAACTTCTAGATAGGTAGTTAGCTCATTCTGCTCAATGAGCAAAACATCACGACTTCCCGTAATTCGAAATCCATATCTCTAAGGGTGTAGCCGTGATCTATCGGACCTTCGTGGGCCTTGTGTTACCTGAGTAGGCTCATCAACTTGTTGTGAGTCTTCTCCGTTTTCCATCTGTGGTTCTATGTCGTCTTGTGGCTCTCGAACTTTTCGAGGTACACATTACTCCCACTCGTCCTTTTAGAGATAAACTATTTTTCCAAAAAAATACCATTCCGAATAATAAACACTTTGTGGTTGGCGGGATTGTAGACATGGCATCCTTTAGTTTCCTTAGGATACCCCACAAAAAGGCATTTTGAGGATTTAGATGATAATTTATCAGAGGCTTCGTGTTTAACGTAAATCTCACATCCCCAAATTTTAAGACATGACAAACTAGGTTTCTTCCCAGTCCATATCTCATATGGTGTCTTTTCAACTGCCTTTGATGGAACACGATTTAGTGTGAAGGCATCTATTTCTAGGGCATGGCCCCAAAAAGAAGGTGGAAGATCTGTTTGACACATCATAGATTGAACAATATCTAATAGAGTTTGATTCGTTCGATTAGAAACACCATTCCATTGAGGTGTTCCTGGAGGAGTAAGTTGTGAAATGATCTCACAACTCCTAAGATGGTCAATGAACTCTTGGCTCAAATATTCAGCATCCCGATCAGATCGAAGTGCCTTAATTATTTTGCCAAGCTGGTTTTGCACTTCATTCTGGAACGTTTTGAACATTTCAAAAGTTTCAGACTTATGTTTTATTAGATAGATATACCCCTATCTACTAAAATCGTCTATAAATGTAATGAAGTACAAATGACCTCCTCTGGTAGATGTATTCATTGGTCCACAGACATCTGTATGTATGAGGCCCAATAAATTAGTGGCCTTTTTACTATGCCCAGTAAAAAGGCGCCTTTGTCATCTTTCCCAATAAACAAGACTCACATGTATGAATGATTCAAAATCAAATGAGTTAAGAAATCCATCTTTATGGAGTTTTGAAATGCGTTTCTTATTTATATGGCCCAGACGACAATGCCATAGGTAGGTTGGATTCAAATCATTTGACTTGATCCTATTAGTAGTTATGTCATAGATGTGTCCATTATTAGGATGTTCTAAATTAAGTACATAATGATTAGCATGCAAATCACCATGAGCATAAAATTGTCATTATGATAAATTGAACATTTACGATTCCTAGTAATGGAAGTGAAACCTTCCTTATCGAAATAAGAAAGCGAAATAATGTTACTACTCAAATCAGGAACATAAAAGCAATTGTTCAAAAATTAACAAAAGCCCATTGGGCAGAACTAATTTATAAGTGCCTACGGCTAAAACAGAAACTCTTGCTCGGTTTCCAACTCATAGGTCAACTTCGCCCTTCTTCAATTTTCTACTGTCCTTGAGACCCTGCACATTTATACAAATGTGAGATCCACAAGCAATATCTAATACCCATGTAGAGAAAGTAGAAAAGTGAATATCTATAACATAGATACATGAAGCGATAGCCCCGCTATCCTTCTTGTTCTTTTCCAGATCTTCAAGGTAGAGTCTGCAATTCCTTTTCCAATGACCGATGTCATTGCAGAAGAAGCAGACCCCATCCTTTGGAGGTTTTGCCTTCTTGGCTTTCCGTTTCATACCACTTCCTTTCTGAACAGACAAAACAGTACTGGGCCTCTTCTCAAGGCTCTGCTCAGCAGTTTTGAGCATCCCATGCAGTTTAGAAATTGATTCCTCTTCGTTGTTCATGTTGTAATCCATGACAAAGTGTTCATAACTTCCTGGGAGTGATTTCAAGATCATATCTGTAGCTAACTCCTGGGAGATGGGGAATCCAAGCCTCTCAAGGTGATCAATGTAGACCTTCATTTTCGATACATGAGGACTAACGGATGCACCTTCAGCCATCTTGTAGGAAAATAAGGCCTTTGTGGTCTCATACCTCTCTTGCCTTGCCGGTTGTTGGAACATTTCCATAGGATGATCAATCATCTCAGAGACCTCCATATGTTCTAGATCTCTATCGAGGTCTGGAATCATGGTGGCAGGCATCAGGCATCCTGCATCCACAGAGTCATCCTTATGCTTCGTATAAGCATCAGTCTAAGCTCTTGGATCAGTAGCTGCAGGCTCGTAAGGAAAGGGTTGATCGATGAGATACTCATCTCTTTCGTGTTTGGGATCAACACTTAAGTTCCCAAACATGTCAACAAAGTTTGTCTCATCGAGTTCGTCCTTCTCAAGGACTGATCGCATTGATGGTGTTGCGGTGTTACTGTTCGACATGATTCTACAATAAAATGATATGCAAAGTTTAATTAATAACCTCCCACTGAATTAACAACCCTTATTATAATTAGTGGGCTAAGATCCATATTTGGCTTAAATTTAAGTCCGATTTGGCAGGACGCTTAAAATCAAGTTATTTAGGTAGGCAACCTCTTTGCCAATTACATCACATGTAACTCTTAGATCTTTATGGGATTCGATCATCATATGACCTGGCATGTTTAACCTCATCTAATGCCTTGAGATCCAAAACCGTTTCGATAATCTCAATTAAGTCAAGACAATAATGAATGTTGAGTATCACCATTACTCACTCATGTCTCACAAAGAAAATTCAAATGCATCCACTTTGGTGGAACATACAAATGGGCGATCTAGGTTTTGACAAGTATTCATTTATTGACGGCATTATGACTTAAGATTTTATTTAGAGGGTATTATCGGTATAATCTAATTAATCCTATTAATTCTACTTATATGAATGCAATTGCGATTGTATCTCATATAATTTCTAAACTAATTAGAAGTGATCGAATCAAATCTTAATTAAAATTCTAAATTAATCATGAGTGATCTAATCAAATCATAATTAAAACTCTAAATTAATTATGAGTGATCTAATCAAATCACAATTAAAACTTTAAATTAATCATGCAATGATCAAATCAAAACATAATTAAAATTGTGACACAACATGGCTCATACTTAACCTCTCCTCTCAAGCCAATGAGAGGACTTCTCTAAATAAGGAAAGAGAAATACATCAAGAGAAACCTCGTTTCACATACAAGGGGAGTGAGATGAGAAGAGAATGTACATCAAGAATATTTAGAGAGAGGCATGGCTCGCATGCCATATTTAAAATTTACAACACTTGTAAAACTTTAGAGCCATGTTGTTCACAATACCCAAACAACATTTGAAAGGTAAATTATAACATATGTTAATTCATACAATTATGAAATAAAATATTATTCATGATTAAAATTCTCTAATTTATTTATATATATATTATATAATATATATATATAATATAATATCATGATTTAGATTCTTGCGCTACGAACAATAGCCGGTCCCTACGGTGGTCCCGCTTTTAGAAAGAATATGTCATAAAAAGAATGTTTATTTCATATTGTTTTAGAAAGAATGTTTCATAAAAAAAAATTCAAGCCCCAAAGATGTGTTGTCCGAGCATGGTCGCGCGAACGAACATGAGTCGTCCATAATGTGTCTTATCTAAATCGTCCGAACGTGGTCGAGTGTCCGAGCATGATGGACGATGTGTCAGAATGTAACCGTCGTCAGACCTGGACGATTTAGAAAAAAACAAAAATTAAAGGATGAACCGTAATGTCCCTAGCGAGTCTAAACCCAATCAACGTCCAACCATAATCAACGATCCGAACCTTTCAGAACGTGATCAACACACAAAAACGTATTCAACCCCAGCATGATTGTCTGATTTGAACGATTCAGAACATGGCCGTTGTCGAGCGTGAGCGACGTCCGAACTATTCAGAACGTAACTGACACTCGAACGTGATCTCTGATCTAAACGATTCAGATCCACACGATGTTGGAAATCATGCCCTAGGGGCAAGTCATTGTACTTTAAACGTGTATGTTATTTAAAGTATTCTTCTTTAGTTATAATTTCATTTGCATCTTTATAGTGATAACTAATCCTTGGATATATCTTATAGATTATCCTAAATGTCCCTGGTCAATCATCTACGCGAGAGCGAAGATGAAGTAAGACCAATATGACTTTGATAAGGTATGGAGATATGAATCAAAGTCATGGGCACTTGTAGCAGTATAAGGTGCTGGACCGACCCACTATGAGAAAGCTGCATGGATTAAATCATAAGCTTTTCTCATGTATAATCGCGTCACAACGCCCTTTGACCTAAGATCATCATGGATTCCTACATGATGAGTCGCTGATTTTTGACCTAGTCAGATGTCACCTTTGACCGGGTGATGATAAAGGCTTGGATCGTGATCAGTGGTTTTCATGCAGAGGAATGTGAATGGTCAAGATTGAATTTGTCCCTCACATTTGTAGAGAGATAATACTGGGCCCCTCGATGAGTGAGTCTGAGAAATGTATGGCCATACTACGATGGAAAAAAGTTTACATTTCAATTGTTAGACTACTCAAGAATTGAGAAAGTAATGTTCAAGAACAGGAAGTTGACATTATCATGTCATCATACTTGACCAAATTATCGGGTGACAAAAGGGACGTGACATGGTTGTACGATAGGTTGTATCGTATCATCGATCCCTATATGAATTGGGTAGTCGCAATGTCTTGCTAGAGGCTGCTTACGACTTATGGGCTGGTACAGTATTGGCCCGCTGCCAATCTCATGTGGGCCTACAGGGTCGCACACAAGAATAGCCCAACACAAGCAAAAATGTCCACATTCATTGAATCTTAGATATGTCTACTGTATTTAATCTAGGATGGATATATATATATATTATTAAATTCAAAATTAATAATGATATTATTTATAGATAATATTATTATTATATATAGTATTTTGTTTATTTGATAAATTAAATAACTATAATAAATTGAGATATTGTATCTCGATTTAATATACGAAAAAAGATATAGTATCTCATATTTAATTGAATTGAGATATAGTATCTCGATTTAATTAAATAGAAAGATATTATATATCTCAAATTTAATTTATAAAGATAAATTAAATCTATAGGCTTATAATTCAGATTAAATAAATATATTAGATAATATCTATTTGATAGATTTAATTAATATATTATTTTAATTCAAATTAGAATTTCAAGATTAATTGGATTAATTTTGAATATTTTAATACGGCTTATTAAGGTTTTAGAAACTCTATAATAGATATTGATCTAGTCGTATTAAGTAGACGGATGAATTTGAAAAGCTGCGAGAAACCCTAGAGAGAAAAGAGAGAGACGCGAAAATACTAAAGAAGCTAACACTCTGCCGTCAGTGTTGGAGACTGTTCGTGTGGATACCGGTAGAGGGAGTGGACTCGCAAAGTCAGCTCCTGTTTGATCAAACAAGATGGCACTACGTTCAAGACGTACGATGTCTGAGACGTACGACGTTCGAGACGCACATGAGGTCGAGACGCTCATGAATTTCGCATAGGTATGGCTTCAAACGAACCTTGATTTAAACGCGGTTGAGCGATCCTCGGATGTGATTCGTAAAAGTTTTCAATTCCGCTGCGTGTACGAATCCCAACAGTGGTATCAGAGCCAGGTCAACCGAGCATTTAGATTGGGTTTTCTATATGTGAATACATGTGATGTATATATGGATGAAACCGAATCTGTTATGCATATGTATGCTAAAACCAAATCCTGATATGTGTTTAAATTAAAAAACTTGCGTTAGGGTTTCTACGGATAGCAAGTAAGATTTAGGGAGCCATTTCTTAATTGTTCAGATCGGATTGCGTGGCTAATATGCGTGGTTCTGAATCGTTCACGATCACGCTGAGGTCGGACGATCAAGCTGAGGTCGGACGTTATGGTAACGTTGGACGACGATGTTTGAACGTTCAAGTAACGTTGGCCGAACACGTTCAGAGTTGCTGGGGACGATAGGGACGTCCTACAATTTGTCTTTCTGAGCTATTCAACAACAGTCACGTTCGACTTGACCACGTTCGGACATTCAGATTAGACACGTTAAACACGACTTCTTTCGTTCGCGCGACCATGTTTAGACTTGATTACTTTTTCGAAAAGTTAGGGTTTTATGAAACAATCTTTCTAAAACAATATTACATTTTCAAAAGCTCCTTGACCTCGCCCGCTAACCGGCTAGCGGGACCGCCGTAGGGACCGGCTAACTGTTCGTTGCGTGAGAATTTAAATCATGATATTATATTATATATATAATATAATATAATATAAAATGGATAATTTGATCATAATATTTTATTTCATAATTGTATGAATTAATATATGTTGTGATTTAACCTTTCAAATGTTGTTTGGGTATGGTGAACAACATGGCTCTAGAGTTTTACAAGTGTTGTAAATTTTAAATATAGCCTGTGAGCCATGCCACTCTCTAAATGTTCTTGATGTACATTCTCTTCTCATCCCACTCCCCTCGTATGTTAAATGAGGTTTCTCCTGATGTATTTCTCTTTTCTTATTTAGAGAAGTCCTCTCATTGGCTTGAGAGGATTTTAGGTTAAGTATGAGCCATGTTGTGTCACAATTTTAATTATGTTTTGATTTGATCACTACATGATTAATTTAGAGTTTTAATTTTGATTTGATTAGATCACTCATAATTAATTTAGAGTTTTAATTATGATTTGATTATATCACTCATGATTAATTTAGAATTTTAATTATGATTTGATTAGATCACTTCTGATTAATTTAGAGTTTATATGACATACAATTGTGATTGCATTCATATAAGTTGAATTAATAGGATTAATTAGATTATATCAAATATACACCCTCTAAATAAAATATTAAGCTGTAATGCCGTCAATTAATGAATACTTGTCAAAACCTAGATAGCCCATTTGTATGTTCCACCAAAGTGGATGCACTTGAGTTATCTTGGTGAGACAAGAGTGAGTAATGGTAATACTCAGCATTCATTATTGTCTTGACTTAATTGAGATTATCAAAACGGTTTTGGATCTCAAGGCATTAGATGGGATTAAACGTGCCGTGTCATGTGATGATCGAATCCCATAAAGATCTAAGAGTTACATGTGATGTAATTGGCAAAGAGGTTGCCTACCTAAATAACTTGATTTTAAGCGTCCTGCCAAAGCGGAATTAAATTTAAGCCAAATATGGATCTTAGCCCACTAATTATAATGAGGTTTGTTAATTCAGTGGGAGATTATTAATTAAACTTTGCATATCTTTTAGTTGTATAATCATGTAGACTAGCATTATTGCCACACCATCGATGCGATCAGTCTTTTTGTCACACGATAATTTGGTCAAGGATGAGGCATGGATAATGTCAACTTTCTGTTCTTTTTCTCGATTCTTGAGTAGTCTAACAATTGAAATGGAAACTCTTTTCCATTGTAGTATGGTCATACATTTCTCAGACTCACTCATCGAGGGGCCCAGTATTATCTCTCTACAAATGTGAGGGACAAATTCCATCTTGACCATTCACATTCCTCAGCATGAAAACCACTGATCCCGATCATAGCCTCTATCATCACCCGGTCAAAGGTGACTTTTGACTAGGTCAAAGACCAGCGACTCATCATGTAGGAATCCATGATGATCTCAGGTCATAGGGCGTTGTGACGCGGTTATACATGAGATAAGGTTATGACTAAATCCATGCAGCTTTCTCATAGTGGGTCGGTCCAACACCTTGTACTCTTACAAGTGCCTATGACTTTGATTTGTATCTCCATACCTCATCAAAGTCATACTGGTTTTATTTCATCTTCGCTCCCGCGTAGATGTGACGAGGACATTTAGGATAATCTATAAGATATATCCAAGGATACAGTTATCAATATAAACATGCAAATGAAATTATAACTAAAGGAGAATACTTTAAATAACATAAACGTTTAAAGTACAATGACTTGCCCCTAGGGCATAATTTCCTAGAGGAGGTTCATTAGGAATCATCCTTTGGACCAAGTGATAGGTGATAAGGTGTAAGGACCAGAAATAGTACTTTGAATGAAGTGACTTTTTCTGCCTCTATATTAGAGATTGAACCCTCTAAAATTGATGAAGCCTTTTCAGACAATGATTGGTTGCTAGCAATGTAAGAGGAGTTACATCAATTTGATAGAAATCAAGTTTGGGATTTGATACCTAGGTCTAACGACCATCCGGTCATTGGCACCAAATGGGTATTCAAGAACAAACAAGATGAATAAGCAATCATTGTCCATAACAAGGCAAGATTGGTTGCTAAAGGCTATAATCAAGAAGAAGGAATTGATTATGAAGAAACTTATGCTCCAATGGCAAGATTGAAAGTGAAGGAAATCACCAAGAGTGGGGGTGAATTGGGGATTTTAAAAATTCTTTTCAGATCACCCACACAACAGATGCTTAACCAAGGTAAATGGAGTTAGAGAAGAAGAGCTTGACACAGAAGATTTATACTGGTTCGGTCTTAACTCTTGACCTACGTCCGGTCCCGGACTCTCTGGGTTTTTCTACTATCACTCAAATTAGATACACACTCGTACTCGAAAGTTATCCTCTCTCTAGGATACACTCCCTTACAAGTTGTAATCGATAACCCAACCTCAAAGTCCCACAACTTTGAGATTCTTACAAAGAATGATTTACAGAAATGAACTCTCTCAAAGAGTGAATGAAGATAAGCACTGAAGCACAATGTATCAAAGATACAAATGAGAAATATAAGCAGTAAAAGACTGATGTTCTTGTGTGCGTTTTCTGTGTATGTCTTCTCTGCCTTCAATCTTCAATTCTTCAAGTATTTAAACTGGTTTGAAGCTTGTTACCGTTATAGATCCGTTCAGACTTGGATCAATTCGAAATTCTAGCTGTTGGGTTCTTGGTCCTTTGAATATAGTTGTTGAGAAATTTGTTGGAGATTTTGAATATTTGAAATTTGGTTCTTCAAGAAAGTCTCCCATGCTTGTATGTTGAGTGGAGGACTTGAAATAATATTGTTCAGTTGCTTTAGTTGGTGGAGGCTTGCTTTCTGTCTTAGAGAATGGTGGTGCTGCCTTCCAGGTTGTAACCATTGTCTTGAGAGAAGAAGATATAATATAATATTGCAAGTTGTCCAAGATATTGCTTTAATGGCTTTTAAAGTATACCTAGATCTTCTGAAATCTCATAAGCAAACTGGTTAAATCTGGTTAGGAAATATTGATATGAATCATATAAATTATAAGCAACCATTTTGTAGAATCAAGCTAAAGCATAAATCAAACTGAACAAAATATACTCAGATGCGTTCTTCTGTACTGAAGTTCCAAGCTCGAGCTTACTTATCCAAGCTCGAGTTTGCTCTTCTTTTAAAACTTGAGTTTTGCCTCTGGAAGTCTCAAGCTCGAGCTTGTAAGTGAGTAAGCTCGAGTTTAGCATTTGTCGGGGAAATATGTTTGAAATCATTTTGAGAGCCAAAATGGAAAAACGCAAGCTTGAGCTTATTAGTGAGTAAGCTCGAGTTTGGCACTATCCATGTCAAAAATAATTTTAGTTCACAAAATGCAAGCTTGAGCTTAGAGGTGTAAACTTGAGTTTGCTAAGCTCAAAATATGACATTGCTCTCTGTCTGACCCAAGCTTGAGCTTGCAAGGGCAAGCTCAAGTTTGTCACAAATGTTAACATCTTTGAAAAGTTTCTGTCAGACGCAAGCTTGAGTTTACAACTCCAAACTTGAGTTTACTCTTTGAAAGGAAAACTTGAAAACTTTTTGCCTGGTGCAAGCTCGAGCTTGGGATGCCAAGCTCGAGTTTACAACTTTTGTAAACTCACAAACTCTGAGAAAAATGATAAGCTCAAGTTTAAAGGATTCGCAGAGGTAAGCTCGAGCTTGTAACTTCAAGCTCGAGTTTACATATTTGTAAACTTATTGAGAAAAATCTCTGGAAGAGGCAAGCTTGAGCTTAAAACTAATAAGCTTGAGTTTGCAATTTGAGTAACTTGATAAAATCCTCAAACCTTCGTAAGCTCAAGCTTACAGGTGCAAGCTCGAGCTTACTCAGTATATGAGTAAACTTTGAAAACCTTCAAGCTCAAGTTTATGGACCAAGCTCAAGTTTAGAAAATGCAAAATAGCTTGGTTTACTTTCTGTAAGGGGCAAGCTCGAGTTTGGAGACCCAAGCTCGAGTTTGGCGCTGACAGAATGTTTTTGAATTGAAATCAACATGCTTTACCAATCTTTGACAAAAACATTCTCTCATGTTTACAATTGTTATTAATCATCAAAACACATTTGAGAACTAACAAAGATTGGAAGCAATAAGAGTTCTTCTAGCCTTTGCTTGTATCAAAGGATTCAAGCTCTATCAAATGGATGTAAAGAGTGCATTTTTAAATGGTTTTATTCAGGAGGAAGTTTATGTTGAACAACCTCCTGGTTTTCAAAATGATCATCATCCAGATCATGTTTATTGCCTCAAGAAAGCCCTTTATGGCCTTAAGCAAGCTCCTAGAGCTTGGTATGAGGGATTAAGCAAATTCCTTCTTAATCAAGGATTTGTTAGAGGAAAAGCAGATACAACTCTCTTCATAAAGAGTAATAAACTTGGTGAAATTTTAATTGTTCAAATATATGTTGATGACATTATATTTGGTGCTTCTAATGATGTTTTGTATGAAGAGTTTGCTAAGAATATGAAGGGAGAATTTGAGATGTCCATGATGGGAGAACTAAACTATTTCCTTGGTCTGCAAATCAAGCAAAGAAAGAATGTAATCTTCATATCTCAGACCAAGTATCTCAATGATCAGCTGAAGAAGTTTGGGATGAATCAATGCAAAGGAGCTGATACTCCAATGAGCTCAACCACTGTCTTGGATGCTGATGAAGAGGGCAAGGAATTCAATATCACAAGATACAGAGGAATGATTGGATCATTGCTCTACCTCACAGCAAGTCGCCCTGACATCCAATTCAGTGTGGGGATGTGTGCAAGGTTTCAATCTGCTCCCAAGGAGTCGATGCTGAGAATGTGAAGAGGATCTTCAGATATCTTGCTGACACAAAACCCTTGGCTTGTGGTTTCCAAAAGGTCAACTAGAACATCTTGTGGCATATTCAGATTTAGATCATATTGGATACAAGACGGATAGGAAGAGCACAAGTGGCCAATGTCAATTTCTTGGTGGCTCTCTTGTCTCTTGGTTCAGCAAGAAACAAACCAGTATGGCTGTATCTTCTACTGAAGCTGAATATGTGGCTGCCTCAAGCTGTTGTGCACAAGTCCTATGGCTCAAGCAACAAATATCTGACTTGGGAATCAACTTGAATTAGATCCCATATTGTGTGACAACACTAGCACAATAAGCTTGGCCAAGAATCCAGTGCAACACACTAGGACCAAGCACATTGATGTGAGACATCACTTCATAAGGGATTATGTTCAGAAGAAGGATGTCAAAGTTATGTTCATCCCAACTCATCTTCAACTTGCTGACATCTTCACCAAACCATTGGCCAAAGAACAATTCAATTTCATAAGGAGAGAATTAGGAATGGTAAATCCCAATGAGTTGTAAGTAACTCTCTCTCTCTCTCAATGTTAGTTATGGTTTTGATGATTGTTAGTTACTAACTTAAGCATCAGAGTGTTTAGTTATGTCTTTTGCACGATGCTTAAAAGACTGAGGTTTGCTGTCAAATGAAGCAAAATCGAGTTTGGAAAGCCACTCGAGTTTATCGGGGACAGAGAGCAACCTTTGGTTTTTGGAGAAGTTCAAAACTCGAGTTTATAAGTTGGAAACTCGAGTTTCCATCAGATAGAGAGCAACCATGTTTAAAGAGAAGTGCAAACTCGAGTTTGGTAAGTGAAAACTAGAGTTTTGTAGCGGAAGTACAAAGGTTCACTATACACTTTTGAAGTCCAGGTTAGTAAACATTAATGAAAACTCGAGTTTGTAACGACATTTATATATAAGTTGCTATGCCTGTTCGTCTACACTCTCTTCAAAACTCAAGTTTTGCCCTAGCGTCTTCTCTCAATCCTCTGTCTCGCATCTCTCTTGACCAAATCCTTCTCCCAGAAACCCTAAATGGCCTCCAAATCATCTGCCCAAGCTACTCACATCGTAGAATTAGGTGATGAGGGCTCCCAATCATGGTCTCCTCCTCCTCAGCGACCCAGGAGGATGAAATCAACCCCAAAACGCTACCACTATGGCGTCAATCGAACAATCAGAGGGGTTAGCGAGAACATTCCAGAATCTCCATCTCCTAAACCTAAATCGAAGGGAGTCTCATTCAAAGCACCCTCTGAGAATCCATCAAAGAAGCGAAGTGAGCCAGAACCAGTTGAGGGAAAGGGCAAGAAGAAGGCTGGTGAATCTTCTAAGCCTCCCAAGCCAAAGAAGTTGAAAGCTACTTATGGGTCCCAAGACACTGAGAAGGGACAGACACCATTGAAGGAGTCACATGCTCAATCAGAGGAAGAGCCTCATATCATCTCCAACGCCATTGAGGAAATCTACAACCATAACACTCCTCCTACAGGGTTTGCCTCTTCTGCCACTATTCTCTCAAATGAATTAGCTGCCAAATTCAAGGATTCCTATCTTAATAAGGAATTATGTCCTTAAATCGTCTCGTTGATTTAGGCAAACTCAAAGATGAGTGTCATTTAGACCTATCCCCTTGGTTGAAAGAGTACGAATCTTTCCTATCTATCTCTGCTTCATACACTCCCAATATTGTCAAAATCTTCTACTTTAATATGATTTACGACAATGTACTTGATTTTGAGGGAGAGTTAATTGAAGAGAGAGACTCTACTTCAGTTAAAGGGGTCAAATTTACTTTCTCTGTGTAACACCCCGAATTTCGGACCCTGAGAATAAAGAATAAGCCTAAAGTAGGCGGACGACTAAGCCCAGTTTGGGAAGAGTTCCAAGAATGTCGAGAGTTAGGATACCCCTATGGGATTAAGTAACTCGACCATACGGGTCAGTGGACCTTGTATGCATAAGCCGTGGAATTAAGGTGCTAGTGAAAATGGGACACAGAAGGTCTATACGGCGTATATCCGGTGGAAAGGATGCCACCCAACTATGTCCTGGGGTATAGGACAATTCGTTGAATGAAAATATGGTGGTATAAGTAAGTACACGACATTTTCAGGGCAGTTTGGTATGCCCTGCGTTTTTGAGGAGGCGTCAGTATTCGTGAAGAAAACCCGAGTAAAACCTGGGCAAGATCCCGAGCAAGTACCAATAAAGTAATTTTAATAAAGTAATGTCATGATGACTAATGATGACATACTTTTGTGTTGGCCAAATAAAATGGTGACACGTGTCCCTTCATGATTACAAAAGACAAAGAGTAATGATGCTAGTCGGACACGTGGCATTCTAGGGTTGGATGTTTGACTTTTTGGGACCATAAAGTACGAGGTAATTATGAGACATTAAAATATAAATTTCTCGCTCCCCAAAAACATAGAAAAACGTGCAGCCACATCGGGGGAAAAGGAACAATTGAGCTGAGCCCACACAAGTCCCACAGAGTGGCACGAGTCACAAGGAAAGTTGTAACCAGCAAAAAGGTGCTAAGCAGGACTGGTTACGGTTTTATGGAGTCGGGCCCAGACCCCTGGACACAGAAGGAGGACAAAATTTGGTGGGCCCAGAGAAGAAAGGATAGGTCATGTCAAGCATTTATGAAGAGAAAGAATGTCATGTCAAGTAATTATGAAGAAAGAGAAAGAATAAAATATTCCGGAAAATCCTGGACCACACAATTTAAATCCGATGTGACAAAGGATTGACATGTCATTATGACTCATTAAATGGCATTTATGGCATACCTAAAAGGCATATTTTGTGGGCCCCGCAAGTTGGTAGAAGTACAGTGCAAATGACCGTTTTACCCCTACACCAAAAACCTACACCTAAAGCACCATTAAGGGCAATTTTGGAAACAACCATTAAGGGAAAATCTGGAAATACTCCTCAAGGGAAGAAATGGCGCCACCTTAGTCAAGAATTCTCTAGAATTCTTGAGAATTTAATTAAGTAATCATATTTTAAATCCAAGGAATTTTCTCAACCGTTGGATCGCGATCAAGATTGGATAAGGGCCTCACCTTGGAGTCTATAAATAGGACCCTTCCCCCTTCATTTTTCCACATCAACCACGAGCCAAGATTGAGGGAGAGGAAGGTCCTGCTGAAGTTGTGCTCCAAGAGAAGAGGAAAGCACCCGCAACCGAACGCATAAGGTAAGTCCCTAACCGATGACTTGGAGATCCTTGTTTCTGCCCTATGGTGTTTCGTGTGGTTGCAGTAGGATATGCATGTTTTTAAGGTTAAAAATGGATTCATAAGGTGTTTTTGTGTAGGGTCATGTGTGATCACCTTTTTCCAAACCCTAAAAGCTTAAATCTTTAGTATACGAAAATCTGCCGATTCTTACGGTATTTGGGCAGCGAAGACAAACTGATGGTTTGGAAGTAGCAAACGAGTTCCGTTTACTCTGAAATTTTATATGGAGAAATTAGACATCTTAAGTATGATATTTATATAATATTTTGTGTCATTTTGATTTTCCAACCGAAAGTTCTTTAAGGTTGAAAATGACCTAAAAACCAGGACGTTGTACTAGACCAGCGGCTCTGTTTTGTACATAAAGCAAGGGTTAGAACCCATATGACTCTGGGAATTATTTTTATGGTAAACTAGACATCCTAAGGGTTCTAGATCCACTGATTTCAGGTTGATCCGATTTGTCTAGAATTTACTAAAAATCAGAAAATTTGGAACAAAAATGCTGGAAATTCTGGTGCTATGCGGATTTTAAAGAAACTTGATGTAAAGATGGAATGTGTGACTGAAAGCATGTGTTTGACTATAACTAGGGTACTAACACGTGAGAGACGTATCTTCATCATGAAGGGAGACGTTTATCACTTTCAAGAGGTGCCAGGTAGTAACTGTTGACTTGCATACTCTATGTTACTCTCGCATGTGCGTTTTATCATAATGTAGGAGTTGGGCTATAGTACCTAGTGTATTGCATGTCCTTAGGTTACTGCTGAAATCCAAGGTATGTCGGGCTATAGTACCTAATGGACCGTGTGTCCTTAGGTTACTGCTGAAGTTCAAGGGCATGTACGGGCTGTAGTGCCTGAAGGACTGTGTGTCCTTGGATTACTGCTGAAGTCCGAAGTATATGAGGTAGGTAGGACCTATGTGACTATGTGTTCGTAGGTGGCTACTGAGGCCTCAGGAGGGGTCAGTAGGGGACTGCAGCCCTAACTACCGAGGCCCTTAGCGCTATGGTACCGGGGGCTTGTCTTGACCAGGCTGTCCTGCGGAGGTGATACATGCCGGTTTATTGTGCCAGTGAGGTAGGTTTATGTCTGTTTCCTGATTGTGATTGACATTACATGCATTGCATACATATTGTATTCAAGTCTAACAGTTACTATGGGGTTCAACTTTGAACTCCAGACTGGTTCAAAGGATACAGGTGAAAGGCGGTAGGCTGGTTGGACATTGAAGATGGTAAGGACACGGTGCAGAGCATTGAAGAAATAGAGGATACCCTGTTGTTTTTGGTACTTCTATATTGGGGATGACTATATGATCTATACTCACTATTTTGTACTTGTTTTGGATGGTTGTACCCTTAACCCTACGAGGATTACTTTATGGTTTTGTATGTGCATTTACCATTATATATTGTAAGTTGTCCAAACCGATCATATGCTCTGCTGTGCACACTCTGAGATTTGATTTTAAGTGATTGGTTAACAAAGGAAACGTAATAAGCAAGAAAGAATCCCTCTAACCCGCCACCCGAAAGGGCGAGGCCGGTAGGGGTGTAACACTCTTCTTCCACCATAAACATCATTCTCAAAATTGCTAATCCGCCTCCAATTCCTGAAATTCAGTTTAGCAATAGAGAAATTTTTGAGATTCTCAGGCCCAATGAGCCTATTCCTGAAGGTGAACTTCACACCTTGTCTTTCAAACCAGTATCCATGCCACCCATTCATAGAGTCCTGTGGTACATCTATTCTAGGAACTTCATCCAAAAAGGTGGAAACTATACTCATTTTGTTCAAAAAGACTACCCCTTGTTTGCTGCTGTTGTGAATAAGGTGCCAATCAATCTTAGACACTGGATCTTTCAAGAAATGGTCAAATTTAAATTTACCTCTCGCAGACCCTCACATATACCATTTCCATCTCTTGTGTCAGTGATTTTGTTCTACCACAAGATCTGGTTTCTTGGACCTCCTGACGCCATCAAGACTCCTCCTGTGTTTGGTAAATCCCAACTCAATTACATGAAGATAACTTTTGAGGGTGAGGGTTCGGCCAATCAAGGGCTCTCTAGGTCCAGCTTCACAAGCAAGAGCTTCTCGTGCTCCATCAGCTCCACCGCCTATTGATTTTGATTCAAGGGTAAAAGCTATTGTAGATGCTGCCATCGCCTCATTGTCCATTAGATTAGAGTTTGAAATAATCAAGTTGGTAACTGAAGTGCAAAGGGGCAATCATGAGAATGTGGACATCCAGGATGGTCTGAAGGAGACAGTTGACACTGTAAAGGAGAAAGTTGAGGACCTTACTGGCCATATGGTGGATCATGATGCCAAATTGTCCATTCTAATGGTTAGCAATGTGCTTCTAAGTGACAAGCTAGACAAAGTGCTGAAGAACTTTCATATTGGCTCATATTCTGTTTTTGGCACCTCTGCTGGTCCCAGTGCCTCTGCTCCTTATGACAACCCAAAATCTGAGCCAGAGCCTTCCTCTTCTCCTTCATTCACTTTCACCACTCCTCAGGATCCTACCTCTTCACCTGAACTGTCTACTCCCTTCCTTTCATCTCCTATTCCCACTTCCACACCTACCACAGAGGTCATATCTACCTCATCTCCAATTACTCCTACTACAGAGATTCTTCATCCCTCTCAGACTCCCACTACTAAGGTTCTCCCTCACTCACCTCCTCCTACTCCTCACATAGACCCTCTCCATGAACCCTCTATCTCAACTCCACCCTCTTTTGAAGATGACAAAGGGGGGGGAGAAAAGCCCAAAGTAGTCCTTGAGTAGAGAAGATATGTAGAAAGTTTGAGTTTGAGTATGTATGGTCTGTGTAATTGTTGCATATGCTTTGTGTAATTGTTGCATCTTAGTTTTTGTATTTCATTTTGATATTGAACAAATGTAGCTTTGCATTTTAATGAATGATGAATGAATGGCATTTTGTAGCTTCTGTTGTTTATCTCTGATTTGTCAAAATGCTGTGATTATCTAATGTGCAAAACCAATTTCAAATTGACCAAGTATTCTAAAGTATAGCTCATGTTAAAAGTATTTAAAGTTTAAAATACTGTCATTTCAAAATGCAAATTCTCTCAAACTTTTGAAACTTTGGTTTACAAGTGTTGTAATCATCAAAAAGGGGGAGAATGTTAGTTCTCTTTGTGTTTTGATGATAACTGACAATTGTAAACACAAGTTCAAGTTTGTCTTTGGTAAGTTGAAAAACTTACTGTCAAAGGCAAACTTGAGTTTTGATTTCAAAACTCGAGTTTTGACTTGACAGAGAATAGTTCAATTTTAATGAACTAAGCAAAACTTCAGTTTCCATTCTGAAACTCAAGTTTTGGACTTACAGAGAGCACTCCAAGTTTTTCACACCTAGACAAAACTCCAGTTCTCATAGAAAACTACAGTTTGCATAATACAGAGACTCTTCAATATTTTCTGAAGAAGACAAAACTCCAGTTTCCAAATAGAAACTCGAGTTTTGGTCATACGAAGAGTCTCTAACATTTTGGGCTTATGCAAACTCCAGTTTTGATATGGAAACTCCAGTTTTCAATTTTCCATGAGTTTTCTAAGTTTTTCAAAATTGTGAGAAAACTCGAGTCTTACTTTGGAAACTCGAGTTTGCGCTTGACAAAGAGTTTTCAAGTTTTACTCAGTTTTTTGAAAACTCTAGTTTTCATTAAAAACTCCAGTTTTGACTTTGGGATAAATTTTTGAGTTTTCATACTTAAATGAATACTCGAGTTTAGTTTGGGAAACTCGAGTTTTTGGGCAACTAGAGAGCTTTGCTCTTTTCAACAATTTTGAAAACTCAAGTTTACATTTGAAAACTCCGGTTTCACTTGGCAAAGATTTTCAAAAGTTTCCAATTTTAAGAGGAAACTCGAGTTTAGTTTTGGAAACTCAAGTTTGTGTCTTACAAAGAGCTTTGTTCATTTCATCATTTTGAAAACTCAAGTTTACATTTGAAAACTCCAGTTTTTACTTGGCAAAGATTTTCAAAAGTTTCCAATTTTAAGAGGAAACTAGAGTTTAGTTTTGGAAACTCGAGTTTGTGTCTTACAGAGAGCTTTGCTCATTTCATCATTTTGGAAACTCAAGTTTGCAATTGGAAACTCTAGTTTTGAGCTTTTGGACTTAAACATGTTCTCACTATAAAAGTCCAAAACTCGAGTTTGTGTCGCTGGTTTTGAAAATCAACTTACTCGTAATTCTGAAATCTTTCCGTTTGATCTTAATACTTCTTCTCAACATTCACTACTATTCTTAACTATGTTTATCAGTTTGTTAGTGAGTTTCAGATGGTTTAGAAGATATTAAATGAAGATTTGAACAAAAGTAAAAGGTGATGTCAGAACATTAAATGCAAAGTTCAGAAGATTTGCATCCGTTTGTACCATCATTCTACACACGTTGCAAAGGGATCAATGTCTGCTTTCCCTAAGCAGTAGTTGATCTTCCAACGGATATATTACAAGGAAAGTCAACAATAATCTTATGGACAAAAGGAATTAACTGAAGAGTAGAGAGAGAACACACCAAAGTGCCTCCAACAACTAGATTAATGCACCAATGGTTATAATGGAGATTACAACGGTCATTTAATGCTCTCTTTGTATAAATAGAGTTGCCTTCAATTCTTCTCAACAACACATTTGCTGAAAATGAATTGCATTCAAGTTTACCAACTACTCCTTCAGTTTACACTTGTAAAGTATCTTTTGATACATTGATCTTCAGTGTTTATATTTATCCGCTCTTAGAGAGTTCTTTTATTGTGAATCATTTCATTGTAAGAATCTCAAGTCAGGGGACTTGGAGATTGAAATATTGATTGCAACTTGTAAGGGGGAGTAAGTTCTAGTGAGAGAATTACTCTTGAGTTACAGAGGGTCTAATCAATTGAGATAGTGAAAATCCCAGAGAGTCCGGGACCGGACGTAGGTCAAGAGGTTGGACCGAACCAAAGTATAAATCTTTGTGTCTTGCTCTTCTTCCCTTCACTCGACTTAGCTCGTTTTATTGTTCAAAAACAGAGCACTCTGAAAAGAATTTTAAAATCCCTAATTCACCCCCCCTCTTGGTGATTAAGCTCCACTTTCAATTGTTTCTCAGATTTAATTTTCGAATAAAGATATCATATATCTTATTAAATTTGAATTGAGATATAGTCTCTTAGATTTAATTAAATAGATAGATATCATATCTCAGATTTAATTTATAGAGATAAATTAAATCAGCAGCCTTTTAATTCGGATTAAATAAATAGATTAGATTTATTGGATATATTTAATTAATATATTATTTTAATCCAAATTGAAATTTCAAGATTAATAAGGATTAATTTTGAATATATAATACGCCTATCGGGTTTTGAAAAACCTACAGGACATTTTGTAAGACGTATTAGAAAAGCCGTGAGAAACCCTAGAGAGAAAAGTAGAGACGCGAAAATACTGAAGGCGTTAGCACAATGCCGTTGGTGTTGGAGACTATTTGTGTGGATACTGGTAGAGGGAGTGGATTCCCAGAGTCGGCTCCTATTGATCGAGTAGGACGAACACGAGATTGAATTGAACGAGACGCTCATGAGTTCGCATAGGTACGGTTCTTTACTACCCGATTTAAACGTCGTTGATAGATCCTCTACATTGGGATTCGTAAATTTTATGGATGAAATCCTTCCGCTGTGTGTACGGATCCCAACATGTACCACTCTCTGTCAAGTTCAAACTCGAGTTTGACAATTCTAAACTCGAGTTTGCCTTTGACAGTAAGTTTTGAAGTTTAACAAAGACAAACTTCAATCAAGTTTACAATTGTTAGTTATCATCAAAACACATAGAGAACTAACACCACTACCTTGAGTATCTTTACAGATGACTTAAGGGGTAAGGATTTGACTATTTTGCCCCTGTAATCATTACTTACTTTTTGTTTTTCAATCCTGTGGTGACACGTGTCCTCAAGTAATTATTACAGATGACTTTTCATTCTTATCCCTTCAAAAACGCAGGATATCCTTACCTGTCCAGGAAATGTCATGTGCACACTTATTTTAGCACATTCTTGCTTAGCTAATTGTCCCATACCTTAAGACATAGCTAAATGACATTTTTACCGACTGGTTAACACTGTATAGGTCCTCTGTACCCCTTTTCCATTAGCACTTTCAATTTCACAGCTTATACATACTAGGTCTACTAACCCGTATAGCCGAGTTACTTAGTCCCTAAAAGGATTCCTATCTCTTGACATTCTTACGACTCTTCCTGGACCAGGGTTAGTCGTCCGCCTAATTTAGGCCTGTTCTTGATTCTCGGGGTCTAAAGTTCAGGATATTACAATTACAATGAATCTTCTCTCTCTTAGAAGTGAATAATATAAATACTGAAGTACATTACAGATAATCTCACTCTCTAAGGTAAATTATATAATCATTGAGATAATTGGAGAGTAAGTGATATAGATGTCAGAGTGTTGGCATTTTGACAATGAAGCTGTAATTGTAGGAATTCTTACAACGCAGCGGATTAAAATTTTAAGAATCCCGTCCCGAGGATCACTCAGGTGCGTTTAAATCAACACTAAGGGAATCCAAAATTACCTTTGGTGAACCCGTTCGCGTCTCGTTTCCTTTGAACTGGTGGGCTATCTCCTCGATCAATAGAAGACGACTCGTTGAATCGGCTTCCTCTCGGTATCCACACGAACAATTTCCCGAACACGGCTACGGCAGTGTGCTAGCGCTTCTTATGTGTCTCTCTAGGTTCTTCACCACCAGATCAGTTTGTTTCTCGTTTTTGGCTTATGCACACACAAAACCATCAAAAGCCTCAAAAGCTTCTGTCCGTTTTTTGTGCATCAATACGTATTAATGTACAATTTAATTAATCCGTATTAATGTACAATTAATCTGCATTAATGTACAATCAATACGCATTAAGTTTGAATTTCGAATTTCAAAAACTGATTTTTGAAATCTGAATTTCGAATTCTTGAATTAAAAAAATATTAATTAAATCTATCGATAGATCTAATCTAATGTATTTATTTAATGCAAACTAAAAGCCTTTCGATTTAATTTATCTCTATAAATCAAATCCAGAAATAATATCCATCTATTTAATTAATTATGAGATACCATATCTCAATTTAATCTAAACAGATATATGATATTCTTATTCGAATATTAAACGAGATACAATATCTCTATTTGTTTTATATATTTAATTTATCAAATAAATTAAATACAAAAAAAATATTATATATAATAATATTATAATCTCCATTAATAATATTAATATATATATATATTAATTTCGAATTTTAATAAATATGTATAAATATATATTTATCCTAGATTAAATTTAGTATTCATTAATTCAGCATTAATCCGAGATTCAATGAACCGGACACAAATGCTCGTGTTGGGTTATTCTTGTGTGCGACCCGCAGCCCATATGAGATTGGCGGTGGGCCAAAAGCGTATCGCCCACAAGTCGCAAGCGGCCCTCTAGCAAGACATTGCGACTACCCAACTTACATGGGGATCGATATCACGATACAACCTTATCATACAACCATGTCACGTCCCTTTTGTCATGCGATAATTTGGTCAAGGATGAAGCATGGACAATGTCAACTTCCTATTCTTGTCCATTACTTTCTCGATTCTCGAGTAGTCTAATAAGTGAAATGGAAACTCCTTTCCAACATAGTATGGCCATACATTTCTTAGACTCACTCATCGAGGGGCCCAATATTATCTCTCTACAAATGTGAGGGACAAATTCCATCTTGACCATTCACATTCCTCCGCATGAAAACCACCGATCCCGATCCCGGCCTTTATCATCACCCGGTCAAAGGTGACTTTTGACTAGGTCAAAGATTAATGATTCATCATGTAGGAATCCATGATGATCTCAGGTCATAGGGCGTTGTGACACGGTTATACATGAGACAAGCTAATGACTAGATCCATGCAGCTTTCTCATAGTGGGTCGGTCCAGCACCTTGTACTCTTACAAGTGCCCATGACTCTGATTGTATCTCCATATCTCATCAAAGTCATACTGGTCTTAACTCATCTTCGCTCCCGTAGATGACCGACCGAGGACATTTAGGATAATCTATAAGATATATCCATGGATGCGTTATCAATACAAACATGCAAACGAAAATGATAACAAAAGGAGAATACTATAAATATCCTAAACGTTCATTGTACAATGACTTGCCCCTAGGGCATAATTTCCAACAGTAATCTCATATTTCTCTCCCTATTTTTGAATACTTCTCCTTTTTACAGTTATTGAAGAGATTTGAGTAATTCTTCCAGTTTGAATATGACCGTTGTGAGTGTATATGACCATTGGAACCATTCGACTATTGGAGAATATTACTGTTAAGCTTTTGTTGGTTTTTGGCCGTTGAGCTCGATCTATTTTAATCACCTGAAACTTATACACAAATGATATAAATAATATTAAGAAGTAGTATAAGTCCTTTTGGTATTCATCTAGATGTTCTTGATGAGAAACAAGATTTCCGACAGTGATTTTCTAAAGCAGAGATGTTAACTCAAGTTATCATTAATTGGCTCGGGTTAAGAAGTTGTTGCTTTTCTCCAGATTGCTATTTGTCTCCTATTGACTCGAGTTTCTACTTGATGGCTCGAGTTTGGACGTCAACTCGAGGTTGCATCTAATGGCTCAAGTTCTCTCGTCTGATTAGCTCTTCACCAAGTTTCTCAAACTTTGATGTGGCTTGAGTTGGAAGCTCTCTAACTTGAGTCAAAAACTCCTCTCAATTTGTCAAACTCTCGGGTTAACCTTGACTCGAGTTTCTGGACACTTGGCTCGAGTCAACTAGTCTTCTCCAAAGACCTTTGCTCTCTGACTTGCAATTAGTTCGAGTTAACAAAGCCTTGGCCCAAGTTGCGTGAGTACTCCAAAACCTGATTTGCTCTCTCTGTCAAGTTTGCTCGAGTTGTCATCTCCTTGGCTCGAGTTCACGGCAAAACTCGAGTCACATAGTGCTGGCTCGAGTTAAATACTCTTCTAAAAATGTCTTGCTCTCTGTCTGACTTTCACTCGAGTTAGACAAACCTTGACTCGAGGTAAGAGCTCATCAAAATTGGTTGTTTCCAAATTCTATGAAACACTTGTTGAGTCTAGATTCATATGGAATTGGTTTCACTTCATTTGGTTGTGTATAATCTGAGCTATAGCCAGAAAATCGAGCTTATGCTGAAATTGTTCCAGAATTTCCAGTGTCAACTTTCGAAGGCCATATCTCCCTTGTCTAAACTCCGTTTTGTGTGGTTCAAATCTTGATGGAAATAATTGAGTCCACTTTCATATGCCACCAGTTTCAGCTCAATTGGATGTGTAGATTGTGAGATATAGCCAAATTACCGAAGCTTGGTCTGATGTTGTTGGTTCTCATGTTTTTTATGATAACAATTATAATGTAATTAATTCTTAATTTTCCAAGAAAATTTGAAGTTTCTAATTTTCCTCTAGTAAAAGAATTAATGTCTCGAGTTATATGCTTCAATGTTTAAATGACTTTCACTTGCTACCTCGAGGTAAATAAGTTTTGAAAAGGTTTGCCTCTAGGTAAATTTATTTTGCCTCAAGTTAATTGATCCTGTTAAAATGATTTTAAACTCATGACGTGATATGCCTCTAGTAATTTATTTTATGACTCTAGGCATTTCCCTTTTGACTCTAGGCATTTCCTTTTTGACTCTAGGCATTTCTCATAAATACCTCCAGGCATCAATTCACTAATGGCAATCTCGTTATTTTTGCTAAAATCAAGTTTTGCCTCTAGTCACTTAATAAGTGCCTCAAGGTATTTTCATTTTCCGCATCAATCTATTTGACTATCTAATGGCAAACTAGTAATTATGCTAAAAATCCACTTTTTGCCTCTAGTCATTTAGAGACTTGCCTTTAGGCAAGTCTTCTTGCATTTTTATCAACTAACGTCTTTTACGTGAATTGCCTCTAGTCACTCCAAAATTGCCTCTAGTCACTCCATAGTTGCCTTTAGTCACATGACTCAAGGCATCAACTAAATGACTCTAGGCAAACTTACCAAACCCGTCAAACACGCTAAAGTCGACTTTGCCTCCAGTCAAGTATTAGTTGCCTCTAGGCACATGACTCTAGGCATCATCAATATGACTCAAGGAAACATCTTTACAACATGAAAATTCAAACAATTTATTCTTACCTCGAGTCAATTAAAATGCCTCCAGTCAATATGCCTCTAGGCATGTTCTTTTTAACTAGAGTCATATCTTTCTATTTTTCAAATCACCGTCTCTGAAAAATCTAACTCAATTGATTATGATTTTATTTAAATAATCACTCATTACTATTATTAAATGCTTTTAATCAGTTTGCTAAATGAGTTTCAGATGATTAAACCTCAGATTAACAAAAAATTGTTATAAAGTGATTTGTGTGTCAGAACGCATTAAATGCAGTTGCCAAAACCAGTAAAATCCTCGGCAACCATTTCTCTGATCAATGTAAAGCATTTACTGATATTCCGCTCGTGCATTAAATGTTATTTCTCAACAGGCAAAACAAAAGGAATGAAGAATGTTTGCGAAGACCAAAATCATTAACGGCAAAAGTATTAACCAAGGTTCATCTGTCTAACGGCTATATTCAAGAGTCTCAATGGTTAATCTTCAAGCTTCACCAAAGGTAATTAATTGCAACATCTATAAATACCAAAAGCATTGAATTTGCCAACTACTGAAATACTACGCATTCAATTCGAATTTATTGCAATCCATTGTTTCATTAACTTCGCTAATATCTTAGGATATTTTCTGTACTTCAGTGATTAACATGTATTTACTCGTGAGGAGCTTAAACACTATTTGATTATTGTTTTGTAAAATATTTAGGTAGTAGAACCTTAAGTGTGGGTGTACAATTACAGCTTGTAAGGGGGAGTGAGTCCAGGTGAGAGGATCATCCGAGTACAGTGTAATTCCCTTTGAAAGAAAGTGGAAATCCCAGGTGTTATGGGGACTGGACGTAGGTCGAAGAGTATGATCGAACCAGGATAATCTCTTGTGTCTTTCTATTCTTTCCTTCATCTTTGTCTTTCATGTTCTTAACTTCTCTGTGAAAGTATTTTTGTAATCATATATTCACCCCCTCTAGGTGATATTCCATCTTCAAATGTGTGGCGTGAATTTCAATTCTCAATTCTACAATTCATAGCTCCTTCATCTGAACTCATTTGGGCATGAATTTGGTGTCAAAATGACGTATTGGGAGTATAGTTTCATATACCACTAGTTTCACCTCAATTCGATCTCTGGTTTTTGAGATATCATCGAATTACCAAACCTTGCTCAGCTGAAACGTGAAACATAGGTGAACAAAGTTACTGAAAAGCACTATTGGCTCGAGTCAAAAAATGACCGGCTCGAGTTTTGAGTAAAACTCGAGTCTATGATTTCCTGGCTCGAGTTAACTCTTATAAGATATGCAAAATACTATAGAAAAACATTCTAACTCGAGTTTAAACTTCTTGGCTCGAGTTAGCTCATCCTAAAGCTTGATTTTGCTTATCTTAACTCTGAATTGACTCATCCCAACTTCCATTTGTTCGTGGAGACTTCTAGAATCAATCTAAGATCTTGAATAATGATATTCGCATTCCATTAAATAAGTTCTTCCTTCATTTCTTCTTCTCTTGATCATTCTCCATAATTCAACTCTTTCTTCTCTTCTCACAATTCAACTCTTTCTTTCTTCTCTTTTCTTTTCTCTTGATCATTCCCAAAACACTTTGATAACTTCTTGCTTCCCTAACATTCTCTGCAATTCCTTCTTTTTGTGATCTCTTATCTCCTTCTTGATTAATCTCTATAATTCAACTTGGACTAATCTACATTAAATATATAGTAGTTAGTCAATGCAAGCTTTTTGCTCTTAATAAGGGCATCTATATAAGACATCATCAAAACTAATCATATCCAACAGACCTTTTTGGAGAGGTAGGACATATCAGAGCTGATTGAAGAATAGGGAATGCCCTATTATGTTTTGTATCTATTTTTGGGATGACTATCTTTATTCTGATATTTTATTTTGGATGACTGTACCTTTCGGGGACTCTTTACCTTTTTTATTATTGCACTTTTATAAATACAGTAGGTAGTCCCCACTAACCTGCCACTCGAAAGGGCGAGGCCGGTAGGGGTGTAACAATTTTGGTATCAGAGTATGGTTTGGACGGTACTGGTAAAAGGAAAAATGATTAAGGGTACTAACGAAATTTTGGTTGGAGTAGGAGGAAAATAGATCCGAGGTATGGTCAAGTGTACTAAAGGAGAAGGACACGGGAGCCTAGGGTACTCGGGAGAGCTAGATACCGAGCAGACCCACATGTACATGTACTTCCGATGATACTGGTACCGAAGCCTGACTTTCCATGTTTACCCCCACTAGCACTAGTGTCTGCTTTTCAGCCAATTTCCAAACCTATGCCAAATGTTGCACCATTTGCACCAAAACCTCCCTCGGAACATGGATTAGACCTCGAGGTTGTACTCGATATTGCACCCAAGCCTGACATAGTCATACCTAATCTTCCGGTACTTGCATTTTCCCCAGTTCTTGATACATCATTGGTACCAGATGTACCTGAACTGATACACATGCCAATACTTGAGCCTACACCTGCTCCCATATTCGTACCTCCCATTGCTGTGGTACCTCCTGAACCTAAGGCAGAAGGAGAAATGGAAGAAAATGAAATGGGAGTAGTGGGGGATGGTAATCGTTCGGTTCACTCGTTGATGGAAGATGTTGATCAGCCTATGGTACTTCCACAAGATCCTACCCATATGTCAGATGGAGAAGTTGCATCCGATAACACCTATATCCTGCCTTACTCTTTTCCTATAGAGATTGACGAGGGTTTATTGGGTATAGCAAGAATTCAATATCAGGTGGCTTGTATTGAGAAGCCTACCCCAAGGAGACAGTATCGTCGTTATATGAGGAGGATGAAACTATTATATAATGACAAGATGATTAATGGGATGGACTACCCTTTGATGCAATGGAAGAGTGTTATACCACACTTCTTCCCATGGACTCCTACATGAGTTCATCTGCTTAAATAGGGTTATGGAGTGTGAGTGACACTTTGAGCATGACTTCAAGGACTTCATCACTTATATTTCAACCCACACCTTCCCTTACTTGTGAACCATGTTGACAGTAAACTAATAGTCCTAGTAAGCTGATGTAAAATAGAAGCAGTGTAGGATTAAACTAGTTGTACATATGTACTACAATTTGACTATGATGTGTATGACTGTAAAATGTTGGGACATGTATCAGACTATATATGCTATCATGTGAATATAAATATGAGTATGGTTTATGTAAATATTGGTGTTTATGATTATTTACTTATTTTGTTCATGTTGTAGCAAGAAATTTAAAATGTCTGCAAGACAAACTGGAGCACGGAGAGAGCCAGAACCAGTTCAGGGTGCTTCAAAACCTAATTTGACAGAATGGATGATGAATATGCTACAGGAGCAAGGAAATATGATGCAGCAAATGTGAGCCGAGATCAATGAATTGAGGGCTCAACAGGAGAGAAATGAAACAAATGGTAATGATAATAATGATAATGGTGATCAAGAGGAGATACCTAAAGATCCACAAGGAAACAGAGATGTTGAGACTCCACTGTATTGGGTCTCAAAGTTCTGTAAACAGAACCCTCCTGCCTTTAGGGGTGATTTGATATGGCAGAGGACTGGATTCTCAGACTGGAGAAAATTTTTCAGGTTCTGGGTTGTCCTGAAGAAAGAAAGGCTCAGTTAGCTATCTATAAGCTCGAAGGAGATACTGATAGATGGTGGAGAAATACATAAACCACCCTTCGTTCTCAGAATATCTCAGTTACATGGGAACTGTTTCAAGAAAAATTTAATGAGCAGTATTAGCCACCCTCAATTCGGATTGCAAAAGAATCTAAAATCCTCAATATCAGATAGGGTGACAGTGAACCATTCGAGGAGTGTTATGCCAAATTTATTCGGTTGTCTCGTTATTCTGCTTATCATAGGAATCCTAGCACAGAAAGTAGTCTGGCAGATGTTTTGATTTGTGGATTGAAATATGAAATCAAAGAAAAGCTGATTGCTTGACAATTCCACGCACTACATCAAGTAATTGAAGAATGAAAAATAGTTGAAAGAAATCTTAGAGACCTTCATGCTCTCAGGAATACATTTGGCCGTGGTGAGTCTAGCCGTGGAGATTCATTTAAACGTAAAAGGCCGGGAACGGGGAGACGTGGCAATGGCAAGAAATCTTTTTGACCTAGCCGGCGCAATTTTTAGAGGCCTGCTGAGCCACAAAAATGCAATAAATGTGGAAAAACTCATCCTGGTACTGATTGTACTGGGCAAGTTATCTGCTTCAATTGTCGGAAACCTGGACAATTTAGTCGAGATTACCCACAGCAGAAAACAGAGAAAAGACCTCAGAATCAGGGTAGAGTTTTTGCTATGACTAGAGAGGAGGCGCAAAGATCACCTGAGTTGGTACAAGGTACGATCTATGTCCATGGTCATCTATTGCATGCTTTGTTTGACATAAGGTGCCAGTCATTCATTCATTGCATGCGATTGTGTGACGCGTTTGAAATTTGATGTTCATAAATTGCCAAATAACTTGAATGTGTCTACACCCTTAGGGGTTAGAACTAAAACTGTCGATGTTTGCTTAAATTGGGTGGTGATTGTGAATGGTCATGAGACGACTATTGATTTGATTTTCCTACCATTACGTGAGATCCACATAATACAGGGCATGAATTGGTTGACGGCCAATAAGTTTATATTGGATTTTGGAAGCGAAACAATCACATACCGAGAATCATCGAGAAACATTGATGGTGAAATCAGTCTTAACTTTCTTTCGGCCACCGAAGTAGAAAAATGTGTCGTACGGGGGCTGCCAAGGGTATGTAGTATTCCTTTCGGTGCAAGCAGAGGCAGAATTTGTTGGAAATTATGCCATAGGGGCAAGTCATTGTACTTTAAACGTTTATGTTATTTAAAGTATTTCTCCGTTTAGTCATCATATCATTTGTATGTTTATAGTGATAATTGTATCCTTGGATGTATCTTATAGATTATCCTAAATGTCCCTGATCGGTCATCTATGCGGGAGCGAAGATGGAATAAGACCAATATGACTTTGATGAGTATGGAGATACGAATCAAATTCATAGGCACTTGTAAGAGTACAAGGTGCTGGACCGACCTACTATGAGAAAGCTGCATGGATTAAGTCATAAGCTTTTCTCATGTATAACAACGTCACAATGCCCTTTGACTTGAGATCATCATGGATTCCTACATGATGAGTCGTTGATCTTTGACCTAGTCAAAAGTCACCTTCAATCGGGTGATGATAAAGGCTTGGATAGGGATCAGTGGTTTTCATGCAGAGGAATGTGAATGGTCAAGATGAAATTTATCCCTCACATTTGTAGAGAGATAATACTGGGCCCCTTGATGAGTGAGTTTGAAAAATGTATGGCCATACTACGATGGAAAGGACTTTCCATTTCAATTGTTGGACTACTCAAGAATTGAGAAAGTAATGGTCAGGAACAGAAAGTTGACATTATCCATGCCTCATCCTTGACCAAATTATCGCGTGACAAAAGGGACGTGACATAGTTGTATGATAGGTTGTATCGTATCATCAATCCCCATATGAATTGGGTATTCGCAATGTCTTGCTAGAGGCCACTTGCGACTTGTGGGCTGGTACAGTATTGGCCCATTGCCAATCCCATGTGGGCCTGCAGGGTCGCACGCAAGAATAGCTCAACACGAGCAATAGTGTCCAGATTCAATGAATCTTAGATATGTCTAAGATTTAATGAATACTATATTTAATCTAGGATGGATATATATATTATTAAATTTGAAAATAATATAATAATATTATTTAATAGAGATTATAATATTATTATATACTATTTGTTTTGCATTTAATTTATTTGATAAATTAAATATCTAAAAACAAATAGAGATATTGTATCTCAGATTTAATTTTCGAATAAAGATATCATATATCTGATTTAATTTGAATTGAGATATAGTATCTTAGATTTAATTAAATAGATAGATATCATATCTCAAATTTAATTTATAGAGATAAATTAAATCAGCAGGCTTTTAATTCGGATTAAATAAATAGATTAGATTAGATCTATTGGATAGATTTAATTAATATATTATTTTAATCTAAATTCAAATTTCAAGATTAATAAGGATTAATTTTCAATATATAATATGCCTTTCCTTTTGAAAAATCTACGGGACATTTTGCAAGACGTATTAGAAAAGCCGCGAGAAACCCTCAAGCGAAAAGAAGAGACGCGAAAATAATGAAGGCGCTAGAACGCTGCCGTTGGTGTTGGAGACTGTTCGTGTGGATACCAGTAGAAGGAGTGGATTCGCAGAGTCGGGTCCTGTTGATCGAGTAGGACGTACACGAGATCAAATTGAACGAGACGCTCACGAGTTCGCATAGGTACGGTTCTTTACTACCCAATTTAAACACCGTTGATAGATCATCTTCATTGGGATTCATAAGTTTTATGGATGAAATCCTTCCACTACGTGTATGGATCCCAACAGTGGCATCAAAGCCAGATCAACCGAGCGTTTAAATTTGGTTTATACATGTGTTTATATATGTGATATGTATGTTTAAACCAAATTTTGTATGCTTTAAATTGATATATCATAAACCGATTTTGATGCATTTAAATCGAAAGTTTGGACGTTCGGTCACGCTAGGGTTAGGTTCGGATTTTGTGGCTGTTTCGTGTGGATCTGAATTGTTCAGATCGGAGATCACGTTCGCACGTCAGTTACGTTTTAAATAGTTTGAACGTTGCTCACGCTCGGACAACGGTCATGTTCTGAATCGTTTAGATTAGACGATCTCGCTGGGGTCAAATACATTTGCGCGTCGATCACGTTATGAAAGGTTCAGAATCGTTGATCATGCTTGGACGTAGATTAGGGTCAGACTCGTAGGACATGCTCGTAGATGATTGGATGTCGATGATGCTAGGACGATGTCGACCACGTTCGTTCACGCTTTAGTCATGCGTCGGTCATGCTCGAGACACTATTTTGTTTCGTGTCTTGGGGCTTGAAATTATTTTTTATGAAACAATCTTTCTAAAACAATATAATGTTTTCAAAAGTTGTTTGGGTTTGGTGAACAACATGGCTCTAGAATTTACAAGTGTTCTAATTGTTAGTTCTCTATGTGTTTTGATGATAATTGACAATTGTAAGTTTAATATGAAGTTTGTCTTTGGTAAGTTGAAAAACTTACTGTCAAAGGCAAACTCGAGTTTTGGAAGTAAAACTCGAGTTTGGACTTGACAGAGAGTAGCTCAATTTTTATGAACTAAGGAAAACTCCAGTTTGTGTAGGCAAACTCAAGTTTGTGAGATACAGAGAGTTTGCACCATACAGAGACTCTTCAAAATTTTCTAAAGTAAACAAAACTCCAGTTTGAAAGAGTAAACTCGAGTTTTGGTCATACAAAGAGCCTCCAATATTTTGAACTTAAGCAAACTCCAGTTTTGATATGGAAACTATAGTTTGTGCCAAATGAAGAGTTTCGTCAAGTCTTTGTGAACTTGACAAACTCTAGTTAATGTTTTCAAAACTCGAGTTTGTGCTTGGCAGAAAGTATTAATGCTTTTCATCCTGAGCAAACTCCAGTTTGTTATGACAAACTCCAGTTTACACTTGGCCAAGAGTTTTCTAAGTTTTCCAAAGTTTTGAGAAAATTCGAGTTTGTGTTTGTAAACTTGAGTTTGTATTTGACAGAGAGTTTTCATGTTTTACCCATTTTGAGAAAACTCCAGTTTGTTTAGAAAACTCCAGTTTCTACTTGGCAAAGATTTTTCAAAGGTTTTCAGTTTTTAAAGGAAACTCGAGTTTAGTTTTGTTAACTCGAGTTTGTGCCAAGCAGAGAGCTTTGCTCTTTTCAGTGTTTTTGAAAACTTCGGTTAAGATTTGGGAACTCCAGTTTTGAGCTTTTGGACTTAAACATGTTTTCACTATAAAAGTCCAAAACTTGAGTTAGTCACTAATGAACTCGAGTTTTGCTCAACGTTCAAAATGTGCTTTAAAACTCAAATCGCAACACTCTTCTATGGAAGAAGGAAACTCCAGTTAAGATTTGGAAAATTGAGTTTGGCCTTCTGAAGCAAAGTTACAAACTCCAGTTTGTATGAACAAACTCGAGTTTGTGTCGCTAAGTTTGAAAATCAAATTGCTCGAATTTGATAAATCTTCATGTTTGATCTTAATACTTCCTAGCATAACTCATTACTATTCCTATATTTGGTTAATCAGTTTGTTAGTGAGTTTCAGATGGCATAGAGGATATTAAATGAAGATTTGAACAAAAGCAAAAAGTGACGTCGGCACATTAAATGCAATATCTAGAAAACTTGCATTCTTTAGGACAATCATTCCACAAATGTTGCAAAGCGATTAATGTTTCCTTTCCCTATCCAGTAGCTGCACTTCCAACGAATTAATTTCAAAGGAAGTCAACCCTAATCTTCTGAGCAACTGGATTGACTGAAGAATAGAGAGAAAAGATGAACAAAGTGTTGGAAATTATGCCCTAGGGGCAAGTCATCTCCATTTAGTTATCATTTCATTTGCAGGTTTATAGTGACAACTGTATCCCTGGATATATCTTATAGATTATCCTAAATGTCCCTAGTCGGTCATCTACGCGGGAGCAAAGATGAAATAAGACCAGTATGACTTTGATGAGGTATGAAGATACGAATCAAAGTTATGGGCACTTGTAGGAGTATAAGGTGCTAGACCGACCCACTATGAGAAAGCTGCATGGATTAAGTCATAAGCTTTCTCATGTATAACCACGTCACAACGCCCTTTGACCTGAGATCATCATGGATTCCTACATGATGAGTCGTGCTCTTTGACCTAGTCAAAAGTCACATTTGATTAGGGTGATGATAAAGGCTTGGATCGGGATCAGTGGTTTTCATGTAGAGGAATGTGAATGGTCAAGATGGAATTTGTCCCTCACATTTGTAGAGAGATAATACTGGGCCCCTCGATGAGTGAGTCTGAGAAATGTATGGTCATACTACGATGGAAAGGAGTTTCCATTTCAATTGTTAGACTACTCAGGAATCGAGAGAGTAATGGTCAAGAACAGGAAGTTGACATTATTCATGCCTCATCCTCGACCAAATTATTGCGTGACAAAAGGGACGTGGCATGGTTGTACGATAGGTAGTATCGTATCATCGATCCCCATATGAATTGGGTAGTCGCAATGTCTTGCTAAAGTCCGCTTGCGACTTGTGGGCTGGTACAGTATTGGCCCACTGCCAATCTCATGTGGGCCTGCAGGGTCGCACACAAGAATAGCCCAACATGAGCAAAAGTGTCCAGATTCATTGAATCTTAGATATGTCTAAGATTTAATGAATACTTTATTTAATCTAGGATATATATATATATGTATTATTAAATTCGAAATTAATAATGATATTATTTATAGATAATAATATTATTATATATAGTATTTAATTTATTTGATAAATTAAATAACTATAATAAATTGAGATTTAATTTTCGAATAAAGATATAGTATCTCATATTTAATTAAATTGGGATATAGTATCTCATGTTTAATTAAATAAAAAGATATCATATCTCATATTTAATTTATAAAGATAAATTAAATATGTAGGCTTATAATTCAGATTAAAATAATATATTAATTAGATCTATTTGGATCCCAACAGTGGCATCAGAGCCAGGTCAACCGAGCGTTTAAATTGGGTTTGTGCGTGTGTTTATATATGTGATATATATATATATATGTGTGTGTGTGTGTGCGCGCTTAAAAAAAACCGAATTTGCTATGCTTATACACAGAAAGTTTTTCAAAAATATTCTTGTGCCTCTGATTCGAATTTAGAGAAATAAGTTTTTCGGCATAGATAGTCGGAGGAGAGTGACGTCTTGTTGCATATCCGAATGTGGTATTACTTATCTTTTAGGCCGATCTGATTGGTCTGAAAGAAAAGTGAAGGACGATGCCAAGTCGTGGATTTTACAAGTTCAAAGTCGTGGGTTTGATTGGTTCGGAGGACCTTGATTTGATTATTCCAGATTCAGTTCTATGTGAATGGGGCCCACGTGATTTACGTTGTGACTAAAACACAATGTTTTCAAAATCTTGATTTGTGTGATTTACGTTGTGACTAAAACACAATGTTTTCAAAATTGTGATTTGCATGATTTACGTTATTTACGTTGTGACTAAAACACAATGGATTATTTTAAGGAAACAATCTTTCTGAAAGATTATACCTTTTCGAAAAGCTCTAGGGACGTTATTTTTGAAACAACGTGTTCTTGAAATTAATTTTTTGTGAAACATTCTTTCTAAAACATGCCCTAGGGACCGGCTGATTGTTCGTAGCGTAAGAATCTAAATCATGATATTATATTATTCAATATAATAGAAATTTGAGAATTTAAATCATGATATGATATTATATGATATTATATATAATATAGTTTAAATTAGAGAATTTAAACTATAATTTTAATCATAATATATGAATTAATATATATTGTAATTTACCTTTCAAATGTTGTTTGGGTATGGTGAACAACATGGCTCTAGAGTTTTACAAGTGTTGTAAATTTTAAATATGGCCTGCGTGCCATGCCTCTCTCTAAATATTGTTGATGTACATTCTCTTCTCATCCCACTCCCCTCTATGTTAAACGAGGTTTCTCCTATGTATTTCTCTTTTCTTATTTAGAGAAGTCCCCTCATTGTCTTGAGAGGATTCTAGGTTAGGAGACGTTTATTTTTTTAATTATGTCTTGATTTGATCACTGCATGATTAATTTTGAGCTTTAATTATGATTTGATTAGATCACTCATAATTAATTTAGAATTTTAATTAAGATTTGATTGGATCACCTCTGATTAATTTAGATTTTATATGACATACAATTGTGATTGCATTCATATAGGTAGAATTAATAGGATTAATTAGACTATACCAAATATACCCTCTAAATAAAATCTTAAGTCTTAATGCCATCAATAAATGAATACTTGTCAAAACCTAGATCGCCCATTTGTATGTTCCACCAAAGTGGATGCATTTGAGTTATCTTGGTGAGACAAGAGTGAGTAATGGTGATACTCAACATTCATTATTGTCTTGACTTAATTGAGATTATCAAAACGGTTTTGGATCTCAAGGCATTAGATGGGATTAAACATGCTAGGTCATATGATGATCATATCCCATAAAGATCTAAGAGTTACATGTGATGTAATTGGCAAAGAGCTTGCCTACCTAAATAACTTGATTTTAAGCGTCCTGTCAAAGCGGACTTAAATTTAAGCCAAATATGGATCTTAGCCCACTAATTTTCATGAGGGTTGTTAATTCAGTAGGAGTTTATTAATTAAACTTTGCATATCCTTTTAGTGTAGAATCGTATTGTCTAGTAATAGTGCAAAACCATCAATGCGATCAGTCCTTCAGAAGGACGAACTCGATGAGACAAACATTCTGGACATATTTGGGAACTTAAACATTGATCCCAAGCACAAAAGAAAGAAGTATCTCATCAATCAACCCATTCCTTACGAGCCTGCAGCTACTGATCCAAGAGCTCAGACTGATGTTTATATGAAGCATAAGGATGACTCTATGGATGCAGGATGCCTGATGCTTGCCACTTTGATTCCAGACCTCGATAGAGATCTAGAACATGTGGAGGCCTCTGAGATGATTGTTCATCCTATGGAAATGTTCCAGCAACAGGCAAGGCAAGAGAGGTATGAGACCACTAAGGCCTTATAGTCATGCAAATTGGTTGAAGGTGCATCGGAAAGGAAGGGGTATGAAACGGAAAGCCAAGAAGACAAAAGGCACCATTTTATTAGGAGTAGTAAAAGGGTCAAAAGATTTGAATCCAATTTATGGCACTGCGTCTAGGCCATGGGAAACACATTTCAAAAACTCCCTCACAGAGATGGATTTCTTGACATTTGATTTTGAATCATTTGATATATGTAAGTCTTGTTCATTGGAAAGACGACAAAGGCACCTTTATTAAGAGTAGTAAAAGGGCCACCAATTTATTGGGACTAATAATGAATGCTTCGCAAAGGAGGTCATTTGTACTTCATTACATTGATAGATGATTCAGTAGATATGGGAATATCTATATAATGAAACATAAGTCTGAGTCTTTTGAAATGTTCAAAATATTCCAAAATGAAGTGCAAAGCCAGCTTGGTAAAACAATTAAGGCACTTCGATCTGATCGAGGTGGTGAATATTTGAGCCAAGAGTTCCTTGACCATCTTAGGAGTTGTGGGATCATTTCACAACTTATTCCTCCAGGAACACCTCAATGGAATGATGTTTCTGAGCGGAGGAATCGAACTCTATATGAGATATGGTTCGATCTATGATGAGTCAAACAGATCTTCCACCTTCTTTTTAGGGCCATGCCCTAGAAACAGCTGTGTTCACACTAAATTGTGTTCCGTCAAAGGCAGTTGAAAAGACACCATATGAGATATGGACTAGGAAGAAACCCAGTTTGTCCTTTCTTAAAATTTGGGGATGTGAGGTTTACGTTAAACATGAAGCCTCTGATAAATTATCATCTAAATCCTCAAAAATGCCTTTTTGTGGGGTATCCTAAGGAAACTAAAGGATGCCATGTCTACAATACCGCCGATCACAAAGTGTTTGTTATTCAGAATGGTATCTTTTTGGAGAAAGAGTTTATCTCTAAAAGAACCAGTGGGAGTAAGGTGAACCTCGAAGAAATTCGAGAGTCACAAGACAATGTAGAACCATAGATGGAAGCCGGAGAAGACTCACAACAAGTTGTTGAGCCTACTCAAGTAACACAAGGCCCACGAAGGTCCGATAGATCACGACTTCAGCCTCAGAGATATGGATTTCTGATTACTGGAAGTCGTGATGTTTTGCTCATTGAGCTGAATGAGCCAACTGCCTATTGAGAGGCCGTGGTGGGACCGAACTCTGAAAGATGGCTTAATGCCATGAAGTCTGAAATGCAATCCATGTACGACAATGAGGTTTGGACCTTAGTCGATCCACCTGAAGGTGTAAAAACCGTTGGGTGCAAGTAGGTTTTCAAGGAGAAAAGCGACATGGATGGCAAAGTAAATGTCTTCAAGGCACGATCGGTTGCAAAAGGATTCACTCAAACTCATGGTGTCAACTATGATGAAACCTTTTCCCCAGTTACAATGGCCAAATCAATCAGAATCCTTCTTGCCATTGCATCATATTATGACTATGAAATATGGCAGATGGACGTCAAAATAGCCTTCCTTAATGGAAAGCTGCTTAAGGATGTGTACATGACACAACCTGAGGGTTTTGTGCGTCCAAAGGACTCTAGTAAAGTTTGCAAGCTTCAAAGATCCATTTATGGATTGAAGCAAGCATCTTGGAGCTGGAATCATCGTTTTTGATGAAGTAGTCAAAGAGTTTGGATTCATTCAAAACATCGATGAACCTTGTGTTTACAAGAAGATTAGTGGGAGCACAGTTGTATTTCTAGTGCTTTATGTTGATGGCATCCTGCTCATTGGGAATAACATTCCTACCTTGCAGAGTGTCAAGTCTTGGTTAGGTGTTAAACCCCTACCGGCCTCACCCTTTCGGGTGGCGGGTTAGAGGGATTCCTTTACTTAGTTACCTTTCTTTCATTATTAGGTCCATTTAACATGTATTAGCATGAGCGCAACATAGCATTTAACCGGTTTGGACAATCTACTGTACTGGTAAAAGTAAAATAAACAGAAAGTAAAAGTCCCCGAAGGGTTAAGGGTATAGTTATCCAAAATAAATACCAATAATGATACAGTCATCCCAAAAGTATCAAAATACAAAAGTGATAATAGGGCATCCCCTATTTCTTCAACTTCCCGCATCAGGCCCTACCTTCTTCTGCTTCCGCCTGCTACTTTCTCACCCCTATATCTTCACAATAGTCTGGAGTTCAAAGTTGAACCCCAGAGTAACTGTTAGACTCAAATACAATATGTATGCAGTGCATGCAATGCAAATCACAAATAGGAAAGTAAAGGAAATAATTATGCCTCAGGCACAAATATCTGACATGTATGTTCTGCCTCCGGCACAATCCGTAGGACCGCCTGGTCAAGACAAGCCCCACGATACGTTTTGCGCGCAACGGCCTTGGTAGTAACCTATAAACACACAGTCATATAGGCCCTACCTACCCCAAAAATTCTCGGTACTGCAGCCCAATAGGCACCACAGACCGATCGTACATGCCCTCGGTACTGTAGCGAATCCCTAAGGACATGCAGTCCAATAGGTACTACAGCCCGATCTCCTACATCACAATCAACACAACATGCAAAAGTAACATAGAGTATGCAAGTCAACAGTTACTACCTGATACTCCTTGAATTTAGAAAATACTTCTCTTGTTGATCCACACGAGTTAACACCCTAGTTACAACAAAATACCACACTTTCAATTATGAATACCAACTTTACTTTCAATTCTTATGAATTTCGCCTATCACAGAATTTCCAGAATCACTGTTCCGACTTAGCCGATTTTTAATAAATTCTAGAAAAATCATATGGATATGAAATCAGTGGCCATGGAACCCTTAGGATGTATAGGTTATAGGAAAAATAATTACAAAATCCATATGGGTTCATATCCTTTTCTTATTCACAAAAACTGAGCTTAAGCCAAGTTTTCCAGAAATCCAGTGTTTTTGTCCACACTTACATGATTTTTAGAAAATTACAAAAACATAATTTTCATGTGAAACCAACGCCCTTTGAACCATTAAGGTGTATAATATCCAGGAAAAATACACCCAGAATAAAAAAGTACATATGTTTTGGTGTGGGGTCACCTTTACACCCTCTGCCCAGATTCGCCCTGTTACATATGTACCGACTTTATAAATTTTTATCTCCTTTTTTAGAAATCCAAATCTTACAAAATTATACATCAAGATGGACCTTAGGATGTTTACTTCCGACCATAAAAATTTCGGATTCAACAGACGTCGTTTACTATTTTTAAGACCAGGTTGAAGACATGCTGCCAGAAATTCCCAGATTTGAAACGAAGCTTGGTTTAAGGGGTTTTCGGTGTTTTCAACTTCGGAAACTTCAGCCATGACTATACCCTACACAAAATCATGTTCTAAACACTCTGGAACCATCAAAATCTCAAAAATCAGACCCTATCGGCAAATCGAGGAGATACTCTTGGGACTTTGGGACCTTGATCCTTGGTTGTGGTGGCTTCTGAACTCTCTCCTTCTGCCCTCTGGAATTTTTGCCTCTTTAGGGGTGAAAATGAAGAGTTAAACACCTTTTTATACCGGTGGAAGTGGCCCAGTAAATTTTGGAATTAACCGGTGTAAATTTTGGCTGGTAGGGAGTAGTTTTGATCTGTAAATTTGACTTTCTCCCCAAGAAATTCAAGAAAATTAAGGGGGCATCCAGCAGCTTCCAAGTGGCACAGCCTCCTCTATAAAAATGTGGGTCCTTATATGCTTTTGGGGAAACTTACATGTTTGGCCCGAAACTTTCAGAAATTGCGATTTTGGCCCGGAACTTTTTAATAATTACCAACTTTTCCCCATTCTTTCACCTGCCCAAAAGGGCCTCCATGGCGCCATGTGGGCCCACTATTCAGCCCAAATAAATTTTTACCTCCTTTTTTCCTATTTTGCCCCTGTTCTCCTGATGTAGGACCCACGGTTTGACTTATGTACTGATTTTTCTTTTCTTTCTTCCCAAGTAAATCTAGAGGATTCTAGGGGCTTCTGGGGTGTTGACACATGGCGCCTCACTCCTCCAAGAGTTCTGGATATTTTCTACACATTTTAGGGAAAATTACCTACTTTGGCCCGGAATTTATGGAAATTACTGATTTTGGCCTGGGATCCAATAACTCCCCTGACTTTTTCCCCAAGCCTTCTAGACCTTTCCCAAACCTAAATGGTGCCTCCTAGGCCCCAAAAATCAAATCCTCTGGTCTTTATTCCATTATTCCCTATTTTATCTGATATATTCCCTTTTGCCCAGACGGCGGAGCCGCGGTTGACTTTTTGTTGACCTTTCTCTTTCTTGCTCTCCAAGTCATTAAGGGATCTGGGTGGCGCCACTTTGGGCCCACCAAATTAGTCTTCCCCATTTCCTCTTGATCTTTTCATTTTGTCTGGTCCAGTCTCCATCTACCGGTCCACGTGGGTCCCGCCAGTCAACAAGGTCTCTCCTTATGATCTTTCCTCAACTTTTTCCAAAGTTAAGTACATTGGTTACAACCGTAGGGGTGTTACATTTGGAAAGTCTTTCTCAATGAAAGATTTAGGCAAAGCCTCTTACATCCTTAGGATTAGGATCTATAGAGATAGATCCAAGAGGCTGATAGGCCTAAGTCAGAGCACATACATAGACAAGATATTGCATAGGTTTAGTATGCGGGATTCTAAAAGGGGTAACATGCCCATGTCTCATGGCATCCATCTCAGTAAGGATATGTGTCCTAGTACACAAGATCAAAGAGACCGTATGAGTAAGATTCCATATGCCTCCGCCATTGGATCTATCATGTATGCCATGTTATGTACTCGACCGGATGTGTCATTTGCCTTGAGTATGACCAGCAGATATCAACAAGATCCCGGTGAGGATCACTGGACTACTATCAAGAATATCCTTAACTACTTAAGAAGGACTAAGGACTTATTCTTAGTATATGGTGGATTGGAGAGTTATTCTTAAGAAGGACTAAGGACTTATTCTTCGAAACTGACCAAGATGATTCAAGATCGCAATCAGGATATGTATTCCTGTTGAATGGTGGTGCGGTAAGCTGGAAGAGCTCTAAGCAGAGCATTGTAGTTGATTCTACAATAGAAGCTGAGTATATAGCAGCATCAGATGCAGCTAAGAAGGCCTTTTGGATTAGAAAAGTTCATTAATGAACTTGGGGTGGTTCCTACCATCTCAAATCCAATAGACTTGTTCTGTGACAATAGAGGCGCTATTGCGCAGACCAAGGAGCCCAGGTCACAACAAGGACCAAGCATATACTCAGGCGATTTCATCTTATCAGAGAAATCAATGATAGAGATGATATAAAAGTATGCAAAGTACTAGGAGAAGACAATGATGCCGATCCTTTTACTAAGCCGCTTGCACAAACAAAACATGAGCGTCATGTTAGGGCAATGAGAATTAGAGTAATTAATGATTGCACCTAGTACAAGTGGGAGTTTGTTGGAAATTATGCCCTAGGGGCAAGTCATCTCCATTTAGTTATCATTTCATTTGCATGTTTATAGTGATAATTGTATCCCTGGATATATCTTATAGATTATCCTAAATGTCCCTAGTCGGTCATCTACGCGGGAGCAAAGATGAAATAAGACCAGTATGACTTTGATGAGGTATGGAGATGCGAATCAAAGTCATGGGCACTTGTAGGAGTACAAGGTGCTGGACCGACCCATTATGAGAAAGCTGCATGGATTAAGTCATAAGCTTTTCTCATGTATAACCGCGTCACAACGCCTTTTGACCTAAGATCATCATGGATTCCTACATGATGAGTCGCTGCTCTTTGACCTAGTCAAAAGTCACCTTTGACCGGGTGATGATAAAGGCTTGGATCGGGATCAGTGGTTTTCATGTAGAGGAATGTGAATGGTCAAGATGGAATTTGTCCCTCACATTTGTAGAGAGATAATACTGGGCCCCTCCATGAGAGAGTCTGAGAAATGTATGGCCATACTACGATGGAAAGGAGTTTCCATTTCAATTGTTAGACTACTCAAGAATCGAGAAAGTAATGGTCAAGAACAGGAAGTTGACATTATTCATGCCTCATCCTCGACCAAATTATCGCGTGACAAAAGGGACGTGGCATGGTTGTACGATAGGTAGTATCATATCATCGATCCCCATATGAATTGGGTAGTCGCAATGTCTTGCTAGAGGCCGCTTGCAACTTGTGGGCTGGTACAAGTATTGGCCCACCGCTAATCTCATGTGGGCCCGTAGGTCGCACACAAGAATAGCCCAACACGAGCAAAAGTGTCAGATTCATTGAATCTTAGATATGTCTAAGATTTAATGAATATTGTATTTAATCTAGGATGAATATATATATATATTTATTATTAAATTTTGAAATTAATAACGATATTATTTATAGATAATAATAATATTATATATAGTATTTAATTTATTTGATAAATTAAATAACTATAATAAATTGAGATATTGTATCTCATATTTAATTTTCGAATAAAGATATAGTATCTCATATTTAATTAAATTGAGATATAGTATCTCATGTTTAATTAAATAAAAATATATCATATATCATATTTAATTTATAAAGATAAATTAAATATGTAGGCTTATATTTCAGATTAAATAAATATATTAGATTAGATCTATTTGATAGATTTAATTAATATATTATTTTAATTGAAATTCGAATTTCAAAATTGATTGGATTAATTTTGGATATTTTAATACGGCTTATTAGGGTTTTAGAAACTCTATAATAGATATTGATCTAGTCGTATTAAGTAGACGGATGAATAAGAAAGCCTCGAGAAACCCTAGAGAGAAAATAGAGAGACGCAAGTTTGAAGGCGCTAGCACGCTGCCGCAGTCGTGTTCGGAGATTATTCGTGCGGATACTGGTAGAGGAAGGCGATTCGTAGAGTCGACTTCTACTGATCGAGAAGGTAGCCCACCAGTTCAAATAGTACGAGATGCGGATAGGTTCGCCGTAGGTATGATTCGGATTCTTTTAACCTTGATTTAAACGTGGTTGAGCGATCCTCAGAAGGGATTCGTAAAGTTTTTAAATTTCGCTGCGTGTACGGATCCCAACACAAAGTGCCTCCAACAACTAGATTAATGCAGCAACGGCTACATTGATCAATCCAACGGTCTTTTAATGCTCTCTTCATTTATATAGAGTTGCATTCAAGTCTTCTCAACAACCAACACACAGAAAACAAATTGCATTTAAGTTTACCAACTACTCTTTCAGTTTTCTACTGTCAAGTATCTTTCGATACATCTGTACTTCAGTGCTTATCTTTATCCACTCTTAGAGAGAGTCTCATTTGTTGAAAAACATTCATTGTAAGTATCTCAAGTCGTGGGACTTGGAGATTGGGATATTTGATTACAACCTGTAAGGGGGAGTAAGTTCTAATGAGAGAATTACTCTGAGAGTTACAGAGTGTGTAATCATTTGAGTTAGTGAAATCCCAGAGTGTATGGGGACTGGAAGTAGGTCAAGAGGTTGGACCGAACCAGTATAAATTTGATGTGTCTTGCTTCTTCTTCTCTTACTTTGTTTTGCTCTGTTCTCCATTCAAATAACAGAGCACTTTGAAAAGATTTTTTAAAATCCCCAATTCACCCCCCTCTTGGTGATTTGCTCCATTTTTAGTAATATTTAAATATGGCATGCAAGCTTTGCCTCTCTCTAAATATTCTTGATGTACATTCTCTTCTCATCTCACTCCCCTCGTATGTTGAAACGAGGTTTCTCTTGATGTATTTCTCTTTTCTTATTTAAAGAAGTCCTCCCATTGGCTTGAGAGGATTTTGGTTAGATGAGCCATGTTGTGTCATGGGTTTTAATTATGATTTGATTAGATCACTCATGATTAATTTAGAGTTTATATGAGATACAATGTCATTGCATTTACTCTAAAAATGAGATAGAACATGAGCACCATCTGCGACTTGCATTGAATATTCTGAGAGAAAAGAAGTTCTATGCTAAATTTAGCAAATGCGAATTCTGGCTTTCAGAGGTTAAATTTCTGGACCACGTGATCTCGAAAGATGGGGTTGCGGTTGACCCTAGTATAGTGGAAGCAGTACTGAATTGCAAAAGACCGAAGACTTTATTTGAGATTTGCAGTTTTCTGGGTCTTGTGGGATACTACCGCCGTTTAATACAGAATTTTACGCGAATTGCATTGCCATTGACAAAGCTCCCTAAAAAGAACCAGTCATTTGTATGGGATGCTTAGTGTGAGGAGAGCTTTTGTGTGCTGAAGGAGAGGTTTACGATGGCACCCGTGTTGATTATCCCCGATCTGACTGAGACCTACATCGTCTACAGTGATACTAGTTTACAGGGATTAGGATGTGTCCTGATGCAGCAGGGCAGAGTTGTGGCCTATGCCTCTCGTCAGCTGAAGCCTCATGAGTTGAACTACCATACACATGACTTGGAGCTTACAGCGATTGTATTTGCTTTGAAGATATGGCAACATTATTTGTACAACGTTGTTGTTGAATTGTACTGCGACCACAAGAGTCTTAAATACCTGTTTGATTAGAAAGAGCTAAATATGAGGCAGCGCAGATGGATGAAACTACTTAAAGATTACAACTTAGAGATTAAGTACTACCCAGGTAAGGCTAATGTTGTTGCTGATGCCTTGAGTAGAAAAGTCATGCAAGTGGCATCCATGATGATAGCAGAGCAGAAATTGTTAAAGGATTTTCGAGATTTGAATTTATCAAATCAAATTTTCATCAGTTATGATGAGACATATGACGTGCGTATTGCAAATCTTCTCATCAGTCATGAGGAGAATGACCTGAAATCTGAAATAAAAGAAGCTCAGATGCGAGATGAGCAAGTTGAGCCCATTCGAGAAATGATATCTGATAATAGATCTTCATATTATGATCTTTCACCTAGTGGACTAATCCGATACAAAAAGTGAATTTATGTACCGCCAGTAGAAGATCTGAGAAAGAAAATACTGGATGAGGCTCATAAGAGCAAATACACTATTTATCCAGGAGCGTCCAAAATCTATCACAATTTGAAAGCAGAATTCTGGTGGCCTGGAATAAAAGATGATATAAATCGTTATGTAGCTAAGTGCTTAACTTGCCAGAAAGTTAAAATCGAGCATTAACGACTAGGGGGACTCCTGAAGGGAATTGGAATACCTGAATGGAAATGGGAAGACGTTACCATGGATCTGATAGTGGGTCTACCCAAGACTAGGCACTATGATGCTATCTAGGTAATTGTTGATCGACTCATGAAATCTGCACATTTCATTCCTATAAGTGTGAACTATTCTTCGGAGAAATTAGCAAAGATTTATATCAAAGAAATTATCTGACTCCATGGTACACCAAAAAGCATCATTTCCAATAGGGATTCCAGGTTTACTTCTCGATTATGGAAAACTTTACACAAAGCTATGGGGACGAAGTTAAAATTCAGCACTGCTTATCATCCCCAGACTGATGGTCAGTCAGAGAGAACCATCCAGACACTAGAACATATGTTGCGTGCTTGTATCTTGGGATTTTAACTGTAGTTGGGATCGATATCTACCTCTGGCTGAGTTTACTTACAATAATAGTTACCATTCCAGTATAAAAATGGCTCCTTATAAGGCCTTATATGGGAGAAAGTGTAGATCTCATATCTGTTGGACCGTTAATTCCTATAATTAATTCCTAGTAAATTGAAAAGAAAATTGTTCGGATAGAACCTTGGAGATGGTTGATGAAACCTCCAACCAAATTAAATTGATTCAAAAGAGGCTTCTCACAAAGACAAAGCAAAGTGACGAGAAAAGCTATGCGGACAAAAGGATAAGACCTCTAGAATTTGAAGTAGGAGATCATGTCTTCCTTAAAATATTTCAAGCAAAGAAAATACTAGAATCGGAGAGCAATAAAGCGAGAGAAAACTAAGTCCTCGGTATATTGGACCTTTCGAGATACTAGCTTGATCAAGAAGCTTGCCCGGAGCAAGCCGGGTTCATGCGAGCAACATTTAATCTTTCCGCATGCTCGTTCTATGTCTTGCCCGAGCAAGACTATCACCATGCTCGAGCAACATCGGCGAGCACTTCCAAGCTTTTGTAAAGGAGCTTGCCCGAGCATGATTATATTCATGCTCGAGCACCATGCTCGCAGTGCAAAATACTTTGCCCGAGCATCGAAAGCGTAAGACACTTTTAACTTCATTTCAAGAGGTTTGCTCGAGCAAGCCAATAATCTTGCCCAAGCAAAGTAGCCTCTCGCTTTAGAAAACTCCGTATGCGTAATTCTTCAAATCTTTACTTCTTGTTTATCACATCCGATTATTACCTATTAAGTCTATCAAATGTTTTTAACCGGTGTGTTGATAAGTTTCAAACTTAATTAGACACAAGTTACCAAAGCAGATTTTGAAAAAGCATTTTGACCGACAAGGCATTAAATGAAGTTGCCTAAACCAGAGGTAAATCGTTCGATCGAAGTAAAGCTTCTTCGACATTCTCATTGCACATTAAATGCTATCTCACAACGGCTATGCAAAAAGAATGAAAGAGAATGTAAACTCTGTTGAATTAAATTGAAAGACAGACGAACAACCTACAACGATAATTTCTTCTGTCTAAACGGCAACATTCATAAGTCTCAACGGCTACTTGAAGAACTTCACCAACGGACATTAATTGGCTGTCTATAAGTAGCCAGTATTGAATTCGAACACCTACCAAAATCTTTGAGCAATTAATTTGATTTAAGATTCATTCGTTGTTTCAACTACTTCATTAATTTCTCGAGTGTTCTTCGTGTTCATTTTATCTACTCGTGAGGAGTTTCCAAACACTTATTTATTTCTTTCGGTGAGTTGTACTTGAGGTTAAGGAACCTTAAGAGAGGTGTATTAATTACAAGTTGTAAGGGGAGTGGAGTCCGAAAGTAAGGGGATCATCCTTCGTTTACAGAGTCTGTAATTACATTTGAAAGATAGTGAAAAACCCAGGAGTTCTGGGGACTGGACGTAGGTCAGTGGATTGAGATCGAACCAGTATAAATCCTCCCTTGTTCAATTCTCTTCCTTATCTCTATCCTTTATTCTTGTGTCTCCGTGAAAATTAAGAAAAAGAATTTTTGGAATCACCTATTCACCCCTCCTCTAGGTGATATTCTGTTTTCAGAATTAACTGAAAGAAAATTGTTCGGACCGGAGATGGTTGATGAAACCTCCAACCAAATTAAATTGATTCAAAAGAGGCTTCTCACAGCACAAAGCAGACAGAAAAGCTATGCGGACAAAAGGATAAGACCTCTATAATTTGAAGTAGGAGATCATGTCTTCCTTAAAATATTTCCTGTTACTAGAATCGGAGAGCAATAAAGCAGAGAAAACTAAGTCCTCGGTATATTGGACCTTTCGAGATACTAGCTAAGCGAGGACCAGTGGTATATCAATTGACGTTACCACCTAACCTGAGCAGGTTACATGATGTTTTTTATGTCTCTAAGTTAAAGAAGTATCAACCGAGTCTAGAGCACATTCTGGAATATGAAGACGTGGATGTTCAGGACAATCATACTTTTGTGGTTGAACCTGAGCGAATCATTGATTATCAAGAAAAGCAACTCCGGTGAAAGAGCATTCCTTCTATGAAGGTTATCTGGAAAGGATTCTCTCCCAAGGAAGCGATGTGGGAAACAGTAGAACACATGAAGAACCACTACCCTGACTTTATGTCCCGAAATATGGTCAATGTATAGTCAAATTTCGAGGATGAAACTTATTTTACGGGGGGAGAAATGTAACACCCCTACTTTTGTAAATGATGTACTTGTATGTATTGATGAATTAATGAGAAGTGTTGACTGCTAATTTAATTATTATTATTATTATTATTATTTCCTGTAATATTTTATAATAATTATTATAAAAAGGGATTGTCGACTTTTGGGAGATAGAATGTTAGATCTTAAAAAGGCAAAAAATGTCTCCTAATATGACCAAGGAAAAGGAGGTCATGATTGTGCCCTGATTTGAAAAAGAACTGGGCCAAATACAAAACACCGGTATAGTAAGCCAATACAATAAAGTGGGGATAGAGTATTAGCAGAGCACAAATTCCTACCTTTGCACAAGTATGTATGTGCCACCTATAGGCAGGGAAGAGGAAGAGATACTGCAAAAATCACATGCTGAAAAGGAAAAGTCAGTGTAATCATTACATAGGGACATGTGTCATCACAGGGTTAAAAGAGGAAAAGTAAGGGTAGAAAAGTCAAATTCTTACCCATTAAGGATGCAATTTCATCCACATGAGAGGAGAGAGAAGAAATCAAATGATTTTATCAGTACTTAATGAAGATTGGAATATCACCTAGAGGGGGGGTGAATAGGTGATTTAAAAAAAAAACTTTTTGCGAACTGAAGAGAAAAGAAAGGAAGATAAAGTGTGAGAAGAGAAAATGGACACAGATCAATTTATTCTGGTTCGATCTAATACTTCGACCTACATCCAGTCCCCAAGTACACCTTGGGATTTCCACTAATCTTCCAAAGATAATTACACACTCTGTAAACGAAGGATGATCATCTCACTGTTGGACTCACTCCCCCTTACAAGTTGTAATTGATACACCCACACTTAAGGTTCCACAACCTTAAGATTTTGACAACTAAAAGAATTAAATGGTGTTTTAGAACTCCTCACTGAGTAGATAAATGTTGATCACTGAAGTACAGCAAAATATCCTAAGATATTAATGAAACAGTTGAAACAGCAAATTGCAATAAGTTCAAATTGAATGCACAGTGTTTCGGTAGTTGGCCAATTCAATGCTTCGACTATTTATAGGTGTTGTAATTAAAGACCGTTGAAGAAGCTTTGAAGAATAGCCATTGAGTGTCTTGAATATGTCCGTTAGATAAATGAAACTTCACTGGATACATTTGGTGTAAATGCTTTGTCCTTCGTAGACATTCTTTATTCCGTTTGTGTTCTTGAGAGATAGCATTAATGGCGCAGACGGAATAGCAGTGAAAGCATTACATTGATCAAAGATTGGTTACGGAGATTATCACCTGGTTTGGCAACTGCATTTAATGCTCTTCTGACACAATTTGCTTTCTGCTAATCTGTTGTTTAATCCAAGATAAAATCATCTGAAACTCATTAATAAACTGGTTAAAAGCAATTAGGATTAGTAATGAGTAACGTTATGATGTAATGAGATTAAACACAGTGATTTATAGTTTTCGCAGACGGTGATTTGAAAATAGGGTGATCATGCTCGAGTAATCTTACATGACGTGCTCGGGCATTAGTATGAAAAATATATTGAGAAGCTCAGTGATCCCCTAATGCTCGAGCAAGCATCTTGGCTTGCTCGGGCATGCTTCTTCTTACGCCTTTTTAAAAACAATTTATATCGTTGTTGCTTGAGCAAGTTATAGGGTCATGCTTGGGTAAACCTTAAACAGAGGCGAGAAGATCATTTTTAACAGCGCTGCTCGAGCAAGGTTTTATTCCATGCTCAAGCATGACATTTTTCAAGCTCAGGCACAAGTCATACAAAGGCGATAGATAAAATTAAGGCGACGTTGCTCGAGCATACATTTACCTCTGCTCGAGCATGTTGCTCGAGCAAGCAATCTTTCGTGCTCGGGCAAGCCTCTTCTTCTTTGTTATTTTCTTCTAAACACGCTGATGCTCAGGCACACTTTTTCCTTTGCTCGAGCATGCTGCTCAAGTATGCTTTTAAGTCTGTTCGGGCAAGATTCTCCAATTTTCTTTTGACTCGATGTTGCTCGGGCACGTCAAATCCCATGCTCAAGCATACTTTCCAATTTTGCATTTCTTCACCTTGAACCCGATAATGCTCGAGCTTGATTCTATGAAACACTGGAACACGCTATTATATTGGATATGCTCGGGCATGAACTAACCCTTGCTCGAGCAAGCTACAATTCAAACATACATATTTTAATTCAATAACTTAGAACTTGTAATCATCAAAATACCGGAGCTAACACTTAAGCCCAAACATAAAGTACTATATTTTGATTGATGAGGTGGCATGCCATGTGTGCACATCAATTAAACTTAACAGTCAAAATTAACGAAGAGGGCAAAATTGCTACGTTTTGTCAACTTTTGAAGCAATTTTGCTCCAAAAAAAAACTTCTATCTATCCAGTGCTCCTTAGCCAAAACTTCCAGGGCAAAAATGATACTTATCCCATTAACAAATACAGTAGGTGCATTGGCAAGTTCAAAATTCAATTTTTCAAACATACTTAGAAAACAAACAACTGTTCTAGAAGGTCATTAGTTATAAACACTCAGTTTATCCCTTTCTTATACATGCTTAATAAGCAAACATCACAATTATTATTTTCTCAACATAGACCTCAGATAGCATTTAGTAACCATCATACATAATTCTCATTCATCTTGTACCCGGTGTGTAGTATTCAAACACAGGACCCATTGGTCCATTCTCATAGAACTAGGTCACACAGGCCTCACTGCCTCTTCATGACACTGCCTGGCACATTCAACCTTACGGCTTGTTTCATTCTGGCCTTTTGACACATTCTATTCCCATAGCATTGCATATTTAGGCCTTACTGCCTAAGGAGTCACCCTCATACCATAGACATCTTGGCTACAACCTGGTATAGATTGGATGTTCTGCCAGCCTATGTCAAAGGACTTAGGGCTTCTCATTAAATGCATATCAGGTCTATAACCTAAGGATGCACCGGTCCAATAGGTCTCAATTCCCACCATGTATTCATAACACAAATTTACTCAATGGTAAACACACAGTGCTAAAGTACCCCATGGCAATACACTGGATCATATAACCCTTTTTTCCTAAGGAAATCCATCTGATGTGGGACTCATTACCATTTCACCAACCTTAAGAATTGATGCCTCGGTAGCTCTACGTTACAGTTCATTATCATGATAGCTTCACTCTATGGTTAGTTGTCACAGTGGCTCAACTCTACGGTACTTCACTCAGTGCTTTACTTAGTCCACTCTGACTTGTCAGCCCTTTTGGTCAGAACCCTTCGTAGGTAGCCCTTTCTGATTAGAACCTTCTGTAGGTAGCCCTCTTCTATTAGAACTCTACGTAAGTAGTGTTGGATATAATTGGTTTTGATGATGTCCAATATTAAGAGCAAAAAGCTTGTATAATATATTTATCCTCTACATTGACTAACTACTATATTTAATATAGATTAGTCCAAGTCAAATTATAAAGAATGATCAAGAAAGGAGATTGAAGAAATATGAATTTGTCAAATATTATGAGAATATGAATATTCTAGTCTCTATGATCAAATGGAAGTTGGAATGGCTCAATTTGGAGTTAAAATAAGCAAGTTAAAGCTCCATGATGGATAGTAGATAGCTACAGTGACTTCTCTTCAATTTTCCATCTTACTCGAGCACAAAAGTGGTATACTTGAGTATGATTGTATTCCAACAACTCTGTTCGACTCTGTTTCATGTTTCACCTGAGCGAGGTTTGGTTATTTGATGATATCTCTAAAGTCCAATTGAAGTGAAACCAATGTTTTATGACAATAGACTCCCAATGCGTCAGTTTGACATAAAATTCAAGTCTAAAGGAGTTCAGATGAAAGAGATATGAATTTCAGAGGTTGCCTTATAAATTAATGTCACACAGTAGATCCAGCTTTGGTAATTTGGGTGTATCTCACAAACTAGACATCCAAATGAGCTGAAATTTGTGGTATATGAAACTAGACTCACATACCTTTCCAAAAACATCAAGATCATAAAAAACAAAGATCCAATGAGAGATATATGAGTTTTTGAATTTCATAGTCAGTTCAGGATGTTGCAAAAACGTTGGTCCATAGCAGCTTCTATTAATCTGATCACAACGATCAACATACAATGATTTTGGAGCTGATTATTATTTCATTGGAAAGAAGACTTAAAGAGCTTTTTGGGTATAGGTGGTTTGTCAAATTTGGAGTTATATCGAAGATGTTACGCTTATTGCAATATGACCTTCGTGCTGCCAACATTACTACATTGTGGAGATTAATCTTTGCACAAGATCAATTATGGAAAAGGTTTGAACAGTAAGTTTTTGAGAATTGTACTTGAGCAAAGATCAACCCACTCGAGCATAAGATTGCTCAAGCTAGTAAGTAATTTCTCAAACAAACTCCATACTCAAGCAAGTATGAGTCTTACTCAAGCACATACATGTTGTTAAGACTAACATGTTTTCTTTCAGGTTCTTACTCAAGAAAGCCCAGAGTCGTTACTTGAGCAAAGGTATTTACTCGACCATAAATATGTCTTACTTGAGTACAATACTCGAGCAAGCATATTTTGTACTCGAGCATATATATATTCAGTTGTCAAATATTCTGATCTTTGCAGTGCATAGTCAAGTACGGTGAAGTGCTTACTCAAGCATAATACTCAAGAAGGAGTATATGCTTACTCAAGTAAGCTTATTTCTTATTCTCTCTGTGTAAATATTTGAATATTGCTCGAGCACCCTTATGCCATACTCAAGCATGGTTCTACAGAGTCTTTATATACTTTCGTCTTCTTTGCCTTCGTAAATTCAAAACATCTGATTAACACTTCAATACATTTGATCACTACTCATTATTGTTCTCAATGCTTCTAAACATGTTTGTTTGTGAGTTTCAAATGATTAGTTGATGGATTACGCTCAAATTATTATAAAGCAAAATTTGTGTCAAAGACATTAAATGCAGTTACAGAAACAAAGCACATACAGAAACAAATTCAAAGCAGGCAAATGATCATTCTTTCTACAGAGATCCATTCTAGTGAAAGTAGTCTACCTTAAGCAGATCAACGGACATCATCGTAGCAAAACGAAAAAGACTTAATCTCAATCCTGCGAACAACTCCGGATTGTGTCTAACAGGAACCTTCTTCAGGCTGACGGATAATTTGAATACATCCAACGAACATTCAACAATCACATTCTAAATGGGAAGAATTGCTCAATGGTCAAATGCTCTTCATCAACTATAAAAGGAGAAGCATTCAAGATAGACGAAGAGATACAAGATTACAGCTTCATTGTCAAAATGCCAATACTCTGACGCCTATATCACTTACTCTCCGATTATCTCAATAATAATATAATTTACCTTAGAGAGTGAGATTACTTGTAATGTACTTCAATGTTTATCTTATTCACTTCTGAAAGAGAAGATTGATTGTTAACCATTTTATCTGAGAGTTACTCAAGATTTGATGATCTTGAGTGGGAAACCGATTGTATCCTTACAGTATGTAAGGGCGAGTATCTCAGTGAGAGATTCGGCTTCACAAGTACCTGGGTGAACTTGTGGGATTGTAGAGGCTTTTCTCTTGTGCTCGGATTAAATAACAAGATAGTGGTTTGAAAATCTTAAGTGGAGCTTGGGGACTGGACGTAGGTCAAGGATTAGACCGAACCAGTATAAATCTCAATTTGCATATTATCTTCCCTTATCTCCATATTTCCAGCATAATCATTTGAATGACTGACAGTTGGTTTACAACTCATTATTGTCATACATACTGCATTTGTTAGTTCTCATAGATGTTTTGATGATAACTAGATTTAACCAAGAAGCAGAAAAATACAAATTTGGGAAAAATACGTTGTTGTCGTTATTTTCGTTTTGTCACAAAACATCGAGGCAATTCCCGCAGCCTCGACTCAACTCAGCTGAAAACACATTTAGAAATTGCAAATTAACTTGAGTCTCATAAATTGCACCTCGAGTTTGCTACCTCGAGGTAAGGGAATCTCTACCTCGAGTTAACCCTTTTGAAAATAAAGTTTGAAGAAGCAATTACCTCTGCACCTCGAGTTTTGGACCTCGAGTTAAGAAACATGTAACCTCGAGGCAAATGCAAACAGAAAGATAGAAGAATGGGAACAGTTTTTACCTCGAGTCAGTAAGTGTGCCTTGAGTCAAATTGATTCTTAAAATTCTCTATCACGATGAGTTAACTCGAGCCTCTCCAAATGCAACCTCGAGTCTTCATTCCATGAACCTCGAGTCTGGTAAAGTTTTTGAAATATTCTGGCGGAGTGATTTAACTCGAGGCAATAATAATGGTACCTCGAGTTAGGTAACTCGAGGCAGCCTAAGATGAACCTCGAGTTAATATCACATCTGGAAAACTCGGTTTGATTATTTTGAATTGATTAACTTGAGCCGGCTAGAATTTTGCCTCGAGGCAAACCAGTCTTTGTTATTTTAAATATTAATTTTGAGATTGTGATTTCATGGATTATCATCTGTATTCTTCGTATCATTCTTCATAACTATCCTTAACCTACTTTGACCAGTTTGCTAAGTGAGTTTCAGATGATTAGAACAGGTATTAACTCAAATTTTGAGTTAAGCAAACCATTGTCGAGCATTTAATGCGAGCGACACAAATCATGAAAGTAGGATATGGATATCTCGAGCCTCACGGAAAGTAATTCAAAAGTTTACAAACAATACTCTTCTCATGTCTCAACGGGCAAAAGGAATAAGGAATGTCAACGAAGTATATTCACCAACCTCCGAACGCTACGAAGAAACAGAGCAATGGATACATTTATGACTCACAACGGCTGATTCCCAAATCCTCTCCAACGGACATTAATGGCATCATCTATAAATAAGAGGAGCATTGAATTTGGACAAGTACCGAAACGATGAGCAATTAATTTGATTCCAATTTCATTAACCGTTTTCAACTATCTCATTAAATTCTGAGTGTTCTTCAGTGTTCATTTTATCTGCTCGTGAGGAGTCTTTAAACACTTATTTATTTCATTCAGTGAGTTATACTTAAGGTTGAGGAACCTTAAGTGAGGGTGTATCAATTACAACTTGTAAGGGGGAGTGGAGTCACCATCCTTCGTTTACAGAGTGTGTAATTATTTGAAAGAGTAGTGGAATCCCAGGTGTTCTAGGGACTGGACGTAGGTCAGTGATTTGAGACCGAACCAGAATAAATTGTTTTGTGTTCATCTTCTCTTCTCTGTCTCATTCGTGTATTCTGTATCATCGCGTGTGTTTCAAAAATATTTTTTTTAAAAAAATCACCTATTCACCCCCCTCTAGGTGATATTCCACCTTCAGCATTTACCTAGATGCAAAAAAAAATCAATCAAGAATAACCTTTGTTGTGACCCATTCAGCCCAATTAGTCATTGACATAAAAACAACTTGGACCAATTAAAACTCCTTTAGCGGGTCCAAATTATCTAATGACCACATAAGACATTAGCAATGCTCTACACCCCCAGAACTAATTTAGTTGATCAAGTGATCTACCTTTCAAATTTGGACCCTGTGTAGTATCCTTAATTTTGGGCCTAGAGACTTGAGAATAAGACTAGATTAGGCGGACAACTAAGCCCGGTTTAGGAGTTGTGACATTTTATTTTACATTCCCGAATAAGGCCATATCTTTGGCTAAGAGACAAAATGGGAAAAGAAAAGAGAATTAGGGAATGCCTCATGGTATAAAAGAGCATGAATCATAGTCAAGAGGTTACATGTACATGACTATGATTGGTGTCATGTGTCCTAAGGGAGAAGGGAAAGTTAAAAAGCTTGTGAAATGATATATTTTGAGGGCATTTTGGTTAATTGTTATAAGGGACACATAAGCATGTATTTATGTCATATGAATGAGTCATTAAACTTCTCCAAGAAGCCTAACTTTCATCCAAGGCAAGGAGAAAGAGAGAAAAGTTAAGAAGCTTGCAAGATAAGCCAAGTTTAAGAGATATTTTGTAAGGGCACTTTGGTCATTTGACTTAGGGGATTTTTAAGTGCCTTTTTGACATATTTTGAAGATTAATTTTGAAGTCTAAAAGAAGCAAAAATTTCAAACAAGGTAGGATGACAAAGGGCAAGAAGTATTTTCAAGAACAAGACACGTGGCAAGACAAGAATAGCAAGCAAAAAGTAACCCTTGACTTTGGAAGTAAATCAAGTCATACTTATGTCACAAGATGACATTATGTTGACCTAATGTACAAGTGTCCAAAAGCATTTAGAGATGAATAAAAACCCTATAAAAAGGGGACTGATTTCGTGTAGCTTCAAGGAGAAGGAAACAAATGCATATTTTACACATGTATGACACCAAAGTCGACTTATTTGACCCTAGAATGTTACACCCCTACCGGCCTCGCCCTTTCGGGTGGCGGGTTAGAAGGATCATTTTTAAACTGTTACCTTTCCTTTGTCCATTAGCCCTTTTAAACTTATATCAGAGTGCACACAGCAGAGCATATTAACGGTTTGGATAAATATTGTATACTGGTAAAGGTACAAAAAATAAATAGAAAGTATTCCCCGTAGGGCTAAGGGTACAATAATCCAATGTAAGTGCTGGGCAATAAATAAGTTAATACAATCATCCAAAAATAAACATACAAAATGAGATAGGGCATTCCATACGTCTTCAGTCTTCAGCTTCATTGCTCTTACTCTCAACTTCCTGAGCAGCTCAACGTAAATCACCTGTATCTTTTGAACTAGTCTGGAGTTCAAAATTGAACCCCATAGTAACTGTTAAACTCATATACAATATGTATGCAATGCATGTAATGCAAATCACAATCAGGAAGTAAAAATAAACCTGCCTCTGGCACAATAAACTGGCATGTACTACCTCCGCAGGACCGCCTGGTCAAGACAAGCTCCCCGGAACCAATAGTGCTAAGGGGTCTTAGTAGTCAGGGCTGCAGACCCCTACCTACCCCAAGAGGCCTTAGTAGCCGCCTATGAACACATAGTCACATAGGTCCTACCTACCTCAAATACCTCAGACTTCATCAGTAACCCAAGGACACATAGTCCTTCAGGCACTACAGTCCGTACATGGCCTCGGTACTGCAGCAGAACCCTAAGGACATAGTCCACTAGGTACTACAGCCCAATTCCTACATCTTGATCAAACACACATGCGAGAGTAACATAGAGTATGCGAGTTAACAGTTACTACCTGGCACTCCTCGAATATAGTAAACTCTTCCCTTGACGTTAGAGATATGTCCCACACGTGCTATCACCCTAGATACAGCAAAACATTATGCTTTCAATCACATATACTACCTTTACTTCAATTTCCATAAATTTCGCTTACACCAGAATTTTTCAGAGTTTCTGACCCAACTTCACGATTTTTAATAACTTATAGAAACATCATATTGATGTGAAATCAGTGGCCATTGAACCCTTAGGATGTCTAGTTTATATGAAATATAATTTCTAGGGTCATCCAGGTCCTAATATTTCCCTTATTTCAAAACTTAAGCCACTGGTCCGAAACAAGGTTCATGTTTTTAGATCATTTAAAATAGGAAATAATTCTGGGTAGGAAAGTCAGAATGACACGAACTATTATTCCAAAATCATCCTTAGGATGTCTAAATTAACCATGTAAAATTTCAAAGCATTTGAACATCATTTACTATTTTAAATATACCAATTTTTATTTGTTGCCCAGAAATCTTAGGTGTTGGTAGATTTGATTAGTTTAATGTCTTAGGGTTTTTCGGGTGTGAAAAAGGTAACTGATGAAGACCTTCTATCATTAGACTTGGGGTCCACAATCAACAATTAACCAAGGATTGCGTATAGGCAAACCTAGGATCGTTCTCTCTTTTCGAGGAGCTTTTTATTGAATCCTAAGTAATCTAAATGTCATGCAAATGCAATGAAAACAATGGGGGATTGGGTTTTGGATTTTTTGATTAATAAACTAAGAGAATGGAAATGCAACTTAATTAATTGCTAACTAAAATAGAAATATGAATAATGAATGTTCTTGGTAATGAAGAAGTGATTATCCTTGCTCAAAAAGTATGGGAATTAAAACTCATTAAGTCTTAATTAGAAAAACCTCAAGATATCACTTGAGTCCAATATTCTCAATTAATAATAGCTCATACGATCGTAGCTAACTACTACCATTTAAGATATTGTTTGAAACCACTTAATGTGCAATTAAGATTGGAATAATGTAAACATGAGTCTTCTTGGAATTGAGTACTAATCAGTCCCTCAAATACACAAATCAACCACATTAATTAAACAATATCATGCTAATCAACATAGTCTCATCGCAACCACAAAGCAGTTTAAATACATATAATCTTCATACTACAAATCCAATCTCAATCACAAATACCAAACCAAAAGAGACAATAATCATTAATCTCAGTTCCAGAATTATACACAATAATTCCTAAATCTAGGAAATTAAATATATAATTCTAGACTATGGAATGATAAGAAACTCCCCTATGTAGTCCATAAAGTTCAAGCTCAATTCATCATCACCAAGAAGCAAGGAATTCAGCCTCTCATTGCTTTCAGAACACTGGCCGGAAAATGCATACACTCGCCGGAATCTGGAAAATGTCGCCGGAAAATTAAAGCTCTCGCTGGAAGGTTGAAAATTCCCCTATCAATAAAGGAACTCGCCAGAAGTTCCAAGAGAAGGCCAAAGAAGCTTCTCTGAAAGAATAAAGAAGGTTGAAGGTGGTTTGGGTGCCGAAACTCGCGGCACTGTTGGTGTTCACTGGAAAACGCAGAGGGAGGCTGACGGTGATGGGTGGTGCTGAAGCTCGCCGACGCTGATGCCCAGTTCCAGATCTGTACTGAGCTCTCCTCGTGGCAGCGTGAAGATGAAGCTCTCCGACAAGAAGTGGATTAAGATGGAAGGAAGGAAGATCCCAGCTCTCTTCCTCGTGGCTCCCTACGGTGGTGAACGGTGGTTGAGGGATGAAGGTTGCGTCGTCGGTGGTGGAGGAGCAGGAACGTCGCCGGCGACGGTGGAGAGAAAGGTGAGATCGCCGGCGACGGTGGAGTGAAAGTGAGGAGGATGAAGGTGATGCGTGAAGATGGATTTCCCCCAGCTCTCCCACGCGGCGCCTCTGAATTTTTAATAACCTCCAGCTCTGTCTGTGTGTTTGTATATATTAATTAGCAGACCTAGTTTTGGTTCCTAGTCAAAATGCAAAGTTTGACCAGGGACCAAACTGCAAAGTGTAAAAGGTTCCCATGGAGGGACCAAACTGCAAATTCGCAAATTGAGCTCCAACTTTAATTTTCAAATTCGATTTCATTCCTTCAACCACCTGCAATCAAATAAATTAATCTAGTATGAAATATTCTCATAAAAATCAATGATCAAGAGTAATTACAATTTATTGACAATTTTGCCCTTTTTAATTCTAATTTAATGTATTTACTCTTAATCTCAATTTATCACAAGAATGATATTTTAAGCTCAATAACTAAGATAAAATCCATTAAGAATCCCAATTAAATAATGAAAAATCATATAAAAATATGGTTCAATCAGTAACCTTGACTTAACCCAGCACAAAATCACGTTTTGGACTCATTGAAAACCTTAAAAACATCAAACTCCCACTGCATCCCCATGTTCAACACCATAGGGAAGAAACTTAAAAGAATAATCACCAAGTTGTCGGTTAGGGGCATACCTTGAATCTTCGGTTGCGTATGACTTTCACCTTTCCTTGAACCAAGACCTTGCTGCCCACTCCTTCCTCCCTCTTTGACCACATCCTAGGCAGCAGAAAAATGGGTCATGGGTGTCCTTAAATAGACCCTCTTGGTTAGGGCTATTATGCAAGATTTGCTATTATCAATGGTCAGAAGAATGTCTCGGATTAAAATATAATTTCTTGACTTGTTTATCAAGAATTCTATAGAATTCTTGGTAGATGGGTGGCGCCATTTATGCCCAAAAATCAGATTCCCAAATTGCCCTTGATATGTTTTTTGAGTTACTATGGGAAGGTTTTTGTCCAGTAATTAAAATAACACTTCAGGGGTAAAATGGTCATTTTGTACTGCTCTTCTTCCAAGTTAGTGGGACCCACCAAATATGCCCAAGATTGCGCCTTTAATGATCCATGTATTGCTTGTCATTCAATTGTCATATCATGTTCAAATTGTGTGGTCCAGATTAATCCAGATTATTTTATTTTCTCTCTCTTCATTATTACTTGATGTGACCTTTTGCTTTCTCTCCAAGTCACTTTTCTCTCTCTTCTGGGCCCACTAAATTTCACCCTCTCCCTGCATCTAGGGCCTGGGCCCATCTCCGGAAACCTTGAACTGGTCCCGGTCGGTTCCCCTTCGTTGGTCAACGCTTCCCCAAGTCTTTGACCTTGAAATTGGGCTTTTATATGTGTTTAAATCAGCTTTTTCTATCCCCTGATGTGGCTGCACGTTTTTCTTTATTATTGGGGAGCAAGAAATGTATATTTTAATGTCTCATAATTACCTCATACTTTGTGGTGCCAAAAAGTCAAACATCCAACCCCAAAACGCCATGTGTCCTACTAGCATCATTACCTTTGACTTTTGTAATCATGAAGGGACATGTGTCACCATTCTATTTGGCCAACACAAAAGTATGTCGTCATTAGTCATTATGACCTTACTTTATTAAAGTTACTTTATCCATGCTTGCCCAAGGTCCTACCCGGGTTTTACTCGGGTTTTCTTCACGAATATCGATGTCTTCTAAAAAACGCAGGGCATACCCAACTGCCTTGAAAATGCCGTGTACTTACTTATACCGACATATTTTCAATCAACTAATTGTCCTATACCCCAGGACATAGTTGAGTGGCATCTTTTCCACCGGATTTACACCGTATAGGTATTTTGTGCCCCTTTTTCATTGCACTATAATTCCAAGGCTTATACATACTAGGTCCACTAACCCGTATAGCCGTTTACTTAATCCTATAGAGACTTCCTAACTCTTGACATTCTTGGGACTCTTTCTGAACTGGGCTTAGCGTTCGCCTACTTTTAGGTTTATTCTCCATTCTCAGGGTCCAAAATTTTGGATGTTACATAGAATGACAAGTGTCTTCATGGGGATAAAGTGTAATTAAAGGGGGACATTTTGGCATGCTTATTTAATGCAAATGAAGACCAAAATCCTTCTCCCATAAGCCTTAATTTTCATCCACCAAAGAGATAAGGACAAAAGAAGTATGATTTAAGCATTAAATACATGGAAATAAGGTCAAAAAGTTAGGGATATATAGACCAATAAGGAAGGGCCAAGAAAGGGGCCTAAAGAGGTACTAAGAGGACACTTAAGAAAGCTCATAATTGTGCCCAAAAATCAGCAAAATTCCTTCAGCCATGAAGACCCAAAGAAAAGTCCAAGTTTAGACATAAAAACCTATGCAAATTGAAGAAAATGCAAGGGCAATTTGGTAATATACTGAGAGGACATTTTGTATGTTTTCTAACCATTATTTAAGACTTCTCTTCATCATTTTGGCTGCCCAAAGTCGACATACACCAAAGAAAAAAAAGAGCAAAGGATAACTCAAGTTAGAAGGAAGAAGAAGGCAAGAAACTTGAGAACCAAGGTAAGGAAGTTATGGAATTTTTGCAATACTCTCTTCTATCTTCATGAGCACACTTAAGTTTCTAATAAACAACTCTTTTATGGTATTTTGGGAGCCTAGGCTGAAACTAACAAGAAGCATAAGGAGGAAGAAGTTCAAGGAAATCCAAGCACAAGTCAAGTAAGTCACTTTCTTACTATCCTTATGACTTTGTGACTTGGGTTTTGCCCTCTTTTCTTAATAATTGGTGGTTATAGTAATCAATATTCCTAAGAGGAGGTTCTTCCCTAACTAAGAAAATGGATTATCAAGTGTTAAAAGTTAAGATAATGGTTTAAAAAGGAAGATTAAACAAGATTATGAATGAGTATAAGTTAAGGTGAAAACCCATGTAGTTGCTCTATGAAAAGTGATTTTTGTCCAACTAGGGAAACATGAGGAAATGATGTGATTTTTGTAACCTTAATGTTTCGAAAGTGTTTAGAATGGAAAATTGTATAAGAACAAGTATGGAACATGATTTTAGAAACCCTAAAGCTAAATTATAAATTGTTGTGAATATACCAATTTGAAACCCTAAGTGGCAACCGAGCTTGTGTTGTGATTTTAAATATGTTAATGTGTCAAAAGGCTATGAACTTTTACATGCATAAAGTAGATGTCTCAAGATTTAATTTTATAGGTAATTCATAATCTTGGGAGTTAAATTCAAGGAGATATGAATTTTTGAAGTTGACCTTAATTTTGAAAAGAGAATTTGGACAACGAGGGTATTTTGGTAAACTGGGAAAATATAAATTTTTCTGGATACAAAAAATATTTTTATTCAAAAGTAGACATGTCAAGGGTCACATGAATTTTTGAATCACTCCAATTGGATATTTCTACAATTAGTTATGAATTTTCAAAGTTGGTCAAAATTTCTGGAAATTTTCTAGACATGCACGAAAATGGAAGATGTAAAAAGTCAACATTGATGATTTTGACATTTTTGCAATTAATAAAGAACTTTTAGTCAAAAGTGGGACAAAATGATATTTACTTTAGTATTATCGAATTATGGAGAAATTGTATAAATGACGAATATTATTTATAATTATAGGGAGTGTTGTTATCCGAAGCTCTAAGGAATCTTTGGAGTTGGTTGCAAGTCTAAGAATCTACCAAGTAGTAACTTTAATCTCATGTACTTTGTGTATCTCTATATGTGCATTTAACCATGATTGTACATGCATTCAATCATATTGGGTTAGAATCCCAACTATTGTGATGTTTCAAGCGTTGTGAACCCGGAACATGCTATGTGCATTAGGAGCCTTGCTGTATGTCGTGCCCTACAGTCAATGCTGTGTGCATATATGATTGCTAGTTCTGGAATTGGTTGTATGCCATGTTGTGTGAATAATTCTGAATGCTTGTGGTTGCTTACATGCTTTGAATATGCTTTGTATATGAGATTAATCTGTTACTCTGGGATTCTTTGAAATTCCAATTCCTGTTACTACTTGTGTATTGTACAGCTTTTTGGACGTAGCTCCCAAGACAAAGCGGCGGATGTCAACAAATGGAGGAGTCGGATAGGTTTCAAATTATTCGGGAAATATTTCAAGGAAATTTACTAATTATGTTTTAATTTTGTAACCAAGATTTGAAATATATTATAAGTATACTACGCCCAAACCGTTTTACCCGCTATGCTATGCTATAAGGCTCTGATGTATGATGACGTTAAGTAATATTTTTATATAAAAGGATGGGTATCACACTACCTGCCACTTGAAAGGGCGAGGGCGGTAGGGGTGTATGTAGGCATCATCCCTCACAACGTCATTCACATTTAGTTGAGAGTAAAGATTGAGTATCATCTCTTTTGATTGACTAAATGTAGCTAATTCACAGAACTAGGAATCTTCTTCTATTTACTCTATAACAGATCATGACTCTTTATGATCACTTACTGTGCGCACAGACTCCCGAGTCAATTAGAAGCTATCCAAGCTCTACCAGTCATGTGAATGACTAATCCCTTGCAGGGGACTATGAGTCCTCTCGATATGTCCATCCATACTCATGTGTTCCAGTTACACCAAGAGTACATTGTTCTCCCAATTTTCAGGCGGATAGAGTTGTACAGTCAAAGCATAACCCTAGGACATAGTGTTCGATGATATCTGTTGGTTCTTGAAGTTTTGATGATAGCAAGACTTAATTTATTAAAGCCTTTTGTTGAAAAGAAATTGTGTTTTCAAATCAGTAAACATTAATTATGTTAAGATTATAATTACTTGAGTAAGTTGTACTAGTTACTCAAGTAATCCCCATCTAATGAAGTTGTTGAGTGTTCATAGAATGCAAAATATCGTTTGGGCAATCAGTAGTAATTCTTGGTGTTACTCGAAGTAATGTCGACTTCAAAGGTAAGTTCAGATTTTGCTAGATATAGCTACTCAAGCAAGTTTAATTAATTACTCAAGTAATATCACTAATGGAACAATCCATTTTAACTTATACAACATTACTCAAGTAACAAAATGTTACTCAAGTAATGTTTAGATATTACTCAAGTAACAAATAATGTTACTAAAGTAATTTTGGTTCAAAACGCTATTGTTCCAAAAAGCTATTTGAAATTACTCAAGTAGCAAAAGGTATTACTCAAGTAATATCTGTATATTACTCAAGTAACAAAATTGTTACTCAAGTAATTTTGAATTAGACGCTATGTTCCAAGAAGCCTTTCAAAATTACTCAAGTAACAAATATTGTTACTCAAGTAATATTTAGATATTATTACTCAAGTAATTTTGGTTCAGGACGTTACTATCGCGATAAGCCTTTCGAAATTACTCAAGTAACACAAAACGTTACTCAAGTAATATTCAGATATCACTCAAGTATCATAAGATGTTACTCAAGTAATTTTGATACAGTCGCTCATTTTCAAAGAACTATTCGATATTACTTTTAAATGTTACTCAAGTAATATATATTTACCTCGCAAGTAATTCGCTACATACTACAAAAGCTTCTATTTTTGAACACCTTCGATGTTACTCAAGTAACATATGTTGTTACTAAAGTCATATCTTTCCAGTGTTATTTTATTTTGAAAATGTGTGATATTACTCAAGTAATTTATTAAGCTACTCGAGTAAGATTCTTCAGAATTCTAGAACACTTCGCTAAATCATTAATCTCAATTCTAATCATTATGGGTCATTATATATTTATTGTTAATCTCATTCAAACTCATTTATACCATCTCTAATCATCTTTTTGAGTAGATGTAAGTTGGTTAACCATGTTTAATTTGAGATTAGCCGAAGAGCCATCTGACGTGTCAAAAGCATTTAATGCTCGCCGTAAGTAGAGTCTACAAATGGAATAAACGCTCTAAGCAGACAAATACATTCCTTAGAGGTGTACTTATTCCGGCAATTATTCTGAGTCAACTTCTGCACAAGTACATCGATGACGAACGCATTTAATGAAGCAACGGTCGACTGTACACAACGGAAACCATCTGTGCCTAACGGAAGTTCAAACTATTCACAACGGCTATATTCAAAGTTTCACAATGGGATTAATGGAAGTCCGCTATAAATGCTCACCCCATTCAATTCCGCAGACTACCAAACTACCAAAACTTCGTGCAATCAATTCGACTCTACTATTTACTGTTTCATTAGCTTCGCTTAATATCTTCAAATATTATTCTTGTACTTTAGTGTTTATTATTTATCTACTCAGTGAGGAGTTTAAACACTTATTTGATTTTATGTTTTAAATCTTAAGGTTGTGGAACCTTAAGTGTGGGTGTACGATTACAAATTGTAAGGGGGAGTGAGTCCTAGTGTGGTAGGATCATCTCGAGTTCAAAGTGTGTAATTGTATGTATGTTTATTTGATTACATCTTGTAAAGAGGAGTAAGTCCTAGTGAGAGGATTACTCGAGAGTTACAGAGTGTGTAATCAAGTTTCGAGATAGTGAAATCCAAGAGTGTCTGAGGACTGGACGTAGGTTGAGGAGTTAGACCGAACCAGTATAAATCATTTGTGTTCATTCTCTCTGTCTCTGTCTCTATTCTTTGTGTTCTTATTTCGATCCGAAAAAGAATTTTGAAATCCCCTATTCACCCCCTCTAGGTGATATTTTCTCTTCAATATCCTCAAGTCTAAGACAATCTGCATTACCAAATGATAAGAGACTTTTCATATCCAATGATACTCTCTACAATGAATCTTTGTGGAGTCTCTTAGCGGCTCAGTTCAGTACTATCTGTTCTCCAACAGATCTACCCATGACATTAGCTAAGGCATCACCATGTATGTATTCCATGAGGTCCTTACCTTGTATCTCTATACAAGTATATGATATCATACTAGTCTTATTGAGATCATCAATGCCCTTTCTTAGTGATTTAAGACTTGGAACAAGTTTTAGGCAATAGATATGTAGTGTTCTTGAGTCCTCATGATCATGACCTCTATCATTGATCCTCAAGATTAACACATGTTCTATTCTTAGGGTTTTTATCTTTAAACACATATTTACCTTAAAATAAAGGTGAGACATAAATATGATAAAGATAAAATTTGCTCATTTATTAATAATGGAATACTACAATGTAGAAAAGGTGTTTATATGTCATTACAGATTGTCTCTAGGACACCTAAATACTAACAGCATCTTCATGCTCAAGTAAAACAAGCATGCTTTAGTAAGGATAAGTATTTGCTCGAGTAACATTTGACAAACAGGTTGAGTAGCGAATGAAGAACCTTGCTCGAGCAAGTATCATGCTCGAGTAAGTTTAGGTTTGCTTAAGTAAACTTCTTCATATTCAGCATTTCACTGAGTTAAAACCTTTTTTCTTTTTAACAAGTCTTGTTATCATCAAAACATAAAACCGAGAACTAACAAAGATTACATAAATAACCACTTGTAATGGTAATCAAAAGTTAGTATAATTGAAGTGTCATAACAAAATACATAGGCAAATGAAAATATGAAAGCATAAAATAAAACATAAGTAGATATCAATCTTAGTTACTCAATCTCAGTTCCTTTCCCCTTTCTCACAAACAAAAAGGAGGGAAATGTGAGATTAGAAGGAGGAGCTGGAGGAGGTGGTAGTGGTGTGGCGGTAGAGGAGGAGGTGGAGGATAAGGCCAAGTAAGGGTCCTAGGTGGGGTTAGGGTCAACTGAGGTAGTAGGCTATATTGGAGTAGGTGGGGAAGGTACAAAAGAAGGTTTAGGAGCCATTGAGACATAAGGGGTGATAGTCTCAAGGGTGGTGGTGGGTAAAAAGATAGAAGTGGGCTCAGGCATAGGTGTAGAACTAGAAGATGCAAAGGTAGCAAGATTAGGATCATACAAATTAATTCTCACAGAATGCAAGGCTGCTTTGATCTATAGTATCTTCATGTTATGCTCAGATTGCTTACCAAAGAGAACCTTGAAGTTGTTATTCATCTCAGTAACCAAGTGACTTTGTTTGGCTTCTAAGGTGGTGATGAAAGATATATTGGTCTGAGCCAAGGTTGTTGACTGAGGCCTAAAATGAAGTATTGGATTGGATCAAAGGTGTGAGAGCAAACTATATTGCCTTATGAAAAGAAGATCCAAAGAATGAGTGAGCTGGAACAAAAGCAGCAGGTGAATTGACCTAAGATCATTAAGCCTCGTTTGCTTTGGAGGATGAAGGTATAGGCTTTTTCACTGACTTAGGCTTCCCATAAGCCTCTGTAAATGAGATTCTCATCCTGATCAAATGATTCTTTCCAAATCTCTAGGGCCTCACTGGTTTCTCGTCTAGTATAATGTACCAATCAAGGACAATATATAGGAAACCAGATTGGGAGAAGGAATGGTGGACCTATCAATAGAATGAAATTGAAAATGATGCAACTCATCCATAATCCATGCTCCTAAATCCCACGGCTTTTGAGAGATTATCGAAGGAAAAAAAAAGGATAATCTTTAGACACAAGTGAGTGAAGGTTTGACCTTTTTGAACCATATTATGGTTTTAGATATACCAAATAACCCAAAATGTATCATTCATAATATGGTTTGAACTTCAGAGGTCCCATTTGTTCTCTAGGTCTGAGAATGTTGAAAATTTATTGATCAGACAATTTCTTAGAAGGCTCAATAGGAACATCCACAACTCCTAAGAGAGTATTAATAGACTCAACAGTAAGTCGAATGGTTTGTCCTCTAACAATGGTCTTAAGAATCTCCTCAATAACATTATCATTGTCATCTTTTTCATCAGCAATCCACATATGAAAATGGAAAACCTTGATAACCTTAGGATAATAAGCAGTTCTCAGGCATAATAAAGGTTCATACTATTTGAACCAGGGCGACAAATTCACATGCATTCAGAGGTTAAAATCTTTAAATCAACATATACAGTAGGGCAAAAAGATCATTTACCATAGCGAAAGTCAAAACAAGCCTGATTAGGAATGATGAGAGGAGAGTTATTATTACCTAGTAGAGAAACCAATGGCTGAAGTGCCCCGAGTAATTGTGAATGAGATAGACCAATAAAGCTAGATGCACCTAGATTATCCTGACTATCCGTGGCTGGTCTAGAGTGTTGAGAAGGCTCATATTGTCTCTGCAATCTCTCTGCTTTTGCTTCCGATCGACCTTCCCTCTTATGTATTTGGGAATCCACTGCCGATTCCTTTCCTTTGCCTTTCCCAGAATGTAAAGAAGAGGTTTGCTGACAAGTCACTTGCTTGGAAGGCTCGTGAATGACAATTCCTTTGTTGACAAGATTGTAACTTTGCTCAATACGGTGTATCCTTTTTCTGAGTGACAGTGGTGTTGGGTTTCTTTGTTGGAGGTTTTGGAGGAAAAGGAGGTGAGGTTTGAGGAGAGGAATCTGGTAGGGTTGAACTGTAAGCTGATTCCGGTGGGGTTTGAGTGCCAAATTCGACTCTTGGCATCTTAGTTCTCGCCATTGAAACTGCTTAAGAGCTTGTTGGAATTGGGAGGGAGGAATTTGGGCGTTTTAGGGTTTGATAAAGAGCGAGAGTATGATTGGGTTAATCTAGGCGAGGAAGGAAATTTATGGAGATGATAATGACAAGTAACCATCAAGAGGATGAGGATGAAGAGTCCGTTGGAAAGAATTGAACAGTAACGGCTAACGGTGACAGATTTGAGAGGGGAATTTGAATGGGTTTTTGGAAGTTAAGAGAAAAAGAGATGACGGAAAGGAGACAAAGTGAAAGTGAGAAAATGAGACTAAACATTTCATATACATGATTTTAATGACAATACTTGAGTACGCCCAATGATACTTGAGTATTGTCGCGTACTCAAGTACTCACTGGTGTAGTAGAGTATTATTGATCTACTCGAGTATTCACTAATGTACTCAGGTAATATCGCAGGTAAAGAAATAATGGTGTCCCTTTCTCAAATGTTTCCTGTGAACACTTGAACCCAATTGAGAGAGACTTTTGAATGTTACTTGACTATCAATTACCCTACTCGAGTATTGATCTACTTCAGTTGATTCGTCTCCTTCTGGTTTGAGAACTTACAACTCCCCTGTTTGAATACTCGAGTACAAGAGTCCATACTCGAGCAAACTTAATTGATACTCGGTACCTCTTGTTCTATGCTTCTGATTTAGTGTTCATTCAGCCCTATACTTGGGCATCCTTAGCCTTACTCAAGTATTCTATTGTCATACTCGAGTATTCCATTAATCAGATATGTTCTCAGCACGTGTTTCAAAGACATTCAATACATAGGTTCCTCGATATTACTCGAGTATCATGGCATGTACTCAAATATTATACTTCTCTATTTCAACAAGTTTTATAGCTTAATAAAAGAGGATCTTGCAAAACAAATTTCTAGATACTCTGATGCCCAAGTTAGTCTTAATTTCTCAAATAAATAGTATGAAAAGGTTTGCTTACAATTCATTGGGATTTACCATTCCCAATTCTCTTTTGATACATAAAAATTGAGCTTTGGCTAACGGCTTAGTGAATATATCAATCAATTGGAGATGAGTATGAATAAACATCACTTTTACATCTCTCTTTTGTATATGATCTCTTATAAAGTGATGCCTTACTTCATTATGCTCAGTTCTTGAGTATTGAATTGGATTTTTAGCCAAGCTTATTTTACTTGTGTTATCACAAAGAATTGAAATTTCTTTGAGATGAATACCTAAATCTTGAAGTTATTGCTTAAGCCATAGCACTTTCGCACAACAACTTGAAGCAGCTACATACTCAGCCTCAGTCGATGACAATGATACAATGTTTTGCTTTTTATTGAACCAAGATACAATAGAGCCATTGAGGAACAGACATTGTCTACTGGTGCTCTTTCTATCAGTTCTATATCCACCATGATTAGAGTTTGAGTATGATATAAGATATTCATTGTCTCCTTTGGCACACCACATTCCAAGCTCCGTCGTGTTGGCAAGATATCTCAAAATTCTTTTCAAGTCTTGGCATCAGATTCCTTTGGAGCAAAATGATATCTTGCACACATTCCCATACTAAATTGAATGTATGGTCTGCTAGCCGTTAAATAGAGTAATGAACCAATCATCCTTTTATATTTAGTAATATTGAAATCAGGTCCTTTAGCATCAGCATCCAGTAACGTTGTGGAGCTCATTGAAGTGTCAACTCCATTGCATTGATCCATTCCATATTTCTAGAGGAGATCTCAAAGATATTTGGTCTGAGATATAAATATCTCATTCTTCCTTTGTTTAATTTGAAGTCTGAGAAAGAAATTCAGTTCGCCCATCATTGACATTTCAAATTCTCCTTGCATAGTCTTAGAAAAATCTTGACACAAAGTCATTAATAGCACCGAATATAATATCATCTACATAAATTTGCACAATTAGTAAAACATTTTTTTTATTGTGCTTGATGAAGAGAGTTGTGTCAACTCTTCCTCTAACAAATCCTTGATCTAGAAGGAATTTGCTCAGTCTTTCATATCAAGCTCTAGGAGCTTGTTTAAGATTGTAGAGAGCCTTTTTGAGACGATAAATATGATCTGGATGGGAAATGTCTTCAACACCAGGAGGTTGTTCAACATAGACTTCTTCCATAATGTAGCCACGAAGGAAGGAACTTTTGACATCCATTTGATAGAGTTTAAATCCCTTGATACAAGCAAAGGCTATGAGTACTCGTATGGCTTCCAATCTAGCCACTGGAGCATATGTTTCTACATAATCAATACCTTCTTCTTGATTATAGCCTTTAGCTACCAATCTTACCTTGTTTCCGACAATGACTACATATTCATCACATTTGTTCTTGAATTCCCATTTGGTGCCAATAACCAGATGGTCCTTAGGCCTGGATACCAAGTCTCAAACTTGATTTCTTTCAAATTGATTTAGTTCCTCTTGCATTGCTATCACCCAATCATTATCTGATAGGGTTCATCAATGTTAGAGGGTTCGATTTCATAAATGAAGCCAGAGAAGCTGACTTCATTTAGGATCTTGTTCCTAGTTTTCACTCCTTCATTGACATTTCCTATAATTTGATCTATTGGATAGCTCTTATTATATCTCCAAGCTCTAGGTTGACCTTGATCTATAGGTTGATCTTGATTTTGATCAACAGGTTCAATATCATTCTCAGTTTCATTTTATAACGAAGAAGGAGATTTTGAGATAGATTCCTTTAGATGAATCAGTTTAGGTTTATCGTCTAAAGGTTTAGAAAAAGAGTCAGATTCAGAGAACACATAGATTCTTCAACAACACAAGTGTGTTTATTATATACTCTATAAGCTTTACTTCTATTAGAGTAGCCGAGAAATATACCTTCATCTGATTAAGGATCGAACTTTCCTAAGTTTTCCTTACCATTATTGTGAACAAAGCACTTACAGCCAAATATATGTAGATGAGTAATGTTTGGCTTCCTTCCTTTATAGAGCTCATAGGGAGTCTTGGCAATCTTCTTTATGATGTTAGCATGACGTGCTCATTGCATCTACCCAAAATACTTGTGACACATTCTTTTCGTTTAGCATTGCTCAACTTTTGAACAGTTTATTGTTTTTGCTAAGAAAGTGAAAATGAGAAGGGTATGTGCATTTCAGGAATAAGGATAGACCACAGGGGAGAATTTGAAAATCAAGTCTCTAGGGAATATTGTGACATAAATGGTATTGACCATAAATTTTCAGCTCCAAGAACTCCTCAACAAAACGGTGTTGTAGAAAGAAAGAATGTGTCACAAGAAAAGCTAGAGAAATCATCGACTATGACCAAGGTATACAAATTGCCACTAAGACTTTTAACCCTTCCTGGTCCAACTAAATCCATCTGGAGAAGTTAGAGTGGTCGATGAGTCGAGATTTCATTCTTTGACTTAAAAGAGGATTTAGTTTGTTTACCTTTTTGACAAGCATCACAAATCAAATCATTTTTAAATGTAAGCTTGGATAAATCGAGAACTAGTTCCTTTTTGAACAACTTTCCCAGTTGATGCATATTAACATGAGCTAATTGTTTATGCAACAACCAACTTTCATCCATGTTGCTAAGAAAACACTTTTTAGAGTTAGTATTACTGCTAGGCAAATTAAAAATGTAGATATTACCTTCTCTTAATGCTTTGAATAATACCTTCAGATGATCCTTATTGATCTATGTTAGTTCTCTATGTGTTTTGATGATAACTAGCAATTGTAAACACAAGTTAAAAGTTGTTTTGATAAGTTGAAAAACTCACTGTCAAGTGAATACTCGAGTATTGGTTTCAATACTCAAGTATTGAGTTGACAGAGAATGGCTTGTTTCCACAAAGTCACACAATACTCAAGTATTGGAGTTACAGAGAGCCTTCTAAGTTTTTCACTATAAGTCAATACTCAAGTATTGGTGTCAATACTCAAGTATTGAAGTTGACAGTGAATGGTGCATTCTTTTGCAAAAATGCGCAATACTCAAGTATTGGTTTCAATACTCAAGTATTGAGCTTACAGAGAGCATTTCAAGTTTTTCACTATAAGTCAATACTCAAGTATTGGTTTCAATACTCAAGTATTGATTATACGAGACTCTTTATTTGAAAGGAAAATTTGCCAATACTCAAGTATCCATATGGATACTCAAGTATTGGTCATACAAAAAAACATTAAAGTATTCAACATGTGAATACTCGAGTATTGGTTTGAATACTCGAGTATTGGGCAAACAGAAAGGTTTCAAAGTTTTTCACATGTTTATCAATACTCAAGTATTGAAATGAATACTCAAGTATTGAAATGACAGAAACTTCACAAATATTGAAAACAGTTCAATACTCAAGTATTGAGTAGAATACTCGAGTATTGACCATACAGAAAGGTTTGCTATTTCCAAGTAATTTGAATACTCAAGTATTGAGATGAATACTCAAGAATTGACTTGGAAAAGTTTTCACAAAGTTTTCAAACAGTTCAATACTCAAGTATTGAGTTGAATACTCGAGTATTGGGCATACAGAGCTTGGCTCTTTTTCAAATGTTTTGAAAACTCAAGTATTGATTTGAATACTCAAGTATTGAAGTTTTGGACTTAAACTTATTTTCACATAAAAAGTTCAATACTCAAGTATTGGTTTCAATACTCGAGTATTGGTCCTACTCAAAGAAATTGTCCAAACGCTCAAATCATGTAGTGCCTTCTCTGGAAGACGAATACTCAAGTATTCATTTGAATACTCAAGTATTCCATATTAGTACACAGTGCAATACTCAAGTATTGAAGAACATACTCAAGTATTGGTCGCGATTTTTGAAAATCGAGTTGAACGAATTTATGAAAACTTCTTTGTTTGATCTCAATACTTGTCATTATTATTCTCTGATATTCCCAGCTATGTTTAACGACTTTGTTAGTGAGTTTCAGCTTGTTTAGAAGAGATTAAATGAAGATCTAAAGCAAAACAAAAAGCTGTCAGAACATTAAATGATAAACCCAGAAAGTTGCATACTTTTGGGAAATCCTTCTATACACGCTTACAAAGGATTAATGCCTACCGACCACATCCAGCAGCTGCTATTCCAACGGACTTATTTACTAGAAGTCAACTCTGAACTTCTGCCCAGCTGGATTAAGTGAAGATTAGAGAGAGAAGAAGACCAAAGTTGAACCAGAACCTTGATTAATGTCACCAACGGTTATATGAAGAATTACAACGGTCATTTAATGCCTTCTCGGTATAAATAGAAGAGCATTCAATTCCTCTCAACAACTAAGACCTCAGAAAGCAAAAATCATTTAAGCCTTCATCTACTCTTGAGTCTTTCTGTACTAAGTATCTATTGATACATTCAATCCTCAGTGTTTATCATTATCCACTCTTAAGAGAGAGTTTTTCATCTTGAATATCATTTGTTGTAAAGAATCACAAGTCAGGGGACTTGGTGATTGGGTTCATTGATTGCAACTTGTAAGGGGGAGTAGGTTCTAGTGAGAGAACTACTCTTGAGTACAGAGTGTGTAATCAATTGAGATAGTGAAAATCCCACAGAGTCTGGGGACTGGACGTAGGTCAAGAGATTGGACCGAACCAGTATAAATCCTTGTGTCTTGCTCTTCTATTCTCATCCTTGTTCATCTCTGTTTTTAGTTTTCAAAAACAGAGGTTTTTAGAAAAGATTTTTAAAATCCCCAATTCACCCCCCTCTTGGTGATTTAGCTCCACTTTCGATCTAGAGATCCTTCTTGTTCACAATCAGACATTCTTCTGAATCAAAGATGATCCATTTGTCTTTGTCTGCACCATGGCTAACACTAAGGAGATTGTGACATAGACCTTGTACATATTAGGCATCTTTTATTTGTCCTTCTTCTTTTTCACCAATTTCACCAATTCCGGCCATTCTGCCTAACTAGTTTCCTCCAAAGATTACCTTGCTACCAGATTTTAGTCTCATATTGACAAATTAAGATTGATCTCCACTCATATGTCTAGAGCCTCCGCTATCAATGTACCACTTTCTGTTCTTTGATGCTCGTAGATATACCTACAAACAACATTACTTAATTCTTAGGCACCCATCTTTTCTTGAGTTCTTTCTGGTTAGTTCGAATAGTAGGAACAACATATGATCCCTTAGGTAACCAATTATTGGTGCCTATTGGTTTATCAATCCTTTCATTTTTTATGAAAACAGGAAGATGTACTATGTCCATTTCGGTTGTAGTAGTTATAGTAAGCGAAAGGATTGGATGAATGGATATATTTTTGAAAATAGTTCGGATATGATTTTCCTCCTATTTTATTTCTACCCTTTCTTTTATCTAGTTTAGGTCTATATCCTATTCCTGATCTGTCATTTGTAACCGTTGAGCTTTCAAAATCACATTAAGAATTTCACTACCTTTAGTGAATTTCTCAAGGGTTTTGTTGAGATGAGAATTTCTTTTCTCCAAATCAGTACAGTTTTCACAAATTTGAGGAGTGTTTTGAGCTTATTGCTCAAGAGACTTAATTCTTTTCTTTGAAATGATAAGCTCTTTTGCCATTTTTCTAAATTTTGAACGTATAGCATTATACTCATATAGTAATTCATCATAAGTAGGTTCATAATCAATTACCTCACAGATTCTTCATGTGCAACAAGACAGATATTGGTTATTTCCTCTTCCTCACTCTCATTATCAAATGAGCTATCTCCTTATATAGCTAATATATAAGCCTTCTTTTTTAAGCTATTGAACTTCTCCTCCTCCTTTATTTTTCAAGAGTGGACATTCAGATTTGATATGTTAAGGCTTCTCACACTCATAGTAGATGATTTGATTCGTGGATTAACGTATGCTATTTTGACCCCCGCTTTGAAATCTTTGGAAGCCTTGGTCTTTTTTACAGAACTTTTTGAACCTTACAATTATTCCAAGTTCATCTTCTTCCTTCATTTCTTTTTGAACCTTACCTTTGGCCTTGTTGCTGATCTCATGAAATTTCAGAAGCCTTGGTCCTTTTTGAACCTTACCTTTGGCCTTGTTGCTGATCTCATCTAGTCCCTTTTTGAACTTCATTTTTCCCTCATATTTGGACAAACTTCCAAAGAGAGCAGCTACTGATCTCATCGACTCTCCTCTGGCTTCTTTAATTGTCGTGACTTTTGCCTCACAGTCTTTTATAAGGATATTTAGTATTTTTCTCACTTGAGAGTTTTGATCATACACTTTTCCCAAAGCTGATAATTGATTTATCAGATGGGTGAATCTAAGTTCGAATTAAGCTACGGATTCTCCTGACTGTTAGTTCTTTATGTTTTTATGACAACAATTATAATGAAAATAAGTTTAAAGATTCAAGGGAAAAATTTATGCTTACACTCTATAAGCTAACTCGAGTTATGGTCAAAATAACTCAAGTCAGTTGTTTCAAACTCTTTGTGAAAATATCATTTGGTCTTGAATGCCTCGAGTTTAATATACGTTGAATGAAAGTGTTCAACTCGAGTTAATATCGTTTTTAACTCGAGTTAATTTCTTGAAATTCTTGAATAGAAAGTTATTAACTTGAGTCAATTATGTTTCAACTTCAGTTAATTGTTTTTATAGATTTAAACTTGAAGTGTCGCGGCAAATCAATCCTTCTCCAAAGTTCTATTTTTACAAGCTTAGACTCTAATGAATATTTCTTTAACTCAAGGTACCAACTTTAAGTTAATGTTATTAACTCGAGTTACCTTTGTCTAAAATGTTTTCAATATCAATTGTGAATCAAAACAGCTTAACTTGAAGTTAAATATTAAGTAACTTAAATCAATGGCTTAAGTCTATGACTCTAGTCACCTTCTTTTGAAGTCAAGTTATGTGTGGTCTCTGAAAGGAAGTAAATAACTTAAGTCACTGACTCAAGTCAGTAAATCAACTTAATTATTTTTTAACTCAAGTTACATATTCAACTTACCTATTTCGAAACAAAGTTTTGATTCACGCAAAAAGATTCTTACTTCAAGTCATTGACTCAAGTCAGTAACTCAAGTCAGTAATTTTTGGACTCGAGTTAAACACTTTTACAAAGACTTGCTTCTTTATGCCTAAACTCTTTTCATGAAGCAATGACTTGAGTTACTAATTATGACTGCAAGTCATTAACTCAAGTTAGTTTTTAATTTAACTCGAGTCACATTCTCTGTTTTTGAAAATCACAGTGTTCGTAAAACTAAAATTGTTGATTTTGATTTCATTACTTCTTATCATCACTCATTACTATTCCTAACTATATTTAATCAATTTGTTAATGAGTTCAGATGATGATTATATGAAGGATTAACAACAAATTGTCATAAAGCAATTTGTGTGTCGTAATGCATTTAATGCTCAATGGATAATTTTCAAGCTTCTCCAACCTAAAGCGAGACACAATCACATTCAATTTGAAGTGAACCATTCCTTTGAGCATTCTAAAGTACCTTAAAAGCGCTAGATATTCCATTTATGTAATAAATGTTGTTTCTTAATGTCAAGGGAACTTATCAAGAAGAAGAGGGAAGAAGGTAGAAGCTGCGAGAGAATAATGAATCCAAGATAAAAACAAATGGAATGAAGGAATGTCAATGTTTTCAGCTTGTGCCTACGGGACAGTCCATATTTCACGTTCAGCATGGGCGACGTTTGGTAATTTGATGATATCTTCCAAACCAGAGATCGGATTGAAGTGAAATCAGTGGCATATGAAACTAGACTCCCAATCCGTCATTGTGATATAAAATTCAAGCCCCATTAATGCTTCAATGCAAAAGTGACTATCAAGCTTCATCTATCTAACGGCTCTTTTGAAGAGTCACAATGGATAATTTTCAAGCTTCTCCAACTATTATAAATACTAGAAGCATTGAATTTGCCAACTATCAAGATAAATCTTCCGTGTCAAACTCTTCTACTCTAAACTCTTGGTGATTTTCTTCACTTTCATTTGGCTGTTATAAGGATTAACATCCTAGATCAAAGATCCAATGGAAGGAATTCTACCGGAGCTTCAATTGAGACGCACAGGTTTTAATGGAGAACATTATTCCTTCTGGAAGGCTAAGTTCAGAACTTATGTAATGGCAACTGAGTATGGCCTATGGAAGGTGTTCAAGAAAGGAAATCATGAACCATCTTCGATTAAAGATGGTGTCAGAACTCCTAAGCTAGAAGAAGAGTATGATGAGAATGACAGAAGGCAAGTCACTCTCAACATGAAAGCAATCCACATGCTGCGAAGTGCTCTAAGCCAAAAAGAATATTCTCGAATTTGCACTTTTCCATCTGCTAAGGCATTCAATTTGAAGTGATATCTAATTCTTACCTCATACTAATTATATGAAATTTATGTTTGGTTTGTCTTTAGTTAAGTTAAAACACAATTTAAAGATTGTTTTGGTAAAGTTAAAAACTTCATCACAAAGCCAAACTCGAGTATGGATATCTATACTCAAGTATAGATTTGCCGAGAGATGCTTAAATTTAATTGAACTTAGCTATACTCAAGTATACATTTCTAAACTCAAGTATAGGTCATAAAGAAAGATTCAAAAGTTTTTAATCATAAGCATACTCAAGTATATACTCACACACTCAAGTATGAGACAAACAGAAATTATCCTTCTTTCCAAAATACTTTCAAACTCAAGTATGACTTTGTAAACTCAAGTATGGACTTAAAATAGATTTCACAAAGTCTTTCAAAATTATTGCATACTCGAGTATGGGTGAACATACTCAAGTATAGGGCATATGAAAGTTTTCACTTTTTCAAAAACTTGCAAACTCAAGTATAGATCTGCATACTCAAGTATTGAGGTTTTGGACTTAAACTTATTTTCATGTTAAAACTCTCACACTCGAGTATGGAATGACAAACTTGAGTATGACTCCTACTTCAAAGACATGGTCCAAAGCTTAAGTCACGATGTTCCTCTCTGTAAGAATCATACTCAAGTATCATTCTTGATACTCAAGTATAGACATTAGTGAATAGTGACAAACTCGAGTATAGAATAACATACTCAAGTATGAGTCGCAGAGTTTGAAATTCAAATCTGACGAATTTGTAAAATCTTCATGATTGACTCCAATACTCCATATCATCAATCACCAATATTTCTAACTATGTTTAATCAATTTGTTAGTGAATTTCTAATGATCAAACATATGAATTACAATTTACTATTTCATTCGTACATTAACAATTATATGGAATGACTTACTAGGATATTATTTCATTTAATGTCTTCATATTTTGAGGTGCTTTTCCTTTATGACTTTTGCTCTTGGAAAAATTCTTTAACATGTTAACTGCAATGTTCAACATGTTCTCTAAAAATGAAACATCCTGATATATCCAGTAAACCTATTGACTTCCACCATGTTTAAAATGAGCATTGATCTTAAACATGTTTCAAAAATGAATCTTTCATTCATAAAAATTTTGATTTCATATTTTGAAAGAACATTTGAAATTTGAAACACTTTACATATTTCTTTATCACTCTTGAAAATTCTGAGCTCATTCATGAACTATGAATTGATAAATGCTTATCTTTATGGATAAGATTTTCTATGCTCAATCTTACATGTATTTTGTCAATGACATCATTTCTGCATAAAATATATTTACAAATTGTCATTGAGAAATAACATTTTTGGTATCATTTAGTTATTACCCTTTTTGATTCATCGGCTTGAATTTATTTGTTTGGATAAAACTATGTTTCATTGTTATACTCTATGCTCCAATATCATATTGTTAATTATATAAGAGCTTAAGAGTTATCATGTCTAATCTGTGTGGACTCAAGAATCATTGGGTACCAAAGAACGTATATTTTTGCGGGAGTTGACCAAAATGTTGTTGAATACAAAGAACATAGGGAAAACAGAATAGACCATTTCGGTGGCTATGACTGACCAAATTTTGTGACAATACCTGAGTGGCATCCCATCAATAGCAAGAGGCTTAGACCAACATGATAAGGAGCATACTCGCTTGATGAGAAGCTATGAGCAGAAACTAATTTCGAGGTCCTATTCAAAGCTCATTTGGGATTTCTGCTTATAAGATGCATTCAGAGCAATTGGTGGTTATAGAGACTCATCCTCTTGAAGTTCATTCAAATCTGGGAGAGCCTCAGTATTGATTACATCATCAGATAATGTCTAGCCAGTGATGCATCTATGGATATCAGATGACTATGACTCAAGTAATTACGATATTACTTGAGTAAGGTATTGTAACATATATAAATCATAATCATGCTAGGCTAACTTGATTTCATTCATTCCATTTTATTTCATGAATCTTAGCCTGAGCACACTTATTTTTAACTGATCCTTATGCTTTAAAATTCTTTTATCATCATAAAAAGCATAAGTGATTTCTTTATACCAATTTCAAGTCCACCCATGTGTACTTGAAAGTTCTTAATTTTGAGATACCATGTTATGTTCATTGGAGTTAGAGGAATTCCAGACTTCATAACACTTGGTATCACATCATTATTTGGTATCATTAAAGGGAACTACATCTGTTTTATTCATGAATTCATTAAGGGGGAGCTTTACATTCATATGTGTTTTATATTTCAAAAGCTCATCTCCTTTATTTGAAGAAAACCCTTTTAAGCATACTCATCTGTATTCCATATCTTCTAATTAGTTTTGATGATGAGTTAATTTCATATTTGAAAATATCTTATATTGTCCTTTCATTATTTTTAAATATCATTTGGAAAGGAATACTTTGATATTTGGTTGCACTAACAAATCTCTTTTGCAAAGAAAGTTTTCAATTTGTAGCAGAAGATTTTGTTATGTGTTACAACTTTCCTTAATGCACTATAAGGAGAAACTATTCAATTAAGGAAAGATGCTTTGGCAATCAATCATTGAAGCTGAGATATGCTCTACATAGATGATCTATGAAGAAAAAGCAAAGGATGGAGACCAAGTACTTGATCATATTCATTCAGATGTGATAATCTTCAAGAAGTCAACACTTTCATCCTCTTTGCATCATCCAGGATACTCATGATCTTTCTATTGAGCACACTTCAGATGATCTCATACAACAAAGCTAGCAAATGGACTTCATCAATTATTCATCAATTTGAGAACCAACATGAGCATTTCTAATCTCTATCCTTTTATATTCGATGAGAAATGTTGCATATGTTTGGTATCTATATGCTTTAAGTATGAAAGATTTCTTGAAAACCTCTCCAATTTCTATCAAATTTGTTTTCATAAAAACATTCCAAATTGCTTCATATTTAGAATGCAAACAATTTCAATCGGGGAGAGAAAATCAGTTCTTTGACTCATTCTTATCTGGTTGAATATTTGTCTCTCTAAGTATATCTTCCTTATACTTCAACTTTTTGCTAATGACAAATAAGGGGAGAGAAATGACAAGAAGAATATGTTGGGTTTAATATATTTTCATATTCATACATATTTTCTTAGAGTATTTGCCATCATCAAAAAGGGGGAGAATGTTAGAAATGATTAGTTTTGATGATGTCTTATATAGATGTCATTATTAAAAGCAAAAAGATTGAGTAATATAGATATCTCCTACATTGACTAACTGATGTATTTAATGTAGATTAATCCAAGTTGAATTATAGAGATTAATCAAGAAGGAGATATTGAAGAAGATTATTCCAAGCTGAACTATAGAGATTGACCAAGAAAAGAGGATTGAAGAAAGAAGTTCTTGCACACAATATGATTGGAATATCAGAATGTCAAGGAATCAAGAACTTATCAAGAAGAAGAGGGAAGAAGGTAGAAGCTGCAGAGAATAATGAATCCAAGATAAATGATGAAGAATGATCAAGTTGGGAGATGGAAAAAGGAAGAACTTGTTGAATGGAATGAAGATATTGTTATGCAAGTTCATATGTTGATGCTAGAAGCCTCCAAGATCATATGGAAGTTGGAATGACTCAATTGAAGCTAAAGTCAGCAAAAATCAGCTTCCGGATGAGAATACTCGAGTTTGGAACTCAATACCCGAGTATAGGAGTCAATACTCGAGTATGTTCATCTATACTCGAGTATAGGAGTGTTTTGAGTCTCTCTAAAGGCGTCTTCGGACTGGCAATACTCGAGTATCCAAGTATATACTCGAGTATGCAGTGTTTTCAGCATCTCTTGTGCCTCTGGACAGTCCATACTCGAGTATGCAAGTCTATACTCGAGTATACAGCGGTGATCAGCTCTGTTTCACGTTCAGCATGGGCGACGTTTGGTAATTTGATGATATCTTCCAAACCAGAGATCGGATTGAAGTGAAATCAGTGGCATATGAAACTAGACTCCCAATCCGTCATTGTGATATAAAATTCAAGCCCAAAGGAGTTCATATGAGAGAGTTATGATTTGTGGAAGTTGACAGATAAATCCATGCCACACAGCAAACCAAGCTTCAATGTTTTGAGTGTAACTCACAAACTACAAATCCGATTGAGCTGAAATCAGTGGCATATAAAAGTAGACTCACAGATCTTTCCATCAAAAGTTGAACGAACCAAAACGGAGTTCAGACCAGGGAGATATGGCCCTCTAAAGTTGATAGTGTGTTCAAGGAGTTACAATACTCGAGTATGTAAGTTCTATACTCGAGTTTCCATCAGACAGAGAGGAACCAGGAGTTACGAAACAACCTCTATACTCGAGTTTCCAACCCTATACTCGAGTATACGTCGCTAGTTCAAAAAACGAAGTTGTAACGGCTAGTTTCCATCAGACATGGAGTAACTCAACAACCTCAATACTCGAGTTTCCAAATCAATACTCGAGTATTCGCCTTTGGAGAAAAATCACCACGGATCGAAATTTGTTTCAGATCAAGAACATCCAGATTATTACTCAAATGATTCATACCTCTTCTTAACATCACTTATATCATTTGTGTATAAGTTTCAGGTGATTAAAGTTTGAGATTACATCAAACTTGACAGAAATCAAAATCTGTCAAAAGCATGAAGATGAAGGTTACTGCAGATTTTCAGAAATAGGAAAGAAGATCGAATTCAACGAAACTCTTGAAGAAACAAAGTTGAATTCTCATCTCTAATGGATTCGAATATCCAATATCCTTGATTTACTTTAACTTCATATTTCAGAAGATTTGAATTTGCTTTAGAGTCAAATAAAGCAACTTCATAAACCACTTGTATTATTTTATTATATCTTCGACAGTAAGTGGATGATGACTGGAAAGAAACTCAACCATTCTTCAAGACATGACAAGGCTCCCACCAACAAAAGCTGAACATCATGGGAGACATTCTTGAAAGAGCCAATATTCAAATATTCAAGATCGCAAATGTTCCTGACTATATGCAGCACTTAAGGACCCAACAGCTAGAATTTCGAATTGATCCAAGTCTGAACGGATCTATAACGGTCACAAGCTTCAAACCAGTATAAATACCAGAAGATTTGAAGTCTGCAAGCAGAGAAGACAGATACAAAAACGCACATACACAAGCTTAGTCTTTTTACTGCTTTATTCTATTTCTTGTGTATCTTTGATACATTGAGCTTCGGTGTTTATCAATATCTACTCTTGGAGAGAGTTCATTTTCGTGTATATCATTCATTGTAAGAATCTCAAGTCGTGGGACTTGGAGATTGGGATAATCAGTACAACTTGTAAGGGGAGTGTATCCTAGGGAGAGGATAACTTTCGAGTACAGTACGAGTGTGTATACGATTGTATACAATTACAGCCTTGTAAGGGGGAGTGAGTCCTGGGGAAAGGATCATCCTGAGTACAGAGTGTGTAATTGTATTTGAGTGATAGTGAAAAATCCTAGAGTGTCGGGAGTGTTGGACGTAGGTCAAGGAGTTGGACCGAACCAAGATAAATCTTCTTCTTACTCTATCTCCACTTTACCTTGGTTTATCTGTTGTGTGGGTGATTATTTTGAAACAATTCACCCTCTTGGTGATTTTCTTCACTTTCATGTGATTATCATTTATCTACTCAGTGAGGAGTTAAACACTTATTTGATTATTAGATTATCAGTGTAATCTCAAGGTAGTAGGACCTTGAGTGTGGGTATACGATTACACCTTGTAAGGGGGAGTGAATCCTAGTGTGAATGGATTACCTCGAGTACAAAGTATGTAATTGTATTTGTGTTTGAAAGTTAGTGAAAATCCCAGAGTGTCTGGGGACTAGACATAGGTCAAAGAGTTGGACCAAACCAGTATAATCTCTCTGTGTTCATTCTCTCTATCTTTATCTCTACTCTTATCTATCTTCGAATATTTCGTCAAAAATATTTGAAATCCCCTATTCACCCCCTCTAGGTGATATTCCACTTTCATTTGGTATCAGAGCTAGTATTCTCAGTTGGGCTTAACAGCCCAAGAAAGATCATGGAAGGAATATTACCTGACGGTGCTTCCATCAATTGACCACTTGGCTTTAATGGCAAACACTATTCATTTTGTAAAGCAAAATTCAAAGTATTTGTGCTAGCTACAAAGTATGGGCTCTGGCAAGTGATAGAGAGAATGGAGATTATGTTCCTTCAAGGTTGGAAGGCGGAATCCACATCCCAAAGACAGAATAAGAGTTTGATGAGATTGACAGAAGAAAGATAACTCTAAACAGTAAAGTCGTTCTAATGCTACAAAGTGTCCTCAGTCAAAAGGAGTACTTTCGGATATGTAAGTTGTCAAGTGCGAAAGAAATGTGGAAAGCATTGGAAATAGCTCATGAAGGAATTTTCGGTATTAAGGAGAATCGTATCAACACGTTGACAATAGAGTACGATCTTCTTCAAATGAAGACCAGATAATCCATCGGAGAATTCCAACTTCGTTTTACCCATTTGATCAATCAACTATCGGCTTTGGGTAAAACGTATGAGCAAAACCCTCAAGTCAGGAAAATTCTCAATGTCTTGACAAAAGATTGGGAAGCCAAAGTCACAGCGATCAAAGAAGCCCGTGGAGAATCAATGACTTCAGTTGCTGCTGTATTCGGAAGCCTATCAGAGTACGAAGGAAAACTGAAATTCAAGAAGGGCTTAGACGAAATCAACAACAATAGAGGCAAAGGTGTTGCCCTCAATGTTGTGAAAAATATGGAAGTTAAAGACGAAGACGATGATGATGAGATGGGCATGTTCATTCGAAGATCCAAAAAGTTCTACAAGAAGGATCAAGGTGTCGGGATTCGTACAAGCAGCGGAAGAAGCTTACCAAAAGAAACATTGAATCCCAATCATGGATCTATCAATGGCGTTTAATTCGAGTAGTCAGAATTGTACCTTTTGTATGCATCTTGTTCGATCACTAGGAGCCAATTGAATGAACCAGCTCCCTCTACCGGTATCCACACGAACAGGACCCCAACACAGGCAGCGTGCTAGCGCCTCTAACGTTTTTCTCTCTCTATTATCTAGGGTTTCTCTTGTGGCCTTTCTAATACGTCTTACTCATTGTCTTAGAGTTTTCCAACCCTAATGAGCTGTATTATATATTCAAAAATAATCTTAATTAATTCTGAAATTTGAATTAGATTAAAATAATATTAATTAATTTTGTTCAACAGATTTAATCTAATCTATTTGTTTAATCCGAATTAAAAGCCACCGATTTAATTTATCTTCATAAATTAAATCTGAGATATGATATCTATCTTCAAAAATTAAATCTGAGATACGATATCTCTATTAGTTTTAGTTATTTAATTTATCAAATAAATTAAATACAACACAAATACTACATAATAATATTATTATCTATAATAATATTATTATTATTTTCAAATTTATATTATATATATTCATCTTCCCTAGATTAAATGTTGTATTCATTAAATCTTAGACATATCTTAGATTCAATGAATTTGGACATTATAGGTCGTGTTGGACTATTCTTGTGTATGACCCTCTAGGCCCACATGAAATTGGCAGCGAGCCAACATTGTACTAGCCCACAAGTCGCAAGCGGCCTCTAGCAAGACATTACGACTACCCAATTCATATGAGGACCGATGATACGATGTAACCTATCATACAACCATGCCATATCCCTTTTGATGTGCGATAATTTGGTCAAGGATGAAGCACGGATAGTGTCATGCTCCTGTTCTTGACCATTACTTTCTCGATTCTTGAGTAGTCTAACAATTGAAATGGAAACTCCTTTCCATCGTAGTATGGTCATACTTTTCTCAGACATACTCATCGAGGGGCCCAATAATATCTCTCTATAAGTGTGAGGGACAAATCCCATCTTGATCATTCACATACCTTTGCATGAAAACCACTAATCCAGATCGAAGCCTTTATGATTACCCGGTCAAAGGTGACTTTTGACTAGGTCAAAGATTAGCAACTCTCATGTAGGAATCCATGATGATCTCAGGTCAAGGGCATTGTGACGTGGTTATACATGAGATAAGCTTATGACTTAATCCATGCAGCTTTCTCATAGTGGGTCGTTCCAACACCTTGTACTCTTACAAGTGTCTAACACTTTGATTCATTTCTCCATATCTTATCAAAGTCATACTAGTCTTATTTCATCTTCGCTCCTGCATAGATGACTGACCAGGGACATTAAGGACAATAGTTATGATACATCCAAGGATACAGTCATCATAATAAACATGAAAATGATATGATAACAAAAATGGAGAAATACTTTAAATAACAATAATGTTTAAAGTACAATGATTGGCCCCTAGGGCATAATTTCTAACACAAGGCTTCAAAAATCGATTCCAAAAGGAAAGTTCAAGCAATAGACGTGAGTTCAAGGATAAAGAACAGATTATCTGCTATGAACGTGAGAAGTCGGGTCATATCAAATCTGAATGTCCTCAGCTGAAAGGCAAAGAAATGGAGAAAAAGAAGAAATTCAACCATTTCAAGAAAACGGCATATGTATCTTCCGTATGGGGAGACAACTTTGCAAATTAAGAAGAAAGTGAGGTTGGTTGCATAAAAGGTTGATCATCTGCTATAAATGTGAGTGAATGCTTGGTTGCATAAAAGGAAGAACAACCTAAAAAATGACGATGAGGTATATGATTCTAAACCTACCTATGATGAGTTATTCTCTGAGTATAATGAGTTACACTCTGAGTTCAAAAAGATTGCGAAAGAACTTATAGTGTCAAAGAGAAAAATCAAACAGCTTGAGCAACAAGCTAAAGATTCTCCTCTGGTTTGCAAAAATAACATTTGCGAAAAATGCCCTGATCTTGTAATGAAAAATGCTTGTCTTACGAAAACACTTGAGAAGTCCACTAAAGGAAGTGAAATGCTCAATGTTATCTTGAAAGTTCAAAGGTTTACAAATGATCGATCAGGCATTGGTTACAATCCTATTTTTGACAAGAAGAAAGGGAAAAAAGAAAACCAGTGAAAAATCTTATTTGAACTATTTTCAAAAGTCGGTTCATTCTTCAAATCCCTTTGCTAATTGTAACTATTGTAGCCGTAAGGGGCATAATACTTCATCATGTTTTCATAAGAAAGAAAGAAGAGATAGACCTGTTGGTAATTATCAGTGGGTGCCTAAAGGGATGTATGTTTTCCCTGAGGCCCGAACAAACCCAAAAGGACCCAAGAAAAGATGGGCACCTAAGACTTGATCTTGTCTGAATTGCAAGTATGTATTAGAGGATTAAAGACCAATAAGTGGTACATTGCTCATTGCTCAAGAACACTTAAAACTGAGATAGAGAGAAGAACAATGAACACAAGAGATTATACTGGTTCGGTCTAACTCTTGACCTACGTCCAGTCCCCAGAAACACTCTGGGATTTCACTATCTCCAAACTTGATTACGACTCAGAATCTCGAGTAATCCTCTCACTAGGACTTACTCCACTTTACAAGTTGTAACCAAATAATCGTAGTCACAATTACACACTCGTAAACGAAGGATGATCCTTTCACTCGGACTCACTCCCCCCTTACAAGTTGTAATTGATACACCCACACTCAAGATACCTCTACCTTGAGATTTGAACGAATTGTAATACAAATGATAAGACTCTCTCACAGAGTAGATAAATGATAAACACTGAAGCTCAGTAATATCTAAAGATATATACAGACTATAAATGGATCGCTTTGAATGCTTTGTCTGTGTATATGTCTGTTCTGCCATTGAAGAATTCAAACCTTCGAGTATTTATACTACTTGAAGATTAAGGACCGTTGAAGGATTTGAATGGTCCGTTTGAGTATTTGAATTTATCCGTTGGAATATTTCGTGAATGTTTCGTTGGGAATGGCTCGGAGCATCCGTGCTTCCTCTCTGTTTTGTCTACCATTTAACTTCATTAAATGTCCGTTGAGAGATTTAAACATCCGCGCCTTCTGCTAACCCACAAATGAGTGTCTGCTTGGTTGGGTCTCTTTACAGGTTGTCATTCACGTGGTCTTGGATGAAGATGACTTAAAATATTGATTCGGAGCTCTTGACGGTATGGGCCTTCCTTCATCGTGTCGGCTGAGTTCCACGGCATTCTCAGTGTGCCACAGCTTGTCAGAATTAGATATCTGAAAATCACTCAAAATGATGATTAGTAATATTGAATGATGTAGGAGAAGATATATTGAAGTTGCAGATGATTTGTGTTTGCTGATGAAATTAACACAAAGATTGCAGACAGCGATTTCGATCTTGCTCGAGTAGGAATCCATTCTTGATCTAGCAAGCTTCTCTTGAATCGATGAATATGTTCTGGACGCCGATGCTCGGGCAAAGTATTTTTCCCGCTCGAGCATGGTGCTCGAGCATGAAAATAATCATGCACGGGCAAGCTCCTTTACAAAAGCTTGGAAGTGCTCGCCGATGTTGCTCAAGCATGGTGATAGTCTTGCTCGGGCAAGACATAGACAGAGGCGGAAAGATGAAAGCGCATCGCCGTTGCTTGAGGCAACACGAAAGCATGCTTGCGTAAATACGAGTTATGGCGATGTTGCTCGAGCATGAATCCAAGCTTGCTCGGGCAAGCTTCTTGATCAACGTTGTCTCGGTATGCTAGGGCAAGTTTCTCATCTGCTTGGGCGTGATGCTCGAGCATCATATTTTTCATGCTCGGGCAAGCTTACTCTTTGTGAACGAGAAGTGCTTCCATTCTGCCGTTGCTCGAGCAAACAAATGTTCTTGCTCGGGCAAGACTCGCACAGGCGAGAACTTGAGAAATGATAGACGCCGCTTTCGGCAACGTTTTGTCTTTGCTCGAGCATGATGCTCGAGCAAGCCTTCTTTGTTGCTCGGGCAAGACTTCCCGATTTGCTGAGTTTTGTTTCTGCCTCGATGTTGCTCGGGCATGCCAAAATTCTCCGTGCTCGGGCAAGGTTCCTTGATCGGCCTTCTTTTGCTTCGCTCGATGTTGCTCGGGCAAGAAATATTTCTTGCTCGAGCATGATTGTTGAATCATGCTGCTTTCAACTCGGTATAAATCCAAGTTTAGCAAATCATTCCATTTCAGAAAGCTCTTCAAATATTCTTTCCATTTCAACAAGAATCAGCTCCAAGCTAGTTGTAGTTCGTCCATTAACATCAAAAGATTGAAGGTTGTTCAGATCAGCATTTTCTGCAACATCCTGAACTGAACATCAACTTTCAAAGATCATATCTCCCTGGTCCGAACTCCGTTTTGGTTGGTTTAATTCTTCATAGAAATCATTGTGAGTCTACTTTCATATGCCACCAATTTCAGCTCAATCGGATTTGGCGTTTGAGAGTTATGCTCAAAACACCGAAGCTTGGTCTGGACTGTGACGTTGATTTGTGATCCAACTTGTAGAAATCATATCGCTCTGATATGGACTCCTTTGGACTTAAATTTTATATCCAAATGACGCATTAGGAGTCTAGTTTCATATGCCACTGGTTTCACGTCAATTCGATTCCTGGTTTGGGAGATATCGTTGAATTACCGGAGGTCGCCAGAAACAGAGCTGAACAGAGTATGCTGATGCCAAGACCTTGCTCGAGCAAGGCCTACTTTCTTGCTCGGGCAAGAACGAATTTTGAGCGTTTTTGGGAGAAAATGCACCTTGCTCGAGCAAGAACTTTGTTGTTGCTCGAGCATGACTTTAGAAACTTAATTTGCTCGAGCAAGACACTGTTCAAGTGAGAAAAATAGCTGAAATTACATAAATGCCCCCAAACAAACCAGTATTCATCCGGAAGCTTGAACTTGCTTGTTCTAACTCCGAATTGAGCCGTTCCAACTTCTATTTGATCACGGAGACTTGAATATTGCTATTCAAGAGCGGAAATTACATAAATGCCCTCTAACAAACCAAAGTATTCATCCGGAAGCTTGAACTTGCTTATTTTAACTCCAAATTGAGTCGTTTTCAACTTCTATTTGATCACGAGAGAATTGAATATTGATATTCTCATGATATTTAACAAGTTCTTCTTTCTTCAAACTTCATTCTTGATCATTCTCTATAATTTAATTTGGACTAACCTATAATAAACAAAGTAGTTAGTCAATGTATATGATATAAACTTTTTGCTCTAGATAATGACATCAATATAAGACATCATCAAAACTAAGCATAACTAACATTCTCCCCTTTTTTATGATGGCAAATACTTTAAGAAAAATATGGATGAATATGAAAATATATTAGATGCAACATATTTTTCTTGCCATTTCTCTCCCCTTATTTGTCATTAGCAAAAAGTTGAAGTATAAAGGAGAAATACTTGTGGAGAGATAAGTATGAAAACTAGTTAGAAATGATTGTCTCTCCTTAATGTAACATCCTATTTGAAAACGGCGGAATTTTTTTTTTTAAAACGTTTCCAAATTATTCAAGCAGAGTAATCAGAGTAGAGCATTGGAGCGAGTAAGTAATTTACATTACATTCAAAATATGGACCATAGTGTAAATGTATCGGATTACGGTCATCCGAATTCTCAAGAGTTTAAGGAAACTAAAGAAAACGATAGATAATGTAGACACGTCTTGGCCTACTCCGGTGCTCGCCTCGATCGCCAAACATCGTTCCTCCGACCACTGATGCTAAATTTGAGATCCATTCCACATATGGATCTCGTGTAACCGGTTAACCTTATACTCAAATAAAACAAAGATATCGTACAATGATATTCATTTCAATACAGCATATCATCACAAAAGCAACAGCAGATGCATGATCAATAACATGGACATAACATAAGCACAAAGCAGTATGTAAAGTCTCTCTCTCTCGACTAGTTCTGCACATATCTAGTGCCACGCCACTAACGTGTCCTCAGCGCTAGGAATAACTCAACGGCATTATCAAAACTATAATCCATGGGTAAAGCTGTAAGTATCTCTGACGATTCTCAACAGAACCTCAGTCTATGAACGTATCTATAACGCAAAAGTATATGAGCAGCATAGAGTTAGGGTTACAGTACGCGTCCGTACCTTAGTTGCAGATTTCTGGCTCTTCCGGCTAAAAACGGTACTTTTTGACGGTCGTACGTAAAACAGCGAAACAGCGGCTTAACAGCGGCAAACAGCGGAATGACGGAATTTCGACAGCGGTTCGACGTCAGAAGTATTCTAATCAGAATAATAACACACTTATGAATATTTGGCAGATAATAGGCATTTTAGGTGAAAAAAACCATTTTGCCCTTACTACCCCTATTTGGCGGAATTTCGCGTAACTTCGTTACTTTGACCTTATTCCATTTCAAAATTATCCTCACTATGTTTTTACCTCGTCGGGGCATCTTTCAATGCAATGAGGCTTAAAAACAAGTATAGGAATATATTCTAAAACTTCCTAGATCAAAACAACGGTTCTACTATAACTACCGAAAGAACTACGAAACTAAAAACTAAGGACAGAAGAACTTACTCGGAGCTAGGCAGAATTTTTGCGAGCTTCTCTCTCTAGAATTTCGGCCAAGGAAGAGAAGAATGGTGTGAGAAATGAAGAAGAGGAGGGTGCTATTTATAGAAGAAATTCAGGACGTATCGGGAATTTTCTGCTTTGTTTTTGAACCGTTAGATCTAGGGTTTTGTAAGATGGAATCTTGACCATTCAAGGTCTTGGTCGACATCAAGGGCCCAAAAAGTCAAAGAATGAGTTGTCATCCAATGATGACTCTTGCTTTATGGCCTCCGGCCCGATAAAGCTACCCGATCGGTGTCCGTTTCGCGCGATTTTGCAGAAACTCAAAACTCGGGCATGTAACTTTGAAGATCTTTTCATCCTCTTTCATATTATCTATTTGGATCCTCTTTTGATCATATCCAGGTATTCTCCGGTGCGTCGGAAGATATTCGGACAAACGCGTGCCGGTTTTAAATCGCTTCCGATAAAACCAACTTCCGGACAACAATTCTTTGAATCGTAAAACGTCCGGTTGTTGCCTAACTTAATCTCGTGTTTAAAAAGACGCAATTGTTTCATAGGTTCTCACTTTGCCTATCTGACTCTACTCTATCTGATCAACTTTTCGTCTTATTTGAAATTAGGGTTTTCGGTTGCGGAAACAACGCCTGGTAAATTCTTTCTTCGTGTAAAATTTCACTTGTTCTTAATTTGACCAGTCTGAAAAGACTTTTACCTCTGGTTTACCTGTAGAATTTATTTCTAACTTTTCCCCTACCGCCCTATAAGCCGACTCACCGCATTATATTATTATTTTATTCTAATTATCATTTTAATTATTTAAACAATTCTTTTTAATTAAAAATAACCATAATTTCGGCCCTCTCTTTTAAAAATTCAGATTTATTTATTTTTCTATAATTTTTTCCATTTTTTACAAATATAATATTTTTTACCAAAAATTCCCGTTTTACCCCCGCCGTTAAGGCTTAATCGCCTAAATTCTTCATTTAGTGATCTTTTTAGGATTAGATTTCTTCATACTTTTATCTTTACTAATTTACAGTATATTGTTATCTTACAAACTTCCATACCGATATTGTCATTTTATATCCTATGTAAAATATTAAAAATGTTTACCCCATCGTGTTACTTTATGGTTAAAATGCTTTTTAAACTTTTCTTCATGTTATTTCCTCTCGAAATAATTTATTAAATTCTCATAATTAGGGATAACACTTCCATATTTTTATCATAATTTTTCATGATCTTTCGGTATTTATCATAATATTTTTAGCTTGTTTTTATCACCATTATATCATTTTTAGTCATTCTATTCATCGATTTTTCCGTAACTTTTTCAACAATTTACTCAACAATTATAACAATTTTCTATAATATTTTTAAACTCATGAATTTGTTTCATCAAAATATTCATTAATTTTTCTTATCTCAAGTATTCCGATTTGCTAAAATCCGGTATTACACTTAACCATATCACAAGAAAGCAATTTTCTCTCTCCCTTTTTGAAAGTATTTAATATGAAGCAAGTAGAAAAGAGTTTTCATGAAAATATATCTGAAAAAAATTTGGAGAGGTTTTTAAGAAATCTTTCACACATAAAGCATATAGATACCAAACATGTGCGGAATTTCCGAATAAAACGATAGAGATTAGAAATGCTCATGTAGGTTCTGCAAATGACGAATGATCAATGAAGTCAATTTTCTTGCTGTATGCATTTCAGTTGAATCCCTGTGGCCTTAGATGAAGCAGTGGTAGACTCTCTTCCTTTATAGCTCAGCTTCAACCATCAAAGCATCTTTCCTTAAATTAATATATTCTCCCTGTATTGTGTTAAGGAAAGTCCTAGCATATATCAAAATCTCCTGCTACAAATATAAAACTTTCTTTGCAAGAGAGATTTGTTAGTGCAACCAATATCAAGGTATTCCTTTCTAAATGGTAATTTCACATGAAGATAATGAAAGGAAAACATGATATTAACTCATCATCAAAACTAGTAAAACATAGAGAGTGCGGATGAGCAAACTTAAAAAGGATTTTCTTTCAAATAAAAGAGATGAGCTTTTAAGATATCAAACACGTGTGAATGTGAAGCTCCCCCTTAATGAATGCATGATTAAAAAGAAATGAAGTTCCCTTTACAGATACCAAATAATAATGTGACACCAAATGTTATGAGGTGTGGAAATATCCTTGCTCACAACATGGTATCTCAAAATCGCGAACACTCAAGTTCATTTGAAATAGGTATAAAGAAATCGCTTATGCTTTTTATGATGATAAATATGTTTAAAGCATAAGAATCATTTTGAAAATGAATGTGCTCAGGCTAAATTTCAAGAGATAGAATCAAATGAATAAAAATCAAGTTAGCCTAGCATGATTATGATATATGCATATTATTTCAAAATACAATACCTCACTCAAGTAATATCGTAATTACTTGAGTCATAATCATCTGTAATCCATTGATGCATCACTAGTGGCTAGCCGCTATCTGATGATATGATCAATACGGAGGCTCTCCCAAAATAGATGCATAAGGACTTGAAGCTTTGGTTGATCAATTCACAGGGTTTCCTAATCTTTTCATTCACAAAAGTGACGAACTTCAATATTGTTTGTGGTAAGCTCAGTGTAGGATTGTTGAAATTCCTTTCCCACATAGTTCGAGTGATTATTCATGTGATATCCATGACTCGTAGCCATCACTTGTAGTTCAGCCTTGCATGCTTATCTTCCTCTGTTTATCCTCCCATCGAGTGTGTATAATGAGCACTTGATTCAATGAATGGATGGAAAAAGTTGAAATCTATGAGAAGACTGATTGGGAGTTTGATCAGCGTGGCGTGCTCGGGCAGACTCAGGAAAGTTGCTCGAGCATGTTCTTCATTTCTTCTGGACTTCCTCAGTTCCCGTTGTTGCTCGAGCAAGGTTCTGGGGTTGCTCGGGCAATAACCATTAATTTGAAAAATTCAGGAAGGCGAAACCTGCTATTGCTCGAGCAAAGAGTCTCGACGTGCTCGAGCAAGCTCCTTTTCTTCTCATGCTTCCTGGTATTGTTTGGGCATACTTGGCAGGCATGCTCGACGAGGTAGCTCTTAGTCAGGAATTCCCGCTATTGCTCGAGCATAGTTGCGAAGTGTGCTCGATCAAGATGCTTTTACTCACAAATTCCATTAAGCTCTTCACGTGGTTGCTCGAACAAGTATCAAAGGCACGCTCGAGCAAGACTTACTCTGTTACACTCTGTTATAATTCTCAAGAACAGAGTCCTGCAAAAACACATATGTGCTTTTTGGTACCCGATGTTTCTTGGGTCCAAACAAAATTAGACATGACAACTCTTATGATTTAACCATATGACATTTGAGCAAAGAGTAGAACAACCAAAGATCAAAAGCATAATTTTACTCAATCAAATAGGTTCATGCCAATGTATCAAAAGGGCAATAATTAAATTATGTCAAGAATGTTATTTCTCAATGACAATTTGAAAATACACTTTATGTAGAAAAGATGTCATTGATATGAATCTCGTGTAATCATTGGATGGGATAAAAATTTCAAAAATGATAATGAAACATGAAAATTGTTTCAAGTTTTGAATGTTCTTTCAAATCGTGATAATGCATTATGAAATCAAAATTCTGATGAAAGAAAGATTCATTTTTGAAATCAATGCTCACTTTAAATATGGTGGGAATTAACAGCTTAAAGAATATGTCAGAATGCAATATTAACTCCCAATTTTGAAACATCATTTGAATGCAATCAAAATATCTTTCAAGACATTTGTATGCTTCTTCACAAACGAGTGAATTGAAATTTGAAATGAATTTTAGAATTGTGCATTTCAAAAATATAAACTCAGAAAGTTATGCACAAATTCATTTACGGTCCATTTAGCAATCCGAAAAACATTTTGAAAAACCATAAACGATTGATTGCTAATGGAGTGCAACAATGGACAAGTTTCTTTACCCAAATATGAATTTCATATAAGCACAGTATAGGGTAAGAAATAGATATCACTGTAATTCCTCTTGTCCTTGTAGTAGCTTGCTTGATAATGTCACGAAATTCAAGCTCCAGACATTTAGATTCCTTTTGATCAGAGTTTATGCAACCACAGTCCTGACACGAAACTTTTCTTTTACATATTTGGATGCTTGATAAGCTTTCTCTCGAGTATGATGCAATTTGATTCCTAAGTGACTTCCACGACTTTACTCGAGTACCATTTTCAAATACTTGGGTATGGTTCTATCCTGAAACACTAGCAAGCTCATTAAACCCCGACAATACTCAAGTATGTTTGCCATTACTCGAGTATGATTCCAATATGTAGTTCACAGAGGGAATTATCAAATCATTGTATATGCATAAAGAGTCAAACTATTGAATATTGCAATCCTTTTAAGATCGGTAGATTTTAGAACATATGAAAGCTTACTTTTAAAATAGTTTGCAATACTCATTCCTACGGTTCCACAATATAAAACTCAATTAATATTACAGATAATAGCATAGGAGGCTTTACCATTGTATACATTTACCTTAAGTACTTGGAGGATCGACTTTGCTAACCCACTGCATCTTCTTCATATGTCTTTCCATGGGTGTCTGCAAAGTTCTCTCAGAGAGTATAGACTTCAAGTGTCTTCTGTTTGATATTTGAGGGAATCTCCTTTTTTTGTTTTCCTCAAGATAGTTGAATGGTATTCTGTGGTAGTTTTTTCTTGAGGTGGAACATACTCCTCTTGCTTTTGTCCATTGCTTCTTTTGATTTGAGGATAAAGTTGCAGCAATGGCTCTTCCACGAGTTCTCCTAACTGATGTAATTCTCATTTTCGGTTCATGAGAAACTCTTTGACTCTTATTCTTCTATATACGTCTAGGTCCATTCTTTTTAGAATCAATCTGCACACATAAAGCACTAGATGGACATTTTGGTACCCATTTATACTTGGGTCCTTAGGGTTAGTTCGAGCCTTAGGGAAAACATAAGTTCCCTTTGGTAGCCATTGATAATTACCAACGGGTTTATCCCTTCTTTCTTTCTTATGAAAGCAAGATGATGTACTATGACCCTTACGATTACAGTAGTTACAATGAGCGAATGGATTTGAAGTATGAACAGATGTTTGAAAATAGTTCAAATAAGATTTTCCTCCCATATTCTTTTTCCCTTTCTTTTTATCAAGAATAGGATTGTAACCAATGCCTGATCGATCATTTGTAAATCTCTAAGCTTTCAAGATTACATTGAGCATTTCACTACCCTTAGTGAACTTCTCAAGTGTTTTCATAAGATAAACATTTTTCGTTTCAAGATCAGGGCATGTTTTGCAAATCACGTTTTTGCAAGATGGAGAAATATCTTTAACTTGATTTTCAAGCAATTTGATTTTCTTCTTTGAGACAATAAGTTCTTTCACAATTTTACTATATTCAGAATGTAATTCATTATACTCAGAAAGTAACTCATCATAGGTAGGTTCTGAATCACATACCTCATCATCGTTTTCACATTGCTCTTCTTCCTCAGCAATTAAGCACATGTTTGCAGCTTCTTCTGCCTCACTTGCTTCATCTGAGGAGTTATCTCCACACATAGCAGACACGTATGCCATTTCCAAAGCATTCCACATCTCCTTGGCACTAGATAGATTGTAGATGCGAAAATACTCCTTTTGACTGAGAGCACTCTGAAGCATCAGGATGGCTCTGCTGTTAAGAGTTATTTTCCTTCTGTCATCTGCGTTGAACTCATCTGTTAGTTCTCAATGTGTTTTGATGATTAATAACAATTGTAAACATGAGAGAATGTTTTGTTGTTAAAAACTTGGTAAAGCTTGATGATTCCAATTGAAAAACATTCATCGGCTCCAAACTCGAGCTTGGGTCTCCAAACTCGAGCTTGCCCTTCTTTAAAGCAAACCAAGCTATTTTGCATTTTCTAAACTTGAGCTTGGTCCATAAACTTGAGCTTGAAGGTTTTCAAAAGTTTACTCATATTCGAGTAAGCTCGAGCTTGCACTGTAAGCTTGAGCTTACGAAGGTTTGAGGATTTTATCAAGTTACTCAAATTACAAACTCAAGCTTATTAGTTTTAAGCTCAAGCTTGCCCCTTCCAGAGACTTTTCTCACTAAGTTTACAAATATGTAAACTCGAGCTTGCGTTACAAGCTCGAGCTTACCTCTGCGTAATCCTTTAAACTTGAGCTTATCATTTTTGTAGAGTTTGTGAGTTTACAAAAGTTGTAAACTCGAGCTTGGCATACCAAGCTCGAGCTTGCACTGTATTTAAAGTTTTCAAGTTTTTCCTTCAAAGAGTAAACTCAAGTTTAAGGTTGTAAACTCAAGCTTGCGTCTGACAAAAATCTTTCAAAGTTTTTAAAACCATTGCCAAACTCGAGCTTGCCCTTGCAAGCTCAAGCTTGGGTCAAACAGAGAGCAATGTCATATTTTGAGCTTAGCAAACTCAAGCTTACTCCTCTAAGCTCAAGCTTGCATTTTGTGAACTAAAATTATTTTTGACATGAATAGTGCCAAACTCGAGCTTACTCACTAATAAGCTCGAGCTTGCGTTTTTCCATTTTGGCTCTCAAAATGATTTCAAACATCTTTCCCCGACAAATGCTAAACTCGAGCTTACTCATTTACAAGCTCGAGCTTGAGACTTCCGAGAGGCAAAACTCAAGGTTTAAATGAAGACCAAACTCGAGCTTGGTATAGTAAACTCGAGCTTGGAACTTCAGAACAGATGAACGCATCTGGGTGTATTTTGTTCAGTTTGATTTATGCTTTAACTTGATTCTGCGAATTGGTTGTATATGTTTTATATGATTCATATCAATATTACCTAACCAGATTTAACCAGTTTGCTTATGAGATTACAGAAGATCTAGGTTTGTTTTAAAGAAGACTTTAAGACAAACAACTTGACAACTTGCAATATTATATTATTCTCCAAAAGCAATGGGTTACAACCTGGATAGCAACACAACCATTATCCAAGAAAGAAAGCTAGCCTCCAAACACTGGACAATATTATACAACCGCCTCCACTAAACATAACAAAGCATGGGAACACATTCATGAGGAGCCAAATTTCAAATATTCAAATCTGCAACAACCATATTCAAACAGATTTGTTCACAACAAACTAGATTCATGGAGACACACTCACAACATGACTATATTTTCGAATTAGATCAAGTCTCAACGGATCTACAACGTTCACAAGCTTCAATCCAGTATAAATACATGAAGATTTGAAGTCTGAAAGTAGAGAAGACATACACAGAAAACGCACACAAGAACATTAGTCTTTCACTGCTTATATTTCTCATTTGTATCTTTGATACATTGTGCTTCGTGCTTATATTCATTCACTCTTTGAGAGAGTTTATTTCGTAAATCATTCTTTGTAAGAATCTCAAAGTTGTGGAACTTTGAGGTTGGGTTATCGATTACAACTTGTAAGGGGGAGTGTATCCTAGAGAGAGGATAACTTTCGAGTACGAGTGTGTATCTCGATTTGAGTGATAGTAGAAAAACCCCAGAGTCCGGGGATCGGACGTAGGTCAAGAGTTAAGACCGAACCAAGATAAATCTTCTCGTGTCAAGCTCTTCCTCTCTAACTCCATTTACCTTGGTTAAGCATCTGTTGTGTGGGTGATCTGAAAAGAATTTTTAAAATCCCCAATTTACCCCCCCTCTTGGTGATTTCCTTCACTTTCATCATCTTCAGCCTTCGGAACATTAATTCTGCCTTCTTGTCTTGTGGGAACATAATCACCATTCTCTATTACTTGCCAAAGACCATACTCTGTGGCTAACATAAACGCTTTGAACTTTTCTTTCCAGAATGTAAAGTGTTCACCGTTGAAGCCAGGTGGTCGGTAGATCGAAGCACCGTTAGGTAATATTCCTTCCATGATCTATCTCGGGATGTTAAGCCCAACTGAGAAACCTATGCTCTGATACCAAATGAAGGTGGAATATCACCTAGAGGGGGGGTGAATAGGTGATTATGAAATTCTTTCGCTTATTGCTCAAGAACACTTAAAACAGAGATAGAGAGAAGAGCAATGAACACAAGAGATTATACTGGTTCGGTCCAACTCTTGACCTACGTCCAGTCCCCAGAAACACTCTGGGATTTCACTATCTCCAAACTTGATTACAGACTACTTCAGAACTCTCGAGTAATCCTCTCACTAGGACTTACTCCTCTTTACAAGTTGTAACCAAATAATCGTGGACACAATTACACACTCGTAAACGAAGGATGATCCTTTCACTCTCGGACTCACTCCCCCTTACAAGTTATAATTGATACACCCACACTCAAGATACCTCTACCTTGAGATTTGAACGAATTGTAATACAAATGATAAGACTCTCTCACAAGAGTAGATAAATGATAAACACCGAAGCTCGTAATATCTAAAGATATATACGGACTATAAATGGATCGCTTTGAATGCTTTGTACGTGTATATGTCATTCCGCCATTGAAGAATTCAAACCTTCGAGTATTTATACTACTTGAAGATTGAGGACCGTTGAAGGATTTGAATCTGTCCGTTTGAGTATTTGAATTTATCCGTTGGAATATTTCTGTTGAATGTTCGACTGTTGGGAATGGCTCTGGAGCGTCTGTGCTTCCTCTCTGTTTTGTCTACCATTTAACTTCATTAAATGTCCGTTGAGAGATTTAAACATCCGCGCCTTCTGCTAAACCACAAATGAGTGTCTGCTTGGTTGGGTCTCTTTACAGGTTGTCATTCACGTGGTCTTGGATGAAGATGACTTAAAATATTGATTCGGAGCTCTTGACGGTATGGGCCTTCCTTCATCGTGTCGGCTGAGTTCCACGGCATTCTCAGTGTGCCACGGCCTTGTCGAATTAGATATCGAAAATCACTCAAAATGATGATTAGTAATATTGAATGATGTAGGAGAAGATATATTGAAGTTGCAGATGATTTGTGTTTGCTGATGAAATTAACACAAAGATTGCAGACAGCGATTTCGATCTTGCTCGAGTAGGAATCCATTCTTGATCGGGCAAGCTTCTCTTGAATCAGATGAATATGTCCTTGGACGCTGATGCTCGGGCAAAGTATTTTTCCTACTCGAGCATGGTGCTCGAGCATGAATATAATCATGCTCGGGCAAGCTCCTTTACAAAAGCTTGGAAATGCTCTGCTTCGATGTTGCTCGAGCATGGTGATAGTCTTGCTCGGGCAAGAAATAGACAGAGGCGGAAAGATGAAAGCGCATCGCTGTTGCTTGAGGCAACACAGAAAGCATGCTTGCAGAAATACAGAGTTATGGTGATGTTGCTCGAGCATGAATCCAAGCTTGCTCGGGCAAGCTTCTTGATCAACGTTGTCTCAGGTATGCTCGGGCAAGTTTCTCATCTGCTTGGGCATGATGCTCGAGCATCATATTTTTCATGCTCGGGCAAGCTTACTCTTTGTGAACTGAGAAGTGCTTCCACTCGCTGTTGCTCGAGCAAACAAATGTTCTTGCTCGGGCAAGACTCAGACAGAAGCGAGAACTTGAGAAATGATAGATGCTGCTCGGGCAACGTTTTGCCTTTGCTCGAGCATGATGCTCGAGCAAGCCTTCTTTGTTGCTCGGGCAAGACTTCCTGATTTGCTGAGTTTTGTTTCTGCCTCGATGTTGCTCGGGCATGCCAAAATTCTGTGCTCGGGCAAGGTTCCTTGACTGGCCTTCTTTTGCTTCTGCCTCGATGTTGCTCGGGCAAGAAATATTTCTTGCTCGAGCATGATTGTTGAATCATGCTGCTTTCAACTCTGGTATAAATCCAAGTTTAGCAAATCATTCCATTTCAGAAAGCTCTTCAAATATTCTTTCCATTTCAACAAGAATCAGCTCCAAGCTAGTTGTAGTTCGTCCATTAACATCAAAAGATTGAAGGTTGTTCAGATCAGCATTTTCTGCAACATCCTGAACTGAACATCAACTTTCCAAGATCATATCTCCCTGGTCCGAAATCCGTTTTGGTTGGTTTAATTCTTCATAGAAAGCATTGTGAGTATACTTTCATATGCCACCAATTGCAGCTCAATCGGATTTGGCGTTTGAGAGTTATGCTCAAAACACCGAAGCTTTATCTGGACTGTGACGTTGATTTGTGAGCTAACTTGTAGAAATCATATCTCTCTGATATGGACTCATTTAGACTTAAATGTTATATCCAAATGACGCATTGGGAGTCTAGTTTCATATGCCACTGGTTTCACGTCCATTTAATTCCTGGTTTGGGAGATATCGTTGAATTACCGGAGGTCGCCAGAAACAGAGCTGAACAGTATGCTGATGCCAAGACCTTGCTCGAGCAAGGCCTACTTTCTTGCTCGGGCAAGAACGAATTTTGAGCGTTTTTGGGAGAAAATGCACCTTGCTCGAGCAAGAACTTTGTTGTTGCTCGAGCATGACTTAGAAACTTAATTTGCTCGAGCAAGACACTGTTCAAGTGAGAAAAATAGCTGAAATTACATAAATGCCCCCAAACAAACCAGTATTCATCCGGAAGCTTGAACTTGCTTGTTTTAACTCCGAATTGAGCCGTTCCAACTTCTATTTGATCACGGAGACTTGAATATTGCCATTCAAGAGCGGAAATTACATAAATGCCCTCTAACAAACCAGTATTCATCCGGAAGCTTGAACTTGCTTATTTTAACTCCAAATTGAGTCGTTCCAACTTCTATTTGATCACAGAGAATTGAATATTGATATTCTCATGATATTTAACAAGTTCTTCTTTCTTCAAACTCCATTTTTGATCATTCTCTATAATTTAATTTGGACTAACCTATAATAAACAAAGTAGTTAGTCAATGTATATGATATAAACTTTTTGCTCTAGATAATGACATCAATATAAGACATCATCAAAACTAAGCATAACTAACACATTGATAACGGATGCTCCAGACACATGACTGGAGATCAATCAAAGTTTGTGGCAATGAGATCAGAGGATGGTGGCAAAGTCACCTTTGGAGGGGATCAATCCGGAAAGATTGCTAGAATTGGCAAGATTTGTGTTGAGAAAGGACCCCTGATCAAAGACGTATATTACATGGAAGGTCTCTGTCATAACCTCCTGAGTGTGAGCCAAAGTGCAAATAAGAACAACTGGATCTTTTTCGATTCAGAAGAATGTCTCATTATCAACAAGGATGATCTTCCAATCGATAAAGATAACCTTAAAGTTTTATTTAAGGCACCCAGAGAAGGTAACTGCTATATCTTACACTTACTTAAAGTCAATTCTGAAAACTGTTTTGTTGGCAACTTGGACGAAAGTTGGCTATGGCATAAGTGTTTGGCTCATGTAAACATGTTCCATCTGGACAATTTGTTAAGAAAAGATTTAGTTCTTGGTTTACCTAAACTTCGTTTTAAAAATGACATGATTTTGATTCTTGTCAAAGAGGTAAACAAACTAAATCATCTTTCAAAACTAAAAATGAAATCTCAACTAATCGACCTCTCCAACTACTTCATATGGATCTAGTTGGACCTGCAAGAGTTAAGAGCCTTGGTGGCAATTTGTATACTCTAGTCATTGTCGATGATTTCTCAAGATTTACTTGGACAATTTTCTTATCTTCCAAAGATGAAACATTTGATCTGTTTGTCATATTTGCCAAGAAACTGCAAAACGAGAAAGGTGTTTGCATCTCAGGTATTGGACTGATCATGGAGGACAATTTGAGAATCAAGCTTTCAAAGAATTCTGCGATGCCCATGGAATTGACTATAACTTCTAGGCCCTGAGGACTCCACAACAGAATGGTGTGGTTGAAAGGAAGAACTGAGTGTTAGACCTGGCTATCACCCAAGAGGGGGGGTGAATTGGGTGTCCGATAAAACTTTAGATAACTTTGAAAATCTTTTCGCAACTTACTGAAATCAATTCGTATGACAGAAACACTTTATAAAGCAATAGTCGAGTCATTCAAACATATATCTTTGGAAATATAAGAGTTTAGGGAAGAGAATATGCAAACTATGATTTATCCTGGTTCGGCCCAATCCTTGACCTACGTCCAGTCCCCAAGCTCCGCTTGAGATTTTCAAACCACTATCTCCTTGTTTAACCGGGCACAAGAGAAAGCCTTTACAACTTCACAAGTTTAGTCGGGCACTTGTGCAGCCTTCACAATCTCTTACCAAGATACTTCCCCTTACACACTGTAAGGATACAATTACACACTTTGTAAACGAAGGATGATCCTCTCTCACTCCCCCTTACAAGTTGTAATTGATACACCCACTCTCAAGGGTTCCACAACCTTGAGATTTGATCACTAAACAGATAATCAAGTGTTTAGACTCTCTCACAGAGCAGATGAATAATAATCACTGAGGTACATAATCGATTCACACTCTCTACTGAAAACAATATAGACATTGGGAAACAGAGAGTATATGAGATAGATGTTGGATTCAGAATCTCAGCATTTCGACAGTGCAAGCTCGTATCATTCTTTGTCCATTTTGAATCCTTCTCCTTTTATAGTTGATCGTCCTTAATAACCGTTGAGAAGCTTTGTAAACTAGCCGTTGTGAGTAATAAACATATCCGTTGAAATTACGTTGCTCTTGTTTCTTCGTTCGCTTCTGATATTCGACCGTTATTCCCGATTGACATTCTATATTCAAATTGTCCGTTGAGACTCAATGAGAATGTTGTCTGGGAAATAGCCGAAATGCTTTTTGTTTGTCTAGAAGTTCATTTCTTCTTTCAGCTTCGATATCTGGAACAACATTTAATGCTTCTGACAGAAAAGTTGCTTTTCGTAATTCCATGTTTTAAAACATGTTAAACATATCTGAAATACACTAGCAAACTGATTAAACTTGGTTAGAAGTAGTAATAATTAATAATATCGAGTACCCAAGCATTAATCAATAAATCTCAGATGTCGAAGACGATGATTCAAAAACTGATATAAATAACTCAAGTTTTATATAGTAACTCGAGTCGTCCAACTCGAGTTGAAGTCCTTAACTCGAGTTCCTTTTGAACGAATTAATGAAGAGAAGGATTGAGCATTTAACTAACTCGAGTTATAACTGTTAACTCGAGTTACACGAGTATACATAAAGATTTGTAAAGAAAGATAACTGGAGTTATGAAGAGAACTTGAGTTGCCTAACTCGAGTTGCACTATTCAACTCGAGTTGTCTTAGAATGTTTTTAAACAGAAGATTTTCGTTGAACACACAACTTGAGTTATGAAGGCTAACTTGAGTTGTCTAACTCGAGTTACTCAGTATAACTTGAGTTATATCAGAAGTCTGTATCAGCTCAAGTTTTCTGATACAATCACAACTAACTCGAGTTATGCCAGATGATCAAAATCTGTTATCGCAATGAGGCTTTGATGGCTTGAAGTATGACTCATAACTTGAGTTGTTAAATGAAAACTCGAGTTATAACTCTTGCAAAACTTAATTTTCTCAAACATATGACTTGAGTTATGTTTGGCAACTTGAGTTACTATTTTACTAAATCATCTTGCAATGAGTTCAAGTGTAATCTGACTAAACTTAAGGCTTTCTTTCCAATGCAAGAAGAATCAGCTCCAAACTCTTTGTAGTTAGTCCGTCATCATCAGATGAATGGAGGTTGTTCTTGACCAGCGTTTTTGGTTCCTGAACTGATTGTCAACGTTCAAAGGCCATATCTCCTTGGTCGTAACTCCGTTTTTGTCCGTTCAAGTCTTGATAGAAAGCCCTTTGAGTCTACTTTCATATGCCACCAATTTAAGCTCAATCGGTTTTGTATTGTGTGAGATACACTCAAAACATCGAAGCTTGGTCTGCTGAATGACGTTAATTGATGTGCCAACTTGTGAAATTCATAGCTCTCTCATATGAACTCCTTTGGACTTTAATTTTATATCACAATGACGCATTGGGAGTCTAGTGTCATTTGCCACTGGTTTCATCTCAATCCGATCTCTGGTTTGAGAGATATCATTGAAATACCATACCTTGCTCAGCTGAAACGTGAAACAGAGGTGAACAGAGTTGCTGAAATACACTGTAACTCGAGTTACTAGTGATAACTCGAGTTACTTAGTGATAACTCGAGTTATATCAGTCCAGAAACCCAGAAACACTGTAACAAAGTGGTTAACTCGAGTTGCAACCTCATGACTAGAGTTAGATCATCCTGAAGCTCCCTTTTACTTATTTTAACTCCGACTTGACCCATTCCAACTCCCATTTGATCGTGGAGACTTCTAGAATCAATCTTGGAACTTGTATAATGATATTCTCATTCCATTTATCAAGTTCTTCCTTCTTCCATCTCTCTTCTTCTTCTTGAACTTGTCATTTTCTTCCATTTCTTTTTTCTATAATCTCTTATCTCCTTCTTGATCTATAATTCAACTTGGACTAATCTGAAAAACCAGGCTATCACCCAAGAGGGGGGGTGAATTGGGTGTTTGTTAAAACTTTATGAACTTTGAAAAACTTTTCGCAACTTATTGAAATCAGTTTGAATGACAATAATAATGATTGATAAAGCAATAGTCGATCATTCAAACATGTATAGATATTCGTGTATATATCGCGGAAATATAAGAGATAAGGGAAGAGAATATGCAAACGATTTATACTTGGTTCGGCCCAATCCTTGACCTACGTCCGGTCCCAAGCTTCACTTGAGATTTTCAATCCACTATCTTCTTGTAACTTGATTACACGTTACGTACTTGGAGTAATCCTCTCACTAGGATTCACCCCCTTACAACCGTAATCAATACACTTGCTTGATCACACACTCGTACTCAAGTAATCCTCTCCCTAGGATTCACTCCCCTTACAAGCTGTAATCAACACAATGTGTTTCCCACTCAAGATTACCCAATCTTGAGTATCTCACGAATAGAATGATAGGATGTGTACAATAACTCTCTTCTCTCTCGAAGTAGATGGATAAGCACCGAAGCACAATTACAAGTCATCTCACTCTCTATGATAAGCTATGTAAACATTAAGAACAGAGAGTAAATGATATGAAAATCGAGTATTAGCATCTTGAAGATGTCGCTTGTGTCTCGCGTTTTTTGCTCGTGTACTCGTGTTCTGTATGGAGTCTTCAAATCTTCAGGTATTTATGCTAATTGAAGCTTGTGACCGTTGCATATCTCTGTCATCATGAATCCATTCGAAAATATAGTTTGTTGTGTGCATTTCGAGAATATAGCATTGGGAATCTTGCGCATTTGAATATTTGAAAGTTGGCTCTTCAAGAATGTGTCCCATGTGGTCTTGTTTGAGAAATGATGATGTACGACTTTAGTTGGTGGAGACATTGTGTCTGCATTGAGAAATGGCTGTCCATCTTTCCGGTCAGTTATCCACTTGCTTCTATTCGAAGATATATTAAACTAATACAAGTGGGCTTTGAATAATAACTTGTCATAAAAAGTTATTTTCAAATGTTGAATCTCGGTTGAACCTTCCGTCCGTTGGAGAATTTCACCATTTGAACGTTTGAATCCATTGGAGAACCTTATAGTTGAGTATTCAAATTTGTTTCCTCATTGAATTCGTCTTCTTTGCCGTTTATGAAAAAGCAAGAAAGTTCATCTTCATACTCTTGATGATTTTGATTTTGTCAAGTTGATGTTATCTCAAACTTTAATCACCTGAAACTTATATACAAATGATATAAATGATGTTAAGAAGTAGTATAAGTTGTTTGAGCAATCATCGGATGTTGTTGATGAGAAACAATATGGTGATTTTCTTGAATCGAGATGTAAATACGTTGCAGAGTTCCAAGCTCGAGTTTACATAGGTAAGCTCGAGTTTGGTCTTCATTTAAACTTGGAGTTTTGCCTCGGAAGTCTCAAGCTCGAGCTTATAACTTATAGACTCGAGTTTGGGTGTTTATCGGGACTCGTTTGCACTCGTCCGAGCTAAACTCGAGTTTGGTCACTTATAGGCTCGAGTTTGGCTTTTTCCCAAAGTTCATTTCTTCTCTCGGAACTCTCGAGCTCGAGCTTGTAACTTCAAGCTCGAGTTTGGACTTCTTCAAAATCAGCATTTCCTCTCGTAACCCGTAAGCTCGAGTTTGCTACTTGTAAGCTCGAGCTTGCTATTTGTAAACTTGACTCCGGCTGATTTTGGACTTTGTTCGATGAGCTTGCAACTTTGTCCACTTTCGAGGGCCATATCTCCCTGGTCTGAATTCCGTTTTGGTTGGTTCAACTCTTGATGGAAATCTATTGGAGTCTACTTTCCAATACCACTGATTTCAGCTCCATTGGATTTGTAGATTGTGAGTTACACGCAAAACATGGAGGCTTGGTTTTCGGTGTGGCGTGGATTTCTATTTCAACTTCCACAATTCATAACTCCGTTATATAAACTCCTTTGGGCTTGGATTTTATATCAAAATGACGCATTGGGAGTCTAGTTTCATATGCCACTGGTTTCACCTCAATCGGATCTCTGGTTTGGAAGATATCATCAAATTACCACGTTACGTTGCCTGTGCTGAACGTGAAACGAGTTGATCACCGCCGTAAGCTCGAGTTTGTCTTGATGAGCTCGAGTTTGCCTAGTCCGAAACACCAAAGCTGCTGAAGACACTTATAGACTCGAGTTTAGAGTGCTAAGCTCGAGTTTGGACATATCGAAAAGGAAATTACTTCAGCAAGGTAGTAAACTTGAGTTTAATACTTGGAGGCTCGAGTTTGCTCATCCACAATCTCATATTTGCCTGACTTTAACTCGAATTGAGCCAATCCAACTTCCATATGATCTTGGAGGCTTCTAGCATCAATATAAGAACTTGAATAATGATATATTCATTCCATTCAACAAGTTCTTCCTTTTTCCATCTCCCAACTTGATCATTCTTCATCTTTTAACTTAGCATCTACATTAAATATAAGAATTAGTCAAAGTAGAATATAAATGTAGTATGCAACCTTTTTGCTCTTAGGAATGACATCTATATAACACATCATCAAAACTAATCATAACCAACATAATCTACATTAAATACAGCAGTTAGTCAATGTAGGAGATAACTATGTTACTCAATCTTTTTGCTTTTAATAATGGCATCTATATAAGACATCATCAAAACTAATCATATCTAACACTGAGTCCTCACAGAAATGGCTCGAGCAATGTTGAATGAAAATAAGACCTCTCAAGTATTCTTTGTAGACGCAATGAGCACGGCTTGCTATGTCTCAAACCGAGCCTATCTCTGAAAGAAACTCGACAAGACTCCATATGAACTCTACAAGGGAAGGAAGCCGAACCTAGATCATTTGCACATCTTAGGATGCAAATGCTTCATCCACAACAATGGTAAGGATAACTTGGGAAAGTTCGATCCTAAGTCTGAGGAAGGTATATTTCTAGGCTATTCTAATAGGAGTAAATCAAATAGGGTTTATAATAATTGTACTCATGTAGAAGAGTCTATTATTGTTGTGTTTTGTGAAACTGAGTCTGACAAGTTCATTGATGAGGATGAACCTATTTTTCAAAATCAACCAACTTCAAAAACTCCTTCGATTCCTAAAAGTTCTAAAAATGTTTTGGAAGTTGAGCCTAAAAATGCTTGAGAGAACCCTGTTCAATCTCAACCTCGTGCTTGGAGATACAGTAAGAGCCATCCTCTGGATCAAGTGATAGACGACTGAGTGAAGGTGTGAGAACCAGAAGAAGTACTTTAAACAAAGTAACCTTCTCTACCTTTATCTCTGAGATTGAACACTCTAGATTGACGAAGCCTTATCAGACAATGACTGGGTTATAACAATGCAAGAGGAATTACATCAATTTGATAGAAATCAAGTTTGAGATTTGGTACCTAGGCCTAAAGACCATCCAATCATTGGCACTAAATGGGTATTCAAGAATAAACGTGATGAATCCACAATCATAGTAAAAAACAAGGCTAGATTGGTTGCCAAAGGCTATAATCAAGAAGAAGGAATTGATTATGAGGAAAAGTATGCTCCAGTGGCTAGATTGGAAGCTATACGAGTACTCTTAGCCTTTGCTTGCATCAAAGGATTCAAGCTCTATCAAATGGATGTAAAGAGTGCTTTTCTTAATGGATTTATTCAAGAAGAAGTTTATATAGAACAACCTCCTGGTTTTGAAAGTGACTCTCATCCTAACCATGTTTTTTCGTTTGAAAAATGCTTTATATGGTCTTAAACAAGCTCTTAAAGCTTGGTATGAGAGATTAAGTAAATTTCTTCTTGATCAAGGATTTGTCAGAGGAAAAGCAAACACTACTCTCTTTATTAAGAGTAAAATGAAAAATGATTTGATTATGGTTCAAATATATACAGACGATATTATTTTTTGTTCTACTAATGAATATCTATGTAACAATATTTCAAAGACTATGCAGGGTGAATTTAAAATGTCAATGATGGGAGAATTAAATTATTTCCTTGGACTTCAAATTAAACAAAGGAAGGACAGGAGATTCATTTCTCAAAACCAAGTATATGAGGGATTTGTTGAACAAGTATGATCTTGATCAATGCAATGAACCAGACACCCCGATGAGTTTAACTGCTTCATTAGATGCTGATGAAAAGGGAAAAGACTTCAACATTACAAGATAGAGAGGAATGATTGGATCATTGCTATATCTAACAGCAAGTCGTCCAGACATCTAATTCAGTGTGGGGATATGTGCAAGATTCCAATCTGCTCCTAAGGAATAACATGCAAAACATGTGAAGAGAATATTTCAATTCTTGCTGATACAAAGGAACTTGGACTATGGTTTCCCAAAGGTCAATCAGAGTATTTGGTGACATATTCATACTCGGATCACGTTGGGTATAAGACAGATAGAGAGAGTACAAGTGGCCAATGTCAATTTCTTGGTGGCTCCCTTGTTTCCTGGTTAAATAAGAAGCAGACAACTGTCTCCTTGTCGTCTACTAAAGCTGAATATATTACTGCTTCAAGTTGTTGTGCTCAAGTGCTATGGCTTAAGCAACAACTTCAAGACTTGGGCATCCATCTGAAGGAAATTCCAATCCTCTGTGATAATACCAGCACAATAAACTTGGCCAAGAATCTAGTACAACATACAACAACCAAGCATATTGATGTGAAACATCACTTCATCAGAGATTATGTGCAAAAGAAAGATGTCCAAGGTATTGTTCATTCCAACACATTTGCAACTTACAGACATCTTCACCAAGCCTCTGGCCAAACAACAATTCACATTCATCCGAAGGGAATTAGGAATGGTAAATTCCAATTAATTGTGAGTAATGTTAGTTTATTGTTGACAATCTTGTTTTGATAATAATTAAATACTAACTTAAGCATTAAAGTATATAGACTTTGTTTCTGCAGGACTCTGTTGAGAAGAAAGGAAACAGAGGTTAATAAAGTGCTAATGACTTGAGTCATGGAATGAATACCTTGAGTCACATCAATTCAAATATCATAAGTTCAAAGTGCAATCTGAGCACACTTCAAGTTATTAGTTGTTACCTCAAGTTAACAACTCGAGGTAGATGTAAAATGACTCCAAGTTAAAATGAATCAAGAACTAATACTTGTCTAAATTGTGTAGATGATTCATTCACTGGAAGTCAAGGATGGGTACCTCTAGTTAGTAACTTGAGTTAACTCAATAATTAACTCGAGTCATGTGCAAACAGAGAGCAAACCATTTTGAAAAGGAGCTATTGCCTCGAGTCTGAAAGTGGAGCAAATCACCAAGAGGGATGTGAATTAGGGATTTTAAAATTCTTTTCAAAGAACTCTGTTTTTAAATATTAAAACAGAGTAGAACATAGTAGTGGGAGAAAGAGCAAGACACAAGGAATTTATACTAGTTCGGTCCAACCTCTTGACCTACGTCCAGTCCCCAGACACTCTGGGATTTCACTAACTCAAATGATTACACACTCTGTAACTTTCAGAGTAATTCTCTCACTAGAAATTACTCCCCCTTACAAGTTGTAATCAAATAGCCCAATCTCAGAGTCCCACGACTTCAGATTCTTACAATGAATGATTTCAATAAATGATACTCTTTCTAAGAGTGGAAACTACAAATGTATCAAATGATTTTAGAAAACTCACAGAGTAGTTGGAAACTTGAATGATTTTCGTTTTCTACAGATTAGTTGTTGAGAAGAATTGAATGGAGCTCTATTTATATTAAGAGAGCATTAAATGACCGTTGTAATCTTTAATATGATTGTTGCCTTCATTAGAGAAGGATTAGCTTGAGCTTTGGTCTTCTTCTCTCTCTACTCTTTGCTTAATCCAGTTGCACAGAAGTTTATGGTTGACTTCTTGAATATTAATCCGTTGGAAGAGCAGCTCCTGGGTGAGGAAAGGAAACATTAATCCCTTTGCAACGTGTGTAGAATGATTGTCCAAAAGGATGCAAGTTTTCTGGACATTGCATTTAATGTGTTGACGTCACTTTTTGCTTTTGTTCAAATCTTCATTTAATATCATCTTAAATCATCTGAAACTCACTAACAAACTGATTAAACATAGTTAGGAATAGTAATGAGTGATGCTAAGAAGTATTAAGAGCAAACATGATGATTTATCAAATTCGAGCAATTTGATTTTCAAACTCAGCGACACAAACTCGAGTTTGTTCTTACAAACTGGAGTTTGTAACATTGCTTCAGAAGGCCAAACTCGAGTTTCCAAATCCTAACTCGAGTTTCCTTCTTCCAGAGAAGAATGTCGTGATATTAGCTTTGAAGCACATTTTGAAACATTGAGCAAAACTCAAGTTTATTAATGGCTAACTCGAGTTTTGGTATTTATAGTGAAAACATGTTGAAGTCCAAAAGCTCAAAATTGGAGTTTCCAAATCTTAACTGGAGTTTTCAAAATCACTGAAATGAGCAAAGCTCTCTTCTTGTCACAAACTCGAGTTATGAAACATAAACTCGAGTTTCCTTTAAAAATGAAAAACCTTTGAAAAATCTTTGCCAAGTGAAAGCTGGAGTTTTCAAAACAAACTGGAGTTTTCTCAAAGTAGGTAAAACATGAAAGCTCTCTGTCATGTACAAACTCGAGTTTACAAATACTAACTCGAGTTTCCTCAAGCTTTGGAAAACGTAGAAAACTTATGGCCAAGTACAAACACGAGTTTGTCATAACAAACTGAAGTTTGCCCAGGATGACAAGCATTAAGACTCTCGGCCAAGCCCAAACTCGAGTTTTGAAAACATTAACTTGAGTTTGGTCAAGTTCACAAAATACTTGACAAAACTCTTCATTTAGCACAAACTCGAGTTTCCATATCAAAACTGGAGTTTGGTTAAGCTCAAAACATTGGGAGCTCTCTGTAAGACCAAAATTCGAGTTTACTCTCGAAAAATGGAGTTTTGCTTACATTGGAAAATATTGAAGAGTCTCTGTATGGTGCAAACTTCAGTTTGTAAACCTAAACTCGAGTCTGTCTTAATGTGAAAAACTTGGAGTGTTCTCTGTATGTCACAAACTCGAGTTTGCCTACCCAAACTGGAGTTTTCTTAGTTTATTAAAATTGAGCTACTCTCTGTCAAGTCCAAACTTGAGTTTTCCAACCAAAACTCGAGTTTGTCTTTGACAGTAAGCTTTTCAACTTACCAAAGACAAACATCAACTTGTGTTTTCAATTGTCAGTTATCATCAAAACACATAGAGAACTAACATTCTCCCCCTTTTTGATGTTGACAATAGTTGTAAGCCAAAAAGTTCAGAGAGATTGACAAACTTGAGCATTTGAAATGATTTTACAAAGGCATGATGAAATGCACAATTGAAAAAGACATATATATACCATAGTTAAAGTACAATTACAAACTTGAAAATGACACTACTCAAAGATGAACTTAAACACACACAAAAGACTCTCTACACAACTCTTCTCTCAATTCAAAAGCTACTCTTCACTTTTCTCTCCCCTTTTGTCATCTTCAAAAGAGGAAGGAGCTGAGATAGAAGGGTCAGTACAGAGATCTATCAGAGGAGTAGGAGGAGGGGAACCAAGTCTGATAGTGGAGGTAGGAGATGAAGGGAGGACATCAGTGGTAGGAGTATGAGAAGGAGGTAGTATCTCAGTAGATGGAAAGGGAGGTATGATGACAGTGGAAGGGGTTTGTGGGAGAATCTCAGTGGATGGAGTTTCAGGGTCAGAGTGAGAAGTAGGGATGTGAGGAGTGGTGAAGGTGAATGAGGGTGAAGATGAGGGTTCAGGGTCAGGCTTAAGGCCAGCAGTGGGATCAAACTCAGAGCCAAAACCAGATCTAGAAGTGCTTGTACCAGCAGGTTGAATTAGCTTGAGGATCTTGTCCATCTTGTGACCCAAAATGGCATTATTGCCCATGAGAGTAGTGAGTTTGGCATCGTGATCCAGCATTTGACCAGTGAGATCTTCAACCTTCTCATTCATGTTGGCAGAAAGAGTCTCAATTTTTTCCTTCATATCATCTTGAACATCAACCATTTCATGATTTCCTATGGTCACTTCAGCTACTAATTTGCCTACGTCAAACTCAATTCTCACAGACATAGCAGCAATGGCATCATCCACAATAGCCTTTACTCTTGTATCAAAATCTGCAGGCATTGAAGACTGGGGAGGAGGAGGAGCAGATTGGGCCTCTTGGGATCTTGCCTGAGATGCTCTGGATCTTGAGGGGGCTCTTCATTGCCCAGATCCTTCTTCCTCAAAATTAAGTCTCATCATGTTCAATTGATTCTTCCCAAATGCTGGAGGATACTTCAATGTCTCAGCAGCACCAACATACCAAATCTTGTGATAATATAAGATGATAGAAACAAGAAAGGGAAAGGGTATGTGGGAAGGTATGCGAGAAGATAATTTGAATTTGATCATTTCTTGGAAGATCTAGTGACCAAGATTGATAGGGACTTTATGAACAATGGCAGCAAAGAGAGGGTAATCCTTCTTTGCGAAATGAGTAAAGTTGCCACCCTTTTGAATGAGGTTTCTAGAATAGATGTACCAAAGGACTTTACTAATTGGGGGCATAGACACTGGATTGAAAGTAAGAGAATACAACTGATCTTCTGGAATAGGCTCATGAGGCCTTAAAAATTCAAAAAACTCTTGGTTGCTAAACTGGATTGTAGGAACAGGAGGTAGGTTGTCAATTTTCATAATGGAATTAAGGATGGAGGCTGAAAGAGTGAATGTTACCCCTTTGACTGAGGTTGAGACTCTCTCTTCAACTAACTCGCCCTTAGAATTGACCAAATTATCATAGACCATATTGAAATAAAATAACTTGACAATATTAGGGGTAAAGGCAGCAGATATTGAAAGAAATGACTCATATGGACTGAACCAAGGATAGAGGTCCACATTACACTCTTCCTTGGGTTTAGAAAGATTGACAGACACCACAGGACAAAACTTCTTATTAATGAAGGATTCTTTGAATTTAGCTACGATATCAGGAGTTAGAGTGGAAGAAGTAGTGACAAAACCTTCAGGAGCGAGATTATGATTATAGATCTCCTCCATGGCATTTGGCACAACAGAGGGGGCCTCTGGTGTATGGGTTGAAAAGCAGAGGGACCTTTGGAGGGTGTTTGCCCTTCTTCAGTGCCTTGAGACGCAGTGGCTTTCTTTTTCCTGGGAGGCTTAGGAGCCTTGGAAGCCTTCTTCTTCCCCTTTTCCTTTGACTGGTTCTGGTTTAGCCCTTTTCTTCGATAGAGTCTCAGTGGGTTCTTGAAAGGAGACTCCCTTTGATTTGGGAGAAGATTCAGGGATATTCTTACTAACTCCAGGAATAGAGCGATCGACGCCATAGTGAAAACGCCTGGGGGTCGATTTCATCCTCCTAGGTTGCTGAAGAGGAGGAGGAGATGGAGACCTTGAAGCTTCAGGGTTTGATTCAGCGTCATAAGTGGTCTTAGCAGAGGATTTGGAGGCCATTTAGGATTTCTGGTGGAAGAAATTGGTCGAGAATGACGAGAGAGATAGAGGGATGAGAGGGATCTTAGGGCAAAACTTGAGTTTTGAGGAGAGTGTAGACGAACAGACAAGGCAATACATATATATAGGACACGACAAACTCGAGTTTCCATTATCAAACTCGAGTTTGCATAAATGCAAACTTACCTGGACCTCAAAGGTGTAATGTGAACCTTTGAACTTCCGCTACAAAACTCGAGTTTCTACTTACCAACTTCGAGTTTGCACTTCTCTTTAAAGCATAGTTGCTCTCTATCTGATGGAAACTCGAGTTTCCCACTTAATGACTCGAGTTTTGAACTTCTCCAAAAACCAAAGGTTGCTCTCTGTCCCCGATAAACTCGAGTTTCGCTTCTCAAACTCGAGTTTGCTTCATTTGACAGCAAACCTCAATATTTCAAGCATCCTGCAAAAGACATGACTAAACACTACGATGCTTAAGTTAGTAACTAACAATCATCAAAACCATAACTAACATTGAGAGAGATACTTACAACTCATTGGGATGTACCATTCCCAATTCTCTCCTTATGAAATCGAATTGTTCTTTGGCCAATGGTTTTGTGAAGATGTCAGCAAGTTGAAGATGAGTTAGGATGAACATGACCTTGACATCCTTCTTCTGAACATAATCCCTTATGAAGTGATGTCTCACATCAATATGCTTGGTCTGAGTATATTGCACTGGATTCTTAGCCAAGCTTATTGTGCTAGTGTTGTCACAAAATATTGGGATCTCCTTCAAGTTGATTCCCAAGTCAGATCGTTGTTGCTTGAGCCATAGGACTTGTGCACAACAGCTTGAGGCAGCCACATATTCAGCTTCAGTAGAAGACACAGCCATACTTGTTTGCTTTTTGCTGAACCAAGAGACAAGTGAGCCACCAAGAAATTGACATTGGCTACTTGTGCTCTTCCTATCCGTCTTGTATTCGACATGATCTGAATCTGAGTATGCCACAAGATGTTCTGGTTGACCTTTTGGAAACCACAAGCCATGGGTTTTTGTGTCAGCAAGATATCTAAAGATTCTCTTCACATTTTCAACATGAGACTCCTAAGGAGCAGACTGAAACCTTGCACACATCCCCACACTGAATTGGATGTCAGGCCGACTCGCAGTAAGGTAGAGCAATGATCCAATCATTCCTCTATATCTTGTAATGTTGAAGTCCTTGCCCTTTTCATCAACATCCAATGAAGTGGTTGAACTCGTAGGGGTGTCAGCTCCATTGCATTCGTCCATTCCAAACTTCTTCAGCAGATCATTGAGATACTTGGTCTGAGATATGAAGATTCCATTTTTCTTTTGCTTAATTTGTAGACCAAGGAAATAGTTGAGTTCTCCCATCATGGACATCTCAAATTCTCCCTGCAAATTCTTAGCAAACTCTTCACACAAAACATCATTAGAGGCACCAAATATAATGTCATCTACAAAATTTCACCAAGCTTATTACTCTTTATGAAGAGAGTTGTATATGCTTTTCCTCTAACAAATCCTTGATCAAGAAGGAATTTTCTTAATCGCTCATACCAAGCTCTAGGAGGTTGCTTAAGGCCATAAAGGGCTTTCTTGAGACGATAAACATGATCTGGATGATGATCACTTTGAAAACCAGGAGGTTGTTCAACATAAACTTCCTCCTGAATAAAACCATTTAAGAAAGCACTTTTTACATCCATTTGATAAAGCTTGAACCCTTTGACACAAGCAAAGGCTAGAAGAATTCTTATGGCTTCCAATCTTGCCACTAGAGCATAAGTTTCTTCATAATCAATTCCTTCTTTTGATTATAGCCTTTAGCAACCAATCTTGCCATGTTGCGAACAATGATTGCATATTCATCTCGTTTGTTCTTAAATACCCATTTAGTGCCAATGACTGGATGGTCCTTAGGCCTAGGTACCAAATCCCAAACTTGATTGCTATCAAATTGATGTAACTCCTCTTGCATTGCTATCACCCAATCATTGTCTGATAGGGCTTCATCAATCTTAAAGGGTTCAATCTCTGATATAAAGGCAGAAAAAGTCACTTCATTCAAAGTATTATTTCTGGTCCTTACACCTTGATTTACATCACCTATTACTTGGTCCAAAGGATGATTCCTAATGAACCTCCAAGCTCTAGGCTGAGATTAATTGGGGTTTTCCAAAGTATTTGGAGGATCAGCCACGAAAGCATTTTTAGGATTTTCAATAGAGGCAGGAGTAGTTTTCGAAAAGAATTGATTTTTGAAAACATTTTCCTCATCATCATCCAAGGATTTATCAATTTTGGATTCACAGAAAACAACAGGCATAGACTCTTCAACAATGTGAGTATGAATATTAAAGACTCTATAAGCTTTACTCCTATTTGAATAACCCAAAAATATACCTTCATCCGCCTTGGGATCAAACTTTCCCAGATTGTGCTTACCATTCTTATGGATGAAGCACTTACAGCCGAAAACATGCAGATGAGCCAAATTGGGCTTTCTTCCTTTGTACAGCTCATAGGGAGTTTTCCTCAACTTCTTCCGGAGGTATGCCCGATTTGAGATGTAGCAAGCCGTACTCATAGCATCAGCCCAAAACACTTGGTTGGTAGAGTTCTCAATCAACACAGCTCTTGCCATCTCGGTGAGGACTCGATTCTTTCTCTCCACAACACCATTTTGTTGTATTGGGATCCGTATACGCAGCGGAAGAATTCTCATCCATTAGAAACTTACGGATCCCATTTGAGAATCCATCAACGGCATTTAAATCAAGGTTCGTTAGAAACAATACCTATGCGAAATTCATGAGTGTCCTATGTTCGATTTGATCTGGTGGGCTACTTACTCGATCAACAGGACCAGACTCTGCGAATCTCCTCCCTCTACCGGTATCCACACGAACAACCTTCAACACCGACGACAGCGTGTTAACGCCTTCATTATTTTCGCGTCTCTCTCTCTTTTCTCTCTAGGGTTTTTCTCGGCTTTTCTAATTCTTTTGTCGTCTTAATACGACTAGATCAATATCTATCATAGAGTTTCTAAAACCCTAATAAGCCATATTAAAATATTCAAAATTAATCCAATTAATCTTGAAATTTGAATTCGAATTAAAATAATATATTAATTTAATCTATCAAATAGATCTAATCTAATATATTTATTTAATCCGAGTTATAAGCCTACTGATTTAATTTATCTTTATAAATTAAATCTAAGATATGATATCTTTTATATAATTAAATATGAGATACTATATCTTTATTCGAAAATTAAATCGAGATACAATATCTCAATTTGTTTTAGATATTTAATTTATCAAATAAATTAAATATAAAACAAATATTATATATAATGATATTATAATTTCCATTAAATAATATTATTATATTATTTCTTAATTTAATATATATATATATATATATTCATCCTAGATTAAATACAATATTTATTAAATCTTAGACATATCTAAGATTCAATGAATCTTGACACTTTTGCTCGTGTTGGGCTATTCTTGTGTGCGACCCTGCAGGCCCACATGAGATTGGTAGTGGGCCAATACTGTACAAACCCACAAGTCGCAAGCGGCCTCTAGCAAGACATTGCGATTACCCAATTCATATGGAGATCGATGATACGATAGAACCTACCGTACAACCATGTCACGTCCCTTTTGTCACGCGATATTTTGGTCAAGGATGAGGCATGGATAATGTCAACTTCCTGTACTTGACCATTATTTTCTCAATTCTTGAGTAGTCTAACAATTGAAATGGAAACTCCTTTCCATCGTAATATGACCATACATTTCTCAGACTCACTCATCGAGAGGCCCAATATTATCTCTCTACAACTGTAAGGGAGAAATTCTATCTTGACCATTCACATTCCTTTGCATGAAAACCACTTATCCCGATCCAAGCCTTTATCATCACCCGGTCAAAGGTGACTTTTGACTTGGTCAAAGAGCAGCGACTTATCATGTAGGAATCCATGATGATCTTAGGTCAAAGGGCATTGTTACACGGTTATACATGAGAAAAGCTTATGACTAAATTCATGCAGCTTTCTCATAGTGGGTTTGTCCAGCACCTTGTACTCCTACAAGTGTCCATGACTTTGATTCGTATCTCATACCTCATCAAAGTCATACTGATCTTATTTCATCTTTCGCTCCCACGTAGATGACCGACCAGGGACATTTAGGATCATCTAAAATATATATCCAAGGATCAGTTATCACTATAAACATGCAAATGAAATGATAACTAGAGAAGAATACTTTAAATAACATAAACGTTTAAAGTATAATGACTTGCCCCTAGGGCATAATTTCCAACTTGTTGAGGAGTCCTCGGGGCTGAGAAGTTGTGATCAATTCACATATTATCACAAAACTCACTAAAGGCATGGTTTTCGAATTCTCAACCATGATCAGTTCTAATTCCTTCAATAGACACACCTTTCTCGTTTTGGACCTTCTTGGCAAAAATAACAAACTGATCAAATGTTTCATCGTTAGAAGATAAAAATATTGTCCAAGAAAATCTAGAGAAAGCATCAACTATGACCAAAGTATAGAGATTGCCACCAAGGCTTTTACTCTAGCTAGTCCAACTAGATCATATGGAGTAGTTGAAGAGGTCTATTGGTTGAAATATCATTTTTAGATTTGAAAGATGATTTGGTTTGTTTGCCTTTTTGACAAACATCACAAATCATGTCATTTTTAAAACGAAGTTTTGGTAAACTAATGATCAAATCCTTTTTCAGCAACTTGTCAAGTTGAATCATATTGACATGAGCTAATCGCTTGTGCCATAGCCAACTTTCATCCAAGTTACCAATAAAGCATTTTTCAAAAACAAGACCATTTCTAGAGAGATTGAGAGTATAACAATTACCTTCTATAGGGGCCCTGAATAAGCTATAGATTTCACATTGTCTAACGAGAGAATATCCTTGTTTACAATCAAGCACTCCTCAGAATCGAAGATAACTATGTTACCTTTATCAGTGCTTTGGCTTACACTAAGGAGATTGTGGCATAGTCCTTTGACGAGGTAGACATCTTTGATTTGTGCTCCTTTGTTACTTCCAATTTCACCAATACCAGCAATCCTTTCGGATTGATTCCCACCAAAGGTCACCTTGCCACCAATCTTAGGCATGATTGAAGAAAATTTAGATTGGTCTCCCGTCATGTGTCTAGAGCATCCACTATCAATGTACCACTTGTTGGATTTTGATGCTCTTAGACAAACTTGCAAAACACAAGAGATCAGGTTTTAGGTACCCACCTTTTCTTGGCTCCTTTGGGGTTAGTTTGTGTCTTAGGAACCTTGTAAGATCCCTTAGGCACTCATTGATAATTTCCTATAGGCTTACTCTTTCCTTCCTTTTTATGAAAACATGAAGAAGTAGTATGACCTGTAGGAATTCTTACAACGCGGCGGATTAAAATTTTAAGAATCCCGTCCCGAGGATCACTCAGGTGCGTTTAAATCAAGACTAAGGGAATCCGAAATTACCTTTGGTGAACCCGTTCGCATCTCGTTTCCTTTGAACTGGTGGGCTACCTCCTCGATCAATAGAAGACGACTCGTTGAATCGGCTTCCTCTACTGGTATCCACACGAACAATTTCCCGAACACGGCTACGGCAGTGTGCTAGCGCTTCTTATGTGTCTCTCTAGGTTCTTCACCACCAGATCAGTTTGTTTCTCGTTTTTGGCTTATGCACACACACAACCATCAAAAGCCTCAAAAGCTTCTATCCGTTTTTTGTGCATCGTATTAATACGTATTAATGTACAATTAAATATACGTATTAATGTACAATTAATCTGCATTAATGTACAATCAATATGCATTAAGTTTGAATTTCGAATTTCAAAAACTGATTTTTGAAATCTGAATTTCGAATTCTTGAATTAAAAAAATATTAATTAAATCTATCTCGATAGATCTAATCTAATGTATTTATTTAATGCAAACTAAAAGCCTTCGATTTAATTTATCTCTATAAATCAAATCCGAGAAATAATATCCATCTATTTAATTAATTATGAGATACCATATCTCAATTTAATCTAAACAGATATCCGATATTCTTATTCGAATATTAAACGAGATATAATATCTCTATTTGTTTTAGATATTTAATTTATCAAATAAATTAAATACAAAACAAATATTATATATATAATATTATAATCTCCATTAATAATATATTATATATATATATTAATTTAATTTTAATAAATATATATTTATATTTATCCTAGATTAAATTTAGTATTCATTAATTCCAGATTAATCCGAGATTCAATGAACCGGACACAAATGCTCGTGTTGGGTTATTCTTGTGTGCGACCTGCAGCCCATATGAGATTGGCGGTGGGCCAAAATCAGTATCGCCCACAAGTCGCAAGCGGCCTCTAGCAAGACATTGCGACTACCCAACTCACATGGGGATCGATATCACGATACAACCTTATCATACAACCATGTCACGTCCCTTTTGTCACGCGATAATTTGGTCAAGGATGAAGCATGGACAATGTCAACTTCCTATTCTTGTCCATTACTTTCTCGATTCTCGAGTAGTCTAATAAGTGAAATGGAAACTCCTTTCCAACATAGTATGGCCATACATTCTTAGACTCACTCATCGAGGGGCCCAAAGATATCTCTCTACAAATGTGAGGGACAAATTCCATCTTGACCATTCACATTCCTCCGCATGAAAACCACCGATCCCGATCCTGCCTTTATCATCACCCGGTCAAAGGTGACTTTTGACTAGGTCAAAGATTAATGATTCATCATGTAGGAATCCATGATGATCTCAGTCATAGGGCGTTGTGACGCGGTTATACATGAGACAAGCTAATGACTAGATCCATGCAGCTTTCTCATAGTGGGTGGGTCCAAGACCTTGTACTCTTACAAGTGCCCATGACTCTGATTGTATCTCCATATCTCATCAAAGTCATACTGGTCTTAACTCATCTTCGCTCCCGCACAGATGACCGACCAGGGACATTTAGGATAATCTATAAGATATATCCAGGGATGCAGTTATCAATACAAGCATGCAAACGAAAATTATAACAAAAGGAGAATACTATAAATATCCTAAACATTCATTGTACAAAGACTTGCCCCTAGGGCATAATTTCCAACAGACTCCCACTTGCACTAGGTGCAATCATTAATTACTCTAATTCCCATTGCCCTAACATGACGCTCATGTGACGCTTGTGCAAGCGGCTTAGTAAGAGGATCTGCTACATTGTCTTCTCCCCGGTATTTTGCATATGTTAGTATCACCTCTTTCATTGATTTCTCTGATAAGATGAAATCGCCTGAGTATGTGCTTGGTCCTTTGATGTGACCTAGGCTCCTTGGTCTGTGCAATAACGCCGCTATTGTCACAGAACAAGACTATTGGATATGAGATGGTAGGAACTACCCCGGTTGATGATGAACTTTTCGATCCAAACGGCTTCCTTAGCCGCATCCGATCTTGCTATATACTATACTCGTTGCGAGAATCAGCTACAGTGCTCTGCTTAGAGCTCTTCCAGCTTACCGCACCACCATTCATCAAGAATACATATCCTGATTGCAATCTTGAATCATCTTGGTCAGTTTGGAAACTCGCATCTGCGTAACCATTCACACAGAGCTCATCCTCCAAACCACCATATACTAAGAATAGGTCCTTAGTCCTTCTCAAGTACTTAAGGATATTCTTTGACAAAGAATCCAGTGACTCTCACCGGGATCTTGTTGATATTTTGGTCATACTTAAGGCAAACGACACATCCGGCCGAGTACATAACATGGCATACATGATAGATCCAATGGCGGAGGCATATGGAATCTTACTCATGCGGTCTCTTTGATCTTGTGTACGAGGACACATATCCCTACTGAGATGAATGCCATGAGACATGGGTATGTTACCCCTTTTAGATTCCTGCATACTGAACCTATGCAGTATCTTGTCTATAAATGTGCTCTGACTCAGGCCTATCAGCCTCTTGGATCTATCTCTATAGATCCTTATCCCTAGGATATAATTGGCTTTGCCTAAATCTTTCATTGAGAAAGACTTTCCTAACCAAGACTTGACACTCTGCAAGGTAGGAATGTCATTTCCAATGAGTAGGATGTCATCAACATAAAGCACTAGAAATACAACTGTGCTCCCACTAACCTTCTTGTAAACACAAGGTTCATCTATGTTTTGAATGAATCCAAACTCTTTGATTACTTCATCAAAACGTTGATTCTAGCTCCGAGATGCCTGCTTCAATCCATAAATGGACCTTTGAAGCTTACAAACTTTACCGAGTCTTCGGACGCGTAAAACCCTCGGGTTGTGTCATGTACACATCCTCAAGGAGCTTTCCGTTGAGGAAGGCTGTTTTGACGTCCATCTGCCATATCTCATAGTCATAATATGATGCAATGGCAAGAAGGATTCTGATTGATTTGGCCATTGCAACTGGGGAAAAGGTTTCATCATAGTCCACACCATGAGTTTGAGTGAAACCTTTTGCAATCAGCCGTGCCTTGAAGACATTTACTTTGCCATCCATGTCAGTTTTCTCTTTGAAAACCCACTTGCACCCAATGGTTTTTACAATCGACTAAGGCCCATACCTTATTGTCGTACATGGATTGCATTTCAGACTTCATGGCATCTAGCCATCTTTCGGAGTTTGGTCCCACCACGGCCTCTCGATAGGTGGTTGGCTCATTATGTTCAACGAGCAAAACATCACGACTTCCAGTAATCAGAAATCCATATCTCTGAGGCTGTAGCCGTGATCTATCGGACCTACGTGGGACTTGTATTACTTGAGTAGGCTCATCAACTTGTTGTGAGCCTTCTCCGGTTTCCATCTGTGGTTCCACATTGTTGTGTGACTCTCGAACTTCTTCGAGGTTCACCTTACTCCCACTTGGTTCTTTTAGAGATAAACTCTTTTTCCAAAAAGACACCATTCCGAATAACAAACACTTTGTGATCGGTGGGGTTGTAGACATAGTATCCTTTAGTTTCCTTAGGATACCCAACAAAAAGGCATTTTGAGGACCTGGATGATAACTTATCAGAGGCTTATTGTTTAACATAAACCTCACATCCCCAAATCTTAAGAAACGACAAACTGGGTTTGTTCCCAGTCCATATCTCATATGGTGTTTTTTTCAACTGCCTTAGACGAAACGCGATTTAGTGTGAACGCAGCTGTTTCTAGGGCATGGCCCCAAAAGGAAGGTGGAAGATCAGTTTGACTCATCATAGATCGAACCATATCTAATAGAGTTTGATTTCTCCGTTCAGAAACACTGTTCCATTGAGGTGTTCCTGGAGGAGTAAGTTGTGAGATGATCCCACAACTCCTAAGATGATCAATGGACTCTCTTGGCTCAAATATTCACCACCCCGATCAGATCGAAGCACCTTAATAGTTTTGCCAAGTTGGTTTTGCACTTCATTTTGGAATATTTTGAACATTTCAAAATATTCATACTTATGTTTCATTAAATAGATATAGCCATATCTACTGAAATCATCTATAAATGTGATGAAGTACAAATGACCTCCTCTGGCAGATGTGTTAATTGGCCCACATACATCTGAATATATGAGGCCCAATAAATCCATGGCCCTCTCACTGTGTCCAGTAAAAGGAGCCTTTTTCATCTTTCCCAATAAACAAGACTCACATGTATCAAATGATTCAAAATCAAATGAGTTAAGAAATCCATCTTGATGGAGTTTCGAAATGCGTTTCTCATTTATATGGCCTAGACAACAATGCCATAGGTAGGTCGGATTCAAATCATTTGACTTGAACCTTTTAGTAGTTATGTCATAGATTCGTCCATTACTAGGATGTTCTAAATTTAGTACATAATGACCAGCATGCAAATCTCCATGAGCATACAAAACATCACTATGAAAAATTGAACATTTACGGTTCCCAGTAATGGATGTATAACCTTCCTTATCCAAATAAGAAAGTGAAATAATGTTACTACTTAAAGCAGTAACATAAAAGCAATTGTTCAACAATAACAAAAGCCCATTGGGCAGAACTAGTTCATAAGTGCCTACAGCTAAAGCAGCAACTCTTGCTCGGTTTCCAACTCGTAGGTCAACTTCGCCCTTCTTCAGTCTTCTACTTCCCTTGAGACCCTGCACATTAGTACAAATGTGAGATCCACATGCGTATCAAATACCCATGTAGAGGAAGTGGAAAAATGAATATCTATGACATAGATACTCGAAACGATAGCCCCGCTATCCTTCTTGTTCTTTTTTCGATCTTCTAGATAGAGTTTAATTCCTCTTCCAATGACCCGGTTCATTGCGAAATAGCATACCCCATCCTTTGGAGGCTTTGCCTTTTTGGCTGCAGGCTTAGATGCGGGCTTGGCTGGCTCATTGGTCTTACCAGTTGGGCCTTTGCCCCATCTTTTGCCCTTGCCTTTCTTTTTCATACCCTTTCCTTTCTGAACCATCAAAACAGTGCTGGGCCTTTTCTAAATGCTCTGCTCAGCTGTTTTGAGCATCCCATGCAATTCAGAAATTGATTTCTCCATGTTATTCATATTATAGTTCATGACAAACTGGTCATAACTGTCCGGGAGTGAGTTCAAGATCAAGTCTATAGCTAACTCCGGACTCATGGGAAATCCCAGCCTCTCAAGGTGATCAATGAAGCCTTTCATCTTCAAAACATGAGGGCTAACTGATGTACCTTCAGCCATCTTGCAGGAATGTAAGGCCTTAGTGGTCTCATACCTCTCTTGCCTTGCTTGTTGCTGGAACATTTCCTTGAGATGAGCAATCATCTCGAGTGCCTCCATATGTTCCAGATCCTTCAAGTTTCGGGAACCATGGTGGCAAGCATCAAGCATCCCGCATCCACGAGTCATTAGTATGCTTCGTGTAAGCATCTTTCGAGCTCTTGGAGCATTAGCCGCAAGCTCGTCTGCGGAATGGGTTAATCAAGGACATAAACCTTTCTTTCCTGCTTGAGAACAATTCTCAAGTTTCTAAACCAGTCAAGAAAGTTTGTCCCATTCAGTTTTTCCTTATCAAGGATTGATCGCAGTGGTATTGTTGCGGTATTAGTGTTCGACATGATTCTACAATTAAAAGATATGCAAAGTTAGTTTATATTCTCCCACTGAATTAACAACCCTCATTCTAATTAGTGGGCTAAGATCCGTATTTGGCTTTGAATTTAAGTCCGATTTGGCAGGACGCTTAAAAACAAGTTATTTAGGTAGACAACTAATTTGCCAATTACATCACATGTAACTCTTAGATCTTTATGGGATTTGATCATTGTATGACCTAGCATGTTTAATCACATCCAATGCCTTGAGATTCAAAACCGTTTTGATAATCTCAATTAAGTCAAGACAATAATGAATATAGAGTATCACCATTACTCTCTCTTGTCTTCCCAAGATTACTCGATGCATCCACTTTGGTGGAACGCATACAAATGGGTGATCTAGGTTTTGACAAGTATTCATTAATTGACGGCATTGTAACTTAAGATTTTATTTAGAGGGTATTAAATGATATTTATAAAATTAATCCTATTAATTTTATTTATACGAATGCAATCAATATTGTATTTCATATAACGTCTAATTTAATCATGCAATGATCACATCAAACATAATTAAAAACTCGTGACACAACATGGCTCATCTAACCTAGAATCCTCTCAAGCCAATGAGAGGACTTCTCTAAATAATAAAAGAAAATACATAATGAGAAACCTCGTTTAACATTCGAGGGGAGTGAGATGAGATGAGAATGTACATTTAGATTATTTAGAGAGAGAGAGAGGCATGGCACGCAGGCCATATTAAAAATACAACACTTGTAAAATATCTAGAGCCATATCGTTCACCATACCCAAACAACACTTTGAAAGGTAAAATATAATATATATCAAAAGTTCTATAATTTTATATTATATTATATATTAATTCATGATTAAAAATTCTATAATTTTATTTTATATACATTATATAAAATATCATGATTTAATAACTCGCGCTACGAACAATCAGGCGGTCCCTACGGCGGTCCCGCTATAGAAATAATTTGAAAACATCATGTTTCTTTAGAAAAATTCTTTCGTAAAAAATAATTTTAACCCCCAAAAAGCCGTCGACAATCATGATCCACCCCAGCAAGATCGTGTATCCAAACGTTCCTAATGATCGAGTTTCCAAACGTTTCAGAAACGCAACCTAGGTTCGAGTGGATGAACGATTCAACCTTATCGTTTTACTTCCTGAACAATTCAGAACAGAATGTGTTGTTCTACTTCCTGAACAATTCAGAACAGAATGATTCGTTCTACTTCCTGAACAATTCAGAATAGAATGAGTCGACCGCGAAACCTTGCTATAGAACCGACTGAAAAACCTTAACACGAACTTAGAAACAAAATTAGGATTCGATTTTGATTTCATACATATCAACCATATATAATAATCAAACACAAAAGCCTAATTTAAACGCACGTAGAGGTGGCTCGATACCACTTGTAGGAATTCTTACAACGCGCGGATTAAAATTTTAAGAATCCCGTCCCGAGGATCACTCAGTGCGTTTAAATCAAGACTAAGGGAATCCGAAATTACCTTTGGTGAACCCGTTCGCGTCTCGTTTCCTTTGAACCGGTGGGCTACCTCCTCGATCAATAGAAGACGACTCGTTGAATCGGCTTCCTCTACCGGTATCCACACGAACAATTTCCCGAACACGGCTACGGCAGTGTGCTAGCGCTTCTTATGTGTCTCTCTAGGTTCTTCACCACCAGATCAGTTTGTTTCTCGTTTTTGGCTTATGCACACACACAACCATCAAAAGCCTCAAAAGCTTCTATCCGTTTTTTGTGCATCAATACGTATTAATGTACAATTAATCCGTATTAATACGTATTAATGTACAATTAATCTGCATTAATGTAAAATCAATACGCATTAAGTTTGAATTTCGAATTACAAAAACTGATTTTTGAAATCTGAATTTCGAATTCTTGAATTAAAAAAATATTAATTAAATCTATCTCGATTGATCTAATCTAATGTATTTATTTAATGCAAACTAAAAGCCTTCGATTTAATTTATCTCTATAAATCAAATCCGAGAAATAATATCCATCTATTTAATTAATTATGAGATACCATATCTCAATTTAATCTAAATGATATCCGATATTCTTATTCGAATATTAAACGAGATACAATATCTCTATTTGTTTTAGATATTTAATTTATCAAATAAATTAAATACAAAACAAATATTATATATAAATATTATAATCTCCATTAATAATATTAATATATATATATTAATTTCGAATTTTAATAAATATATATAAATATATATTTATCCTAGATTAAATTTAGTATTCATTAATTCCGATTAATCGAGATTCAATGAACCCGGACACAAATGCTCGTGTTGGGTTATTATTTTGTATGCGACCTGCAGCCCATATGAGATTGGGCCAAAATCGTATGACCCCACAAGTCGCAAGCGGCCTCTAGCAAGACATTGCGACTACCCAACTCATGGGGATCGATATCACGATACAACCTTATCATACAACCATGTCACGTCCCTTTTGTCACGCGATAATTTGGTCAAGGATGAAGCATGGACAATGTCAACTTCCTATTCTTGTCCATTACTTTCGATTCTCGAGTAGTCTAATAAGTGAAATGGAAACTCCTTTCCAACATAGTATGGCCATACATTTCTTAGACTCACTCATCGAGGGGCCCAAAGATATCTCTCTACAAATGTAAGGGACAAATTCCATCTTGACCATTCACATTCCTCCGCATGAAAACCACTGATCCCGATCTCAGCCTTTATCATCACCCGGTCAAAGGTGACTTTTGACTAGGTCAAAGATTAATGATTCATCATGTAGGAATCCATGATGATCTCAGGTCATAGGGCGTTATGACGCGTTTATACATGAGACAAGCTAATGACTAGATCCATGCAGCTTTTGTTAGCTCCAAATGATTGTTTTGATGATAACTAACCATTGTAAAAGGAACTTGATCAAAAAGGTTCATTTACCATTGTGAAAATTAATCGTAATTTTATCGTCAGATTGGCTCCAGCCCAACCTCGGTTGCTCCGCCTAAGTCCTTAGCTAAATTTGACAGTACAAATCTTGGCTCTAGCCAATTCTGGCTGACTCGAGCCAAGCCCTTGACTCCAGCCAAAGTTATCTGACTCGAGCCAATATCCTCTCTACATTTGAGAAAAAGCAAATGTTGGCTCTAGCCAATTCTAGCTGACTCGAGCCAAGCCCTGAACTCTGCCAAAGAGCATTGGCTCCAGCCAAGTTTCTGACCGTTAATTTCAAACATCATTTTTTACCTATAGCCTACGCATTGTGCCTCGAGTTTTCACCCAAACTAGAGCCAGAGAATTATGACTCGAGCCAAGGGTGCTTCCATAGAGTGATTTGACTCTAGCCTACAAACCGTGACTTGAGTCTCAACCTAGACTCTAGCCGAATACTTTTGACTCAAGCCTAGCACGTTACATCGATCTATTTGACTCCGGCCTTCATCATATGCCTCGGAGTGTCGACCAAAACTTGAGCCAATATCTTGTGACTCTAGCCTAGCAAGTTTCACCACCGAAGTTGGCTCTAGCCAAAAGAATCGACTCTAGCCAAACTATGTCGCTTTACAAATCATATTCCAATCTTTGTCAAATCTCTTGTTATGGTTTATATACTTTGTATCCTCCGTGATTACTATTACCAATTGCAATTAACCAGTTTGCTAATGGTTTCAGAAGAGTTTTATGGGGATTAACGCTAATTTGAAAATAAGGCATCATGTGTCAGACGCATTTAATGCGATGCAGACATATTCACCATTCTGGCAGATGACCTCCTGGCACCATTAAAGCTTCTCTACTACTTTCCTCTTACATTCTCAACTAATCCCAACGGGCATTTTGAATAAAGAATGTCAAGAGAGAATAACGGTCAAATGTCGGAGAAATACGAAGAAACAGAGCAACTAATCTCAACGGATATATCCATCTCTCACAACGGCACATTAAGTTCTTCTCAACGGTCATTAATGCTAACATCTATAAATAGGAAGAGCATTGAATTCGGACACCTACCGAAACATTTGTGCAATTAATTCTATTACTGATTCATTCGTTGTTTCAATTGTATCATTAATATCTTCGGATATTGAGTGTTCTTCAGTGTTCATTTTATCTACTCGAGAGGAGTCATTAAACACTTAGTTATTTCATTCAGATTGTTAGACTTAAGGTTGAGGAACCTTAAGTGAGGGTGTATTAATTACAACTTGTAAGTGGGGAGTGGAGTGACCATCCTTCGTTTACGAGTGTGTAATTATTTGAAAGAATAGTGGAATCCTGTGTGTTCGGGACGGACGTAGGTCGTGGATTGAGACCGAACCAAGATAAATCTCTCGTGTTCAATTCTCTTCTCTGTCTCTATCTTACACACTTGTGTCACGTGAAGATTTCGAAAAGATTTTTTTTTGAAATCACCTATTCACCCCCCTCTAGGTGATATTCTGTCTTCATTTTGGTATCAGAGCCTGGTTATCTCAGTTGGGGCTAACATCCCGAGATCGATCATGGACGGAATATTGCCGATGGTGCCTCAATCAATCGTCCACCGGCTTCAACGGAGAACATTATACTTTTCGGAAAGGAAAGTTCGTAGTATTCGTACTAGCAATGAGAATATGGTCTACGGCAAGTGATAGAAAAAGGAGACTATGTTCCCACAAAGATTGAAGGTAGCATCTCGGTTCTAAGTCGGAAGAAGAATTTGATGAAAATGATAAGAGAAACATTACTCTTAACAAAGAAGGCTATTTTAATGCCGCAAAGTGCTCTCGATCAAAAAGAGTACTTTCGAATATCCAATCATTAACCGCGAAGGAAATGTGGAAAGCTCGGAGGTAGCATATGAAGGAACCACGGCACTAAAGAAAATCGCATCAGCATGCTAACCACCGAGTATGATCTTCTTCGGATGAAGAATGGAGAAACTATTGCTGAATTTCAACTCCGCTATACTCATCTTGTCAATCAATTGGCGGCTTTGGGAAAAATTTATGAACAACGTTCTCAAGTCGAGAAAAATTCTTAATGTTCTTACAAAAGATTGGGAAGCGAAAGTTACCGCAATAGAGGAGACTCGTGGAGAATCAATGGTGTCTCGTCGCCGCACTATTCGGAAGTCTATCCGAATACGAAAGCAAGATGAAATTTAAGAAGGAGCTAGATGAAGTCAATTCTACCGGAGCAAAGGTGTTGCTCTAAAAGCTGAAAAAGAAAGGGAGATAAAGACGAAGACGAAAATGATGATGATGATGAAATCGGGTTGTTTATAAGGAAGTTCAAGAAGTTCTATAGAAAAGGTCAAGGCTTCTTAAACAAGTTCCGAAAGGTGGTTCGAGTAGTAGAAGGGAATTCAAAGATAGAGATCAAATTATCTGCTATGAATGCGAGAAGCCAGGACACTACAAGTCAGAATGCCCACAGTTGAAGGATAACGATAAAGAAAAGAAGAAAAGATTTAATCACTTCAAAAAGAAGGCCTATGTATCAGGCATATGGGGAGATAGCTCTTCAGAAGATGAGAGTGAGGAAGAGAAAGAAGTAGCAAATGTCTGTCTTGTGGCAGAGGAAGAACAGCCGGATCATGACAAAGAGGTATATGATTCACAACCTACCTATGATGAATTGTTTGATGAATATAACGAAATACAAACTGAATTTGAAAAGGTAGTTGAGAAATGCATAACCTTAAAAAGGGAGAATATGACTCTCAAGCTTCAAGTTGAAAATCTTTCTTGTGAAAATCGGTTTGTGACGATTGCTGGATTTGGAGAAAAGAAATTTATCTCTTACGAAAGCACTTGAGAAATTCACTAAGGGAAGTGAAATGCTCAACGTTATTTTGAAAGCACAAAAATTTACAAATGATCGATCGTGCATTGGTTACAATCCCATTTTTGATAGAAGGAAATGAAGGAAGAAAAAAGGAGGAAAGTCATATTTAAACTATTTTCAAAAGTCTATTCATTCCTCAAATCCCTTTGCTCACCGTAGTTCGTAATCGAAAAGGCCACAACACTTCATCATGTTTTCACAAAAAGGATAGAAGAGATAGACCCGTTGGCAACTACAAGTGGGTGCCTAAGGGAACCTATGTTCATAAGGGCCGAACTAACCACAAAGGACCCAAGAGAAATTGGGTACCTAAGGTTTAATTTCATCTCGATCTGCGGGTGTGTTTAAGAGCATCAAGAATCAACAAATGGTACATTGATAGTGGATGCTCAAGACACATGACGGGAGACGCTGACAAATTTGTGGCAATGAAATCAAAGGATGGTGGCAAAGTCACTTTTGGAGGAGACCAATCTGGAAAGATTCGGGATTGGCGAAATTGGTATAAAGGATGGACCTCTAATAAAGGATGTGTATCTTGTTGAAGGTCTCGTATAATCTCCCGAGTGGGAGTCAAAGCGACAAGAATAACTGGATCATATTTGATTCGGAAGAATGTCTTATTGTCAAAAAAGATGATCTCCCAATTGATAAAGGTAAACTTAAGGTATTATTTAAAGCTCCTAGAGAAGGTAATTGCTATACCTTAGATTTACCTAAATGGGTACTGAAAAATGTTTTGTTAGCAACTTGGATGAAAGTTGGCCGTGGCATAAGCGTTTGGCTCATGTAAACATGTTTCAACTAGACAAGTTGGTAAGAAAAGATTTAGTTGTTGGTTTACCCAAATTGTGTTTTAAAAATGATATGATCGTGATTCTTGTCAAAAGGGTAAACAAACCAAATCATCCTTTAAAAACAAACCTGAAATCTCGACCAATCGACCACTCCAACTACTTCATATGGATTTAGTTGGACTCGCAAAGAGTAAAGAGCCTTGGTGGCAATTTGTATACTCTGGTCATTGTCGATGATTTCTCACGATACACATGGACCATATTTTTATCTTCTAAGGATGAAACATTTGATCTGTTTGTTATATTTGCCAATAAGGTGCAAAATGAGAAAGGTATATGCATTACAGGAATCCGAACAGATCATGGAGGTGAATTTGAGAATCAAGCTTTTGGAGAGTTCTGTGATTCTCATGGAAAAGAATCGTGTACTAACGGAGATGGCTCGTGCAATGCTGAACGAAAATCAGACATCACAAGTCTTCTGGGCAGACGCTATGAGCACTGCAAGCTACATTTCAAATAGAGCCTATCTCCGGAAGAAACTCAACAAGACTCCATATGAGCTATATAAGGAAGGAAACCAAACCGGCTCATCTTCACATCTTTGGATGTAAATGTTATGTTCATAACAATGGTAAGGATAATGGGAAAATTCGATCCCAAATCTGATGAAGGTATATTCCTTGGGTATTCAAGTAGAAGTAAAGCATATAGAGTTTTTAACAAACGTACTCGCATAGTTGAAGAATCAATTCATGTTGCATTTTGTGAATCTAAGATAGATGACCCTGATGATGAGGAAAATGTTTTCAAAAACCAAATCTTTTCAAAAACACTCCCGCTTCTATTGAAAATCCGGAGGATGTTTTTGAAGCTAATCCTCAAAACAATTTAGAAAATCCGATCAATCTCGGCCTAGAGCTTGGAAGTTCATTAGGAATCATCCCTTAGACCAAATAATAGGTGACATTAATCGGGAGTAAGGACCGTAAATAGCACTTTGAATTAAGTAACTTTTTCTGCATTTATTTCTCACATTGAACCCTCTAAAATTGACGAAGCCCTCTCAGACAATGATTGGGTGATAGCAATGCAAGAGGAGTTACATCAATTTGATAGAAATCAAGTTTGGGATTTGGTACCTAGGCCTAAAGACCATCCGGTTATTGGCACTAAATGGGTATTCAAAAACAAATGTGATGAATCTGCAATTATAGTCCGTAACAAGGCTAGATTGGTCGCCAAAGGCTATAATCAGGAAGAAGGAATCGATTATGAGGAAACGTTTGCTCCGGTGGCGGATTGGAAGCAATACGTGTACTCTTAGCCTTTGCGTGTATCAAAGGATTCAAAGTTTATCAAATGGATGTAAAGAGTGCTTTCCTAAATGGTTTTATTCAGGAGGAAGTATATGTTGAACAACCTCCTGGTTTTGAAAATGAACATCATCCAGATCATGTCTATCGTCTTAAGAAAGCCTTGTATGGTCTTAAACAAGCTCCTAGAGCTTGAACGATTAAGTAAATTTCTTTTAGATCAAGACTTTGTTAGAGGAAAAGCAGATACAACATTGTTTATCAAAACAAATAAACTTAATGAAATACTAGTCGTGCAAATATATGTGGATGATATAATATTTGGTGCTACTAATGATTCTCTTTGTGAAGAATTTTCCAAGAAGATGCGTGGAGAATTCGAGATGTCCATGATGGGAGAATTGAACTACTTTCTTGGCCTCGCAAATCAAGCAACGGAAGGATGGAATATTTATCTCACAAACAAAGTATCTCCGTGACTTGCTCAAGAAATTTGGAATGGAGCACTTTGCAATGGTGCGTACACACCAACGAGCTCTACCGCCACTCTAGATGCCGATGAAGAAAAAGGCAAAGATTTCAATATCACTAAATATAGAGGCATGATCGGATCATTACTCTACTTGACTGCAAGTAGGCCTGATATTCAGTTCAGTGTAGGAATGTGCGCGCGATTTCAATCTGCTCCTAAAGAATCACACGCAGAACATGTTAAGAGAATTTTTCGTTATCTCTCAGATACTAAGGAATTGGGTCTCTGGTTTCCAAAAGGTCAACAAGAGCATCTAGTTGCATATTCTGACTCTGATCACGCTGGATATAAGACTCGATGAGAAAAGTACAAGTGGACAAGTGTGAGTTCTTTGGAGGCTCGCTTGTATCATGGTTCGTAAAAAGCAAACCACCGTAGCAATCTCATCCACCGAAGCTGAATATGTTGCCGCTTCAAGTTGCGTGCACAAGTCTTGTGGCTAAAGCAACAATTATATGACTTGGGAGTCTCCTTGAAAGAAATCCCAATCCTATGTGACAACACAAGCACGATAAGCCCGGCAAAGAATCCCGTTCAACACACAAGGACCAAGCACATTGATGCGAGGCATCACTTTATCGAGATCATGTGCAAAGGAGAGATGTCAAAGTAATGTTCATTCCCACACACTTACAACTTGGCCGACATTTTCACAAAGCCCCTAGCAAAAGAACAGTTCAATTTTATTCGAAGAGAATTGGGAATGGTAAATCCCAATGAACGTAAGTAATGTTAGCTTAATGATTTTAATTATGTTTTGATGATTACTAAGGACTAACTTAGGCATCGGAGTCTCTAGATTGTGTTTTTGCGGGACTGCGTTAAGAAAAAAAAAAAACAGAGTTAAACAGACATTGTCTTGGCTCAAGCATGTCCCAATGAAATTCGAGCCAACTCCAAGCCATATACTTGCTTCAATGTGAAATTTGGCTTTTCCCTCGAGCTAAACGAAACAACCTCGAGCCCTTGACAAGACAGAAAGATAAGCCTTTTTAGAAAGGTTTTTGGCTCGAGCCAGGAGACCATACCTCGAGCCAATGCAGTTCTGCAAGGAACAAATATGATGAACAAACTCGAGCCATCCTGATCAACCTCGAGGTTAAGGCAAAACTCGAGCCAACAAGAAGTGGCTCTAGCCTACAAAGCATCAGCTTTACACTCCGGAGTTACTCGTTTTTAATTAGCCTCGAGCCACTATATCAAAACCTCGAGCCCGTACTATATTTTGCTTTATAAACTGATGTGTCCTTTCATTTCCATTTCTGTGCTTCTCTTCTCTCTCCGACCTCTCACTCTTCTCTGAAATCTCTTCAAAACCCTAACCTTCGTGTTCGCTACAATGGCTCCCAAAATCTCCCAAAAATTTTCTACTAAAACCAAAGGTTCCGCTTCCGACCCAGAAAACTGAATCACTGTCTCCACCTCAACTGAAGCGTCCTCAACGAGCAAAAATCCCTCCTCAAAGGTTTCGTCCGAAAGTTGCCTTTGACGAACCTCCGTCCAAGCGTCCAAAGAAGCTGATAATCGAGGAACCCTCTGCAACTCCTGTCAAAATTCAAATGGACTCGGATGCCGCCATTCGGAAAGACAAGGAACCTGTAACAGAGCTCCCCAAGCAATCCAAAAAGAAACTCACTTCCTCGGCGCTCAAAGAAAAATCTCCATCCAAAGTGATTGCTTCTGGTTCTGGGTCTCAAATTAACGAGCCGTCTAGGGCCAAGGTACTTTGGAAATTTCGCTATTCACGCTATTTACCATGCCCCTATCTCTAATCCTCCATTAGATTTTGCTTGTGGACCACTTCGTTTTCACCGAAGAAGGAAAGAAATACCGTGAGGATTTTGCGCTTAGGGATTTACGCCCTATAGTGTATGTTGATCTCGCCTAAGTGAAGGAAGAGTGTCATTTGGACCTCTATCCCCGGTTCAAAGATTATGAGCTATTTCTCTCCATTCGTGCCTCATATAGTCCCGCTTCGGTAAGACCGTTTTATTTCAATATGATTGCTCATCATTTGTTAGACAAAGACAATCAAGTCTCCGAAGAGAAACCGATCACTTATGTAAGAGGCAAGAGGATAGTTTTAACTCGTCAATTATCTTAACTCTCTCGCTTCAAATTACCAATCCTCCACTTTGTTCCTTCAATTCGCTATGGCAATGATCAGATTTACCAAATACTTCAGCCAAGTATACCTTTCCCTGAGCCATTTAAGTTTTCTCCCGTAGTTATGCCTCCAACTTACGAGCCTTATGGTATGTCTATTCAAGAAATTTTGTCTAGAAAGGAAGAATTTTACACACTTTACCCAAAGAGATTACACAATGTTCACCTCTTTTGTGGCTAAGGTCCCCCACAATTTGGGTCATTGGATCTTCCATGAGATGAAGAAGTACAATCTTCACTCTAAGAAGAACTCCACCATTCCCTTTCCAAGCCCGATTTGGCCATTCTTTTCCATGAAAAGGTATGGTATCTTGAATCCCTTGAGCAAACTAAGACGCCCGAGAGGTTTGGCCAACATCATTTGAATCTTATGAAGGTCTCTTTTCAAGAGGGATCTGGAGAATCTAGAGCACCTGCTCCATCTGGATCAAAAGCTACCAAATCCAGAGCTCAATCTGTACCTGATCAAGATCACTCCTCTGTGCCTGCATCATTCTCTCATGGAGCACACCTCAAATATATTGTTGAGAAGGCTATAACAGATAGTCTGGATCCTTTGCTTATCTCTCGTTCGTCGAATTCTCTCTCGTGTAAAGCTTGAAACACAGATTACTCAACTAGTGGAAGATATTGCTCGATTCAAGATGACCTAGTTGACATCAAAGAAGAAGTGGGTAGCTTAAGTGGTCATATTGGTGATCATGGTGCCAGTCTCACCAATGTCCATAACACCTTGTGGACCTTGATTCATAAGGTTGAGAAACTTCAAGCATTTCAAAGAACAACAATCTTCATTGGTTGCTCCTGGTCTTGGCATTTCTCACGTTTCCCCAAAGCCATCCTCTCCTTCATCACCTATTCTCTCACCCTCTCACCATCAAACTCCCATTCTCTCCACTCCTGTCATCTCCACTTCCATTACCACCCCTGCTACTGTCATTCTACCAACTCCTGCCACTACCCTTTTTCCATCTCCAAAAGCTTCACCCATCAAGATCACCTATTCTGGTACTTCTACTGCTGACCTCTTTGATGACAGTGATCCTGACTCTCCAATCAATAAACCTGAGCGTATTGTTTCTCAAGTGTCTCTCACATTTTCTTTATCTCCTCTCGCCTTTCCCTCATCCTCTCATCTTTCTCATCTCACTTCCAGCTTCCACCTCCGAATCTTCCTTTTGACCGATGCCAAAGGGGAGAGATAGAAAGAAGTCAAGAGAATCAAGGAGAGTCAAGAGACAAAACTTTTTGTGAAGAAGAGACAAACTTTCTCTTTTTTTTTAAAGCTTACTTGACAAAACTTTCGTTTACTTTTTGTTATGTTGCTTCCTTTTGTATGTCAAGTTATCGATAGTTCATCTTTATTTTGTCTCTCTCAATCTAATGTATCTGACTTAACTATCAATGGAATGCTGTTATCTCTGATAAATACATGTTGTTATCTATTATGATTACATGATATGTCATCTATATTGTTTATATTGTTTTGGGCCGTGATTCTTACGTCTCATTTTCAACACTTGGTAAAATTGTATAAAACACCTTTCTTGACTTCTAAATGTTAAAAAAATTTACAAAGGTTGTCATCATCAAAAAGGGGAGAATGTTAGCTCCAAATGATTGTTTTGATGATAACTAACCATTGTAAAAGGAACTTGATCAAAAAGGTTCATTTACCATTGTGAAAATTAATCCGTAATTTTATCGTCAGATTGGCTCCGGCCAACCTCCGGCTCCGGCTAAGTCCTTAGCTAAATTTGACAGAGTACAAATCTTGGCTCTAGCCAATTCCGGGCCGACTCGAGCCAAGCCCTTGACTCCGACCAAAGTTATCGACTCGAGCCAATATCCTCTCTACATTTGAGAAAAAGCAAATGTTGGCTCTAGCCAATTCTGACTGACTCGAACCAAGCCCTGAACTCTAGCCAAAGAGCATTGGCTCCAGCCAAGTTTCTGACCGTTAATTTCAAACATCATTTTTTACCTCTAGCCTACGCATTGTGCCTCGAGTTTTCACCCAAACTAGAGCCAGAGAATTATGACTCGAGCCAAGGGTGCTTCCATAGAGTGATTTGACTCTAGCCTACAAACCGTGACTTGAGTCTCAACCTAGACTCTAGCCGAATACTTTTGACTCAAGCCTAGCACGTTACATCGATCTATTTGACTCCGGCCTTCATCATATGCCCGGAGTGTCGACCAAAACTTGAGCCAATATCTTGTGACTCTAGCCTAGCAAGTTTCACCACCGAAGTTGGCTCTAGCCAAAAGAATCGACTCTAGCCAAACTATGTCGTTTACAAATCATATTCCAATCTTTGTCAAATCTCTTGTTATGGTTTATATACTTTGTATCCTCCGTGATTACTATTACCAATTGCAATTAACCGTTTGCTAATGATTTCGAGAAGAGTTTTATGGGGATTAACGCTAATTTGAAAATAAGGCATCATGTGTCGACGCATTTAATGCGATGCGAGACATATTCACCATTCGCGAGATGACCTCCTGGCACCATTAAAGCTTCTCTACTACTTTCCTCTTACATTCTCAACTAATCCCAACGGGCATTTTGAATAAAGAATGTCAAGAGAGAATAACGGTCAAATGTCGGAGAAATACGAAGAAACAGAGCAACTAATCTCAACGGATATATCCATCTCTCACAACGGCACATTAAGTTCTTCTCAACGGTCATTAATGCTAACATCTATAAATAGGAAGAGCATTGAATTCGGACACCTACCGAACGCATTTGTGCAATTAATTCTATTACCGATTCATTCGTTGTTTCAATTGTATCATTAATATCTTCGGATATTGAGTGTTCTTCGGTGTTCATTTTATCTACTCGAGAGGAGTCATTAAACACTTAGTTATTTCATTCAGATTGTTAGACTTAAGGTTGAGGAACCTTAAGTGAGGGTGTATTAATTACAACTTGTAAGTGGGGAGTGGAGTGACCATCCTTCGTTTACAGAGTGTGTAATTATTTGAAAGAATAGTGGAATCCCAGGTGTTCTGGGGACTGGACGTAGGTCAGTGGATTGAGACCGAACCAGTATAAATCTCTCGTGTTCAATTCTCTTCTCTGTCTCTATCTTACACACTTGTGTCACGTGAAGATTTCGAAAAGATTTTTTTTTGAAATCACCTATTCACCCCCTCTAGGTGATATTCGTCTTCATTTTGGTATCGAGCCTGGTTATCTCGGTTGGGGCTAACATCCCGAGATCGATCATGGACGGAATATTGCCCGATGGTGCCTCAATCAATCGTCCACCTGGCTTCAACGGAGAACATTATACTTTCTGGAAAGGAAAGTTCAGAGTATTCGTACTAGCAACAGAATATGGTCTCTGGCAAGTGATAGAAAAAGGAGACTATGTTCCCACAAAGATTGAAGGTAGCATCTCAGTTCCTAAGTCAGAAGAAGAATTTGATGAAAATGATAAGAGAAACATTACTCTTAACAAAGAAGGCTATTTTAATGCCGCAAAGTGCTCTCGAGTCAAAAAGAGTACTTTCGAATATCCAATCATCAACCGCGAAGGAAATGTGGAAAGCTCGGAGGTAGCATATGAAGGAACCACGGCACTAAAGAAAATCGCATCGCATGCTAACCACCGAGTATGATCTTCTTCGGATGAAGAATGGAGAAACTATTGCTGAATTTCAACTCCGCTATACTCATCTTGTCAATCAATTGGCGGCTTTGGGAAAAATTTATGAACAACGTTCTCAAGTCAGAAAAATTCTTAATGTTCTTACAAAAGATTGGGAAGCGAAAGTTACTGCAATAGAGGAGACTCGTGGAGAATCAATGGTGTCTGTCGCTGCACTATTCGGAAGTCTATCTGAATACGAAAGCAAGATGAAATTTAAGAAGGAGCTAGATGAAGTCAATTCTACCCGGAGCAAAGGTGTTGCTCTAAAAGCTGAAAAAGAAAGGGGAGATAAAGACGAAGACGAAAATGATGATGATGATGAAATCGGGTTGTTTATAAGGAAGTTCAAGAAGTTCTATAGAAAAGGTCAAGGCTTGTAAACAAGTTCCGAAGGTGGTTCGAGTAGTAGAAGGGAATTCAAAGATAGAGATCAAATTATCTGCTATGAATGCGAGAAGGCAGGACACTACAAGTCAGAATGCCCACAGTTGAAGGATAACGATAAAGAAAAGAAGAAAAGATTTAATCACTTCAAAAAGAAGGCCTATGTATCAGGCATATGGGGAGATAGCTCTTCGAAGATGAGAGTGAGGAAGAGAAAGAAGTAGCAAAACGTCTTGTGGCGAGGAAGAACAATCGGATCATGACAAAGAGGTATATGATTCACAACCTACCTATGATGAATTGTTTGATGAATATAACGAAATACAAACTGAATTTGAAAAGGTAGTTGAGAAATGCATAACCTTAAAAAGGAGAATATGACTCTCAAGCTTCAAGTTGAAAATCTTTCTTGTGAAAATCTGGTTTGTGACGATCACTGGATTTGGAGAAAAGAAATTTATCTCTTACGAAAGCACTTGAGAAATTCACTAAGGGAAGTGAAATGCTCAACGTTATTTTGAAAGCACAAAAATTTACAAATGATCGATCGGCATTGGTTACAATCCCATTTTTGATAGAAGGAAATGAAGGAAGAAAAAAGGAGGAAAGTCATATTTAAACTATTTTCAAAAGTCTATTCATTCCTCAAATCCCTTTGCTCACCGTAGTTCGTAATCGAAAAGGCCACAACACTTCATCATGTTTTCACAAAAAGGATAGAAGAGATAGACCGTTGGCAACTACAAGTGGGTGCCTAAGGGAACCTATGTTCATAAGGGCCGAACTAACCACAAAGGACCCAAGAGAAATTGGGTACCTAAGGTTTAATTTCATCGATCTGGTGTGTTTAAGAGCATCAAGAATCAACAAATGGTACATTGATAGTGGATGCTCAAGACACATGACGGGAGACGCCGACAAATTTGTGGCAATGAAATCAAAGGATGGTGGCAAAGTCACTTTTGGAGGAGACTAACTGGAAAGATTCGGGATTGGCGAAATTGGTATAAAGGATGGACCTCTAATAAAGGATGTGTATCTTGTTGAAGGTCTCGTCATAATCTCCGAGTGGGAGTCAAAGCGGCGACAAGAATAATGGATCATATTTGATTCGGAGGAAGAATGTCTTATTGTCAAAAAAGATGATCTCCCAATTGATAAAGGTAAACTTAAGGTATTATTTAAAGCTCCTAGAGAAGGTAATTGCTATACCTTAGATTTACCTAAAGCTGGTACTGAAAAATGTTTTGTTAGCAACTTGGATGAAAGTTGGCTGTGGCATAAGCGTTTGGCTCATGTAAACATGTTTCAACTAGACAAGTTGGTAAGAAAAGATTTAGTTGTTGGTTTACCCAAATTGTGTTTTAAAAATGATATGATCTGTGATTCTTGTCAAAAGGGTAAACAAACCAAATCATCCTTTAAAAACAAACCTGAAATCTCGACCAATCGACCACTCCAACTACTTCATATGGATTTAGTTGGACTGCAAAGAGTAAAGAGCCTTGGTGGCAATTTGTATACTCGGTCATTGTCGATGATTTCTCACGATACACATGGACCATATTTTTATCTTCTAAGGATGAAACATTTGATCTGTTTGTTATATTTGCCAATAAGGTGCAAAATGAGAAAGGTATATGCATTACAGAATCCGAACAGATCATGGAGGTGAATTTGAGAATCAAGCTTTTGGAGAGTTCGTGATTCTCATGGAAAAGAATCGTGTACTAACGGAGATGGCTCGTGCAATGCGAACTAAAATCGACATCACAAGTCTTCCGGGCGGACGCTATGAGCACGCAAGCTACATTTCAAATAGAGCCTATCTCCAGGAAGAAACTCAACAAGACTCCATATGAGCTATATAAGGGAAGGAAACCAAACCTGGCTCATCTTCACATCTTTGGATGTAAATGTTATGTTCATAACAATGGTAAGGATAATCTGGGAAAATTCGATCCCAAATCTGATGAAGGTATATTCCTTGGGTATTCAAGTAGAAGTAAAGCATATAGAGTTTTTAACAAACGTACTCGCATAGTTGAAGAATCAATTCATGTTGCATTTTGTGAATCTAAGATAGATGACCCTGATGATGAGGAAAATGTTTTCAAAAACCAAATCTTTTCAAAAACCACTCCTGCTTCTATTGAAAATCCAGAGGATGTTTTTGAAGCTAATCCTCAAAACAATTTAGAAAATCCTGATCAATCTCAGCCTAGAGCTTGGAAGTTCATTAGGAATCATCCCTTAGACCAAATAATAGGTGACATTAATCAGGGAGTAAGGACCAGAAATAGCACTTTGAGTGAAGTAACTTTTTCTGCATTTATTTCTCACATTGAACCCTCTAAAATTGACGAAGCCCTCTCAGACAATGATTGGGTGATAGCAATGCAAGAGGAGTTACATCAGTTTGATAGAAATCAAGTTTGGGATTTGGTACCTAGGCCTAAAGACCATCCGGTTATTGGCACTAAATGGGTATTCAAAAACAAATGTGATGAATCTGCAATTATAGTCCGTAACAAGGCTAGATTGGTCGCCAAAGGCTATAATCAGGAAGAAGGAATCGATTATGAGGAAACGTTTGCTCCAGTGGCCAGATTGGAAGCAATACGTGTACTCTTAGCCTTTGCGTGTATCAAAGGATTCAAAGTTTATCAAATGGATGTAAAGAGTGCTTTCCTAAATGGTTTTATTCAGGAGGAAGTATATGTTGAACAACCTCCTGGTTTTGAAAATGAACATCATCCAGATCATGTCTATCGTCTTAAGAAAGCCTTGTATGGTCTTAAACAAGCTCCTAGAGCTTGAACGATTAAGTAAATTTCTTTTAGATCAAGACTTTGTTAGAGGAAAAGCAGATACAACATTGTTTATCAAAACAAATAAACTTAATGAAATACTAGTCGTGCAAATATATGTGGATGATATAATATTTGGTGCTACTAATGATTCTCTTTGTGAAGAATTTTCCAAGAAGATGCGGGAGAATTCGAGATGTCCATGATGGGAGAATTGAACTACTTTCTTGGCCTGCAAATCAAGCAACGGAAGGATGGAATATTTATCTCACAAACAAAGTATCTCCGTGACTTGCTCAAGAAATTTGGAATGGAGCACCGCAATGGTGCGCAGACACACCAATGAGCTCTACCGCCACTCTAGATGCCGATGAAGAAAAAGGCAAAGATTTCAATATCACTAAATATAGAGGCATGATCGGATCATTACTCTACTTGACTGCAAGTAGGCCTGATATTCAGTTCAGTGTAGGAATGTGCGCGCGATTTCAATCTGCTCCTAAAGAATCACACGAGAACATGTTAAGAGAATTTTTCGTTATCTCTCAGATACTAAGGAATTGGGTCTCTGGTTTCCAAAAGGTCAACAAGAGCATCTAGTTGCATATTCTGACTCTGATCACGCTGGATATAAGACTGATGAGAAAAGTACAAGTGGACAGTGTGAGTTCTTTGGAGGCTCGCTTGTATCATGGTTCAGTAAAAAGCAAACCACCGTAGCAATCTCATCCACCGAAGCTGAATATGTTGCCGCTTCAAGTTGCTGTGCACAAGTCTTGTGGCTAAAGCAACAATTATATGACTTGGGAGTCTCCTTGAAAGAAATCCCAATCCTATGTGACAACACAAGCACGATAAGCCTGGCAAAGAATCCTGTTCAACACACAAGGACCAAGCACATTGATGTGAGGCATCACTTTATCAGAGATCATGTGCAAAGGAGAGATGTCAAAGTAATGTTCATTCCCACACACTTACAACTTGCGACATTTTCACAAAGCCCCTAGCAAAAGAACAGCAGTTCAATTTTATTCGAAGAGAATTGGGAATGGTAAATCCCAATGAACTGTAAGTAATGTTAGCTTAATGATTTTAATTATGTTTTGATGATTACTAAGGACTAACTTAGGCATCGGAGTCTCTAGATTGTGTTTTTGCGGGACTCGTTAAGAAAAGAAAAAAACGAGTTAAACAGACATTGTCTTGGCTCAAGCATGTCCCAATGAAATTCGAGCCAACTCCAAGCCATATACTTGCTTCAATGTGAAATTTGGCTTTTCCCTCGAGCTAAACGAAACAACCTCGAGCCCTTGGCAAGACAGAAAGATAAGCCTTTTTAGAAAGGTTTTTGGCTCGAGCCTGGAGACCATACCTCGAGCCAATGCAGTTCTGCAAGGAACAAATATGATGAACAAACTCGAGCCATCCTGATCAACCTCGAGGTTAAGGCAAAACTCGAGCCAACAAGAAGTGGCTCTAGCCTACAAAGCATCAGCTTTACACTCCAGGTTACTCGTTTTTAATTAGCCTCGAGCCACTATATCAAAACCTCGAGCCGTACTATATTTTGCTTTATAAACGATGTGTCCTTTCATTTCCATTTCGTGCTTTCTTCTCTCTCCGACCTCTCACTCTTCTCTGAAATCTCTTCAAAACCCTAACCTTCGTGTTCGCTACAATGGCTCCCAAAATCTCCCAAAAATTTTCTACTAAAACCAAAGGTTCTGCTTCCGACCCAGAGAAAACTGAATCACTGTCTCCACCTCAACTGAAGCGTCCTCAACGAGCAAAAATCCCTCCTCAAAGGTTTCGTCCGAAAGTTGCCTTTGACGAACCTCCGTCCAAGCGTCCAAAGAAGCTGATAATCGAGGAACCCTCGCAACTCCCCGTCAAAATTCAAATGGACTCGGATGCCGCCATTCGGAAAGACAAGGAACTCCATGAGCTCCCCAAGCAATCCAAAAAGAAACTCACTTCCTCGGCGCTCAAAGAAAAATCTCCATCCAAAGTGATTGCTTCGGTTCACGGGTCTCAAATTAACGAGCCGTCTAGGGCCAAGGTACTGGAAATTCCTGCTATTCACGCTATTTACCATGCCCCTATCTCTAATCCTCCATTAGATTTTGCTTGTGGACCACTTCTGTTTTCACCTGAAGAAGGAAAGAAATACCGTGAGGATTTTGCGCTTAGGGATTTCTGCCCTATAGTGTATGTTGATCTGCCTAATTTGAAGGAAGAGTGTCATTTGGACCTCTATCCTGGTTCAAAGATTATGAGCTATTTCTCTCCATTCGTGCCTCATATAGTCCCCGTCGGTAAGACTGTTTTATTTCAATATGATTGCTCATCATTTGTTAGACAAAGACAATCAAGTCTACGAAGAGAAACGATCACTTATGTAAGAGGCAAGAGGATAGTTTTAACTGTCAATTATCTTAACTCTCTGCTTCAAATTACCAATCCTCCACCTGTTCCTTCAATTCGCTATGGCAATGATCAGATTTACCAAATACTTCAGCCAAGTATACCTTTCCCTGAGCCATTTAAGTTTTCTCCTGTAGTTATGCCTCCAACTTACAGAGCCTTATGGTATGTCTATTCAAGAAATTTTGTCTAGAAAGGGAAGAATTTTACACACTTTACCCAAAGAGATTACACAATGTTCACCTATTTTGTGGCTAAGGTCCCCCACAATTTGGGTCACTGGATCTTCCATGAGATGAAGAAGTACAATCTTCACTCTAAGAAGAACTCCACCATTCCCTTTCCAAGCCTGATTTCTGTCATTCTTTTCCATGAAAAGGTATGGTATCTTGAATCCCTTGAGCAAACTAAGACGCCTGAGAGGTTTGGCCAACATCATTTGAATCTTATGAAGGTTTCTTTTCAAAGAGGATCGGAGAATCTAGAGCTGCTCCATCCGGCTCAAAAGCTACCAAATCCGAGCTCAATCTATACCCGATCAAGATCGCTCCTCCGTGCTCCGCACCATTCTCTCGGGAGCACACTTCAAATATATTGTTGAGAAGGCTATAGCAGATAGTTTGGATCCTTTGCTTATCTCTCGTTTGCTCGAATTCTCTCTCGTGTAAAGCTTGAAACACAGATTACTCAACTAGTGGAAGATATTGCTCGATTCAAGATGACCTAGTTGACATCAAAGAAGAAGTGGGTAGCTTAAGTGGTCATATTGGCGATCATGGTGCCAGTCTCACCAATGTCCATAACACCTTGTGGACCTTGATTCATAAGGTTGAGAAACTTCAAGCATTTCAGCAACAACAATCTTCATTGGTTGCTCCTGGTCTTGGCATTTCTCACGTTTCCCCAAAGCCATCCTCTCCTTCATCACCTATTCTCTCACCCTCTCACCATCAAACTCCCATTCTCTCCACTCCTGTCATCTCCACTTCCATTACCACCCCCGCTTTACGTCATTCTACCAACTCCCGCCACTACCCTTTTTCCATCTCCAAAAGCTTCACCCATCAAGATCACCTATTCTGGTACTTCTACTGCTGACCTCTTTGATGACAGTGATCCTGACTCTCCAATCAATAAACCTGAGCGTATTGTTTCTCAAGTGTCTCTCACATTTTCTTTATCTCCTCTGCCTTTCCCCTCATCCTCTCATCCTTTCTCATCTCACTTCCAGCTTCCACCTCTGAATCTTCCTTTTTGACTGATGCCAAAGGGGGAGAGATAGAAGAAGTCAAGAGAATCAAGGGAGAGTCAAGAGACAAAACTTTTTGTGAAGAAGAGACAAACTTTCTCTTTTTTTTTTAAAGCTTACTTGACAAAACTTTCTGTTTACTTTTTGTTATGTTGCTTCCTTTTGTATGTCAAGTTATGCTGATAGTTCATCTTTATTTTGTCTCTCTCAATCTAATGTATCTGACTTAACTATCAATGGAATGCTGTTATCTCTGATAAATACATGCTGTTATCTATTATGATTACATGATATGTCATCTATATTGTTTATATTGTTTACTGGGCCGTATTCTGTTCTGTCTCATTTTCAACACTTGGTAAAATTGTATAAAACACCTTTCTTGACTTCTAAATGTTAAAAAAATTTACAAAGGTTGTCATCATCAAAAAGGGGGAGAATGTTAGCTCCAAATGATTGTTTTGATGATAACTAACCATTGTAAAAGGAACTTGATCAAAAAGGTTCATTTACCATTGTGAAAATTAATCTGTAATTTTATCTGTCAGATTGGCTCCAGCCAACCTCAGCTGGCTCCAGCTAAGTCCTTAGCTAAATTTGACAGAGTACAAATCTTGGCTCTAGCCAATTCTGGCTGACTCGAGCCAAGCCCTTGACTCCAGCCAAAGTTATCTGACTCGAGCCAATATCCTCTCTACATTTGAGAAAAAGCAAATGTTGGCTCTAGCCAATTCGATCGACTCGAACCAAGCCCCGAACTCTAGCCAAAGAGCATTGGCTCCAGCCAAGTTTTCGACCGTTAATTTCAAACATCATTTTTTACCTCTAGCCTACGCATTGTGCCTCGAGTTTTCACCCAAACTAGAGCCGAGAATTATGACTCGAGCCAAGGGTGCTTCCATAGAGTGATTTGACTCTAGCCTACAAACCGTGACTTGAGTCTCAACCTAGACTCTAGCCGAATACTTTTGACTCAAGCCTAGCACGTTACATCGATCTATTTGACTCCAGCCTTCATCATATGCCTGGAGTGTCGACCAAAACTTGAGCCAATATCTTGTGACTCTAGCCTAGCAAGTTTCACCACCGAAGTTGGCTCTAGCCAAAAGAATCGACTCTAGCCAAACTATGTCAAGTTTTACAAATCATATTCCAATCTTTGTCAAATCTCTTGTTATGGTTTATATACTTTGTATCCTCTCGTGATTACTATTACCAATTGCAATTAACCAGTTTGCTAATGGTTTCGAAGAGTTTTATGGGGATTAACGCTAATTTGAAAATAAGGCATCATGTGTCGACGCATTTAATGCGATGCGCAGACATATTCACCATTCCGCGAGATGACCTCCCGGCACCATTAAAGCTTTTCTACTACTTTCCTCTTACATTCTCAACTAATCCCAACGGGCATTTTGAATAAAGAATGTCAAGAGAGAATAACGGTCAAATGTCGGAGAAATACGAAGAAACAGAGCAACTAATCTCAACGGATATATCCATCTCTCACAACGGCACATTAAGTTCTTCTCAACGGTCATTAATGCTAACATCTATAAATAGGAAGAGCATTGAATTCGGACACCTACCGAAATTTGTGCAATTAATTCTATTACCGATTCATTCGTTGTTTCAATTGTATCATTAATATCTTCGGATATTGAGTGTTCTTCGTGTTCATTTTATCTACTCGAGAGGAGTCATTAAACACTTAGTTATTTCATTCAGATTGTTAGACTTAAGGTTGAGGAACCTTAAGTGAGGGTGTATTAATTACAACTTGTAAGGGGAGTGGAGTGACCATCCTTCGTTTACGAGTGTGTAATTATTTGAAAGAATAGTGGAATCCCGTGTGTTCGGGACTGGACGTAGGTCGGTGGATTGAGACCGAACCAAGATAAATCTCTCGTGTTCAATTCTCTTCTCTCGTCTCTATCTTACACACTTGTGTCACGTGAAGATTTCGAAAAGATTTTTTTTTGAAATCACCTATTCACCCCCTCTAGGTGATATTTCGTCTTCATTTTGGTATCGAGCCTGGTTATCTCAGTTGGGGCTAACATCCCGAGATCGATCATGGACGGAATATTGCCTGATGGTGCCTCAATCAATCGTCCACCTGGCTTCAACGGAGAACATTATACTTTCTGGAAAGGAAAGTTCAGAGTATTCGTACTAGCAATGAGAATATGGTCTCTGGCAAGTGATAGAAAAAGGAGACTATGTTCCCACAAAGATTGAAGGTAGCATCTCAGTTCCTAAGTCAGAAGAAGAATTTGATGAAAATGATAAGAGAAACATTACTCTTAACAGCAAGGCTATTTTAATGCTGCAAAGTGCTCTCAGTCAAAAAGAGTACTTTCGAATATCCAATCATTAACCGTGAAGGAAATGTGGAAAGCTCGGAGGTAGCATATGAAGGAACCACTTGCACTAAAGAAAATCGCATCAGCATGCTAACCACCGAGTATGATCTTCTTCGGATGAAGAATGGAGAAACTATTGCTGAATTTCAACTCCGCTATACTCATCTTGTCAATCAATTGGCGGCTTTGGGAAAAATTTATGAACAACGTTCTCAAGTCGAGAAAAATTCTTAATGTTCTTACAAAAGATTGGGAAGCGAAAGTTACGCAATAGAGGAGACTCGTGGAGAATCAATGGTGTCTGTCGCTGCACTATTCGGAAGTCTATCTGAATACGAAAGCAAGATGAAATTTAAGAAGGAGCTAGATGAAGTCAATTCTACCCGGAGCAAAGGTGTTGCTCTAAAAGCTGAAAAAGAAAGGGGAGATAAAGACGAAGACGAAAATGATGATGATGATGAAATCGGGTTGTTTATAAGGAAGTTCAAGAAGTTCTATAGAAAAGGTCAAGGCTTCAGAAACAAGTTCCGTAAAGGTGGTTCGAGTAGTAGAAGGGAATTCAAAGATAGAGATCAAATTATCTCGCTATGAATGCGAGAAGGCGGGACACTACAAGTCGAATGCCCCGGTTGAAGGATAACGATAAAGAAAAGAAGAAAAGATTTAATCACTTCAAAAAGAAGGCCTATGTATCGGGCATATGGGGAGATAGCTCTTCGAAGATGAGAGTGAGGAAGAGAAAGAAGTAGCAAATGTCTGTCTTGTGGCGAGGAGGAAGAACAACCGGATCATGACAAAGAGGTATATGATTCACAACCTACCTATGATGAATTGTTTGATGAATATAACGAAATACAAACTGAATTTGAAAAGGTAGTTGAGAAATGCATAACCTTAAAAAGGGAGAATATGACTCTCAAGCTTCAAGTTGAAAATCTTTCTTGTGAAAATCTGGTTTGTGACGACTGCCTGGATTTGGAGAAAAGAAATTTATCTCTTACGAAAGCACTTGAGAAATTCACTAAGGGAAGTGAAATGCTCAACGTTATTTTGAAAGCACAAAAATTTACAAATGATCGATCAGGCATTGGTTACAATCCCATTTTTGATAGAAGGAAATGAAGGAAGAAAAAAGGAGGAAAGTCATATTTAAACTATTTTCAAAAGTCTATTCATTCCTCAAATCTCTTTGCTCACTGTAGTTACTGTAATCGAAAAGGCCACAACACTTCATCATGTTTTCACAAAAAGGATAGAAGAGATAGACCTGTTGGCAACTACAAGTGGGTGCCTAAGGGAACCTATGTTCATAAGGGCCGAACTAACCACAAAGGACCCAAGAGAAATTGGGTACCTAAGGTTTAATTTCATCTGATCTGCAGGTGTGTTTAAGAGCATCAAGAATCAACAAATGGTACATTGATAGTGGATGCTCAAGACACATGACGGGAGACGCTGACAAATTTGTGGCAATGAAATCTAAGGATGGTGGCAAAGTCACTTTTGGAGGAGACCAATCTGGAAAGATTACTGGGATTGGCGAAATTGGTATAAAGGATGGACCTCTAATAAAGGATGTGTATCTTGTTGAAGGTCTCTGTCATAATCTCCTGAGTGGGAGTCAAAGCGCTGACAAGAATAACTGGATCATATTTGATTCAGAAGAATGTCTTATTGTCAAAAAAGATGATCTCCCAATTGATAAAGGTAAACTTAAGGTATTATTTAAAGCTCCTAGAGAAGGTAATTGCTATACCTTAGATTTACCTAAAGCCGGTACTGAAAAATGTTTTGTTAGCAACTTGGATGAAAGTTGGCTGTGGCATAAGCGTTTAGCTCATGTAAACATGTTTCAACTAGACAAGTTGGTAAGAAAAGATTTAGTTGTTGGTTTACCCAAATTGTGTTTTAAAAATGATATGATCTGTGATTCTTGTCAAAAGGGTAAACAAACCAAATCATCCTTTAAAAACAAACCCGAAATCTCGACCAATCGACCACTCCAACTACTTCATATGGATTTAGTTGGACTGCAAGAGTAAAGAGCCTTGGTGGCAATTTGTATACTCGGTCATTGTCGATGATTTCTCACGATACACATGGACCATATTTTTATCTTCTAAGGATGAAACATTTGATCTGTTTGTTATATTTGCCAATAAGGTGCAAAATGAGAAAGGTATATGCATTACAGGAATCCGAACAGATCATGGAGGTGAATTTGAGAATCAAGCTTTTGGAGAGTTCTGTGATTCTCATGGAAAAGAATCGTGTACTAACGGAGATGGCTCGTGCAATGCTGAACGAAAATCAGACATCACAAGTCTTCTGGGCAGACGCTATGAGCACTGCAAGCTACATTTCAAATAGAGCCTATCTCCGGAAGAAACTCAACAAGACTCCATATGAGCTATATAAGGGAAGGAAACCAAACCTGGCTCATCTTCACATCTTTGGATGTAAATGTTATGTTCATAACAATGGTAAGGATAATCTGGGAAAATTCGATCCCAAATCGATGAAGGTATATTCCTTGGGTATTCAAGTAGAAGTAAAGCATATAGAGTTTTTAACAAACGTACTCGCATAGTTGAAGAATCAATTCATGTTGCATTTTGTGAATCTAAGATAGATGACCACGATGATGAGGAAAATGTTTTCAAAAACCAAATCTTTTCAAAAACCACTCCTCGCTTCTATTGAAAATCCAGAGGATGTTTTTGAAGCTAATCCTCAAAACAATTTAGAAAATCCGATCAATCTCGGCCTAGAGCTTGGAAGTTCATTAGGAATCATCCCTTAGACCAAATAATAGGTGACATTAATCGGGAGTAAGGACCGAAATAGCACTTTGAGTGAAGTAACTTTTTCTGCATTTATTTCTCACATTGAACCCTCTAAAATTGACGAAGCCCTCTCGGACAATGATTGGGTGATAGCAATGCAAGAGGAGTTACATCGTTTGATAGAAATCAAGTTTGGGATTTGGTACCTAGGCCTAAAGACCATCCGGTTATTGGCACTAAATGGGTATTCAAAAACAAATGTGATGAATCTGCAATTATAGTCCGTAACAAGGCTAGATTGGTCGCCAAAGGCTATAATCGGGGAAGAAGGAATCGATTATGAGGAAACGTTTGCTCCGGTGGCAGATTGGAAGCAATACGTGTACTCTTAGCCTTTGCGTGTATCAAAGGATTCAAAGTTTATCAAATGGATGTAAAGAGTGCTTTCCTAAATGGTTTTATTCAGGAGGAAGTATATGTTGAACAACCTCCTGGTTTTGAAAATGAACATCATCCAGATCATGTCTATCGTCTTAAGAAAGCCTTGTATGGTCTTAAACAAGCTCCTAGAGCTTGAACGATTAAGTAAATTTCTTTTAGATCAAGACTTTGTTAGAGGAAAAGCATATACAACATTGTTTATCAAAACAAATAAACTTAATGAAATACTAGTCGTGCAAATATATGTGGATGATATAATATTTGGTGCTACTAATGATTCTCTTTGTGAAGAATTTTCCAAGAAGATGCGGAGGAGAATTCGAGATGTCCATGATGGGAGAATTGAACTACTTTCTTGGCCTGCAAATCAAGCAACGGAAGGATGGAATATTTATCTCACAAACAAAGTATCTCCGTGACTTGCTCAAGAAATTTGGAATGGAGCACCGCAATGGTGCAGACACACCAATGAGCTCTACCGCCACTCTAGATGCCGATGAAGAAAAAGGCAAAGATTTCAATATCACTAAATATAGAGGCATGATCGGATCATTACTCTACTTGACTGCAAGTAGGCCTGATATTCAGTTCGGTGTAGGAATATGCGCGCGATTTCAATCTACTCCTAAAGAATCACACGAGAACATGTTAAGAGAATTTTTCGTTATCTCTCGATACTAAGGAATTGGGTCTACGGTTTCCAAAAGGTCAACAAGAGCATCTAGTTGCATATTTCGACTCCGATCACTGTTGGATATAAGACTGATGAGAAAAGTACAAGTGGACAGTGTGAGTTCTTTGGAGGCTCGCTTGTATCATGGTTCAGTAAAAAGCAAACCACCGTAGCAATCTCATCCACCGAAGCTGAATATGTTGCCGCTTCAAGTTGTTGTGCACAAGTCTTGTGGCTAAAGCAACAATTATATGACTTGGGAGTCTCCTTGAAAGAAATCCCAATCCTATGTGACAACACAAGCACGATAAGCCTGGCAAAGAATCCTGTTCAACACACAAGGACCAAGCACATTGATGTGAGGCATCACTTTATCAGAGATCATGTGCAAAGGAGAGATGTCAAAGTAATGTTCATTCCCACACACTTACAACTTGCTGACATTTTCACAAAGCCCCTAGCAAAAGAACAGTTCAATTTTATTCGAAGAGAATTGGGAATGGTAAATCCCAATGAACTGTAAGTAATGTTAGCTTAATGATTTTAATTATGTTTTGATGATTACTAAGGACTAACTTAGGCATCGGAGTCTCTAGATTGTGTTTTTGCAGGACTCTGTTAAGAAAAGAAAAAACAGAGTTAAACAGACATTGTCTTGGCTCAAGCATGTCCCAATGAAATTCGAGCCAACTCCAAGCCATATACTTGCTTCAATGTGAAATTTGGCTTTTCCCTCGAGCTAAACGAAACAACCTCGAGCCCTTGACAAGACAGAAAGATAAGCCTTTTTAGAAAGGTTTTGGCTCGAGCCGGGAGACCATACCTCGAGCCAATGCGGTTCCGCAAGGAACAAATATGATGAACAAACTCGAGCCATCCCGATCAACCTCGAGGTTAAGGCAAAACTCGAGCCAACAAGAAGTGGCTCTAGCCTACAAAGCATCGCTTTACACTCCGAGTTACTCGTTTTAATTAGCCTCGAGCCACTATATCAAAACCTCGAGCCCGTACTATATTTTGCTTTATAAACCGATGTGTCCTTTCATTTCCATTTCGTGCTTCTCTTCTCTCTCCGACCTCTCACTCTTTCTCGAAATCTCTTCAAAACCCTAACCTTCGTGTTCGCTACAATGGCTCCCAAAATCTCCCAAAAATTTTCTACTAAAACCAAAGGTTCCGTCTCCGACCCCAGAAAACGAATCACCGTCTCCACCTCAACCGAAGCGTCCTCAACGAGCAAAATCCCTCCTCAAAGGTTTCGTCCGAAAGTTGCCTTTGACGAACCTCCGTCCAAGCGTCCAAAGAAGCGATAATCGAGGAACCCTCCGCAACTCTGTCAAAATTCAAATGGACTCGGATGCCGCCATTCGGAAAGACAAGGAACACGTAATGAGCTCCCAAGCAATCCAAAAAGAAACTCACTTCCTCGGCGCTCAAAGAAAAATCTCCATCCAAAGTGATTGCTTCGGTTACGGGTCTCAAATTAACGAGCCGTCTAGGGCCAAGGTACCGGAAATTCTGCTATTCACGCTATTTACCATGCCCCTATCTCTAATCCTCCATTAGATTTTGCTTGTGGACCACTTACATTTTCTTTGAAGAAGGAAAGAAATACCGTGAGGATTTTGCACTTAGGGATTTCTGCCCTATAGTGTATGTTGATCTGCCTAAGTTGAAGGAAGAGTGTCATTTGGACCTCTATCCCTGGTTCAAAGATTATGAGCTATTTCTCTCCATTCGTGCCTCATATAGTCCTGCTCTGGTAAGACTGTTTTATTTCAATATGACTGCTCATCATCTGTTAGACAAAGACAATCAAGTCTATGAAGAGAAACTGATCACTTATGTAAGAGGCAAGAGGATAGTTTTAACTGTCAATTATCTTAACTCTCGCTTCAAATTACCAATCCTCCACCTGTTCCTTCAATTCGCTATGGCAATGATCGATTTACCAAATACTTCACCAAGTATACCTTTCCCCGAGCCATTTAAGTTTTCTCCTGTAGTTATGCCTCCAACTTACAGAGCCTTATGGTATGTCTATTCAAGAAATTTTGTCTAGAAAGGGAAGAATTTTACACACTTTACCCAAAGAGATTACACAATGTTCACCTCTTTTGTGGCTAAGGTCCCCCACAATTTGGGTCACTGGATCTTCCATGAGATGAAGAAGTACAATCTTCACTCTAAGAAGAACTCCACCATTCCCTTTCCAAGCCTGATTTCTGTCATTCTTTTCCATGAAAAGGTATGGTATCTTGAATCCCTTGAGCAAACTAAGACGCCTGAGAGGTTTGGCCAACATCATTTGAATCTTATGAAGGTTTCTTTTCAAGAGGGATCTGGAGAATCTAGAGCACCCGCTCCATCCGGCTCAAAAGCTACCAAATCCAGGAGCTCAATCTATACCGATCAAGATCGCTCCTCCGTGCTGCACCATTCTCTCAGGGAGCACACTTCAAATATATTGTTGAGAAGGCTATAGCAGATAGTTTGGATCCTTTGCTTATCTCTGTTGCTGCTCAGAATTCTCTCTGTGTAAAGCTTGAAACACAGATTACTCAACTAGTGGAAGATATTGCTCAGATTCAAGATGACCTAGTTGACATCAAAGAAGAAGTGGGTAGCTTAAGTGGTCATATTGGTGATCATGGTGCCAGTCTCACCAATGTCCATAACACCTTGTGGACCTTGATTCATAAGGTTGAGAAACTTCAAGCATTTCAGCAACAACAATCTTCATTGGTTGCTCCTGGTCTTGGCATTTCTCACGTTTCCCCAAAGCCATCCTCTCCTTCATCACCTATTCTCTCACCCTCTCACCATCAAACTCCCATTCTCTCCACTCCGTCATCTCCACTTCCATTACCACCCCCGCTACCGTCATTCTACCAACTCCCGCCACTACCCTTTTTCCATCTCCAAAAGCTTCACCCATCAAGATCACCTATTCCGGTACTTCTACCTGCCTGACCTCTTTGATGACGGTGATCCCGACTCTCCAATCAATAAACCTGAGCGTATTGTTTCTCAAGTGTCTCTCACATTTTCTTTATCTCCTCTGCCTTTCCCCTCATCCTTTCTCATCTCACTTCCAGCTTCCACCTCTGAATCTTCCTTTTTGACTGATGCCAAAGGGGGAGAGATAGAAGAAGTCAAGAGAATCAAGGGAGAGTCAAGAGACAAAACTTTTTGTGAAGAAGAGACAAACTTTCTCTTTTTTTTAAAGCTTACTTGACAAAACTTTCGTTTACTTTTTGTTATGTTGCTTCCTTTTGTATGTCAAGTTATGCCGATAGTTCATCTTTATTTTGTCTCTCTCAATCTAATGTATCGACTTAACTATCAATGGAATGTTATCTCGATAAATACATGTTGTTATCTATTATGATTACATGATATGTCATCTATATTGTTTATATTGTTTTGGGCCGTATTACATTCATTGTCTCATTTTCAACACTTGGTAAAATTGTATAAAACACCTTTCTTGACTTCTAAATGTTAAAAAAATTTACAAAGGTTGTCATCATCAAAAAGGGGAGAATGTTAGCTCCAAATGATTGTTTTGATGATAACTAACCATTGTAAAAGGAACTTGATCAAAAAGGTTCATTTACCATTGTGAAAATTAATCTGTAATTTTATCGCCAGATTGGCTCCGGCCAACCTCGGTGCGGCTCCGGCCAAGTCCTTAGCTAAATTTGATTGAGTACAAATCTTGGCTCTAGCCAATTCGGGCCGACTCGAGCCAAGCCCTTGACTCCGACCAAAGTTATCGACTCGAGCCAATATCCTCTCTACATTTGAGAAAAAGCAAATGTTGGCTCTAGCCAATTCCGATCGACTCGAACCAAGCCCGAACTCTAGCCAAAGAGCATTGGCTCCAGCCAAGTTTCTGACCGTTAATTTCAAACATCATTTTTTACCTCTAGCCTACGCATTGTGCCTCGAGTTTTCACCCAAACTAGAGCCAGAGAATTATGACTCGAGCCAAGGGTGCTTCCATAGAGTGATTTGACTCTAGCCTACAAACCGTGACTTGAGTCTCAACCTAGACTCTAGCCGAATACTTTTGACTCAAGCCTAGCACGTTACATCGATCTATTTGACTCCGGCCTTCATCATATGCCCGGAGTGTCGACCAAAACTTGAGCCAATATCTTGTGACTCTAGCCTAGCAAGTTTCACCACCTGAAGTTGGCTCTAGCCAAAAGAATCTGACTCTAGCCAAACTATGTCAGTTTTACAAATCATATTCCAATCTTTGTCAAATCTCTTGTTATGGTTTATATACTTTGTATCCTCTGTGATTACTATTACCAATTGCAATTAACCAGTTTGCTAATGGTTTCAGAAGAGTTTTATGGGGATTAACGCTAATTTGAAAATAAGGCATCATGTGTCAGACGCATTTAATGCGATGCAGACATATTCACCATTCTGCGAGATGACCTCCCGGCACCATTAAAGCTTTTCTACTACTTTCCTCTTACATTCTCAACTAATCCCAACGGGCATTTTGAATAAAGAATGTCAAGAGAGAATAACGGTCAAATGTCGGAGAAATACAAAGAAACAGAGCAACTAATCTCAACGGATATATCCATCTCTCACAACGGCACATTAAGTTCTTCTCAACGGTCATTAATGCTAACATCTATAAATAGGAAGAGCATTGAATTCGGACACCTACCGAAACGCTGTGCAATTAATTCTATTTTCGATTCATTCGTTGTTTCAATTGTATCATTAATATCTTCGGATATTGAGTGTTCTTCAGTGTTCATTTTATCTACTCGAGAGGAGTCATTAAACACTTAGTTATTTCATTCAGATTGTTAGACTTAAGGTTGAGGAACCTTAAGTGAGGGTGTATTAATTACAACTTGTAAGGGGGAGTGGAGTGACCATCCTTCGTTTACAGAGTGTGTAATTATTTGAAAGAATAGTGGAATCCTGTGTGTTCGGGACTGGACGTAGGTCAGTGGATTGAGACCGAACCAGTATAAATCTCTCGTGTTCAATTCTCTTCTCTGTCTCTATCTTACACACTTGTGTCACGTGAAGATTTCGAAAAGATTTTTTTTTGAAATCACCTATTCACCCCCCTCTAGGTGATATTCTGTCTTCAGCTTTCTCATAGTGGGTCGGTCCAGCACCTTGTACTCTTACAAGTGCCCATGACTCGATTGTATCTCCATATCTCATCAAAGTCATCTTGGTCTTAACTCATCTTCGCTCCCGCGTAGATGACCGACCGGACATTTAGGATAATCTATAAGATATATCCAGGGACGATTATCAATACAAACATGCAAACGAAAATTATAACAAAAGGAGAATACTATAAATATCCTAAACGTTCATTGTACAATGACTTGCCCCTAGGGCATAATTTCCAACATGACCTTTGTTAGTTCTCATAGTTTTTGATGTTTTGATGATAACAATTATAATGTAATTGATCTTTGATATACTATGAAAATTTGAAGTTTCAAATATCACCTTAAGTTAATTGATTATGTGCCTCTAGTCATAAAGTTCATTCTATGAATTGAAAAATGATTTCCTTTGATTACTGTTGGCTCCCAATGTTTGTTTTGATGATAACTAACCTCTTTCAATACTTATGATTGAAAACAAAATGTTTTACTTTGAGAAATTCACATCTGCATTTTATCTGTCAGATTGGCTCTAGCCAATCTCTGCTGGCTCTAGCCAGTCTCCTGTCTACAATTGTCAGAATGCAAGCTTTGGCTCTAGCCAATTTATTTCGACTCGAGCCAAGCCCTTAACTCCGGCCAACCCCATCGACTCGAGCCAAGCTCCTATCTAAAGTTGTCAGAATACAACCCTTGGCTCTAGCCAATTTATTCTGACTCGAGCCAAGCCCTGAACTCTAGCCAACTTCATCTGACTCGAGCCAATATCCTATCTATATTTGTCAGAATGCAAATTTTGGCTCTAGCCAATTTTCGTTGCCTCTAGCCAAGCCCCGAACTCTAGCCAAAGAGCATTGGCTCTAGCCAAGTTCTTGACCATTATTTTCAAATGACCTTTCGACTCTAGCCTACTCGTGTAACTAGAGTTTTGACCCAAAATCTAGCCGAGATAACTTTGACTCTAGCCTAGAGCACTCCCATGAGATAAATTGACTCTAGCCAACACAATGTACCTTGAGTTTTGACCCCGACTCTAGCCCGAATATTTCCGACTCTAGCCTAGCGCGTTTCATCAAAACAATCGACTCTAGCCCGAATATTTTGACTCAAGCCTAGCGCACTATGTCTAATCAATTTGACTCTAGCCTACACAATATGCCTTGAGTCTTGACCTAAACTTGAGCCGTATCTTGTGACTCTAGCCTAGCATGTTATTATAGAAGAACTTGACTCTAGCCAAAAATCTTGACTCTAGCCAAATTTATCAAAGTTGAAAAAACCAGATTTCTAAACCTTGCTAAATCCGAGTATGGTTTACTTATTTCATATCTTCACTCATAATTGTTACTAATCATGTTTAACAAGTTTGATTAATGAGTTTCAGAAGAGTTCTTGGGGATTAACGCTAATTTGAAATAAAGCAACAATGTGTCAGACGCATTTATTGCAAAGCAGAGATATTCACCATTTTGGCATATGACCTTCTGACAACAACAACGGCTATTTCCTCGATACATTCTCACCAAGTCTCAACGGGCAATTTGAATAAGGAATGTCAACGTTGGAGATTCAGCGAATACGATTAGTCCGAGTAAACATTCTTCAACGGAAATATTTATTACACTCAACGGCTAATTCGAAGAGTCTCAACGGATAAACTTGAAGCTTCAACAACGGTCATAAATGCCACCAACTATAAATGTTAGAAGCATTCAAATCTACAACCAAGAGAACGGGAAACGCTGTGCATTCAACTCGATATTATTGCAATCTTCCGTTTCATTAGTTTCATTTAATATCTTCGGATATTCTTGTACTTGAGTGTTTATCATTTATCTACTCGGTGAGGAGTTAAACACTATTTGAATATTTGTATATCAGTTGAATCTTAAGGTTGAGGAACCTTAAGAGAAGGTGTATCAATTACAACTTGTAAGGGGAGTGGAGTACGTGAGAGGACCATCCTTCGTTTACGAGTGTGTAATTGTGTACGTGGTTATTTGGTTACGGCTTGTAAAGAGGAGTAAGTCCTAGTGAGAGGATTACTCGAGAGTTACAGAGTGTGTAATCAAGTTTCTAGATAGTGAAATCTCGAGTGTTTCGGGACCGGACGTAGGTCAAGAGTTGGACCGAACCAAGTATAAATCCATTGTGTTAAATCTCTCTTACCCTTACTCGTTTATCCCTGTTTCGCACTATCCCAACAGAGCATTTTCGTGAGAAAATTTTATATCCCCAATTCCCTCCTCTTGGTGATATTTCGTCTTTCATTTGGTCAGAGCAAGGTCTTCTCTGAAAAAGATTAACATCTTGAGAAGGATCATTATGGAAGGTATTCTACCCGACGGAGCCTCGATCAACAGACCACCGGATTTAGTGGAGAGCATTATTCTTTCTGGAAAGCCAAATTCAGAGTCTTTGTCATGGCGTCTGAATATGGCCTATGGAGAGTATTTGAGTTTGGAGACTACAACCCAACGATTCTCGAAAATGGCATCAGAGTTGCAAAGCCTGAAGAAGCTTATGATGAGAATGATAGGAGAAATATCACACTCAACAGTAAAGCTATTCTGATGTTGCAAAGTGCCTTAAGCCAACAGGAGTATTTTCGTGTCTCCGCACTTTGCCAAATGCAAAAGCCATGTGGGATGCTGCGGAGATAGCTCATGAAGGAACTACCGGAGTAAAGGTAACAGAATCAACACTCTCATAACGTAGTATGATCTTCTTCGAATGAAGACCCGAGAGTCCATTGCTGAATTTCAACTTCGTTATACCCATCTTATCAACCAATTATCAGCTTTGGGTAAAACATATGAGCAAGGTCCTCAAGTTAGAAAAATTCTCAATGTCTTGACGAAAGACCGGGAAGCCAAAGTCACGACGATCGAAGAAGCCCGTGGAGAATCAATGCAATCGTTGTTGCTCTATTCGGAAGTCTATCGAATATGAAAACAAACTGAAATTCAAGAATGGCTTGGACGAAATCAATAGTAACGAGGCAAAGGAATTGCTCGAATCTTTTGTGAAAGAGAAGGCGCCCAAGGAAGAAGAAGTTGCGAGCATATGCTTAATTTTGAAGAAGAAGAGCAATGTGAAAACAACGATGAGGTATATGATTTCGAACCTACCTATGATGAGTTGCTTTCGAATACAATGATTTACATTTTGAATTCAAAAATATTGCGAAAGTACTCATTGCTTCGAAAAAGAAAATCAAATTGCTTGAGCAAAGCAAAATAAAGATTCCCTCCTACTTGCGAAAATATGAGTTGCAAAAACTGTCCTGATCTTGAAAAGAAAAACTCTTATCTTACGAAAACTCTTGAGAAATTCACTAAAGGCAGTGAAACGCTCAATGTGATTTTAAAGGCTCAGAGATTTACAAATGATCGATCAGACATAGACATAGGTTACAATCCTATTTTTGACAAAAAGAAAGGGAAAAAGAAAAGTGGTGGAAAATCCTACTTACACTATTTTCAAAAAATTGTCCATTCTTCAAACCCCTTTGCTCACTGTAGTTATTGTAACCGAAAGGGACATAATACTTCATCATGTTTTCATAAGAAAGAAAGAAGAGACAAACCTGTTGGTAATTATCAATGGGTACCAAAGGGAACTTATGTTTTCCCTAAGGCTCGAGCTAACCCGAAAGGACCCAAGTATACATGGGTACCAAAATGTCCATCTAGTGCTTTACGTGTGCGATTGATTCCGAAATCAATGGACATAAGGGTACATTAAAAAAGCCAAGAGTCTCTTGTGCACCAATGAAAAGGAGCATAGCACCTATGTCAAACAAGAGAACTCATGAGCGCCCATTGCTAAAACTACAAAGTCCAACCAATGGAAAATAGGAGTAAGTTCCACCTCAAGAACAAACTATAATAGAGTACCATTCAACTATCTTGAGGAGAATAAGAAAAGGAGAATCTATCAAGTATCAAAGAAGACACTTGAAGTCTACATCCTTTGAGAGAACTTTGCGACACCCATGGAAAGACATATGAAGAATCAATGTGATAGGAAGAAACAGTGGGTAAGCAAAGCCGATCCTCCAAGTGCCTAATGTAAAAGGTATACAATGGTAAAACCTCCTACGCTATTATCAGTAATAATTATTGAGGTTTTATACTTTGGATATTATGAATGAGCATTGAAAACTATTTTGAAATTAATTTCCTTCTTATCCCTTGAAAATCCACCTGACAGATTTATTCATAAAGGGATTGCAATGTTCAAAAAGTTTAATTCTTTATGCATACATGATAAGTTGAAAAGAAAATATTTCTTTTATAAAGTCATGTTTAATTCATTGTGCTCGGTTGTTTTGAATTGAGTATATTCTTAAGAGCATACAATCTTGTTCCTACTTACTAACAATGATTGGATCCAAGCAAGGTTGGATACCAAGAGAGAAAAAGACTTATACGGTTTTGTAGGATCAAAGAAAGCTTCAAGAGAGCAACTACATAGTGAAATAATTCGACTCTTGAGGAAGTTGAAGAAGCAATGCTTGATGTTGATGGTGAATGTCAAAAAATGAGACATCTACATCAATCTACCTTAATCAAGCAAGCCTCTATACAATGACAAGAGGAATTACGGTGATATTTAACCTTACCCTATCGAGCTTATATGAAATTCATATTTGGGTAATGAATTCTTGTCCATTATTGCATTCCATTAGCAATCAATCATTTACGGCTTTCAAAAAGTTTTTCAGATTGCTAAATGGACCATCAATGAATTTATGCATAACTTTCTCGAGTTTATGTTTTGTGAAATGCACAATTCTAAAATTTGTTTTTGATGTCAAGTCACTCGTTTTGTAAAATTGCATTCAAATGATGTTTCAAAATTGGAAGTTAATATTGTATAATGAACGTTGGATATGCTTCAAATTTGTCTAATTGAGTTTTCACTGTCATTCACATATGATCTTTGGTATTTAATGTGATGCTTGAACTCCTCATTCTTTATTCTCTAACTAGTTGGACCTCATGTCTGACAAGTTGATCTCATATGAGTTTTAAGCCTATCTTCAAGAAAAGAATTCAATTTGTGAAACTATTATGCTTAAAGCATAAATTCTTAGTTGGCCGAGTTATTCCAAGCTTCATTCATTAGTGCATTGAGTGTTAATGCATTAACCATTTGTGGAATAACTTACTAGGATGATATTCGGGAACTCGGTCATTTGGACTAATGAGTATGTGCTTCATCTGCATTTGGTATCATCTATAAATCCTAGTAGCCATTTTGTTACTCAAACTCATCAACTTTTGTCTTCATCCATATTTTGAGTAACTATAATCGTGTATTCAAATTTTTGCCTTGAATGTTCATATGTTTCAAGACACAATTCTAAAAGGCAAGATTATCTCCCGGTCATCAGCAAAGTCATTGTGCGTAAATATTTCTATCATACTTAGCCTTTTAGGCTAATTCGTTTTCCTTCTGACTGTTGCTTTTGGAAAATTCTTCTACATGTAAACTTCAATGTTTCACATGTTCTCTTAATCTTGAAGCATTCTGATTTATTCTTTAACATGTTGACTTCCACCATGTTTAGAGTGAGCATTGATCTTAAACATGTTTCAAAAATGAACCTTTCATAAAATTTCTTAATACTTCATTAATGTTTGAAAGAAAATTTGAGATTTGAAACTATTTGCATATTTCATTATCATTCTTGGAAAATCTGTTCTCATTCATAAACTATTAGTTGATAAATGCTTATCTTTATAGATAAGATTTTCTATGCTCAAACTTACATGCATTTGTATCAATGACATCTTTTCTTCATAAAGTGTATTTACAAATTGTCATTAAGATATTACATTCTTGGAATCAGTTAATTGTTACCCTTTATGATTCATTGGCTTGAACTTATTTGATTGGGTGAAATTATGATTTGATCTCTCGATTGCTCTTTGCTCGAATATAATATGTTTCAATTATGTAAGAACGAGCTTAAGAGTTGTTATGTCTAATCTTATGTGGACCCAAGAAACATAGGGTACCAAAGAGCATATATTGTTGTTTTGCAGACTCTGTTTAGAAGATGAAAAAACGAGAGGCTAACGAGTAAAGAATGACTCCATTTGCCGATCCTTGTGCCTCGAGTTAATTCAACAAATATTGTGTTATTTGAAGTTTCAAAGTTGCAACTTCAAGACAAGATGCCCCGAGGACTCGTTAAGATAAGAAGAAACAAGTAAAGCAGTATGTTTGGCTCAAGTCGTAGTGAAACTCGAGCCTACTCGAAGTTAGATGCTTGAAATTTGGTTCCTAACTCGAGCCGAACGAAACAACCTCGAGCCCCGGCAAGACAGAGAGATAAGCAATTTGAAAGGTTTTTGGCTCGAGTCAGTGGTATGTAATTCGAGCCAATGCAACTCTGCTAAGATCAAACATGATGAACAAACTCGAGCCTCCCTGACTAACCTCAAGTTTGAGGCCAAACTCTAGCCAACGTGAGGTGGCTCTAGCCTACGAGCATCAGCCTTACACTCTAAATCAAGGGAACTGGTTTGGATCATGAGAAGACTAAATCATCCTCACCCCTATCACCGAAGCGTCCTCAACGAGCAAAAATCCCTCCAAAAGGTTTCGTCCGAAAATCGCTTTTGAAGAACCTCCGCCCAAAGTTCAAAGAAGCTAATAATCGAGCAACCTTTTGCAACTCCCGTCAAGGCTCAAATCGACCCGAGGCAGCCACTCGAAAAGACAAAGAAGTAGTTAAAGAGGTCTCTAAGAAATCCAGAAAGAAATCCAAGTTCCGTGAAAATCCTCTGCCGCCTTCTGGTTCTGGGTTTAAGACAAATGAGGCATCTGACTCCAAGGACCCTGGCAACTCGGTCAAGCATCCCGGAATGAACTTACTCGATGTCGATGTCGACTACACGGCTGCAAACCCCGCATTCGTAAGATAAGCTCTTGCAAATTCCTATGATGCGATGTCGGCAACCAACCGGCTAATGATCTCGGCCTGCGATATTAATTCCAAGATATCACGTCGTTTTACACCTCGGCAAGTTGAGCTCTCACAAGATAAACATTTGAAGCTCATCCTCCGTGATATTGATAACGCCAATCCGGTCTCGATCTCGACAACTCAACAACTCGCCTAAAGACTCGAGAAAAGTTCCATGGCCAATGAACACCTAGAGTTACCCCAAGTCAAATATTCACGAAACATACTTGACGTCAATTGTTCTCGTGGTTGCCTCGAGGAGATGAAGTCGAGAGCAAAGTATTGTAGCAAGACTTAGTGCCTCGAATCACGCACTCACTTGCCTCAAGTCAAACACGACAATGAGCTTGTCTGGCTAAATAAATGCCTCGAGCCTTTATGTTATTTTCCTCGAGTCAAGGGAAAAGTCATTCAGTTTGAATCATCTGTCCGCCTCGAGTAAGCTTTCTCATCACCCCAAGTCAAGCGTCTTCATTACAGGTAAGTATACTTCCTGCCTCGAGTTAATCTTTCGCCTATTTCCTCCATCCGCTCTCCGTGTGCCTCGAGTCCATTGTGTGTGCGTCTTTCATGTTATGTCTTCAGCCGCAATTTTGAATCACTATAATCTCGTAAAAAGCGTTGAATCCTATTTGTTCCATTTTGAATCAATATATATATATATATATATAATTGTTGGTTTTGTCATGCAAAGGAAAAGGCGTCGTTTTACCCCAGATTTATTTCACTTTGTTTTATCTTCAATTGATTAAAAATTGGCATCAGACTCTTTCATTTGTGTCATGTGCTTTAATGTATAACCTTCAATGATTCATTTGCATCATTTTTTAAAAAGCAAAATATTCTGTATGCGTCATTTATTTAAAAGTCAAACGCAATTTCTGTGCTTTATCTTCAATCTATCTACTCAAGTAATTGCACATTTTTCCATTCATTCTTGGCAACACGTTTTGAATTGGATATTAAAAGAAAAAGGGTGGCCTCATTCATTCATTTGCGCTACTGTGCTTTAATGTATAATGTCATATGAATAGCATTTTTTATTCTCAGTTAACGTAACAACATCATGTTTCAATTCATGAAGAATTGGCGTCAGGCCTCTTAAAGTATCATTATCTTCAATTCATTAAAAAATGGTGTCTGGCCTTAAATGGACAGTTCATTATTTTTCTACACTTAGATTTTGAAAAACGTCATTTTTTGTGTGCCTCTTTTTGAAGAAATCTTTTCACATGTGTTATTTCACTGCTTCTCAATGTGCTTCTTTTTCAACTTGTATTTGCTCCTTCTGCTGAGCATTCTATTTATCCTCCCTGCCCCTCTCTTTTCGCTGATGACAAAGGGGGAGAGTTTGTGAAGAAGAAGTTTTGAAAAAAGTTTTGAAATATGCCTTTAACTTACTTTGACAGTTGTATGCCTTATTTGGTTTAATGGAGCCTTCAACTTAACTATATGCATATATCTTGTCTGCTCCTACAATTATGTTTCTTTGTCATTTGGTTCAAGTTATCTCGTGCTCATTTAGAAAAATCTTGAGAAAAACATTTTCAAATTTTCAAAACATTATAAGTGTTGTCATCATCAAAAAGGGGAGAATGTTAGTTCTCATAGTTTTTGATGTTTTGATGATAACAATTATAATGTAATTGATCTTTGATATACTATGAAAATTTGAAGTTTCAAATATCACCTTAAGTTAATTGATTATGTGCCTCTAGTCATAAAGTTCATTCTATGAATTGAAAAATGATTTCCTTTGATTACTTGTTGGCTCCCAATGTTTGTTTTGATGATAACTAACCTCTTTCAATACTTATGATTGAAAACAAAATGTTTTACTTTGAGAAATTCACATCTGCATTTTATCTGTCAGATTGGCTCTAGCCAATCTCTGCTGGCTCTAGCCAGTCTCCGTCTACAATTGTCAGAATGCAAGCTTTGGCTCTAGCCAATTTATTCTGACTCGAGCCAAGCCCTTAACTCCGGCCAACCCCATCTGACTCGAGCCAAGCTCCTATCTAAAGTTGTCAGAATACAACCCTTGGCTCTAGCCAATTTATTTCGACTCGAGCCAAGCCCGAACTCTAGCCAACTTCATCCGACTCGAGCCAATATCCTATCTATATTTGTCGAATGCAAATTTTGGCTCTAGCCAATTTCGTTGCCTCTAGCCAAGCCCCGAACTCTAGCCAAAGAGCATTGGCTCTAGCCAAGTTCTTGACCATTATTTTCAAATGACCTTCTGACTCTAGCCTACTCTGTGTAACTAGAGTTTTGACCCAAAATCTAGCCAGATAACTTTGACTCTAGCCTAGAGCACTCCCATGAGATAAATTGACTATAGCCAACACAATGTACCTTGAGTTTTGACCCAGACTCTAGCCTGAATATTTTGACTCTAGCCTAGCGCCTTTCATCAAAACAATCAGACTATAGCCTGAATATTTTGACTCAAGCCTAGCGCACTATGTCTAATCAATTTGACTCTAGCCTTCACAATATGCCTTAAGTCTTGACCTAAACTTGAGCCAGTATCTTGTGACTCTAGCCTAGCATGTTATTATAGAAGAACTTGACTCTAGCCAAAAATCTTGACTCTAGCCAAATTTATCAGGTTGAAAAAACCAGATTTCTAAACCTTGCTAAATCTCTGAGTATGGTTTACTTATTTCATATCTTCACTCATAATTGTTACTAATCATGTTTAACAAGTTTGATTAATGAGTTTTAAGAAGAGTTCTTGGGGATTAACGCTAATTTGAAATAAAGCAACAATGTGTCGACGCATTTATTGCAAAGCGAGATATTCACCATTCGGCATATGACCTTCTCGACAACAACAACGGCTATTTCCTCGATACATTCTCACCAAGTCTCAACGGGCAATTTGAATAAGGAATGTCAACGTTGGAGATTCAGCGAATACGATTAGTCCGAGTAAACATTCTTCAACGGAAATATTTATTACACTCAACGGCTAATTCGAAGAGTCTCAACGGATAAACTTGAAGCTTCAACAACGGTCATAAATGCCACCAACTATAAATGTTAGAAGCATTCAAATCTACAACCAAGAGAACGGGAAACGCTGTGCATTCAACTCGATATTATTGCAATCTTCCGTTTCATTAGTTTCATTTAATATCTTCGGATATTCTTGTACTTCAGTGTTTATCATTTATCTACTCAGTGAGGAGTTAAACACTATTTGAATATTTGTATATCAGTTGAATCTTAAGGTTGAGGAACCTTAAGAGAAGGTGTATCAATTACAACTTGTAAGGGGGAGTGGAGTCTGTGAGAGGACCATCCTTCGTTTACGAGTGTGTAATTGTCTACGTGGTTATTTGGTTACGGCTTGTAAAGAGGAGTAAGTCCTAGTGAGAGGATTACTCGAGAGTTACAGAGTGTGTAATCAAGTTTCTAGATAGTGAAATCTCGAGTGTTTCGGGATTTGGACGTAGGTCAAGAGTTGGACCGAACCAAGTATAAATCCATTGTGTTAAATCTCTCTTACCCTTACTCGTTTATCCCCGTTTTGCACTATCCCAACGAGCATTTTCGCAGAAAATTTTATATCCCCAATTCACCCCCTCTTGGTGATATTTCGTCTTTCATTTGGTATCGAGCAAGGTCTTCTCCGAAAAAGATTAACATCTTGAGAAGGATCATTATGGAAGGTATTCTACCGACGGAGCCTCGATCAACGAGACCACCGGGATTTAGTGGAGAGCATTATTCTTTCGGAAAGCCAAATTCGAGTCTTTGTCATGGCGTACGAATATGGCCTATGGAGAGTATTTGAGTTTGGAGACTACAACCCAACGATTCTCGAAAATGGCATCGAGTTGCAAAGCTCGAAGAAGCTTATGATGAGAATGATAGGAGAAATATCACACTCACAAGTAAAGCTATTCGATGTTGCAAAGTGCCTTAAGCCAACGGGAGTATTTTCGTGTCGCACTTTGCCAAATGCAAAAGCCATGTGGGATGCTGGAGATAGCTCATGAAGGAACCACGGAGTAAAGGAACGAATCAACACTCTCATAACAGAGTATGATCTTCTTCGAATGAAGACCGGAGAGTCCATTGCTGAATTTCAACTTCGTTATACCCATCTTATCAACCAATTATCAGCTTTGGGTAAAACATATGAGCAAGGTCCTCAAGTTAGAAAAATTCTCAATGTCTTGACGAAAGACTGGGAAGCCAAAGTCACAGCGATCGAAGAAGCCCGTGGAGAATCAATGCAATCAGTTGTTGCTCTATTCGGAAGTCTATCCGAATATGAAAACAAAGCGAAATTCAAGAATGGCTTGGACGAAATCAATAGTAACGAGAGGCAAAGGAATTGCTCGAATCTTGTGAAAGAGAAGGCGCCCAAGGAAGAAGAAGTTGCGAGCATATGCTTAATTGCTGAAGAAGAAGAGCAATGTGAAAACAACGATGAGGTATATGATTCTGAACCTACCTATGATGAGTTGCTTTCTGAATACAATGATTTACATTTTGAATTCAAAAATATTGCGAAAGTACTCATTGCTTCGAAAAAGAAAATCAAATTGCTTGAGCAGCAAAATAAAGATTCCCCTCCTACTTGCGAAAATATGAGTTGCAAAAACTGTCCTAATCTTGAAAAGAAAAACTCTTATCTTACGAAAACTCTTGAGAAATTCACTAAAGGCAAAGTGAAACTCTCAATGTGATTTTAAAGGCTCGAGATTTACAAATGATCGATCAGACATAGACATAGGTTACAATCCTATTTTTGACAAAAAGAAAGGGAAAAAGAAAAGTGGTGGAAAATCCTACTTACACTATTTTCAAAAAATTGTCCATTCTTCAAACCCCTTTGCTCACTGTAGTTATTGTAACCGAAAGGGACATAATACTTCATCATGTTTTCATAAGAAAGAAAGAAGAGACAAACCTGTTGGTAATTATCAATGGGTACCAAAGGGAACTTATGTTTTCCCTAAGGCTCGAGCTAACCCGAAAGGACCCAAGTATACATGGGTACCAAAATGTCCATCTAGTGCTTTACGTATGCAGATTGATTCCGAAATCAATGGACATAAGGGTACATTAAAAAAGCCAAGAGTCTCTTGTGCACCAATGAAAAGGAGCATAGCACCTATGTCAAACAAGAGAACTCATGGAGCGCCCATTGCTAAAACTACAAAGTCCAACCAATGGAAAATAGGAGTAAGTTCCACCTCAAGAACAAACTATAATAGAGTACCATTCAACTATCTTGAGGAGAATAAGAAAAGGAGAATCTATCAAGTATCAAACAGAAGACACTTGAAGTCTACATCCTTTGAGAGAACTTTGCAGACACCCATGGAAAGACATATGAAGAATCAATGTGATAGGAAGAAACAGTGGGTAAGCAAAGCCGATCCTCCAAGTGCCTAATGTAAAAGGTATACAATGGTAAAACCTCCTACGCTATTATCAGTAATAATTATTGAGGTTTTATACTTTGGATATTATGAATGAGCATTGAAAACTATTTTGAAATTAATTTCCTTCTTATCCCTTGAAAATCCACCGACAGATTTATTCATAAAGGGATTGCAATGTTCAAAAAGTTTAATTCTTTATGCATACATGATAAGTTGAAAAGAAAATATTTCTTTTATAAAGTCATGTTTAATTCATTGTGCTCGGTTGTTTTGAATTGAGTATATTCTTAAGAGCATACAATCTTGTTCCTACTTACTAACAATGATTGGATCCAAGCAAGGTTGGATACCAAGAGAGAAAAAGACTTATACGGTTTTGTAGGATCAAAGAAAGCTTCAAGAGAGCAACTACATAGTGAAATAATTCGACTCTTGAGGAAGTTGAAGAAGCAATGCTTGATGTTGATGGTGAATGTCAAAAAATGAGACATCTACATCAATCTACCTTAATCAAGCAAGCCTCTATACAATGACAAGAGGAATTACGGTGATATTTAACCTTACCCTATACTGAGCTTATATGAAATTCATATTTGGGTAATGAATTCTTGTCCATTATTGCATTCCATTAGCAATCAATCATTTACGGCTTTCAAAAAGTTTTTCAGATTGCTAAATGGACCATCAATGAATTTATGCATAACTTTCGAGTTTATGTTTTGTGAAATGCACAATTCTAAAATTTGTTTTTGATGTCAAGTCACTCTGTTTTGTAAAATTGCATTCAAATGATGTTTCAAAATTGGAAGTTAATATTGTATAATGAACGTTGGATATGCTTCAAATTTGTCTAATTGAGTTTTCACTGTCATTCACATATGATCTTTGGTATTTAATGTGATGCTTGAACTCCTCATTCTTTATTCTCTAACTAGTTGGACCTCATGTCTGACAAGTTGATCTCATATGAGTTTTAAGCCTATCTTCAAGAAAAGAATTCAATTTGTGAAACTATTATGCTTAAAGCATAAATTCTTAGTTGGCCGAGTTATTCCAAGCTTCATTCATTAGTGCATTGAGTGTTAATGCATTAACCATTTGTGGAATAACTTACTAGGATGATATTCAGGAACTCTGGTCATTTGGACTAATGAGTATGTGCTTCATCTGCATTTGGTATCATCTATAAATCCTAGTAGCCATTTTGTTACTCAAACTCATCAACTTTTGTCTTCATCCATATTTTGAGTAACTATAATCGTGTATTCAAATTTTTGCCTTGAATGTTCATATGTTTCAAGACACAATTCTAAAAGGCAAGATTATCTCCCGGTCATCAAGCAAAGTCATTGTGCGTAAATATTTCTATCATACTTAGCCTTTTAGGCTAATTCGTTTTCCTTCTGACTGTTGCTTTTGGAAAATTCTTCTACATGTAAACTTCAATGTTTCACATGTTCTCTTAATCTTGAAGCATTCTGATTTATTCTTTAACATGTTGACTTCCACCATGTTTAGAGTGAGCATTGATCTTAAACATGTTTCAAAAATGAACCTTTCATAAAATTTCTTAATACTTCATTAATGTTTGAAAGAAAATTTGAGATTTGAAACTATTTGCATATTTCATTATCATTCTTGGAAAATCTGTTCTCATTCATAAACTATTAGTTGATAAATGCTTATCTTTATAGATAAGATTTTCTATGCTCAAACTTACATGCATTTGTATCAATGACATCTTTTCTTCATAAAGTGTATTTACAAATTGTCATTAAGATATTACATTCTTGGAATCAGTTAATTGTTACCCTTTATGATTCATTGGCTTGAACTTATTTGATTGGGTGAAATTATGATTTGATCTCTCGATTGCTCTTTGCTCGAATATAATATGTTTCAATTATGTAAGAACGAGCTTAAGAGTTGTTATGTCTAATCTTATGTGGACCCAAGAAACATAGGGTACCAAAGAGCATATATTGTTGTTTTGCAGGACTCCGTTTAGAAGATGAAAAACAGAGGCTAACGAGTAAAGAATGACTCCATTTGCTGATCCTTGTGCCTCGAGTTAATTCAACAAATATTGTGTTATTTGAAGTTTCAAAGTTGCAACTTCAAGACAAGATGCCCCGAGGACTCTGTTAAGATAAGAAGAAACAGAAGTAAACAGAGTATGTTTGGCTCAAGTCTGTAGTGAAACTCGAGCCTACTCGAAGTTAGATGCTTGAAATTTGGTTCCTAACTCGAGCCAGAACGAAACAACCTCGAGCCCCGGCAAGACGAGAGATAAGCAATTTGAAAGGTTTTTGGCTCGAGTCGGTGGTATGTAATTCGAGCCAATGCAACTCGCTAAGATCAAACATGATGAACAAACTCGAGCCTCCCGACTAACCTCAAGTTTGAGGCCAAACTCTAGCCAACGTGAGGTGGCTCTAGCCTACGAGCATCGCCTTACACTCTAAATCAAGGGAACTGGTTTGGATCATGAGAAGACTAAATCATCCTCACCCCTATCACTGAAGCGTCCTCAACGAGCAAAAATCCCTCCAAAAAGGTTTCGTCCGAAAATCGCTTTTGAAGAACCTCCGCCCAAAGTTCAAAGAAGCTAATAATCGAGCAACCTTTTGCAACTCCTGTCAAGGCTCAAATCGACCCTGAGGCAGCCACTCGAAAAGACAAAGAAGTAGTTAAAGAGGTCTCTAAGAAATCCAGAAAGAAATCCAAGTTCCGTGAAAATCCTCTGCCGCCTTCTGGTTCTGGGTTTAAGACAAATGAGACATCTGACTCCAAGGACCCGGCAACTCGGTCAAGCATCCCGAATGAACTTACTCGATGTCGATGTCGACTACACGGCTGCAAACCCCGGCATTCGTAAGATAAGCTCTTGCAAATTCCTATGATGCTGATGTCGGCAACCAACCGGCTAATGATCTCGGCCTTGCTGATATTAATTCCAAGATATCACGTCTGTTTTACACCTCGGCAAGTTGAGCTCTCACAAGATAAACATTTGAAGCTCATCCTCCGTGATATTGATAACGCCAATCCGGTCTCTGATCTCGACAACTCAACAACTCGGCTAAAGACTCGAGAAAAGTTCCATGGCCAATGAACACCTAGAGTTACCCCAAGTCAAATATTCACGAAACATACTTGACGTCAATTGTTCTCGTGGTTGCCTCGAGGGAGATGAAGTCAGAGAGCAAAGTATTGTAGCAAGACTTAGTGCCTCGAATCACGCACTCACTTGCCTCAAGTCAAACACGACAATGAGCTTGTCTGGCTAAATAAATGCCTCGAGCCTTTATGTTATTTTCCTCGAGTCAAGGGAAAAGTCATTCAGTTTGAATCATCGTCCGCCTCGAGTAAGCTTTCTCATCACCCCAAGTCAAGCGTCTTCATTACGGGTAAGTATACTTCCCGCCTCGAGTTAATCTTTCGCCTATTTCCTCCATCTCGCCTCGTGTGCCTCGAGTCCATTGTGTGTGCGTCTTTCATGTTATGTCGGCTTCAGCCGCAATTTTGAATCACTATAATCTCGTAAAAAGCGTTGAATCCTATTTGTTCCATTTTGAATCAATATATATATATATATATAATTGTTGGTTTTGTCATGCAAAGGAAAAGGCGTCGTTTTACCCCGCATTTATTTCACTTTGTTTTATCTTCAATTGATTAAAAATTGGCATCGACTCTTTCATTTGTGTCATGTGCTTTAATGTATAACCTTCAATGATTCATTTGCATCATTTTTTAAAAAGCAAAATATTCGTATGCGTCATTTATTTAAAAGTCAAACGCAATTTCGTGCTTTATCTTCAATCTATCTACTCAAGTAATTGCACATTTTTCCATTCATTCTTGGCAACACGTTTTGAATTGGATATTAAAAGAAAAGGGTGGCCTCATTCATTCATTTGCGCTACTGTGCTTTAATGTATAATGTCATATGAATAGCATTTTTTATTCTCGTTAACGTAACAACATCATGTTTCAATTCATGAAGAATTGGCGTCAGGCCTCTTAAAGTATCATTATCTTCAATTCATTAAAAAATGGTGTACGGCCTTAAATGGACAGTTCATTATTTTTCTACACTTAGATTTTGAAAAACGTCATTTTTTGTGTGCCTCTTTTTGAAGAAATCTTTTCACATGTGTTATTTCACCGCTTCTCAATGTGCTTCTTTTTCAACTTGTATTTGCTCCTTTCGCCGAGCATTCTATTTATCCTCCCCGCCCCTCTCTTTTCGCTGATGACAAAGGGGGAGAGTTTGTGAAGAAGAAGTTTTGAAATATGCCTTTAACTTACTTTGACAGTTGTATGCCTTATTTGGTTTAATGGAGCCTTCAACTTAACTATATGCATATATCTTGTATGCGCTCCTACAATTATGTTTCTTTGTCATTTGGTTCAAGTTATCGTGCTCATTTAGAAAAATCTTGGAAAAACATTTTCAAATTTTCAAAACATTATAAGTGTTGTCATCATCAAAAAGGGGGAGAATGTTAGTTCTCATAGTTTTTGATGTTTTGATGATAACAATTATAATGTAATTGATCTTTGATATACTATGAAAATTTGAAGTTTCAAATATCACCTTAAGTTAATTGATTATGTGCCTCTAGTCATAAAGTTCATTCTATGAATTGAAAAATGATTTCCTTTGATTACTGTTGGCTCCCAATGTTTGTTTTGATGATAACTAACCTCTTTCAATACTTATGATTGAAAACAAAATGTTTTACTTTGAGAAATTCACATCTGCATTTTATCTGTCAGATTGGCTCTAGCCAATCTCGCCGGGCTCTAGCCGTCTCCCGTCTACAATTGTCGAATGCAAGCTTTGGCTCTAGCCAATTTATTCGACTCGAGCCAAGCCCTTAACTCCGGCCAACCCCATCTCGACTCGAGCCAAGCTCCTATCTAAAGTTGTCGAATACAACCCTTGGCTCTAGCCAATTTATTTCGACTCGAGCCAAGCCCCGAACTCTAGCCAACTTCATCCGACTCGAGCCAATATCCTATCTATATTTGTCAGAATGCAAATTTTGGCTCTAGCCAATTTCTGTTGCCTCTAGCCAAGCCCTGAACTCTAGCCAAAGAGCATTGGCTCTAGCCAAGTTCTTGACCATTATTTTCAAATGACCTTCTGACTCTAGCCTACTCTGTGTAACTAGAGTTTTGACCCAAAATCTAGCCAGATAACTTTGACTCTAGCCTAGAGCACTCCCATGAGATAAATTGACTCTAGCCAACACAATGTACCTTGAGTTTTGACCCGACTCTAGCCTGAATATTCGACTCTAGCCTAGCGCGTTTCATCAAAACAATCGACTCTAGCCGAATATTTTGACTCAAGCCTAGCGCACTATGTCTAATCAATTTGACTCTAGCCTACACAATATGCCTTGAGTCTTGACCTAAACTTGAGCCAAAGTATCTTGTGACTCTAGCCTAGCATGTTATTATAGAAGAACTTGACTCTAGCCAAAAATCTTGACTCTAGCCAAATTTATCAGGTTGAAAAAACCAGATTTCTAAACGTTGCTAAATCTCTGAGTATGGTTTACTTATTTCATATCTTCACTCATAATTGTTACTAATCATGTTTAACAAGTTTGATTAATGAGTTTCAGAAGAGTTCTTAGGGATTAACGCTAATTTGAAATAAAGCAACAATGTGTCAGACGCATTTATTGCAAAGCAGAGATATTCACCATTCTGGCATATGACCTTCTGACAACAACAACGGCTATTTCCTCGATACATTCTCACCAAGTCTCAACGGGCAATTTGAATAAGGAATGTCAACGTTAGAGATTCAGCGAATACGATTAGTCCGAGTAAACATTCTTCAACGGAAATATTTATTACACTCAACGGCTAATTCGAAGAGTCTCAACGGATAAACTTGAAGCTTCAACAACGGTCATAAATGCCACCAACTATAAATGTTAGAAGCATTCAAATCTACAACCAAGAGAACGGAAACGCTGTGCATTCAACTCGATATTATTGCAATCTTCCGTTTCATTAGTTTCATTTAATATCTTCGGATATTCTTGTACTTGAGTGTTTATCATTTATCTACTCGGTGAGGAGTTAAACACTATTTGAATATTTGTATATCAGTTGAATCTTAAGGTTGAGGAACCTTAAGAGAAGGTGTATCAATTACAACTTGTAAGGGGGAGTGGAGTCTGTGAGAGGACCATCATTCGTTTACAGAGTGTGTAATTGTGTCTGTGGTTATTTGGTTACAGCTTGTAAAGAGGAGTAAGTCCTAGTGAGAGGATTACTCGAGAGTTACGAGTGTGTAATCAAGTTTCTAGATAGTGAAATCTCAGAGTGTTTCTGGGGACTGGACGTAGGTCAAGAGTTGGACCGAACCAGTATAAATCCATTGTGTTAAATCTCTCTTACCCTTACTCTGTTTATCCCTGTTTTGCACTATCCCAACAGAGCATTTTCGCGAGAAAATTTTATATCCCCAATTCACCCCCCCTCTTGGTGATATTTCGTCTTTCATTTGGTATCAGAGTAAGGTCTTCTCTGAAAAAGATTAACATCTTGAGAAGGATCATTATGGAAGGTATTCTACCTGACGGAGCCTCGATCAACAGACCACCGAGATTTAGTGGAGAGCATTATTCTTTCTGGAAAGCCAAATTTAGAGTCTTTGTCATGGCGTCTGAATATGGCCTATGGAGAGTATTTGAGTTTGGAGACTACAACCCAACGATTCTCGAAAATGGCATCAGAGTTGCAAAGCCCGAAGAAGCTTATGATGAGAATGATAGGAGAAATATCACACTCAACAAGTAAAGCTATTCGATGTTGCAAAGTGCCTTAAGCCAACAGAGTATTTTCGTGTCCGCACTTTGCCAAATGCAAAAGCCATGTGGGATGCTCCGGAGATAGCTCATGAAGGAAACTCGGAGTAAAGCGAACAGTAATCAACACTCTCATAACAGAGTATGATCTTCTTCGAATGAAGACCGGAGAGTCCATTGCTGAATTTCAACTTCGTTATACCCATCTTATCAACCAATTATCGCTTTGGGTAAAACATATGAGCAAGGTCCTCAAGTTAGAAAAATTCTCAATGTCTTGACGAAAGACGGGAAGCCAAAGTCACAACGATCGAAGAAGCCCGTGGAGAATCAATGCAATCGTTGTTGCTCTATTCGGAAGTCTATCTCGAATATGAAAACAAACCGAAATTCAAGAATGGCTTGGACGAAATCAATAGTAACAGAGAGGCAAAGGAATTGCTCGAATCTTTGTGAAAGAGAAGGCGCCCAAGGAAGAAGAAGTTGCGAGCATATGCTTAATTCTTTGAAGAAGAAGAGCAATGTGAAAACAACGATGAGGTATATGATTCGAACCTACCTATGATGAGTTGCTTTCGAATACAATGATTTACATTTTGAATTCAAAAATATTGCGAAAGAACTCATTGCTTCGAAAAGAAAATCAAATTGCTTGAGCAGCAAAATAAAGATTCCCCTCCTACTTGCGAAAATATGAGTTGCAAAAACTGTCCTAATCTTGAAAAGAAAAACTCTTATCTTACGAAAACTCTTGAGAAATTCACTAAAGGCAGTGAAACTCTCAATGTGATTTTAAAGGCTCAGAGATTTACAAATGATCGATCAGACATAGACATAGGTTACAATCCTATTTTTGACAAAAAGAAAGGGAAAAAGAAAAGTGGTGGAAAATCCTACTTACACTATTTTCAAAAAATTGTCCATTCTTCAAACCCCTTTGCTCACTGTAGTTATTGTAACCGAAAGGGACATAATACTTCATCATGTTTTCATAAGAAAGAAAGAAGAGACAAACCCGTTGGTAATTATCAATGGGTACCAAAGGGAACTTATGTTTTCCCTAAGGCTCGAGCTAACCCGAAAGGACCCAAGTATACATGGGTACCAAAATGTCCATCTAGTGCTTTCTGTGTGCAGATTGATTCCGAAATCAATGGACATAAGGGTACATTAAAAAAGCCAAGAGTCTCTTGTGCACCAATGAAAAGGAGCATAGCACCTATGTCAAACAAGAGAACTCGCGGAGCGCCCATTGCTAAAACTACAAAGTCCAACCAATGGAAAATAGGAGTAAGTTCCACCTCAAGAACAAACTATAATAGAGTACCATTCAACTATCTTGAGGAGAATAAGAAAAGGAGAATCTATCAAGTATCAAGCAGAAGACACTTGAAGTCTACATCCTTTGAGAGAACTTTGCGAGACACCCATGGAAAGACATATGAAGAATCAATGTGATAGGAAGAAACGTTGGGTAAGCAAAGCCGATCCTCCAAGTGCCTAATGTAAAAGGTATACAATGGTAAAACCTCCTACGCTATTATCGTAATAATTATTGAGGTTTTATACTTTGGATATTATGAATGAGCATTGAAAACTATTTTGAAATTAATTTCCTTCTTATCCCTTGAAAATCCACCCGATGATTTATTCATAAAGGGATTGCAATGTTCAAAAAGTTTAATTCTTTATGCATACATGATAAGTTGAAAAGAAAATATTTCTTTTATAAAGTCATGTTTAATTCATTGTGCTCGGTTGTTTTGAATTGAGTATATTCTTAAGAGCATACAATCTTGTTCCTACTTACTAACAATGATTGGATCCAAGCAAGGTTGGATACCAAGAGAGAAAAAGACTTATACGGTTTTGTAGGATCAAAGAAAGCTTCAAGAGAGCAACTACATAGTGAAATAATTCGACTCTTGAGGAAGTTGAAGAAGCAATGCTTGATGTTGATGGTGAATGTCAAAAAATGAGACATCTACATCAATCTACCTTAATCAAGCAAGCCTCTATACAATGACAAGAGGAATTACGGTGATATTTAACCTTACCCTATATCTTCGAGCTTATATGAAATTCATATTTGGGTAATGAATTCTTGTCCATTATTGCATTCCATTAGCAATCAATCATTTACGGCTTTCAAAAAGTTTTTCAGATTGCTAAATGGACCATCAATGAATTTATGCATAACTTTCTCGAGTTTATGTTTTGTGAAATGCACAATTCTAAAATTTGTTTTTGATGTCAAGTCACTCTTGTTTTTGTAAAATTGCATTCAAATGATGTTTCAAAATTGGAAGTTAATATTGTATAATGAACGTTGGATATGCTTCAAATTTGTCTAATTGAGTTTTCACTTGTCATTCACATATGATCTTTGGTATTTAATGTGATGCTTGAACTCCTCATTCTTTATTCTCTAACTAGTTGGACCTCATGTATCGACAAGTTGATCTCATATGAGTTTTAAGCCTATCTTCAAGAAAAGAATTCAATTTGTGAAACTATTATGCTTAAAGCATAAATTCTTAGTTGGCCGAGTTATTCCAAGCTTCATTCATTAGTGCATTGAGTGTTAATGCATTAACCATTTGTGGAATAACTTACTAGGATGATATTCGGGAACTCGGTCATTTGGACTAATGAGTATGTGCTTCATCTGCATTTGGTATCATCTATAAATCCTAGTAGCCATTTTGTTACTCAAACTCATCAACTTTTGTCTTCATCCATATTTTGAGTAACTATAATCGTGTATTCAAATTTTTGCCTTGAATGTTCATATGTTTCAAGACACAATTCTAAAAGGCAAGATTATCTCCTGGTCATCAAGCAAAGTCATTGTGCGTAAATATTTCTATCATACTTAGCCTTTTAGGCTAATTCGTTTTCCTTCTGACTGTTGCTTTTGGAAAATTCTTCTACATGTAAACTTCAATGTTTCACATGTTCTCTTAATCTTGAAGCATTCTGATTTATTCTTTAACATGTTGACTTCCACCATGTTTAGAGTGAGCATTGATCTTAAACATGTTTCAAAAATGAACCTTTCATAAAATTTCTTAATACTTCATTAATGTTTGAAAGAAAATTTGAGATTTGAAACTATTTGCATATTTCATTATCATTCTTGGAAAATCTGTTCTCATTCATAAACTATTAGTTGATAAATGCTTATCTTTATAGATAAGATTTTCTATGCTCAAACTTACATGCATTTGTATCAATGACATCTTTTCTTCATAAAGTGTATTTACAAATTGTCATTAAGATATTACATTCTTGGAATCAGTTAATTGTTACCCTTTATGATTCATTGGCTTGAACTTATTTGATTGGGTGAAATTATGATTTGATCTCTGATTGCTCTTTGCTCGAATATAATATGTTTCAATTATGTAAGAACGAGCTTAAGAGTTGTTATGTCTAATCTTATGTGGACCCAAGAAACATAGGGTACCAAAGAGCATATATTGTTGTTTTGCAGGACTCTGTTTAGAAGATGAAAAAGAGGCTAACAGAGTAAAGAATGACTCCATTTGCTGATCCTTGTGCCTCGAGTTAATTCAACAAATATTGTGTTATTTGAAGTTTCAAAGTTGCAACTTCAAGACAAGATGCCCCGAGGACTCTGTTAAGATAAGAAGAAACAGAAGTAAACAGAGTATGTTTGGCTCAAGTCTGTAGTGAAACTCGAGCCTACTCGAAGTTAGATGCTTGAAATTTGGTTCCTAACTCGAGCCAGAACGAAACAACCTCGAGCCCCTGGCAAGACAGAGAGATAAGCAATTTGAAAGGTTTTTGGCTCGAGTCAGTGGTATGTAATTCGAGCCAATGCAACTCTGCTAAGATCAAACATGATGAACAAACTCGAGCCTCCCGACTAACCTCAAGTTTGAGGCCAAACTCTAGCCAACGTGAGGTGGCTCTAGCCTACGAGCATCGCCTTACACTCTAGATCAAGGGAACTGGTTTGGATCATGAGAAGACTAAATCATCCTCACCCCTATCTTTGAAGCGTCCTCAACGAGCAAAAATCCCTCCAAAAAGGTTTCGTCCGAAAATCGCTTTTGAAGAACCTCCGCCCAAAGTTCAAAGAAGCTAATAATCGAGCAACCTTTTGCAACTCCTGTCAAGGCTCAAATCGACCCTGAGGCAGCCACTCGAAAAGACAAAGAAGTAGTTAAAGAGGTCTCTAAGAAATCCAGAAAGAAATCCAAGTTCCGTGAAAATCCTCCGCCTGTATACGGTTCCGGGTTTAAGACAAATGAGGCATCTGACTCCAAGGACCCTGGCAACTCGGTCAAGCATCCCGGAATGAACTTACTCGATGTCGATGTCGACTACACGGCTGCAAACCCCGGCATTCGTAAGATAAGCTCTTGCAAATTCCTATGATGCTGATGTCGGCAACCAACCGGCTAATGATCTCGGCCTTTGCCGATATTAATTCCAAGATATCACGTCTGTTTTACACCTCGGCAAGTTGAGCTCTCACAAGATAAACATTTGAAGCTCATCCTCCGTGATATTGATAACGCCAATCCGGTCTCTGATCTCGACAACTCAACAACTCAGCTAAAGACTCAGAGAAAAGTTCCATGGCCAATGAACACCTAGAGTTACCCCAAGTCAAATATTCACGAAACATACTTGACGTCAATTGTTCTCGTGGTTGCCTCGAGGGAGATGAAGTCAGAGAGCAAAGTATTGTAGCAAGACTTAGTGCCTCGAATCACGCACTCACTTGCCTCAAGTCAAACACGACAATGAGCTTGTCTGGCTAAATAAATGCCTCGAGCCTTTATGTTATTTTCCTCGAGTCAAGGGAAAAGTCATTCAGTTTGAATCATCTGTCCGCCTCGAGTAAGCTTTCTCATCACCCCAAGTCAAGCGTCTTCATTACAGGTAAGTATACTTCCTGCCTCGAGTTAATCTTTCAGTCTATTTCCTCCATCTGCTCTGTGTGCCTCGAGTCCATTGTGTGTGCGTCTTTCATGTTATGTCAGCTTCAGCGCAATTTTGAATCACTATAATCTCGTAAAAAGCGTTGAATCCTATTTGTTCCATTTTGAATCAATATATATATATATATATATATATATATATATATATATATAATTGTTGGTTTTGTCATGCAAATGAAAAGGCGTCGTTTTACCCCGCATTTATTTCACTTTGTTTTATCTTCAATTGATTAAAAATTGGCATCGACTCTTTCATTTGTGTCATGTGCTTTAATGTATAACCTTCAATGATTCATTTGCATCATTTTTTAAAAAGCAAAATATTCTGTATCGTCATTTATTTAAAAGTCAAACGCAATTTCGTGCTTTATCTTCAATCTATCTACTCAAGTAATTGCACATTTTTCCATTCATTCTTGGCAACACGTTTTGAATTGGATATTAAAAGAAAAAGGGTGGCCTCATTCATTCATTTGCGCTACTGTGCTTTAATGTATAATGTCATATGAATAGCATTTTTTATTCTCGTTAACGTAACAACATCATGTTTCAATTCATGAAGAATTGGCGTCGGGCCTCTTAAAGTATCATTATCTTCAATTCATTAAAAAATGGTGTCGGCCTTAAATGGACAGTTCATTATTTTTCTACACTTAGATTTTGAAAAACGTCATTTTTTGTGTGCCTCTTTTTGAAGAAATCTTTTCACATGTGTTATTTCACTGCTTCTCAATGTGCTTCTTTTTCAACTTGTATTTGCTCCTTCTGCTGAGCATTCTATTTATCCTCCCTGCCCCTCTCTTTTCGCTGATGACAAAGGGGGAGAGTTTGTGAAGAAGAAGTTTTGAAATATGCCTTTAACTTACTTTGACAGTTGTATGCCTTATTTGGTTTAATGGAGCCTTCAACTTAACTATATGCATATATCTTGTCTGCTCCTACAATTATGTTTCTTTGTCATTTGGTTCAAGTTATACGTGCTCATTTAGAAAAATCTTCGGAAAAACATTTTCAAATTTTCAAAACATTATAAGTGTTGTCATCATCAAAAAGGGGAGAATGTTAGTTCTCATAGTTTTTGATGTTTTGATGATAACAATTATAATGTAATTGATCTTTGATATACTATGAAAATTTGAAGTTTCAAATATCACCTTAAGTTAATTGATTATGTGCCTCTAGTCATAAAGTTCATTCTATGAATTGAAAAATGATTTCCTTTGATTCTTGTTGGCTCCCAATGTTTGTTTTGATGATAACTAACCTCTTTCAATACTTATGATTGAAAACAAAATGTTTTACTTTGAGAAATTCACATCTGCATTTTATACGCGATTGGCTCTAGCCAATCTCTCGCGGCTCTAGCAAGTCTCCGTCTACAATTGTCGAATGCAAGCTTTGGCTCTAGCCAATTTATTCGACTCGAGCCAAGCCCTTAACTCCGGCCAACCCCATCGACTCGAGCCAAGCTCCTATCTAAAGTTGTCGAATACAACCCTTGGCTCTAGCCAATTTATTCCGACTCGAGCCAAGCCCCGAACTCTAGCCAACTTCATCGACTCGAGCCAATATCCTATCTATATTTGTCGAATGCAAATTTTGGCTCTAGCCAATTTACGTTGCCTCTAGCCAAGCCCGAACTCTAGCCAAAGAGCATTGGCTCTAGCCAAGTTCTTGACCATTATTTTCAAATGACCTTCGACTCTAGCCTACTCTGTGTAACTAGAGTTTTGACCCAAAATCTAGCCAGATAACTTTGACTCTAGCCTAGAGCACTCCCATGAGATAAATTGACTCTAGCCAACACAATGTACCTTGAGTTTTGACCCTGACTCTAGCCTGAATATTCTGACTCTAGCCTAGCGCGTTTCATCAAAACAATCAGACTCTAGCCTGAATATTTTGACTCAAGCCTAGCGCACTATGTCTAATCAATTTGACTCTAGCCTACACAATATGCCTTGAGTCTTGACCTAAACTTGAGCCAGTATCTTGTGACTCTAGCCTAGCATGTTATTATAGAAGAACTTGACTCTAGCCAAAAATCTTGACTCTAGCCAAATTTATCAGGTTGAAAAAACCAGATTTCTAAACCTTGCTAAATCTCTGAGTATGGTTTACTTATTTCATATCTTCACTCATAATTGTTACTAATCATGTTTAACAAGTTTGATTAATGAGTTTCAGAAGAGTTCTTGGGGATTAACGCTAATTTGAAATAAAGCAACAATGTGTCAGACGCATTTATTGCAAAGCGAGAGATATTCACCATTCGGCATATGACCTTCGACAACAACAACGGCTATTTCCTCGATACATTCTCACCAAGTCTCAACGGGCAATTTGAATAAGGAATGTCAACGTTGGAGATTCAGCGAATACGATTAGTCCGAGTAAACATTCTTCAACGGAAATATTTATTACACTCAACGGCTAATTCGAAGAGTCTCAACGGATAAACTTGAAGCTTCAACAACGGTCATAAATGCCACCAACTATAAATGTTAGAAGCATTCAAATCTACAACCAAGAGAACGGAAACGCCGTGCATTCAACTCGATATTATTGCAATCTTCCGTTTCATTAGTTTCATTTAATATCTTCGGATATTCTTGTACTTCAAAGTGTTTATCATTTATCTACTCGGTGAGGAGTTAAACACTATTTGAATATTTGTATATCAGTTGAATCTTAAGGTTGAGGAACCTTAAGAAGGTGTATCAATTACAACTTGTAAGGGGGAGTGGAGTCTGTGAGAGGACCATCCTTCGTTTACAGAGTGTGTAATTGTGTCTGTGGTTATTTGGTTACAGCTTGTAAAGAGGAGTAAGTCCTAGTGAGAGGATTACTCGAGAGTTACAGAGTGTGTAATCAAGTTTCTAGATAGTGAAATCTCGGGTGTTTCGGGGATTTGGACGTAGGTCAAGAGTTGGACCGAACCAAGTATAAATCCATTGTGTTAAATCTCTCTTACCCTTACTCGTTTATCCCCTGTTTTGCACTATCCCAACGAGCATTTTCGCGAGAAAATTTTATATCCCCAATTCACCCCCCCTCTTGGTGATATTCCGTCTTTCATTCTTTACGATTGTAATAATTGCAATGAGCAAAAGGGTTTGAAGAATGAACAGATTTTCTAAAATAGTTCATATAAGATTTTTCTCCAAATTTCTTTTTTCCTTTCTTTTTATAAAAAATAGGTTTATGCCAATTCCTGATCTGTCATTTGTGAATCTTTGCTGTTTCAAAATGACATTAAGTATTTCACTCCCTTTAGTGAATTTCTCAAGTGCTTTTGTGAGATACACATTCTTTTTCTTTAAATCAATGAAATCCTCACAAACAGTGTTTTCTCAAGAAATTTTTTGACTTACTGTACAAGAGTTATATTTTTCTTTTTCAAAGCAATATACTTTTCAGCAACCTTTTCAAATTCAATTTGTAAAATATTGTATTCAGTGAATAACTCATCATATGAAGGTTGTGAATCATATACCTCATCAATGTTTTCAAATTGCTCTTCTTCTTGAGCCATGAGACATATGTTGGCTTTATCCTCTTCTTCAGCTTCGTCTTCATCAGATGAGCTGTCTCCCCATATTGCTGAGACATAAGCTTTCTTCTTGAACTTATTGAATTTCTTCTTGTCTTTGTCTTTGTTCTTCAGCTGGGGACATTCTGACTTGATGTGGCCAGGCTTTTCACATTCGTAGCAGATGATTGGCTTCTTTGTGAAACATTTTGTATCCTTGGTCCTTCTTGTAGAATCTCTTGAATCTACGGACCATCATGCCTAGCTCTCCATCTTCGTCTTCTTCTTCATCATCACCTGACTCCTTAGCTTTTTTAACAGCTTTAAGAGCAACAACACCTTTGCTCTTACTATTAATCTTATCAAGTCCCTTTCTGAACTTGATCTTGCCTTCATACTCAGATAGGTTGCCAAAGAGGGCTGCCACATAAGCCATTGACTCTCCACAAGCTTCTTCAATAGCAGTGGCCTTAGCTTCCCATTCCTTGCTGAGGATATTCAGGATTTTCCTCACTTGGACAGGCTGTTCATAGTGTTTGCCCAAAGTAGCAGGTTGGTTGAATAGATGAGTGAACCTCAGTTGGAATTCTCCAATGGATTCCCCAGACTTCATATGAAGAAGATCGTACTCAGTCATGAGGGTATTGATTATATTCTCCTTGATTCCAGTGGTGCCTTCATGAGCTATCTCCAAAGCATCCCACATAGCTTTAGTAGAGGTTAAAGTGCATATTCGAAAGTACTCTTGTTGGCTCAAAGCACTTTGCAGCATGAGGACAGCTTTAATGTTGAGAGTGATATTTCTCCTATCATTCTCATCACAGTCTTCTTCAGGCTTTGGAATTCTGAGACCATTTTTGAGTATAGTAGGATTGTAATCTCCTCTCTCGAACACTCTCCAAAGACCATATTCAGTAGCCAAAACAAAGACTTTGAATTTGGCATTCCAGAAGGAATAGTGCTCTCCATTGAATACCGGTGGTCGGTTGATCGATGCTCCATCAAGTAGAATACCATCATATTGATCCTTTTCGAAATGTTAAGCTCTTTAGAGAAGACCTGGCTCTGATACCAAATGAAAGTGGAGCAAATCACCAAGAGGGGGTGAATTGGGGATTTTAAAATTCTTTTCAAAGAACTCTATTTTTAAATATTAAAACAGAGTAGAACAGAGTAGTGGGAGAAAGAGAAAGACACAAGGAATTTATACTTGTTTGGTCCAACCTCTTGACCTATGTCCAGTCTGAAAATGGAGCTAAATCACCAAGAGGGGGGTGAATTGGGGATTTTAAAAAAAATTCTGAATACCTCTGTTTTTGAACACTAAAAACAGAGATGAACTAAGATGAGAGTAGAATAGCAAGACACAAGGATTTATACTGGTTCGGTCCAATCTCTTGACCTACGTCTAGTCCCCAGACTCTCTGGGATTTTCACTATCTCAATTGATTACACACTTTGTACTCAAGAGTAATTCTCTCACTAGAACTTACTCCCCCTTACAAGTTGCAATCAACGAACCCAATCACCAAGTCCCCAGACTTGTGATACTTTACAATAAATGATATACAGAAAAGAAACTCTCTCTAAGAGTGGATATAGATAAACATTGAAGCTTTTTGTATCAATAGATACTTTACATAGAAAAACTCAAGAGTAGTTGGACACTTTGAATGATTTTCGTTTTCTGCAGTATATTGGTTGTTGAGAGGAATTGAATGCAGCTCTACTTATACTGAGAGTGCATTAGATGACCGTTGTAATCTTCAATATAACCGTTGCCTTCATTAGACAAGGTTCTGGTTCAGTTTTGTTCTTCTTCTCTCTCTAATCTCCACTTAATCCAGCTATACAGAAGTTCAGAGTTGACTTCTCTGTGAATTAATCCGTTGGTAGAGCAGTTGCTTGATGAAGAAAACATTCTTTAATGCTTTGTAAGCGTGTGCAGACGAATTACCCAAAAGTATCAACTTTCTGGGTGTAGCATTGAATGTTATGACATGCTTTTTGCTTTTTGCTTTCAGTCTTCATTTAATCTTGTTTAAGCAAGCTGAAACTCACTAACAAAGTGGTTAAACATAGCTGGGAATATTTAGGAATGTTAATTGGAAGTATTAAGATCAAACAAAAAGGTTTCGCGAATTCATCAGTTTTGAATTTCAAACTCGCTAATGAAAAACTCGAGTTTTGTTTCTCAAAACTCGAGTTTTGGACTTTGGTGTGTAGAAACGTTTTAAGTCCAAAACATCAAAACTAAAGGTTTTCTTCAAAAGCGGAGGTTTTCAAAACATTGAAAAACATCAAACTTTACGCTTGGCCAAAACTCGAGTTTTGATATCAAAACTCGAGTTTTCATTTAAATATGAAAACTAGAGGAAGCGTGCCAAGTTAAAACCGGAGGTTTTGGCATAAACCGACGTTTTCAAAACGAGAAAATCCAAAGACTTTATGCACGAGCAAAACTCGAGTTTTCACTTTACCGTGAAAACTTGAAGAAAACTTTGTCAAACTCAAAACCGGAGGTTTTGGCGGAAATCGGCAATTTTCAAAAGCGAGAAAATCCAAAGACTTTCGTCGAGCAAAACTCGAGTTTTGAAATCAAAACTCGAGTTTTCACTTTACTGTGAAAACTTTGAGAAAACTTTGACAAACTCAAAACTGGAGGTTTTCACAAAAATTGGAGGTTTTGAAAACTAGCTAAAAACTGAATCCTCTCTACCAACTCAAAACTCGAGTTTTCACAAATTGAGTGAAAACTTTGAAAATTTCAAGTTAAATTGAAAACTGGAGGTTTTAGCCAAAACTGGATGTTTTCCAAGTCCAAAAACTTAGGGGACTCTCTGTAGGTCCAAAACTCGAGTTTTCAATGAAAACTGGAGTTTTGTCTTTTCCAAAAATATTGAGAAGTCCTTGTATTGTGAAAACTGGCGGTTTAGCTTAGTTCACTAAATTGAGTTCTTCTCTGTAAGATCAAAACTTGAGTTTTGTAACCAAAACTCGAGTTTTCCTTTGATAACATGTTTTCCAACTTGTCAAAGAAAAACTTCATACTTTGTTTGCAAATGTTAGTAATCATCAAAACCCTTAGAGAACTAACACAGTCCCCAGACACTCTGGGATTTCACTAACTCAAATGATTACACACTTTGTAACTCTCAGAGTAATTCTCTCACTAGAACTTACTCCCCCTTACAAGTTGTAATCAAATAGCCCAATCTCCAAGTCCCACGACTTGAGATTCTTACAATGAATGATTTCAATAAATGATACTTTCTCTAAGAGTGGATAATGATAATCACTGAAGTACAAATGTATCAAAAGATACTTTACTGTAGAAAACTCACAGAGTAGTTGGAAACATGAATGATTTTTGTTTTTTGCAGATTAGTTGTTGAGCAAAATTGAATGGAGCTCTATTTATATGAAGACAACATTAAATGACCATTGTAATCTTTAATATGATTGTTGCCTTCATTAGAGAAGGATTAGCTTGAGCTTTGGTCTTCTTCTCTCTCTACTCTTTGGTTAATCGAGTTGCACAGAAGTTTATGGTTGACTTCTTGAATATTAATCCTTTTGAAGAGCAGCTACTGGATGAGGAAAGGAAACATTAATCCCTTTGCAACGTGTGTAGAATGATTGTCCAAAAGGATGCAAGTTTTCTGGACATTGCATTTAATGTGTTGACGTCACTTTTTGCTTTTGTTCAAATCTTCATTTAATATCCTCTTAAATCATCTGAAACTCACTAACAAACTGATTAAACATAGTTAGGAATAGTAATGAGTGATGCTAAGAAGTATTAAGAAGAAACATGATGATTTATCAAATTTGAGCAATTTGATTTTCAAACTCAGTGACACAAACTCGGGTTTGTTCTTACAAATTGGAGTTTGTAACATTGCTTCAGAAGGTCAAACTCAAGTTTCCAAATCCTAACTCGAGTTTCCTTCTTCCAGAGAAGAATGTCGTGATTTTAGCTTTGAAGCACATTTTGAAACATTGAGCAGAACTCGAGTTTATTAATGACTAACTCGAGTTTTGGACTTTTATAGTGAAAACATGTTTAAGTCCAAAAGCTCAAGACTGGAGTTTCCAAATCTTAACTGGAGTTTTCAAAATCACTGAAATGAGCAAAGCTCTCTGCTTGGCACAAACTCAAGTTATGAAACATAAACTTGAGTTTCCTTTAAAAATGGAAAACCTTTGAAAAATCTTTGCCAAGTGAAAGCTGAAGCTTTCAAAACAAACTAGAGTTTTCTCAAAGTGGGTAAAACATTAAAGCTCTCTGTCAAGTACAAACTCGAGTTTACAAATACTAACTCGAGTTTCCTCAAGCTTTGGAAAACGTAGAAAACTTATAGCCAAGTACAAACACGAGTTTGTCATAACAAACTGGAGTTTGCTCAGGATGACAAGCATTAAGACTCTCGGCCAAGCCCAAACTTGAGTTTTGAAAACATTAACTTGAGTTTGGTCAAGTTCACAAAATACTTGACAAAACTCTTCATTTAGCACAAACTCGAGTTTCCATATCAAAACTGGAGTTTGGTTATGCTCAAAACATTGGGAGCTCTCTGTAAGACCAAAATTCGAGTTTACTCTCGAAAATTAGAGTTTTTCTTACATTGGAAAATATTGAAGAGTCTCTGTATGGTGCAAACTTGAGTTTGTAAACCTAAACTCGAGTCTGTCTTAATGTGAAACACTTGGAGTGCTCTCTGTATGTCACAAACTCAAGTTTGCCTACGTAAAATGGAGTTTTCTTAGTTTATTAAAATTGAGCTACTCTTTGTCAAGTCCAAACTTGAATTTTCCAACCAAAACTCGAGTTTGTCTTTGACAGTAAGCTTTTCAACTTACCAAAGACAAACTTCAACGTGTGTTTACAATTGTCAGTTATCATCAAAAGACATAGATTATTAAGTCAAATGGATGATCCACGCGCCCACAATTAATCGTTGACTAATAAAAATTTACAATAAGACAATACATTATTAAGTCACTAATTAATTATTCTCTAACTAATTAATTAGTGACTTAATTATTTGACTAATTATTATTCTTTATTTAAGCTTATCCTATCTATCTCGAGGGTACTCTATAAATAATAATATACAACATATTTCACAAAATATTTTTATTAATTCACTAATTATTATTCTCACAAATTTCTTTAATTAAATTTAGCTAATAATATTTTACGATTTATATAAAAAATTATTAATGTACAATATATTAAATAATTAGTCATCTACCTTAAGGTTTATAATAAATTCACTAATTAATTAATTTACTAATTAGTCTTGTATCTTAAGGTTTATAATAAATTCTAAATATTTTAATTCCCTTAATTATAAATTAAAAATATTATTTAATCTTTTTATTATTTATAATTAAGTACAATTATCATTTATAATTTTACTTTTTAAAAAAACAAAAAATTTGACGCCCGTGGCGTCAATTATTAAATTGACGCCTTGGCGTCAATAATTGATACCATAAGGCGTCAATTTGAATTGACGCCAGTGGCATCAATTAATAGACGCCACTAGTGGCGTCGTACTTATTGACGCCACTAGTGGCGTTAATAAGTATGACGCCATCGCTCGGTGGCGTCGATTATCTCGACGCTACTAACACGACGCCACTAACGCATTAGTTTAGTAAATCTTTTTCCATCTGCTCTAATTAGGTACAATTTTTGCAAAAAAAAAAAAAAATCCTATATTGGTGCTTTTTCCAAAGATTTGATCATTTGAAAATGAACTGAGCAAGCAAATATAACAATAAAGATGAATATCACTTCATTTCATTCATTCAAAAATTAAATACATCAGAGTTTAAGCACAGAATAGCAAAGGTAACAACAAATACAACAGATAATATAATATCAAAATAGTTGTTCAAATAGTTACTCTTTCTGCATTTCTCCCCTTTTGTCATCATCGACGAAGGAGTTTAATGTAAGAAGGGGGACCAGAACGACGAGAGGAAGTTGCAAGTGGTAGAGCTAAGGTAGGAACGTTATGTTGAGGATCAACCAAAGTGTGGGTGGTGGAGAGTCTGGAGAAGCAGGTGAGAGTCTGACAGTAGAAGTGTGAAAGAGAGGAACAAGGGAAGTTGCTAGAGTAGTAGCAACAACGGGGGTAATAAAGATGATTGGAGTGGTGAAAGTGAAAGTAGGTGAGGAATGCATAGGTGAAGAAAAGATTGGGGAAGGTTCAAACTTGGGTATGCTAAAACTAGGGCCAGCAGGGATAGGTGAGGAAGTGTTAAGATCAAGATAAGGACCACTATGATTGGGACCAGCAGTAGCAGCATGAGACTGATTCTTCAGGATCTTGTCTACTTTATCAGTAAGAGATAGCATCACAACATGAAGAGTAGATATGCTAGCTGCCTGATCTTCAAAATGTCCATTAAGATTCTCAACCTTCTCAATCATCTCATCCTGAGCATCCACTAAGGTATTGTGAAACTTTGTCACCTCAGATACTATTCTCCCAACTTCAGATTCAATCCTATCAGTCAGATGAGAAATGACCTTATCCACAATTTCCTTGATACTAGCATCCAAATCAGAAGGTAGAGCAGACTGAGCTTCATGAACCTAGAGTGAGGCTAAGAAGCTCTTAATCTTGAGGGAGTCCTTGATTGGCCTGATCCGTCTTCAAAGTGGATCCTCATCAAGTTTAGATGGTGTTTTCCAAATACACGGGTCTTCACTGATTGCTCATGCAAGGCTATATAACAAATTTTCTCAAGAAAGAGAATGATGGAAACCAGATTGGGAAAAGGGATGGTTGAAGATTTTCTTGAAGCAAATTTAAACTTAGCCATCTCTTGAAAGACATAGTGCCCAATATTGTGGGGCATCTTATCTATGATAGATGCAAAAATGGGGTAATCCCTTTTTGTAAAATGTGTAAAATTTCCACCTTTCTGCATGAGGTTTCTGGTATAGATGTACCAGATAGCTCTATACATAGGGGCATGATAGCAGGGAAAATGATAGTCATCTAATGGCCCAGCAGGTATAGGCTCATTAGGTCTTAGAATTTCAAAGATTTCCCTGTTATCATATTTTAAGACAGTGATAGGTGAAGGATTGGAAATTTGTAAGATAGAATTGATATAGGCAGGAGATAAGACTATCATTTCACCCCTAACATAAGTGACAATCCTTTCTTCTAAGAGGTTACCCTCACTATCCAAATGATTATCCCATTACATATTGTAATAGAAAGCTTTGACTATGCTAGGGCTATAAGAAGCACAAATGGAAATAAGATTTTTGAATTGCTTAAGCCAAGGAAAAAGATTGAGATTACAATCTTCCTTAAGCTTAGCAAGATCAACATAAACTACAGGGCAAAAGGTTTTATGAGCATATTGTTCCTTAAACATTTTGACATTAGCATTATGAAACAGAATAAGTTGATTGCAAAAATGACAGGGAAGGGATGAATAATTGTAGATATCTTGAAGAGTATGAATTTCTTCGAATACCTTAGAACTAGATTGTTCTCGAGGTCTAGATGCAGAAGGACCTTGATCCTTAGCAAAACCTCTAAAGTCCGAAGGTGCGACTGTCTTCTTCTTTTTAGGCTTAGAAACCTCAAGAGCTAGATCCTTATCTTTGTGAGTTGCAGCTTCAAGGTCGATTGGCTTCCTTGTTCGAACCTTAGGGGGTTCCTGAATCACAACCTTCTTAGGTCTAGCCTTGGGTGAAGCCTCATCGGCAACAACCTTTGGTTGAACTCTTTTAGGAGTGTGTTTTTATCTCCTAGGTATTTTCAAGGAAGGTAGGGACACAAATTGAGTCCCTTCATAGTCAGAATCAGTGTCCTTGATCTTGGCGGAATGTTTAGGAGGCATTTTTGGAGAGAAAACTCGAGTTAGGTCGGGGAAGATAAGAAGTTTTCAAAGAGAATTAGGTCAAGACTCGAGGGAAGAGTGAAGTGAAGAGCAAAAGTCAAGATATAGTATATATAGAAAGCTATAAACTCGAGCTTCCACTTACTGACTTGAGTTACTGTTGGGATTCGTACACGCAGCAGAAGGAAATTTATCCAATATATTACGAATCCCATAGGAGGATCTATCAACGGCGTGTAAATCGGATTGGTCAAAACCGTACCTTGTGTATGCATGTGCATCTTGTTTGATCAACAAGAGCCGACTCAGCGAATCCACTCCATCTACCGGTATCCACACCGAACAGAACTCTAACACCGACAGCAGCGTGCTAGCACCTTCAACGTCCTACGTCTCTTTTCTTTCTCTAGGGTTTCTCTTTCGCGGATCGTCTAATTTTAATACAACTTGATCATTATCTTATAGGGTTTCTAAAACCCTAAAGGGCTATATTAAAATATTCAAAATTAATCTTAATAAATCTTGAAATTCGAATTAGGATTAAAATAATATTAATTAAATCTGTTCAATGATTTAATCTAATCTATTTATTTTAATCCGAATTAAAAGCCTGCTAATTTAATTTATCTTTATAAATTAAATCTGAGATACTATATCTCAATTCAAATTAAATATGAGATACGATATCTCTATTTGTTTTAGTTATTTAATTTATCAAATAAATTAAATACTATATAATAATATTATTATCTATATAAATAATAATAATATTATTATTTTCGAAATTACATTATATATATATATATATATCCATCCTAGATTAAATGGTGTATTCATTAAATCTTAGACATATCTAAGATTCAATGAATCTGGACATTTTTGCTTGTATTGGGCTATTCTTGTATGCGACCCTGTAGGCCCACATTGTTGGAAATTATGCCCTAGGGCAAGTCATTGTACTTTAGACATTTGTGTTTATTAAAGTATTCTCTTTTAGTTATCATTTAATTCGCATGTTTATATTGATAACAATATCCCTGTATATATCTTATGGATTATCCTAAATGTCCCTGGTCGGTCATCTACGCGGGAGCGAAGATGAGTTAAGACCAGTGTGATTTTGATGAAGTATGGAGATACAAATCAAAGTCACGGGCACTTGTAAGAGTACAAGGTGCTGGACTGACCCACTATGAGAAAGCTGCATGGATCAAGTCATAAGCTTATCTTATGTATAACCGCGTCACGACGCCCTATAACCTGAGATCATCATGGATTCCTACATGATGAGTCACTGGTTTTTGACCTAGTCAAAAGTTACCTTTGACCGGATGATGATAAAGGCTTGGATCGAAATCAGTGGTTTTTATGCGGAGGAATGTGAATGGTCAAGATGGAATTTGTCCCTCACATTTGTAGAGAGATAATACTGGGTCCCTCGATGAGTGAGTCTAAGAAATGTACGGCCGTACTGTGATGGAAAAGAGTTTTCCATTTCACTTATTAGACTACTCGAGAATCGAGAAAGTAATGGTCAAGAAAAGGAAGTTGACATCATCCATGCCTCATCCTTGACCAAATTATCGCGTGATAAAAGGGACGTGACATGGTTTTACGATAGGTTGTATCGTGTCATCGATCCCCATGTGAATTGGGTAGTCACAATGTCTTGCTAGAGGCCGCTTGCAACTTATGGGCTGGTACAGTATTGGCCCACTGCCAATCTCATATGGGCCTGCACGGTCGCACACAAGAATAACCCAACACGAGCAAAAGTGTCAGATTCATTGAATCTCGATTAATCTAAGATTTAATGAATCTTTTGTATTTATCTGGGCTGAATATTATATATATTAATTTAATATAATATATATTATATTAATTCGAAATTAAATAATATAATAATATTAAATAATGATTATAATATTATTATATAATATTTGTTTAGTATTTAATTTATTTGATAAATTAAATATCTAAAACAAATAGAGATATTGTATATCATGTTTTAATTTTCAAATAAAGATATCATATATCTATTTAATTTAAATTGAGATATAGTATCTCAAATTTTATTAAATAGATAGATATCATTTCTTGGATTTAATTTATAGAGATAAATTAAATCGAAGGCTTTTGATTCGGATTAAATAAATATATTAGATTATATCTATTAGATAGATTTAATATATATACTTTTAATCAAAGATTCAAAATTCGACTTTCAGATCGGCTTTTAATTCGGATTAAATAAATAGATTACATTAAATCTATTAGATAGATTTAATTAATATATTTTAATCTAGATTTAAAATTCAAATTTCAAAATTAATGGGAATTTAATTTTGAATATAATACGCTGATCGGGTTTGAGAAAACCTACGGGACTTTTTTTCGAGCGTATCACAGAAAGCCGCGAGAAACCCTAGAGAAAATTGAGAGAGACGAAAAACTGAAAAGGCGCTAGCACGCTGCCGCAATCAGGTTCGGGGATTATTCGTGTGGATACCATTAGAGGAAGCCGATTCGAGGAGTCGACTTCTGCTGATCGAGAAGGTAGCCCACCAGTTTAAAGAGAACGAGATGTGGACCGTTTTCAGCCGTAGGTAATATTCGATTACTTAGCCTTAATTTAAACGCTATTGAGTGATCCTCGGGACGAGATTCGTAGAAATTTTAATCCGTTGCGTGTAGCGAATCCAACACACATGAGATTGGTAGCGGGCCAATATTGTACCAGACCACAAGTCGCAAGCGGCCTCTAGTAAGACATTGCGACTACCCAATTCATATGAGGATCGATGATATGATACAACCTATCATACAACCATGCCACGTCCCTTTTGTCACGCGATAATTTGGTCAAGGATACGATGAAGCATGGATAGTGTCATCCTCTTGTTCTTGACCATTACTTTCTGGATTCTTCAGTAGTACAACAACTGAAATGGAAACTCCTTTCCAAGTAGTATGGCAATACATTTCTTAGACTCACTCATCGAGGGGCCCAGTAATATCTCTCTACATATGTGAGGGACAAATCTCATCTTGACCATTCACATTCCTCTGCATGAGAACCACTAATCCCGATCGAAGCCTTTATCATCACCCGGTCAAAGGTGACTTTTGACTAGGTCAAAGATCAGCGACTCTCATGTAAGAATCCATGATGATGTCAGGTCAAAGGGCATTGTGACGTGGTTATAAATGAGATAAGCTTATGACTTAACCCATACAGCTTTCTCATAGTGGGTCGGTCCAACACCTTGTACTCTTACAAGTGCCTATGACTTTGATTCGTATCTCCATACCTTATCAAAGTCATACTGGTCTTATTTCATATTTTCTCCCGTATTAATGACCGACCAGGGACATTTAGGACAATCTTTATGATACGTCCAAGGATACAGTCATCATAATAAGCATGCAAATAATATGATAACAAAAGGAGAAATACTTTAAATAACAATTGTGTTTAAAGTACAATGATTTGCCCCTAGGGCATAATTTCCAACAGTTACTTTCTTGAGTTTCCATAAACTTGTACTAACCTGGACCTCAAGTGTGCATTTGAAAAAAATTGATATTTTCCGTTGACTCGAGTGAACAACTTGTTAACTCGAGTTAAAAGTTGTCTTTGCTCTTTATCTCAACTTGACTCTAGGTTGCTATTACTTGGCTCGAGTTCCATTTTCTCAATGCAAGCAGGGTTGCTCTATGTCTGGATGACACTTGAGTGTACCATATGCCGGCTCGAGTTTGGTTATCTCCAAAACTTTGAGTTTGCTCTCTGCCTCTAGATGACTTGAGTTTGAGGATTCAAAACTCGAGTTTGCCTCTTTTGACAACAAACTTTAGCAAATTTTGACAGTTCACACAAAGTCCTGCAAAAACAATAACTTCATCTGACTTAGGATCAAACTTTCCTAAGTTCTCCTTACCATTATTGTGTACAAAACATTTGCAGCTGAAAATGTGCAAGTGTGCAAGGTTGGGCTTTCTTCCTTTATACAACTCATAGGGAGTCTTATCAAGCTTCTTCTGGAGGTATGCCTGATTTGAGATGTAGCAAGCGGTACTCTTGGCATCAGCCCAAAACACTTGGGAGGTCTGGTTCTCGTTCAGCATTGCCCTTGTTATCTCGGTGAGGACTCGATTCTTTCTCTCTACAACACCATTTTGTTGAGGAGTCCTTGGGGCTGAGAAATTGTGATCAATTCCTATATCATCACAAAATTCTCCAAAAACATGATTTTTGAACTCACCACCATGATCAATATGGATTGCTGCAATAAAGAAACCTTTCTCGTTTTGGACCTTCTTGGAAAAGGTAACAAAGTGATCAAATGTTTCATCTATAGAAGATAAAAATATAGTCCATGCAAATCTAAACAAAACATCAACTATGACCAAAGTGTAAAGATTACCACCAAGGCTTTTCACTCTAGATGGTCCAACCAAATCCATATGAAGTATTTAGAAAGGTCTATTAGTTGAAATTTCACTTTTAGATTTGAAAGATAATTTGGTTTGTTTACCTCTTTGACAAACGTCACAAATTATGTCATTTTTAAAACGAAATTTTGGTAAACCAATAACCAAATCCTTTTTCAACAACTTATCAAGTTGAAACATATTGACATGAGCTAAACGCTTGTGCCATAGCCAACTCTCATCCAAGTTACCAATAAAACAGTTTTCAAAAATAGAGCTACTACTAGGAAGATTGAAGGTATAACAATTACCTTCTCTAGGAGCCCTAAACAAGGCCTTGGACTTGATGTTGTCCAAGGATAGATCATCTTTGCTCACAATCAGGCATTCCTTAGAATCAAAGATAACCAAGTTACTTTTGTCTATGCTTTGGCTCACACTAAGGAGGTTGTGGCATAAGCCTTCTACAAGGTAGACATCTTTGATTTGTGATCCATCTTTGCTTCCAACTTCACCAATCCTAGAAATCCTTCTGGATTGATTTCTACCATAAGTCACCTTGCTACCATCCTTAAGCTTGATTGTAGCAAACTTGGATTGATCTCCCTTCATGTGTCTAGAGCATCCACTATCAATGTACCACTTGTTGGATTTTGATGCTCTAAGACAAACCTGCAAAACATAAAAGATCAAGTCTTAGGTACCCATCTTTTCTTGGGCCCTTTTGGGTTAGATTGTGTCTTAGGAACCATTTAAGATCCTTTAAGCACCCACTTGTAGTTACCTACAGATTTACTCCTTTCCTTTTTATGAAAATAGGAAGAAGTAGTATGCCCTTTATGATTGCAATAATTACAATGAGCAAAAGGGTTTGAAGAGTGAATTGATTTTTGAAACTAATTCAAATAATTCTTCTCTCCAGATTTCTTTTTTCCTTTCTTCTTATCAAAATCAGGTTTATAACCAATTCCTAATTTGTCATTTGTAAACCTTTTCTGTTTTGTAATGACATTGAGCATTTCACTACCTTGAGTGTGTAATACCCCCACTGTTGTAAATAATATATTTGTAAGCACTGATGAATAAATGAGAAGTTTTGACTGTTAATTTAATTATTATTATTTTCTGTAATATTTTATCTTAATAATAATTACAAAGAGGATGTCAGAATGTTGGGAGACAGGATAATGGACTTTAAAAAGGCTTAACATGTTGCATAGTGTAGCCAGAGAAAAAGAGATTATGATAGTGCCCAGGTTTGAAAAAGCGGGCCCAATGCAAAACATCGGTGTAATATAAGCCGGTACAATAAAGAGGGACTCAAGAATATTGAAAAACACATATTCCTGCCCCTAGTTAGTGTCCATGTGCCATCCATGGTCAAGGAAGAGGAAGAGACAGGCACAAGCCAAAAAAGCAAAAGTTAGTGTAATCATTACATTGGGACACGTGTCACCATAGGGTTAAAAGAGGAAAAGTAAGGGCAAAATAGTCAAATCCTTACCCCTTAAGGATTGATTTTCATCCATCCATGGAGAGAGAAGAAAAACCAAATGATTTTATCTTTATCTCAGCCCAAACATAAATTGTGGGTCTCACGGGAGGTTAACTGGTGAAAAGGAGATTGATTAGGGGCTTCTTTTTGGGATTAAAAGAGACTAGTGTGGGGCCATATAGGAATGGAAAATGGTGCCACATATGTATGTCTAATCAAGGGAAAATATCTAAAAAGTTGAAGAAAAGTGCAAAAGGGAGCACCCTTTTAACCGGTGGTGCCCTACAAGGACCAGTGGATAAAGAAGTGGACCAGATAAAGTGAAATAAGCAGATAAAGGCAAGGGATCAGATTGTGTGGGGCCCAGGAGGTGCCACATACTCCCCCTAAAATATCTCTGGAGTTATCTAGAATTTGGAGAGGAAATAAGCCAATAATTAGGGTACAAGCCTTTAACCAGTGGACAAAAGGGTGTTTCGGGCCAAAACAGGTAATTTTCACAATTTAAAAGTAAAAATCTGAATTCCATGGATGGGGTTGCGCCACATCAGCTATTTTGGAAGCCTCTGGAGATACTTGGGAATTAAGCAAGAAAGCCTGATCCAAAACTATTTATCAGTGGACAAAAACATACACCGGATAATTCAAGTTGCCCAGATCATTTTAGCTATTATTAAAAGGAATTTAAATCTTCATTTTTGGACCCTAAGTAGTTTGTCCAGCTGAAGCAAAAGTGAGAGTCCAGCAATCCTTCTACACTTAGAGCAAGAGCCAAATTACCAAGAACACCAAGCAAATCTCTGATTTCAGGTAAACACCAAAAACACAACTCTTTGAAGTTCAAGTTCGAACTTTCATCCATAGAGTTAGGGATTGGTGTTATGATCTGATTTTTGTGTTTTTGAGGGTTCCAATGAGTCTAAAACGTGATTTTTTATGGGGTTAGGTCATGGTTTAAGTTTCCGAACTCAAAAACACTGAAAACACAAAGAAGAAGCTTGCTGCCAGTTTTGGAAATTCTGGGCACCGAAGATTCAACCATGCTTTAAAAAAGTAAATGAAGTCATTTTAAGCTGAAATTTTACAATACGAAAATAGACATCCTGAGCTTCACCTTGATTTATAATTTTATGTCTTTTTGAGTTTTCTACTAAGTGAAATAATTTGGTAAAGGTTGTTTAAAAGCTGCAGGAGTTTTCTGACCAGAGGCCACAATTTTGGCTACACGCCAAAATATGAAACCTTTTGGACTTTGTAAATATTTTTAATAAAAGTTAGACATCCTAATGGTTCATATGGAACCTATTTCATTTCAATTGGATTTGTTTGTAATTTATTAAAAATGTTTGAAGTTGGGCCAAAAACGCTGGATTTTCAGGGATTTTCTGCCTAGGCTCAGATTTTTGAAAAATGTAAGGGTATTTTCGTCAATACTAAAAATAGGGTATTTTGGTGTTACTTAGGGTTAAGGCATATTTTTGAAAGCTATCAGGCACTCTAATTTTTAAGCGGTGCACATCCCACCAGGTAGTAACTGCTTTACTCAAGTACTTTTATGTGTTTGCTGTATGTTTGTTTTGCCATGTATGTTTGTATGGTTGTTTGCCAAATATGCATACAGAGCATGTTGGGGTTCGAGTCTCTAACTATTGTGTTCCTAGCACTGAGGAGAGGTCAAGGGTTGGCCTTGACTGGCAACTCTATGGGTCGACAGGTCCGGGGCTGTCCTGGTGAAGGCGGCTCTACGGGTCAAGACTCCGGTAAGTCCGGGTCTTGCCTTGGTAAGGTAGCCTGACGGCGCATGGTAGTCAGTTATTTCGTATGTTTTTGTTTGCATATATGGTATATTTGGCATTTTATCTGTGATTTTTATGTGACATGGTTGCACGCATACACTATACACATTTAGTACATGAGTATTCACAGTTACTCTGGAGTTCGGACTCCAAACACTTATGTGGATACAGGAGGACGTGTCTAAAGAAGAAGAACCTTTTTGGAGAGGTAGGGCATAGCATTGCAGTTGAAGAATAGGGGATGCCCTATTGTGCTTTGTACATATATTTTGAGTATGACTGTATTTATATTTTTGGTATTTATTTTTGGATGACTGTACCTTTAACCCTCGGGGACTTTTACCTTCTGCTTGTTTTACTTTTACCAGTACAGTAGATTGTCCAAACCAGGCTAAGTGCTCTGTTGCGCTCACTCTGATTAAATTAAATGGACCGATTAATGATGGGAAGGTAACCAATAAAAGGAATCCCTCTAACCCGCCACTCGAAAAGGGCGAGGCCGGTAGCGGTGTAACAGAGTGAACTTCTCAAGTGTATTAGTAAGATATGCATTTCTTTTCTCTAAAATATAGCAATTGTCACAATGTTTTTTTGAAACTGTTTGACAATTCTTTTCAGACACATTTTCACAAACAAAAGTTGGAGAAGAAGAGAAGTTTTGAACTTGTTCTTCAAGAATTTTCACTTTTCTTTTTGAAGCAAGAAGTTCTTTTGCAATCTTTCGAAATTCAGTATGGAGAAAATTATATTCAGATAACAATTCATCAAAAGATGGATCAGAGTCATTTACCTCTTCATTCTCTGATTCTTTTTCTTGAGCCATAAGACAGATGTTGGCTCTTTCTTCTTCATCAGCTTCATCTTCATAAGATGAGCTATCTCCCCATATAGCAGAGACATAATCTTTCTTTTTGAACTTATTGAATCCCTTCTTTTCTTTCTCTTTATTCTTCAGTTGAGGACAATCCGACTTGATGTGGCCAGTTTTGGTCGATTTCCTTGATAGCAAGTGAACCAGTCGAACAAGTAATAAAGAGTAAGTAGAGTATCGTCCCACAGACATTGAGATACCGAATGATAGCACCAAGTCCCAGAATTAGTTGTGTATAACAGGAAGAAAAATCTGATTGGTTTGGGAGTTTGATAGTTATACTAATAAACATGAAAATAACTAATGATCGTAGTAGTAAGAAGATATCAGTAAGAGATAGGTTGAACTCAGAATCCTTCCTAAGCATGTTAATCCCACAGTTACCTATGCGCATTACTATAGCATCTATGCTGCACAGGTCTCGCAATGCTATAGCATAAACACCCCTTACAATGTTATTCAGTTAACCCACCACTCTAATCTACCGAAGCTCTTGCGTCCGATACATATAATCCTAACTTTACTTCTCCCATATGTCTCTGGCGACTTTTCTAGTTACATTATCATTACAATTCAAGGTGTATGGTTATGAGAGGTAGACCCATTCTTGAAGCCTACAATAATAGGTCAAGCCTTGTGAAAGTGGAGATAAATCACCAAGAGGGGGGTGAATTGGGGATTTTAAAAATCTTTTTCCGAATACCTCTGTTTTTGAACACTAAAAACAGAGATGAACTAAGATGAGAGTAGAAGAGCAAGACACAAGGATTTATACTGGTTCGGTCCAATCTCTTGACCTACGTCCGGTCCCGGACTCTCTCGGGATTTTCACTATCTCAATTGATTACACACTATGTACTCAAGAGTAATTCTCTCACTAGAACTTACTCCCCCTTACAAGTTGCAATCAATGAACCCAATCACCAAGTCCCAGACTTGTGATCCTTTACAATAAATGATATATAGAAAAGAAACTCTCTCTAAGAGTGGATATTGATAAACACGAAGCTTTAAGTGTCAAAAGACACAATACAAGTGAAAACGAGAAAGGTAGTTGAAGAACTTTGAATGTTATGCGTTTTCAGCAGGTGTGTTTGTTGAGAAGACTTGAATGTTGTTCTATTTATACTTAGAGATCATTAAATGACCGTTGTAATTCTTCATATAACTGTTGAAGTGATAATCTAGCTGTTGTAGGCAGTTATAGTGTCTTCTCTCACTAATCTTCACTTAATCCAGCTGTGCAGAAGTTCAGAGTTGACTTCTCTGCGAATTAATCCGTTGGAATAGCAGCTACTGGATGTGGTAGGTAGACATTAATCCTTTATAAGCGTGTGCGAAGGATTACCCAAAAGTATGCAACTTTTCGGGTTTAGCATTTAATGTTACGACATGCTTTTTGCTTTTGCTTTAAACCTTCAATAAACATTCTCTAATTCATCTGAAACTCACTAAAAAAGTGGTTAAACATATCTAGGAACATTAGAGATTAATCATAGGAAGTATTAAGATCAAACAAGAAGGTATTGCAAATTCGTCATATTTGAAATTCTGAAGTCGCTATGAAACCTCGAGGTTTGTTCTTCAAACCTCGAGTGTTGGACTTGTAGCAAGTGAAAGAGATTTAAGTTCAAAACATCAAACCAGGAGTTTTCGAACCAAAACTGGAGGTTTTTAACACATCAAAAAGCGACACCCTTTCGTTTGGCAAATACTCGAGGTTTTATCGAAACCTCGAGGTTTCACTTTGAATGTGAAACTTTACAAAATCGCGCCAAGAGCAAACCGGAGGTTTTCTAGAAACACGGAGGTTTTCGAATCGATGAAAATTCGTTTGCTCTCGGATGCCAAAACTGGAGGTTTTGTATCAAAACTCGAGGTTTCGCTTAAATGTGGAAATTCCGAGTTTTTGCACCAAAACGAAACCACGGAGGTTTGATAATAAAACCGGAGGTTTTGTAATCTTGGAAAAAAAACACAGATCCTCTCTGCCTGGACAACCCTCGAGGTTTGTCCAGAAACCTCGAGTTTTCTCATAATTTTGGAAACTTTGAGAAAACTTCATTTAGCTCAAACCCGGAGGTTTATGACCAAACCTCGAGGTTTCACAAAACTTGTGAAACACGGGATTTTCATGTTAAAACAAAACCTTGAGGTTTTAGACAAAAACTTGAGGTTTTCAAGTGTTCAAAACTTAGGAGACTCTCTGTAAGTTAAAACCTCGAGGTTTGAACAGAAACCTCGAGTTTTCATTTTTCATAAAAAGATGAGAAGTCTCTGTATGAAGAAACCTTGAGGTTTCTTATGAGAAACTCGAGTTTTGCTCAGTCTGTTTTTCTATGTAAGGCCAAACCTCGAGGTTTCTGTGCAAACCTCGAGTTTTGCTCTTACAGTGGGTTTTATACATTTGAGAGCAAAACTTCATGTTTTGTTTACAATTATTGGAGATCATCAAAACCCTTAGAGAACTAACATTCTCCCCATTTTTGATGATGACAACACTTGTAAACAAACATTTTGAGAATTTGAGAATTTGAGAGAGTTTTCATTTTGAAACAAACTTTGAAACTGACAATGTTTTAAGAAGTTCATTTTGAGAAAATTTGTAAATGTCACAATTTAAGCACACACATAAATGTCAGAGATGAGCAACAGAAGCTTAAATGAAACACAACTTATATTTCACATACATTAGCAAAATACAAAATATTACAAGATATCAGAAACATATGTTCATATTAGCAACACATTCAAAATGATATTAGAACCATAAATTCAATATGTTCATATCAGAAACATATACAAAATGCTATCAGAAACATGATTTCAAAGTTTTCCAAAGCTCTCTAAAACTCAACTCTAATCCTTGCTATTCTCTCCCCCTTTGTCATCTTCAAAATTAAGGTTATCAGAAACATATGTTCATATTAGCAACACATTCAAAATGATATTAGAACCATAAGTTCAATATGTTCATATCAACAACATATACAAAATGCTATCAGAAACATGATTTCAAAGTTTTCCAAAACTCTCTAAAACTCAACTCTAATCCTTACTATTCTCTCCCCCTTTGTCATCTTCAAAATTAAGGTTGACCAAAGGTGTAGAAGGAGGGGAAAGATGAAAAATTTCAGTGGAAGGAGTAGCCATAGATGGAGAAGGAAGAACTTCAGTAGCTGGGGTAGATGGTGATGGAAGGATAACTGTGTCTGGTGTAGCAGTTCCAATGGAGAAGGAAAGAGAGGAGTGGACGGCTCTGGAGAGGGAGTATGAATCTGAGGACTGGTAAAGGTGAAGGAAGGTGAGGATGAACCAGAAGCAGGACCAGAGGTGCTGGGACTAGCAGCAGTGCCAAAAGGCGAGGAAGATCCAATGTGCTAGTGCTTCACAATCTTGTCCACCTTGTCACTGAGGTCGATGTTAGATACAATCTGAGTGGATAGCTTGACATCAATCCCTTCAACCTTGTCTCTAAGCTCAGCTAACTGACCAGAAACTATCTCAAGATGTTCCTTCATGGTATCCTGAATCTCAATGAGGCCATTATGCCCACGAGTCATCTCAGCCCTTATCTTGCCCATCTCAAATTCCATGTGAATAGTCATTGCAGCAAGAGCAGTATCCACAATTTCCTTGATCTGTGAAGTAAGATCAGATGGCGGGGATGTACGAGGAGGTGGAGGTCTTGATTGAGCCTCTTGAGCTTGGGATTGAGCCCAAGCCCGAGATGTTCTTGGCTGAGATCTTGAAGGAGCTCGTGACTGTCCAGACCCTTCTTCCCCAAACTTGATCTTCATTAGATTTAGCATTGTCTTCCCAAAAGATGGAGGACATTCGAGTGTGTCAACAGAGCCCACATACCAAATTTTGTGGTAGTAGAGAATTACAGAGATCATGGAGGGAAATGGTATATGTGACAACTTTCTACGGGAAAATTTAAACTTGACCATAGCCTGGAAAATCCAGTGAACAAGATTAAAAGGCACCTTTCTCACAAAAGCAGTAAAGGGTTGATAATATTGTTGAGTGGAATGGGTATAATTGCCACCTTTTGGAAGAAAATTCCTAGAGTAGACATACCAAAATACTCTATTTGCAGCAGACATAGAACCGTGATTAAAGGTAAGCCTAAGATCTTTGGTTTTGGGGGAAGGGCTCATTTGGTCTAAGAGTTTCAAAAATCTCCGACATCGTAATTGAACTCAGGAATAGGTGAAGGGTTGTCAATTTTCAGAATTTTGTTTAAAATGGAGGCAGATAGAGTGAACTTGACACCCTTAACAACAGTAGTCACTTTTTCTTCAATCAACTCACCTTCTGGGCTTAGTTCATTATCATACTGCATATGGTAATAGAACAAACAAACAAGGTTGGGAGTATAGGGAGCAGATATGGAAACAAAGGACTCATACTGTTTTAGCCAAGGAGACATGTCAAAATGACACTCATTGAGAAAATCTTTCAAATTAACAAAAATCACAGGACAGAAGTCACGATGTAAGTATCCTTCCCTAAATTTGTCATTCTCTTCCTTAGTCATAGTAGAGGGAGCAGTTTTAAAACCTTCGGGTGGAGAGATATTTTTGTAGATGTCTGAAATTGAATTCTGAATCACGAAAGGTACTTCTCCTGCCTCTTGATCCTAAGTAGAAGTAGCTGCTTGAGACGAAGCTTGCCCTCTTGAGGTTTGCTGAGATTGGGACACAGAAGCCCTCTTCTTTCTCGCTGGTTTGCTAGGTTTGGAAGCCTCAGTAGTCTTTGCCTTTCCTTTTCCCTTGGGCTCAGGTTCCTTTCGTTTCTTGGTCGGAGACTTAGGTGGTTCTTGGAACGAAACCCCTTTTCTTTTAGGGTTTGGCGATTGAGCCTCAGGGATTCTCCCACTTATTCCTCGAATCGCACGATCTGCACCAAGATGGAGGCGGGTTGGAATGGTTTTCACCCTCACTGGTCGTTGAGAAGAAGAAGGAGGAGGAGGAGGAGGTGACCATAATTTCGTCCCTTCCTGACTGGAATCAGTGTCAGAAGCGACTTGGGGATTGGATTTCGAAGCCATTTGAGGGTTTAGAGGGTGAAATCAAGTCGAGAGGAGAAAGAATCAGAGGGAAGAGAGAAGTGCGAGGCTAAACCTAGAGTTTTAGGTCGAGTTTTGAAGAACATAAATAGTGCCACATATATATAGTTGCGACAAAACTCGAGGTTTCATGCCAAACCTCAAGGTTTTATAAATGTTTACCAACCTGGATTTCAAAGGTGTTCTGTGAACCTTTGAAACGTCAGCGTTCAAAACTCGAGGTTTTCTCCAAAACCTCGAGGTTTTGAAATTCTTCAAAAACTCGATATCTCTCTGTCTTATGAAAACTCAAGGTTTCTAATGAAAACTCGAGGTTTCATTTTCTCCAAGAAGCTTAGTTTTTCTCTGACCCCGACATTCCACGACCAAACCTCGAGGTTTTCTCCAAAACCTCGAGGTTTTGCTTCTCGACAGCAAAACCAATATTTTTCAATATCCTGCATAAAACATGTCTAGACACTCCGAAGCTTAAGTTAGTAATTTTTTTAATCATCAAAACCATAACTAACATTGATTAAGGAATACTTACAACTCATTGGGATTTACCATTCCCAATTCTCTTCTTATGAAATTGAATTGCTCCTTAGCCAATGGTTTGGTGAAGATGTCAGCAAGTTGAAGATGAGTTGGAATGAACATGACTTTGACATCCTCTTATGAACATGATCCCTTATGAAATGATGCCTCACATCAATATGGCATGGTCGGAATCTGAGTATGTCACCAAATGTTCAGGTTGACCTTTGGAAAACCACAATCCAAGGGTCTTTGTGTCAGCAAGATATCTGAATATCCTCTTCACATATTCAGCATGAGACTCCTTGGGGGCAGATTGGAACCTTGCACACATCCCCACACTGAATTGGATGTCTGGGCGACTAGCAGTAAGATAGAGTAATGATCCAATCATTCCTCTATATTTTGTTATGTTGAAGTCCTTGCCCTCTTCATCAGCATCCAAGGAGGCGGTGGAACTCATTGGAGTATCAGCTCCATTGCATTGGTCCATCCCAAACTTCTTCAGCAGATCATTGAGATACTTGGTTTGTGATATGAAGATTCCATATTTTCTTTGTTTGATTTGCAGACCAAGGAAATAGTTGAGTTCTCCCATCATGGACATCTCAAACTCTCCCTGTATACTCTTAGCAAAATCTTCACACAAATCATCATTAGAAGCACCAAATATAATGTCATCAACATATATTTGAACAATTAAAATTTCACTAAGCTTATTACTCTTTATGAAGAGAGTTGTATCTGCTTTTCCTCTAATAAATCCTTGATCAAGAAGGAACTTGCTTAATCGCTCATACCAAGCTCTAGGAGCTTGCTTAAGACCATATAATGCCTTTTTGAGACGATAAACATGATCTGGATGATGATTATCTTGAAAGCCAGGAGGTTGTTCAACGTAAACTTCCTCTTGTATAAAACCATTTAGAAAAGAACTTTTTACATCCATTTGATAGAGCTTGAATCCTTTGACACAAGCAAAGGCTAGAAGAACTCTTATGGCTTCCAATCTTGCCACCGGAGCATAAGTTTCTTCATAATCAATTCCTTCTTCTTGATTATAGCCTTTAGCAACCAATCTTGCCTTGTTGAGACAATGATTACTGATTCATCTCGTTTGTTTTTGAATACCCATTTGGTGCCAATGACCAGATGGTCCTTAGGCCTAGGTACCAAATCTCAAACTTGATTCCTATCAAATTGATGTAACTCCTCTTGCATAGCTATTACCCAATCATTGTCTGAAAGGGCTTCATCTATCTTAGAGGGTTCAATATGAGATATGAATGCAGAAAAAATTACTTCATTTAAAGTGCTGTTTCTGGTTCTTACTCCTTGACTTGCATCACCTATTACTTGGTCCAAAGGATGATTCCTTATGAACTTCCAAGCTCTAGGCTGAGACTGATCAGGATTTTCAAGATTATTTTGGGGATCAGCCTCAAAAACATTTTCAGGATTTTCAATAGATGCAGGAGTAGTTTTCAAAAAGAATTGGTTTTTGAAAACATTTTCCTCTTCATCATCCAAGGATTTATCAGTTTTGGATTCACAAAAAACAACATGCATAGACTCTTCAACAATTCGAGTGCGAGTATTAAAAACTCTATAAGCTTTACTCCTATTTGAATATCCTAAAAATATACCTTCATCCGCTTTGGGATCGAACTTTCCCAAATTGTCCTTACCATTATTGTGGATGAAGCACTTACATCCGAAAACATGCAGATGAGCCAAGTTTGGCTTTCTTCCCTTGTACAACTCATAGGGAGTTTTACTCAACTTCTTCCGGAGATATGCCCGATTTGAGATGTAGCAAGACGTACTCATTGCATCAGCCCAGAATACTTGAGAAGTGTTGTTCTCATTAAGCATTGCTTTTGCCATCTCGGTGAGGACTCGATTCTTCCTTTCTATAACACCATTCTGTTGAGGAGTCCTTGGGGCTGAGAAGTTGTGATCTATGCCATTGTTGTCATAGAACTCAGCAAATGCATTGTTTTCGAATTCTCCTCCATGATCAGTTCGAATGCCTGAAATTGAGAACCCTTTCTCGTTTTGGACCTTCTTGGCAAAACAGACAAATTGATCAAATGTTTCATCTTTCGATGATAAGAAAATCGAGAAAAATCATCAACTATGACCAAGATATAAAGGTTGCCACCAAGGCTTTTTACTCTAACTAGTCCAACTAGATCCATATGAAGTAGTTGGAGTGGTCTATTAGTTGAAACTTCATTTTTCGATTTGAAATAAGATTTGGTTTTTTTTTTTCCTTTTTGACATGCATCACAAATCATGTCGTTTTTAAATTGAAGTTTTGGAATACCAATAACCAAATCCTTTTTAAGTAATCTGTCAAGTTGGATCATATTGACATGAGCTAATCGCTTGTGCCATAACCAACTATCATCTAGATTACAAAGGATTAATGTCTACCTACCACATCCAGTAGCTAAACAAATATTCACTTTGTCTTCCTCATCAGCTTCATCTTTATCAGATGAGCTATCTCCCTAAATAGCTGAGACATAGGCTTTCTTTTTGAATCGGTTGAACTTCTTCTTTTCTTTGTCCTTGTTGTTCAGCTGGGGACACTCGGACTTGATGTGGCCAGGCTTCTCGCATTCATAGCATATAATTGGCTTCTTTGTCTCGGTCTTTGGAGCTGGCTTTGTGAAATTTCTTGTACCCTTGATCCTTTCAGTAGAATCTTTTGAATCTTCGAACGATCATGCCAAGTTCTTTTTCTTCGTCTTCTTCTTCTTCATCATCTGTCTCTTTAGCTTCTTTGATAGACTTAAGAGCTATGCCTTTGCTCTTACTATGGGTTTCATCAAGTCCCTTTCTGAACTTGATCTTGCCTTCATATTCGATAAGCTACCAAATAAAGCCTTTCTGATTGCATTGATGTGCCATGAGCTTCTTCGATGGCAGTAACCTTGGCTTCCCATTACTTGCTGAGAATGTTCAAGATTTTTCTGACTTGAACTGGTTCATCATAGATTTTTCCCAATGCAGCAAGTTGATTGATCAGATGAGTGAATCGAAGCCGGAACTCACCAATCGATTCCCCTGACTTCATACGAAGAAGATCGTATTCAGTCATAAGGGTGTTAACTCTATTCTCCTTGACTCCAGTGGTTCCTTCGTGAGCCAACTCCAATGCGTCCCACATTGCTTTAGCAAAAGTTTTAGAGCATACTCGAAAGTATTCACTTTGACTTAAGGCACTCTGGAGCATGAGAATATCCTTGCTGTTAAGAACGATCAGCTTCTGGTCATTCTCATCGTATTCTTCCTCAAGCTTTGGAGTTTTTACTCCATCTTTAGTAGTTGAAGGAACATAGTCTCCTTTTTCAAACACTCTCCAGAGACCATATTCAGAAGCCATTACGAAGACTTTGAATTTGCTTTTCCAGAATGAGTAGTGCTCTCCAGTGAATCCCGGTGGTCGGTTGATCAAAGCTCCATTAGGTAGAATACCTTCCATAGTGATCATTCTCGAGATGTTAATCTCTTCATAGAAGACCTTGCTCTGATACCAAATGAAAGTGGAGCTAAATCACCAAGAGGGGGTGAATTGGGGATTTTAAAAATCTTTTTCCGAATACCTCTATTTTTGAACACTAAAAACAGAGATGAACTAAGATGAGAGTAGAAGAGCAAGACACAAGGATTTATCGATTCGGTCCAATCTCTTGACCTATGTCCAGTCCCCAGACTCTCTGGGATTTTCACTATCTCAATTGATTACACACTATGTACTCAAGAGTAATTCTCTCGCTAGAACTTACTCCCCTTACAAGTTGCAATCAATGAACCCAATCACCAAGTCCCCGAGACTTGTGATCCTTTACAATAAATGATATACATAAAAGAAACTCTCTCTAAGAGTGGATATTGATAAACACTGAAGCTTTAAGTGTCAAAAGACACAATACAAGTGAAAACAGAAAGGTAGTTGAAGAACTTTGAATGCTATGCGTTTTCAGCAGGTGTGTTTGTTGAGAAGACTTGAATGTTGTTCTATTTATACTCAGAGATCATTAAATGACCGTTGTAATTCTTCATATAACCGTTGAAGTGATAATCTAGCTGTTGTAGGTAGTTATAGTGTCTTCTCTCACTAATCTTCACTTAATCCAGCTGTGCAGAAGTTCAGAGTTGACTTCTCTACGAATTAATCCGTTGGAATAGCGAGCTCTTTGGATGTGGTAGGTAGACATTAATCCTTTGTAAGCGTGTGCGAAGGATTACCCAAAAGTATGCGACTTTACGGGTTTAGCATTTAATGTTCGACATGCTTTTTGTTTTTGCTTTAAACCTTCAATAAACATTCTCTAATTCATCTGAAACTCACTAAAAAAGTGGTTAAACATATCTAGGAACATTAGAGATTAATCATATGAAGTATTAAGATCAAACAAGAAGGTATTGCAAATTCGTCATATTTGAAATTCTGAAGTCGCTATGAAACCTCGAGGTTTGTTCTTCAAACCTCGAGTTTTGGCTGTAGCAAGTGAAAGGGATTTAAGTCCAAAACATCAAACCAGGAGGTTTCGAACCAAAAGCTGGAGGTTTTTAACACAAAGAAAAAGCGACACCCCACTTCGTTTGGCAAATACTCGAGGTTTTATCGGAAACCTCGAGGTTTCACTTTGAATGTGAAACTTTACAAAATCGCGCCAAGAGCAAAACTGGAGGTTTTCTAGAAACCTGGAGGTTTTTGAATCGATGAAAATTCGTTTGCTCTCTGGATGCCAAAACACTGGAGGTTTTGTATCAAAACTCGAGGTTTCGCTTAAATGTGGAAATCCGAGTTTTTGCGCCAAAACGAAACGGAGGTTTGATAATAAAACTGGAGGTTTTGTAATCTTGGAAAAAAAAAACACAGATCCTCTCTGCCTGGACAACCCTCGAGGTTTGTCCAGAAACCTCGAGTTTTCTCATAATTTTGGAAACTTTGAGAAAACTTCATTTAGCTCAAACCTGGAGGTTTATGACCAAACCTCGAGGTTTCACAAAACTTGTAAAACCTGGGATTTTCATGTTAAAACAAAACCTTGTGGTTTTAGACAAAAAAACTTGAGGTTTTCAAGTGTTCAAAACTTAGGAGACTCTCTATAAGTCAAAACCTTGAGGTTTAAACAGAAACCTCGAGTTTTCCATTTTTCAGAAAATGATGAGAAGTCTCTGTATGAAGAAACCTTGAGGTTTCTCACGAAAACCTTGAGTTTTGCTCGAGTCCGTTTTTTCTGTAAGGCCAAACCTCGAGGTTTTGTGCAAACCTCGAGTTTTGCTCTTAAAGTGGGTTTTATACATTTGAGAGCAAAACTTCATGCTTTGTTTACAATTATTGGAGATCATCAAAATCCTTAGAGAACTAACACCTTGCACCAGCTTGCCTAGCAATCATAGCTTCTCAGATGTCTAACCACGACTCCCTCTCAGTAAGCCGAGGCCACTGATCTAGCCTTTAGCTCTCCCTAATCGACAAGAAATTAAATCACTAATAAGCAAACTGAATGTATTAAATTAAGAACTAGCAACTGGGTTCATTCCACACTTAGGAAATCATCCTCGCTTAGCCATAGAAAGTTTAGCTCATAACTAACGAGGGAATAACCAAACAGAGTACAGCAGAATAGCCCATGACAAAACGAATAACTTGAATTAAAATAAATAAAATCAAAGAAAGCTTGATGGAGGTTCCGACAGCGTGGAAGAAGCCCTGTCATGTCACAACTCCACGTCTTCTTATCTCCGTCTCACTGCAAGGAAAGATGTTGGGTTCTCTTGGAGTCCTCATGCTTCGTACTTCACTCCCTCTCCTTTCAAGTCTGGCCGTATATGATTGGTCTTTTACTCTCGACGACTTCGATACCTTTAGGGTTGGCTGTTGTTCCCTTATATATTCTGGTCTACTTGCGACGTACATCCAAGCGAACTGGGCCTTTCCTAATTTGTCGAGGTCCAATCATATCTTTCTTTCTAATCTCGGTAGATTGATTTTGCTGATCCTCCGGGATTCTTCAAATCTTAGCTTCAATCCTCCACATCTTCTATTCCAATACGTCAGAAATCTAATCGTTATTCTCGACCTGCACTATATTTCTTGAAACAACCTTGACAAAAGATCAGAACAT